>CM059418.1:18752500-20002500 GCA_030378225.1 Knoxia roxburghii
GGAGTGTTTCTTTTGGCGGATCGATTTCATGAAATTAAATATGCACAAGAATATAATTATCATGAAATTAACTCATTTGATAAATTATCAAACAGATGACAAATGTCTAAATTAGCCCTCAAAAGGGCATACACCAACAATCTCCCACTTGCCCGTTGAAGGGCTATGTCCTAAACATTTTAAGACCAAGCTCTATTATATGTCTCTCAAACTTTGACTGTGGTAGAGCTTTTGTGAGAGGATCTGCTGCATTGTCGTCTGATCCTATTTTGCACACTTTCACATCTCCTCGATCAATGATCTCTCAAATGAGGTGAAACCTTCAGAGTATGTGTTTGGTTTTCTAGTGTGACCGAGGCTCCTTAGCTTATGCGATGGCCCCGTTGTTATCACAGAATAGTTCTATCGGATCTTGGATACTCGGTATCACTCCGATGTCTGATACAAACTTCCTCAACCAAACAGCTTCCTTTGCAGCATCTGATGCAGCAATGTACTCAGATTCTGTTGTAGAGTCAGTTGTGGTATCTTGCTTCGAGCTTTTCCAACTCACTGCACCGCCATTCAGGCTAAACACATAACCTGACTGTGACTTCATGTCATCTTGATCTGTTTGGAAAGCAGCATCGGCGTAACCTTGTACGATGAGTTGTTATTGTCCTCTATACACTAGCATCAATCCTTTAGTTCTTCTTAAGTACTTTAGGATTGCTTTGACTGCAGTCCAATGAGCTATTCCTGGATCTTGTTGGTATCTGTTAGTCATGCTTAGTGCATGTGCGACATCCGGATGGGTGCACAACATGGCATACATGATAGATCCTATAGCCGAGGCATATGGGACTCTACTCATTATTTCCCTCTCCTTTCTTGTTGAAGGACCTTGGTTATTCTTTAAGAAAAGGCCATGTCTGAACGGTACCATACCATTCTTAGAGTTAGACATATTGAATCTCTTCAATATTTTGTCTATGTACCCTTCTTGACTTAGTCCTAGAAGCCTCTTAGATCTATCTCTATAGATTTTGATACCTAGTATCATTTTGGCTTCTTCTAAGTCTTTCATAGAAAATACACTCCCCAACCATTGTTTGATTTCTTTCAACATGGGGATGTCATTTCCTATGAGTAGGATGTCTTCCACATATAGGACAAGGAAAACAATCTTGTTCCCACTAACCTTTTTGTAAACACGAGGCTCATCTTCGTTCTTGATGAATCCGTAACCTTTCACTTCCTCATCAAAACGAAGATTCCAACTTCGAGATGCTTGCTTTAGTCCATAGATGGACCTTTGAAGCTTACATACTCGATTAGGATGATTTTAATCGATGTATCCCTTGGGTGTTTCATATAAACATCCTCGAGTACGTTTCCATTCAGGAAAGTCGTCTTAATATCCATATGCCATACCTCATAGTCAAAATATGCTGCTATGGCAAGCACTGTCCTAATGGACTTGAGCATCACGACAAGGGAGAAGGTTTCGTCATAGTCAATACCATGAGTCTGTCTGAAACCTTTAGCCACTAGTCCTGCCTTGAAGATCCTGCCAGGTTTTAATTTGAAAATCCACTTGCAATCGACAACCTTTGCCTGAATAGGAGGATCAATCAAAGTCCACACTTTATTGTCCCTCATGGATTACATTTCAGATTCCATGGCTTGTAGCCATTTATCTGAATTCAGACTTTCTAAAACCTGTTTGTAGTTTGTGGGCTCATTAGAGCCCACCAAGATCAAATCTTGATCGTTAGTCATGAGAAATCTGTATTTCTCTGGTTCATGACGAGATCTACTAGACCTTCTAGGTTCTTGTGTTGTTGACTCAGGTTGCTCATCTTCATGAGTTTCCATGTCAACTTCCATCTGAGTTACTATAGATCGTTCTACATTCTCTTGTAGTTCTTGAACTTCTCCGAGTTTGATTCTACTCCCACTGTCTTTCTTGTACATAAATTATTTCTCTAAGAAAGTAGCTCCTCGAGCAACGAACACTTTGTTCTCAGTTTGGTTGTAGAATTGATATCCTTTGGTTTCCTTAGGATATCCAACAAATAGGCATTTGTCAGTTTTAGGTTCAATCTTATTACTTTGTAAACGTTTTACATGAGCTTGACAACCCCAAACTCGTAGATAAGACATATAAGGCTTCCGACCCATCCATATCTCATTTGGAGTCTTATCTACTGCCTTAGATGGAATACGGTTTAATAAGTAGGCAGCAGAAAGGAGAGCATAACCCCAAAAGGACATAGGGAGAGTCGCTTGGCCCATCATTGATCGAACCATATCTAATAAGGTCCGATTCCTTCTTTCAGATACACCATTCCATTGAGGTGTTCCCGGTGGAGTCAGCTGTGAAACAATTCCACACTGTTTTAGATAGCCATTGAACTCATCACTTAGGTATTCACCTCCTCAATCGGAGCGAATAATCTTAATTCTTCTATCCAACTGATTTTCTACTTCGTTTTTAAACTCTTTGAACCTTTCAAAAGTTTCACTTTTATACCTCATTAAGTAGATAACCATATCTACTATAGTCATCAGTAAAAGTGACGAAGTATTCAAATCCACCTCTGGCTTGTGTGCTCATTCGTCCACATACATCCGTGTGTATTAGAGCCAATAGCTCACTTGTTCTTTCACCTTTCTTGTTGAAAGGACTTTTTGTCATTTTGACTTGCAAGCAGGGTTCACAGGTATCATATGATTCAAAATCAAACAACCCAAGCACTCCATCCTTGTGAAGTTTTTGAACTCGCTTTTCATTTGCATGGCCTAATCAACAATGCCAAAGGTATGTTGGACTTAAATCATTTTTAGTTGATTTAGCTTTCTTTTCTATGTTATAGACTGGTTTTTCTTGGGTCAAATCCAAGACATATAGACCGTTACACATATTTGCAACTCCGTATAAAATATCATTTCGATATAAAGATAATGAATTATTCTCAAGAATAAATCGAAAACCTTTATTATCTAAACTAGAAACTGAAATAATATTTCTGCTCAAAGCAGGTACATAATAACAGTTTTCAAGTTTGATATTTAAACCAGAAGGTAAAGACAAAGTATAATCTCTAACTTCAACAGCAGCAACTCTTGCCCCGTTGCCTCAGAAATCTACTTCACCTTTCTTTGTCATCCTTCTATTTCTGAGTCCCTGCACATTAGTGAAGGAAAACTGAACAAGCCCGGGCTAAATTGAAAACCTCACTTTCGTGCAATGCATTCCAGAATCGGAAGCTTTCGACCAAGCTCAGGCTCAAATTAGTTTACCCATGAACGGATCTAGGCTTATACTTATTTAATTTATTAATCGGGACACAAAAGATTCAATCTTTAATTAAAGCGAAATTTAAAGATACTACCTTTTGAAGCGAAGTCCCTTGCTTAAAGAAAAATCCAATCTTTGACGCAACTTCCACAAGAAATCCGAAGAATATCTCCAATACGAACTCCGAAATAGTGTGGCTATTGTCTACGGAGTTACCCACGACAAATCGAAGAAAACCCAAGAAACTTGCTTCTCAAGGAACTCAATATTCTGCCCAGGAAAATTAAGAACAGCCGCCAGGTTTTCTTCCTTCTCAATCGGACAGCCAACTAGATGAACTACCAAGACCCAGCCACGATCTGTACAGCAGGCCACATGGATCACCGACCAAAAGGAAGAGATCAACTTGTGGTGACTGCCGGATCAGCACCCCGGATCAATAGCAGTCGCCCGGTCGGACTAGAAAACTGCTGCGTGTGCAGCGAACCAAAATGCAGCGGCGGAAAAATTCTTGAAGAAACCCGGCAGCTGTCCAGAAATATAATCGAAGTGCTTCTAAAAACCAATGGGCTGAGTTCCTCGTTGAAGAAGAAAGCTACCCTAGTCGACTTCGAGAGAAAACTTGACGAGGAAGACACAGTTCTCTCTCTAGACTAGACTTTCTCTCACTATCCCTTTCTTGACTATCAAGTTTCTTAATTTATTACTTGCCCAATAAGTTGTATTTATATGGAGCTTCTAAGGAGACCTAATGGGCTCTCGAGTTAAGTCTTAAAATTTGACTTTCGTTGACCGCTAAGTCTTCCCGACTAATAAACTCCAATCGACCCATTTAAATTAATTTATTTAATCCACTTTGTTAATTTAATTTAATCGAACCCTTAGAATTAATTAATTCAAAATCGAATTAATTTCTAAATTCACTTTGTCGATTAAATATTAACTAAACCTTTTGAATTAATTAATTTACCTTGTCGATTAGTCAAATGCATAATCGGTCGTACCACTAACGGACCAATTATGGAACTACCGCTCGAAAACGACTTTACATTGCGCCATTATATTTTATTCTATCTCCCCACATTAAAGATCTAGCGCTCGTCGGTTTATCAATTTACTGACAAATTAATTCACCAACTTCTTGGTTTCCGAGATTAGTACCACTCGTCCTTTTATTATACCAAACATAAAGTTCACCGGCCGAGTTTAGTATAATAACCTTACGAGCTCATCTCGGGAGCACCATCAACCCGATGAACCGGTACGTGGATTCCTCCGACTAGAAACGGCACGTAAGAAGCTAAACACCGCATACCCAACTTACCGAGGTATTGGCCTCAATTGACCTCACTCTTTGGCAAATCAAAGCACACGATATCCAACCCTCACGCCCGTCCCAATATCGGGATTGAGAGACGGAATACTAGGACCGAATTGACTACGCCGATCAGTATAAGTCAATTCCATCCAAACTGGTCGTGCTCAATATGCCCCGAGCATATCTGTGTGATTTAAACTAGTTTAGATAAACTAATTTCCAAACAATACAATAACCTATACTGATAGTATGTTCAGACTATCTCGGTTATGAGCATACTTTTTATATATCAATACTTTAACCAATAACGGTATCTACTGTGTCTGTCCACACCACGTTATCTAGTTCTATGATATAAAGGAACAAATTTATACTGAAACAAAATGATATGTCATCTGTGGATATTAGTTTTTGATACAAGCCATAGCTTTTCTGTATTCAAAACTAACAATCTCCCACTAATACTCAAAGCTATGCTAAGAAGTACAAAAACTGTCCAACCCGCTATTACACTGCTGTCATAATGAAATCTCCAGAACACCTTTAAGCTCACTCACATGGCTCTCTCAAGAATCTGACTCCCATGCCCTCCACATGTCTTTCAAAGACCTTTGGGGTCAATGGCTTGGTGAAAGGATCTCCAAGGTTGTCATCTGAAGCTATCTTGGCCACGATCACGTCTCCCCTATTTACGATCTCTCGTATCAGGTGGTACTTGCGCTCTATGTGTTTACTCGCCTTATGGGCTCGTGGTTCCCTCGAGTTAGCAACTGCACCATTGTTATCACAATAAACTGTGATAGACCTAGCCAACTCAGGAACCACATCCAAGTCCATCAGGAAGCTCCTGAGCCATACAGTCTCTTTCGTTGCCTCTGAAGCGGCAACGTACTCGGCCTCCATGGTAGAGTCCGCCACGCATTTCTGCTTGACACTCTTCCATACTATGGCTCCACCTCCTAGAGTAAACACAAACCCAGAGGTAGACTTACTCTTGTCCAAATCTCCTTGAAAGTCCGAATCTGTGTAACCCAATGGTACAAGCTCCTGTGCTCTATAAACTAGGACATAATCTCTCGTCCAGTGCAAGTACTTGAGAATGCATTTTACTGCCACCCAGTGAGCCTTCCCAGGCTTACAATGATATCTGCTAACCATGCCAACGGCAAAGCAAATATCAGGCCTCGTGCACAACATAGCATACATGAGGCTACCCACTGCAGAAGCATAGGGTACCGCCTTCATGGCATCTATCTCCTCAGCAGTCTTAGGACACTGCTCCTTAGACAAATGCACTCCATACCGGAAAGGTAGTGAACCCTTCTTGGAGTTCTGCATGTTAAAACGGGCCAGAATCGTGTCTATGTAGGATGCCTGAGAGAGAGTCAGAGAACGTCTCCTACAATCTTGAATAATCTTAATCCCAAGGATATGTCCAGCCTCTCCCAAATCCTTCATATCGAATTGCCTGGACAACCATGCCTTTACGTCTGACAACACCTTCTTACTGTTGCCAATCAGAAGAATGTCATCTACGTAAAGTACTAGGAACACCACCATATCACCATCATGCCTGCGATAAAGACACTGCTCATCCGGAGACTGAGTGAATCCATAGGACTAGATAACCTCATCAAAATGGATGTTCCAAGATCTGGATGCTTGCTTAAGTCCATAAATGGACCTCCTAAGCCTGCATACCTTGTGCTCTTGGCCCTTAACAATGAAGCCCTCTGGTTGCTGCATAAAGATGGTCTCCTAAAGACTTCCATTAAGGAAAGCTGTCTTGACGTCCATCTGCCAAATCTCATAATCCATATGAGCAGCTATAGCCAAGAGAATCCGGATTGACTTAAGCATAGCTACCAGGGAAAAGGTTTCCTCATAATCGATCCCTTCTTTCTGAGTATACCCCTTTGCCACAAGCCTAGCCTTGAAGGTCTCAACCCTCCCGTCAGATCCTCTCTTTCGCTTGTAAACCCATTTGCACCCAATAGGCCTAAACCCATCAGGAAGGTCTACCAACTCCCAGACTTGATTTGAGTCCATAGAACCCATCTCAGCAATCATCGCTCTCTGCCAAGAATCTACATCTTTATCCTGGAGAGCCTCATTGTAGTTAACTGGGTCTGGTTCATGAGCGCCAGGGATAAAGTCCTAAGACTCACCCAAACCCATGTACCTCTCGGGCTGTCTCACAACCCTCCCACTACGACGAGGCGCAGCCTGTGCAAGAGCATCATCTGTGATAGTGTGTGCAGTCTTTTGTGGTGTGTCTTCCTGTACGTGTGCATCTGGAATAGTGGACTGACTTCTAAGCTCTTCCAATACTACCTTGCTGCTTGACTTGTGATCTAAAATATAGTCCTCCTCAAGAAATCTGGCATTGGTGCTGACCACCACCTTCTGATCCTGAGGACTATAAAATAAACCACCTCTCGTTCCTTTGGGGTAGCCTATAAATAGCATAACCTTAGATCTCGCCTCTAACTTGCCTGCATCTGCCTCAAGCACATGTGCTGGACAACCCCAAATCCTGAGATGTCTCGGACTAGGCTTTCGCCCACTCCACAACTCTACTGGGGTCGTAGGCACAGACTTAGATGGCACAAGGTTGAGGATAAAACATGCTGTATCCAAGGCATATCCCAAAACGAGACAGGCAACTCACTGTAACTCATCATCGATCTAACCATCTGCATAAGAGTCCTGTTCCTCCTCTCTGTAACACCATTCTGCTGGGGTGTGCCAGGTGCAGACAACTGGGTCTGAATACCCTCCTCTGACAAATAGGTCCTAAATTCACTAGAGATGTATTCGCCACCACGATCAGACCGCAGTGACTTGATACTCTTACCCAGATGCTTCTCCACCACTGCCTTGAATTCTCTGAACTTTCCAAAGCATTCAGACTTGTGGCACATCAGGTATATGTATCCATATCTAGAGTAATCATCCGTGAAAGTCACGAAATACTCATAACCACCTCTAGCCTGAACTGACATAGGCCCACACACGTCAGAATTAATCAGCTCTAAAACCTCCTTGGCCCTATACCCCTTTGCCTTGAAAGGCCTTTTGGTCATTTTACCCTCCAAGCAGGACTCACAGGTCGAATAGCTGTCAATATCTAGTAAGTCCAAAGACCCACTCTTGACCAACCTTTGAATCCTACTACGGTTGATATGACCTAGTCTCAGGTGCCAAAGATAAGTCTTATTCAAAGGGGAAGACTCTTTTCTCTTATTATAATTCGGTGATGAGTTACTAGTTTCTGTGTTTTGCATAAGTGGGGAGTAAGTCTTCATTAAAAACAAATTGTCAACCAATGTACCGGAACATATAAGTTTCTGGCCTTTTCTAATAAATATAGATCTATCAAAAAAACACACTTATAACGATCCAAAACAAGTTTAGAAACTGAAAGCAAGTTTTTACGAAAACTAGGTACATAAAGACAATCTCTCAACAATAAAGTAGAGTCTGAAAAATAAAGACATAAAACTCCCACTGCAGTAACAGAAACTTTGGTAGTATCCCCAAGGTAGACCTGCAACTCTCCCTCTCTAAGCAGCCGGGTCACTTGGAACCCCTGCAAAGAATTACAAACATGATCAGTGGCTCCTGAATCCACACACCAAGTATCTGTGGGAATCGCCGCTGAACATATCTCAGTGACTAGGAAAATTTACACATACCTCGAGGCTTTGGGCAGTCCTTCTTCCAATGTCCCGCTTTGCCACACCTGAAACATTTGCATTTCGGCTTCTGTTTCTTAGCAATGCCTGCCTTGGGTCCATGACTGGCTCCTGCTTTCTGGCCTCTCTTCCTCTTTTATTTCCTGGCTTTGGGCCCAGCAGAGGAACCTGAGGGACCAACAGTAGCCAAGGCTTGCTTCTTCTCTGTAAAGAGGCTCTCACCAGACACCAATGCAGTCATGAGCTCAGAAAGTGAATATGAGAGATTCTCCATATTATAGTTCAATCGAAACTGCTCAAAACTGGAAGGCAAGCTCTGAAGTATGATATCGACCTGGGTTTCCCCATCAATCTCACCTCCCAATACCTCAATCTCATTGATGCAACCAATCATGTCCAGTACGTGATCCCTTACTTAAGTGCCCTCAGCCATCTTAGCATTTATGAGTTTTCTCATAACTGACTGCTTGGCTGCCCTGCCCTGATGTCCAAACATCTCCCTGAGGTTGAGCATCATATCGCAGGCTGAGGTCATCTGCTGATGCTGGTGCTGCACTACACTTGACATGGAAGCCAAGATGTAGCACCTGGTTATCTCATTTGCCTTCTGCCACCTCGTATATAGCTCTTGCTGCTCAGGGGTGGCATCATCGCTGGGCTTAGGGGGACACTCCTCAGTAAGCACGTACTTGTAACCCTCAGCAGTAAGGACAATGTCCAGGTTACGTTTCCAATCAATGTAATTTGGACCGGTGAGTTTGTTTTGATTCAGAATGACAGCTAGCTGGTTGAACGACATATCAACTTAAAATAAACAAACAAGTTTCAGTATACTTTTTCGAAAATATTGAAAAATCCTTAGAAAACAAATATAATCTTCTACCGACATCTCTCACACCGGGATTAACGCAGGTCACGATGGGTGAACGTCTACGCCAACCCACATTAAAAAGAGAAGAACCGAAGTTCATTAATTTCATTATCTGACCAACGATCTTATGATCAATGAAATTAATAGTCGATAATTTTAGCCATACACGTAGATAGCGTAACCTCGATGGGAGGGATACTATAAACAGTACACTAAGTGTATGCCATTACGTGACTTCTAAGTTTGTTACTTAGGATACTAATGCACCTCGGATGGCGAGGGTGTCGCAACTTTCTCCAATTAAACTCACTATAGTCATCCCTTTAGAAATTCATTGCGGTGATATCTGTGATTGAAAACTCATCCTATAGGGAGGAAGGTCTAAGCCAGCACGCAAGTTTGACCACATCACCAATGAACTCGTAATGGAGGCCATGGGGCTATTAACCAACCCGCTCCCACTTAGATTTTTAATTAATTTCGATTCACCTGGGTTTTCTCGGTTTTCTACGTAATTAGGAATCACCCAAAATTACGATTAAACCAAAACCCGCGAATTTAATTAAGTTTGAGGATTTTTACGTTTTAACATGCAATATCTTAACTATGGATATTCGCACCCATAAAACCGTTGGAGTTTTAATATGCGAATAATCTACCTTAGTTAATTGCACATTACTTTTAAAACTTTTGGTTTGGTTTTCGTTCATGCAAAATAAAATGAAAAACACACAATCAACGAAAATACATAAATACGGGAAATTAAACAAATAAAATTTCCCGACTATTATGGCCTTCTCTATCGTTGATACTTTGACGCCTCGGTGACACTTCCCGTTGTGTCTCTCCCACTCGTTATTTGGATTTCTCTCAATTCGCCCAGGTTTTCTCGGTTTACTACGTAATTAGGAATCACCCAAAATTACGATAAACCAAAACCCGCGAATATAAGTTACCCAAAATAACGTCTTCGTCATAGTACATAAATTCCTATATACAAAGGCGTTTTTCTAGGAATTCAAAGACGACATGATTAGATCAAATCCTACTACAAGATTTTTCTAATCCTACACGGCTTCCAGCTCGTGGTTATTACTATTATAGAAATTTCCATTCAAAAAATAAAACAAGCCCGGACCTGTCCCGGGGTTTATGAATGAAAATTAAATTTATACCATAATAGCCAGGAAACCAATAACCACCTGTTTATGCATTTTGACAAAAAAAATAATGCCAAAATAAAGCCATGTAATAAATCAAACAAGTATAAGACCAAAACCAATGCTCTGATACCAATTTGAAGGAAAACTGAACAAGTCTGGTCTAAATCGAAAACCTCACTTTCGTGCAATGTATTCCAGAATCGGAAGCTTTCGACCGAGCTCAGGCTCAAATTAGTTTACCCATGAACCGATCTAGGCATATTTAATTTATTATTTGGGACACAAAAGATTCGATCTTTAATTAAAGTGGAATTTAAAGATACTACCTTTTGAAGCGAAGTCCCTTGCTTAAAGAAAAATCCAATCTTTGACGTAACTTCCACAAGAAATCCGAAGAATATCTACAATACGAACTCCAAAATAGTGTGGGCTATTGTCTACGGAGTTACCCACGGAAAATCGAAGAAAACCCAAGAAACTTGCTTCTCAAGGAACTCAATATTCTGCCCAGAAAAATTAAGAACAGCCGCTAGGTTTTCTTCCTTCTCAATCGAACAACCAACTAGATGAACTACCAAGACCCAGCCACGATCTGTACAGCAGGCCACACGGATCACCAACCAAAAGAAGAGATCAACGTGTGGTGACTGCCGGATCAGTACCCCGGATCAATAGCAGTCGCCCGGTCGGACTAGAAAACTGCTGCGTGTGCAGCGAACCAAAATGCAGCGGCAGAAAAATTCTGGAAGAAACCCGGCAGCTGTCCCAAAATATAATCGAACTACTTCTAAAAACCAATGGGCTGAGTCCTTCGTTGATGAAGAAAGCTACCCTAGTCGACTTCGAGAGAAAACTTGACGAGGAAGACACAGTTCTCTCTCTAGACTAGACTTTCTCTCACTAGCCCTTTCTTGGCTATCAAGTTTCTTAATTTCTTACTTGCCCAATAAGTTGTATTTATATGGAGCTTCTAAGGAGACCTAATGGGCTCTCGAGTTAGGTCTTAAAATTTGACTTTCGTTGACCGCTAAGTCTTCCCGACTAATCAACTCCAATCGACCCATTTAAATTAATTTATTTAATCCACTTTGTTAATTTAATTTAATCGAACCCTTAGAATTAATTAATTCAAAATTGAATTAATTTCTAAATTCACTTTGTCGATTAAATATTAATTAAACCTTTTGGATTAATTAATTTACCTTGTCGATTAGTCAAATGCATAATCGGTCGTACAACTAACGGACCAATTATGGAACTACTGCTCGAAAATGACTTTACGTCGCGCCATTATATTTTATTCTATCTCCCCACATTAAAGATCTAGCGCTCGTCGGTTTATCAATTTACTGACAAATTAATTCACCAACTTCTTGGTTTCCGAGATTAGTACCACTCGTCCTTTTTTTATACCGAACATAAAGTTCATGGGCCGGGTTTAGTATAATAATCTTACGAGCTCATCTCGGGAGCACATCAACCCGGCGAACCGGTACGTGGATTACTCCGACTAGCAACGGCACGTAAGAAGCTAAACACCGCATACCCAACTTACCGAGGTATTGGCCTCAATTGACCTCACTCTTTGGCAAATCAAAGCACACGATATCCTACCCTCGCGCCCGTCCCAATCTCGGGATTGAGAGACGGAATACTAGGACCGAATTGACTACGCCAATCAGTATAAGTCAATTCTATCCAAACTGTTCGTGCTCAATATGCCCCGGGCATATCTGTGTGATTTAAACTAGTTTAAATAAACTAATTTCTAAACCACACAATAACCTATACCGATAGTATGTTCAGACTATCTCGGTTACGAGCATACTTTTTATATATCAATACTTTAACCAATAACGGTATCTACTGTGTCTGTCCACACCCCGTTATCTAGTTCTATGATATAAAGGAACAAATTTATACTGAAACAAAATTATATGTCATCTGTGGATATTAGTTTTTGATACAAGCCATAGCTTTTCTGTATTCAAAACTAACAATTAGTACAAATGTGAGCCCCACAACCAGTATCTAATACCCATGAGGTGGACATAGAAATATTAATTTCTATAACAAAAATACCTGAAGCTAAAGGATTGCTTTTGAGAAACTTTCTGCAATCTCTCTTCCAATGACCCTTTTGTTTGCAGAAGAGACATTATCATCTTTTTTGGATCTTGTCTTAGCAGGAGGAGCTTGTGGTTGGGAAGCAGTCTTACTGTGAGCTTTCTTGTTCTGCCCAACTGTGGCCTTGCCTTTAAACTTCCTCTTCCCTTTACCTTTCTCTACTACCAACACTGGCGTTGCCTTCTTAAGGGTCTGCTCAGTGTTCTTTAACATGCCATGGAGCTCAAGAATGCTCATATCCATGTTGTGCATATTGTAGTTCACCACAAAATCATTGTATCATCAGGTAATGATGCCAAAATGATATCAATGGCCAATTCCCTAGGAAGGGTTGCATTCAATCGCTCTAGGGTATCAATGTACACTTTCATCTTGATTAAATAAGTGCTAACTGACGAACCCTTCGCCATCTTGCACGAAATTAAAGCTTTTATTATAACGAACCTTTCGTTACGGGTTTGTTCACGGAACATCTCTGTGAGTTACTCATAAATCCAAAAGGCTTCTGAATTCATGAACTGCTCTTAAAGCTTGCCCGTCATAGACGCGAGCATTAAGCAAGTCACATCATCGGAGCCACTTTTCAGCTTATCCCACGCTCGTTGAACAGTTGTCGAAGCATTTTGTGGTGGTTCTGGTAAAGCGGTCTCTAAGACATGTAGCTTCCTTTTTTGCTTGAGAAATATTCTCAAGTTTCTTTCCCAATATAAGAAGTTTGGTCCAACCAATTTATCCTTATCCAATATACTTCTTAGAGTAAAGTTTGAGATGACATTAGTGCTAGATGATGCCATTTCTACAAAGAATAAATGCAAAATATTAGAATGAGTTTTAAAATCATTTTCCACAATAGCCAAAATTGAAATCCCAAACAATTTTGTGTTGGTGCTAGATTGTGGGCCGAAAATCCACAAAGAGTTAACCCCGGTCTTACTTTGGCAAGTATCGTAGGGATCAGGCTCTTTTGGTAGGCAACGTTCAAATTACATCCCATGTAATCTAACGCTTTCCAATTGCATACCATGCAACTTTTTGGTGATAGGATGAACATTCCAAATGTTTGACACCATCCTATCATTGCAAAATTCATCCCTAGTCAACTTATCGGGTCAGCTAGGATTAATTTTCCCAAGTCAAACCATCCCTCAAGGCAGCACATCAATTGATACCCACACAGTTTTTCCATAACAAGTGGTAGTGATAAAGTTGAGCGTCTAATACCCAAACAGTTTTTCCACTCATTAATGGTAGTGATAAAATTAGGAACCTATTATGTGACAACTCGTCGCACGAAGAAAACCTGAGGCCCTTGGGCTCTCCAAGTCCACAAGCGTTCGACGCTCTGGCTGGCCCCCAAGTATGGAAGCAATTTTCAACTTAGGTTTTTAGGGATTTAGTTTGAGCGGCTTAACATACATTTCGTTTTTCATCATTCACAAAATATAAAATATAAAGCGAAAAATGCAATGAATTGGGCTCTAGTCTATTACAAGGCTTTTAAAACTTTGTCTTCATTTGGGCCTCCATTATTGGGCTCCAATTCCATGACTCCGTCTTGGTTGGTTGGAATTTCGTGGACCTAATTTCTAATCTATTCTATTTCAATAAATTTTAATAGGCTCGCAGACCCCAAATTAAAACAAAATAAATAAAGCCCAATTCATGCTTGAAAAACACATAAAATGCTAGTGCTTCATACAAGCCCATTTTAATTAAGCCAATCAATTTAAAAGATTGTGTAATTGAATATTTCCAAAATATTCTATACAGTTAAAATTGATTGTGTCATAATCAATTTTAACCAATCTTTCCTTTTTCTTGTTCAATCATTTATGATAAATGATACATGAACATACCAAATATGTATGCAAATACTTAAACCATTTAAATAAATCATACCATATTTAAATGCATAAATAAAGAATAAAATTAATAAAATTAATTTTTTGTATTTATGATCTAATTATCCTAATCTTATTAAGATAATTAATTTAAGATAACTTTAAAATCTTAAAATTCAATTTTAACATTTTAAAACTAAAAATCAAGAAACGGAAAAGAAATTTTGGTGCCCGGTTTTTCGATGAGTGAATCCGAGAAACTTAAACCAAAATCCGAGACCATCCCGACATTCCTTGTCTTCCCAGTTAGAAACCCCAACAATCATTTCGGTGATAAAACAAACGCAACCCCGAAAACACTTTTCAGGCAGCCCCGTTTTTTCTGGAGACAATTTTTCAAAACAAAACCCAAAAAATTAAAACACATTTTGAACCCAGATTTGTAAACCCAGCATGCCATAAATGGTTTCTGAGAGCAAAAGGGAGAAAACCCAAATAGCTAAACGTTTACTTGATCTCTACATTGATATCCCGTTTAGCATAAGGAACAGAACCATCATTCTTATATAGCTAAACGTTTACTTGATCTCTTAGTGACACTGAATTCATCAAGCAAATGATAATGCTTATCATTCCTTGGGCATGGCCACACACTTTTTTCAGTTCACTATCAGGTGACCAAGATATCATCTCTCGCTTAAGAGAGATTTGTAGTCTCATCACTTCACCTACGTATCTTAGCGTAACTCATAGTGTTCCCAATCATACCCGTACTTGGCACCTTGTTACGGTCCCGTTAGGAGTATGTCAAAGCACACTACAATTCACCTAAGACCATGTAGTGATTTCTGGTCAAAGGATCCTCGTACGAGTACTACTCAAAAGAATCTCTCATGATATAAAAGTCCATAGAGTGTTTCTTTTGGTGGATCGATTTCATGAAATTAAATATGAACAAGACTATAATTATCATGAAATTAACTCATTTGATAAATTATCAAACAGACAACAAATGTCTAAATTAGCCCTCAAAAGGGCATACACCAACATTTAAGACATCTTAGAATTTGGGGTTGTCCAGCACATGCGCTTAAGGCAGATGCGGCTAAGTTAGATGTAAGAACAGAGGTAATGCTATTTGTAGGATATCTTAGAGGAACGAAAGGTGGTCTGTTTTACAGTCCTAAAGATCAGAAGGTGATAGTTAGCACTAACGCCAGATTTTAGAGAAAAACTATATTCTAGATCACAAGCCCAAGAGTAAAATAGTACTAGAAGAACTTAGGAAACAATCTGATAATCCTGATATACCAGCATAAATAAATACACCACACACTGCACAAGATATCACAGATAATGCGCCTATACAGGTAGTGTCTCGTCTTAGTGGCAGGATTGTAAGACAGCCCGATAGGTTTATTGGCATGGGAGAAGCCTCTGACTTCATCCCAGATGCACCAGAACTAGACCCTATAAATTACAATGAGGCTCTCCGAGATAAAGATGTAGAATCTTGGCGAAAAGCAATGATATCCGAGATAGGGTCGATGGACCACAATTAAGTCTGGGAGCTTGTGAACCTGCCTGATGGTTTTAAACTCATTGGATGTAAGTGAGTCTATAAACGCAAGAGAGCACATGACGGAAAGGTTGAAACCTTTAAAGTTAGGCTTGTGGCAAAGGGGTATGCTCAGAAAGAGGGAATCGATTATGAGGAAACCTTCTCCCCGGTGGCCATGCTTAAGTAAATCCAGATTCTCTTGGCCATAGCTGCTCACTTAGATTATGAGATATGACAGATAGATTTCAAGATAGCTTTCCTTAACGGAAGTCTTGAATAAACCATCTTCATGCAGCAACCAGAGGGATTCGTTGAAAAAGCCCAAGAGCATAACGATTGCAGGCTTAAGAGGTTCATTTACGGACTTAAGCAGGTATCCAGATCTTGAAACATCTGATTTGATGAGGTGATCCAATCCTATGGATTTACTTAGTACCCAGATGAACAATGTGTGTACCGCAGACGTGATAGAAATGCGGTGGCATTTCTTATGCTTTATGTAGATGACATTTTATTGATTGGCAACAATAAGAAAGTGTTATGAGATATAAAAGCATGGTTGTCGAAATAGTTTGATATAAAAAACTTAGGAAAAGTGGGACATATCCTTGGGATCAAGATAATTCAATATTGTGGGAAACGTTCACTAACGCTCTCTCAAGCTTCATACATAGACACGATTCTGGCACATTTTAACAGGAAGAACACCAAGAAAGGTTTTCTACCTTTCATACATGGAGTGCATCTGTCTAAAGAACAGTCTCCAAAGACTGTTGAAGAGATAGAAACCATGAAGACAGTTCCGTATGCTTCGGCAGTAGGAAGTCTCATGTATGCGATGTTATGTACGAGCCCTGATATCTGTTATGTTGTTGGCACTGTAAGTAGATATCAGAGAAACCCTAGGAAAGCTCATTGGGCGGCAGTAAAATGCATTCTCAAGTATTTGCGAAGAACAAAAGACCAAGTGTTGGTCTATTAGGAGCCTGAGCTGGTACCCTGAGGTTACACAGATTTAGATTTCCAAGGCGACAGAGACAACAGCAAGTCTACGTCAGGGTATGTGTTTACTTTGGGAGGTGGAGCAATATGACAGAGTGTTAAGAAGAAATGCATAGCAGACTCTACCATGGAGACTGAATACATTACCGCATCAGAGGCAGCGAAAAAAGCAGTGTGGCTCAAGAACTTCCTAGTGGACTTAAATGTGATTCTTGGTTTGCAAAAGTCGATCACAATGTACTGTGATAGCAATGGTGTAGTAGCAAACTCGAAGGAACCACGAGCACAAAAGGTGAGTAAGCATATACAGTGCAAGTACCACCTAATACACGATATCGTCAAGAGGGAAGATGTAGTCGTGGTGAATATAGCATCAGAAGATAACCTTGCAGATCCTTTCACGAAGACATTGAAAGTCTTTGAGGCTCACGTGGAGGGCATAAGGATCAGATACTTAGGAGAGGCATGATAGTTTTTCTAGTTGTATTGTAGTTGTAAAGATTAAATGTAGTTTTATACTTAAAGCATAGTTTAAGTATTAGTGGGCGATTGTTAGGTTTGAATACAGAAGCTATGCTTGTATTATAATATTTTCCCATTAATATATCGATTGGATGTTTTAGTTTATATGTTGTTCATATATCGTCCATTTATATTATGTAATTAGAATATGAGGTGTCTGGGATGACACAGTAGATCTTATCATTGGTTAAAAGACATAATATATAAATAAGGTTCGTAATCGAGACAGTTTTGGACACACTGTCGATTTAGATTATTATGTGATTCAAAAATTGGTTTGTCTAGACTAATTGAATCATATATATATATATATATACCTGGGGCGTGTTGAACTTGACCATTTAGGATGAATTGTCTTGTACTGATTTAATGGACTATTTGTTCCTAGTATTCAATCTCTTAATTCCTAGACTTAGGAAGGCATGAAGATTAGACATAGTGTACTTTGATCTGCCAAAAGGTGATGTCATTTGTGGCCAATAGTCTCGGTAGGTTGGGTGCTCGTGTTTAGTTGCTTGGTGAGTTGTTGCTTGTCGAAATGAAACCGTGTACCGATGCGTCTAGGGTGATGGTGCTCCCGAGATGAGCTCGTTATGTTTATTATACTAAATTTGGACGGTGGATTTATGTCTGGTATAGTAAAAAGGTCGAGTGGTACTAATCTCAGATTTTAAAAATTAATTAATTAACTTATCAATAAATTAATTGATTAACGAGCACTATATCTTTGATGTGGGGAGATTAAAGAATAATTAAATTAGTTGTTCCGGAAGCAATTCTAGTGTAGGATGGTAGTGCCATAATTAATCCGTTAGTGGTAAGATTAGTTATGTAGTGGGTTAATTGATAAAGTAGAATTAATTATTTAATTAATTAATTATTCCTAATGGTTAATTAAGTAATTAACAAAGTGGATTTAATTAATTAATTAAGTCTTAAGTTTCAATTAGAATTAGGAAATCCTAGAGATTAGGAAATCTAATTGGATTTGGAATATCCTATTAGATTAATTACCTAATTGGATTTGAAAGCTAATCGATTGATCTTACTATTTGTAGCACAAATTTACTAATTGTAGCACAAAAAATAGCAAAATTACAAAAATGCCCTTCATGTATTAATAAGTTATACATTTCAAAAATTCAAAAAAATCTCCAAACATAAAAAACTCCCTAAAAAATCTTACAAAACCCTTCCAAATCTTTCAAAAAACCTTCCAAAATCGTAGAAAAACATTCAAACACTGACTTCCTTCATGTTGGGATACAATCTACTTCAAAATTTACGCAGAAATGGTAAGATTTTGATATTTTTGTATTTTTTTTAGTATGCTGCATAAAAAATCGCACATGTTTTGCGATTTTCATTGAAGTAAATTCAATCAAAATCGCACGTTTTTTGTATTTTTTGTATAATTTTTGCTAAGTGTGGGAGAAAATACTGTAAAAAATTGCCAATGATTTGCGATTTTTATAAACATAATCACAATTTGTGTGCAATTACTGTAGCAAAAATTGCAAATCATTTGTGATTTTTTACAAAATATTCCCACATTTTGGTATTTTTTATATAATTCTCGCACATTGTGTGCAAGATTTATATGAAAAATCACACTTTATGTGCGATTTTTGATATGAAAATCACTTATCTGCTCTAATTTTTTAAAATTATATATTTTGTATAGTTTGTAATTGTTTATGTAATTACTTATTATTAGTTTTAATTTGATTAATGACGCAGGATCCAAATGGATTGCCCGACATTCAGAGGGATATGAGTCACGATTTTAAGTGTCCTGGATTTTTTCCTACTGAAGAAGAAGCATACACTTATTATTCGGATTTGGCTCTTAGATTTTGTTTCGAGCTGATTAAAGTATGGAAGGGTAATAAGGGAAAAGGGGTCACCTATCATTGCAACAGATTCAGAGATCTGATTGAGCAAGAGTCTCCCCTCCAGAATAGGAAGAACACCAAATGGCGAGGATGAAAGTGTATGTTCAAGTTATATTGTAAGGAGATGAAGGAAAATGGTTAGTGGGTCAAAGTAACACCGGGTGCAAAGTCAATGCACAATCACACTGCTATAGTGTATCCGGAGGGTCACAGACAGCTTAGCCGCTTGACTGATTAAACAAGACTGGTTGCTAGAACTTTGAAAAATGCAAATATGAAGCCAAAAATGATTCAGAATCATCTTGCTGAGATGCACCTCAAGATAATGTGACAGTGAGGCAGCTAAACATCTGAAATCTGATGACAGGAAATCAAAGTTTGAAGGTAGAAATATTGGGCAGTAATTTGTTCATTACGCCAAGGAGAAGCATTATTATGTAAAAGTTTTGACAGAAGAGGGCACAGATGTGATGACACATGCATTCATAGCGCATCCAATGTTAATTCAGTTGTTGAATAGATATTATTGGGTGATTATGGTGGATGCAACATACAAGACCAACAAGTACAATATGCCATTCTTTCAGATTATTGGTATGACTCCTTCCAATAAGAATTATAATATTGTATATGCCCTTTTGAGAGATGAGAAAAAAATTAGTTATGATTGGGTGTTTGCACAGTTGAGAGAGTTGTTGGATGCTGGATATGTTCCTAGTGCTATTGTTTCTGATCAAGAGATGAGTTTGATGGATCCTATAAGGGATCATTTTTTGGGATCACACCACCTGTTATGTTTGTGGCATATCAACCGTAATGTTGATAATCAGTTGAAAAAGCTTGTTGGTGAGGGTGAAAGGAAAAAAGAAATAAAAAAGCTTTGGAAGGCAATTGTTAATGCGCCAATAGTTGAAGAGTATGATTTGTTACTACAGCTTTTGAAGGATAGTTACTCTATAGTTGCGTCGTCTATTGTTGTATACTTGGAGAGGACATGGTTGGTCCATAAAGAGATGATTTGTAGGGCTTAGACAAACAAAATTCTCCACTTTGGTAATACTAGTAGTAACAGAGTTGAGAGTACTCATGTTGCACTGAAGGATTGGATGAATGCTGGCACCCATTCACTTGACACACTATTTGGTGAGATTGATGACCATGTAATTATCAGTTATCACAGATAAGATAATTTAATTAATTAGTTTGATTCGCTACTTACTTTATTAATTTAAATTATGCACTTTGAACTTGATTATTTAATTTTATTCTATACTTACTTTATTAATTTAATTTATGCACTTTTTACTTTATTAATGTATTTTAGGGAAACCCTAGAGGCATGCATTTCCAAGAAAGCAACCTCTATGTTGTGTTTTCCTTATGAATTATTGAATGGTCATGTGTCGCACTATTGTTTGGAGTTGATCAGCGAACAAGCTGAAAGGATTACTAAGCTGGGCAATGACTTATTTGAGAGATGTGGCTGTGTCTGCAAGGCTACGCATGGGATTCCTTGTGCTTTTGAAATTTGGAAGTTGAAGAAATCACACGACACGATCACTGCTGAAATGGTGCACGAATTTTGGAAGAGATTAACGATTGAGACATCTGAAGTGGATTCGAATACCATATCTGAGGAACTTAGGTATGTTTTACATTATGTATGTTAGTTGGCGATGTTATGATTTATTTACATGTATTTTTTTAGAGATTTTTTATATGTTATAATTTAATTTTTTTAACAGATATTTCCGCAAGGAAATTGTTCCTAAATTTGAGAGCATTCCACGTGTGGTCATGCATGATCTGATTGTCAAGATGAACACGTCATTGAATCCTGACAATACAAGTGTGTTCGAGCAAGCTATTTTGACAACATCAAGGGGTCGTCAAAGATTACATCCATCAGTGAGGCACGAGCTGAGTGCTCACGAGAAAGTTGCACGGCCAAATAATGCATCTGGGAGATTATCCAAACGGTATTTGCAATTTGAGGATTGTAAGCATTTTTGTGTCTATTAAGATTGACTCTTTACTTTAATTTTCTAATGGACTAAAATTACAATAATTGTTTATTCCTATTTGCAGTTAGAGAAGACAGAGAGAGTAGTCCCCTGATACCAGATTATGTCCATCCTTTCTGTACTGGCATGTTGGACGTAGAGTTAGATGGAAATTGTGGTTTTTGAGGTGTTGCAGATGGTCTCTATGGCAATCAGAATGAATGGGGAACGGTTAGAACTGTGTCTATTGGAGAGATTCTTGTGTATCAGGATACGTACATACTGCTTCTCTATGCTTGTCTACCACACAATTTTGCAGAGGACACTAATCCTATTACTTGGGAAATTGGGCGATTGAATCATTTTTCATCACCATGTGCCAGTGCTGGTTGGATGAACACCCCCACGGACTTGTTTGCTATCGCCAATTATGCAAACGCCTTGGTAATCCATCTCAGTATCACTCGTGGGTGTTGTTTCTCCATTATACCTTTGAGGCCGTTAGGTGGTGGCACAAGACCATCTCGGCAGATAGCCATTGCCCATGTTCGTGGAAATCATTTTATACGCGTCAGTTTGACTGATGATTGACTTTTCCCTCCATTGGCATACCTGTGGGGGTATCACTGTGATGATGTTATGGCGCGATTTGCAGCATCTGATGAATTTAAAAAGAGGCTTGACCATTGGAGCATGATTTGTGGACCATGAAGTATACGACATTATATGTGACATTTCAATTTTATTTGAATATTTATTTTGTTTTTTTAGTTGTCATTTACTTTGACTTCAAATTATCATTTCATTATAATTGTTGTCAAATTACCAAAAATCATAGCTAAATAAAATACGAAACAACCAAAAACTCTTGGTGAAGTAAAATAAAACACAACAAAAAAGTCATAGCTACAAAATCCAAGAATACCAAAAAAAGAGTACAATAATACCATCACCTAGCTAAATGCCATCTATCCATCTCCGCCCTCAACATAGCCTCGCACTCATCAGACTGGGGATATCCACCATCTCTAACGATCTGTAGAAACTCCTCAGATATATGCGTGAATCGGCTCACCCACTACAAATTCAACACATTGAAATTATTAATTTCATATTTCATATAATAATATCAAACTATTATTAACTAAAACAAAAGAAAAAATTACTTACATATTTTGTTTTGGTGCGAGGCGGAACTCCACCAACATCAGTGGGGGGGCCATCAATGAACAAATACTGGTGTGAGTGCTCGCGGTACCATGTAATGTACTCATCTGTGGATGCACCGGGGGAATCACAAGGCTGAAAGTCCTAAGTACGTAAACTAGAACTATGTACTGACTGTCATAAACTCTTGGCGAACTCCAAGTCGAAGTCCACACTGTAACCCCCAATATATGGCCGATACGCCTTCTTTGGATGAAAGATGGCAAATAGGATATCCTGCATGCACCCTAACTTTCGCACACCTCGTCCCCACATGCAATCAATTCTCGGTACGTGGTGATCGGGGTGCGTAAGTGTGGATACTTTCCGTATGGGGTCCATGTCACCTGTAATATATACAATTATGGTCAGATATTTATTAAATATTTACAATTTAAATAAAACTTTAATTATAAAATGTACACAAATATTTTAACATACCTCATTGGCTCTCAAGTGTTCAAGTGCATCCGGTACCTATGCAGACGGACACTTGCGCCCTGTCGGGGGCCAACAGTGCACAAAGCAGCTTGTGGAGTATGTGGATCATCAGGCATAGGCACGGAATGGGTCTGAATGCTGGCAAATACTCATATATCCATGCCTGTAGCAATGTCAGACAACCCGCCATCCCGATGCAGCTACCTCTACTAGCCTTACCTAAATGTCTATATAAGTATGCTAGTGTCGAGGTACCCCAAGAATGCTGCTGAACGGTATGTAACTGGCCCCTAATCTGCATAATATGATGTGGTATAAACCTATTGGAACTCTTGTCCACAAATAAAGTCGAACCAATAGCTAGCCATAACCAAGCCTCCACATCATAAAGCAAGTGCATAGTACCCGTCTCTAAATGCGAGTGTCGCTTAAACACATAATTAGCAACTATCCCACCATCGGAGTGCATCTCACTCCACTCCTCATCCCGCTCAGACACCTGTAGCAAATCTCTGCATAGGTTCCACATAACTGACTTGGCAGTACAATCAATGACCATACTACCATCAACCGGTATGCGAAGTATCTCCCACACATCGTGCAGGAGTATACTCATCTCACCGACAGGGAGGTGGAACGTGTTCGTATCAGGCTGCCAACGCTCAATAAATGCACATATAAAGGGGGCATCAATGGTACTGTGCATGGTAGAATGTAGGTGAGACAACCCATTCGCCCTCAATAATGTCTGCCAATCATCGGGCATCCCCTCAAACCAAGAAACTAATCTCTCACATACCCATGCCCTATTGTGGCACCTCAAGGGCAAACTAGGTACTACAGCCTCATCACCCTCCTCACCGTCCTGTCTATACCTCGAAGCCACATGCCCCTTCCAACTAGGTATCACTGACTCATCAATAGGGCCACCCGTACAAGGCACAGTCACAATCCAAGACGTATCTACCCTCTCACGCTTATTTGTAACTAATTTCACAAAATATTTATTATAAATAAACTTATTTAACAAACATAAATAAAAAAATTCACTAATATAATTAAAATATCAACACATAATCATATAATCAAATTACGTAAATAAAAAATTCACTAATATAATTCAAATATCAACACATAATCATATAATCAAATTACATAAATAAAAAAATTCACTAATATAATTCAAATATCAACACATAATCATATAATCAAATTACATAAATAATAATAATCACTACTACACTTCAAATATCAACACATAATCATATAATCAAATTACATAAATAATAATAATCACTACTACACTTCAAATTTCAACACATAATCATATAATCACATTAAATAAGAGAAATAAATAAATATACATTAAATTAGTCTTAAATTTAAAACTGACCTCGTGTGGGCTCCTGATCATGTGCTGAGGATGAGGGAATCTCCTGCCCGCCTACGAAAGGCTCCCTCCATCGATATCCTCATCTATCAACATATGGTATGAGCTACCTCTCCCTGCTTTCTTCTTCCTATACGAAGTAGTGGGACGTTATCGCGAGAGAGACTTCCCCCCAACCTACAACAAATTTCATGAATACAACATTAAAACTACGAATAATAATTAAAAACATGAAAAATAATAATAATTAAAAATTATAAAAATTGCACTTAAAATAATATTTTTAAGTGTGCGATTTTTGCTCAAATTATCGACTGTCAAAGTCGATACTTTTTGGTAAAATCGCACCTTAGGTGCGATTTTTTTGAAAAATATCGCAGTTGACCGGTGATAGTTTTCCCAAAAATCGCAACCAAGTTGCGATTTTTTTGAAAACTATTGCAGGTAAACTGCGTTATTTTTCAAAAAAATCCCAGCCCGATGGTGATATTTGCCCAAAATCACGCAACCTAATGGCGATTTGTTATAAATATATCGCACAAGATCTGCGATATATTTGGAACAAATTGCCAAACGGGTGCGATATTATGAAAATATTTCGCCGATCACCGGCGATTGTTTAGCTAATCGTCGGCGATCGGCGATTTTAGCCAAAAATGTCAATCGCCGGCGATCGGCGATTTTGGCCAAAAATATCGCAAACACTGGGCAATTTTGCAAAAATTTAAACAAAATTTTATGATTTTTACCTGACCGTACAAGCCTTTCCCCCTCCCGGGACCACGTGGTGGTTGAGCACCGTCCGCATCTATTTTACGATTTTTACAGAGTGTTTTGGATGGTTTGAGAGATTTTTGGTGAGAAAATCTAAAGTGAAGGGTGAGTTTGTATGGATTCTTAAGCAAGTAAATAAACAACCCGAAAATACAAAAATAGCACATAAGTAGCGATTCTGTAGCCAAAAATCGCATGTAATTTGCGATTTTTGATTGAAAAAGCGCCACACTTATCTGATGTGAACAACAAGAGCTCGTCCTCTACTCCCTTCAAAACTGCGCAGCATCTCCCTAAACTGACAAGGGATTTTCACAAATTTTGTTTAGGGAGCCCCAAAGAGACCCAAAATGAGCCCAAATTGAAGATTTTATCATGTTAAAAGACACCTAGGTCAATAAATGGGTCAAGCCCCTCAAACGGGTATAAAGGGATGTCACATGACATTAATATGCATGTTCAAATTTCAGGACATGCCTAGTTATGAATTTCCCCATGAGAGTCCATGGAAACCCGAACTGTGGATCCAGATCTGTGCTAGTGATGACCATCAATAGATATTGTTGGACCTATGATGAAAAGCAGGTGAAAGGATTGAAGAAGTCTTTAAGTTGCTGATCGAAGAAGCCTAACAACAAGCTCAAGCCCAAGCCCATCTACAAACTTGGAGGCCCAAACCCATTAACATTTCGAGATTATTTAATAATGGACTTGCAGATGGAATGCCAAGAATAAGACTTAAGTTGGACTAAGGAATTATAAGGCTTGATTGAAAATCAAACCATTCCCTAAGCCCAACTGAAGCTGGAAAAGACCCTTCCTTATATGATTTTGTTTTACTTTTCATAGTTCTATAAGGTTTTGTAAGTTTATCCTATTACAACTAGGATACATGGATTTTTCCCTTCTTGATTAGGATTTTATTTTGATTTGTGCTCTATCTCTATTGGTCAAAATTATAAGCCAATCAGAGTTAAATTAGGAGTTTTTTTTTTAATCCCTCTTTTATTAGGATTGAGTGATTACTTTTTAGAAAAGGAAGAGGACTTCTTATATGCCTATATAAGGCCCCAACCACGAAATTTAATGTAGTTCTTTGATAATCTTAATTGATATTTTCATGTGAAAATACCCCTTGAGTTGCGACTCAAAACCCTTGGTCTTGCGAGATCAAAAGTTCTTGTGTTGTCTTCGTGAGGAAACCCACCAACTCTTTTGTTGGTTTCAATAGTTTAGGTTGAACTATTAAGCCTTGTCATGTATTGATTAAATCAATCACCAATCATCACCCATCCTTCGAATTATATTTTCGCACAAAAAGGTCTAAATAAGAGTGCATTTTTTTAAGTTGAGTGATTTCGCCGCTTCGATTCATGCTTGATAGATAGTATGAGATTATAGTCCAAAAGATCGAAACACAATTGGGTCTTGTTCGAGAAGTAGCTCAGCCTGACAGTTTCACTATCATTGTTGATTTGAATTCCAGAAGAAGAAAACTCGTCAGATTGGTATCAGAGCATAAGGTTGTTTCGTTCTATTCTTCTATTTATTTTTTGAGTTTTTGTGTTGTGTCATTGGTAAGAAAATTTGTCCAATTTTCGATCCAAATATCTTAGAGTCTTTTTGGAAATCTTTATCCAAGATTTTGTAGGTTTTTTGCATCTATTGGTTGAAAATTAGTCGAATATTCAGTCCAAATGTCCGTGTCCGAACCAGTGTCTGAGGCCCCCTTAAGGAACCAGGCGTTTATTCGTTTTGAGTCCATTTTGTGTTATTTTTGTTTTGTTTGAGTCTATAAGTCCCCCTCTAGGTTTATTTTGTGTCAATGACAAGTTATGGTGGTGGAAAAATCATTTTTACCCCTAGTCAAAACCCTTCAAAAATTTACCAAAATTACCAATTTTGCCCCTACAAAATTTTTGTTGAATTTTCAATTTGTTTTTCTTTGATTTTTGTTTTTAAAAGTGTTTATTGTCAAGTTTAATTCATTTTAGTCTTTTTCTGACAGGCAGTACGAGTTTTGGACGTTCAGAGGTGAAAATACATATTTTCATACTCGGTTAAATGGGAAACATCAGAGTTCACGGATTAAAGGGGGTAGGTGTTATTTTACGATGTTACTATGATCTTGAAAGAATACTTGAAGCTTGAGACCTAATCTTCCTGCTAAGTGCTTAAGGTTGAATTCCCCCTAGCCTTAAATTAATAGTATCAAAACTCTCGGAAAAGTCTATAGAATTGAGAAAAGGCAAGAGCCAAAGAGCCAATCTTAAGAATTTGACAAATTCTGTAAAACAAAAGCTCTTCTGCAAAAGTCTGGCTAAGTAAAGAAAAAGACAAGCCACAATTAGTTGCTCCTAAAGTTGTAGGGAAGCAAATGGAGTTCTGAGATAGAAGTGATCACACCTGAATTGAGCAACATAAGGGACTAAAAGGGTTCAAAATCTTAAACCTATGCAATTATCTGGTTAGTTTACCCGGTGTGTGTATAAACTTCTTTCTCTCATCCGTTAGTCAAGCTCGTGTTCTAATTGGTTACAGTTTGACTGCGAGAGAGTACCTGCTTAACTTTTAGTTTGTGTGTTCTTGTGTGACTCTATATGCATCTACTTATATAAGTGTTTCGAAAGTCACGTTTGTTTGTTTTTGGCTTTTACTTGTTTTGTTAGATTTTTAACTTTTCAATCTTAATAGTCAAAGTACTATTTTGTTTTCTTTTTTGATTTTTGATATGACTTGACATCAACTTTTTGTGTATTTGAGTCTCTTGTGTGTGGCTTGAGTCTTGTGTGAAGAGAAACCATCGAGTTAGCACCTAAAGGATCAGGTTATCGGTGGGAGCAGACTGAAAGGTTGAAAACCGGCACGACAACCCTTGCGCTAACCCTAGCACCAGCCTTTTAGTGTTTCCCATAGTCCCGACACTAATTCATGGCCCTAGTCGTAGGTTGTGCAGCTTAACAATTTAGTGACACATCCATTTCGTCGCTAATCCCCTTGCGTTAAGAACCCACGAGCTTGGCGTGGCACGATAGTACTTTTCTTTGATTTTATTTTTGTTTTCTTTTGTTTTGTGTTTTGTTTTGTTTTGTCGGATTACACTTGGTTTTCTTTTGTGTTATACCCTCTTTTGTAGGTTGGCATTGAAGATAATGCAAGTGTAGCTCTAGTGGAATAGGAAACAAGTTGAAATGGAGATAAACCTTGTGACGAAAAGCCCTAGCCGAAGTTATTAGTGACCATCCGGAAACATGTCACAAAATTACCCAAGCAACGCAAGTAGGCAACTAATTAGGTGTAGCACTGTGTGATGTTGTGCCCATGGATGCCTGTCATGTTTTCCTTGGAAGGCCTTGGGAATTTGACAGAAGAGTCACCCTTGTGACTAACTTGTACTTTTTAATGTTTAATGGTTAGAAAGCTAACAATTTGTCACAGTTTTATGCACAAGTTTCTAGAGCTGAAGAGACAATGCAAGAAGAGAGTGAAAATAGGAAGGTTTTCACACCACTAGTACATTGAAAGCTATACATCCACTAACAGGTACTTTTTAATGTTTAATGGTTAGAAAGCTAACAATTTGTCACAGTTTCCTGCACAAGTTTCTGAAACTCAAGAGACAATGCAAGAAGAGAGTGAAAATAGTAAGGTTTTCACGCCACTAGTACATTGAAAGCTATACATCCACTAGACAGCTCAAAGTAGAATTTCGCCCCTCTCCCTAAGAGGATCTGCGAAAGCCACTTGTGGGAGCTAATAGTTGTATTCTTAAGTCCTTTTATTTACATTTCCACCTTTTGCTTACAGTGTTATGCAGGTTTGAAGGTTTGCAAAGGAGACTTAAGCTACAAACCCAGACAGCTTGAACGACTTTCACTCATCGCTGTGTGATGTGTCCTGTGAAAAGTCTTATTTTCCATAAGGAGAGTACAGTCAGTACAAGAAAAGGGGGTTTTTGCAACACAATTTAAAGCTGTGTCGCAAGCTACTACCGCAAAAATGCTTCCCTTTTGTTATTATGTCGTTTATTTGTGACATTTTAGCATCAGTTAATAATATTGACCCAAATATGCGACATATGGTTATTATGACGCAAATATATGACACTTATAGGCGACACAGTAAAAAATGCCCTTAATTCGTGACATATTTAATTTAATGAAGCAAATTTACGTCACAATTGCGACTATATAAGAAAATACTGTGAATTTGTAACACTTTTACGCCATTTTACTTTAATGTTGCAAAATTACGGCACAAGAGTTGCTGCACTTACAAAAGTGCCATTATATAGCGACACAATCCAATTTGTGTTGTAAATTTACGACATTATTTGAAAATTTTTAATATGTCCCAAATCAATTACAAATGTATATTCACATTTAGTGACGAAATTTGAGGAGACAGGAACTAATAAGTTTATTTTAATTTCTTATATGGTGTTAAGACATTATCAAGTGTACTTTAATACTTATAAGAAATTATTACAGAATTTTATGAATTTTATAAAGCATACAAGGCCAAATTAATTTGTCAAAAGAAAACACAAAAGACTTCTAATTCTGATAGAATGTTTCAGACAGCTACAATAGCCTGGCCAACATTGTGCCATCCTGCTTAAAGAATAACATGAGAATGATATAATTGAGTTTAAAATTAAATAATTCATTTATAAAAAAATGATATGTTAAATGCTAAAATTAACACAAAGTGAACTTCACACTTTTATAAAAAGCACCAAAACTTTGATAAAGAAAATTTTATGTTTATAAAAGATAAAAATTTTATTTTATTTAATTTTACGGAAGAAAACTGTAGAGTACATTTTTGTTTAACTACAATTGAACTTTAAAACATATATTTCATATTTTTTTCAAGAAATTTATTCAACTTAAATCATCCTTCCTCTATCCCAAAATCAAAGTCCTATTTGTAGCACTATTTTTATAGTAAAACCATCATTCCTCTATCTAATATCAAAGTTCTATTTATAGCACTATTTTAATAGTATAAACTGAATTCCAACTTTGAAATGGTGGTTGTGAGGATCCGAAAATTCACTTGTAATTTTGATGAAATAATTTTTTAAAAAACAATAAAAATAAATATTAAATAGATTATTTTAACCTTTTATCAATTTTAGGGTAATTTTTACCTTGGAATTTAAGTGAAACGTTGATAAGACTAAAGGTTTAATTAAAGGAAGCAGTAAGATTTTAGAAATTAGGAAACGTGATTAAATTAGAGTTTGAATAAAATTAGAACTCTAACAATCAGGGAGGTTTTGATTTTCAAAATCCCTCTTATTATCTGTTTTGCTAAACTCTATAGTTGACTTCTTCATTTTCCCTTCTGCCGTAATCTTTTCCATTAAGAAATCTAGCCCATCCCCCTTAGACTTGCGTTTCAGTGCACACCCTCGTTCTCGTTCATTCAAAACCCAATAGATTTGTTTCGAACTAAGACCGCCGACCGCCGCTCTATCCGAAAATTGCAGCGACTCCAGCCGCCGACAACACTGCCAGGAGATCTGTTCCACCACCACTCGATCGTTACCCTGCGGGTTCTATCCTTTCGGTCGAACTCCCTTCTTTTATTTATATTTAGCTTTTATTTAACTTAATCAATTGAGATGGTTTACATTTTCGTGTTGTGAACACCCGTATTTTTATTTTGATCCGACTGAACTGCGAAGAAGACCCAGGGAGCTTTTAGTTATGTTATTGTGATGATGGGTGCTACATACGGATTAGTAAAGAAAAGAAATTCCTTCTTTGGAATAGTAGGTTAATTCTGGGTGGTCAGTTGATATACCAGATTAGCCTCATACTTAATATGCAATACACTTTAATTAAGGAATTAGTTGGGTAGTTAGATAAGAAAATCCACTTTAGCCTCATTTACTTTATCCACGTTATTGTTCCTATAGAATATTAATGTTGGGGTATTTTATATTTTAAAATAGTCTAAAGTTAAGGTGAGGGAAATTAGAAAAAGATTTTTCTGTTGATTATGGGAAAAATCAGAGGGAGGATTTTTCTTATAATTAATGGGTTAAAAATCTACCTTTATTAATATATATATATATATAGATTTTCCATATAATTATTTATATTTATCAGTTTATGAAGGTCTGGAGCATTAAGGGCAGAAGTATACCTCTCATGCATAAATGGAAAGAAGAAATCTATTAAGGTTATCAGCTAGTCCTGCACCAAAATCACTTGGAAGTTGTGAAGGTAACATTATTATCGATAATCTCATTTATAATTTAGTTAATTTGTCAATTGGTTATTTAGTATTGTTTATAACTGTTGGATTTATTAGGGTTGTTTAATAGATAGGATTTCTACTAATTTTTTATTGTAAACATGAAATTACTAATATTGTTTGGTGTTTTAAGTTAATGAATGTTTAATTTATTATTTATTATTATTATTATTTTTTGTTTGTTACACGTGGATTAGTTTTTATTAATATTAATTAAATAATTATTGATAATAAATAAAAATTGCAAATCAATCGTATAATTTTATACCAAATTAATACAAATAATAACGCAAAGCGATTGGACCAATTGCTGCACAACTAAATATGTAGTAATTTATGTCGCGAATATTATTTTGCGACATAAAATATCACACATTTCGAAGTGACGCAATAGGTCACCTGACAAATATTAGCGACGATTCTTACAAAAGTGCAGCAGAAAATTCTGCATTTATGCGTCAAAATAATTGTGACGCATGAAATTTGCAACACGTTATAGAGTGACACTAATTGTGTCACATTGATTATGCGGCAATATGCAAAGTGATTCAAATAAATATCGCAATATATTTACCGACATTATACTGATTGACGCTAAAAGTGTCGCGAATTTCATGCGACGTATTGAATATTGATGCATAGGTATCGTAATTGTTGCGACACATTTGTAAAAATTGTCGCTAAAATTTGTCACCGGACCTATTGCTGCACTTCGAAATGTAAGGTATTTTATGTCGCAAAATAGTATTTGCATCACTTTTGCTACTTATTGCGACACAAACCGCGTCGCAAAAAACCATCTTTCTTGTAGTGAGTGAGACTGTTGCTCCTCGTTGGATGCGCCCTACAAATAGTCCTGTTTTCCGAATGGGAGAGTATAGTTGTCTGCTTAAACTTTTTAATGTACCTTATTATCTTAACTTGTCTGTATGGCTGTCTGTATGGCGCAGGAAAATAGGTTCAACAAGAAGTTTAAGAGAATTCAGAGAATTGAGCAAATTTGTTTCACTAGTCCTAAGCCTAGGAAACTCGGTAAGTCTGTTTCTGTTCACTGCAATATTTCTAATGTTGCTTTGTGTTACAATGCAGATTTGAGGACGAATCGTTTCCGGCAGGGAGGGGATGATGTGAACATCAAGAGCTCTTCTTCTACTCCCTTCAAAACTGCGCAGCACTTTTCTTCTACTCCCTTCAAAACTGCGCAGCATCTCCCTAAACTGGCAAGGAATTTTCCCAGCTTTGGTTTAGGGAGCCCCAAAGAGAACCAGAATGAGTCCAAATTGAAGATTTTGTCATGTTAAAAGACACCTGAGTCAATACATGGGTCAAACCCCTCAAACGGGCCTAAAGGGATATCACATGACATCAATATGCATGTTCAAATTTGAGGACATGCCTAGTTACGAATTTCCCCATGGGAGCCCATGGAAACCCTAACTGTGGATCCAGATCTGTGCCAGTGACATCCATCAGTAGATATTGTTGGACCTATGATGAAAAGCAGATGAAAGATTGAAGAAGCCTTGAAGTTGCTGATCGAAAAAGTCCAACAACAGGTCCCAACCCATCTACCAACTTGGAGGCCCAAACCCATTAACATTTGAGATTATTCGATAATGGACTTGCAGATGAACCGTAGATGTGGACTGAAGCCCAAGAGTAAAGACTTAAGTTGGATTAAGGAATTACAAGACTTAATTGAAAATCCAGCCATTCCCCAAGCCCAACTGAAGTTGGCAAAGATTCTTCCTTATAGGATTTTGTTTTACTTTTCAAACTTCTAGAAGGTTTTGTAAGTTTATCCTATTACAACTAGAATAGATGGATTTTTCCCTTCTTGATTAGGATTTTATTTTGATTTGTACTCTATCTCTATTGGTCAAAATTATATGCCAATCAGAGTTAGATTAGGAGTTGTTTTTTTAATCACTCTTTCATTAGATTGAGTGATTACTTTTTAGAAAAATAAGAGGACTTTTTGTATGCCAATATAAGGGCCAAACCACGAAATTTAATGTATGTTTTTGATAATTTTGATTGATATTTTCGTATGAAAATACCCCTTGAGTTGCGACTCAAAACCCTTAGTCTTGCGAGATCAAAAGTTCGTGTGTTGTCCTTGCGAGGAAACCCACCAACTCTTTTGTTGGTTTTAATAGTTTAGGTTGAACTATTAAGCCTTGTCATGTATTGACTAAATTAATCACCAACCATCACCCATCTTCTGAATTATATTTTCGCACAAAGAGGTCTAAATAAGTGTGCGTTTTCTTGAGTTGAGCGATTCTGCCGCTTTAATTCATGCTTGATAGATAGTATGAGAGAATCGTCTGAAAGATCTAGAAACACTTGGATCTTGTTCAAGAAGCAGCTCAGCCTGATAGCTTCGCTATCATCATTGATTTGAATTCTCGAAGTAGAAAACCCATCAACATCTCTTGGAAATCCACTACTCCCTATCACTTAGAAAGGTAGATTTCCCTAGAATCTATTTAGAACATGAATGTTCGAAGAGAATTCATAGTGTGTGTGTGTGTGTCTATGTGTGAAAAGGTGAGAAAGTGTGTGTTTCTTCCTCACTAAGCTACTCTCTCTAAACTATGAAAAAATACATTAACGTGTAATGGTATGTGTCTTTACAAGAGGCCTTGGCCATTAAGAAAGGTCCCAGATGGCTAAAATTAGAATTACAAAAGAAAAGTCACGTCAAGGGTAAAATTAGATTTTCAACAGCGATTTCTGGGCGACGACCAGGCGGTGGCACCATGGTGACGCCGAGGTAGCGACGATCAGGCATTAACGCCAATGGACGCCAATGTTGGCATCAACCAGGCGCCAATGTCCAGTGGACACCAAACTCGAAGTCTTCATCTTCATCATTGTGCGCTATTTCCAAATTCTTATCTTTAAGCTTCAATATAGTGTGATTTCTTCATTTTCCAGCAATATTCATGATTTTAGGTCATAAAAGGTATATTTTGGAGTCACATCACCTCCCCACACTTAAGACTTTGCTTGTCCTCAAGAAAACTAACCAAGAAAACAAATAGAAAGTGAGTCCAAAATAAAATAATCAGCTCTAAGATGGTTTTTTTCTCCCTCTCCAAGCTAAACATGAAAAAGCATGCACTCACTTTCCACTCATTATATCATATAACTTCCATAATTAAGCAAGACAAGCATGATATGGATTCTCTATCAACATCAATTGATCTCATCACCTCACACTTTCAAGGATACACTCAATAACGCTCAAAGTGTATAGGTTTTGAAATTTTCAATAATGCTCAAGTCAATTGAATAAAAGATACTCAACCATAAGCTTGACTCAAGATCACCTCGCCGCTTGCCTATTGCGAATGTAACACATTGATCAAAGAGACTTTTATTAGGGTGTAACGGGGCTAAGAAAGTTTGCTAAGGACAAAAAAATTTCAATGCTTGAAAATTGGAGTTATCGTAAAGGGATTTGCATTAATTGGATGTTTTATCAATTACTTCTACTTGGATTCTTCAACTACTAATGGAGGTTTAGATGTCCTTCACATCCCCATTCTTATTTCTTCAAACTAATTTTTTTTTTTTTTTGTTCTTCTTTTAGAAACAACTAAAAATTGAAAACTATTAACTTAGAATCCATTAATTATTTTTCATTTCCACATCCAATCACATACAAACTCTTTAAGGGTCCAAAAACAAGGCTTTAACAAAGAAAAAAGCTGAAGTTGGCTTATTGGGATAAAAAGAAAACAAAGAAAAAGATGGGGCTCAACTAGGTTATGCCTAAAGGGATAAAGATGATTACGGGTATTGTAAAGCAAGAAAAGGTAAAAACAAAAACTAACTAATTGCCTTCATCACTTCAATGTATCGCAAACACGTAAAAGGTCTTGATATGCATGTTAAATTCAAGTTCTAGATTTAATCATTCATGTCAGACAAATCACACAACCAAAGAAAAGTGAGCAAGCAAATAAGAAATGCTCAACAACGGCTCAAATATGCTCACATAAAATCAAGGGTTGAAATGTGATTACATCTCAATATGTCAACTAAGAACTCACATCTTACCTATTAATGCTCAACAATTTCCATCATATTTCCACCAATCATGCAATGCAAATACACAAAACTAGCTTGAAGGGGTCCTTTTGTTCTAGAAAAATTTTAACAAAAATCCAAAATAGAGCAAATTTTTAAAAATTAACCACAAAATGGACTCATTTTCACTACTAGTTTCTCAATTAGCAAGCATGAAGACTTATAACAACTTATGTTTATCTACCCCCCCCCCCAACCCACACACACACATTTAAAATATACATTGTCCTCAATGTATTAAAACAAAACAAAAGTGGGTCAATGGGGTATCAATTTCTTTTTCCTTAGATTCATTTATCACAATTAAGTTCATGCCCATATAATGTTAGCCAAATACCCAATGTAAATCACTTACACTATAATTAAAAACATAAAAATAAACACACCAAAGCAAATAAAAATATTTAAATTGCAAAGTGTCAACAAAATGTAGTAAGAAAGTAATAGTGGTAAGGATTCTTAAACTCTTGTTGTAAAGGAACTAAATGTGGAGGAAAACCAATAGTGCATCACTCTATAAGCTTCCTTTTTCCCGTTATAGCTCATCCTTCCTCTTCCTTACTTCTTGAATTAACCATGTCCTGAAAATTGTAACGAATTAGTGAATTTTAAAGAAAAATGGCTTCAGCATACCTCAGAGGTGGGCGTCCAACAGGTGTTGGCACCTGGCGGTCGCCACAGGTGGCGTCCAACAAATGTTGGCGCCTGGCGGTCGCCATTATGGGCAACATGAAGGCGTGGTGCCAGCATGTCGCCTAGTATCAGGGCCAGTAAATATAAGCCAATTCAATTCACTAAAATAATAGTGATAAGCAGTAAAACACCATAAGACATATTAATTAATAATATGATGAATCTAAATATAAGAACACATGATTTTTCATTCTTTAAAATACAAGTTCTACATGTTCTATAGCATTAAAGCTCCAAAATGATAAAGATTAGAACATATAAAACATACAAGATTGAAAAATACATACATTCATCCATTGTAAGCTCATTCAATCATAAAAAACACAAATAGCATAATACTATGCATAGTTTAAGAAATCCATTTTTGAAAATTTAAGCACAATGTAGCTCTATACCCTTACCATTGATTCTTGATTTTGTATAATGTCTGGAATCTGCAGAGAACTTAAAAACTACAATGTTATAGGTAAAATAACTAAAAATGAAGAATTTTAAATCTCAAATTCATGAAATGGATGCATTGAAGGTGTAAATACTTCTCATTCATGTTCAAGGAAGTGCTGGAAGTCTTAGGTAAGTAGAATGGAAGCTTTAAACTTCATAGTAACTCATTTTTCATCATAAATGCAAAAAAGGGGATCTGGGCGTTGTGATACTGTTAGGTAAGCATTGTTGATACTGTCTTGAGGGTCACGATGTCACCTGGGCATGGCGCCAGACAGTCACAAGCAGCTGGCGTCCTGTCAACGGCAAGAAGGTGCTCCAGTCCTGTTTTTCCTCGATCTTCACAAAATTGCTTTCACTTGACATTTACACGATCCAATTGCACCAAATTATGTACCAACAACACAAGAATGAGTTCAAAAAATAATACTCAAAAATCACCTTGAAATCCATGACTTATTAGCAATTGAAAATTTTGAAAATCTAAAAACTAGAAAATGAACTAAAAAGTGCTGAAAATGTTTGGGTTATCTCCTAAGAAGCGCTTTGGACTTTATAGTCTCCGGCTAGACTTGTCTTGAGGTATGGACTCAATATCCCTCTAAACTCCTTGTGTCATGTGTAATAGATGCACTTTCTTTGCTTCTCTCCATCAAACTTGCTTTCATTTCTTTGAACTTTTCCCTTTGTCTATCTCTTCTCCTTTTTCTCCTTGATCGTTCATTCTTTCTTCTTAACTCCAATTCTTCCAAATCCTTGGAAGTGTCACTAAAATCACTCATTAAATCCTTTTCATCTATGAATTTCACTTGCTTCACCGTGCTACTTGTCATCTCCAATAGTAATTGCTCAAAAGTTGCTTTCATTTTATCAAGTCTACTTTCCGATTCCATATTCTTTTTGTAACAAGGGGAATTGATTGTACACCTTTCTTTCTTATAATTTGGAATGAGACACTCTTTATTTCCTTTATATCCTTAGCAATCTTTGGTTTCTCCATAGGTTTATCAATAAGGTTATTCTCACTTGGTAAAACTAACTCTTCCTTGACTTCTATTCCACTCTCACCTTTTTTGTCAATATTCCCTTTTTTACTTTTCCATCTCCTTTGAATGAAAACTTGCTATCTTCCTCTTCACTATCACAAATGATTGATCCCATCACGGCGTCATAGGGCCTCTTTTGTATTACTTCTATTCCATGGGCATACTCTTTTCCTAGAATATTGAATATAATTCCCTTGCTCTTTATATGTAAAACCGCATCTGCGGTTGCCAAAAATGGTCTTCCAATAATAATGGGTACATCCTTATCTTCCTCAATGTCCACTATGATGAAATCCACCGGTAAAACAATTTGATTCACTTTTACCAACATATTCTCAATAATTCCCTTGCGAATAACTTTATAATAATCCGTCATTTGTAAAGTAACATTAACCAGATTCAAATCTCCAAGGAACCCACATAACTCGACCGTGAAAAATGGCATTAAATTTACTCCGGCTCTGGGATCACACAAAACCTTAGCAAAAAACCTCAATCGAATCTTACAAGCAATGGTGCACATTCCAGGGTCTTTCTCATTTTTAGGCAAGTCTTGCTAATAAATCCCTTTTACATTTTTTTGATGGGAGCCAAAGATTCCAAATTAAACCTTTCTTTCTTAGCCAACAATTTCTTCAAAAATCTTTGATATTTCGACACGTTCTTGATTAAATCGGCCAAAGATACTCTCATGTCAATCTCCTTGAATAACTCATATAATCTTTCCTATCCACCTCTTTCACTTCTTTTCTCTAAGGGAATGGTGGCTTCACATTTCTAGGCTCATTTGTTTTCTCTTCCTCAAATCTTTTCCTAAGCCACTTTCCACTCTCCCTTCTCTCTCTTTTATGAGACTCCAAAATTGCCTCTCTTTTTGCTCATTTTCAAGTGCTAAATTTTCTTATTCATGTGGCAATTCTTCAATATCGTATTCTTTCTCTATTTATTTTTAAATCTCATCTTCTTTAATCACTTGCTTACTTTTGTCATCCTTCTTCTTGTTTTCCACAAGCTTTTTTCCACTTCTTAGGTTGACCACCAAGCATTTTTTGGAATCCTTGGGTTTCGAATTCACATTCTTGAAGAGTTTTATTGACCTTGATTTTGCACATATTGACCAAATGCATTCTTTATTGCCTTGATGCTCTTTTGAAGCTCCTCAAATGCATTTGAGTGCATGCCAACTATCCTTACCAAACTCTTCACCTGATTCCCCATGAACATATCATCATTTTTACTTGCTTGATTTGTCTCCCCATTTTCTTGTATTCTTGGGTTAAAATTCTTTTGACTATAGGCTTGTCCTTGATTTGGATTACCAAAATTGTTATAAATTGGCCTCCATTTATTTTGGAAGTTGTTCTCATAACCATTGTATCTTAAGCCTTGATTATTGCCAATGAATCCAACATCTTCAAATTCTTCATTCCCTTGAATTTCTTGATGGGCTTCTTGATAAGTATTGAAAGTTAAAACCTCTTTTTCCTTGGCTTTCAATTGTTCTTGAAGTAAGACCACTTGTTCCTCAAGACTTGAAATTCTATTAGTCACCAAAGCTTCTCCCTTTGGTATATATAGGATATGCTTGAGGAATTTCACTTCTTTCACTTGGCCATCTCCCAAATGTAAGTACCATGTTGTCAAACAACTCTCTCACTTGATTCTTAGTCTTGAAATTGATACAACCCCCAGCACTTGCATTTACCATTTGTGCTACTCTCTTGTCAAACCATTGTAGAAGATTTGCAACTTATTTCCCCCATCAAATGTTTGATTGGGGTACTTCATCAACAAATCTTGAAATCTTTCCCATGCTTCGGCAAATGACTCTCCTAGATGTTGCTTGAGTTGTAGAATGTCATTTCTCAACTTCTCAATCTTGTGAGGATGATAATATTTCGACAAAAAATTTCCCCTCAACCCCTCAAAAGTTTGAATGTTTCTCTCCATTAGTTTGAATACTGAAAGCTTTGCTTGTATGAAAACTATTTTCTCTGTTTATATATCGAATTAAATATTTCAGTTAAATACTTTACATTTTACATATGAAGTCCACTTATATCATGTGACAAAATGATGAGGTTGCGGGTGTAACACAGCAGATCTCATCAATGATTGAAGTCTTGATATATAAATTAGGCTCGTGATTGAGATAGTTTGGACTGTTAGTTTTGAATACAGAAAAGCTATGACTTGTATAAAAAACTAATATCCACAGATGATTATCATTTTGTTTCAGTATTAAATTGTTCCATTGTATCATAGAACTAGATAACGGGGTGGAAAGACACAGTAGATACCATTATTGGTTAAAGTATTGATATATAAAAAGTATGCTCATAACTGAGATAGTCTGAACATACTATCGGTATAGGTTATCGTGTGGTTTGGAAATTAGTTTATCTAGACTAATTAAATCACATGGATATGCCCGGGGCATATTGAAAATGACCAGTTTGGATAGAATTGACTTATACTGATCGGCGTAGTCAATTCGGTCCTAGTATTCAGTCTCTCAATCCCGAGATTAGGATGGGCGTGAGAGTTGGATGTCGTATGCTTTGATTTACCAAAGAGTGCGGTCAATTGAGGCCTATACCTCGGTAGGTTGGGTATGCAGTGTTTAGCTTCTTACGTGACATTGCTAGTCAGAGGAATCCACGTACCGGTTCGCTGGGTTGATGGTGCTCCAGAGATGAGCTTCGAAAGGTTTGTTATACTAAACCCGGCCGGTGGACTTTATGTCTGGTATAATAAAAAGGTCGAGTGGTACTAATCTCGGATACCAAGAAGTCGGTGAATTAGTTTGTCAGTAAATTGATAAATCGATGAGCACTAGATCTTTAATGTGGGGAGATAGAAGAAAATATAGTGGCGCGATATAAAGTCACTTTTGAGCGGTAGTTCCATAGTTAGTCCGATAGTGGTACGACTAATTATGTATTTGACTAATCGACAAAGTGAATTAATTAATCCTAAAGGTTTAATTAATATTTAATTGACAAAGTGGATTAAGAAATTAATTCTATATGAATTAATTAATCCTAAGGGTTCGATTAAATTAAATTACGAAGTGGGTTAAGAAATTAATTCAAATGGGTCGATTGGAATTGATTAGTCTAGGAAAGACTAAGTTGTCAATGAAAGTCAAATTAAAAGGCCCAACTCAAAACCCCACTAGGTCTCCTTAAGAGCTCCCTATAAATAGAAAGCTTAAGGCCAAAGAAACTTAAGAAAATCTTGCAAGACAACTTTGTCTTCCTTGAGTGAGAAAGTTCTAGAGAGAGACTCTCCTTCCTTCTTGGGTTTTTTTCAAAAACGAACTTGGAATCTCACTTCTCGATTTAGATTAAGCTTGAAAGATCAAACTTTTAGATAGCCCATCAATTTTTGAGTTTGCCCACTGCTGGATTTCATTTCTTTTCGCCGGATTCTTCACATTTTTGGCAAAAATTCTGCCCATATCTTTTTTGGTGTTTGGCTGAATTTTAGTTCTTCACTTGGGCAGTTCGGCAGCTGTTTCTAATCACTCTGGGGTGCTTGATCCAGCTGGGTTTGTGTTGATCTCTCCCTTGGGTTGGTGATCCACAATCCCGATTGTCCAGATCGTGACCAGAGTTGAAGTGGGTTCGATTTTATTGGCGAGAAAAGTAGTGGACAGCAGTTTTTTGGGTTAAAGGTTTGATCATTTGGGCAGATTCAATCTTTTTGAGGGATTTTCTTTGTGGGTTTTCGTGGGCTTTGATAGCACACTTCGATAGATTATTGCCCACGCAATATTCGAAGTTTCTTGAGTTATCTTTCGGATTTCAGTGGTAATCACAAGGAAAGATTTGGTTTTTCTTATTGCGTTGGACTTCGCTTCAAAGGTATAACCTTTAATCCTTTCGCTTTTAATTAAAGGTTCAATCTTTATGCGTTACATGTCGATTTAATAAATTAAATAAGTATATGCCTAGATCCGTTCATGGGAAAATGAATTTGAGCCTGAGCTTTGTCAAAAGCTTCCGATTCTGGAATGCATTGCACGAAAGTGAGGTTTTTTATTTAGCCTGGGCTTGTTCTGTTTTCCTTCATGGACATACTGTCAGTTTAAATCATTATGTGATCTTGAGATTAGTTTGTCTAGATTAATTGAATCATATAGATATGGCCGGGGTATGTTGAGCATGACCGTTTAGGATTGAATTAACTTGTACCGTTAGTTGTTGACTTGAAACTTGTATTCTATCTCTTAATCCCTAAACTTGAATAGGCATGAGGATTAGACATAGTGTACTTTAATCTGCCAAAGAGTGCGGTCGCTTTAGGCCTATAATCTCAATAAGTTGGGTATGTGTGTTTAGTTGCTCAGTGTGTTGTTGCTTGTTGAAAGGAAACTATGTACCGGTGCGTCCGGGGTGATGGTGCTCTCGAGATGAACTTGAAACGTTTACTATACTAAACCTGGCCGATGGACTTTATGCCCGGTATATTAATAAAGTCAAGTGGTACTAGTCTCAGATAATAAGAAGTCGATTAATTAATTCATCGATAAATTAATAAATTGACGAGCACTATATCTTTGACATGGGGAGAATAAAGAATAATTAATTTAGTGGTTCCGGAAGCAATTATGGTTTGAGCGGTAATTTCATAATTAATTCGTTAGTGGTACGATTAATTATGTGTTGGGTTAATTGATAAAGTAGAATTAATTATTTAATTAATTAATTCTAAGGGTCAATTAGTAAATTGACAAGGTTGAATTAATTAATTAATTAATTCTTTTAGTTCAATTAGAATTAGGAAATCTAATTGGATTTGAAAACTAATAAACCCAAACCCAACAACAAGGCCTAACTCAAGCCCACTTAAGGTCTCTCTTGTAACTCTATAAATAGACACAAGGGATTAGCAATCAAGATACACAATTCATAAGTTCCATAAATTTAGAAACTAGAGAGAGAAAGCTAAAGAGAAAGAAGGAAAACCAATTCTTCAAGTTTCTATCCCTCAAAGTGCGTGCGTAAGTCCGGTCAAGCAGGAGCCTTCCTTCATCTTCCGGCCGACGCGTGAGATTGGTTTTTGGCGGCAGTAAGCTTTCCCCGATGGTGTGTGTAGACACGTGCGTTGGTAGACGACGGTGGCGCGATGGAATTCATGGTGACGGCGGTAAGGTCTTTTTCCGGGCAAGATTCTGTGTTCAAATTTTGGTGCTGATCCTTTCGTGTGGTAGATAGTTACCCACACAACTTCCTGACGTGTCTCAGAGACATACAAGAGAATCTTTAAGAACACGATTCGAATGTCAATTTTTTTTTCCTTCCGCTTTAATTAGAATTATTTTTTTGTGTGACAAATCGAATAAGGTAAAACTAAAGTCTGGTGCTCGTGTGGTATTTTAAAAGGGTTTGAATCATATTACACGAGCATTCAGGTTTGGTTAAGAATCTCTGATTTTGGAATGCATTGCACGAAAGTGAAATTTTTTATCGTACCCGGGCATATAATGTTGGTGTATGACACGGCCGGGTGCCGGTCGTTCCGCCCGTCTCGACCGTTTCAGCTTCTTAAAGAGTGAGCCCGTGACAGTGTATGTGCCCTTTTGAGGGCTATTTATGTAAATAAACTTTGAGGGTTATTTATGTAAATAAGACATTTGTCGTTTGATTGATTATTTATCTGATGAGTTAATTTCATGAAATTATATTCTTGTGCATATTGAATTTTATGAAATCGATCCACCAAAAAGAAACACTCCATGGAATTTTAGATCATGAGTGATTCTTTTGAGTAGTACTCGTACGAGGATCCTTACACCAGAAATCACTGCATAGTCTTAGGTGAATTAGAGTGTCCTTTGACATATGCCTAAAGGGACCGTAACAGGTTGCCAAGTACGGGTATGATTGGGTACGCTATGAGTCACGCTAAGGTATGTAGGTGAAGTGATGGGACTACAAGTCTCTCTTAAATGAGAGATGATATCTTGGCCGCTTGATAGTGAACTGAGAAGTGCATGGCCGTGCCCAAGAAATGATAAGGTTTATCATTTGCTTGATTAAGTTCAGTGTCACTAAGAGATCAAGTAAAACGTTTAGCTATATAAGGATGATTGGTTCCATGCCTTATGCTAAACTGGATATCAGTGTAGAGGACATTACGTAGTATACTCGGAAGGTTGTGTTGAATCACCATTCGACCCTCCGTTCTGAATTTTGTAGTCATTATGTCTTGCTAGAGACCACTAATGATTTATGGATTAATTAATGAGATTAATTTATTCATTGTCAATTTGGAATGGGCTACAGGATCGCACATAAGTGAGTTCGATGATTCAGAATTAATTAAATTTCCTGTTTTAAGTATAAGAGTTATACTTAAATTGATAATATTTAATTAAATAGTTTATTTAAATATTATTGAAGAGTATTATGGTATTAATTAAGAGTTAATTAATTACATAGGAAGAATTGAATTGGGCTGACAAATCAAGGGACCTAATTGTGAATTGAGGTTATTGACCCATCAGCCTGATCCATGGATCAATGGGTTGATTCATGGTGTTGGTTAAACCCAACTCAGTAAATAATTAATTAATTATTATTAATTATTATTAAAACAGATACTTCTCAAATCAGAGAAGTATCTGGGAGTCTGTTAAAAAGGTTTTAACAGAATTGGTTTTAAAAACGTTTAGAAAATGATTTTAAAAATACAGACTTCTGAACTACTCTAAAACAGACTCAGAAAAACCATTCTTCCTAGAAAAAAAGGTTTTCTCTTCGACAGGCAAATTTTGGGGCTAGCACCAGTTCTGAGAGAACTCCAGTGCAAGAACGTAGAGGTAATTCGCGTGAATTGTTTTTGGTGGTGAACGCAATCTTCCCAAAGGATCCAGGAGACTGCACAACCGATTTCGCGTCGAGGGTAAGACCCGATCCTTTTAGAATTTAGGCTATTCCGTAGCATAATTTAGGAAATTATGCATGCCTAGTTCCAACAGTGGTATCAGAGCCTGGTTAATCTGGTTTTAATTAAAAGTGCTTTAATTGAAAAATTGGGTATAAGTTTTTTCTTGAAAAATGGTTTTTAGAGAAAAAAAAAATGTTGCTGCTTGGAAGTCACCGGTTTTCTGGGAATGGTCGCCGGAGCGGTTTTCCGGCCGGCCGGAGGTTCGCCAAAAAAACGCAAAGTGCTCAAAAAAAATTGGTTTTTGGCCTGAATTTTTCTGTGCTTTTGTTCTTTTATTAATGGGGAACGATTTTGTGTTGATTGGGTTGTCAAAAACGTTTTTGATTGCAAAATTTTTGAAAGAATTTTCTGGGTTAGCAAAACCCGCTTCGCTGGGAAAAATGTTTTTCCGTTTTGGGGTTTTGAAAGCCGCGGGCTGGTCGGAATGGCTTCTGTGTGTTTTTTTTTTCCTCCGTTTTGATTTGCAGGTGTTGGGTCGTCCGTTTTCGTCGGAATCCATGTTGGCGGGCTGCTTCGTTTTCATCGAAACGGTCACTGGGTTCGCGTCTGTGCAATCTCCATCGGGGCCGAAAATGTTCTGGTCGCCGAAAGATTGCAGCGACGGAGAGACGACTATTGGTCGGAACCAAGCAGGGTGAGATGAACGGCGAGTGTCGCCGGGATTTGAGGATGCCGGCTGTAACCCGATGGCATGTTTGCCAGAGAAGAAAGGAGGCGGCGGGAGGCTGGTTCCCTAATTGGGTGAAATGACCAAATTGCCCCCGCCGCACTCCATAATCCCGGAAATGCCAGCTTTTTAAAATTGTTTTAAAATTGCAAAACAACCCCAGAAGTTTTAAACCTTAAAACCCTAGCCCGAGAGTTTTGTAAATTACAGATTTGCCCTAAAATTTTCAGAAAAACTTAATTTTTCTGAATTTCAAAATTTGATAAAATTTTAATTTATAATTTAGGATAAATTAAAAGATGTTATCAGATTTTAAATTACGAAAAGATAGGATTAGATTTAGATTTAATTCTTAGCCTATAGAATTTTAAAATTTAGAATTTTGAATAATTATCTTAATGAGATTAGGATAATTAGAAATATTTAAATTTTAAAATTAGAAAAATTATCTGAATAAAATTAGATAATTAAATGAATAAATAAATAATTAATTAATTAATAAGATTAGTTAATTAATTATTATGTTTTATTTATTTATTCATTTTTCGAAATAATGTGTTATTTATTTAAAATGTTTAAATAATTGCACGCATTATTGGTATGACCATGCATCATTCGATTAAAATGAATCAATATGGGATTGATTAAAATTGATCATGACACGATCAATTTTAATAGTGTAAGAGTTACACAATCCCTAATTAAATAATTCGGCTTAATAAAATTGGCTTGTATGAAGCATATGCATTTGTGTGTTTTTCTATGCATGAATTGGGCTTAAAATTTATTATTTAAATTTTTGGGCCTGCGAGCCATTTTAAAAATTGGGCCTGCGTGCCCATTAAATAATTATGTAATAGTTAGGCCCAAAAGGAGGTTCCGAAGGAGTCCATGGTGGAGCCCAGGAACGGAAGCCCAAAAAGGAGGCCCAAAAAGAAGTTTTTTTTTTTTTTTAAAGGCCCTGTAATAGATTAGAGCCCAATTCATCGCATTTCCGCAATTTTATGTTTTGTGAATGAATGAAAATGAAAATGCATGTTAAGCCGATCAAACTTAAATCCCAAAAACCCAAGATTTTGCTTCCATACTTGAGGGCCCGCTCGAGCGTTGAACGTCTGGTGGACTTGGAGAGCCCAAGGGCCTCAGGTTTTCTTCGTGTGGCGGGTTGTTATATAATAGTGCCCAACTTTATCACTACCATTAATGAGTGGAAAAACTGTTTGGGTATTAAATGCTCAACTTTATCACTACCACTTGTTATGGAAAAACTGTGTGGGTGTCTATTGATGTGATGCCTTGAGGGATGGTTTAACTTGGGAAAATTAATCTTAGCTTAACCCGATAAGTTGACTAGGGATTAATTTTGCAAAGATAGGATGGTGTCAAACATTTGGAATGTTCATCCTATCACCGAAAAGTTGCATAGTGATGCAATTGGAAATCGTTAAATTACATTGGGATGTGATTTGAACGTTGCCTACCAAAAGAGCCCAATCCCTACGATACTTGCCAAAGCAAGACTGGGGTTGACTCTTTGTGGATTTTCAGCCCACAATCTAGCACCAACACAAAATTGTTTGGGATTTCAATTTTGGCTATTGTGGAAAATATTTTAAAACTCATTCCAATGTTTTGCATCTTTCTTTTGTAGAAATGGCATCTACTAGCACTAATACATCTAATCTCACTCTAAGAAGCATTTTGGACAAAGAAAAACTTGTTGGTCCAAACTTTTTAGATTGGGAAAGAAACTTGAGAATTGTTCTCAAACAAGAAAGGAAGCTAAATATCTTAGACGCTGCTTTACCTGAACCACCTGTAAATGCTACGGCTGCTGTTCAACGAGCATGGGAAAAGCTGAAAAGCAATTTCGATGACGTGACATGTCTGATGCTCGCGACTATGTCAGGCGAGCTTCAGAAACAATTCATGAATTCGGAAGCGTTCCAAATTTATGTATCACTAACGGAAATGTTCCGTGAACAAGCCCGTAACAAAAGGTTCGTTACGATAAAAGCATTGATCTCGTGCAAAATGGCGAAGGGTTCGTCAGTAAGCACGCATTTGATCAAGATGAAGGGGTATATTGATACCCTAGAGAGATTAAATGCACCTCTTTCTAGAGAGTTAGCCATTGACATCATCTTGGCTTCACTGCCTGATGATTACAATGATTTTGTGGTAAACTACAACATGCATAACATGGAGAGGACGATTCCTGAGCTCCATGGAATGCTTAAAAATACTGAGCAAACCCTTCGGAAGGCAACGCCAGTACTTGTTGTAGAAAAAGGTAAGGGCACCAAGAGAAAGTTTAAAGGCAAGGCAAAAGTTGCTGAAGACAAGAAGCCTCGTAGTAAGACTGCTCCTAAGGCTCAGCCTCAAACTCCTCCTGCTAAGAAAAATGCTCAGAAGGACGTGGTATGTTTCCATTGCAATCAAAAGGGGCATTGGAGAAGAAACTGCAAGTTGTTTCTTGAAGAGAAGAAACAAAATCCTTCGGCTTCAAGTATCTTTGTTATTGAAATTAATCTTTCTATGTCCACCTCATGGGTATTAGATACCGGATGTGGGGCTCACATTTGTACTAATGTGCAGGGACTGAGAAATAGAAGGATGACAAAGAAAGGCGAAGTAGATCTCCGAGTGGGCAACGGGGCAAGAGTTGCAGCTGTTGAAGTTGGAGATTACACTTTGTATTTGCCTTCCAGTTTAAACATTGTTTTAGAGAATTGTTATTATATACCTACTATGAGTAGGAATATTATTTCAATTTCTTGCTTGGATATTAAAGGATTTCGTTTTATTATTGGTAATAAATCGTTGTCTTTATATCAAAAAGATGTTTTATACAGAGTTGCAAATTTGTGCAATGGCTATATATCTTGGATTTGACCCAAGAGAAACCGGTTTATAACATTGAAAAGAAAGCCAAATTAGTTCAATCTGATTTAAGTCCAACATATCTGTGGCATTGTCGTTTAGGCCATGCAAATGAGAAGCGAGTTCAGAGACTTCATAAGGACGGAGTGCTTGGGTCATTTGATTTCGAATCATATGACACATGTGAACCCTGTTTGCAAGGCAAAATGACGAAGAGTCCTTTCAGCAAGAAAGGCGAGAGGACTAGTGAGCTATTGGCTCTAATACATACAGATGTATGTGGACCAATGAGCACACAAGCCAGAGGTGGATTTGAATACTTCGTGACTTTTACCGATGACTATAGTAGATATGGTTATGTCTACGTAATGAGGTATAAAAGTGAAACTTTTGAAAAGTTCAAAGAGTTTAAAAACGAAGTAGAAAATCAGTTAAATAGAAGGATTAAGGCTATTCACTCCGATCGGGGAGGTGAATACCTTAGTGATGAGTTCGATGGCTATCTAAAACAGTGTGGAATTGTTTCACAGCTGACTCCACCAGGAACACCTCAATGGAATGGTGTATCCGAGAAGAGGAATCGGACCTTATTATATATGGTTCGATCTATGATGGGCCAAGCGACTCTCCCTATGTCCTTTTGGGGTTATGCCCTCCTTTCAGCAGCCTACTTACTAAATCGTATTCCATCTAAGGCAGTAGATAAGACTCCATATGAGATGTGGACAGGTCAAAAACCCTATATGTCATATCTACGAGTTTGGGGTTGTTAAGCTCATGTAAAGCGTTTACAAAGTAGTAAGCTTGAACCTAAAACTGATAAATGCCTTTTTGTGGGATATCCTAAGGAAACAAAAGGATATCAATTCTACAATCCAACAGAGAACAAAGTGTTTGTTGCTCGAGGAGCCACTTTCTTAGAGAAAGAGTTTCTCTACAAGAAAGATAGTGGGAGTAGAATAGAAATCGGAGAAGTTCCAGAACCACAAGAGAATATAGAACGATCTATAGAAACTCAGATGGAAGTTGACATGGAAACTCATGAAGATGAGCAGCCTGAGTCAACAACACAAGAACCTAGAAGGTCTAGTAGATCTCGTCATGAACCCGAGAGATACGGATTTCTCGTGACTGACGATCAAGATTTGATCTTGACGGACTCTAATGAGCCCGTGAACTACAAACAGGTTTTAGAAAGTCCAGATTCAGATAAATGGCTACAAGCAATGGAATCTGAAATGCAATTCATGAGGGACAATAAAGTATGGACTTTGATTGACCCTCCTGTTCAGGCAAAGGTTGTCGATTGCAAGTGGATTTTCAAGTTAAAACCTGGCGGGATCTTCAAGGCACGACTTCTCCCCTGTCGTGATGCTCAAGTCCATTCGGACTATGCTCGCCATAGCTGCATATTATGACTATGAGATATGGCAGATGGATGTTAAGACGGCTTTCCTGAATGGAAACCTACTCGAGGATGTTTATATGAAACAACCCGAGGGATACATCGATCAAGAGCATCCAAATCGTGTTTGCATGCTTCAGAGGTCCATCTACGGACTAAAGCAAGCATCTCAGAGTTGGAATCTTCGTTTTGACGAGGCAGTAAAAGGTTATGGCTTCATAAAGAACGAAGATGAGCCTTGTGTTTACAAGAAGGTTAATGGGAGCAAGATAGTTTTCCTTGTCCTATATGTGGACGACATCCTACTCATAGGAAATGACATTCCCATGTTGAAAGATATCAAACAATGGTTGGGGAGTGTATTTTCTATGAAAGACTTAGGAGAAGCTGAAATGATACTGGGTATCAAAATCTATAGAGATAGATCAAAGAGGCTTCTAGGACTAAGTCAAGAAGGGTACATAGACAAAATATTGAAGAGGTTCAAGATGTCTAACTCTAAGAATGGTATGGTACCATTCAGACATGGCCTTCTCTTGAAGAAGAACCATGGTCCCTCAACAAGAGAGGAGAGGGATACAATGAGTAGAGTTCCATATGTTTCGGCAATAGGATCTATCATGTATGCCATGTTGTGTACCCGCCTGGATGTCGCACATGCACTGAGCATGAATGGATCATTGGACTGCAGTCAAAACAATCCTAAAGTACTTATGAAGAACTAAAGGATTAATGCTAGTGTATGGAGGACAAGAACAGCTCATTGTACAAGGTTACGCTGATGCTGCTTTCCAAACAGATCAAGATGACATGAAGTCACAATCAGGCTACGTGTTTGGTCTGAATGGCGGTGCAATAAGTTGGAAAAACTCAAAGCAAGATACAACAGCCGATTCTACAACAGAGTCTGAGTACATTGCTGCATCAGATGCTGCAAAGGAAGCTGTTTGGTTGAGAAAGTTCATGTCAGACATCGGAGTGATATCGAGTATCCAAGAGCCATCGCACAAGCTAAGGAGCCTCGGTCACACCAGAAAACCAAACATATACTTAGAAGGTTTCACCTCATCTGAGAGATCATTGATCGAGGAGATGTGAAAGTGTGCAAAATAGGGTTAGACGACAATGTAGCAGATCTTTTCACAAAAGCTCTACCGCAGTCAAAGTTTGATAGACATGTAATAGAGCTTGGTATTAAACAGTTTAGGACATAGACCTTCAACGGGCAAGTGGGAGATTGTTGGTGTATGTGCCCTTTTGAGGGCTATTTATGTAAATAAACTTTGAGGGTTATTTATGTAAATAAGACATTTGTCGTTTGATTGATTATTTATCTGATGAGTTAATTTCATGAAATTATATTCTTGTGCATATTGAATTTTATAAAATCGATCCACCAAAAAGAAACACTCCATGGAATTTTAGATCATGAGTGATTCTTTTGAGTAGTACTCGTACGAGGATCCTTAGACTAGAAATCACTGCATAGTCTTAGGTGAATTAGAGTGTGCTTTGACATATGCCTAACGGGATCGTAACAGGTTGCCAAGTACGGGTATGATTGGGTACGCTATGAGTCACGCTAAGGTATGTAGGTGAAGTGATGGGACTACAAGTCTCTCTTAAATGAGAGATGATATCTTGGCCGCTTGATAGTGAACTGAGAAGTGCATGGCCGTGCCAAGAAATGATAAGGGTTATCATTTGCTTGATTAAGTTCAGTGTCACTAAGAGATCAAGTAAAACGTTTAGCTATATAAGGATGATTGGTTCCATGCCTTATGCCAAACTGGATATCAGTGTAGAGGACATTACGTAGTATACTCGGAAGGTTGTGTTGAATCACCATTCGACCCTCCGTTCTGAATTGTGTAGTCATTATGTCTTGCTGGAGACCACTAATGATTTATGGATTAATTAATGAGATTAATTTATTCATTGTCAATTTGGAATGGGCTTACAGGATCGCACATAAGTGAGTTCGATGATTCAGAATTAATTAAATTGCCTGTTTTAAGTATAAGAGTTATACTTAAATTGATAATATTTAATTAAATAATTTAATTAAATATTATTGAAGAGTATTATGGTATTAATTAAGAGTTAATTAATTACCTAGGAAGAATTGAATTGGGCTGACAAATCAAGGGACCTAATTGTGAATTGAGGTTATTGACACATCAGCCTGATCCATGGATCAATGGGTTGATTCATGGTGTTGGTTAAACCCAACTCAGTAAATAAATAATTAATTATTATTAATTATTATTAAAACAGATACTTCTCAAATCAGAGAAGTATCTGGGAGTCTGTTAAAAAGGTTTTAACATAATTGGTTTTAAAAACGTTTAGAAAAGGATTTTAAAAATACAGACTTCTGAACTACTCTAAAACAGACTCAGAAAAACCATTCTTCCTAGAGAAAAAGGTTTTCTCTTCGACAGGCAAATTTTGGGGCTACCACCAGTTCTGAGAGAACTCCAATGCAAGAACGTAGAGGCAATTCGCGTGAATTGTTTTTGGTGGTGAGCGCAATCTTCCCAAAGGATCAAGGCGACTGCACAACCGATTACGCGTCGAGGGTAAGACCCGATCCTTTTAGAATTTAGGCTATTCCGTAGCATAATTTAGGAAATTATGCATGCCTAGTTCCAACATATAATTCGTACAATTGGTATTAGAGCTAAGGTTTTGGCTTTGCTTTATTCGATTTGTTACATGGTTTTATTGCAGGTGGTTTATTATCCCTGCTATTATGGTTTATGTATTTGTATTGAATTAAACCCTGGGACATGTCCAGGTTTTTTTTTATATGAATGCTTGTAATAGTAAAACAACGTGCTGGAAACCATGTAGGATTAGATTAAATCTATAGCAGAATTTTTTCTATGTATTGTCGATTTTATTTTCCTAGAAGCCTTGTATAAAAGGAAATATGTAATAGCGAAGATGTTATTGTAGGACGACTTGAATTCATGGTTTTTTTTTTTTTTTGGGTGATTCCAAGGATTGCGTAGAAAATTGGGAAAATCCAGGTAAATTCAGAGCAGACCAAATAACGAGTGGGAACGTAACAGAAGACCTGAAGATAGCGTGGACGGCAGGCGATGCCAGCATCGAAACACCGACAGAAGTCATCGACGGCAGCAGCAGTGGTGCCTTGGCAGTACTGCTGTGGTGTAGCGCTGCAGGGTCGCTACTGCATGCCAAGGTTGCTCTGTGCAGCTAGGGCTACTCACGCACAAGCCCAGCTTATTGCGCGTGGCCCGCCCAGCACGCACGGCCATCGTACAGGGTGTGTGCGTGGCACAAGCGCGCGTGGCTCGTTCTTCAAGGTTAGATCCGAGATCAAAATTTCAAGACCTATTTCATCAAGGTGACATGACGGGACACGCATACAAGGCAACAGATGAAAACAAAAATTATGAAAACTATAATAGTCAGGAATTTAATTATGCATTTATTTTTCATTTTATTGTTTTAATTATTGTTTACATGTTTTAATTTTATGTTTTATTTTTTATGCATAATTAAATCATGTGGTTTTGTGAATGCATATAACTTAGGGTAGTTAATTGCATGTTAAAACCGGAAAAACCCTCGTTTTAAGAATCTAAGTGGGAGCGGATTGGTTAATATTCTCATGGCCTCCATTACGAATTCATAAGTGATGTGGGTAGACTTACGCGTTGGCATTAGGTCCTTCTTCCATAACGGATGAGTCTAATTCATAAGATCACTAGGTTGAATTTCTAAGTAAAATGACTGTAGTAAGTTAAATTGGAGAATGCAACACCCTCTCTAACTGAGGCACAGTATCCTTGGTAACAAGCTTAGAAGTCACGTAATGGCACACACTTAGTGTACAATTTGTATTATTCCTTCCAATGAGGTTATGCTGCTTATATGTACGGTTGAAAGCACTGACTATTAGTTTTATTGATCAATAGATTGTTTGGTCAGATAATGAAATTAATGAACCTGGTTCTTCTCGAATGAATGTGGACTAGTGTAAACGTTCACACTAACGTGACTTCTGTGAATCCCAGTGAACGAGATGTCGGTGGATAGATTGTATTGTTTTTTAGGGAATCAATATTTTCAAAATTTTCATATGTATTGGGACATTTTCTATCTATTTATTTTACAGTTTTCGATATTGCATTTAATCCTTTAGTCGTCAGAACAAACTAACTGATCAAAACTACATCGATTGGAAACGCAACTTAGACATTATCCTAATGGCTGAGCAACACATGTTTGTGCTTACAGAATCGTACCCAAACGAGCCAAATGACCAGTCCACTAATGAACAGAGAGAAGCATATCAGAAAATCTAATGAGACGGCGCGGTGTTACATTCTGACTTCTATGTCGAATGTTCTGTAACATCAGCATCAGGCAATGCTCACTGCTTCAGACATGATAATGAATCTCAGAGAGATGTTCGGACATCAAGGTCGGGATGCTAGGCAAGTGGCTATGAGGAAACTCATGACTACTGATGTAACCCTAAGTTACATTAATTTTCATGGTATTTCATTGAAATTCATTAGATTTAGATAGAGTTTTGATCACTCTTATGTACTTTTTAAGCTTATAACGTGTTTTGTGGGAAATGCAGGCTCAGGATCGGGTTATCACTTTTTTCACCACAAATAGGGCTATAAAGTGCTAAAATGATGAAGATAGGCAAGTTGGTCATTACTGGACTCCATTAGTCAACCTGGATGCACATGTGCTATTGAAAAGACTATTTTACCCCTGCTCACCTTAATTATTCAGAACCTTAAAATGCTATAATAGTATATATAGTGTGAGGACAAGTCCTGATGGCAACTTTTGCTTCATTTTCTCTCTATTTTGATCCGTCTGCTTCTTATACAATCGGTAACTAGGGTTTTCTTTAGAGATGGTGATCCAGCTTAAAACCATGTGGTTCTAAGCAGTTCATGGCGGTTTAATCCCAGATATATTCAGTCTAGGTGGAATCAATACATCTGCACTCCAATTGAGCAGTTTCATCGTTCTCTTATTCAGCTTGATAAAGGGCTTTTGTTATTCTCGGTGTGATAGGCCTTGGGCGAGGGTGAGCCAGCTGATTCTTGTCTTATGTATGCTCAGAGTGTAGTGTATCTGAATTCCTTAGATTTATTATATATTTTTGTATTTATTTCTTTTGTTGATTTAGGCTTAACTGATTTGTTGGCGGTTTATTTTGAACTGTTGGAGATTGAATCTCGTTAATAAGTATATTAATTTGTTGGTGGTTTCCTTTGTGCAGATTAAAACTTGACCATTTAGGATGAATTGTCTTATACTGATTTAATAGACTATTCGTTCCTAGTATTCTATCTCTTAATCCCTAGACTTGAGCAGGCATAAGGATTAGACATAGTGTACTTTGATCTACCAAAGAATGAGGTCATTTGTGGCTAATAGTCTCGGTAGATTGGGTTCACGTTTAGTTACTTGTGAAAGATTATCTGCCCGGGGCTAGCCAAAAACTCACTTTTGTGCTACGCATTCCAGAATAGGAATCTCTGGCCAGGCCTAGACGTTAGCACAATCGTTATTCCAACCCTTGCTTGAAATAACATTGCACAGGATCTTGGTATGTACTTATTCGATTTATCACGCAACAAATAAGTTCTTAATTAAAAGTGAAAGAATAAAATTACCTATTGAAGCATTTACTCAGGTGATTCTCTTGTATGCCTCAAGACTTTGTTGTATATTGTGTGGGCAACAATGCAACGAATAATTGATCAGCTAATCACCACAATCCACCCGCCGGAAAAATTCCAGCAACACCGCACCTGGCACGTACAATCCATGTGCCGCCTGAAGAGAAAGAAAGCATCACACGCTGCCGCCAAAATTTGGAAAAAACTGGCCAGCTAAGAAGCTTAGGAAATCCAATTTTTAGATAGAAAATTTTTATCTCTCTAGGATTTTCTCTCTCTAAGCTTTCTTGTCTTGAAAACTTATGAATTGTATATTATGTAATAGATAATCTCTTGTCTATATATAGCGTTACAAGAGAGACCCCAAGTTGGTTTAGGATTAGCCTTCCTAATGGGTTTCTATTTCCTTCAATCCTGTTCCTAGACTGATACACATCCAAGTGATACAGGGATTCACTTATCCCAATCCAGTTCCTGGTATGATTCACAACCAACTGATACATGAATCCACTTATGCTCAATCTAGTTCCTGGTATGATTCACAACCAACTGACACAAAGATTAATTAATTACTTAATTAATTAAATATACCTTTGTCAATAACCCAATACATAATTAATCGTACCACTAACAGATTAATTATGGCACTACCATCCTACACCAGAATTGCTTCTGGAGCAACTTAATTAATGTATTCGTAATCTCCCCACATCAAAGATATAGTGCTCATTAATTTATTAATTTACTGATAAATTAATTAGTTAACTTCTTTAATTCTGAGACTAGTACCACTCGACCTTTTTACTATACCGGACATAAGTCTACCAGTTGGGTTTAGTATAATAAACATAACGAGCTCATCTCGGGAGCACCATCACCCCAGACGCACTGGTACATAGTTTCCTTTTGACAATCAGCAACACACCAAGAGACTAAGCACGAGCATCCAACCTACAGAGACTATTGGCCACAATTGACCTAACCTATTGGCAGATCAAAGTACACTATGTCTAATCCTCATGCCCGCTCGAGTCTATGGATTAAGAGATAGAATACTAAGAACGATTTGTCTATTAAATTAGTACAAGACAAATCATTCTAAATGGTCAAGTTCAATACGCACTGGGCATATCTATATGATTCAATCAGTTTAGACAAACCAATTATCCGAATCACATAATAACCTAAACCGACAGTTTGTCCAAAACTGTCTCGGTTACGAACCTCATTTATATATTATGTCTTTTAACCAATGATGAGATCTACTGTGTCACACAAGACACTTCATCATCTAACTACATAATATAAATGGGCAAATAATGCACAACAAAATATAACCAAAACATTAATCGAAATTGGGAAAATGTACAATTCAAGCATAGCTTATGTATTCAACTCCAATAGCTTGGTGTGCTGTTGCTTATCGAAAAGAAACCATATACCGGTGCGTCTGGGGTGATGTGCTCCCGAGATGAGCTCGTTATGTTTATTATACTAAACCTGGTCGGTGGACTTTTGTCTGGTATAGTAAAAAGGTCGAGTGGTACTAATCTCGGATTATAAGAAGTTAATTAATTAATTTATTAGTAAATTAATAAATTAACGAGCACTATATCTTTGATGTGGGGAGATTGAAGAATAATTAATTTAGTTATACCGAAAGCAATTCTGGTGTAGGATGGTAGTGCCATAATTAATCCTTTAGAAGTATGATTAATTATGTAGTGGGTTAATTGATAAAGTAGAATTAATTATTTAATTAATTATTCATAAGGGTTAATTAAGTAATTAACAAAGTGGAATTAATTAATTAAGTCTTAAGTTTCAATTACAATTAGGAAATCATAGAGATTAGGAAATCTAATTGGATTTGGTTATCCTATTATATTTGTTACGTAATTGGATTTGGAAACTAATTAATTACCTAAACCCATTATGAAGGCCAATCCTAAACCAACTCGGGGTCTCTCTTATAACTCTATAAATAGACAAGAGATTAGCAATTCTACATACACAATTCATTAGTTTTCAAGACAAAAAGCTTAGAGAGAGAAAATATAGAGAGAGAAATTCAATATTTTTTTGTCGTGGTCGATTTTCTTCAGCTCCAATCGGCACCCCGTTTCCCAAGAAGCTCTGACGATTTTTCCTTCAAGAAGTCCGGCAGCGCGTGGGTTTTTTGAGGGGGCAGCAGTGCTGGAAGTTTTTAGCGAGTGAAATTGTGGAATTGCTAATCGTTTGGTTCATTGGTTCATTTCCCACACAACGTTCGAGCATGTCTTGAGTCATACAAGTGATCACCTAAGTACACGCTTCAAGAAGTATTTATGAACTTCTGTTTTAATTAGAAATTATTTGTTGCATGGAAAATCGAACAAGTATAAGCTAAGATCATGTGCAATGTTATTTCAAGCAAGGATTAGAATAGCAATTGTGCTAGATTCTAGGCCTGGTCAAGAATTTTGATTATGGAATGCATAGCACGAAAGTGAGTTTTTGACCGGGCCCGGGCAGATAATCTTTCACCTTATATTTAGGAATTTATGTAAAATGATAAAGACGTTATTGTGCGTAACTCATATTCGTGGGTTTTGGTTTATCGTAATTTTGGGTGATTCCAAAGTACATAGAAAACCAAGAAAACCCGGACGAATTAGGAGGAATTCAAATAACAAGTGAAAGCGATGCAACGGGACGTGTCAACAAGGAGTAAAAAGGAATCAATGATTGAGAATGCCATAATAGTCGGGAAAAGTTTCATTACGTATTTATTTCCCACTTTATATGCCCTAATTGTTGCTTGTGTGTTTTCATTTTATGTTTTTATGCATGATAAAAAACAAATGGTTTTATGGGTGTAAATAACTAAAGTTAGAAATGACCAAAGTTAAGACGTTGTATGTTGAAACCGGAAAAACCCTCAATTTAAGAATCTAAGTGGGAGCAGGTTGGTTTATATCCCCCTGGCCTCCATTACGAATTCATATGTGATGTGAATAGACTTGAGCGTTGGTATTAGGGATTTCCTCCATATCGGATGAGTCTTTATTCATAAGATCACTAGATTGAATTTCTAAAGGGATGACTATAGTGCGTTTAATTGGAGAACTGTGACACCCTCTCTATCTGAGGTGCATAAATATCCTAAATAACAAACTACGAAGTCATGTAATGGCATACACTTAGTGTACCATTTGTAGTATCCTTCCTAACGAGGTTACACTACTTATGTGTACGGTTAAAATCACTAACTATTAATTTCATTAATCAATAAATCGTTTGGTCAGATAGATAAATTAATGAACTTGGTTCTTCTCGAATGAATGTGGTCTAGCGTAGATGTTCACACAATCGTGACCTACGTAAATCCCAGTGAACAAGATTTTGGTGGATTTGATTACATTGTTTTGAGGGCATCAATATTTTCTAAAAAGATAAAATACTAAAACTTCGCGGTTTATTTATTTTCAGCTTTTCGATATGTCGTTCAATTCACTTGTTGTCATACTTAAAGAAAACAAACTGAATGGTCCAAATTACATTGTCTGGAAATGCAACTTGGACATTGTCATTACTGCTGAGGGGTACAAGTACGTGCTCACAGAAGTGTGCCCAGAAACGCCCACTGATGACTCCACTCTTGAAGAGAAAAAGGATCATAAAAGGTGAAGAAAAGCTGATTAGATGACCAGGTGCTACATTTTGGCTTCTATGTCAAATGTGTTGCAGGGCAGGGCAGCCAGGCAGACAGCTATGAGGAAGCTGATGAACGCCAAGATGGTTGAAGACACTTCTGTGAGGGATCATTGTTGGTTTTGAATACTAAAAAGCTATTTCTTGTTTTAAAAACTAATACTCAGTTGACATATCATTTTGTTTCAGTATTACATTGTTCCTTTATATCATATATCTAGATAACGAGGTGTAGAAAAGCACAGTAGATCTCGTTATTGGTTAAAGTAATGATATATAAACAGATGCGCATAACTATGATAGTTTGAACATACTATCAGTTTAGGTTATCGTGTGATTTGAAAATTAGTTTGTCTAGACTAATTAAATCATACGGATGTGCCCGAGCATATTGAGCACAACCTGTTCAGGATTGAATTAACTTATGCTGATTGGCATAGTCAATTCGAACCTAGTATTCTAATCTCTTAATACCTAGATTGGAGCGGGCATGAGAGTTAAATATCATATGTTTTGATTTGCCAAAGGGTGTGGTCAATTGAGGCCTAGATATCGATAAGTTGGGTATGCGGCGTTTGGCTTCTTTGTGTGCGTTGCTAGTCGAAGGAATCCATGTACCGGTTCGCCGGGTTGATGGTACTCCCGAGATGAGCTCGTAAGGTTTATTATACTAAATCTGGCCAGTGGACTTTATTTTTGGTATAATAAGAAAGTCCAGTGGTACTAATCTCAGATATCAAGAAGTCGATGAATTAATTTGTCAATAAATTTATGAATCGACGAGCATTAGATCTTTGATGTGGCGAGATAGAAGAATAATAAAGTGAGCGTGAAGTAAATTTGTTTTTGAGTGGTAATTCCATAATTAGTCCATTAGTGGTACGACTAATTATGCGTTTGACTAATTGATAAAGTGAATTAATTAATCCTCAAGGTTTAATTAATATTTAATTAACTAAGTGGGTTATACAAAATAATCCTAAGGGCTCAATTAAATTTAATTAACAAAGTGGGTTAAGAAATTAATTCGAAAGGTTCGATTGGAGTTTATTAGTCTAGGGATGACTAAGAGGTCAACGAAAGCCAAACACTAAGGCCCAACTTAAAAGTCCACTAGGTTTCTTTAGAAGCTCCCTATAAATAGCTAATGTTAGGAACTTAAAGATATTAAGATACATTATACATAGCCAATTCTAATAGACTTATTGGAGGGTCCCATCGGCTTGCAAAGTCTACTAAACGTGCCAATCCAAAACCAATCTTAGGTTCATTCTCAAAGATACGCAGTTCGATTGGGCTTTTCTCTTCGTGTTGGGAATTTTTCAAATAATTAATTAATATTTAATATAATAAAAAATATAAATTATAAATATAAATAATTTTAAAAATACAATAATAATAAAGAATAATATTAATATATATAATATTAATATAATAATTATTAATATTAATATATAATATTAATATAATAAAATATTAACTGCCCAGCTGTTTCGGGTTAAGAACTTGTAGGCTAAGTTGCTTAGAGAGAAGGAAAAGCCTAGAGAGAGAACTTCATCTTCTTCGTTGGGATCTCGAAGTCGATTTTCGATCCTTCTTCTTTGAGAGCTCAACCCGTTCTCTAGCCTAGAAGACCACCAATAGATCGCTGCCCAGCCCTTTCGATTTACTACCAATTGCGCTAAGGATCCCGCCGCCTCCGCCGTGTCGATCGCTGCCGCGGCTACGCTGACCAGCGCTGCCTTTTGTAGTGATTTCGGATTTTTCTATCACATTGATCCTTTGGGTTCACCAAAATCTAGATCTACGAGCAGAAATTTTTATTCGGCGAGTTTTATTAGCCAGTGTTTGGTGGGTTTTCAAATTAGACGCAGATTGCTTCCGGGTAAGAATCTGTTGGGGTTTTTTTTTGAATTTCTTTGTTTGTGCTATTAGCCACTCTGTAGTTGATTTCCCACCCGATATCGGAGTTTTATGAGTCATTCTCTGGATTTTTGGTGGTATTCGTAGTTTCCCGGCTTTGGGTTTTCTTATTGCGAGAGCACGCTTCAAAGGTATAATCTTGAAGATTTTCACTTTTATTAAAGATTCAATTTTTACGTGTTGTTTTAATAAATTGAATTCGTATAAGCCTAGATCCGTTCAGGGGAAATGATTTTAAGCCTCAGCTGAACTGAAAGTCTCCGATTATGGAATGCATAACACGAAAGTGAGATTTCAGTTGAGCTTGGGCTAGATATGTTTCCTTCAATCAAATGTTTGACATGATGGAAAACATCAATGAAATCGAGGTATTGGGAGGTGATATTGACGGTGAGTCTCAGGTTGATATCATTCTACAAAGCTTTCCTCAAAGTTTTGAGCAGTTTCCATTGAACTATAACATGAGCTAGCGTGATTATACTCTTCCCGAGCTCTTGACTAAATTGGTGTCAGCTGAAGGCCTCTTCAATAAGAGGAAGCAAGCTTTAGTAACTGTCGGGCCTCAGAATCTTCTTCTGGACCCAAAGCCAGAAAGAAAAGGAAGAAAGCCCAGAAAGCAAGTGCTAATCATGGACCCAAAGGTGGTGTTGCCAAGAAGCCCAAGCCAAAAGGCAAGTGTTTCAAGTGCGGCAAACCAGGACATTAGAAGCCAGACTGCCCAAAGCTCAAAGGTATGAACAATTTCACCTTTGTTACTGAGACATGTTTAGCGGTGATTCCCACATATATTTGGTGTGTGGATTCAGGAAACACTGATCATGTTTGTAATTCTTTGCAAGGGTTCCAAGTAGCCCGGATGCTTAAAGATTGTGAGTTACAAGTCTACTTGGGAGATACTACCAGAGTATCAGTTGTTGCAGTGGGAGTTGTCAAACTTATTTTCTCAAATAATGTCATTTTATTTTTCAGAGATTGTCTTTATGTTCCTAGCTTTAGAAAAAACTTGCTTTCAGTTTCTAAGCTTTTGAAGGATGGTTATAAATTTGTTTTTTCTAATGACTCTATTGATGTTAGAAAGAATAAGAAACTTATATGTTTCGGTTCATTGGTTGACAATCTTTTCTTAATTAAGACTAACTCCCCTATAGTGCAAAATATTGAGATTAATGATACATTGTTAAACCATAGTAAGAGAAAAGAGCTTTCGCAAATAAACCAAACTTGTCTTTGGCACCTTATACTAGGTCATATCAACCTTAGTAAGATTCAAAGGTTGGTTAATGATGGGTCTTTGGGCTCATTGGAGATTGACAGTTATCCAACCTGTGAGTCTTGCTTGGAGGGTAAAATGACCAAGAGGCCTTTCAAGGAGAATGGGTATAGGGCCAAAGAAGTTTTAGAGTTAGTTCACTCTAATTTATGTGGGCCTATGTCAATTCAGGCTAGAGGTGGTTTTGAGTACTTTGTGACCTTCACAGATGATTACTCTAGATATAGGTACATTTAACTAATGCACCACAAGTCCGATATGTAGAAGCATCATGGTAAGAGTATCAAGACATGACGATCTGATCGTGGTGGTGAATACCTCTCTAGTGAATTTAGAAGCTACTAGTCAAATGAGGGTATTTAGTCCCAATTGTCTGCACTTGGCACACCCCAGCAGAATGTGTAGCAAAGAGGAGGAACATAACTCTTATAGATATGGTGAGATATATAATGAGTTATAGTGAGTTGCCTAATTTGTTTTGGGGACATGCCTTGTAAACAGCGGCTTACATTCTGAACCTTGTATCATCTAAGTCTGTGCCTTCGACCCCTGTAGAATTATGGACTGGGTGAAATCCTAGTATCAAACATCTCAGGATTTGGGGTTACCCAACATATGTGTTTAAGGCAGATGCAGGTAGGGTTGTAAATGAACTAAGCCGCTTGCGAGCAGCTCGGTCAAAACTGGGCTCGAGTTCGGGTTGACCAAGCACGAGCTCGAACTCGAGCTCGCTCGATAGTAAAACGAGCCGAGCTCGAGTCACTAAAATGTAAACTCGGTATGCTCCTCCTCCTATCCCCTGCTGCCGTCAATTATGTAGGATCGAGTTTACGCATTTAATTCTAAATTAACACAGCAGATTATCCTAAATTATAAGAACCGGGGTCTTACTCTCGACGCGTAATCTGTTGCGCTCGCACCTGGATCCTTTTGGGAAGATGGCATTTTGTCTTTCTCTGGCACTTCCCGAAAGTGTCCTCCACAATCAGGCACTGGAGCTCTTCGGTGCTAGTATAAAATTCCTGTAAAGAAATTTTTTTCTTGGAAGAGAGAGAATTTTACGAGAGAGGAAAAGAGAAGAAAAATTTTCCAGAAAACTATTTTCTCATTTTAAAATCTGTCTCCCTTTTTCTCTCACAGATTCACTTTATAAAAGAAATCTGATTTTTTTACCAATCCCACAATCGGGTTGTTAAAAATAAAATATTTAATATTACAATAATAATATATTATTTTACTTTTACTGATTTGGGTTTTACTTGACCCATGGATCAAACCATTTACCTATGGATCAGACTAATGGGTCTAGAATCTCAATTGTAACTAGGTCCCTTGAATTGTCAGTCTATCTCAATTCTTCCTGAGTAATTAATTAACTATTAATTAATACCCTAAAACTTCTTAATAATATTTAATTAAACTATTTAATTTAATATTATTCTTCTAAGTATAACAATTATACCTAGTATCGTCAAGAATCTTCGAACTCACTTACGTGCAATCCTGTAGGTCCATTCCAAATTGAAAATGTATAAATTTATCTCATAGATTAATCCATAAATCATCAGTGGCCTCTAGCAAGACATGATGACTACTCAATTTGGAATGGATGGTCGAATGATGATTCAACGCAACCTTTCTAAGCAAATTATGTACGGTCCTCTACATCGATATCCCGTTTAGCATAAGGCATGGAACCATCATCCTTATTAAGCTAAACGTTTACTTGATCTCTCAGTGACACTGATTCTATTCAAGCAAATGATAACAATTATCGTTTCTCGGGCATGGCCATGCACTTCTCAATTCACTATCAAGTGGCCCGGATATCATCTCTCACTTAAGAGAGATTTGTAGTCCCATCACTTCACCTACATATCTTAATGTGACTCATAGTGTACCCAATCATACCCGTACTTGGCAACCTGTTACAGTCGCATCAGGCGTATGTCAAAGAATACCACAATTCACCTAAGACCATGCAGTGATTTCTAGTCTAAGGATCCTTGTACGAATATACTCTAAAAGAATCACTCATGATCTATCAGTCCATGGAGTGTTTCTTTTGGCGGATTGTTTTCATGAAATTAAATATGCACAAGAATATTACATTCATGAAATTAACTCATTAGATAAATAATCAATCAAACGACATATGTCTTATTTACATAAATAACCCTCAAAGTTTATTTATATAAATAGCCCTCATTAGGGCACATACACCAACAAATTACCTCCTATACCATATTCTCCCTCTATTCTCCTCCCTTTCTACCATCTCACCCTTCCTTTTTCTGTTGAGCTCTTCGAGCTTACCGAGCTTACATATAATATATTATATTATGTATATTTAAAGAAACCCTACCCCATCCCCATTAGTTCCTGCCGCTATTTCCCTTCCCCACCATCTTATATTACATATATATATATATAACCTAAAAAAAACCCTAGCCCTCCTCCCATTGTCCCCTATTGCCGTGATTACCTCCTATACCATCTTCTCCCTCTATTCTCCTCCCTTTCTGCCATCTCACCCTTCCCTTTTCTGTCGACCTTCATTATTCCTTACCCACCGCCACTTTGCTTCTCCAGCATGCCACCCCACAGTAAAGCGTCACCACCGACACCTCTTTTCTTTCTCGTTGTAATTGCACCACATGAAGATTGACCCCTCAATTCCAAGCCTCAACCCAGCCCTCTGTTCTTTTTTTTTGTTTGTGATTCTCTCACAACTCACCCTTCTTCTCGACCATTATCACCACCGATGAGATATCACTCCACAACCCTGAAAATCCATCCTCTGTCACCTTTCCCGGTGTTATCTCTCCCTAAACCTCCCTCTCGACCACCTTCTCCCCCTTCTGCCGCACCTTCTCCATCTCTCCTCTTCTCCGTCGCATGTTTGCGGGCAGATCTGCCAAGGCAAAGATTTAATGGCAGATTGAAAAGCTCAATCATTTTTTTTTTCAAAATATGTAGTCTATTGATCTGGTTATTCATTTTTTTATTTTATTTCATGTTGTGTGGATGATGGCAAATGTGATAATTTTGATACTCAATTTTTCTTTTTTAGTTTAATTTTTGTTATGCTTGTTGATATGGTTTTTTGGGGGTGTTATTCTACTGTTGAAGAATCGAGCATGCTGATTATTATGTTAAATTATTTTTCTTTTTGTTTTGGATTTTCCTATTAAAACATGAGCCATTTTATACGAACAACCAAGAAAACCGGCGTACAAAATAAAGAAATAAAGAAAAAGTAATGGCTTTCCAAAATAAAGAAATTAACTAAGCTTACAAAATAGCAAAATAGATAGATTTCACTTATAAAATAAAGAAAAAAGTTGATATTTCAACCTAATGCAAAAAATAAGAAAAAAATAAAGTATATAATTAGAGCTCGCGCTCAAGCTCAGAAATGTGAGCTCGACGAGTTCGAGCGAGCTTGAGCTTCTTAGATAGAAGTCGAGTCGAGCTTGAGGAAAACCTTGCTCGAGCTCGGCTCAACTCGTTTACAGCCCAAGATGCAGGCAAGTTAGATACGATGTCAGAGATAATGCTATTTGTAGGATATCCCAAAGGAACGAAGGGTGGTCTATTTTATAGTCCTAAGAATGAGAAGGTGGTGGTTAGCACCAACACCAGATTTTTAGAGGAGAACTATACTTTAGATCACAAGCCCAGTAGCAAAATCATACTAGAGGAGCTTAAGGGATAGTCCAGTATTCCATATGCACCAGTACAAGTAGATACACCACAGAATACTGCACAAGATTCGCAGATGATGCACCTACACAGGTTGCGTCTCATCATAGTGGGAGGGTTATGAGACAACCCGAGAGGTATGTGGGCTTGGGAGAGTCTTCATATTTTGTTCCCGTTGCTCACGAACTGGACCTAGTTAACTACAATGAACCTCTCCAAGATAAAGATGCAGATTCTTGGCAGAGAGCGATGATTTTTGAGATGCGTTCGATGGATTCAAATCAAGTCTGGGAGCTGGTAGATCTTCCTGATGGGTTTCAACCTATTGGGTGCAAATGGGTCTATAAGTGAAAGAGATGATCGGACGAGAAGGTTGAAATCTTCAAGGCTAGGCTGGTGGCAAAAAGGTGTACTCAGAAAGAGGGTATCGATTATGAGAACACTTTTTCCCCTATAGCTATGCTTAAATCGATCCGGATTTTCTTGGTTATAGCTGCTCATTTAGATTATGAGATTTGGCAGATGGACGTCAAAATAGCTTTCCTTAATGGAAATCTTGAGGAGCCATATTTATAGAGCAACAAGAGGGATTCATTGCAGAAGGCCAAGAGTACAAGGTTTGCAAGCTCAAGAAGTCTATCTATGGACTTAAGAAAGTATCTAGATGTTGGAACATCCATTTTGACGAGGTAATCCAGTCATATGGATTTACTCAGCGTTCGGATGAGTAGTGTGTATACCGCAAGCGTGATGGAAATATGGTGGTGTTTCTTGTACTTTACGTAGATGATATTCTTCTTATTGGCAACAGTAAGAAGCTATTTTCAGATGTAAAGGCATGGTTGTCCAAACAGTTTGATATAAAGGATTTGGAAAAGGCTGGACATATTATTGGGATCAAGATCATTCGAGATCGTAGGAGACGTTCATTGACACTCTCTCAAGCTTCATACATAGACACAAATATTACCTGTTTTAACATGCAGAACTCCAAGAAGGGTACACTACCTTTCAGACATGGAGTGCATCTATCTAAGGAGCAGTCTCCCAAGATTGCTGAGGAGATTAAAGCTATTAAGGTAGTTCCCTATGCATCTGTAGTAGGAAGTCTCAGGTATGCCATGTTGTGTACAAGGCCTGATATTTTCTTTGTCATTGGCATGGTTAGTAGATATCAGAGTAACCCTAAAAAAGCTCATTCGAAGACTATCAAGTGCATCCTTAAGTATTTTCACAAGACGAGGGACCATGTTTTGATCTATTGAGCGCAAAATCTAATTCCAAAGGGTTACACAGATTCTGATTTTCAAGGTAATATGGACAAGAGTAAGTCTACCTCTGGGTTTGTATTTACTGTGGGAGGTAGAGCATAGTTTGGTGGAGTATCTAGCAGAAATGCATGGCAGACTCCACCATGAAAGCTGAGTACGTTGCCACACCAGAGGCAGTGAAAGAAGTTATATGTCTCAAGAACTTCCTAGTGAACTTAGATGTGATTCTTGAATTACCGAGGTCTATCACAGTTTACTGTGATAACAATGGTGCAGTTGCTAACTCAAGGGAACCACAAGCCCATAAGGCAAGTAAACACAGAGCACAAGTACCACCTGATACGAGAGATTGTAAAGAGGGGAAATGTGGTCATGGCCAAGATAGCATCAGCAAACAACCTTACAGATTCATTCACGAAGGCATTGACTCCAAAAGTTGTTGAGACCTACCTGGAGGGCATGAGAGTTAGATACTTGAGTGAGCCATGAGGGTTTTCTAGTTTTTAGTATGACAGCGGAATAAGTGTGTTGAACAGTTTTTAGACTTAAAAACATAGCTTTGAGTATTGGTGAGAGATTGTTAGTTTTGAATACTGAAAAGCTTTGCTTGTATGAAAAACTATTTTCCAGTTATATATCGATTGTGTTTCAGTATTATAACTTGTCCCTTTATATCATATGTCTAGATGATAAGGTGTTTGGTGTGACAGGTTAGATGTTATCATTGGTTAAATTTATGATATATAAATAACGCTAGTCACTGAGACAATTTGGACATACTGTCGGTTTAAGTTATTATAAGATTCAAAAATTGGTTTGTCTAGACTAATTGAATTATACGGATGTGTCAGGGACATATTGAGCAGGACCGATTTAGGATCGAATTAACTTGTACTGATCTTCATAGTTAATTCAAGCCTTATATTCTAATATCTTAATCTCTAGACTAGAGCGGGCATGAGGGTTAGACATAGTGTACTTTGATTTGCCAAAGGGTGAGGTCGATTAAGGCCTAGATCTCGATAAGTTAGGTATGCGTGTTTGATTTTTTATTGTGTTGTTGCTTGTCGAAAGGAAACCATGCATCGGTGCGTCCGGGGTGATAGTGCTCCTGATATGTGATCATAAGGATTATTATACTAAACCCGGTTGGTGGACTTATGTCTGGTATAATAATAAGGTCGAGTGGTACTAATCTTAGATAACGAGAAGTCGATTAATTTATTTATCAGTAAATTAATACATTGACGAGCACTATATCTTTAACGTGGGGAGATAAAAGAATAATTAAAGTGTGCACAAAGCAATTTCGTTTTTGAGCAGTAGTTCCATAATTAATTCGTTAGTGGTATGATTAATTATAAATTGGATTAATTGGCAAAGTGGATTAAATAAATATTTATCCTTGGGTTAATTAATATTTAATTGACAAATTGGATTACGAAATAATTCTTGGGTCAATTAGTATTTAATTGACGAAGTGGATCAAATAAATAATCTTTGGGTTGATTAAGTATTGACTAGTCTAGTGAGGACTAAGAAATTCAATTAAATCCAATTAGTAAGGCCCAACTCAAAAGCCCACTAGGTCTCCCTTGAAGCTTCTATAAATACATTAAGTCTTGGTATTCAAGACATAAAAAACTTGAGAGGCAAGTCTTGCATTTCAGTGAGGGAAAAGTCTAGAGAGAGAACTTTATCTTTTTCCTCACAATTCCTTCAGTTTATAATTTAAATTGATACACAAGTGTTTAGTGTTCCCTTTGGATTCGATACCTTTCTCTACTACACGATAGGATTTGTGGTCCTAAAGTGTGCTAAAAAAGGGTCTTTATTAGTGTTGTTATTTAAGCACATCACTTTTTTTCGGGGAGCATGATAGCTCTTGTGTATCTAACCCTGTTTTTTGTGTATATAGAGTGGAGATATCAAAATGGATATGAATCATAGAAAAGCAGACAAACCTCTTGTTGTTAGGACGTAGTTGAGGATGAATTGAAAGATTATTATTTAACTATAGTGCAAAAAGGTTATGGAATGTATGTAGGTGTAGAGTTAGGATGGAAAGAGTGGAGAAGCGAAGAGGAAATCATGAGTTGACTCGGGAAGAAATGGATTTTAAGTTTAATTTTATCCAAATGAAAAAAGAATTACAGTTGATACAAATGGAACAAAAGCAGGTGATTGAGAAAAAAATTGAAAATGAAGTTGAATCAAAATTGAAATAGCAGAGTCAGTTGGAGTTTACAGTAGAAGGTGACAATAACAGTGTGGAAATCGAGGCATTTGATGAGGTTAAAGAGACTGGAGAAGTTTTGGAAATGAACGTGGATATGTCCATTGTCGTCCGTCAACCAAGGACATGATCTGAAGGAGAAAAATTGACTGGAAGAGTGGAGATAAGAATGACTACAACGGGATACAAAAAAAAAAAAATTTTTGAGGAGCAAAACAATTATTCCCATGTAGTGGGAGATAAAAACAAGACAACTCTAAAGGAGGTGTTCAAACTCAGAATTCCAGTAACTATCACGTCTTGGTGTTTGCAAGGTTACAGAGGTGCTATCAAGTTTTCATCCATTCGGGTAAGACAGAAATTACCAGCAGGGAGAAAATAGTCTAAACTAAGCAAATTGGTGAATAATATAAATAGGATAAAAAATTTTCCCCTAAGGCAGAAGAAAAATCCAAGGGCTGTAGATGAGTCAGAGTCTGAACCCCCTAATTCTTTTCTTTGAAATTAAGTCAATTTTTATGGACCCCAGCCATTGGAATTGAGGAATTTTAAAATATGTCATTCTAGGAGTAACTCGTTAGTATTTTTTATTTGTCTCCTTCTATTTTTTTTTTGAAAATATATATAATAAATATAATATAATGATGGAAGATCAGAGGTTTTGTGCATGGGTTTAAAAGTAATGATGATAAAGGCTAAAAGGCAGCCCGAAAGACGAAGGATGGGCGAGTTTCTGAAAAGAAAGAGAAAGAGCTAGTTCACTTAAGGGGTGCGTGAGGAAACGTGAGCAACTGAAGTGTCACATCCCGTTTAATTAGCGTGAATACCCATGCATCTTGAAAAAGGTAAAAGACGCGACTGGTAAGTGACATCTCTTCCTTTTCAACCCTAATTGTATGCTCTTCCTTTAAATAAGAGTCACATTGGTGTAAACTGCCTATTTCTCTCTATTGTGGAAAATATTCTACGAAGCTCTCCTTATCAGGTACATTTTCTGAATGCCCTATCAGTTCATTTTGTTAGTTTTGAATACAGAAAAGCTATGGCTTGTATCAAAAACTAATATCCACAGTTGACATATCATTCTGTTTCAGTATAAATTTGTTCTATTATATCATAGAACTAGATAACGGGGTGTGGACAGACATAGTAGATACTGTTATTGATTAAAGTATTGATATATAAAAAGTATGCTCGTAACCGAGATGGTCTGAACATACTATCGTATAGGTAATTGTGTGGTTTGGAAATTAGTTTATCTAAACTAGTTTAAATCACACAGATATGCCCGGGGCATATTGAGCACGACCAGTTTGGATAGAATTGATTTATACTGATCGGTGTAGTCAATTCGGTCCTAGTATTTCGCCTCTTAATCCCGAGATTGGGACTGGCGTGAGAGTTGGATATCGTATGCTTTGATTTGCCAAAGAGTGCGGTCGATTGAGGCCTATACCTCGGTAGGTTGGGTATGTGGTGTTTAGCTTCTTACGTGCGGTTGCTAGTCGGAGGAATCCACGTACCGGTTCACCGGGTTGATTGTGCTCCCGAGATGAGCTCGTAAGGTTATTATACTAAACCCGACCGGTGAACTTTATGTTCAGTATAATTAAAAGGACGAGTGGTACTAATCTCGAAAACCAAGAAGTCGGTGATTTAATTTGTCAGTAAATTGATATACCGATGAGCGCTAGATCTTTAATGTGTGGAGATAGAATAAAATATAATGACGCGATATAAAGTCATTTTCGAGCGGTAGTTCCATAATTGGTCCGATAGTGGCACGACCGATTATGCATTTGACTAATCGACAAGGTAAATTAATTAATCCAAAAGGTTTAATTAATATTTAATCAACAAAGTGAATTTATAAATTAATTCTATTTTGAATTAATTAATTCTAAGGGTTCGATTAAATTAAATTAACAAAGTGGGTTAAATAAATTAATTTAAATGGGTCGATTGGAGTTGATTAGTCGGGAAGACTTAGCGGTTAACGAAAGTCAAATTAAAAGGCCTAACCTCAAGAGCCCATTAGGTCTCCAATCGAGCTCTTAAAATAGAAGACTTGATGCCCAAGAAAACCCTAAGGAAGTCTTGCAAGACATTTCATTCTTGCTTTCTTGAGTGAAAAGGTTTAAGAGAGAGAATTTTTCTTCAAGAATTTTCTCTCAAAAAACAAACCAGATTTTTCACTTCCTCTAGATTGGATTCAAACCAAAGATCACAACTTTTATTTGGGATTAATTCTGACCAGTTTTCAGTTGAATTTTCGAGCAGAAAAATCTGCTGCTGCCGTGGGTTTTCATCCAGTCGCGAGCAGGTCTTCAAGCCGCGATCAGTTTTTATTCTGCTGCTGGATTTTGCTGCTGCCTGCTGCGGTTGATTTGGCTCAAGTCTCGTTGATCTCTCCTTGGTGATCCGAGGCATGGGCTGTCTAGATCACGAGTGGGCAGTTCGATTTTTAGCAGTAGGAGTTGCGATTTTCATGAAAGGCAGTACCTTTCTTATTTCGGCAGCAGTGGGTTTTGCTTGTGGGTCAAGTTAGTGATCAGATTTTGGTTTTCTTTGAGTCCGATTTGAGAGATTTCCTTGTGGGCTAAGCAAGTAGACTTCGATAGATTATTGCCCACGCAATATTCGAAGTTTCTACGGAGATATCAATTGGATTTCTTTTGGAATCGCAACAAAGAATTGGTTTTTCTTTAAGCAAGGGACTTCGCTACAAAAGGTAGAATCTTTAAATTCTGCTTTCATTAAAGATCAAATCTTTTGTGTCCCGATTAATAAATTAAATAAGTATAAGCCTAGATCCGTTCATAGGTAAACTAATTTGAGCCTGACCTTGGTCGAAAGCTTCCGATTCTGGAATGCATTGCACGAAAGTGAGGTTTTCGATTTAGCCCGGGCTTGTTCAGTTTTCCTTCAAATTGGTATCAGAGCGATGGTTTCGGTCTTGTACTTGTTTGATTTATTGCACGGCTTTATTTTGGCATTATTATTTTTGTCGAAATGCATAAACGGGTGGTTATTGGTTTCCCGGCTATTATGGTAGAAATTTAATTTTCATTCATAAACCCCGGGACATGTCCGGGCTTGTTTTATTTTTGAATGGAAATTTCTGTAATAGTAATAACCACGAGCTGGAAGCCGTGTAGGATTAGAACAATCCTGTAGTAGGATTTGATCTAATCATGTCGTCTTTAAATTCCTAGAAAAATGCCTTTGTATATAGGAATTTATGTACTATGACGAAGACATTATTTTGGGTAACTTATATTCGCGGGTTTTGGTTTATCATAATTTTGGGTGATTCCTAATTACGTAGTAAACCGAGAAAACCCGGGCGAATCGAGAGGAATCCAAATAACGAGTCAGAGCGACACGACGGGAAGTGTCACCGAGGCGTCAAAGAATCAACGATAGAGAAGACCATAATAGTCGGGAAATTTTATTTGTTTAATTTCCCGTATTTATGTCTTTTCGTTGATTGTGTGATTTTCGTTTTATTTTTGCTTGAACGAAAACCAAACCAAAATGTTTAAAAAAAAAAAAAGCTAATGTGCAATTAACTAAGGTAGATTATTCGCATATTAAAACTCCAACGGTTTTATGGGTGCGAATATCCATAGTTAAGATATTGCATGTTAAAACGTAAAAAATCCTCAAAATTAACTAAATTCGTGGGTTTTGGTTTAATCGCAATTTTGGGTGATTCCTAATTACGTAGAAAACCGAGAAAACCCGGGCGAATCAAAATTAAAAATCTAAGTGGGAGCGGGTTGGTTAATAGCCCATTGCCTCCATTACGGGTTCATTGGTGATGTGGTTAAACTTGCGTGCTGGCTTAGACCTTCATCCCTATCGGATGAGTTTTCAACCACGGATATCACCGGAATGAATTTCTAAAGGGATGACTATAGTGAGTTTAATTGGAGAAAGTTGTGACACCCTCGCCATCCGAGGCGCGTTAGTATCCTAAGTAACAAACTTAGAAGTCACGTAATGGCATACACTTAGTGTACCATTTTTAGTATCCCTCCCATCGAGGTTACGCTATTTTCGGGTATGGCTAAAATTATCGACTATTAATTTCATTGATCATAAGATCGTTGGTCAGATAATGAAATTAATGAACTTCGGTTCTTCTCGAACGAATGTGGGTTAGCGTAGACGTTCACCCATCGTGACATGCGTTAATCCCGGTGTGAGAGATGTCGGTAGAAGATTATATTTGTTTTTGAGGATTTTTCAATATTTTCGAAAAAGTATACTGAAACTTAAATTGTTTATTTTCAGTTGATATGTCGTTCAACCCGCTAGCTGTCATTCTGAACCAAAACAAACTCACCGGTCCAAATTACATTGATTGGAAACGTAACCTGGACATTGTCCTTACCGCTGAGGGTTACAAGTACGTGCTTACTGAGGAGTGTCCCCCTAAGCCCAGCGATGATGCCACCCCTGAGCAGCGAGAGCCATATACGAGGTGGCAGAAGGCTGATAAGATGACCAGGTGCTACATCTTGGCTTTTATATCGAGTGTATTACAGCACCAGCATCAGTAGATGACCTTAGCCTACGATATGATACTCAACCTCAGGGAGATGTTTGGACATCAGGGCAGGGCAGCCAAGTAGTTAGCTTTGAGGAAACTCATAAATGCTAAGATGGCTGAGGGCACTTCAGTGAGAGATCACGTGCTGGACATGATTGGTCGCATCAATGAGATTGAGGTATTGGGAGGTGAGATTGATGGGGAAACCCAGGTCGATATCATCCTTCAGAACTTGTCTCCCAGTTTTGAGCAGTTTCGATTGAACTATAATATGGGGAATCTCTCATATTCACTTTCTGAGCTCAGGACTGTATTGGTGTCTGCTGAGAGCCTATTCACTGAGAAGAAGCAAGCCTCAGCTACTGTTGGTCCCTCAGGTTCCTCTGCCAGTCATGGACCCAAGGCGGGCATTGCTAAGAAGCAGAAGCCGAAAGGCAAATGCTTTAGATGTGGCAAAGCGGGACATTGGAAGAAGGACTGCCCAAAGCCTTGAGGTACGTGTAAATTTTCCCTAGTCACTGAGACATGTTTAGCAGCGATTCCCACAGATACTTGGTGTATGGATTCAGGAACCACTGATCATGTTTGTAATTCTTTGAAGGGGTTCCAAGTGACCCGGATGCTTAGAGAGGGAGAGTTGCAGGTCTACCTTGGGGATACTACCAGAGTTTCTGTTGCTGCAGTGGGAGTTATTAGTCTTTATTTTTTGGACTCTATTTTATCTTTAAAGGATTGTCTTTATGTACCTTGTTTTCGAAAGAACTTGCTTTCGGTTTCGAGACTTGTTTTGGATGGTTATAAGTGTGCATTTTTTGATGGATCTATTTTTATTAGAAAAGGCCAGAAACTTATATGTTCTGGTACATTGGTTGACAATTTGTTTTGAATTAAGACTTACTCCCCAGCTATGCAAAACACAGAAACTAGTAACTCATCACCAAATCATAATAATAGAAAAGAGTCTTCCCCTTTGAATCAGACTTATCTTCGGCACCTGAGACTAGGTCATATCAACCTTAGTAGGATTCAAAGGTTGGTCAAGAGTGGGTTTTTGGACTTACTAGATATTGACAGCTATTCGACCTGTGAGTCCTGCTTGGAGGGTAAAATGACCAAGAGGTCTTTCAAGGCAAAGGGGTATAGGGCCAAGGAGGTTTTAGAGCTGATTCATTCTGATGTGTGTGGGCCTATGTCAGTTCAGGCTAGAGGTGGTTATGAGTATTTCATGACTTTCACGGATGATTACTCTAGATATGGATACATATACCTGATGCGCCATAAGTCTGAATGCTTTGGCAAGTTCAGAGAATTCGAGGCAAAGGTGGAGAACCATTTGGGTAAGAGTATCAAGTCACTGTGGTCTGATCACGGTGGCGAATACCTCTCTAGTGAATTTAGATCCTATTTGTCAGAGGAGGGTATTCAGACCCAGTTGTCTGCACCTGGCACACTCCAGCAGAATGGTGTAGCAAAGAGGAGGAACAGGACTCTTATGGAGATGGTTAGATCGATGATGAGTTACAGTGAGTTGCCTACCTCGTTTTGGGGTTATGCCTTGGAGACAGTATGTTTTATCCTCAACCTTGTGCCATCTAAGTCTGTGCCTTTGACCCCATCAGAGTTGTGGAATGGGCGAAAGCCCAGTCTGAGACATCTCAGAATATAGGGTTGTCCAGCACATGTGCTCGAGGCAAATGTAGGCAAGTAGAGGCGAGATCCAAGGCTATGCTGTTTATAGGCTACCCCAAAGGAACGAGAGGTGGTTTATTTTATAGTCCTCAGGATCAGAAGGTGGTGATCAGCACCAATGCTAGATTTCTTGAGGAGGACTATATTTTAGATCACAAGTCAAGCAGCAAGCTTAGAAGTCAGTCCACTATTCCAGATGCACACGTACAGGAAGACACACCACAAGAGACTGCACACACTATCACAGATGATGCTCTTGCACAGGCCGAGAGGTACATGGATTTGGGTGAGTCTTCAGACTTTATCCCTGGTGCTCATGAACCGGACCCAGTTAACTACAATGAGGCTCTCCAAGATAAAGATGCAGATTCTTGGCAGAGAGCGATGATTGCTGAGATGGGTTCTATGGACTCAAATCAAGTCTGGGAGCTGGTAGACCTTCCTGATGGGTTTAGGCCTATTGGGTGCAAATGGGTTTACAAGCGAAAGAGAGGATCTGACGGGAGGGTTGAGACCTTCAAGGCTAGGCTTGTGGCGAAGGGGTATACTCAGAAAGAAGGGATCGATTATGAGGAGACCTTTTCCCCGGTAACTATGCTTAAGTCAATCCGGATTCTCTTGGCCATAGCTGCTCATATGGATTATGAGATTCGGCAGATGGACGTCAAGACAGCTTTCCTTAATGGAAGTCTTGAGGAAACCATCTTTATGCAGCAACCAGAGGGCTTCATTGTTAAGGGCCAAGAGCACAAGGTATGCAGGCTTAGGAGGTCCATTTATGGACTTAAGCAAGCATCCAGATCTTGGAACATCCGTTTTGATGAGGTTATCCAGTCCTATGGATTCACTCAGTGTCCGGATGAGCAGTGTGTTTATCGCAGGCGTGATGGTGATATGGTGGTGTTCCTCGTACTTTACGTAGATGACATTCTTCTTATTGGCAACAGTAAGAATGTGTTGTCAGATGTAAAGGCATGGTTGTCCAGCCAATTCGATATGAAGGATTTGGGAGAGGCTGGACATATCATTGGGATCAAGATTATTCGAGATCGTAGGAGACGTTCTCTGACTCTCTCTCAGGCATCCTACATAGACACGATTCGGGCCCGTTTTAACATGCAGAACTCCAAGAAGGGTTCACTACCTTTCAGGCATGGGGTGTATTTGTCTAAAAAGCAGTGTCCTAAGACTGCTGAGGAGATAGATGCCATAAAGGCGGTACCCTATACTTCTGCAGTGGGTAGCCTCATGTATGCTATGTTGTGCACGAGGCCTGATATTTGATTTGCCGGTGGCATGGTTAGCAGATATCAGAGTAACCCTGGGAAGGCTCACTGGAAGGCAGTAAAATGCATTCTCAAGTACTTGCGTAGGACGAGAGATTATGTCCTAGTTTATAGAGCGCAGGAGCTTATACCATTGGGTTACACAGATTCGGACTTTAAAGGTGATTTAGACAAGAGTAAGTCTACCTCTGGTTTTGTGTTTACTCTAGGAGGTGAAGCCATAGTATGGAAGAGTGTCAAGCAGAAATGCGTGGCGGACTCTACCATGGAGGCCGAGTACGTTTCCGCTTCAGAGGCAGCGAAAGAGGCTGTATGGCTCAGGAGCTTCCTGATGGACTTAGATGTGGTTCCTGAGTTACCTAGGTCTATCACAGTTTATTGTGATAACAATGGTGCAGTTGCTAACTCAAGGGAACCACGAGCCCATAAGGCGAGTAAACACATGGAGCGCAAGTAACACCTGATACGAGAGATTGTAAAGAGGGGAGACGTGATCGTGGCCAAGATAGCTTCAGATGACAGCCTTGCAGATCCTTTCACCAAGCCATTGACCCCAAAGGTCTTTGAGAGACATGTGGAGGGCATGTGAGTCAGATTCTTGAGAGAGCCATGTGAGTGAGCTTAAAGGTGTTCTGGAGATTTCATTATGACAGTAGTGTAATAGCGGGTTGGACAGTTTTTGTACTTCTTAGCATAGCTTTGAGTATTAGTGGGACATTTTTAGTTTTGAATACAGAAAAGCTATGGCTTGTATCAAAAACTAATATCCACAGTTGACATATCATTCTGTTTCAGTATAAATTTGTTCCTTTATATCATAGAACTAGATAACGGGGTGTGGACAGACACAGTAGATACCGTTATTGATTAAAGTATTGATATATAAAAAGTATGCTCGTAACCGAGATAGTCTGAACGAACTATCGGTATAGGTTATTGTGTGGTTTGGAAATTAGTTTATCTAAACTAGTTTAAATCACACAGATATACCCGGGGCATATTGAGCACGACCAGTTTCGATAGAATTGACTTATACTGATCGGCGTAGTCAATTCGGTCCTAGTATTCCGTCTCTCAATCCCGAGATTAGGACGGGCGTGAGAGTTGGATATCGTATGCTTTGATTTGCCAAAGAGTGCTGTCGATTGAGGCCTATACCTCGGTAGGTTGGGTATGCGGTGTTTAGCTTCTTACGTGCCATTGCTAGTCGGAGGAATCCACGTACCGGTTCGCCGGGTTGATGGTGCTCCCGAGATGAGCTCGTAAGGTTATTATACTAAACCCGGCCGGTGAACTTTATGTTCGGTATAATAAAAAGGACGAGTGGTACTAATCTCGGAAACCAAGAAGTCGGTGAATTAATTTGTCAGTAAATTGATAAACCGACGAGCACTAGATCTTTAATGTGGGGAGATAGAATAAAATATAATGGCGCGATATAAAGTCATTTTCGAGCGGTAGTTCCATAATTGGTCCGATAGTGGCACGACCGATTATGCATTTGACTAATCGACAAGGTAAATTAATTAATCCAAAAGGTTTAATTAATATTTAATCGACAAAGTGAATTTAGAAATTAATTCTTTTTTGAATTAATTAATTCTAAGGGTTCGATTAAATTAAATTAACAAAGTGGGTTAAATAAATTAATTTAAATGGGTCGATTGGAGTTGATTAGTCGGGAAGACTTAGCGGTCAACGAAAGTCAAATTAAAAGGCCTAACTCGAGAGCCCATTAGGTCTCCAATCGAGCTCCTATAAATAGAAGACTTGATGCCCAAGAAAACCCTAAGGAAGTCTTGCAAGACATTTCATTCTTGCTTTCTTGAGTGAAAAGGTTTAAGAGAGAGAATTTTTTTCAAGAATTTTCTCTCAAAAACAAACCAGATTTTTCACTTCCTCTAGATTGGATTCAAACCAAAGATCACAACTTTTATTTGGGATTAATTCTGCCCAGTTTTCAGTTGAATTTTCGAGCAGAAAAATCTGCTGCTGCCGTGGTTTTCATCCAGTCGCGAGCAGGTCTTCAAGCCGCGATCAGCTTTTATTCGGCTGCTGGATTTCGCTGCTGCCTGCTGCGTTTGATTCGGCTCAAGTCTCGTTGATCTCTCCTTGGTGATCCGAGGCTTGGGCTGTCTAGATCACGAGTGGGCAGTTCGATTTTTAGCAGTAGGAGTTGCGATTTTCATGAAAGGCAGTACCTTTCTTATTTCGGCAATAGTGGGTTTTGCTTGTGGGTCAAGTTAGTGATCAGATTTTGGTTTTCTTTGAGTCCGATTTGAGAGATTCCCTTGTGGGCTAAGCAAGTAGACTTCGATAGATTATTGCCCACGCAATATTCGAAGTTTCTACGGAGATATCAATTGGATTTCTTTTGGAATCGCAACAAAGAATTGGTTTTTCTTTAAGCAGGGACTTCGCTACAAAAGGTAGAATCTTTAAATTCCGCTTTGATTAAAGATCGAATCTTTTGTGTCCCGATTAATAAATTAAATAAGTATAAGCCTAGATCCGTTCATGGGTAAACTAATTTGAGCCTGAGCTTGGTCGAAAGCTTTCGATTCTAGAATGCATTGCACGAAAGTGAGGTTTTCGATATAGCCCGGGCTTGTTCAGTTTTCCTTCACATTTATGTAACACCTTGTATGCAACTAAGCAAAACAGCAGAAAAAATATCTTTTCAAAGTAATTTTGTTAAATAAAAATGAACTTTTCCGTTGCTGGTATGTGAAAATAGGATTTAAGTATGGCATCATCAAGCACGTCATTTTCAAGGGATGATGAATGAACTAAGTTGGGAGAGTTGCTACCAACAATTGATCCAAAATTTGCTGAAAGGGTTTTTATACATCAGATTTGGGTAGAGGAAGATTGCATGTCGAAAGACTATCTGATGGCTAAACAGTGTAGCAAACTGATCCCTCAAACTAGAGAAGTGAATTTAACCAGGGTAAGAGAGTTTTACTCGAGTGGAAAGTATGGAGAGAAGAAATGGATGATCACGTACCGCTTGGTGAAGATACCATTCTCTTTTGACTCAATCAACTGGTTGTTGGGAACAAAGGATAGCAAAGATACGATGGATGTGTGGCAACTCAGTTGGTATCAACCACAAAGAGAGAGCCTGAAGAGGATGTTGAACCCAGAAGCAGTGGTACCGGCCCACTGGGGGGAAATCGATTTTGAAGATCTACGAGAAATGGCCAAAAGATTGTACACTTTTATCTGCAGGAATGTTGTGTCGTTAGATAAAGAGATCAAAGGCGGGGTTGAGGACAGGTAGTTCTGCATCCTGTCAGCAGTGTGGGAAAGAAGACCTATTAACATGGGTCATGTTGTTATGACTTACATGCTGAATGCGGCAAGGAGTGAAAGTTGCAACCTCCCATACGCCAGTCTGGTTGACGCTTTTTGTATGGATCATAGGGCCGAATCTTTTGAAGCTGATGAGATTGTGAGGTTGGGGGGTCAATTTGGAAGGGATGTAAGCCTTAAGTAAGAGGCCAAAGTGTTAGTTTTGAATACAGAAAAGCTATGGCTTGTATCAAAAACTAATATCCACAGATGACATATCATTTTGTTTCAGTATTAAATTGTTCAATTATATCATAGAACTAGATAACAGGGTGTGGAAAGACACAGTAGATACCGTTATTGGTTAAAGTATTGATATATAAAAAGTATGCTCGTAATTGAGATAGTCTAAACATACTATCGGTATCGGTTATCGTGCGGTTTGGAAATTAGTTTATCTAGACTAATTAAAATCACACAGATATGCCCGGGCATATTGAGCACGACCAGTTTGGATAGAATTGACTTGTACTGATCGGCGTAATCAATTCGGTCCTAGTATTCAGTCTCTCAATCCTGAGATTGGGACTAGCGTGAGAGTTAGATATCATATGCTTTGACGTGCCAAAGAGTGCAGTCAATTGAGGCCTATACCTCGGTAGGTTGGGTATGCGGTGATTAGATTCTTAAGTGTCGTTGCTAGCCAGAGGAATCCACGTACCGGTTTGCCAGGTTGATGGTGCTCCCGAGATGAGCTCGTAAGGTTTATTATACTAAATCTTGCCAGTGGACTTTACGTCCAGTATAATAAGAAGGTCGAGTGATACTAATCTCGGATACTAAGAATTCTATGAATTAATTTGTCAGTAAATTGATAAACCGACGAGCACTAGATCTTTGATGTGGAGAGATAGAAGAAAATATAGTGGCACGATATAAAGTCGCTTTTTAGCGGTAGTTCCGTAATTGGTCCGTTAATGGTACGACTAATTACGCGTTTGACTAATCGACAAAGTGAATTAATTAATCCTAAAGGTTTAATTAATATTTAATTGACTAAGTGGGTTATGTGAAATAATCCTAAGGGTTCGATTAAATTTAATTAACGAAGTGGGTTAAGAAATTAATTCGAAAGGCTCGATTGGAGTTGATTAGTCTAGGGAAGACTAAGGGGTCAACGAAAGTCAAATATTAAGGCCCAACTCAAAAGCCCACTAGGTCCCCCTTGAAGCTCCTTATAAATACTTAAAGTCTTGCATTTACTAGAGATAAGAAAATTTAGGAGGCAACATTTGTCCAGAGAGAGAAGGAGTAGTCTAGAGGGAGAACTTCATCTTCTTCGTAGAGATCTCTTTCGAAGTCAACTAAGGATCCTTCTTCCTCGAAGAAAAGCTCAGCCCAATCTCGATTTTTTATTGTTGCCCAATCCGTCATTAATTTTATTGCTGCCCAGATTTTTTGTGTTGCTGCCCGAATTTAATCATCCTAATCCGCGACATTAATTTTTGAGTGGTGTGTCCGAATTTAAGCAGCCCAACTTGCCATCTGATTTTTGTGGTGCTGTCCATTATTTGCTGCTTAATTTACTGCTCAGTCCGGGTTTCTTATTGGCTGTCCAGCTGGGTTTATTTTGGGGCAGTTTTGGGCAGCAGTTTTTTTGAGCTTCTTCGAGGCTAAGTTCTTGTGGGTTTCTTGATTATTGCTAGATCTACCTCGTACATAGTTGCACACTCAACTTCGGGGTGTGTCGGAGTTATTCAAGGGATTTTCTGGTGGTTTTCGCAACCAAAGCTTCAACCTTCTTTGTTAAAGATTATTTCTTTTCGATTTTGGGTTATTCCTAATTGAAAAGAAAAATATTTTCTTAGGCAAAGTTCTTATCTTTTGATTTCGGGTGATTCCAAATTAAAAGAAAAGATCTTTTCTTGTGGGTTTCGCATTTCAGGATTTGGTATTCTTATTTGCGAGGGACACGATTCAAAGGTATATAATCTTTATCTTTCGCTTTAATTAAAGATTTAATTTTTAGCGTGTCGTTTTAATAAATTAAATAAGTATAAGCCTAGATCCGTTCAGGGAAAAATGAATTTGAGTCTGAGCTTTGTCGAAAGGTTTCGATTCTGGAATGCATTGCACGAAAGTGAAATTTTCAATTTAGGCCGGCCTTGTTTTGTTTTCCTTCACAAAGAAATGTCCAAGCAGTTGTAGAGCCAGATCTTGCAACTCTAGATCAATACCATTCAGCTGCAAACCATGCATAAGCATCTAAATTTATTCCATGAGTATCTGGAGAAGCGACTAGACCTGCACGCTCAGATCATTGCATCCAAAATCAACGACCAGCTTGCACATGACCCTGACCAACCTCTGCCGTGATAACCCTATGCAATTTTTGTGAACAATTTTAGTTTTGGATAATTTTGAGATTTTGATGAGTCATGGATACTCATCATCAGTTTTTTCTTTTATCTGGATATTAGTCTCTTAACTTTTTAAGTTATTCTCCAATGTCAAGTGGAGTTTATCATTACCTTTATCTTTTGTGTGATTTTAATTATGCAATTGTTGTATGACTGCTAAGTAGGGGTAGATATCATAAGTGTGATAGTTGTAAGGGAAGGGGGATTGGTGTTGATGCATTCTTTTAAGTAGGTACATGATTATCAGTTTCTGCAAATTCATTAATAGTTGTAGGACCTTGCATGATCTGGCAAAATAGCTGGCTCTTCTTACGCCTCCAGGTAAGTTCTTCTGAACCACTATTTTCCAAATTTCCATAGCTAATCCAGTGCTTGAAATTCTGTAATACTCCAGTGGTGTTTTCTATAAATGATTTGCAAATTCTGAACATATATCTTTAAGCAAGTAGTGTATGTTTTATACGTTGGATCTCTTTAGATGAACTGATGATATTTGTGAAACAATTGATGGAGTATTTTCTGGTTTGAAGTATTAAGCATGATGCTTATTAGTGAGCATTTGAGCCAATTGTAAGTATTCTTAAGCTTGCTTTTCATTTGATTGTGTGAATAACTTGTGTTGGATTGAGAATCCAGAATTTGGTATAGTATGCATGTTGCTTATTGATTCTGTGCATGAGTTGTTGAAATGAAATAGGCATTAGAAACCTTTGCTCTTCATTTTGTCCAGCCAAGATAGATACAACCCTTAGGACTGAAGGAAAATAGAACAGGCCCGGGATAAATCGAAAACCTCACTTTCGTGCAATGCATTTCAGAATCGAAAGCTTTCGACAAAGATCAGGCTCAAATTCATTTTTTCATGAACGGATATAGGCTTATACTTATTTAATTTATTAATCGGGACACAAAAGATACTATCTTTATTTAAAGCGATAGTTCAAAAGATTATACCTTTGAAGCGTGTCCCTAGCAATAAGAAAACCAAAGCTGAAAATTCTGCTATTTACCGCCCTGGACAATCACGAGAGAATCCCGATAACAACTCCGTCTCTACCTCAAAATCACGTGGAAGACTATCCGAAATATAGCTAAGACACTAAGGAAGATATCCATATGAGAACCACTTCCAAAAACTCGTCAGATCCTCAGCAGATCGTTGCCCGAAGATTACTGCACTTATTTACCGCCTAGCTACGAAATCCACTCTAAAACCTCAGAATAATTCCAATTCGACTCCGAACTAGTGCGGGCTAGTGTCCACGGAGTAGCCCAAGGCAAAACGAAGAAATTCCAAGAAACCCACTTCAAGAATCACACAAATCTAAAAAAAACAGATTTAGCTCGGGAACTTAACCCAATATGAAAGTCCACACCAAAAGTGTATGAAATGTGTTCCTGCTCGTAGATCTTGAAGGAAAATAGAACAAGCTCAGGCTAAATCGAAAATCTCACTTTTGTGCAATGCATTCTAGAATCGGAAACTTTCGACAAAGCTCAGGCTCAAATTTATTTACCCACGAACGGATCTAGGCTTATACTTATTTAATTTATTAAATCGACATCTAATGCACAAAGATTACACCTTTAATTAAAAGCGAAAAGATTATAGGTTATACCTTTGAAGCGAAGTCCAACGCAATAAGAAAACCCAAATCTTTAATTGTGAACTCCACGAGAAATCCAATAGATGACTCCGAGAAAACTTCGAATATTGCGTGGGCAATAATCTATCGAAGTGTGCTACCAAAGCCCACGAGAAATACACAAAGAAAATTCCTCAATTAGATTAAATCTGCCCAAAAGATCAAACCTTTAATCCAAAAAACTGCTGCCCACTACTTTTCTCGCCAATGAAATCGAACCCACTTCAACTCCGGTCACGATCTGGACAACCGGGATTGTGGATCACCAACCCAAGGAAGAGATCAACACAAACCCAACTGGATCAAGCACCTCGGAGTGATTAGAAGTGGTTGCCATCTCACCAAAAAAAACGTGAACATTAACGTGAACATTAACGTGAAGAGTAGCGTGAACAGTTATTCGGGGCAAAAATTATAAAATCCAGCAGTGGGCAACTCAAAAAATCGATGGCCTATCTAAAAGTTTAATCTTTCAAGCTTAATCTAAATCGAGAAGTGAGAATCCAAGTTCGTTTTTGAAAGAAAACTCAAAAGGGAAGAGAGTTTCTCTCTAGAACTTTCTCACTCTAAGGAAGACAAATGTCTTGTAAGATTTTCTTAAGTTTCTTTGGCCTTAAGCTTTCTATTTATAGGGAGCTCTAATGGAGACATAGTGGGCTTTTGAGTTGGGCCTTTTAATTTGACTTTCATTGACCGCTTAGTCTTTCCCGACTAATCAACTCCAATCGACCCGTTCGAATTAATTTCTTAACTCACTTTGTTAATTTAATTTAATCGAACCCTTAGAATTAAATAATTCAAATAGAATTAATTTCTTAATTCACTTTATCAATTAAATTTTAATTAAACCTTTAGGATTAATGAATTCACTTTGTCGATTAGTCAAATACATAATTAGTCGTACCACTATCGGACTAACTACGGAACTACCACTCAAAAATGACTTTACATCGCGCCACTATTTTTCTTCTATCTCCCCAAATTAAAAATCTAGGGCTCGTCGGTTTATCAATTCACTGACATACTATTTCACCGACTTCTTGGTATCCAAGATTAGTACCACTCGACCTTTTATTAAACCGGACATAAAGTCCACCGGCCGGGTTTAGTATAATAGACCTTACGAGCTCATCTCGGGAGCACCATCAACCCGGTGAACCGGTACGTGGATTCCTCCAACTAGCAACGGCACATAAGAAGCTAAACACCGAATACCAAACCTACCGAGGCATAGGCCTCAATTGATGGCGTTTTTGTCTCCAAAATCCTTCCTCGAAGGATTCTCTACTCTCAAACACGAAAATCTTCGCAGGTTGGTGCTAGCCGATCTTGCCTACCCAGAGAATTTGGGAAAAAAAGTGTATTTTTCTGATATGATTTTCTAATTCAAAATCAATTCCCTTCCTACAATAATACCCCTAGGATATTTGTGGAGATCAAATTTTCAAAATCAGTATTGTAATTATCCAATTATAACTTAACTGATTTTCGTCATATTCCAAATCAGTATTATTACCAAATATTATTTTACTAATTCCAAATCAGTATTTAAATAATATTTACTGATTCCAAATCAGCATTAAATAACACTTTAATGATTTGGGTTATACACCAAGCCCATGGATCAACCCATAACCCATGGATCAGGCTGATGGGTCAAGAACTTGAATTGCAATTAAGTCCCTTGATTTATCAGTCCATCCCAATTGTTCCCAGGTAATTAATTAACTATTAATTAATACCGCAGAACTTTTCAATAATATTTATTAAACCATTTAATTAAATCTTATTTATTTAAGTATAACAATTATACTTATTGTAGGCAAGAATACTTATTCTGCATCATCGAACTTTCTTATGTGCGATCCTGTAGGCCCATTCCAAATTGGCAATGGATAACCCAATCTCATTGATTAATCCATAAGTCATTAGTGGTCTCTAGCAAGACATAGTGACTATCCAATTCGGAATGGAGGGTCGAATGGTGATTCAACATAACCTTTCTGAGCAAACTGCGTACGATCCTCTACATCGATATCCCGTTTAGCATAAGGCATGGAACCATCATCCTTATATTGCTAAACGTTTACTTGATCTCTTAGTGACACTGAATCCATCAAGCAAATGATATCCTTATCATTCCTTGGGCATGGTCATGCACTTTTCAGTTCACTATCAAGTGGCCAAGATATCATCTCTCATTTAAGAGAGATTTGTAGTCCCATCACTTCACCTACATATCTTAGCGTGAATCATAGTGTACCCAATCATACCCGTACTTGGCAACCTGTTATGGCCTCGTTAGGCATATGTCAAAGCACACCACAATTCACCTAAGACCATGTAGTGATTTCTGGTCTAAGGATCCTAGTACCAGTACTACTCAAAAGAATCACTCATGATCTAATTTGTCCATGGAGTGTTTCTTTTGGCGGATCGATTTCATGAATTTAAATATGCACAAGGATATTATTATCCTGAGATTAACTCATTTGATAAACAATCAATCAAACGACAAATGTCTTATTTACATAAATACCCTCAAAGTATATTTACATAAATAGCCCCATTAGGGCACATTCACCAACACAAGCTCTTGTGCTCTATAAACTAAGACATAATCTCTCGTCCCGCACAAGTACTTGAGAATACATTTTACTGCCTCCCAATGAGCCTTCCTAGGGTTACTCTGATATCTGCTAACCATGCCAACAACAAAGCAAATATCAGGCCTCGTACATAACATAGCATACAAGAGACTACCCACTGCCAAAGTATAAGGTACCGCCTGCATGACATCTATCTCCTCAGCAGTCTTGGGACATTGCTCTTTAGACAAATGGACCCCATGCCTGAAAGGTAGTGAGCCCTTCTTGGAGTTCTGCATGTTAAAACGGGACAGAATCGTGTCTATGTAGGATGCCTAAGAGAGAGTCAGAGAACGCCTTCTACGTTCTCGAATAATCTTGATCCCAATGATATGTCCAGCCTCTCCCAAATCCTTCATATCAAATTGCATGGACAACCATACATTGATGTCTGACAACACCTTCTTACTGTTGCCAATTAGAATGATGTCATCTACGTAAAGTATGAGGAACACCACCGTATCACCATCATGCCTGTGATAAACACACTGCTCATCCGGACACTGAGTGAATCCATAGGACTGGATAACCTCGTCAAAACGGATGTTGCAAGATCTGGATGCTTACTTAAGTCCATAAATGGACCTCCTAAGCCTGCATACCTTGTCCTCTTGGCCGTGAACAATGAAACCCCTTGTTTGCTGCATAAAGATGGTCTCCTCAAGACTTCCATTAAAGAAAGCTGTCTTGACGTCCATCTGCCAAATCTCATTGTCCATATGAGCAGCTATGGCAAAGAGAATCCGGATCGACTTAAGCATAGCTACCGGGGAAAAGGTCTCCTCATAATCGATACCCTCTTTCTAAGTATACCCCTTAGTCACAAGCCTAGCCTTGAAGGTCTCAACCCTCCCGTCAGATTCTCTCTTTCGCTTATAGACCCATTTGCACCCAATAGGTCAAAACCCATCTGGAAGGTCTACCAGCTCCCAGACCTGATTTGAGTCCATAGAACCCATCTCAGCAATCATCGCTCTCTGCCAAGAATCTGCATCTTTATACTGAAGAGCCTCATTGTAGCTAACTGGGTCTGGTTCATGAGCACCAGGGATAAAGTTCAAAGACTCACCCAAACCCATGTACCTCTCGGGCTGTCTAGTAACCCTCCCACTACGATGAGACACAGCCTGTGTAAGAGCATCATCTGTGATATTGTGTGCAGTCTCTTGTAGTGTGTCTTCCTGTACTTGTGCATCTGGAATAATAGACTGACTTCTAAGCTCTTCCAATACTACCTTGCTGTTTGACTTGTGATCTAAAATATAGTTCTCCTTAAGAAATCTGGCATTGGTGTTTACTACCACCTTCTGATCCTGAGGACTATAAAATAGACCACCTCTCGTTCCTTTGGGGTAGCCTACAAACAACATAACCTTTGATCTCGAATCTAACTTACCTGCATCTGCCTCGAGCACATGTGCTGGACAACCCCAAATCCTGATATGTCTTAGACTAGGCTTTCGCCCAGTCCACAACTCTAGGGGTGTTGTAGGCACAGATTTAGATGGCACGAGATTAAGGAGATAACACGCTATCTCTAAGGCATAACCCCAAAATGAGGTAGGCAACTCACTACAACTCATCATCGATCTAACCATATCCATAAGAGTCTTATTCCTCCTCTCTGCTACACCATGATGTTGGGGTGTGCCAGGTGCAGACAACTGGGTCTAAATACCCTCCTCTGACAAATAGGACCTAAATTCACTAGAGAGGTATTCACCACCGCTATCAGATCGTGAGGCCTTGATACTCTTACCCAGATGGTTCTCCACCTCAGCCTTAAACTCTTTGAACTTGCCAAAGCATTCAGACTTGTGGCGCATCAAGTATATGTATCCATATTTAGAATAATCATCCGTAAAAGTCACAAAATACTCATAACCACCTCTAGCATGAACTGACATAGGCCCACACACGTCAGAATGAATCAACTCTAAAACCTCATTGGCCCTATACCCCTTTGCCTTGAAAGGCCTCTTGGTCATCTTACCCTCCAAGCAGGACTCACAGGTCGGATAGCTGTCATTATTGATCAACCTTTAAATCCTACTACGGTTGATGTGACCGAGTCTCAGGTGCCAAAGATGAGTTTGATTCAAAGGGGAAGACTCTTTTCTCTTACTATGATTCAGTGATGAGTTATTAGTTTCTGTGTTTTGCATTACTGGGGAGTATGTATTGATTAAAAACAGATTGTCAACTAATGTACCAGAATATATAAGCTTCTGGCCTTTTAAAATAAAAATAGATCCATCAGAAAAAGCACACTCATAACCATCCAAAATAAGTTTAGAAACTGAAAGCAAATTATTACGAAAACTGGGTACATATAAACAATCTCTCAAATGTAAAACTGAATCTGAAAAATAAAGACAAAGAACTCCCACTGCAATAACAGAAACTGTGGTAGTATACCCAAGGTAGACCTGCAACTCTCCCTCTCTAAGCAGCCGGGTCACTTGGAACCCCTCGAGGCTTTGGGCAATCCTTCTTCCAATATCCTGCTTTGCCATATCTGAAGCACTTGCCTTTCGGCTTATACTTCTTGGTAATGCCTGCCTTGGGTCCATGATCAGATCCTACTTTTTGGCCTCTTTTCCTCTTTTGCTTCCTGGATTTGGGCCCAGCAGAGGAACCTGAGGGACAACAATAGCCAAGGCTTACTTCTTTTCTGCGAATAGGCACTCAGCAGACACCAATGCAGTCATGAGCTCGGGAAGTGAATAAGTGAGCTAGCCTATATTATAGTTCAACCAAAACTGCTCAAAATTGGGGGGCAAGCTCTGGAGGATAATATCGACCTGGGTCTCCCCATCAATACCACCTCCCAATACCTCAATCTCATTGATGCAGCTCATCATGTCCAACACGTGATCCCTCACTGAAGTGCCCTCAACCATCCTAGCATTCATGAGTTTCCTCATAGCTGACTGCTTGGCTGCCCTGCCCTGATGTCCAAACATCTCCCTGAGGTTGAGCATCATATCGTAAGCTGAGGTAAACAACTGATGTTGGTGCTGCAGTACACTCGACATAGAAGCCAAGATGTAGCACCGAGTCATCTCATCAGCCTTCTCGCTGCTCATGGGTGGCATCATCGCTGGGCTTAAGGGGACACTCCTCAGTGAGCACGTATTTGTGACCCTCAGTGGTAAGGACAATGTCCAGGTTACGTTTCCAGTCAATGTAATTTGGACCCGTAAGTTTGTTCTGATTCAAAATGACAGCTAGCAGGTTGAACGACATATCAACAACTGAAAAATAAACAGTCAAGTTTCAGTATACTTTTTCGAAAATATTGATATCCTCAAAACAATACAATCTCCTACCGATATCTCTCACATCGGGATTAACGCAGGTCACGTTGGGTGAACGTCTACGCCAACCCACATTCGTTTGAGAAGAATCGAAGTTCATTAATTCCATTATCTGACCAACAATCTTATGATCAATGAAATTAATAGTCGATAATTTTAGCCGTACTCAATAAGTAGCGTAACCTCTTAGAAGGAATACTACAAACAGTACACTAAGTGTTTGCCATTACGTGACTTCTAAGCTTGTTACTTAGGATACTAATGCACCTCGGTTAGCGAGGCTGTAGCAACTTTCTCCAATTAAACTTGCTATAGTCATCCCTTTAGAAATTCAATCTAGTGATATCTCGAGGTTAAAGACTTATCCGTAAGGAATGAGGCCCATGGCCAGCACGTCGGTCTAACCCACATCACATATGAATCCGTAATGAAGGCCATGGGGATATTTACTAATCCGCTCCCACTTAGATTTTTAACTTTGAGGATTTTTCTGTTTCAACATACAATATCTTAACAAAGGATATTCGCACCCATAAAACCGTTGGAGTTTTAATATGCGAATAATCTACCTTAGTTAATTGCACATTATATTTAAAACGTTTTGGTTTGGTTTTCGTTCATGCAAAATAAAATGAAAAACACATAATCAACGAAAAGACATAAATACGGGAAATTAAAGAAATTAAAATTTCCCGAGTATTATGGCCTTCTCTATCGTTGATTCTTTGACGCCTCGGTGACACGTCCCGTCGTATCGCTCCCACTCGTTAATTGGATTCCTCTCGATTCATTCTCGGCTTTTTACGTAATTAGGAATCATGCAAAATTACAAGAAACCAAAACCCGCGAATATAAGTTACCCAAAATAACATCTTCATCATAATACATAAATTACTATATACAAAGGCGTTTTTCTAGGAATTTAAAGACGACATGATTAGATCAAATCCTACTACAAGATTTTTCTAATCCTTCACGGCTTCCAGCTCGTAGTTATTACTATTATAGATATTTTCATTCAAAAACAATACGAGCCCGGACATGTCCCGGGGTTTATGAATGAAAAAATTCTACCATAATAGCCGGGAAACTAATAACCACATGTTTAAACATTTTGACAAAAATAATAATGCCAAAATAAAGCCATGTAATAAATCAAACAAGTATAAAACCAAAACACTCACTCTGATGCCATTTTAAAGAAAATAGAACAGGCCTGGGCTAAATTGAAAACCTCACTTTCATGCAATGCATTCCAGAATCGAAAGCTTTCAACAAAGCTCAAGCTCAAATTCATTTTCCCATGAACGGATCTAGGCTTATACTTATTTAATTTATTAATCGGGATACAAAAGATACAATCTTTATTTAAAGCGAAAAGTTCAAAAGATTATACCTTTGAACCGTGTCCCTAGCAATAAGAAAACCAAAGATGAAAATCCTGTTGTTTACCTCCTGGGACCAATCACGAGAGAATCCCGATAACAACTCCGTCTCTATCTCAAAATTGCATGGGCGACTATCCAAAAGGTAGCTAAGACACTAAGGAAGAGATCCATATGAGACCCACTTTCAAAAACTCGTCAGATCCTCAGCAGATCATTGCCCGAAGATTACTGCGCTTATTTACCGTCTGGCTACGAAATCCACTCGAAATCCTAAGAATAACTCCAATTCGACTCCGAACTAGTGTGGGGTAGTGTCTACGGAGTAGTCCAAGGCAAAACGAAGAAATCCCAAGAAACCCACTTCAAGAATCACACAAACCTGAAAAAATAGATTTAGCCCGGGAACTTAACCCAATCTGAAAATCCACACCAAAAGTGTCTGGAATGTGTTCCTGCTCGTAGATCTAGACTCTAGCGATCTAAGAAGATCAAGCTAGAGGATCAACACAATAAGAATTAACAAATCCACTTCAAAAAGAGCAAAGCCGTCGCCCCAAAAATAAACCAAACGCCGACCGATCTATTTTCGGTGAACAAAACCCGACGGCCGAGAAAACCAATCAAAAGCAGTAGCTTTTTACACCACAAATGGTGAGCTAGGATTCTATAGGTTATGGGCTTTTAGGATTCTCGAAGAAGAAAGCTCCAAAGTCGACTTCGAAAGAAAAGCTACTAAGAAAGTTGAGAGCTTCTCTTTCTAGACTTAACATTCTCTCACTAGGCAAATGCCTCTAAGATTTCTAACGTCTTCTAAATTGCCTTACTAGGGATATTTATAGTGAGCTTCTAAGGAGACCTAATGGGCTTTTGAGTTTGGCCTTTTAGTTTGACCTTCGTTGACCCCTTAGTCTTTCCTAGACTAGTCACTCCAATCGATCCTTTTGAATTAAATCTTTAACTCACTTAGTTAATTTAATTTAATCGAACCCTTTGGATTAATTAATTCATATAGAATTAATTTTCTTAATCCACTTTGTCAATCAAATATTAATTAAACCTTTAGGATTAATTAATCCACTTTATCGATTAGTCAAACGCATAATTAGTCGTACCACTAACGGACGGAACTACCGCTCAAAAACGACTTTAGTGATAACATTAATATCCCCTTGCATCTGATTTTCTATTATCCTTTAATTAGAAAATATCAGAAACAAGAACTTATTATCCCAGACCCACACCACCGGATGTTCGGTATGAAGAAAAGGCAAAATTTAGATCTAATAGTTATGATGGTAATTCCTTGACTAATTGGAATATAGATGGTAAAAGTGAGTATGAAATTTTAAATACTTTACAAGAAATAGGCATGGCAAAAATAGCATATCGATTGAAAAATATGTCAGAAAAGGATGCATGCCTTTTAATTATTACAGGATTCACTGGACAGTTAAAATATTGATGGGATAATTCTTTAATTTTCCAAGATAAAATATCTATTATGGATCATATGAGATCAGAGGAGGATGCAGAAGGAAATCTTACTAATACAAATGATTCCTGTGATTTCTTGATTTATACAATAGCTGTGCATTTTGTAGGCAACCCTAATGAAGCATTAACTTCTTCTATGATTTTTTTAACTAATTTAAGATGTCCAAGTTTATTTGATTTCAGATGGTATAAGGATATATTTTTAACTCATGTATTAAAAAGACCTGATAGTAATTCTCCCATATGGAAAGAAAAGTTTGTTACAGGATTACCTAATTTATTTTCTCAGAAGATTATGAAAAATTTGCAAAAAGAAATGGGTACAGAATCAATCAATTTTAATGATATGACTTATGGGCAATTGTTTACTTTTTTAAAGAAAGAAGCATTAACAGCATGCCGAGATTTAAAATTTCAGGCTAAATATGGAAGTGAAAGAAGAGAATTAGGCTCATTTTGTGAAGCATTTGGCATTACAGGGATAAAAGCTCCCTCTAGAGTCTCTAAACAAAAAAGATTGACTTATAGAAGAAAGAAACCACATAGATATGACTCTCACAAATATGAGAATCCTAGGAAATACTATAGGAACAAAAATAAAAAGAAGTACAATAAGGATAATATTATTTGTTATAAGTGCGGACAAAAAGGTCATAAGGCTAATACTTGTAATAGTAAGAAACGGATTAATGAAGTATTAGCTAAATTTTCTGAATTAGATTTAAATCTAAAAGAAAAGTTGGCCAATGAAATATCCCTGGTCCAAGATAGTTCAGATGATTATAATGATGATTTTTATAGTATTTCAGGATTGAGTTCAGCAGAACCAGAATGTAGTTGTAATTCTTTTAATATGATTCGGATTAATCCCTGAACCACCAATAAAGAACAAAAACACCTTTTATTTGATTTAATTCAAGAATTGCCTTCAGAGTTACAAACTACTTATTTGCTTAAGCTAAATGATTTGATATTAAAAGAAGATCAAGATCCAATTAAGATTGTAGAACCATTTAGTATTTCTAAATTATTACATACTTATTCCTCTGATAATTCATTTAGAAAGAATACTACTACAGATTTACAAAGTGAGATTACTCAGTTAAAAAATCAAATGAAGCAATTAAAAGAAGATGTTTTACGCATTGAAACAAAGAATTTAGAATTAGAAACTAAAATTGCCATTCTTAAATCTAGTACATCAAAAGGGAAAAATATACTAGAGGATGACACACTACCAGAATTTAGTCATTCAGAATTTCAATTAGCAGAAGTATTATTATCAAACAAACCACCTCAAGATTCTACATTCATTTCTGTTATTGAGCAAATAAATTTTCAAAAATGGACCGTATATATTGCAATATCAATAGGATCTTATCATACGACTATAACAGCTATGATTGATAGTTGTGCAGATCAAAGTTGTATTAGAGATGGATTAATTCCAACTAAATATTATGTACCAACAAAAGAATCTTTAATCACGGCAAATGGTATGCCATTAAAAGTCAAAGGTAAGCTAGTAAAAACTTCTATATGCAATGATAAATTTTGCTTTAAACATCATTTTATTGTAGTCGAGGATTTAAATATTCAGGCTATTTTAGGAACTCCTTTTCTAACACAAATTTATCCTTTTTGGGTTGATGAACAAGGAGTTGGAACTAAAATAATGGGATCAACAGTTTTTTAAAATTTTTATCTCCAGTAAAAAGAAAAGAATTATTATTAATACAAAGTAATTCTATCTAAAACAAATTTATACTATCAATACAATATCAAAAAAGATTAATTTTCTTAAAGAAGAAAAAAGTTATGTAAGAATTGAAGAACAATTACAAGAATTAGGATTACAAAAGAAAAACAAGGATTTCGAAGTATTAATAAGAAAATAAGTATGTTCAGACATTTCTAATGCCTTTTGGGATAGAAAAAAACATTTAGTATCTCTGCCTTATGAGAAAGACTTAAATGAACGTAGTATACCAACAAAAGCTAGACCTATACAAATGAATTCAGAATTATTAGAAATTTGTAAAAAATAAATTGAAGGATTAATAAGTAAGGGATTAATAACTCCATCTAAATCACCTTGGAGTTGTGCAGCATTTTATGTTCAAAAGCAAGCTGAAAAAGAAAGGGGAGTTCCCCGCTTGGTTATAAATTATAAACCCCTTAATAAAGTTTTACAATGGATTAGATATCCCATTCCTAATAAAAGGGATTTATTAAAACGAATTGATAATGCAAAAATATATTCAAAATTTGATATGAAATTAGGATTTTGGCAGATTCAGATTGACCCAAAAGACTGATATAAAACAGCTTTTACGGTCCCATTTGGTCATTATGAATGGAATGTTATGCCTTTTGGATTAAAAAATGCCCCTTCAGAATTTCAAAAAATAATGAAAGATATATTAAATCCTTATACACATTTTTCTATAGTATACATTGATGATGTTTTAATTTTTTCTGATTCAATAGACCAGCATTTTAAACATTTAAATATCTTCTTAAGTGTAATTAAGAAAAATGGATTAGTAGTTTATAATTCAAAAATTAAATTATTCCAAACAAATATTAGGTTTTTGGGCCACAATATATACAAAGGGACACTTATTCCTATACAGAGATCTTTAGAATTTACAAATAAATTTCCCAATGAATTAAAGGATAAGACTCAATTACAAAGATTCTAAGGATGTTTAAACTATATTTTTGACATTTTCCCAAAATTAAGAGAGATATGTGCTCCTTTATATAAACGTTTACAGAAGAATCCACCTGCATAGACTGAAGAACATACTAATATTATAAAATTATTAAAACAACGAATAAAAACTTTACCACTTATTACTATTCCACACCCCCAGGCATTCATGATTGTAGAAACAGATGCATCTGACATAGGCTATGGTGGTATTTTAAAACAAAGATTGCCGTCTAAATCAAAAGATCAATTAGTAAGATATCATTCAAGGTTATGGCAATTGGATTTGTTTAGGTGTTTAATCTAATTAAACAGCGGAATTCCTTTAATCTAATTAAACAGCGGAATTTCTAAACATTAAGGATCGTGTCTTACCCTTGAAGGGTAATCGGTTGCGCACGTCGCCTGGCTCCTCTGAGAAGATGGCGTTTTGTTGTCTCCAAAATCCTTCCTCGAAAGATTCTCTATTCTCAAGCACGAAAGTCTTCACAGATTGGTGCTAGCCGATCTTGCCTACCTTGGGAAAATCTTGTGTATTTTTCTCTAATTTCAATTTTCTAATTCAAAATCATTATGTCTTACAATAATATTTGTAGAGATTAAATTTGTAGAGATTAAATTTTCAAAATTAGTATTGTAATTATCCAATTATAACTTAACTGATTTTAGTCATATTCTAAATCAATATTATTACCAAATATTATTTTACTGATTCCAAATCAGTATTTAAATAATATTTACTGATTCCAAATCAGCATTAAATAATACCTTAATGATTTGGGTTATACACCAAGCCCATGGATCAACCCATGACCCATGGATCAGGCTGGTGGGTCAAGAACTTCAATTGCAATTAAGTCCCTTGATTTATCAGCTCACCCCAATTGTTCCCAGGTAATTAATTAACTATTAATTAATACCCCTGAACTTCTCAATAATATTTAACTAAACCATTTAATTAAATCTTCTTTATTTAATTATAACAATTATACTTATTGTAGGCAAGAATACTTATTCTGCATTATCGAACTTTCTTATGTGCGATCCTGTAGGCCCATTTCAAATTGGCAATGGATAACTCAATCTCATTGATTAATCCATAAGTCATTAGAGGTCTCTAGCAAGACATAATGACAATCCAATTCAGAATGGAGGGTCGAATGGTGATTCAACACAACCTTTCCAAGCTAACTGCGTACGATCCTCTACATTGATATCCAGTTTATCATAAGGCATGGAACCATCATCTTTATATAGGTAAACGTTTACTTGATCTTTTAGTGACACTGAATCCATCAAGCAAATGATATCCTTATTATTCCTTGGGCATGGCCATGCACTTTTCAGTTCACTATCAAGTGGCCAAGATATCATCTCTCACTTAAGAGAGATTTGTAGTCCCATCACTTCACCTACATATCTTAGCGTGAATCATAGTGTACCCAATCATACCCGTACTTGGCAACCTGTTACGGCCCAGTTAGGCGTATGTCAAAGCACACTACAATTCACCTATGACCATCTAGTGATTTCTGGTCTAAGGATCCTCGTACCAGTACTACTCAAAAGAATCACTCATGATCTAATTAGTCCATGGAGTGTTTCTTTTGGCGGATCAATTTCATGAATTTAAATATGCACAAGAATATTACTATCATGAAATTAAAATCCAATTTTAATATTTTAAAATGAAACTCTAATAAGATTTGATCTTAATTCCAAAATTAAAATATTAAATCTTACCAAAATTAAAAATCAGAAATAAAATTTTTCTAATAAATTTTGGGTCAATTTTGTAATTAATAGAAGTTCTGGGCTTAGGGTTTAAAAGAAACAAAACTGTTGGGGCTGGTTTGTAATTCTTAAAACATTTTAAAAAAATGGCAGTCTAGGGTTTAAAGGTTGCGGCAGGGGCATTTAGGTAATTTCAGCCCCTAGGGCTTTTGCAACCGCCGCTTCCTTCATCGTCTTCTCCGGCCAACCATCATCGTTGACGCCGATCTTCGCCCTCGACGACCATGGAGATGCAGCATGTTGGTGAATGTGCCCCAATGAGGGCTATTTATGTAAATAGACTTTGAGAGTATTTATGTAAATAAGACATTTGTCGCTTGATTGATTGTCAAATGAGTTAATTTCATGATAGTAATATTCTTGTGCATATTTAAATTCATGAAATCGATCTGCCAAAACAAACACTCAATGGACTAATTAGATCATGAGTGATTCTTTTGAGTAGTACCGGTACGAGGATCCTTACACCAGAAATCACTACATGCTCTTAGGTGAATTGTAGTGTGCTTTGACATACGCCTAACGGGACCGTAACAGGTTGCCAAGTACGGGTATGATTGGGTACACTATGAGACACGCTAAGGTATGTAGGTGAAGTGATGGGACAAATCTCTCTTAAGTGAGAGATGATATCTTGGCCACTTGATAGTGAACTAAAAAGTGCATAGCCATGCCCAAGGAATGATAAGGATATTATTTGCTTGATGGATTCAGTGTCACTAAGAGATCAAGTAAACGTTTAGCCATATAAGGTTGATGGTTCCATGCCTTATGCTAAACGGGATATCAATGTAGAGGATCGTACGCAGTTTGCTCGGAAAGGTTGTGTTGAATCTCCATTTTGAAGGAAAACTGAACAAGCCCGGGCTAAATCGAAAACCTCACTTTCGTGCAATGCATTCCAGAATCGGAAGCTTTCAAACAAGCTCAGGCTCAAATTAGTTTACCCATGAACGGATCTAGGCTTATACTTATTTAATTTATTAATCGGGACACAAAAATTAAATCTTTAATAAAAGCAGAATTTAAAGATTCTACCTTTTGTAGCGAAGTCCCTTGCCTAAAGAAAAACCAAATCTTTGATGCAATTTCCACAGGAAATCCGAAGAATTACTCCGATACAAACTCTGAAATAGTGTGGACTATTGTCTACAGAGTTACCCACGGCAAATTAGAAATCCAAGAAACTTTCTTCGGAATTAAAACTCAAAATCCAAAAAAAACGGACTGCCCAAAAATTCTAAAAACGTGCAGCGCAAGTTTTTCCGGTCTGCTGCACAACCCGCCGGTCCTGCTGCCTAAACCGATCACCGGAGCAGCCCGACTCAGTCCCGATCTGGACAACCAGGTTCACGGATCACTCCTCTCGAAAGATCGGACGTGAAACCTGATCGGTTCAGGGCACCAAGTCGAAGACAGCAACCGGGTTTTCTCCAATCAAAAATCTGATCAGCGCAGCGAGAGAATAACCGACTGGCGGCTGGGTTATGGTACAATCCGGGCAGTATAAAAGATGAGTTTCCGATGAAGAAAGATATCTTAACTGACTTCGAGAAAGAATTTCGATGAGGAAGACAAAATTCTCTCTCTAAGCTAATCTTTCTCACTCTAGCCCTTTCTTGGAGTTCAAGTTTCTTAATGTCTTACTTGCCCAATAAGTTGTATTTATAAGGAGCTTCGAAGGAGACCTAATGGGCTCTCGAGTTAGGCCTTTTAATTTGACTTTCGTTGACCGCTAAGTCTTCCCGACTAATCAACTCCAATCGACCCATTTAAATTAATTTATTTAACCCACTTTGTTAATTTAATTTAATCGAACCCTTAGAATTAATTAAATCAAAATCGAATTAATTTCTAAATTCACTTTGTCAATTAAATATTATTTAAACCTTTTGGATTAATTAATTTACCTTGTCGATTAGTCAAATGCATAATCGGTCGTACCACTAACGGACCAATTATAGAACTACCGCTCAAAAATGACTTTACATCGCGCCATTATATTTTATTCTATCTCCCCACATTAAAGATCTAGCGCTCGTCGGTTTATCAATTTACTGACAAATTAATTCACCGACTTCTTGGTTTCCGAGATTAGTACCACTCGTCCTTTTATTATACCGAATATAAAGTTCACCGGTCGGGTTTAGTATAATAACCTTACGAGCTCATTTGGGGAGCACCATCAACCCGGCGAACTGGTACGTGGATTCCTCTGACTAGCAACGGCACGTAAGAAGCTAAACACCGCATACCTAACCTACCGAGGTATAGGCCTCAATTGACCGCACTCTTTGGCAAATCAAAGCATACAATATCCAACCCTCACACCCGTCCCAATCTCGAGATTGAGAGACGGAATACTATGACCGAATTGACTATGCCGATAAGTATAAGTAAATTCTATCCAAACTGGTCGTGCTCAATATGCCCCGGGCATATCTGTGTGATTTAAACTAGTTTAGATAAACTAATTTCCAAACCACAAAATAACCTATACCGATAGTATGTTCAGACTATCTCGGTCACAAGCATACTTTTTATATATCAATACTTCAACCAATAACAGTATCTACTGTGTCTGTCCACACCCCGTTATCTATTTCAATGATATAAAGGAACAAATTTATACCGAAACGAAATGACATGTCAACTGTGGATATTAGTTTTTGATACAAGCCATAGCTTTTCTGTATTCAAACTAACAATCTCCCACTAATACTCAAAGCTATGCTAAGAAGTACAAAAACTATCCAACCCGCTATTACACTGCTGTCATAATGAAATCTCCAGAACACCTTTAAGCTCACTCACATGGCTCTCTCAAGAATCTGACTCCCATGCCCTCCACATGTCTCTCAAAGACCTTTGGGGTCAATGGCTTGGTGAAAGGATCTGCAAAGTTGTCATCTGAAACTATCTTGGCCACGATCACGTCTCCTCTCTTTATGATTTCTCGTATCAGGTGGTACTTGCGCTCTAAGTGTTTACTCGCCTTATAGGCTCGTGGTTCCCTTGAGTTAGCAACTACACCATTGTTATCACAATAAACGGTGATAGACCTAGGCAACTCAGGAACCACATCTAAGTCCATCAGGAGCTCCTGAGCCATACAGCCTCTTTCGCTGCCTCTGAAGCGGCAACATACTCGGTCTCCATGGTAGAGTCCGCCACGCATTTCTGCTTGACACTCTTCTATACTATGGCTCCACCTCCTAGAGTAAACACAAAACCAGAGGTAGACTTACTCTTGTCCAAATCACCTTGAAAGTCCGAATCTGTGTAACCCAACGGTACAAGCTCCTGCGCTCTATAAACTAGGACATAATCTCTCGTCCTGCGCAAGTACTTGAAAATGCATATTACTGCCTCCTAGTGAGCCTTCCCAGGGTTACTCTGATATCTGCTAACCATGCCAACGGCAAAGCAAATATCAGGCCTCGTGCACAACATAGCATACATGAGGCTACCCACTGCAGAAGCATAGGGTACCGCCTTCATGGCATCTATCTCCTCAGCAGTCTTAGGACACTGCTCCTTAGACAAATGCACTCCATGCCTGAAGGGTAGTGAACCCTTCTTGGAGTTCTGCATGTTAAAACGGGCCAGAATCGTGTCTATGTAGGATGCCTGAGAGAGAGTCAGAGAACATCTCCTACGATCTCGAATAATCTTAATCCCAAGGATATGTCCAGCCTCTCCCAAATCCTTCATATCGAATTTCCTGGAGAACCATACCTTTACATCTGACAACACCTTCTTACTGTTGCCAATAAGAAGAATGTCATCTACGTAAAGTACGAGGAACACCACCATATCACCATCACGCCTGCGATAAACACACTGCTCATCCGGAGACTGAGTGAATCCATAGGACTGGATAACCTCATCAAAACAGATGTTCCAAGATCTGGATACTTGCTTAAGTCCATAAATGGACCTCTTAAGCCTGCATACCTTGTGCTCTTGGCCTTTAACAATGAAGCCCTCTGGTTGCTGCATAAAGATGGTCTCCTCAAGACTTCCATTAAGGAAAGCTGTCTTGACGTCCATCTACCAAATCTCATAATCCATATGAGCAGCTATGGCCAAGAGAATCCGGATTGACTTAAGCATAGCTACCAGGGAAAAGGTCTCCTCATAATCGATCCCTTCTTTCTCAGTATACCCCTTTGCCACAAGCCTAGCCTTGAAGGTCCCAACCCTCCCGTCAGATCCTCTCTTTCGCTTGTAAACCCATTTACACCCAATAGGCCTAAACCCATCAGGAAGGTCTACCAGCTCCCAGACGTGATTTGAGTCCATAGAACCCATCTTAGCAATCATCGCTCTCTGCCAAGAATCTGCATCTTTATCCTGGAGAGCCTCATTGTAGTTAACTGGGTCTGGTTCATGAGCGCCAGGGGTAAAGTTCGTAGACTCACCCAAACCCATGTACCTCTCGGGCTGTCTCATAACCCTCCCACTACGACTAGGCGTAGCCTGTGCAAGAACATCATCTGTGATAGTGTGTGCAGTCTCTTGTGGTGTGTCTTCCTGTACGTGTGCATCTGGAATAGTGGACTGACTTCTAAGCTCTTCCAATACTACCTTGCTGCTTGACTTGTGATCTAAAATATAGTCCTCCTTAAGAAATCTGGCATTGGTGCTGATCACCACCTTCTGATCCTGAGGACTATAAAATAAACCACCTCTCGTTCCTTTGGGGTAGCCTTTAAACAGCATAGCCTTGGATCTCGCCTCTAACTTGACTGCATCTGCCTCGAGCACATGTGTGGGACAACCCCAAATCCTGAAATGTCTCAGACTAGGCTTTCGCTTATTCCACAACTCTAATGGGGTCGTAGGCACAGACTTAGATGGCACAAGGTTGAGGATAAAACATGTTGTCTCTAAGGCATATCCCCAAAACGAGATAGGCAACTCACTGTAACACATCATCGATCTAACCATCTCCATAAGAGTCCTGTTCCTCCTCTCTGCTATACCATTCTGCTGGGGTGTGCCAGGTGCAGACAAATGGGTCTGAATACCCTCCTCTGACAAATAGGATCTAAATTCACTAGAGAGGTATTCGCCACCGCGATCAGACCGCAGTGACTTGATACTCTTACCTAGATGGTTCTCCACCTCTGCCTTGAATTCTCTGAACTTGCCAAAGCATTCAGACTTGTGGCACATCAGGTATATGTATCCATATCTAGAGTAATCATCCGTGAAAGTCACGAAATACTCATCACCTCTAGCCTAAACTGACATAGGCCCACACACGTCAGAATGAATCAGCTCTAAAACCTCCTTAGCCCTATACCCATTTGCCTTAAAAGGCCTCTTGGTCATTTTACCCTCCAAGCAGGACTCACAGGTCGAATAGCTGTCAATATCTAGTAAGTCCAAATACCCACTCTTGACCAACCTTTGAATCCTACTAAGGTTGATGTGACCGAGTCTCAGGTGCCTAAGATAAGTCTGATTTAAAGGGGAAGACTCTTTTCTCTTATTATGATTCGATGATGAGCTACTAGTTTCTGTGTTTTGCATAGCTGGGGAGTAAGTCTTAATTAAAAACAAATTGTCAACCATTGTATCAGAACATATAAGTTTCTGGCCTTTCCTAATAAAAACTGAACCATCAGAAAATGCACACTTATAACTATCCAAAACAAGTCTCGAAACCGAAAGCAAGTTCCTTCGAAAACTAGGTACATAAAGACAATCCTTTAAAGATAAAATAGAGTCTGAAAAATAAAGACTAATAACTCCCACTGCAGCAACAGAAACTCTGGTAGTATCCCCAAGGTAGACCTGAAACTCTCCTTCTCTAAGCAGCCGGGTCACTTGGAAGCCCTGCTAAGAATTACAAGCATGATCAGTGGCTCCTGAATCCACACACTAAGTATCTGTGGGAATCGCCGCTAAACACGTCTCAGTGACTAGGGAAAATTTACATGTACCTCGAGGCTTTGGGCAGTCCTTCTTCCAATGTCCCGCTTTGCCACATCTAAAGCATTTTCCTTTCGGCTTCTGCTTCTTGGCAATACCCGCCTTGGGTCCATGACTGGCTCCTGCTTTCTGGCCTCTCTTCCTTTTCTGCTTCCTGGCTTTGGGCCCAGCAGAGGAACCTGAGGGACCAACAGTAGCCAATGCTTACTTCTTCTCTGTGAATAGGCTCTCAGCAGACACCAATGCAGTCATGAGCTCAGAAAGTTAATATGAGAGATTCCCCATATTATAGTTCAATCGAAACTGCTCAAAACTGGGAGGCAAGCTCAGGAGGATGATATCGACCTGGGTATCCCCATCAATCTCACCTCCCAATACCTCAATCTCATTGATGCAACCAATCATATCCAATACGTGATCTCTCACTAAAGTGCCCTCAGCCATCTTAGCATTCATGAGTTTCCTCATAACTGACTGCTTGGCTGCCCTGCCCTGATGTCCAAACATCTCCCTGAGATTGAGCATCATATCGTAGGCTGAGGTCATCTGCTGATGCTGGTGCAGCAATACACTCGCCATAAAAGCCAAGATGTAGCACCTGGTCATCTCATCAGCCTTCTGCCACCTCGTATATGGCTCTCGCTGCTCAGGGGTGGCATCATCGCTGGGCTTAGGGGGACACTCCTCAGTAAGCTCGTACTTGTAACCCTTAGCGGTAAGGACAATGTCCAGGTTACGTTTCCAATCAATGTAATTTGTACCGGTGAGTTTGTTTTGGTTCAGAATGACAGCTAGCGGGTTGAACGACATATCAACTGAAAATAAACAAACAAGTTTCAGTATACTTTTTCGAAAATATTGAAAATCCTCATAAAACCAATATAATCTTCTACCGACATCTCTCACACCGGGATTAACGCAGGTCACGATGGGTGAACGTCTACGCCAACCCACATTCGATCGAGAAGAACCGAAGTTCATTAATTTCATTATCTGACCAACGATCTTATGATCAATGAAATTAATAGTCAATAATTTTAGCCGTACCCAAAAATAGCGTAACCTCGATGGGAGGGATACTAAAAACGGTACACTAAGTGTATGCCATTACGTGACTTCCAAGTTTGTTACTTAGGATACTAATGCACCTCGGATGGCGAGGGTGTCGCAACTTTCTCCAATTAAACTCACTATAGTCATCCCTTTAGAAATTCATTCCGGTGATATCCGTGGTTGAAAACTCATCCGATAGGGAGGAAGGTCTAAGCCAGCACGCAAGTTTAACCACATCACCAATGAACCCGTGATGGAGGCCATGGGGCTATTAACCAACCCGCTCCCACTTAGATTTTTAATTTCGATTCGCCCGGGTTTACTCGGTTTTCTACGTAATTAGGAATCACCCAAAATTGCGATTAAACCAAAACCCGCGAATTTAGTTAAGTTTGAGGATTTTTTACGTTTTAACATGCAATATCTTAACTATGGATATTCGCACCCATAAAACCATTGGAGTTTTAATATGCGAATAATCTACCTTAGTTAATTGCACATTACCTTTAAAAAAAAACATTTTGGTTTGGTTTTCGTTCATGTAAAATAAAACGAAAATCACACAATCAACGAAAAGACATAAATATGGGAAATTAAACAAATAAAATTTCCCGACTATTATGGTCTTCTCTATCGTTGATTTCTTGACGCCTTGGTGACACGTCCCGTCGTGTCGCTCCCACTCGTTATTTGAATTCCTCTCGATTTGCCCGGTTTCTCAGTTTACTATGTAATTAGGAATCACCCAAAATTACGATAAACCAAAACCCGTGAATATAAGTTACCCAAAATAACGTCTTCGTCATAGTCCATAAATTCCTATATACAAAGGCGTTTTTCTAGGAATTTAAAGACGACATGATTAGATCAAATCCTACTACAAGATTTTTCTAATCCTACACGGCTTCAAGCTCGTGGTTATTACTATTACAGAAATTTCCATTCAAAAATAAAACAAGCCCGGACATGTCCCGGGGTTTATGAATGAAAATTAAATTTCTACCATAATAGTCGGGAAATCAATAACCACCAGTTTAAGCATTTCGACAAAAATAATAATACCAAAATAAAGTCGTGTCATAAATCAAACAAGTATAAGACCGAAACCAATGCTCCGATACCAATTTGAAGGAAAACTGAACAAGCCCGGGCTAAATCGAAAACCTCACTTTCGTGCAATGCATTCCAGAATCGGAAGCTTTTGACCAAGCTCAGGCTCAAATTAGTTTACCCATGAACAGATCTAGGCTTATACTTATTTAATTTATTAATCAGGACACAAAAAATTAAATCTTTAATAAAAGCGGAATTTAAAGATTCTACCTTTTGTAGCGAAGTCCCTTGCCTAAAGAAAAACCAAATCTTTGACGCAATTTCCACAAGAAATCTGAAGAATTACACCGATACAAACTCCGAAATAGTGTGGGCTATTGTCTACGGAGTTACCCACGGCAAATTAGAAATCCAAGAAACTTGCTTCGGAATTAAAACTCAAAATCCAAAAAAAACGGACTGCCCAGAAATTCTGAAAACTTGCAGCGCAAGTTTTTCCGGTCTGCTGCACAACCCGCCGGTCCTGCTACCTAAACCTATCACCGGAGCAGCCTGACTCAGTCCCGATCTGGACAACCAGATCCACGGATCACTCCTCTCTAAAGATCGGATGTGAAACCTGATCGGGTCAGGGCACCAAGTTGAAGACAGCAACCGGGTTTTCTCCAATCAAAAATCCGATCAGCGCAGCGAGAGAATAACCGACCGGCGGCTGGATTATGGTACAATCTGGGCAGTATAAAAGATGAGTTTCCAAAGAAGAAAGATATCTTAACTGACTTTGAGAAAGAATTTCGATGAGGAAGACAAAATTCTCTCTCTAAGCTAATCTTTCTCACTCTAGCCCTTTCTTGGATTTCAAGTTTCTTAATGTCTTACTTGTCCAATAAATTGTATTTATAAGGAGATTCTAAGGAGACCTCATGGGCTCTCGAGTTAGGCCTTTTAATTTGACTTTCGTTGACCTCTAAGTCTTCCCGACTAATCAACTCCAATCGACCCATTTAAATTAATTTATTTAACCCATTTTGTTAATTTAATTTAATTGAACCCTTAGAAATAATTAATTCAAAATCGAATTAATTTCTAAATTCACTTTGTCGATTAAATATTAATTAAACCTTTTGGATTAATTAATTTACCTTGTCGATTAGTCAAATGCATAATCGGTCGTACCACTAACGGACAAATTATGGAACTACCGCTCGAAAACGACTTTACATCGCGCCATTATATTTTATTCTATCTCCCCACATTAAAGATCTAGCGCTCGTCGGTTTGTCAATTTACTGACAAATTAATTCACCGACTTCTTGGTTTCTGAGATTAGTACCACTCGTCCTTTTATTATACCGAACATAAAGTTCACAGGCCGGGTATAGTATAATAACCTTACGAGCTCATCTCGGGAGCACCATCAACCCGGCGAACGGGTACGTGGATTCCTCTGACTAGCAACGGCACGTAAGAAGCTAAACACCGCATACCCAACCTACCGAGGTATAGGCCTCAATTGACCGCACTCTTTGGCAAATCAAAGCATACGATATCCAACCCTCACACCCGTCCCAATCTCGGGATTGAAAGACGGAATACTAGGACCGAATTGACTACGCCGATCAGTATAAGTCAATTCTATCCAAACTGGTCGTGCTCAATATGCCCCGGGCATATCTGTGTGATTTAAACTAGTTTAGATAAACTAATTTCCAAACCACACAATAACCTATACCGATAGTATGTTCAGACTATGTCGGTCACGAGCATACTTTTTATATATCAATACTTTAACCAATAACGGTATCTACTGTGTCTGTCCACACCCCGTTATCCAGTTCTATAATATAAAGGAACAAATTTATACCGAAACAAAATGATATGTCAACGGTGGATATTAGTTTTTGATACAAGCCATAGCTTTTCTGTATTCAAACTAACAATCTCCCACTAATACTCAAAGCTATGCTAAGAAGTACAAAAACTGTCCAACCCGCTATTGCACTGCTGTCATAATGAAATCTCCAGAACACCTTTAAGCTCACTCACATGGCTCTCTCAAGAATCTGACTCCCATGCCCTCCACATGTCTCTCAAAGACCTTTGGGGTCAATGGCTTGGTGAAAGGATCTGCAAGGTTGTCATCTGAAGCTATCTTGGCCACGATCACGTCTCCTCTCTTTACGATTTCTCGTATCAGGTGGTACTTGAGCTCTATGTGTTTACTCGCCTTATGGGCTCGTGGTTCCCTTGAGTTAGCAACTGCACCATTGTTATCACAATAAACTGTGATAGACCAAGGCAACTCAGGAACCACATCTAAGTCCATCAGGAGCTCCTGAGCCATACAGCCTCTTTCGCTGCCTCTGAAGCGGCAACATACTCGGCCTCCATGGTAGAGTCCGCCACGCATTTCTGCTTGACACTCTTCCATACTATGGCTCCACCTCCTAGAGTAAACACAAAACCAGAGGTAGACTTACTCTTGTCCAAATCACCTTGAAAGTCCGAATCTGTGTAACCCTACGGTACAAGCTCCTGCGCTATATAAACTAGGACATAATCTCTCGTCCTGCGCAAGTACTTGAGAATGCATTTTACTGCCTCCCAGTGAGCCTTCCCAGGGTTACTCTGATATCTGCTAACCATGCCAACGGCAAAGCAAATATCAGGCCTCATGCACAACATAGCATACATGAGGCTACCCACTGCAGAAGCATAGGGTACCGCCTTCATGGCATCTATCTCCTCAGCAGTCTTAAGACACTGCTCCTTAGACAAATGCACTCCATGCCTGAAGGGTAGTGAACCCTTCTTGGAGTTCTGCATGTTAAAACGGGCCAGAATCGTGTCTATGTAGGATGCCTGAGAGAGAGTCAGAGAACGTCTCCTACGATCTCGAATAATCTTAATCCCAAGGATATGTCCAGCCTCTCCCAAATCCTTTATATCGAATTGCCTGGACAACCATACCTTTACATCTGACAACATCTTCTTACTGTTGCCAATAAGAAGAATGTCATCTACGTAAAGTACGAGGAACACCACCATATCACCATCACGCCTGCGATAAACACACTGCTCATCCGGAGACTGAGTGAATCCATAGGACTGGATAACCTCATCAAAACAGATGTTCCAAGATCTGGATACTTGCTTAAGTCCATAAATGGACCTCTTAAGCCTGCATACCTTGTACTCTTGGCCTTTAACAATGAAGCCCTCTGGTTACTGCATAAAGATGGTCTCCTCAAGACTTCCATTAAGGAAAGCTGTCTTCACGTCTAGCTGCCAAATCTCATAATCCATATGAGCAGCTATGGCCAAGAGAATCTGGATTGACTTAAGCATAGCTACCGGGGAAAAGGTCTCCTTATAATCGATCCCTTCTTTCTGAGTATACCCCTTCGCCACAAGCCTAACCTTGAAGGTCTCAACCCTCCCATCAGATCCTCTCTTTCGCTTGTAAACCCATTTACACCCAATAAGCCTAAACCCATCAGGAAGGTCTACCAGCTCCCAGACTTGATTTGAGTCCATAGAACCCATCTCAGCAATCATCGCTCTCTGCCAAGAATCTGCATCTTTATCCTGGAGAGCCTCATTGTAGTTAACTGGGTCTAGTTCATGAGCGCCAGGGGTAAAGTCCGAAGACTCACCCAAACCCATGTACCTCTCGGGCTGTCTCACAACCCTTCCACTACGACGAGGCGCAGCCTGTGCAAGAGTATCATCTGTGATAGTGTGTGCAGTCTCTTGTGGTGTGTCTTCCTGTACTGTGCATCTGGAATAATGAACTGACTTCTAAGCTCTTCCAATACTACCTTGCTGCTTGACTTGTGATCTAAAATATAGTCCTTCTCAAGAAATCTGGCATTGGTGCTGGTCACCACCTTCTAATCCTGAGGACTATAAAATAAACCACCTCTCGTTCCTTTGGGGTAGCCTATAAACAGCATAGCCTTGGATCTCGCCTCTAACTTGCCTGCATCTGCCTCGAGCACATGTGCTGGACAACCCCAAATCCTGAGATGTCTCAGACTAGGCTTTTGCCCATTTCACAACTCTACTGGGGTCGTAGGCACAGACCTAGATGGCACAAGGTTGAGGATAAAACATGCTGTCTCTAAGGCATATCCCCAAAACGAGATAGGCAACTCACTGTAACACATCATCGATCTAACCATCTCCATAAGAGTCTTGTTCCTCCTCTCTGCTACACCATTCTGCTGGGGTGTGCCAGGTGCAGACAACTGGGTCTGAATACCCTCCTCTGATAAATAGGATCTAAATTCACTAGAGAGGTATTCGCCACCGTGATCAGACCGCAGTGACTTGATACTCTTACCCAGATGGTTCTCCACCTCTGCCTTGAATTCTCTGAACTTGCCAAAGTATTCAGACTTGTGGCGCATCAGGTATATGTATCCATATCTAGAGTAATCATCCGTGAAAGTCATGAAATACTCATAACCACCTCTAGCCTGAACTGACATAGGCCCACACACGTCAGGATGAATCAGCTCTAAAACCTCTTTGGCCCTATACCCCTTTGTCTTAAAAGGCCTCTTGGTCATTTTACCCTTCAAACAGGACTCACAGGTCGAATAGCTGTCAATATCTAGTAAGTCCGAAGACCCACTCTTGACCAACCTTTGAATCCTACTAAGGTTGATGTGACCGAGTCTCAGGTGCCAAAGATAAGTCTGATTCAAAGGGGAAGACTCTTTTCTCTTATTATGATTCGATGATGAGCTACTAGTTTCTGTGTTTTGCATAGCTGGGGAGTAAGTCTTAATTAAAAACAAATTGTCAATGAATGTACCGGAACATATAAGTTTTTGGCCTTTTCTAATAAAAACTGAACCATCAGAAAATGCACACTTACAACCATCCAAAACAAGTCTCGAAACCGAAAGCAAGTTCTTTCGAAAACTAGGTACATAAAGACAATCCTTTAAAGATAAAATAGAGTCTTAAAAATAAAGACTAATAATTCCCACTGCAGCAACAGAAACTCTGGCAGTATCCCCAAGGTAGACCTGCAACTCTCCCTCTCTAAGCACCCGGGTCACTTAAAACCCCTGCAAAGAATTACAAACATGATCAGTGGCTCCAGAATCCACACAACAAGTATCTGTGGGAATCGCTGCTAAACACGTCTCAGTGACTAGGGAAAATTTACACGTACCTCGAGGCTTTGGGCAGTCCTTCTTCCAATGTCCCGCTTTGCCACATCTAAAGCATTTGCCTTTCGACTTCTGCTTCTTGGCAATGCCTGCCTTGGGTCCATGACTGGCTCCTGCTTTCTGGCCTCTCTTTCTTTTCTGCTTCCTGGCTTTGGGCCCAGCAGAGGAACCTGAGGGACCAACAGTAGCCAAGGCTTGCTTCTTCTCTGCGAATAGGCTCTCAGTAGACACCAATGTAGTCATGAGCTCAGAAAGTGAATATGAGAGATTCCCCATATTATAGTTCAATCGAAACTGCTCAAAACTGGGAGGCAAGCTCTGGAGGATGATATCGACCTGGGTATCTCCATCAATCTCACCTCCCAATACCTCAATCTCATTGATGCAACCAATCATGTCCAGCACATGATCTCTCACTGAAGTGCCCTCAGCCATCTTAGCATTCATGAGTTTCCTCATAGCTGACTGCTTGGCTGCCCTGCCCTGATGTCCAAACATCTCCCTGAGGTTGAGCATCATATCGTAGGCTGAGGTCATCTGCTGATGCTGGTGCTACAATACACTCGCCATAGAAGCAAAGATGTAGCACCTGGTCATCTCATCAGCCTTCTGCCACCTCGTATATGGCTCTCGCTGCTCAGGGGTGGCATCATCGCTGGGCTTAGGGGGACACTCCTCAGTAAGCACGTACTTGTAACCCGCAGCGGTAAGGACAATGTCCAGGTTACATTTCCAATCAATGTAATTTGGACCGGTGAGTTTGTTTTGGTTCAGAATGACAGCTAGCGGGTTGAACGACATATCAACTAAAAATAAACAAACAAGTTTCAGTATACTTTTTTGAAAATATTGAAAATCCTCATAAAACCAATATAATCTTCTACCGACATCTTTCACACTGGGATTAACACAGGTCACGATGGGTGAACGTCTATGCCAACCCACATTCATTCGAGAAGAACCGAAGTTCATTAATTTCATTATCTGACCAACGATCTTATGATCAATGAAATTAATAGTCGATAATTTTAGCCGTACCCGAAAATAGCATAACCTCGATGGGAGGGATACTAAAAATGGTACACTAAGTGTATGCCATTACGTGACTTCCAAGTTTGTTACTTAGGATACTAATGCGCCTCGGATGGCGAGGGTGTCGCAACTTTCTCCAATTAAACTCACTATAGTCATCCTTTTAGAAATTCATTCCGGTGATATCCGTGGTTGAAAACTCATCCGATAGGGAGGAAGGTCTAAGCCAGCACGCAAGTTTAACCACATCACCAATGAACCCGTAATGGAGGCCATGGGGCTATTAACCAACCCGCTCCCACTTAGATTTTTAATTTCGATTCGCCCGGGTTTTCTCGGTTTTCTACTAATTAGGAATCACCCAAAATTGTGATTAAACCAAAACCCGCAAATTTAGTTAAGTTTGAGGATTTTTTACGTTTTAACATGCAATATCTTAACTATGTATATTCGCACCCATAAAACCGTTGGAGTTTTAATATGTGAATAATCTACCTTAGTTAATTGCACATTACCTTTAAAAAAAAATTTTGGTTTGGTTTTCATTCATGTAAAATAAAATGAACATCACACAATCAACGAAAAGACATAAATACGGGAAATTGAACAAATAAAATTTCCCGACTATTATGGTCTTCTCTATCGTTGATTTCTTGACGCCTTGGTGACACGTCCCGTCGTGTCGCTCCCACTCGTTATTTGAATTCCTCTCGATTCGCCTGGGTTTTCTCGGTTTACTACGTAATTAGGAATCACCCAAAATTACGATAAACCAAAACCCGCGAATATAAGTTACCCAAAATAACGTCTTCGTCATAGTACATAAATTCCTATATACAAAGGCGTTTTTCTAGGAATTTAAAGACGACATGATTAGATCAAATCCTACAATAAGATTTTTCTAATCCTACACGGCTTCCAGCTCGTGGTTATTACTATTACAGAAATTTCTATTCAAAAATAAAACAAGCCCGGACATGTCCCGGGGTTTATGAATGAAAATTAAATTTCTACCATAATAGCCGAGAAATCAATAACCACCTGTTTAAGCATTTAGACAAAAATAATAATGCCAAAATAAAGCCGTGTAATAAATCAAACAAGTATAAGACCGAAACCAACGCTCTGATACCAATTTGAAGGAAAACTGAACAAGCCCGGGCTAAATCGAAAACCTCACTTTCGTGCAATGCATTCCAGAATCGGAAGCTTTCGACCAAGCTCAGGCTCAAATTAGTTTACCCATGAACGGATCTAGGCTTATACTTATTTAATTTATTAATCAGGACACAAAAAATTAAATCTTTAATAAAAGCGGAATTTAAAGATTCTACCTTTTGTAGCGAAGTCCCTTGCCTAAAGAAAAACCAAATCTTTGACGCAATTTCCACAAGAAATCCGAAGAATTACACCGATACAAACTCCGAAATAGTGTGGGCTATTGTCTATAGAGTTACCCACGGCAAATTAGAAATCCAAGAAACTTGCTTCGGAATTAAAACTCAAAATCCAAAAAAAAGGACTGCCCAAAAATTTTGAAAACTTACAGCGCAAGTTTTTCCGGTCTGCTGCACAACTCGCCGGTCCTGCTGCCTAAACCGATCGCCGGAGCAGCCCGACTTAGTCCCGATCTGGACAACCAGGTCCACGGATCACTCCTCTCGGAAGATCGGACGTGAAACCTGATCGATTCAGGGCACCAAGTCGAAGACAGTAACCGGGTTTTCTCCAATCAAAAATCCGATCAGCGCAGCGAGAGAATAACCGGCCGGCGGCTGGGTTATGGTACAATCCAGGCAGTATAAAAGATGAGTTTCCAAAGAAGAAAGATATCTTAACTGACTTTGAGAAAGAATTTCGATGAGGAAGACAAAATTCTCTCTCTAAGCTAATCTTTCTCACTCTAGCCCTTTCTTGGACTTCAAGTTTCTTAATGTCTTACTTGCCCAATAAGTTGTATTTATAAGGAGTTTCTAAGGAGACCTAATGGGCTCTCGAGTTAGACCTTTTAATTTGACTTTCGTTGACCGCTAAGTCTTCGTGACTAATCAACTCCAATCGACCCATTTAAATTAATTTATTTAACCCACTTTGTTAATTTAATTTAATCGAACCCTTAGAATTAATTAATTCAAAATCGAATTAATTTCTAAATTCACTTTGTCGATTAAATATTAATTAAACCTTTTGGATTAATTAATTTACCTTATCGATTAGTCAAATGCATAATCGGTCGTACCACTAACGGACGAATTATGGAACTACCACTCGAAAATGACTTTACATCGCGCCATTATATTTTATTCTATCTCCCCACATTAAAGATCTAGCGCTCGTCGGTTTATCAATTTACTGACAAATTAATTCACCGACTTCTTGGTTTCTAAGATTAGTACCACTCGTCCTTTTATTATACCGAACATAAAGTTCACCGGCCGGGTTTAGTATAATAACCTTACGAGCTCATCTCGGGAGCACCATCAACCCGGCGAACCAGTACGTGGATTCCTCTGACTAGCAACGGCACGTAAGAAGCTAAACACCACATACCCAACCTACCGAGGTATAGGCCTCAATTGACCGCACTCTTTGGCAAATCAAAGCATACGATATCCAACCCTCACACCCGTCCCAATCTCATGATTGAGAGACAGAATACTATGACCGAATCGACTACGCCGATCAGTATAAGTCAATTCTATCCAAACTGGTCGTGCTCAATATGCCCCGGGCATATCTGTGTGATTTAAACTAGTTTAGATAAACTAATTTCCAAACCACACAATAACCTATACCGATAGTATGTTCAGACTATCTCAATCACGAGCATACTTTTTATATATCAATACTTTAACCAATAAGGGTATCTACTGTATCTGTCCACACCCCGTTATCTAGTTCTATGATATAAAGGAACAAATTTATACCGAAACAAAATGATATGTCAACTGTGGATATTAGTTTTTGATACAAGCCATAGCTTTTCTGTATTCAAAACTAACACATTTGACCCTCCATTCTGAATTGGGTAGTCATTATGTCTTGCTAGAGACCACTAATGACTTATGGATTAATCAAAGAGATTGAGTTATCCGTTGCCAATTTGGAATGGGCCTACAGGATCGCACATAAGAAATTTCGATGATGTAGAATAAGTATTCTTGCCTACAATAAGTATAATTGTTATACTTAAATAAAGAAGATTTAATTAAATGGTTTAATTAAATATTATTGAGAAGTTCTGGGGTATTAATTAATTGTTAATTAATTACCTGGGAATAATTGGGGCAGGCTGATAAATCAAGGGACTTAATTGCAATTGAAGTTCTTGACCCATCAGCCTGATCCATGGGTCATGGTTGCAATTGAAGTTCTTGACCCATCAGCCTGATCCATGGGTCATGGGTTGATCCATGGGCTTGGTGTATAACCCAAATCAATAAGGTATTATTCAATGCTGATTTGGAATCAGTAAATATTAGTTAAATACTGATTTGGAATCAGTAAAATAATATTTGGTAATAATACTGATTTGGAATATGACTAAAATCAGTTAAGTAGTAATTGGATAATTACAATACTGATTTTGGAAATTTGATCTCTACAAATATCCTAGGGGTATTATTGTAGGAGGATGATGATTATTGAATTAAGAAAAATCAGATCAGACAAAAATACACAAAATTCCCAAATTCTCTCTGTAGGCAAGATCGGCTAGCACCAACCTGCAAAGACTTTCGTGCTTGAGAGTAGAGGATCCTTCAAGGAAGGATTTTGGAGACAACAAAACGCCATCTTCTCAGAGGAGCCAGGCGACGTGCGCAACCGATTACGCTTCAAGGGTAAGACCCGATCCTTGATGTTTAGGAATTCCGCTGTTTAATTAGATTAAACACCTAAACATAACCCAATAGTAGTATCAGAGTGAGGTTCCTAATTTTAGTGTTAAAACTATAATTAATTTTTCATGTAGAGCCAATTTCAGAAATTAGTTTCGAAGAAAAAAAAAAAAAAGGGAAACTTTATTTTTCTGGGTTGCTTACCTTCAAAGTCCCGCCAGGAAAAAGGGCAATTTGGCCGGTTTTGGAAACGGGTCTCGGGAAGAAGTAAAAGGAAAAGGTTTTTGCCTAGAAAATTCTTTATTATTTTGAAGGTCCGATTTTTCACTTGGATTCTTGGTTTCTCTAAAAAGCTTTGAATGGCTGGAAACTGGATTTTTGGCCGTTTTGAAAATTGTCATCGGAAAGGTTCCAATGAATATTGCGGTGATTTCGAAATTGGTTTTGAATTCTGGGCTGAATAGGTTTTAATTTCCTTCAACGCAAATCGGGGTTTCTAAAATTTTGACCGGAATTTGGATTTTGGTATTGTTTGGTTTTTGTTTTCTGGGCTGCAAAATTGTTTGGCCGGATGGTTGATTTCCTAAATCTGGGTTTTCGAATTTTGGCTGGAAACTGGGTTTTCATCACCGGAAAAATGTGTTTTTTTTATTTGGGCTGAATCGATTTTGATCTCTTTTCAGAATTGTTCCGCTTTTAACTTAGCATTTGGGTTTCTGAGTTTCGCTAATTTAAAATCTGGGCTGTTGTATATCTTTTTGTGGGTAGTTTTGTCGGGAAAACACGAACGCCAGAAAGGTTCCGAGCGTTTCATTTTTTCTCAAGCCAGTGGATCGGGCGTTGGGCGCTTAGGTTTGCTTCGCGACGGAATTTTGTTCGATTCTGAGGCCGAAAAGATGAACTTCGTTCATCGAATCTTGGTCAGAATAGGGAGCTTCTCGCCGGGGAAGACGACCGGAGGCTAGCGGCGGGTGGTTGAAGCCCTAGGGGCTGAAATGACCAAAATGCCCCCGCCGCAGCCTCTAAACCCTAATCTGCCAAAAAGTTTTGTTCCTGTAAAACCCTAAGCCCGAAAATTAAGATAAATTAGATAATTGCCCCAAAAAGTTTCAGAAAATTAAAATTTTAAAATTTTCTGAATTTTATTTAATAAGATTTTAATTAAATAATCTTATTAGATAAAGATAGGATTAATTTAGGATTTTATCCTATAAGTTTAAATTTAAAATTTTGAAATAAATTATCTTAATTAGATTAGGATAATTAAAATTATTTAAATTTTAAATTTAAAAATTTATCTTAATTAGATAAATTTTAAAATAATTATTTTAATTAGATTAAAATAATTAGAAAAGATAAATAAATAATTAGTTAATTAATTAGATTAATTAATTAATTTGTTTAAATTTTGAATTGTTATTTATTTATTTTATTTTATTTTATTTTAATATTGATGCTTATTTTAAATTGTTTAAATTTTACAAGAAGCATCATTATTATGCATGCATGTTCATGCATCATTTTGGATGAATATAAAATGAACAAAAGGATTTATTAAAATTGATCATGACACGATCAATTTTAATTCTGTAATAGTTACACAATCCTTAAAATTAATCGGCTTAAATTAAAACCGGCTTGTATGAGCATATGCATTTTGTTTGTTTCAAAGCATGCATTGGGCTTTTAATTTTAACATTTTAAAAGTTAGGGCCTGCGAGCCAATTTTGAATTTGGGCCTGCGTGCCTATATATAAAAATCATCATGTAATAGTTAGGTCTAAAAGGAGGTTCGAAGAGGAGTCTATGGTGGAGCCCACGAATGGAGGCCCAAACATGAAGATTTTAAAAGGCCCTGTAATAGACTAGAGCCCAATTCATCGCTTTAATTCATTCTTTTGTTTATGCAAATGAATGATAAACAAAAATGCAGTTAAGCCGATCAAACATAAATCCCAAAAACCCAAGATTTTGCTTCCATACTTGAGGGCCCGCTTGAGCGTCGAATGTCTGATGGACTTGGAGAGCCCAAGGGCCTTAGGTTTTCTTCGTATGACGGGTTGTTACATAATAGTGCCCAACTTTATCACTACCATTAATGAGTGAAAAAACTGTTTGGGTATTAGATGCTCAACTTTATCACTACCACTTGTTATGAAAAACTGTGTGGGTGTCTATTGATGTGATGCCTTGAGGGATGGTTTAACTTGAGAAAATTAATCCTAGCTTGACCCGATAAGTTGACTAGGGATTAATTTTGCAAAGATAGGATGGTGTCAAACATTTGGAATGTTCATCCTATCACCGAAAAGTTGCATGGTATGCAATTGGAAAGCGTTAGATTACATGGAATGTGATTTGAACGTTGCCTACCAAAAGAGCCAGATTCCTACGATACTTGCAAAGCAAGACTGGGGTTGACTCTTTGTGGATTTTCGGCCCACAATCTAGCACCAACACAAAATTGTTAGGGATTTCAATTTTGGCTATTGTGGAAAATAATTTTAAAACTCATTCTAATATTTTGCATTTTTCTTTGTAGAAATGGCATCATCTAGCACTAATGTTGTTTCAGACTTCACTCTAAGAAGTATATTGGATAAAGACAAATTGGTTGGACCAAACTTCTTAGGCTGGGAAAGAAACTTGAGAATTGTTCTCAAGCAAGAAAGGAAGCTACATGTCTTAGAGACTGTTTTACCTGAACCACCACAGAATGCCACGGCTACTGTTCAGCGAGCATGGGATAAGCTGAAAAGCGATTCCGATGATGTGACATGCTTGGTGCTCGCGTGTATGACAGGCGAGCTTCAAAAGCAGTTCATGAATTTGGAAGCGTTTCGAATTTATGAGTCACTGACGGAAATGTTTCGTGAACAAGCCCATATCTTTGTTATTGAAATAAATCTTTCTATGTCCACCTCATGGGTATTAGATACCGGGTGTGGGGCTCACATTTGTACTAATGTGCAAGGACTCAGAAATATAAGGATGACAAGGAAAGGTGAAGTTGATCTCCGAGTGGGCAACGGGGCAAGGGTTGCTGCTGTTGAAGTTGGAGATTATACTTTATCTTTACCTTCCAGTTTAAACATCGAACTTGAGAATTGTTATTATGTACCTGCTTTGAGTAGGAATATTATTTCAATTTCTTGTTTGGATATCAAAGGATTTTATTTTATTATTGGTAATAATTCGTTATCTTCATATCAGAATGATGTTCTATACGGAGTTGCAAATTTGTGGAACGGCCTATATGTCTTGGATTTGAGCCAAGAAAGACCGGTCTATAACATTGAAAAGAAGGCTAAATCAATTAAGTTTGATATGATTCCAACTTATCTTTGACATTGTCGATTAGGCCATGCAAATGAAAAGCGAGTTCAAAGACTTCACAAGGATGGAGTGCTAGGGTCATTGATTTTGAATCTTATGATACCTGTGAACCCTGCTTGCAAGGCAAAATGACAAAGAGTCCTTTCAATAAGAAAGGGGAAAGAACAAGTGGGCTATTGGATCTAATACATACGGATGTATGTGGACCAATGAGCATACAAGCCAGAGGTGGATTTGAATACGTCATGACTTTTACTGATGACTATAGTAGATATGGGTATGTCGACTTAATGAGGTATAAAAGTGAAACTTTTGAAAAGTTCAAAGAGTTTAAAAACGAAGTAGAGAATCAGTTGGATAGAAGGATTAAGGCTGTTCGCTCCGATCGGGGAGGTGAATACCTGAGTGATGAGTTCGATGGCTATCTAAAACATTGTGGAATTGTTTCAGAGCTGACTTCACCGGGAACACCTCAATGGAATGGTGTATCCGAAAGGAGAAATCGGACCTTATTAGATATGGTTTGATCAATGATGGGCCAAGTGACTCTCCCTACATCCTTTTGGGGTTATGCTCTCCTTTCTGCTGCCTACTTATTGAATCGTATTCCATCTAAGGCAGTAGATAAGACTCCATATGAGATATGGATGGGTCGGAAGCCCTATATGTCATATCTGCTAGTTTGGGGTTATCAAGCTCATATAAAGCATTTACAAAGTAATAAGCTTGAACCCAAAACTGACAAATGCCTATTTGTGGGATATCCTAAGGAGACCAAATGATATCAATTCTACAACCCAACTGAGAACAAAGTGTTCGTTGTACGAGGAGCTACTTTCTTAGAGAAAGAATTTCTGTACAAGAACGACAGTGGGAGTAGAATAGAACTCAGAGAAGTTCAAGAACCACAAGAGAATGTAGAACGATCTACAGAAACTCAGATAGAAGTTGGCATGGAAACTCATGAAGATGAGCAACCTGAGCCAACAACACAAGAACCTATAAGATCTAGTAGATCTCGTCACCAACCCGAGAGATATGGATTTCTCGTGACTGACGATCAAGATTTGATCTTGGTGGACTCTAATGAGCTTGCAAACTACAAACAGGTTTTAGAAAGTCCAGATTCGGATAAATGGCTGCAAGCCATGGAATCTGAAATGCAATCCATGAGGGACAATAAAGCGTGGACTTTGATTGACCCTCCTGTTCAGGCAAAGGTTGTCGATTGCAAGTGGATTTTCAAGTTAAAACCTGGCGGGATCTTCAAGGCACGACTAGTGGCTAAAGGTTTCAGACAGACTCATGGTATAGACTATGATGAAACCTTCTCCCATGTCGTGAACAATGCTTGCCATAGCAGTATATTTTGACTATGAGGTATGGCAGATGGATGTTAAGATGGCTTTCATGAATGGAAACCTACTCGAGGATGTTTATATGAAACAACCCAAGGGATACATCAATCAAAAGCATCCTAACCGAGTATGTAAGCTTTAGAGGTCCATCTATGGACTAAAGCAAGCATCTCGAAGTTGGAATCTTTGTTTTGATGAGGAAGTAAAAGGTTACAGATTCATCAAGAACGAAGATGAGCCTTGTGTTTACAAGAAAGTTAGTGGGAGCAAGATTGTTTTCCTTGTCCTATATATGGATGACATCCTGCTCATAGGAAATGACATTCCCTTGATGAGAGACATCAAACAATGGTTGGGGAGTGTATTTTCTATACAAGACTTAGGAGAAGCCGAGACGATACTAGGTATCAAGATCTATAGAGATAGGTCTAAAAGGCTTCTGGGACTAAGTCAAGAAGGTACATAGACAAGATATTAAAAAGATTCAATATGTCTAACTCCAAAAATGGTAAGGTACCATTTAGACATGGCCTTCTCTTGAAGAAGAACCAAGGTCCTTCAACAAGAGAGGAGAGGGATACAATGAGTAGAGTCCTATATGCTTCGGCAATAGGATCTATCATGTATGCCATGTTATGTACCCGTCCGGATGTTGCACATGCAATTAGCATGACTAGTAGATACCAACAAGATCCAGGGATTGATCATTGGACTGCAGTCAAAGCAATCCTGAAGTACTTACGAAGAACTAAAGGATTAATGCTAGTGTATGGAGGACAAGAATAGCTCATTGTACAATGTTACACTGATGCTGCTTTCCAAACAGATCAAGATGACATGAAGTCACAATCAGGCTACGTGTTTAGTCTGAATGGCGGTGCAATAAGTTGGAAAAGCTCAAAGCAAGATACAACAGCCGATTCTACAACAGAGTCTGAGTACATTGCTGCATCAGATGCTGCAAAGGAAGCTGTTTGGTTGAGAAAGTTTGTGTCAGACATCAGAGCGATACCGAGTATCCAAGATCCGATAGAACTTTTCTGTGACAATAACGGGGTCATCGCATAAGCTAAGGAGCCTCGGTAGCACCAGAAAACCAAACACATACTCAGAAGGTTTCACCTCATCCGAGAGATCATTGATCGAGGAGATGTGAGAGTGTGCAAAATAGGGTCAGAGGACAATATAGCAGATCCTCTCACAAAAGCTCTACCACAGTCAAAGTTCGATAGACATGTAATAGAGCTTAGTCTTAAACAGTTTAGGACATAGCCCTTCATCGGGCATGTGGGAGATTGTTGGTGAATGTGCCCTAATGAGGGCTATTTATGTAAATAGACTTTGAGGGTATTTATATAAATAAGACATTTTTCGCTTGATTGATTGTCAAATGAGTTAATTTCATGATAGTAATATTCTTGTGCATATTTAAATTCATGAAATCAAGCAGCCAAAAGAAACACCCCATGGACTAATTAGATTATGAGTGATTCTTTTGAGTAGTACTGGTACGAGGATCCTTAGACCAGAAATTACTACATGGTCTTAGGTGAATTGTAGTGTGCTTTGACATACGCTTAACGGGGCCGTAACAGGTTGCCAAGTACGGGTATGATTGGGTACACTATGAGACACGCTAAGATATGTAGGTGAAGTGATGGGACTACAAATATCTCTTAAGTGAGAGATGATGTCTTGGCCACTTGATAGTGAACTGAAAAGTGCATGGCCGTGCCCAAGGAATGATAAGGATATCATTTGCTTGATGGATTCAGTGTCACTAAGAGATCAAGTAAACGTTTAGCCATATATGGATGATGGTTCCATGCCTTATGCTAAACGGAATATCAATGTAGAGGATCATACGCAGTTTGCTCGGAAAGCTTGTGGTGAATCTCCATTCGACCCTCCATTCTGAATTGGGTAGTCATTATGTCTTGCTAGAGACCACTAATGACTTATGGATTAATCAATGAGATTGAGTTATCCGTTGCCAATTTGGAATGGGCCTACAGGATCGCACATAAGAAAGTTCGATGATGCAGAATAAGTATTCTTGCCAATAATAAGTATAATTGTTATACTTAAATAAAGAAGATTTAATTAAATTGTTTAATTAAATATTATTGAGAAGTTCTGGGGTATTAATTAATAGTTAATTAATTATCTGGGAACAATTGGGCAGGCTGATAAATCAAGGGACTTAATTGCAATTGAAGTTCTTGACCCATCAGCCTGATCCATGGGTCATGGGTTGATCCATGGGCTTGGTGTATAACCCAAATCATTAAGGTATTATTTAATGCTGATTTGGAATCAGTAAATATTATTTAAATACTAATTTGGAATCAGTAAAATAATATTTGGTAATAATACTGATTTGGAATATGACTAAAATTAGTTAAATAATAATTGGATAATTACAATACTGATTTTGGAAATTTGATCTCTACAAATATCCTAGGGGTATTATTGTAGGAGGATGATGATTGTTGAATTAAGAAAAATCAGATCAGACAAAAATACACAGAATTCCCAAATTCTCTCTGTAGGCAAGATCGACTAGCACCAAACTGCAAAGACTTTCGTGCTTGAGAGTAGAGGATCCTTCGAGGAAGGATTTTGGAGACAACAAAACGCCATCTTCTCAGAGGAGCCAGGCGACATGCGCAACCGATTACGCTTCAAGGGTAAGACCCGATCCTTGATGTTTAGGGATTCCGCTATTTAATTAGATTAAACACCTAAACATAACCCAACACACCGATCATCCGAAAAGCAGCGGTCAAACCGAGCCAAGAAGGACGATCCATCTAGCACTGCACGGAATCAGTGTCCAGAGCAAAATCCGAAAAAAAAACTTTCTCCGATGAACCCCGATTTTCTGACTGAATATGAAAACCCAGAAGCCAAAAACCATTTTTAAACCCCAATTTTAAACCCCAATTGTGCCAAAAACATTTCCGAGATGGTAAGGAAAAAAAACCCATAACTTTTTGAATAAAAAAAAACTCAAAATCAAATCAGTTCGGGGCTCGCAAAAATCCGGCGACATTCCGACTTTCCAGCAAAAATCTGGCAGACGGAACTATTCCAGCAGTTCTTCAATTTCCAGAAAATTTGCCCGATTTTTCCAAATTCAATTAAAATCAATTTTAATTAATTTTCAAAACTTTTAATCAAAATCAATTTTAATTCTAACACTAAAATTAATTTGAACCTGGCTTTGATACCACTGTTAGATTTGTTTAGGTGTTTAATCTAATTAAACAGCAGAATTCCTAAACATTAAGGATCGGGTCTTACCCTTGAAGCGTAATCGGTTGCGCACGTCGCCTGGCTCCTCTGAGAAGAAGGCGTTTTATTGTCTCCAAAATCCTTCCTCGAAGGATTCTCTACTCTCAAGCACGAAAGTCTTCGCAGGTTGTGCTAGCCGAACTTGCCTACCGAGAGAATTTGGGAAAATCTTGTGTATTTTTTTTTATTTCAATTTTCTAATTCAAAATCATTATCTCCTACAATAATATCCCTAGGATATTTGTAGAGATTAAATTTCCAAAATTAGTATTGTAATTATCCAATTATAACTTAACTGATTTTAGTCATATTCTAAATCAGTATTATTACCAAATATTATTTTACTGATTCCACATCAGTATTTAAATAATATTTTCTGATTTTAAATCAACATGAAATAATACCTTAATGATTTGGGTTATACACCAAGCCCATGGATCAACCCATGACCCATGAATCAGGCTGATGGGTCAAGAACTTCAATTGCAATTAAGTCCCTTGATTTATCAGCTCACCCCAATTGTTCCCAGGTAATTAATTAATTATTAATTAATACCCCAAAACTTCTCAATAATATTTAATTAAACTATTTAATTAAATCTTCTTTATTTAAGTATAACAATTATACTTATTGTAGGCAAGAATACTTATTCTGCATCATCGAACTTTCTTATGTGTGATCCTGTAGGCCCATTCCAAATTGGCAACGGATAACTCAATCTCATTGAATAATCCATAAGTCATTAGTGGTCTCTAGCAAGACATAATGACTACCCAATTTATAATAGAGGGTCAAATGGTGATTCAACACAACATTTCGAAGCAAACTGCATACGATCCTCTACATTGATATCCCGTTTAGCATAAGGCATGGAACCATCATCCTTATATAGGTAAACGTTTACTTGATCTCTTAGTGACACTAAATCCATCAAACAAATGATATCCTTATCATTCCTTGGGCATGGCCATGCACTTTTCAATTCACTATCAAGTGGCCAAGATATCATCTCTCACTTAAGAGAGATTTGTAGTCCCATCATTTCACCTACATATCTTAGCATGAATTATAGTGTACCCAATCATACCCGTACTTGGCAACCTGTTACGGCCCCGTTAGGTGTATGTCAAAGCACACTACAATTCACCTAGGACCATGTAGTGATTTCTGGTCCAAGGATCCTCGTACCAGTACTACTCAAAAGAATCACTCATCATCTAATTAGACCATGGAGTGTTTCTTTTGGCGGATCGATTTCATGAATTTAAATATGCACAAGAATATTACTATCATGAAATTAACTCATTTGATAAACAATCAATCAAGTGACAAATATCTTATTTACATAAATACCCTTAAAGTCTATTTACATAAATAGCCCTCATTAGGGCACATTAACCAACAATGGCTTGGACCGCAGAAGAATTATTCTACCGTAAAAAAAGAAATTTTATCTATTGTCCTTTGTATTTCTAAATTTCAAGATGATTTAATCAACAAAAGGTTTCTTTTAAAAGTAGATTGCAAACATGCCAAAGATGTTTTACAAAAAGATATAAAGAATTTAGTTTCCAAACAAATATTTGCAAGATGGCAGGCTATTTTATCAGTATTTGATTTTGACATTGAACATATCAAAGGAAATTCTAATTCTTTACCTGATTTTCTAACTCGGGAATTTTTGACAGGTTCCAAGGATGAGTACCCAGAATACCAAGAATAAGACCCTTACGGTCCGAGATTTCATGAAGAACCCTACACCTCCATCTACTTCTAACCGTTTTCAGTCTCTTCAGGATTTTCCACCTTTAACTTATGTTCAAGTTGCTTCAAATCCCTCAGCTAAATTACAGCGATCCCCTATACCAGATTCTAGTATTCATTTTCCTTACCCTTCACGTCAACCCGCAAATACATCCTGCCACCACGTTCCAACCCAAAATACTCCAGACAAAAAATCATTCAATCCAAATCCTCCATGTTATGCCACTAAGCTTAATGTTGAACATTTAACTCTTACTAGGCATCATGAACCTTTAGAATATCAAGATCTTTTGGGATACGTTTTTAATATGTTTCAAGATAAACAGTATCGGATCTCCTCTGAGCCAAACAAGGATTTGCGTTATTATCGGTATATCTTGATACACTCAGGATCTGTGGATATACACCATACTATGGATACACCAACAAATTCAGTCATTATGTACTCCAAGGCTGTTTTCAGGAAACTCTTAAATCGGCGCGACTGGATTGATTTGACAGGATCAGCAACTGGCAAAGTCCATTTTGGAGGTTCTTATAATCCTCCAGGATACTCCTATGAGGATTATAAAGTAGCATGGTTTAGAGGATTTCTCTTTAGACCCTTTAATCATTCATGGTTTTACACAATACATAAGACATTAAGAACTGATTTTGCTAGTATTCCTCTATGGTTTTATAAATGGTGGATGTATTATGGAGCCAATGAAGATATTTATCCTCCTGATGCTAAGAAGGCTTGACAGTTATTCAGTGGAAAGCTAGATTCTAATGTTCCCGACTTTGGCAAGATTATTCAGTTTCATTTCAAATTGAAGCTTCCATGGATTCTCTGTTGGAATTTTAAAATCACTCAGTATTTTCCAACGCTAATGCCACTCTCTCTCGTTCGTGAATTTAAAATCAAATGGTGGATTTCACTCAAGGTAACTCAGGATACTGTTTAGATTTACTTTGAAGAACAAAAATTGCTCCAACACAATCCAAAACAGTCCAGAAACTTCCCAGTCCATTCTTTTGCCCCTTCTAGTTTCCCCGCTCCTACAAAGAAGGAAGTTTTAAGCTCAGGCACGAGTCAGGTCTCCCAACCGCCGTCGACTCTATCATTAAAACAAAAACTTCAACAGGAGAATGAACTTTTGGAATACCAAGAATTTTTGGAATTCAAGAAGTTTAAGGAGACATATAATACTTTTAAGGGTGCTTCTACCACAGGATCATCTTCTGATCCTATGGATTCCAATTTAGTACTGGAACATCTGGAGTTTTAAAAGTTAAAAAAAATTAAAATTAAAAATAAAAAAATTTTACTTACTCTTTTCATTTTTGCAGCTGCAGGAATATTGTCCAGATAAGCTGGACGAACACCTTAAGGCACTCGGATTTATTATGCCTGATCAAAAGATCAATTGTACTACTCAGATTTTGAATAGAGAAATTGGTACCAAGATACTCGACAAAGGATTACAGAATCAACTATCATTCGATCGACTATGGCGAGATGAAGATGAACTTTTTAATAGAACCCGAATCAAATCTTTACAGATTAACGAGGATGGCTAGCTATCTAAAGTTCAGCTCTGTTTTTATCCCATGTATTTGGATCAGACTTTTACCTTGGATGAATTCTCGTCAGGTAATGAAGATGAAGATTGCTTAGATGCAGATTATTTGGATACGGAATATTGGTTCTTAGATTAAACTTTCCAATATATTCCAGCTGGATGGAATCTTTGCAAAAAATGTCTACAGATTCATGCGCCTAATGACGACATCATACTTTATGTCAGGACCATTATTCAAGAAGCTCTCTATTTTCAACTCTGGAATAGGTGAGGACGCACTAGGATACTTTATGTCATGATCAATGATATAGAAGACCTCTATTTTTCAACTCTGCAATAGTGGAAGATGCACTAGGATATTTTATGTCACTATCAGTATTAAAGAAGGCCTCCATTTTCAACTCTACAATAGTGGAAGATGCACTAGGATATTTTATGTCACTATCAGTATTAAAGAAGGCCTCCATTTTCAACCTTGCAATAGTGGAAGATGTACTAAGGATATTTTCAGCATTAGTGGAAGACCCACTCTACTACATTAGAGCCAAACTCTACTACATTAGTTGTTGGTGTATATGCCCTAATGAGGGCTATTTATGTAAATAAACTTTGAGGGTTATTTATGTAAATAAGACATTTGTCGTTTGATTGATTATTTATCTGATGAGTTAATTTCATGAAATTATATTCTTGTGCATATTGAATTTTATGAAATCGATCCGCCAAAAGAAACACTCCATGGACTGTTAGATCATGAGTGATTCTTTTGAGTAGTACTCGTACGAGGATCCTTAGACCAGAAATCACTGCATAGTCTTAGGTGAATTAGAGTGTGCTTTGACATATGCCTAACGGGACCGTAACAGGTTGCCAAGTACGGGTATGATTGGGTACACTATGAGTCACGCTAAGGTATGTAGGTGAAGTGATGGGACTACAAGTCTCTCTTAAATGAGAGATGATATCTTGGCCGCTTGATAGTGAACTGAGAAGTGCATGGCCGTGCCCAAGAAATGATAAGGGTTATCATTTGCTTGATTAAGTTCAGTGTCACTAAGAGATCAAGTAAAACGTTTAGCTATATAAGGATGATTGGTTCCATGCCTTATGCTAAACTGGATATCATTGTAGAGGACATTACGTAGTATACTCGGAAGGTTGTGTTGAATCACCATTCGACCCTCCGTTCTGAATTGTGTAGTCATTATGTCTTGCTAGAGACCACTAATGATTTATGGATTAATTAATGAGATTAATTTATTCATTGTCAATTTGGAATGGACCTACAGGATCGCACATAAGTGAGTTCGATGAGTCAGAATTAATTAAATTGCCTGTTCTAAGTATAAGAGTTATACTTAAATAGATAATATTTAATTAAATGGTTTAATTAAATATTATTGAAGAGTTTTACGGTATTAATTAAAAGTTAATTAATTACCTGGGAAGAATTGAGTTGAGCTGATAAATCAAGGGACCTAATTGTGAATTAAGGTTCTTGACCCATCAGCCTGATCCATGGATCAATGGGTTGATCCATGGTGTTGGTAAAACCCAACTCAGTAAATAATTAATTAATTATTATTAATTATTATTTATAATTATTAAAACAGATACTTCTCAAATCAGAGAAGTATCTGGAGTCTGTTAAAAACGTTTTAACAGACTCAGTTTTAAAATAAACGTTTGAAAAAATTCTTTTTTAACAGACAATCAGACTTTACAAAACAAGGTTCTTCCAGAAAATTACACTTCCCAGAGAGAAAAAGGTTTTCTCTAAAACAGGCAAATTTTGGGGCTAGCACCGGTTCTGAGAGAACTCCAGTGCAAGAACGTAGAGACAATTCGCTTGAATTGTTCTGTGGTGGTGAACGCAATCTTCCCAAAGGATCCAGGCGGCTGCACAACCGATTACGCGTCGAGGGTAAGACCCGAATCCTTTAGTGTTTAGGAATTTCGCCATTTAATTTAGAATTAAATGCCTAAACACGATCCAACAGAACACAAACCCAGTTCCCGATTGTTTTTCAAACGTTTATTTTAAAACTGAGTCTGTTAAAACGTTTTTAACAGACTCCAGATACTTCTCTGATTTGAGAAGTATCTGTTTTAATAATTATAAATAATAATTAATAATAATTAATTAATTATTTACTGAGTTGGGTTTTACCAACACCATGGATCAACCCATTGATCCATGGATCAGGCTGATGGGTCAAGAACCTTAATTCACAATTAGGTCCCTTGATTTATCAGCTCAACTCAATTCTTCCCAGGTAATTAATTAACTTTTAATTAATACCGTAAAACTCTTCAATAATATTTAATTAAACCATTTAATTAAATATTATCTATTTAAGTATAACTCTTATACTTAGAACAGGCAATTTAATTAATTCTTACTCATCGAACTCACTTATGTGCGATCCTGTAGGTCCATTCCAAATTGACAATGAATAAATTAATCTCATTAATTAATCCATAAATCATTAGTGGTCTCTAGCAAGACATAATGACTACACAATTCAGAACGGAGGGTCGAATGGTGATTCAACACAACCTTCCGAGTATACTACGTAATGTCCTCTACACTGATATCCAGTTTAGCATAAGGCATGGAACCAATCATCCTTATATAGCTAAACGTTTTACTTGATCTCTTAGTGACACTGAACTTAATCAAGCAAATGATAACCCTTATCATTTCTTGGGCACGGCCATGCACTTCTCAGTTCACTATCAAGCGGCCAAGATATCATCTCTCATTTAAGAGAGACTTGTAGTCCCATCACTTCACCTACATACCTTAGCGTGACTCATAGTGTACCCAATCATACCCGTACTTGGCAACCTGTTACGGTCCCGTTAGGCATATGTCAAAGCACACTCTAATTCACCTAAGACTATGCAGTGATTTCTGGTCTAATTCACCTAAGACATTTGTCGTTTATTGTTTTTCCTGATTTGGTTTTGAATGCGTTTGTCGAAAATGAATTGAAATGGGTTTTATGTTCTGGGTTGTTTGAAAGCTCACCGAGAAAAGGACTTTCGTCGGAAAGACGGGGAAAGAAAAGGGTTTCTTTTTGGTTGTCAAATAGTCTTGCCGGTTTCTGGGTTTTAGAAAAAAAATCACCGGAAATGTTCCGAATGATTTTCTTTGTCTGAATTGGTTCAATATTTTGCTGGTTTTTGAAAGCTGTTTGCAGGTTTGGATGCCGGGGAAAATATTCCTCGCGCTGGCTGCTTCGTCGAGGCCGGGGAAATGTTCCTCGCGCCGACGGAGTTTCCGAAGTTCGGTCGCGGGTTTTTCCTTCGTCGTTCGATGAGTCGCCAAGGTCGACTTCGATTCGATCGGGGTCAGACCGGGGCGAAGAGGCGACGTCCGGCGCTGTGAGCAGCGCCGGAATAGGCGAATTGTTCGCCGGAAAAACCAGGGCGACGCCGGCAGCAAATCGGGGAAGAAGAAAGGAGGCGGCGGGGGCTGGTGCCCTAATTGGGCTGAAATGACCAGTTTGCCCCCGCCGCACTCCAAAATCCCGAAAATGCCTGCGTTTAAAAATTGTTTTAAAATTTGCAAAATAACCCCAGAAGTTTTAATCTTTAAAACCCTAAGCCCAGAATTTTGGTTATTTACGAAATGACCCCAAGAGTTTCAGAAAATTAAAATTTTAAAAATTTTCTGAATTTTATTTAATAAGATTTTAATTAAATAATCTTATTAGATAAAGATAGGATTAATTTAGAATTTTATCCTATAATTTTAAATTTTGAAATAAATTATCTTAATTAGATTAGGATAATTAGAAAAGATAAATAAATAAATAATAAATTAGATTAATTAATTGTTATTTATTTATTTTAGTTTACTTATGATGCTTAAATTTAAATTGTTTAAATTTTATGTGAAACATCATAATTATGCTAGCATGTTCATGCATCATTCGATTAAAATGAATGAACATGGGATTGATTAAAATTGATCATGACACGATCAATTTTAATAGTGTAAGAGTTACACAATCCCTAATTAAATGATTCGGCCTAATAAAATTGGCTTGTATGAAGCATATGCAATTGTATGTTTTTCTATGCATGAATTGGGCTTAAAATTTATTATTTAAATTTTTGGGCCTGTGAGCCATTTTAAAATTGGGCCTGCGTGCCTATTAAAAAAAAATTATGTAATAGTTAGGCCCAAAAGGAGGTTCCAAAGGAGTCCATGGTGGAGCCCAGGAACGGAAGCCCAAAATGGAGGCCCAAAAGAAGTTTTTTTTTGTTAAAAGGCCCTGTAATAGATTAGAGCCCAATTCATCGCATTTCCGAAATTTTATGTTTTATGAATGAATGAAAACGACAATGCATGTTAAGCCGATCAAACTTAAATCCCAAAAACCCAAGATTTTGCTTCCATACTTGAGGGCCCGCTTGAGCGTTGAACGTCTGGTGGACTTGGAGAGCCCAAGGGCCTCAGGTTTTCTTCGTGCGGTGGGTTATTGCATAATAGTGCCCAACTTTATCACTACCATTAATGAGTGGAAAAACTGTTTGGGTATTAGATGCCCGACTTTATCACTACCACTTGTTATGGAAAAACTGTGTGGGTGTCTATTGATGTGATGCCTTGAGGGATAGTTTAACTTGGGAAAATTAATCCTAGCTTGACCCGATAAGTTGACTAGGGATTAATTTTGCAAAGATAGGATGGTGTCAAACATTTGGAATGTTCATCCTATCACCGAAAAGTTGCATAGTGATGCAATTGGAAATCGTTAAATTACATAGGGATGTGATTTGAACGTTGCCTACCAAAAGAGCCCAATCCCTACGATACTTGCCAAAGCAAGACTGGGGTTAATTCTTTGTAGATTTTCGGCCCACAATCTAGCACCAACACAAAATTGTTTGGGATTTCAATTTTGGCTATTGTGGAAAATATTTTAAAACTCATTCTAATATTTTGCATTTTCTTTTGTAGAAATGGCATCTACTAGCACTAATACATCTAATCTCACTCTAAGAAGTATTTTGGACAAAGAAAAGCTTATTGGTCCAAACTTCTTAGATTGGGAAAGAAACTTGAGAATCGTTCTCAAACAAGAAAGGAAGCTAAATATCTTAGACGCTGCTTTACCTGAACCACCAGTAAATGCTACGGCTACGGTTCAACGAGCATGGGAAAAGCTGAAAAGCGATTTCGATGACGTGACATGTCTGATGCTCGCGACTATGTCAGGCGAGCTTCAGAAACAATTCATGAATTCGGAAGCGTTCCAAATTTATGTGTCACTAACGGAAATGTTCCGTGAACAAGCCCGTAACGAAAGGTTCGTTACGATAAAAGCATTGATCTCGTGCAAGATGGCGAAGGGTTCGTCAGTAAGCACGCATTTGATCAAGATGAAGGGGTATATTGATACCCTAGAGAGATTAAATGCACCTCTTTCTAGAGAGTTAGCCATTGACATCATCTTGGCTTCACTGCCTGATGATTACAATGACTTTGTGGTGAACTACAACATGCATAACATGGAGAGGACAATTCCTGAGCTCCATGGAATGCTTAAAAATACTGAGCAAACCCTTCGGAAGGCAACGCCAGTACTTGTTGTGGAAAAGGGTAAGGGCAACAAGAGAAAGTTTAAAGGCAAGGCAAAAGTTGCTGAAAACAAGAAGCCTCGCAGTAAGACTGCTCCTAAGGCTCAGCCTCAAACTCCTCCTGCTAAGAAAAATGCTCAGAAGGACGCAGTATGTTTCCATTGCAATCAGAAGGGGCATTGGAGAAGAAACTGCAAGCTGTTTCTTGAAGAGAAGAAACAGAATCCTTCGGCTTCAGGTATCTTTGTTATTGAGATTAATCTTTCTATGTCCACCTCATGGGTATTAGATACCGGTTGTGGGGCTCACATTTGTATTGATGTGCAGGGACTGAGCAATAGAAGGATGACAAAGAAAGGCGAAGTAGATCTCCGAGTAGGCAACGGGGCAAGAGTTGCAGCCGTTGAAGTTGGAGATTACATTTTGTCTTTGCCTTCCGGTTTAAACATTGTTTTAGAGAATTGTTATTATGTACCTACTATGAGTAGGAATATTATTTCAATTTCTTGCTTGGATATCAAAGGATTTCGTTTTATTATTGGTAATAAATCGTTGTCTTTATATCAAAAAGATGTTTTATATGGAGTTGCAAATTTGTGCAATGGCCTATATATCTTGGATTTGACCCAAGAGAAACCGGTATATAACATTGAAAAGAAAGCCAAATTAATTCAATCTGATTTAAGTCCAACATATCTATGGCACTGTCGTCTAGGCCATGCAAATGAGAAGCGAGTTCAAAGACTTCATAAGGATGGAGTGCTTGGTTCATTTGATTTTGAATCATATGACACATGTGAACCCTGTTTGCAAGGCAAAATGACGAAGAGTCCTTTCAGCAAGAAAGGCGAGAGGACTAGTGAGCTATTGGCACTAATACATACAGATGTATGTGGACCGATGAGCACACAAGCCAGAGGTGGATTTGAATACTTCGTGACTTTTACCGATGACTATAGTAGATATGGTTATGTCTACGTAATGAGGTATAAAAGTGAAACTTTTGAAAAGTTCAAAGAGTTTAAAAATGAAGTAGAAAATCAGTTAAATAGAAGGATTAAGGCTATTCGCTCCGATCGGGGAGGTGAATACCTTAATGATGAGTTCGATGGCTATTTAAAACAGTGTGGAATTGTTTCACAGCTGACTCCGCCAGGAACACCTCAATGGAATAGTGTATCCGAGAGGAGGAATCGGACCTTATTAGATATGGTTCGATCTATGATGGGCCAAGCGACTCTCCCTATGTCCTTTTGGGGTTATGCCCTCCTTTCAGCTGCCTACTTACTAAATCGTATTCCATCTAAGGCAGTAGATAAGACTCTATATGAGATGTGGACGGGTCAAAAACCCTATATGTCATATCTACGAGTTTGGGGTTGTCAAGCTCATGTAAAGCGTTTACAAAGTAGTAAGCTTGAACCTAAAACTGACAAATGCCTGTTTGTGGGATATCCTAAGGAAACTAAAGGATATCAATTCTACAATCCAACTGAGAACAAAGTGTTTGTTGCTCGGGGAGCCACTTTCTTAGAGAAAGATTTTCTCTACAAGAAAGATAGTGGGAGTAGAATAGAACTCGGAGAAGTTCCAGAACCACAAGAGAATGTAGAACGATCTACAGAAACTGAGATGGAAGTTGACATGGGAACTCATGAAGATGAGCAGCCTGAGTCAACAACACAAGAACCTAGAAGGTCTAGTAGATCTCGTCATGAACCTGAGAGATACGGATTTCTCGTAACTGACGATCAAGATTTGATCTTGGTGGACTCTAATGAGCCCGTGAACTACAAACAGGTTTTAGAAAGTCCAGATTTAGATAAATGGCTACAAGCAATGGAATCTGAAATGCAATCCATGAGGGACAATAAAGTTTGGACTTTGATTGATCCTCCTGTTCAGACAAAGGTTGTCGATTGCAAGTGGATTTTCAAGTTAAAACCTGGCGGGATCTTCAAGGCACGACTAGTGGCTAAAGGTTTCAGACAGACTCATGGTATAGACTATGATGAAACCTTCTCCCCTGTCGTGATGCTCAAGTCCATTCGGACTATGCTCGCCATAGCTGCATATTATGACTATGAGATATGGCAGATGGATGTTAAGACGGCTTTCCTGAATGGAAACCTACTCGAGGATGTTTATATGAAACAACCCGAGGGATACATCGATCAAGAGCATCCAAATCGTGTATGCAAGCTTCAGAGGTCCATCTACGGACTAAAGCAAGCATCTCGGAGTTGGAATCTTCGTTTTGACGAGGCAGTAAAAGGTTACGGCTTCATAAAGAACGAAGATGAGCCTTGTGTTTACAAGAAGGTTAGTGGGAGCAAGATAGTTTTCCTTGTCCTATATGTGGACGACATCCTACTCATAGGAAATGACATTCCCATGATGAAAGACATCAAACAATGGTTGGGGACTGTATTTTCTATGAAAGACTTAGGAGAAGCCGAAATGATACTAGGTATCAAGATCTATAGAGATAGGTCAAAAAGGCTTCTAGGACTAAGTCAAGAAGGGTACATAGACAAAATATTGAAGAGGTTCAATATGTCTAACTCCAAAAATGGTAAGGTACCATTTAGACATGGCCTTCTCTTGAAGAAGAACCAAGGTCCTTCAACAAGAGAGGAGAGGGATACAATGAGTAGAGTACCATATGCTTCGGCAATAGGATCTATCATGTATGCCATGTTATGTACCCGCCCGGATGTCGCACATGCACTGAGCATGACTAGCAGATACCAACAAGATCCAGGAACAGATCATTGGACTGCAGTCAAAGCAATCCTAAAGTACTTGCGAAGGACTAAAGGATTGATGCTAGTGTATGGAGGACAAGAACAGCTCATCGTACAAGGTTACGCTGATGCTGCTTTCCAAACAGATCAAGATGACATGAAGTCACAATCAGGCTACGTGTTTAGTCTGAATGGTGGTGCAATAAGTTGGAAAAGCTCAAAGCAAGATACAACAGCCGATTCTACAACAGAGTCTGAGTACATTGCTGCATCCGATGCTGCAAAGGAAGCTGTTTGGTTAAGAAAGTTCGTGTCAGACATCGGAGTGATACCGAGTATCCAAGATCCGATAGAACTTTTCTGTGACAATAACGGGGCCATCGCACAAGCTAAGGAGCCTCGGTCACACCAGAAAACCAAACATATACTCAGAAGGTTTCACCTCATCCGAGAGATCATTGATCGAGGAGATGTGAAAGTGTGCAAAATAGGGTCAGACGACAATGTAGCAGATCCTCTCACAAAAGCTCTACCACAGTCAAAATTTGATAGACATGTAATAGAGCTTGGTCTTAAACAGTTTAGGACATAGCCCTTCAACGGGCAAGTGGGAGATTGTTGGTGTATATGCCCTAATGAGGGCTATTTATGTAAATAAACTTTGAGGGTTATTTATGTAAATAAGACATTTGTCGTTTGATTGATTATTTATCTGATGAGTTAATTTCATGAAATTATATTCTTGTGCATATTGAATTTTATGAAATCGATCCGCCAAAAGAAACACTCCATGGACTGTTAGATCATGAGTGATTCTTTTGAGTAGTACTCGTACGAGGATCCTTAGACCAGAAATCACTGCATAGTCTTAGGTGAATTAGAGTGTGCTTTGACATATGCCTAACGGGACCGTAACAGGTTGCCAAGTACGGGTATGATTGGGTACACTATGAGTCACGCTAAGGTATGTAGGTGAAGTGATGGGACTACAAGTCTCTCTTAAATGAGAGATGATATCTTGGCCGCTTGATAGTGAACTGAGAAGTGCATGGCCGTGCCCAAGAAATGATAAGGGTTATCATTTGCTTGATTAAGTTCAGTGTCACTAAGAGATCAAGTAAAACGTTTAGCTATATAAGGATGATTGGTTCCATGCCTTATGCTAAACTGGATATCAGTGTAGAGGACATTACGTAGTATACTCGGAAGGTTGTGTTGAATCACCATTCGACCCTCCGTTCTGAATTGTGTAGTCATTATGTCTTGCTAGAGACCACTAATGATTTATGGATTAATTAATGAGATTAATTTATTCATTGTCAATTTGGAATGGACCTACAGGATCGCACATAAGTGAGTTCGATGAGTCAGAATTAATTAAATTGCCTGTTCTAAGTATAAGAGTTATACTTAAATAGATAATATTTAATTAAATGGTTTAATTAAATATTATTGAAGAGTTTTACGGTATTAATTAAAAGTTAATTAATTACCTGGGAAGAATTGAGTTGAGCTGATAAATCAAGGGACCTAATTGTGAATTAAGGTTCTTGACCCATCAGCCTGATCCATGGATCAATGGGTTGATCCATGGTGTTGGTAAAACCCAACTCAGTAAATAATTAATTAATTATTATTAATTATTATTTATAATTATTAAAACAGATACTTCTCAAATCAGAGAAGTATCTGGAGTCTGTTAAAAACGTTTTAACAGACTCAGTTTTAAAATAAACGTTTGAAAAAATTCTTTTTTAACAGACAATCAGACTTTACAAAACAAGGTTCTTCCAGAAAATTACACTTCCCAGAGAGAAAAAGGTTTTCTCTAAAACAGGCAAATTTTGGGGCTAGCACCGGTTCTGAGAGAACTCCAGTGCAAGAACGTAGAGACAATTCGCTTGAATTGTTCTATGGTGGTGAACGCAATCTTCCCAAAGGATCCAGGCGGCTGCACAACCGATTACGCGTCGAGGGTAAGACCCGAATCCTTTAGTGTTTAGGAATTTCGCCATTTAATTTAGAATTAAATGCCTAAACACGATCCAACATTAGTACCATCACCATTGTACCTGTAGTGATTAGAAAAGTGTTCGTAAGCTCATAAGTCCGTTGGTAAGCCTTGAAGTACTCACAGAACTCGGTGTTCCAGGTGTAGTTTCCCACTATTCACACTATAATACAATTTGGCAATGATAAAATTCTAGTAGATCAATATGGCTAACATACTAAGAAAAATCCTGCATAATAATTATAATACTACTAAAAGGATTGTTCAAAGTAAAGAAGAAATTATTCAAGGAAATTTTGATGATTGGTCTATTCCAGAAGAAAATATAGAAACAATTTATAAGGTAGGATCTTTGGATTTTGAAACTGCTTTTAGTATTAAAACGCATGAACAAACATTGAATATTCAAGAAAAGTTTCATTCTTCATCATTACTGTCTAATATATCTATTAAGAATTATTTAGATAAAGGATATAGATTTGTTCATTTTGGATTAATTCAGATAGCAATTAAACCTTTAGTTCATATTGGTGTTGATACTCCCATTTATATTGCATTAAGAGATAAAAGATTTAAAAAATATAAGACTTCTTTGTTGGCTTTAATTCAGACTAATATATGTAATGGACCCATATTTTTTAATTGCGCCCCTAATTTTTCAGTATCAATAACTGATCCATTGGTCATGAATTCTCTTATTTTAGATATTCATATTCAAAGAGATGAATTTGAAAAATTGACTGAACAATTTGTGGTAATGTATAGGATTTATTATAAATTAATGAGTAGTCAATTAAATCCTAAGTTTCGTATGTATCCATCAATTAAAGAAGAAACTGTTTTATTACATATAGAGGATGTACATTCAAAAACATGTACTCCTAAAAGATTAAAATGGAATGAAATCACAATACCTAAAGAATTTCAAGTAGAGAATCAGTAATCTAATAGAAATATTGAACATAGAAATGTCTCCCAAATAATAGAAGAAGATGATGGTACAGTCTTAGTACGATTTAATTCTTTCAGACAAAATAATTCTAATTTAGAAGATATTCCTTTTCAATCCCATCAGAGATCTAAATCTAGTATTAATGATTTCCCAAATAATTTTACAAAGACTCAAGTTTATCATAAAAATCCAATCCCAGAAATAAATTCTTATAATTCTCCACCCTTATCTCCCACAGCTTCTCAGATGCAATGGGATATTAATGTTATCACTAAAGTATCTAATGTTAATTTTGTTCAATTAATAGCGGATTTAGAAGACGATGAATATACAGAACAAAGAAATTGGTATCATACATTAGACTCTCCATTTCAGGATAGATTACAACGAGAATGGATATTAGATGTCAAACGGCTTAGTACTCCATTTAATTTCTTTTCATGGTTAGATTATTATTGTACTACACTGGTCCTAAACAATGTATACACTTTATCTCACATTAATGTTCAGACTAATTTGTCAAAAAAATGGAAATTAGGGGATGGCACAATAATATCACAAACTTATCCTCCTTTAAATACATTAAAAATAGATACAGCCCATGGTGAATTACTTGCATCTCCATTTAAGATTGGTAAAGATAATAATGAATCTGTCAAGATGGAACATATATGAAAATTACATATGCAGCATATTATTCAAATGTAGTATTACATCATATAACTAAACAATTAGATTCTTTATCAGTTGATGTTAAATCTTTACCCCGACACAGTCAAAAATTTCCTGATAGTCATTATTTTCCTCATTTTCAACCTAATGTATTAATTAATGAAAGAGATAAAATCAAATTACCTTCTAATGGATTTTAGACACCTTTAATGGAAAAAATATCTCAAACATTAGAAAAATTAAATTCCAATCTTGCTCCTGGTCCTTCCAAAATAAATGTTATTAATGAAGGATTAGATAAAGAATTAGATTCTAAAGAATTAGATTCTGAAGAACATTCTAGTAGTAGTTCAGATAATGAAATTATACATCACATAAATAAGATAGAAGACGAATTACTAGATGAAAAGCCATCTAATATTAATAGGATAAGTAGATGGTCTAGATATATGAATAAACCTAATTGGAAAATATCAGAAACAAGAACTTATTATCCCATACCCACACCACCGGATATTCAGTATGAAGAAAGGACAAAATTTAGATCTAATAGTTATGATGGTAATTCCTTGACTAATTGGAATATAGATGGTAAAAGTGAGTATGAAATTTTAAATACTTTACAAGAAATAGGTATGGCAAAAACAACATATCGATTGAAAAATATGTCAGAAAAGGATGCATGTCTTTTAATTATTACAGTATTTACTGTACAGTTAAAATATTGGTGGGATAATTCTTTAAGCTTCCAAGATAAAATATCTATTATGGATCATATGAGATCAAAGGAGGATGCAGAAGGAAATCTTACTAATACAAATGATTCCTGTGATTTCTTTATTTATACAATAGCTATGCATTTTGTAGGCAACCCTAATGAAGCATTAACTTATTCTAAGATTTTTTTAACTAATTTAAGATGTCCAAGTTTATCTGATTTCAGATGGTATAAGCATATGTTTTTTACTCATGTATTAAAAAGACCTGATAGTAATTCTCCCATATGGAAAGAAAAGTTTGTTACAGGATTACCTAATTTATTTTCTCAGAAGATTATGACAAATTTACAAAAAGAAATGGGTACAGAATCAATCAATTTTAATGATATGACTTATGGGCAATTGTTTACTTTTGTAAAGAAAGAAGCATTAACAGCATGCCAAGATTTAAAATTTCAAGCTAAATATGAAAGTGAAAGAAGAGAATTAGGCTCATTTTGTGAAGCATTTGGCATTACAGGGATAAAAGCTCCCTCTAGAGTCTCTAAACAAAAAAGATTGACTTATAGAATAAAGAAACCACATAGATATGACTCTCACAAATATGTGAATCACAAATATGAGAATCCTAGGAAATACTATAGGAACAAAAATAAAAAGAAGTACAATACGGATAATATTATTTGTTATAAGTGCGGACAAAAAGGTCATAAGGCTAATACTTGTAATAGTAAGAAACGGATTAATGAAGTATTAGATAAATTTTTTTGAATTAGATTTAAATCTAAAAGAAAAGTTGGCCAATGAAATATCCCTGGTCCAAGATAGTTCAGATGATTATAATGATGATTTTTATAGTATTTCAGGATCGAGTTCAGCAGAACCAGAATGTAGTTGTAATTCTATTAATATGATTCGGATTAATCCCCAAACCACCAATAAAGAACAAAAACACCTTTTATTTGATTTAATTCAAGAATTGCCTTCAGAGTTACAAACTACTTATTTGCATAAGCTAAAGGATTTGATATTAAAAGAAGATCAGGATCCAATTAAGATTGTAGAACCATTTAGTATTTCTAAATTATTACATACTTATTCCTCTGATAATTCATTTAGGAAGAATACTACTACAAATTTACAAAGTGAGATTACTCAGTTAAAAAAATCAAATGAAGCAATTAAAATAAGATGTTTTACACATTGAAACAAAGAATTTAGAATTAGAAACTAAAATTGCCATTCTTAAATCTAGTACATCTAAAGGGAAAAATATAGAAGAGGATGACACACTACCAGAATTTAGTAATTCAAAATTTCAATTAGCAGAAGTATCATTATCAGACAAACCACCTCAAGATTCTACATTCATTTCTGTTATTGAGCAAATAAATTTTAAAAAATTGATCGTATATATTACAATATCAGAAGGATCTTATCATACGACTATAACAGCTATGATTGATAGTGGTGCAGATCAAAGTTGAATTAGAGATGGATTAATTCCAACTAAATATTATGTACCAACAAAAGAATCTTTAATCACGGCAAATGGTATGCCATTAAAAGTCAAAGGTAAGCTAGTAAAAACTTCTATATGCAATGGTAAATTTTGCTTTAAACATCATTTTATTGTAGTCGAGGATTTAAATATTCAGGCTATTTTAGGAACTCCTTTTCTAACACAAATTTATCCTTTTTGGGTTGATGAACAAGGAGTTGGAACTAAAATAATGGGATCAACAGTTTTTTTTTAAATTTTTATCTCCAGTAAAAAGAAAATAATTATTATTGTTACAAAGTAATTCTATCTACAAACAAATTTATACTATCAATACAATATCAAAAAAGATTAATTTTCTTAAAGAAGAAAATCAAGGATTTCGAAGTATTAGGATTAGGATTGAAGAACAAAGTTATGTAAGAATTGAAGAACAATTACAAGAATTAGGATTACAAAAGAAAACCAAGGATTTCGAAGTATTAATAAGAAAAGAAGTATGTTTAGACATTCCTAATGCCTTTTGGGATAGAAAAAAATTTAGTATCTCTGCCTTATGAGAAAGACTTTAATGAACGTAGTATACCAACAAAAGCTAGACCTATACAAATGAATTCAAAATTATTAGAAATTTGTAAAAAAGAATTGAAGGATTAATAAGTAAGGGATTAATAACTCCATCTAAATCACCTTGGAGTTGTGCAGCATTTTATATTCAAAAGCAAGCTGAAAAAGAAAAGGGAGTTCCCCGCATGGTTATAAATTATAAACCCTTTAATAAAGTTTTTGTTGGAATTAGGCATGCATAATTTCCTAAATTATGCTACGGAATAGCCTAAATTCTAAGAGGATCGGGTCTTACCCTCGACGCGTAATCGGTTGTGCAGTCGCCTGGATCCTTTAGGAAGATTGCGTTCACCACCAAAAACAATTCACGCGAATTGCCTCTACATTCTTGCATTGGAGTTCTCTCAGAACTGGTGCTAGCCCCAAAATTTGCCTGTTCAAGAGAAAACGTTTTTCTCTAGGAAGAATGGTTTTTCAGAGTCTGTTTAAGAATAGTTTCGAAGTCTGTCTTTCTAAAATCCTTTTCTAAACGTTTTAAAACCAATTATGTTAAAAACTTTTTAACAGACTCCAGATACTTCTCTGATTTGAGAAGTATCTGTTTTAATAATAATTAATTATTTATTTACTGAGTTGGGTTTAACCAACACCATGGATCAACCCATTGATCCATGGATCAGGCTGATGGGTCAAGAACCTCAATTCACAATTAGGTCCCTTGATTTGTCAGCCCAATTCAATTCTTCCTAGGTAATTAATTAAATCTTAATTAATACCATAATACTCTTCAATAATATTTAATTAAACTATTTAATTAAATATTATCAATTTAAGTATAACTTTTATACTTAAAACAGGCAATTTAATTAATTATGAATCATCGAACTCACTTATGTGCGATCCTGTAGGCCCATTCCAGATTGACAATGAATAAATTAATCTCATTAATTAATCCATAAATCATTAGTGGTCTCTAGCAAGACATAATGACTACACAATTCAGAACGGAGGGTCGAATGGTGATTCAACACAACCTTCCGAGTATACTACGTAATGTCCTCTACACTGATATCCAGTTTAGCATAAGGCATGGAACCAATCATCCTTATATAGCTAAACGTTTTACTTGATCTCTTAGTGACACTGAACTTAATCAAGCAAATGATAACCCTTATCATTTCTTGGGCACGGCCATGCACTTCTCAGTTCACTATCAAGCGACCAAGATATCATCTCTCATTTAAAAGAGACTTGTAGTCCCATCACTTCACCTACATACCTTAGCGTGACTCATAGCGTACCCAATCATACCCGTACTTGGCAACCTGTTACGGTCCCGTTAGGCATATGTCAAAGCACACTCTAATTCACCTAAGACTATGCAGTGATTTCTGGTCTAAGGATCCTCGTACGAGTACTACTCAAAAGAATCACTCATGATCTAAAAGTCCATGGAGTGTTTCTTTTTGGCGGATCGATTTCATGAAATTCAATATGCACAAGAATATAATTTCATGAAATTAACTTATCAGATAAATAATCAATCAAACGAAAAATGTCTTATTTACATAAATAACCCTCAAAGTTTATTTACATAAATAGCCCTCAAAAGGGCACATACACCAACAGTTTTACAATGGATTAGATATCTCATTCCTAATAAAAGGGATTTATTAAAACGAATTTATAATGCAAAAATATATTCAAAATTTGATATGAAATCAGGATTTTGGCAGATTCATATTGACCCAAAAGACCGATATTAAACAGCTTTTACGGTCCCAATTGGTCATTATGATGTTTTAATTTTTTCTGATTCAATAGACCAGCATTTTAAACATTTAAATATCTTCTTAAGTGTAATTAAGAAAAATTGATTAGTAGTTTTTGCTTCAAAAATTAAATTATTCCAAACAAATATTAGGTTTTTGGGCCACAATATATACAAAGGGACACTTATTCCTATATAGAGATCTTTAGAATTTACAAATAAATTTCTCAATGAATTAAAGGATAAGACTCAATTACAAAGATTCTTAGGATGTTTAAACTATATTTCTGACTTTTTCCCAAAATTAAGAGAGATATGTGCTCCTTTATATAAACGTTTATAGAAGAATCCACCTGCATGGACAGAAGAACATACTAATATTATAAAATTATTAAAACAACGAATAAAAACTTTACCACTTATTACTATTCCACACCCCCAGGCATTCATGATTATAGAAACAGATGCATCTGACATAGGCTATGATGGTATTTTAAAACAAAGATTGCCATCTGAATCAAAAGATCAATTAGTAAGATATCATTCAGGGTTAGGCTTGGACTGCAGAAGAATTATTCCACATTAAAAAAAGAAATTTTATCTATTGTCCTTTGTATTTCTAAATTTCAAGATGATTTAATCAACAAAAGGTTTCTTTTAAAAGTAGATTGCAAACCTGCCAAAGATGTATTACAAAAAGATATAAAGAATTTAGTTTCCAAACAAATATTTGCAAGATGGCAGGCTATTTTATCAGTATTTGATTTTGACATTGAACATATCAAAGGAAATTCTAATTCTTTACCTGATTTTCTAACTCGGGAATTTTTGACAGGTTCCAAAGATGAGTACCCAGAATACCAAGAATAAGACCCTTACGGTCCGAGATTTCATGAAGAACCCTACATATCCATCTACTTCTAACCGTTTTCAGTCTCTTCAGGATTTTCCACCTTTAACTTATGTTCAAGTTGCTTCAAATCCCTCAGCTAAATTACAGCGATCCCCTATACCAGATTCTAGTATTCATTTTCCTTACCCTTCACGTCAACCAGCAAATACATCCAGCCCCCAAGTTCCAACCCAAAATACTCCAGACAAAAAATCATTCAATCCAAATCCTCTATGTTATCCCACAAAGCTTAATGTTGAACATTTAACTCTTACCAGGCATCATGAACCTTTAGAATATCAAGATCTTTTGGGATACATTTTTAATATGTTTCAAGATAAACAGTATTGGATCTCCTCTGAGCCAAACAAGGATTTTCTTTTTTATCAGTATATCTTGATACACTCAGGATCTGTGGATATACACCATACTATGGATACACCAACAAATTCAGTCATTATGTACTCCAAGGTTGTTATCAGGAAAATCTTAAATCGGCGCGACTGGATTGATTTGACAGGATCAGCAATTGGCAAAATCCATTTTGGAGGTTCTTATAATCCTCAAGGATATGCCTATGAGGATTATAAAGTAGCATGGTTTAGAGGATTTCTCTTCAGACCCTTCAATCATTCATGGTTTTACACAATACATAAGACATTAAGAACTGATTTTGCTAGTATTCCTCTATGGTTTTATGAATGGTTGATATATTATGAAGCCAATGAAGATATTTATCCTCCTATGTTAAGAAGGCTTGGCAGTTATTCAGTGGAAAGCTAGATTCTATTGTTCCCGACTTTGGCAAGATTATTCAGTTTCATTTCAAATTGAAGCTTCCATGGATTCTCTGTTGGAATTTTGAAATCACTCAGTATTTTCCAACGCTAATGCCACTCTCTCTCGTTCATGAATTTAAAATCAAATGGTGGATTTCACTCAAGGTAGCTCAGGATACTATTCAGATTTACTTTGAAGAACAAAAATTTCTCCAACACAATCCAAAACAGTCCGGAAACTTCCCAGTCTATTCCTTCGCCCCTTTTAGTTTCCCCACTCCTGCAAAGAAGGAAGTTTTAAGCTCAGGCACGAGTCAGGTCTCCCAACCGCCGTCGACTCTATCATTAAAACAAAATCTTCAACAAGAGAATGAACTTTTGGAATACCAAGAATTTTTGGAATTCAAGAAGTTTAAGGAGAAATCTAATAGTTTTAAGGGTGCTTCTACCACAGGATCATCTTCTGATCCTATGGATTCCAATTTAGTACTGGAACATCTGGAGTTTTAAAAGTTAAAAAAAATTAAAATTAAAATAAAATAAAAATAAAAATAAAATAAAATTTTACTTACTCTTTTTATTTTTGCAGCTGCAGGAATATTATCCCGATAAGATGGAGGAACACCTAAGGAATGCAGATTTATTATGCTTGATCAAAAGATCAATTGTACTACTCAGATTTTGAATAGAGAAATTGGTACCAAGATACTCGACAAAGGATTACAGAATCAACTATCATTCGATCGACTATGGCGAGATGAAGATGAACTTTTTAATAGAACCCGAATCAAATCTTTATAGATTAAAGAGGATGGCCAACTATCTAAAGTTCAGCTCTGTTTTTATCCCATGTATTTGTATCAGACTTTTACCTTGGATGAATTCTCGTCAGGTAATGAAGATGAAGATTGCTTGGATGCAGATTATTTGGATACGGAATATTGGTTCTCTTATTAAACTTTCCAATATATTCCAGCTGGATGGAATCTTTGCAAAACATGTCTACAGATTCATGCGCCTAATGACGACGTGCATACTTTATGTCAGGACCATTATTCAAGAAGCTCTCTATTTTCAACTCTGCAATAGTGGAGGACGCACTAGGATACTTTATGTCTTGATCAATGATATAGAAGACCTCTATTTTTTAACTATGCAATAGTGGAAGAAGCACTAGGACATTTTATGTCACTATCAGTATTAACGAAGGCCTCCATTTTCAACCTTGCAATAGTGGAAGATGTACTAAGGATATTATCAGCATAGTGGAAGACCCACTCAGAATATTTTATGTCATGTTCAACATTATTTTCAACTTTGTAATAGTAGTAGTTGGATCTATGAATTGGGAGTTCGATTAGAAGGAGAGACAGAACTTTTTTAGCTCTCAGCTCTCATTTCTAAAACCACTCTCAAACTTGTTTTGTAAACCTAGCATTCTCTTGTATTCTACAAATAATTTGAATAATATCATAATCTTAAGGATTATACCTTGGTGTTCATATTATAGCTTTTGGAATTGATTAAGGTAGATTCTATCTTCCAGATTTGTAAGTCTTCTATTATCCTTTTAGGTTGATTTTCTTCTTGTTTATCTAACCTGGGTTGATTTTGGTATCTGATCCTTTTAGTGATAACTTTAGGACCAATTATGGAACTACCACTATAGTAGAGTTTGGCTTTGATACCAAAATCAACCCAGGTTAGATAAACCAGAAGAAAATCAACCTAAAAGGATAATAAAAGACTTACAAATCTAGAAGATAGAATCCACTGTAATCAATTCTAAAAGCTATAATATGAACACCAAGGTATAATCCTTAAGATTCTGATATTATTCAAATTATTTATAGAATACAAGAGAATGCTAGGTTTACAAAACAAGTTTGAGAGTGGTTTTAGAAACGAGAGCTGAGAGCTAAAAAAGTTCTATCTCTCCTTCTAATCGAAATCCCAATTTATAGATCCAACTACTACAATTACAAAGTTGAAAATAATGCTGAACATGACATAAAATATTCTGAGTGGGTCTTCCACTAATGCTGATAATATCCTTAGTACATCTTTCACTATTGCAAGGTTGAAAATGGAGGCCTTCTTTAATACTGATAGTGACATAAAATATCCTAGTGCATCTTCCACTATTGCAGAGTTGAAAATTGAGGCCTTCTTTAATACTGATAGTGACATAAAATATCCTAATGCATCTTCCACTATTGCAGAGTTGAAAAATAGAGGTCTTCTATATCATTGATTATGACATAAAGTATCCTAGTGTCCTCCACTATTGCAGAGTTGAAAATAGAGAGCTTCTTGAATAATGGTCCTGACATAAAGTATGCATGTCATCATTAGGTGCATGAATCTATAGACATGTTTTGCAAAGATTCCATCTAGCTGGAATATATTGGAAAGTTTAATCAGAGAACCAATATTTCATATCCAAATTATCTACATCCAAGCAATCTTCATCTTCATTACCTGACGAGAATTCATCCAAGGTACAAGTCTGATCCAAATACATGGGATAAAAACAGAGCTGAACTTTAGATAGCTGGCCATCCTCATTAATCTTTAAAGATTTGATTCGGGTTCTATTAAAAAGTTCATCTTCATCTCGCCATTGTCGATCAAATGATAGTTGATTCTGTAATCCTTTATCGAGTATCTTGGTACCAATTTCTCTATTCAAAATCTGAGTAGTACAATTGATCTTTTGATCAGGCATAATAAATCTGCGTGCCTTAAGGTGTTCCTCCATCTTATCTGGACAATATTCCTGCAGCTGCAAAAATGAAAAGAGTAAGTAAATATTTTTTATTTTTTTATTATTCTTTTTAACTTTTAAAACTCTAGATGTTCCAGTACTAAATTGGAATCCATAGGATCAGAAGATGATCCTGTGGTAGAAGCACCCTTAAAACTATTAGATTTTTCCTTAAACTTCTTGAATTCCAAAAATTCTTGGTATTCCAAAAGTTCATTCTCCTGTTGAAGTTTTTGTTTTAATGATAGAGTCGACGACAGTTGGGAGACCTGACTCGTGCCTGAGCTTAAAACTTCCTTCTTTGCAGGAGTGGGGAAACTAGAAGGGGCGAAAGAATGGACTGGGAAGTTTCCGGACTATTTTGGATTGTGTTAGAGCAATTTTTGTTCTTCAAAGTAAATCTGAACAGTATCCTGAGTTACCTTGAGTGAAATCCACCATTTGATTTTAAATTCACGAACGAGAGAGAGTGGCATTGGCGTTGGAAAATACTGAGTGATTTTAAAATTCCAACAGAGAATCCATGGAAGCTTCAATTTGAAATGAAACTGAATAATCTTGCCAAAGTTGGGAACAGCAGAATCTAGCTTTCCACTGAATAACTGCCAAGCCTTCTTAGCATCAGGAGGATAAATATCTTCATTGGCTCCATAATACATCCACCATTCATAAAACCATAGAGGAATACTAGCAAAATCAGTTCTTAATGTCTTATGTATTATGTAAAACCATGAATGATTGAAGGGTCTGAAGAGAAATCCTCTAAACCATGCTACTTTATAATCCTCATAGGAGTATCCTGGAGGATTATAAGAACCTCCAAAATGGACTTTGCCAGTTGCTGATCCTGTCAAATCAATCCAGTCGTGCCGATTTAAGATTTTCCTGATAACAGCCTTGGAGTACATAATGACTAAATTTGTTGGTGTATCCATAGTATGGTGTATATCCACAGATCCTGAGTGTATCAAGATATACTGATAATAATGCAAATCCTTGTTTGGCTCAGAGGAGATCCAATACAGTTTATCTTGAAACATATTAAAAATGTATCCCAAAAGATCTTGATATTCTAAAGGTTCATGATGCCTGGTAAGAGTTAAATGTTCAACATTAAGCTTAGTGGCATAACATGGAGGATTTGGATTGAATGATTTTTTGTCTGGAGTATTTTGGGTTGGAACCTGGTGGCTGGTTGTATTTGCTGGTTGACGTGAAAGGTAAGGAAAATGAATACTAAAATCTGGTATAGGGGATCGCTGTAATTTAGCTGAGGGATTTGAAGCAACTTGAACATAAGTTAAAGGTGGAAAATCCTGAAGAGACTGAAAACGGTTAGAAGTAGATGGAGGTGTAGGGTTCTTCATGAAATCTCAGACCGTAAGGGTCTTATTCTTGGTATTCTGGGTACTCATCCTTGGAACCTGTCAAAAATTCTCGAGTTAGAAAATTAGGTAAAGAATTAGAATTTCCTTTGATATGTTCAATGTCAAAATCAAATAATGATAAAATAGCTTGCCATCTTGCAAATATTTGTTTAGAAACTAAATTCTTTACATCTTTTTGTAAAACATCTTTGGCAGGTTTGCAATCTACTTTTAAAAGAAACCTTTTGTTGATTAAATCATCTTGAAATTTAGAAATACAAAGGACAATAGATAAAATTTCTTTTTTTACTGTGGAATAATTCTTCTGCGGTCCAAGCCATAACCCTGAATGATATCTTACTAATTGATCTTTTGATTCAGACGGCAATCTTTGTTTTAAAATACCACCATAGCCTATGTCAGATGCATCTGTTTCTACAATCATGAATGCCTGGGGGTGTGGAATAGTAATAAGTGGTAAAGTTTTTATTCGTTGTTTTAATAATTTTATAATATTAGTATGTTCTTCAGTCTATGCAGGTGGATTCTTCCGTAAACATTTATAAAAAGGAGCACAGATCTCTCTTAATTTTGGGAAAAAGTCAGAAATATAGTTTAAACATCCTTAGAATCTTTGTAATTGAGTCTTATCCTTTAATTCATTGGGAAATTTATTTGTAAATTCTAAAGATCTCTGTATAGGAATAAGTGTCCCTTTGTATATATTGTGGCCCAAAACCCTAATATTTGTTTGGAATAATTTAATTTTTGAAGCAGAAACTACTAATCCATTTTTCTTAATTACACTTAAGAAGATATTTAAATGTTTAAAGTGCTGGTCTATTAAATCAGAAAAAATTAAAAATCATCAATGTATACTATAGAAAAATGTGTATAACGATTTAATATATCATTCATTATTTTTTGAAATTCTGAAGGGGCATTTTTTAATCCAAAAGGCATAACATTCCATTCATATTGACCAAATGGGACCGTAAAAGCTATTTTATATCGGTCTTTTGGGTCAATCTGAATCTGCCAAAATCCTAATTTCATATCAAATTTTGAATATATTTTTGCATTATAAATTCGTTTTAATAAATCCCTTTTATTAGGAATGGGATATCTAATCCATTGTAAAACTTTATTAAGGGGTTTATAATTTATAACCAAGCGGGGAACTCCCCTTTCTTTTTCAACTTGCTTTTGAATATAAAATGCTGCACAACTCCAAGGTGATTTAGATGGAGTTATTAATCCCTTACTTATTAATCCTTCAATTTCTTTTTTACAAATTTCTAATAATTCTGAATTCATTTGTATAGGTCTAGCTTTTGTTGGTATACTACGTTCATTAAAGTCTTTCTCATAAGGCAGAGATACTAAATGTTTTTTTCTATCCCAAAAGGCATTAGGAATGTCTGAACATACTTCTTTTCTTATTAATACTTTGAAATCCTTGATTTTCTTTTGTAATCCTAATTCTTGTAATTGTTCTTCAATTCTTACATAACTTTTTTCTTCTTTAAGAAAATTAATCTTTTTTGATATTGTATTGATAGTATAAATTTGTTTGTAGATAGAATTACTTTGTAACAATAATAATTCTTTTCTTTTTACTGGAGATAAAAATTTTAAAAAAACTGTTGATCCCATTTTTTTAGTTCCAACTCCTTGTTCATCAACCCAAAAAGGATAAATTTGTGTTAGAAAAGGAGTTCCTAAAATAGCCTGAATATTTAAATCCTCGACTACAATAAAATGATGTTTAAAGCAAAATTTATCATTGCATATAGAAGTTTTTACTACCTTACCTTTGACTTTTAATGGCATACCATTTGCCGTGATTAAAGATTCTTTTGTTGGTACATAATATTTAGTTGGAACTAATCCATCTCTAATACAACTTTGATCTGCACCACTATCAATCATAGCTGTTATAGTCGTATGATAAGATCCTATTGATATTGTAATATATACGATCCATTTTTGAAAATTTATTTGCTCAATAACAGAAATAAATGTAGAATCTTGAGGTGGTTTGTCTGATAATGATACTTCTGTTAATTGAAATTCTGAATGACTAAATTTTGGTAGTGTGTCATCCTCTACTATATTTTTCCCTTTTGATATACTAGATTTAAGAATGGCAATTTTAGTTTCTAATTCTAAATTCTTTGTTTCAATGCGTAAAACATCTTCTTTTAATTGCTTCATTTGATTTTTTAACTGAGTAATCTCACTTTGTAAATCTGTAGTAGTATTCTTCCTAAATGAATTATCAGAGGAATAAGTATGTAATAATTTAGAAATACTAAATGGTTCTACAATCTTAATTGGATCCTGATCTTCTTTTAATATCAAATCCTTTAGCTTAAGCAAATAAGTAGTTTGTAACTCTGAAGGAAATTCATGAATTAAATCAAATAAAAGGTGTTTTTGTTCTTTATTGGTGGTTTGGGGATTAATCCGAATCATATTAATAGAATTACAACTACATTCTGGTTCTGCTGAACTCGATCCTGAAATACTATAAAAACCATCATTATAATCATCTGAACTATCTTGGACCAGGGATATTTCTTTGGCCAACTTTTCTTTTAGATTTAAATCTAATTTATAAAATTTATCTAATACTTCATTAATCTGTTTCTTACTATTACAAGTATTAGCCTTATGACCTTTTTGTCCACACTTATAACAAATAATATTATCCTTATTGTACTTCTTTTTATTTTTGTTCCTATAGTATTTCCTAGGATTCATATATTTGTGAGAGTTATATCTATGTGGTTTCTTTCTTCTATAAGTCAATCTTTTTTGTTTAGAGACTCTAGAGGGAGCTTTTATCCCTGTAATGCCAAATGCTTCACAAAATGAGCCTAATTCTCTTCTTTCACTTCCATATTTAGCCTGAAATTTTAAATCTTGGCATGCTGTTAATGCTTCTTTCTTTACAAAAGCAAACAATTGCCCATAAGTCATATCATTAAAAGTGATCGATTCTGTACCCATTTCTTTTTGTAAATTTGTCATAATCTTCTGAGAAAATAAATTAGGTAATCCTTTAACAAACTTTTCTTTCCATATGGGAGAATTACTATCAGGACTTTTTAATACATGAGTTAAAAACATATCCTTATACCATCTGAAATCAGATAAACTTGGACATCTTAAATTAGTTAAAAAAATCTTAGAAGAAGTTAATGCTTCATTAGGGTTTCCTACAAAATGCATAGCTATTGTATAAATCAATAAATTACAGGAATCATTTGTACTAGTAAGATTTCCTTCTGCATCCTGCTCTGATCTCATGTGATCCATAATAGATATTTTATCTTGGAAGCTTAAAGAATTATCCCACCAATATTTTAACTGTCCAGTAAATCCTATAATAATTAAAAGACATGCATCATTTTCTGACATATTTTTCAATCGATATGTTGTTTTTGCCATGCCTATTTCTTGTAAAGTATTTAAAATTTCATACTCACTTTTACCATCTATATTCCAATTAGTCAAGGAATTACCATCATAATTATTAGATCTAAATTTTGCCCTTTCTTCATACTGAATATCCGGTGGTGTGGGTCTGGGATAATAAGTTCTTGTTTCTGATCTTTTCCAATTAGGTTTATTCATATATCTAGACCGTCTCCTTATCCTGTTAATATTAGATGGTTTTTCATCTAGTAATTCATCTTCTATCTTATTTATGTGATGTATAAGTTCATTATCTAAATTACTACTAGAATATTCTTCAGAATCTGATTCTTTAGAATCTAATTCTTTATCTAATCCTTTATTAATAACATTTATTTTGGAAGGACCAGGAGCAAGATTGGAATTTAATTTTTCCATTGTTTGAGATATTTTTTCCATTAAAGGTGTCTGAAATCCATTAGAAGGTAATTTGATTTTATCTCTTTCATTAATTAATACATTAGGTTGAAAATGAGGAAAAGAATGACTATCAAGAAATTTTTTACTGTGTCGGGGTAAAGATTTAACATCAACTGATAAAGAATCTAATTGTTTAGTTATATGATGTAATACTACATTTGAATAATTATGTTGCATATGCAATTTTCGTATATCTTCCATCTTGACAGATTCATCATTATCATTACCAATCTTAAATGGAGATGCAAGTAATTCACCATGGGTTGTATCTGTTTTTAATGTATTTAAAGGAGGATAAGTTTGTGATATCATTGTGCCATCCCCTAATTTCCATTTTTTTTGCCAAATTAGTCTGAACATTAATGTGAGATAAAGTGTATACATTGTTTAGATCCAGTGTAGTACAATAATATTCTAACCATGAAAAGAAATTAAACGGAGTATTATGCCGTTTGACATCTAATATCCATTCTCGTTGTAATCTATCCTGAAATGGAGTCTAATATATGATACCAATTTCTTTGTTCTGTATATTCATCATCTTCTAAATTCGCTATTAATTGAACAAAATTAACATTAGATACTTTAGTGATAACATTAATATCCCCTTGCATCTGAGAAGCTGTGGGAGATAAAGGTGGAGAATTATAAGAATTTATTTCTGGGATTGGATTTTTATGATAAACTTGAGTCTTTGTAAAATTATTTGGGAAATCATTAATGCTAGATGTAGATCTCCAATGGGATTGAAAAGGAATATCTTCTAAATTAGAATTATTTTATCTGAAAGAATTAATCGTACTAAGACTGTGCCATCATCTTCTTCTATTATTTGGGAAACATTTCTACATTCAATATTTCTATTAGATTGCTAATTCTCTACTTGAAATTCTTCAGGTATAGTGATTTCATTCCATTTTAATCTTTTAAGAGTATATATTTTTGAATGTACATCCTCTATCTGTAATAAAACAGTTTCTTCCTTAATTGATGGTGAAGGAAAACTGAACAAGCCCGGGCTAAATCGAAAACCTCACTTTCGTGCAATGCATTCCAGAATCGGAAGCTTTCGACCAAGCTCAGGCTCAAATTAGTTTACCCATGAACGGATCTAGGCTTATACTTATTTAATTTATTAATTGGGACACAAAAAATTCAATCTTTAATAAAAGCGGAATTTAAAGATTATACCTTTTGTAGCGAAGTCCCTTGCCTAAAGAAAAACCAATTCTTTGTTGCGATTCCAATAGAAATCCAATTGATATCTCCGTAGAAACTTCGAATATTGCGTGGGCAATAATCTATCGAAGTCTACTTGCTTAGCCCACAAGGAAATCTCTCTAATCGGACTCAAAACAAACCAAAAACTGATCACTAACTTGACCCACAATCTACCAACTGCTGCCGAAATGGAAAGGTACTGCCTTTCATGAAAACCGCCTGTCCTTCAACCAAATTTCAAACTACCCACTCGTGATCTAGACAGCCCAAGCCTCAGATCACCAAGAAGAGATCAACGAGACTCAGGCCGAATCAAACGAAATGAGTAGCATCAAAATTGGCTGCAGGAAAATACCGAAGAAACCCGAGCAGCAGCCCTTCGCTGAATTCAAGAAAACCGCGGCAACAGCAGGTTTTTTTCTGCCCAAAATCCGAGCGAAATATCTTTCAATTAAGAAAGGAGTGATCTTTGGTTTGAATCCAATATAGAGGAAGTAAAAAATCTGGTTTGTTTTTGAGAGAAAATTCTTGACGAAAAAAATTCTCTCTCTTAAACCTTTTCACTCAAGAAAGCAAGAATGAAATGTCTTGCAAGACTTCCTTAGGTTTTCTTGGGCTTCAAGTCTTCTATTTATAGGAGCTCAATTGGAGACCTAATGGGCTCTCAAGTTAGGCCTTAAAATTTGACTTTCGTTGACCGCTAAGTCTTCCCGACTAATCAACTCCAATCGACCCATTTAAATTAATTTATTTAACCCACTTTGTTAATTTAATTTAATCGAACCCTTAGAATTAATTAATTCAAATAGAATTAATTTCTAAATTCACTTTGTCGATTAAATATTAATTAAACCTTTTGGATTAATTAATTTACCTTGTCGATTAGTCAAATGCATAATCGATCGTACCACTAACGGACCAATTATGGAACTACCGCTCGAAAATGACTTTATATCACGCCATTATATTTTATTCTATCTCCCCACATTAAAGATCTAGCACTCGTCGGTTTATCAATTTACTGACAAATTAATTCACCGACTTCTTGGTTTCCGAGATTAGTACCACTCGTCTTTTTATTATACCGAACATAAAGTTCACTGGCCGGGTTTAGTATAATAACCTTACAAGCTCATCTCGAGAGCACCATCAACCCGGCGAACCGGTACGTGGATTCCTCCGACTAGCAATGACACGTAAGAAACTAAACATCACATACCCAACCTACCGAGGTATAGGCCTCAATCGACCGCACTCTTTGGCAAATCAAAGCATACGATATCCAACCTTCACGCCCGTCCCAATCTCGGGATTGAGAGACGGAATACTAGGACCGAATTGACTACGCCGATCAGTATAAGTCAATTCTATCCAAACTGGTCGTGCTCAATATGCCCCGGGCATATCTGTGTGATTTAAACTAGTTTAGATAAACTAATTTTCAAACCACACAATAACCTATACCGATAGTATGTTCAGACTATCTCGGTTACGAGCATACTTTTAATATATCAATACTTTAACCAATAACGGTATCTACTGTGTCTGTCCACACCCCGTTATCTAGTTCTATGATATAAAGGAACAAATTTATACTGAAACAAAATGATCAAAATGATATGTCAACTGTGGATATTAGTTTTTGATACAAGCCATAGCTTTTCTGTATTCAAAACTAACAGATGGATACATACGAAACTTAGTATTTGATTGACTACTCATTAATTTATAATAAATCCTATACATTACCACAAATTGTTCAGTCAATTTTTCAAATTCATCTCCTTGAATATGAATATCTAAAATAAGAGAATTCATGACCAATGGATCAGTTAATGATACTGAAAAATTAGGGGCACAATTAAAAAATATGGGTCCATTACATATATTAGTCTGAATTAAAGCCAACAAAGAAGTCTTATATTTTTTTAATCTTTTATCTCTGAATGCAACATAAATGGGAGTATCAACACCAATATGAACTAAAGGTTTAATTGCTATCTGAATTAATCCAAAATGAACAAATCTATATCCTTTATCTAAATAATTCTTAATAGATATATTAGATAGTAATGATGAAGAATGAAACTTTTCTTGAATATTCAATGTTTCTTCATGCATTTTAATACTAAAAGCAGTTTTAAAATCCAAAGATCCTACCTTATAAATTGTTTCTATATTTTCTTCTGGAATAGACCAATCATCAAAATTTCCTTGAATAATTTTTTCTTTATTTTGAACAATCCTTTTAGTAGTATTATAATTATTATGCGGGATTTTTCTTAGTATGTTAGCCATATTGATCTACTAGAATTTTATCATTGCCAAATTGTATTATAGTGTGTACACCTGGAACACCGAGTACTGTGAGTACTTCAAGGCATACCAACGGACTTATGAGCTTACCAACACTTTTCTAATCACTACAGGTACAATGGTGATGGTACTAATGTACTCCGTTTAATTTATTTTCATGGTTAGAATATTATTGTACTACACTGGATCTAAATAATGTATACACTTTATCTCACATTAATGTTCAGACTGATTTGGCAAAAAAATGAAAATTAGGGGATGGCACAATGATATCACAAACTTATCCTCCTTTAAATACATTAAAAATAGATACAGCCCATGGTGAATTACTTGCATCTCCATTTAAGATTTGTAAAGATAATGATGAATCTCAAGATGGAAGATATACGAAAATTGCATATGCAGCATAATTATTCAAATGTAGTATTACATCATATAACTAAACAATTAGATTCTTTATCAGTTGATGTTAAATCTTTACCCCGACACAGTCAAAAATTTCCTAATAGTCATTCTTTTCCTCATTTTCAACCTAATGTATTAACTAATGAAAGAGATAAAATCAAATTACCTTCTAATGGATTTCAGACACCTTTAATGGAAAAAATATCTCAAACATTAGAAAAATTAAATTCCAATCTTGCTCCTGGTCCTTCCAAAATAAATGTTATTAATAAAGGATTAGATAAAGAATTATATTCTAAAGAATTAGATTCTGAAAAATATTCTAGTAGTAATTCAGATAATGAACTTATACATCATATAAATAAGATAGAAGACGAATTACAAGATGAAAAGCCATCTAATATTAATAGGATAAGGAGACGGTCTAGATATATGAATAAACCTAATTGGAAAAGATCAGAAACAAGAACTTATTATCTCAGACCCACACCACCGGATATTCAGTATGAAGAAAGGACAAAATTTAGATCTAATAGTTATGATGGTAATTCCTTGACTAATTGGAATATAGATGGTAAAAGTGAGTATGAAATTTTCAATACTTTACAAGAAATAGGCATGGCAAAAACAGCATATCGATTGAAAAATATGTCAGAAAAGGATGCATGTCTTTTAATTATTACAGGATTTACTGGACAGTTAAAATATTGGTGGGATAATTCTTTAAGCTTCCAAGATAAAATATCTATTATGGATCATATGAGATCAGAGGAGGATGCAGAAGGAAATCTTACTAATACAAATGATTCTTGTGATTTCTTGATTTAGACAATAGCTAAGCATTTTGTAGGCAACCCTAATGAAGCATTAACTTATTCTAAGATTTTTTTAACTAATTTAAGATGTCCAAGTTTATCTGATTTCAGATGGTATAAGGATATGTTTTTAACTCATGTATTAAAAAGACCTGATAGTAATTCTCCCATATGGAAAGAAAAGTTTGTTACAAGATTACCTAATTTATTTTCTCAGAAGATTATGACAAATTTACAAAAAAAAAAAATGGGTACAGAATCAATCAATTTTAATGATATTACTTATGGGCAATTGTTTGCTTTTGTAAATAAAGAAGCATCAACAGCATGCCAAGATTTAAAATTTCAGGCTAAATATGGAAGTGAAAGAAGAGAATTAGGCTCATTTTGTGAAGCATTTGGCATTACAGGGATAAAAGCTCCCTCTAGAGTCTCTAAACAAAAAAGATTGACTTATAGAAGAAAGAAACCACATAGATATGACTCTCACAAATATGAGAATCACAAATATGAGAATCCTAGGAAATACTATAGGAACAAAAATAAAAAGAAGTACAATAAGGATAATATTATTTGTTATAAGTGCGGACAAAAAGGTCATAAGGCTAATACTTGTAATAGTAAGAAACGGATTAATGAAGTATTAGATAAATTTTCTGAATTAGATTTAAATCTAAGAGAAAAGTTGGCCAATGAAATATCCCTGGTCCAAGATAGTTCAGATGATTATAATGATAATTTTTATAGTATTTCAGGATCGAGTTCAGCAGAACCAGAATGCAGTTGTAATTCTTTTAATATGATTCGGATTAATCCCCAAACCACCAATAAAGAACAAAAACACCTTTTATTTGATTTAATTCAAGAATTGCCTTCAGAGTTACAAACTACTTATTTCCTTAAGCTAAAGGATTTGATATTAAAAGAAGATCAGGATCCAATTAAGATTGTAGAATCATTTAGTATTTCTAAATTATTACATACTTATTCCTCTGATAATTCATTTAGGAAGAATACTACTACAGATTTACAAAGTGAGATTACTCAGTTAAAAAATCAAATGAAGCAATTAAAAGAAGATATTTTACGCATTGAAACAAAGAATTTAGAATTAGAAACTAAAATTGCCATTCTTAAATCTAGTACATCAAAAGGGAAAAATATAGTAGAGGATGACACACTACCAGAATTTAGTCATTCAGAATTTTAATTAGCAGAAGTATCATTATCAGACAAACCACCTCAAGATTCTACATTCATTTATGTTATTGAGCAAATAAATTTTCAAAAATGGATCGTATATATTACAATATCAATAGGATCTTATCATACGACTATAACAGCTATGATTGATAGTGGTGCAGATCAAAGTTGTATTAGAGATGGATTAATTCCAACTAAATATTATGTACCAACAAAAGAATCTTTAATCACGGCAAATGGTATGCCATTAAAAGTCAAAGGTAAGCTAGTAAAAACTTCTATATGCAATGATAAATTTTGCTTTAAACATCATTTTATTGTAGTCGAGGATTTAAATATTCAGGCTATTTTAGGAACTCCTTTTCTAACACAAATTTATCCTTTTTGGGTTGATGAACAAGGATACTATCCGAGATTAGTACCACTTGACCTTTTTATTATACCGGACATAAAGTCCACCGACCGGGTTTAGTATAACAAACCTTTCGAGCTCACCTCGGGAGCACCATCAACCCAACAAACCGGTACATGGATTCCTCCGACTAGCAACGACACGTAAGAAACTAAACACCGCATACCCAATCTACCGAGGTATAGGCCTCAATTGACCGCACTTTTTGGCAAATCAAAGCATATGATATCCAACTCTCACGCCCGTCCCAATCTCGGGATTGAGAGATGGAATACTATGACCGAACTGACTACGCCGATCAGTATAAGTCAATTCTATCCAAACTGGTCATGCTCAATATGCCTTGGGCATATCCGTGTGATTTAATTAGTCTAGATAAACCAATTTCCAAACCACACGATAACCTATACCGATAGTATGTTCAGACTATCTCAGTTACGAGCATACTTTTAATATATCAATACTTTAACCAATAACGGTATCTACTCTATCTTTTCACACCCCGTTATCTAGTTCTATGATATAATAGAATAATTTAATACTGAAACAAAATGATATGTCATCTGTGGATATTAGTTTTTGATATAAGCCATAGTTTTTCTGTATTCAAAACTAACAAGGACTACCCAAGTTGAGCTATAAGCCTTATTTTTGCTAACCAATACCATTAGCCCATCTTCCATTAATTTTGTCCATCTTCACTTCTGTTCTGACCCCAAAGGTGCTTAATTCTGATTCTAGTAGATTAAATGTTAGTAAAATGGATCCCTAAATATTTAAGGCAGTAAGCAGTAAATAGTGTAATCAATAAAAAGGAAGAAGTGAGGATCTTCAAGCCCTAGACCTTCTGTTTATTTCAAATATATATGTCTGTCTTCTGAGAAAGTGAGGGATGTTTAAGCCATGTACCCTTGGCTAATATAAAAATCCAAAACCAGTGAATGAATACAAACTGGAATCAGGTTAAATACTAAGGATTATAGCTCCAGTCTTCTATCTTTGACTTTTTTCTGACCTTAAAACCTTAAACCTTAGCCAAAGACCTATTGATTAATGCCTTGTGTCCAGGATTAGTGTGGTGACATGATCCTTTCTCAAGCCTATGGCTGCATTAGTTTAACACAAGTTTGAGAGTTTCCAGAAAAGCATACAGAACTTGAAATGAGAGCAGATCTCTTGGGCTAACTAGTGAGAATACTTGAATCAGGAAATGTTTCAACCAAATGGTTCACTTGTATCCGAATTCTCATGTGCTGATTGAACCAATGTATGGATGTGTACTATTTGCCCTGTTTTAACTCTGATGTTTAGGAACTTTTAAACACTGGAGTATGAATTACAATTGGCTATGTTAAATTTCCTTTGGTTCTTAATGACCTTGCTTAAGGACAAGCAAGACTTTAGTGTGAGGGAGTGATGTAACCCTAAGTTACATCAATTTTCATGGCATTTTCCAATGAAATTCATTACATTTTGATAGAGTTTTGATCACTCTTGTGTACTTTTTAAGCTTATAATGTGTTTTGTGGGAAATGCAGACTCAGGATCGGGTTATCACTTTTTCCACCACAAATAAGGCCATAAAGTGCTGAAATGGTGAAGATAGGTAAGCTGGTTATTACTGGACTCCATTAGTCAACCTGGATGCACATGTGCTGTTAAAAAGACTATTTTACCCCTGATCACCTTAATTATTCACAACCCTAGAATGTTGTAATAGTATATATAGTGTGAGGACAAGTCCTGATGGCAACATTTGCTTCGTTTTCTCTCCATTTCAATCTGACAGCTTCTTGTACAATCGGTAGCTATTTGGAGATAGCGATCCAGCTTAGAACAATACGGTTCTAAGTAGTTCATTGTGGTTTAATCCCAGATCTATTCAGTCTAGGTGGAATCAGTGCATCTGCACTCCAATTGAGCAGTTTCGTAGTTCTCTTCTTCAGCTTGGTAAAGGGCTTTTGTTTTTCTCGGTGTGATAGGCCTTGGGCGAGGGTAAGCCAGCTGATTCGTGTCTTATGTATGCTCAGAGTGTAGTGTATCTAAATTCCTTTATATATTAGTGTATTTATTTCTTTGGTTGATTTGGGCTTAACTGATTTGTTGGCGGTTTCTTCTGCACTGTTGGAGATTGAATCTCGTTAGTAAGCTATTAATCTATTGAGTGTTTCCTTTGTGGAGATTGAATCTTTTTAGTAAGCTTATTATCTTGTTGGCGGTTTCCTTTGTGTAATGTCTGAGATTAAATCTTGTCGGTAAAACTAGCCTAAGGTCCAAAGAGAACTAAAGAAACTAATGTATGATAAGTACTAGCTGAAAGTGAAGGAGGTTAAATCACCATCCCAAATCCCATCACTTTATTTTTCTGCATTTGGTTGTTTCTATTTCATCCACTCAAAGTCATTCTATTCCCTGCTCTTGCATGTTTATAATTTAAATTGATACACAAGTGTTCAGTGTTCCCTATGGATTCGATACCTTTCTCTACTACGCGATAGAATTTGTGGTCCTAAAGTGTGCTAAAAAAGGGGTCTTTATTAGTGTTGTTATTTAAGCACATCAACTACTAAGATGAAAGAAAGCACTCCTGTGAGAGATCACGTGCTAGAAATGATTAGCAACATCAATGAGATAGAGGTATTAGGAGGAGAGATTGATCATCAATCTCAAGTTGATATGATCCTCCAGAGCTTGCCGCAAACTTTGAGTAATTTTGGCTGAATTATAATATGAATCAAAGAGACAATACTTTGGCCGAGTTTTTAGCAGCATTGGTGTCTGCTGAAGGTTTTTTTCAAGAGAAAAATCAAGCTTTAGTTACAGTCAAAGATTCGAGATATACTTCTAAGCCCAAGGCTGGAAAGAAGAAGAAGAAAGAAAAGAAGACTGCTAGTCATGCGCAGAAACTTGCGCCAAAGCTAGACATCACGAAGAAGAAAAAATCGAAAGGCAAGTGCTTCAAGTGTGGTCAGACGGGACATTGGAAGTCAGATTGTCCAAAGCTCAAAAGTATGACAATTTTCGCCTTGATTATTGAGACATGTTTAGCGGTGATTCCCACAGATACCTGGTGTGTGGATTTAGGCACCACTGGACATGTTTGTAATTCTTTGCAGGGGTTCCAAGTAACCCGGAAGCTTAGAGAATGCGAGCTTGAAGTCTACTTGGGCGACACTACAAAAGTGTCAGTCATTGCAGTGGGAGAAGTCAAGCTGGATTTCGAAAATCATAGTTTAATTTTAGAAAATTGTCTTTATGTTTCTAGTTTTAGAAAGAACCTTGTTTCAGTTTCTAAACTTTTAAAGAATGGTTTTGAGTTTTCTTTTCTGATTAGACTTTGTTTGTTAGAAGAAATAAGAAACTCATTTGTTCTGGTTCATTGGTAGACCATTTGTTTCTTCTAAAACCAACTTCTCCTACTAGACACGCAACTGCAAATCAAACATCATTAAACTATAATAAAAGGAAATAACCTTCTGTAACGAACCAAACTTATCTTTGGCACTTGAGAGTAGGTCATAGAAACCTTAGTAGGATTCATAGGTTAGTCAATGATGGACCTTTGGGATCATTAGAGATTGACAACTATTCAACTTGCGAATCCTGCTTGGAAGGTAAGATGACCAAGAGGCCTTTTCAGGCGAAAGGGTATCAGGCCAAAGAATTATTAGAGCTGGTTCATTCTGACTTGTGTGAAACAATGTCTATTTGAGCCAGGGGAGGTTTTGAGTATTTTGTGACATTCACAGAGGACTACTCAAGGTACGAATACATTTATTTGATGGGCCACAAGTCTGAGTGCTTTGACAAGTTCAAAGAGTATCGGGCAGATGTGGAGAAACATCATGGTAAAAGTATCAAGACACTACGATCAGATCGTGGCGGTGAATACCTATCTGCTGAGTTTTGAAACTACATTGTAGAGGTAAGAATTCAATCTCAGTTATCTGCACCTGGCACACCCAGTAGAACGGAGAAACAAAACTCTTATAGAAATGGTAAGGTCTATGATGAGTTATAATAAATTGCCAAATTTGTTTTGGGGATATGCCTTAGAAAGAGCTGCATATATTCTAAATCTTGTACCATCTAAATCCGTGCCTTTAACCCCTGTGGAGTTGTGGTCAGGGCAAAAACCCAGTGTCAGACACCTCAGAATTTGGGGTTGTCCAACACATGTGCTTAAGGCAGATACGGGTAAGTTAGATATAAGAACAGAAGTGATGCTATTTGTAGGATATCCCAGATGAACAAAAGGTGGTTTATTCTATAGTCCTAAAGATAAGAAAGTGGTAGTTAGCACTAATGTCAGATTTTTAGAAGATGACTATATTTTATATCACAAGCCCAGTAGTAAAATCATACTAGAAGAACTTAGAGGACAATCCACTACTCCTATTGCACCAGTACAAGTAGATGCACCACAGAATACTGCACAAGATGTCACAGATGATGCGCCTACACAGGTGGTATCTTGTAGTAGTGGGAGGGTTGTGAGACAACCCAAGAGGTACGTGGGCTTGGGAGAATCCTCTGATTTTGTCCCAGGCATGCACGAACCAGACCCAGTGAACTACAATGAGACTCTCCGAGATAAGGATGCAGAATTTTGGCAAAAGGCAATGAAATCTGATATGGGGTCAATGGACTCTAATCAAGTCTGGAAGCTTGTGGACCTACCTGATGGTTTTAAACCCATTGGATGCAAGTGGGTCTATGAAAGAAAGAGAGGCTCTGATTAGAAGGGTGAAACCTTTAAACTAGACTTGTAGCGAAGGGGTATACTCAGAAAGAGGGAATCGATTATGACGAAACCTTCTCCCCGGTAGCTATGCATAAGTCGATCTGGATTATTGTGGCCATAGTTGCTTATTTGGATTATGAGATTTAGTAGATGGATGACATGAGGAAACCATCTTCATGCAGCAACCAGAGGGATTTATTGCAAAAGACCAAGAGTATGAAGTTTGCAAGCTTAAGAGGTCCATTTACAGACTTAAACAAGCATCCAGATCTTGGAACATCTGGTTTGATGAAGTAATCCAGTCCTACGAATTTATTCAGTGTCTGAATAAGCAGTCTGTGTACCATAGACGTGACAGAAATACTTTGGTGTTTCTTGTACTTTACGTAGATGACATCCTACATATTGGCAATAGTAAGAAAGTGTTATCAGACGTAAAGGCATGGTTGTCTAAACAGTTTGATATGAAGGACTTGGGAGAAGGTGAACATATCCTTGGGATCAAGATTATTCGAGATCATAGGAAACGTTTCCTAACACTTTCCCTGGTTTCATACATATACACGATTCTGGCTCTTTTGAACATGCAGAACTCCAATAAAGGTTTTCTACCTTTCAGGCATGAAGTGCATCTATCTAAAGAACAGTCTCCAAAGACCGATGAGGAGATAGAAGTCATGAAGATAGTTTCTTATGCATCTGCAGTAGGAAGTCTCATGTATGCAATATTGTGCATGAGACCTGATATTTGCTATGTCGTTGGCATGGTTAGCAGATAACAAAGTAACCCCATAAAAGCTCATTGGGAAGCTGTAAAATGCATCCTACAGTATTTGTGCAAAGCAAGGGACCAAGTATTAGTCTATCGGGCGCCTGAGATTATGCCTAGAGGTTACACAGATTCAAATTTCCAAGGCAATAAAGATAAGAGTATGTCTACCTCCGGGTTTATGTTTACTTTGGGAGGTGGAGCCGTAGTTTAGAGGGGTGTCAAGCAAAAATACGTAGCGGACTCTACCATGGAAGCTGAATACGTTGCAGCATCAGAAGTAGCGAAAGAAGCAGTGTGGCTCAAAAATTTTCTAGTGGACTTATATGTGATTCCTGAGTTACCGAGATCAATCACAGTATATTTTGATAACAATGGTGCAGTAGCCAACTCAAGAGAACCACAAGCTCACAAAGCAAGTAAACACACTGAGCGCAAGTATCACCTAATACGAGAGATCGTTAAGAGATGAGACGTGGTCGTGACAAAGATAGCATCAGCAGATAACCTTACAGATACACTCACGAAAACATTGACTGCAAAAGTCTTTGAGTTTCACATGGAGGGCATGCGAGTTAAATAATTAGTTGAGTCTTGACAGTTCTCTAGATTTTAATATAGTAGTAAATTAATGTAATTAAACAGTTTTATACTTAGAAGCATAGTTTTAAGTATTAGTGGGAGATTGTTAGTTTGAATACTGAAATCTTTGCTTGTATGAAAACTATTTTCTCAATTTATTATCGAGTTAAATGTTTTAGTTAAATACTGAAAATCAACAACACAACCTAAGAGGGGGGTGAATTAGATTGTTTAAAAAATTTACTTAAAAATGAGCAAATCTTAAAATAATTTCTTCTTGAAATAAACAATGACTATTTATGTGTATGAAACAAATAACAAATAAGTCGAAATTAAAATAGAATGAAAAAAAGAACAATAAGATTAGTCAATAATATAAAAGTATACAGGGAAACAAGAAATTGTTAGTTCACAATATATAATAATCAAATTATAATAAAGGTCAAGTATCTGACATGAAATGGACAAGTCTTGAAATTAAATAATTTAAAATAAAACTCAAGTATTGACTTGATTAAGGGACTTGAAATTGACAAGTCTTAAAATTAAATAATTTAAAATAAAACTCAAGTATTAACTTGATTAAGACCAAGTCCTTGACTTGATAAGGACAAGTCTAGACTTGATTAAGGACAAGTCTAAGATAAAGTAAATATTTAATTAAAAAAAGCTAGACTTGAAATAATGACAAGTCTTAAATAAAATATTGAAAGTAAAATGTAACACTTGAATTGAACAAGTCTAATGGTGATGTTTTATGATGCAAGAAATGTAAAAGAGAGATTACGAATGCAAAATGCAATACAATGAAAGAGACAAGATTTTTAAAGTGGTTCAAGCTTGTAACCCCCTTACAAGCTCTACATCCACTCCCCAACTTCTAAAATTGGCCCTTCCTATTTCTTTCTCAAATAAATAAAAATTTCTTAAGGTGGAATTCAAACATTTACAAATCTCCCAAGAACAACTTAGTAACTCTACTAAGAGGTTCTTCACTACTCTCCCTCTAACTTGTTCTTGATTTGCAACCTCTTGCTTTCAAGAACAATAAAACCTTTTTTTTTTTTTTTTTTGTATGAAGTGTTTATGGTTTACAAGTGACAAGATTATAATCTAATATTGACAATTTGAAAAATTACTAGAACACTTTGAAAAATAACTAGAACTTGAAAGTAAAATTTGAAAATGAGCACTTGAAAACTTGAGAGAATTTGACAATAATAATAATGGATTGGTAGCTTGTGATGTCTTGAATGTCTTCACCCATGGTCTCTATTTATAGGCAAATTTAGGCTCCAATTCAAACACTTGAATTTTGGCTCCAAAGGTAATTTTACATAGTCTGAACTTCCTTCAACTTTTTCGACTTCTTTCAGCTTCTTTTGACTTTTTTGTTACAAATCAATGTTGTATATCTTTCTCTTAGCTTTCCAAGGATGTCAAGATCCATTGATTTGGACTTTTTTAGCTCAAGTTACATCTAATTTACTAAACTGTGGCATTGTAGTGATATAATTTCATTTTTTGTCTATTTTCACCAAAATTCCATTGGAATTTCACATTGACTATTTAGATACCATTTTTTAGAAAATTGAAAGAGGTTTTCAAAACATCAAAAATATTAATTTTTGGCTGAGTGAAACGAAAGTTATGCTCATTTGAAGATGAATGTATTAATCTGAAAATTTGCACTTTCTACAAAAAATAATTTTAGACAATTTGAGAAATTATTACTTTCACATATTTATTTCGTTATTATTAAAATCAAGATTGAAACACTTAAATTCAACAAATACTTTATGTTTTACATATGATGTCTAATTATATCATGTGACTAGATGATGAGGTGTCGGGTGTAGCACAGTAGATCTCATCATTGATTGAAGTCTTGATATATAGATTAGTCTCGTGACTGAGACAGTTTGGACATACTGTTAGTTTAAGTCATTATGTAACTCTGAGATTAGTTTGTCTAGACTAATTGAATCATATAGATATGCCCGGTGCATATTGAGTATGATCGTTTAGGATTGAATTAACTTGTACTATTAGTTGTTAATTCGAACCTTGTATTTTATCTCTTAATCCCTAGACTTGAATAGGCATGAGGATTAGACATAGTGTACTTTAATCTGCCAAAAAGTGTGATCGCTTTAGGCTTATAATCTCAGTAGGTTGGGTATGCGTGTTTAGTTGCTTAGTGTGTTGTTGCTTGTCAAAAGGAAATCATGTACCGGTGCGCCCGGGGTGATGGTGCTCTTGAGATGAACTTGAAAGGTTTATTGTACTAAAACCGACCGGTGGACTTTATGTCCGGTATAGTAATAAAGTCAAGTGGTACTAGTCTCGGATAAGAAGAAGTCGATTAATTAATTCATCAGTAAATTAATAAATTGATGAGCACTATATCTTTGACGTGGGGAGAATAAAGAATAATTAATTTAGTAGTTTCGGAAGCAATCTGGTTTGAGCGGTAATTCCATAATTAATCCGTTAGTGGTACGATTAAGTATGTGCTGGGTTAATTGATAAAGTATAATTAATTATTTAATTAATTAATCCTAAGGGTCAATTAGTAAATTAACAAGGTGGAATTAATTTATTAATTAAGTATTTTGGTTCAATTAGAATTAGGAAATCTAAGAATTAGGAAATTTAATTGGATTTGGAAACTAATAAACCCAAACCCAACAACAAGGCCTAACTCAAGCCCACTTAAGGTCTCTCTTGTAACTCTATAAATAGACACAAGGGATTAGCAATCAAGATACACAATTCATATGTTTCATAATTCTAGAAACTAGAGAGAGAAAGCTAGAGAGAGAAATAAGGAAAACCAATTCTTCAAGTTTGTCTCCCTCGAAGTGCGTGTGAAAGTCTAGTCAACCGACGACCTTCCTTCATCTTTCGACCGGCACGTGAGATCGGTTTTTGGCAGTAGAAAGCTTTTCCCGGCAACGCGTGTAGACACGTGTAGTGGTAGACGGCGGCGTCGCGACGGAATTCGTGGCGGCGGCGGCAGGGTTTTTTTCCGAGCAAGATTCTGTGTTCAAATTTTGGTGATGATCCGTTCATTTGGTAGATAATTGCCCACACAACTTCCTGACGCGTCTCAGAGTCATACAAGAGAATCTTTAAGTACACGCTTCAAAGGTCAATTATTTTCCTTCTGCTTTAATTGGAATTATTTTGTTGCGTGACAAATAGAATAAGGTAAAACTAAAATCCGGTACTCGTGTGGTATTTCAAAAGGGTTTGAATCGTATTACACGAGCGTTTGGGTTTGGTTGAGAATCTCCGATTCTGGAATGCATGGCACGAAAGTGAGATTTTTTACCGGAGCTGGGTAGATAATTCCTTCACTCTCTGATAAGCTGGAAATTTAGTGGTGGATTGAATGCAATTTGAGGGCTATTTTGAGGGATTTAATGAGCTAATAGGCTAATTTTACTTGCAGGGGAGATTTCATAAAGGATAGCAAAGAAAAGAGATTTTGGCAAATTTTGGAAGAAGTGGGCTGGATTGAAGAAAAGAAACTGCAAAGGGAGATTTATTAAAGTGGGCTGTGGGTTGAGACCCAAGATTTATTTTGGATTTTACAATAAGTTTTATTTTAATTGGTGTCCAAACTTAATTAGGAATAATTATATATATTCAATTGTGGGCCCGTTATGGGGAGTAGAATATATATACCAAAAGCGTAGGTTTTAGAGGATCTATCTTTGACTTTGGTTGGGAGGATTTTGGCTACAGGGTCGGCGGACCAGGAGGAAATTTTGGCCAAAGACTTCTTGCGGCTACAGTACTATTTCTTTTTTTTTTTATTGTTCATGGATTTATTATTATTAGTTTTGTTTTTAATTCTATTTTGAGTAGCTAAATCTTTAATTCTAGTCAGAGGAATTACACCCTAGATGTGAATTAAATTGTGAGATCAATTTGTTCTTAATATCAATTGAGTTTTGATTATTTAATTATTCTCCGCTTTGATTGTTAGATTATTTAGCATTAATTGAATAGCTGGTAGCATTCAATTCTTCCTAGGTAGTCTAGTCAACTCGAATACACGAGGTTCGGTATTCCTAAGAGTTTCAATTCAACTAATCACGTGGTACGTAGGTTAGCGTTTTGAAGGGAATAATTAATCAACGTGCAATTAAACAAGGTTTGATTAATTGTAAATTGAATTGGGTCCTAGACTATCGAAATCAATGTTCCAGGAGGTTCCAGGACAGATATTCGATTATAGATGCAGTTAACGGAGGTTCCTTAATTGTTGGGTTAAATTTATAGGACTGAACTGTTAGGAGGTTCCAACAGGGAAAACCAATATAATCAAGGTTAATTGGGAAAATTTGTGCATCGAGGATCAATTTATCACATCAGGGTGGAAACAATTCCTTTGACTAGATCATTTCCTAATTTTAATTTAAGCAAATTCCTGTTTTCTTTATTAATTTTAATTGAAGTTTATTTAAGTAGATTAAATTCTTAAAAACCCCCTTTTGGTTACCAATTTCTGATTTAATTAATTCACTACCCTGCTTCCTGTGGAGACGATCCTACTCACTGCTTGCTATTTTATTCTGTGTAGAGTAGGTATTTATTTTTGATTGGTTGACGACCCATCAAATTTTGGCGCCGTTGCCGGGGAGCACGGTTTAGTGTTTTTAATTTTAGTCAGAATTGTTTGTTCCTGTTTATGGTTCGCTCTTCTCGTACAGGCAAGTTAATCTTTTCACAGAGTGCAAATGGAAATTCATGCCAGGTAAGTTAAAGCCAAGATGACATGGCCCGTATTTGGTGGTAAGTATTTCTCCTTATGGCATGATTGAGATTCAAAGTTTAAAATCAGACAAAGTGTTTTGTGTTAATGGTCATAGACTTAAACTTTTTCTTGATAATGATATTATTGAGCATGTGGAGGAGATTACATTATTTCAGCCATTGTATGTGGATTAGTTAGAAGCATAACTGTGTCTAGCCAAAGACATAAAAGAAAGGCGCTTGTTGGGAGGCAACCCAAAATTTTTTATCATTCTTTTCATTTAGGTTGATTTAATTATTATTATTGGTTTGAGGAGCAAGAGGAAGTCCAGAATACAAGTTCTCTTGTGACATGCCCATGTCAAAAATCTGTTGTGTTTCTTACAGAATTTTTGGTTCACCAACAGAATACAAGTTTGCTTGTGACATGCCCATGTCAAAAATCTGTTGTGTTTCTTACAGAATTTTTGGTTCACCAACAGAATACAAGTTTGCTTGTGACATGCCCATGTCAAAAACCTGTTGTGTTTCTTAAAGAATTTTTGGTTCCCAACAGAATACAAGTTTTCTTCCCACATGGGCATGTCGACTAAAGTTCTTCCTTCATAAAAAAAAAAAAAAAAAAAAGTTTTTTCCATTTTTTTTTTTTTTTTTAAAAATAGTATTTGTTTTTTTCCAATTGTTAATTAGGGTTCACTTCGATTTTTATTTTATTCTCTCCATCAGTCGAGTCTACCCACAACGTAGCGGCGCTCCCTCCATCCGCCAAGTAAATTCCGCCGTCAACCTCCATCCACCTCCCTCCGCCAAGTGAACTCCCAGTTATTTCTGTCGCAATCCTCTAGTCCGCCGACGGTTTAGCTTCTTCTACCGGTTGTTCTTCGCCACCTTCACTCACTCGAGGCCTTAGGCGGTTGATTGACGGGTTCACTGCCGCGCCACCGTTCCAGTTTAGCGCCACCGTTCTGGTTCAGCGGCGGCGACTCATCAAGTTCTTTCGCCTTAGCTAGCCTTCGTTTCATCCAGGTGAATATGGTTCGCAAGAGAGCTCCGACCACAATTGTATTGCGTGATGAATCAAGTTCTTCAGAAGCGGAGACACTCTCTACACCATTGCCTGTTGCTTTACAGCGTCCCATGCGGCAAAAGAACCAACCGGAATCCAACGAAGCAGCAGCGGTCATCACATGCCCTTTGCCCACATGTGGGTTTGAAACCACCAATTCCTCCACCAGAGAGAAGCTTTCTTTTCCCCTTACTAACTTTAGTTTGTTTTAGTTATTTATTTTATGTATTTTTATTTTGTCTTGGTGGTGTGTGTTTTTGCGATCCCTTTTATGCCTATTTTTTTTTCTACATTGGGGACAATGTCGATTTTTAGGTGTGGGGGGATTGTTTTGTATGATTATTGTTTTGGGGGATGTTTTGTGTTTTATTGTGTTTAGAGTCTAGGTGTGGGGGAGGTGTAAATGTTATGTGTTTTGTGTTGGAAAATTGATATGCAATGTGTGATTTGGTGAGATAAGGATGAAATGTAGGAAGAATTAGTAGTATTGGGTGTTGGATGACTATAACTCTTCTTTGTGATAACTCAAATGATGATGCATGTTGGAGTGACACCAAAAGCCATATAAAGTGAGATTTTGGGCCTTAACGAGCAACAACTCTTTCTTGTGCTCAAATTATTTTTTTTTAGAGTGTTTCACACATAGTTTGCATATTCTAGAACTTGCTTTGTTATGCATGTTACCATTGCTTGTGAATTTGAAGTACAAAAAGGATAAAGGCAATAGGATAACCAAATTTGGCTTGCTAAAAATCCAACCTTCAATGCTTACCCTTAGTAACCTTTTTGAAGCTTGGACCTGATTCTTTGATTTTAAAGCCACTAAATTAAACCTAGGCCTGTGTTTAGCTTGCTTTTTTTTTTCCCCTAGTTATTGAAATGAGCATATACTTGGTTGTTAACTTGGGTTTGTGGTTTGAAGGCAGACATTGTAAGGCAATAGTAACTCATTAAGGATAAGTTGTGCTCTGACCAAGGCTGTTGAAAAGTAAGAAAAAAAAAGAAAATGAAAAAAAAGAAAAAAATACAAGAAAGAAAAGAAGCCAGTATAAACAAATTCAAATGAATTTGTGTGGCTAGAAAAAAAAAAGAAGAGAAAAAAGAAAAAAAAAAAAAAGAGGATTGTGGAAAGAGCCAAGTTGGAATCCTTTGTGGGTTACTAGTGTCTTGCATAGGTTATTCTCGGTAAGATGGTTGAAAGTTAACAATCAAGTGTGTTCTTTCTTTCATGACTTTAGCCTTTGTTTAATCCTTGTTTATCCTACCTTGTCCTGAGCCCCATGATGACCCTTGACGAAGACCTTTTGATTTGTACTTTGATTTATTTGAGTGATAGTAATGTGATAATTTTGCAAGCTTATGGTAAGAACATGTATGCGATGAATTGAGTGTTTAAATGTCCTTGAAACATTTTTGAGTGCATGAGAGATTACCGGTGAGGTGGTTGCCACTTTTATGTGTTATTTGAGTTTGGGAAGTTATGAGGAAGTGGTATAGTCATTACAAATGCTTGATGCTATGAAAACTCCTATGTGGATTGCAAATCTTGCTTAGTTACACATTGCATATTGAGAAGCCAAGTTGTTGTGTGTGTTTGTTTTGTGATTCTTGTTTAGTGTTGAGTCATGCTTGGGGACAAGCATTGTTTAGGTGTGGGGGAATTTGATAAGCTGGAAATTTAGTGGTGGATTGAATGCAATTTGAGGGCTATTTTGAGGGATTTAATGAGCTAATAGGCTAATTTTACTTGCAGGGGAGATTTCATAAAGGAGAGCAAAGAAAAGAGATTTTGGCAAATTTTGGAAGAAGTGGGCTGGATTGAAGAAAAGAAACTGCAAAGGGAGATTTATTAAAGTGGGCTGTGGGTTGAGACCCAAGATTTATTTTGGATTTTACAATAAGTTTTATTTTAATTGGTGTCCAAACTTAATTAGGAATAATTATATATATTCAATTGTGGGCCCGTTATGGGGAGTAGAATATATATACCAAAAGCGTAGGTTTTAGAGGATCTATCTTTGACTTTGGTTGGGAGGATTTTGGCTACAGGGTCGGCGGACCAGGAGGAAATTTTGGCCAAAGACTTCTTGCGGCTACAGTACTATTTCTTTTTTTTTTTATTGTTCATGGATTTATTATTATTAGTTTTGTTTTTAATTCTATTTTGAGTAGCTAAATCTTTAATTCTAGTCAGAGGAATTACACCCTAGATGTGAATTAAATTGTGAGATCAATTTGTTCTTAATATCAATTGAGTTTTGATTATTTAATTATTCTCCGCTTTGATTGTTAGATTATTTAGCATTAATTGAATAGCTGGTAGCATTCAATTCTTCCTAGGTAGTCTAGTCAACTCGAATACACGAGGTTCGGTATTCCTAAGAGTTTCAATTCAACTAATCACGTGGTACGTAGGTTAGCGTTTTGAAGGGAATAATTAATCAACGTGCAATTAAACAAGGTTTGATTAATTGTAAATTGAATTGGGTCCTAGACTATCGAAATCAATGTTCTAGGAGGTTCCAGGACAGATATTCGATTATAGATGCAGTTAACGGAGGTTCCTTAATTGTTGGGTTAAATTTATAGGACTGAACTGTTAGGAGGTTCCAACAGGGAAAACCAATATAATCAAGGTTAATTGGGAAAATTTGTGCATCGAGGATCAATTTATCACATCAGGGTGGAAACAATTCCTTTGACTAGATCATTTCCTAATTTTAATTTAAGCAAATTCCTGTTTTCTTTATTAATTTTAATTGAAGTTTATTTAAGTAGATTAAATTCTTAAAAACCCCCTTTTGGTTACCAATTTCTGATTTAATTAATTCACTACCCTGCTTCCTGTGGAGACGATCCTACTCACTGCTTGCTATTTTATTCTGTGTAGAGTAGGTATTTATTTTTGATTGGTTGACGACCCATCACTCTCATCCAAAGAGTTAAACCAAGCACTTGCATTGTCCTTCAAAGAGAAAGGGAATAAAATCCTTTTCATCTTATCACGTGTGAGACATTGCAACTGTGTCGTATTGTATAACATAAGAAAGTTCTTCACATGAGCATTAGCATCTTCACCATCAAATCCTCTAAATTGTGACCCATTTTGAATCAAATTGATCAATTGGGGCTGAATTTGATAGGTCTCCTCATCATCCCCTTGCAGATCTTCCGACTCTTGAAAATGTGGCTCAAAATACCACCCGAAGTTCCTCTCTTCTTGGGCAGCCATTTTTTTTCTTGTTCACCAATTTAATTTCTTCTTCTCAACACTCTTTCAGTAATATCGCCAAGCTCAAGTACAATTCCTCTAGGTTGTGATCTAATGACAACCATAAACCAATCACTATTAACCAAATAAACCGAAAACCTACAAACAAGTAAAACTATTAGAAAATAACTCAAAACTCACAAAAAATAATAAAATAACAAAAAGTACTGCACTATTAAGGTTACTTACAAAGACTCGAAAACAACTAAAAACTACTAAAAATGCAAAAACAAGTAAACACCACAAACTACCAACAACAATAATCACTCAAAATAGACAAATCTCCGTCGACCGACGCTAATTTTGACGCGTGCTCTTCATTGTTTAACCTTTAGGCGAATACTTCAAAAAAAAATTTATAAATAAACAAAACAAAAATACTAAAACTATAGTATTTAAGGTTTCATTCCCATGAAATTTGTGGTCTTGAATGAAGTGGTTGTTGGGTTCGAGTCCTCACTTACTACAATTTCTAGTAGTTTAGTAGCATAATAATCTAACAAAATAAAGTATAAGATAGTGATTTGGTAAAAGTCATGCAAAGAACAAAATAAAGAAAATAAAAGATAATATGGGTTAAAGGCGGAAAATCACACCATAACCAAGATCTAAGGAGCTATTGTAAGCAAATTATCATGCAATTGTTCTTGGACACCTTAATGCCATCCTTACCGAAATATAAGGGCTAAAACTAGACAATAATAGAAATAGGGTCGTCAATCCTATCTATTATCGATCCTCTACTTTATCTTCCTTTAGATCGAGTAAAATTACCCATTCCAATTCCACTTGTAGTATAAAACCATGAAACTTGTAACACAAGACATCATAGTTGTCTCAACCACATGCTCATCAAAGTAGATAATCCAACAACAATACTTTGCAATAAAGTAGATTCAACATACAAATCAACAACAAGGGATTTTTTATATCCATAAACATGAATTAATCAATTCTTTCATGAAACCCATTTAACAATAAGCATGAATAACCAAATAGTAGAACAAAAACCACATGGAAGTAATGAGAATATATCGAAATAACTCGATTAGCAAGAAAGGTGAGGCCTTAGCATCCATAATGCAAGACTACTCTCAATTCTTAGAGCCTCCACCATAAAGAAACACCAATCTTTCATTAAATCCATTAGCTTGTTCAATATCTCTTCGAAATCCACTACCCCCTATCACTTAGAAAGGTAGATTTTCCTAGAATCTACTTAGAACATGATGTTCTAAGAGAATTCATAGTGTGTGTAAAAAGGTGAGAAAGTGTGTGTTTCTTCTTCACTAAGCTACTCTCTCTAAACTATGAAAAAACACACTAATGTGTAATGGTATGTGTCTTTACAAGGTGTATTGGTCATTAAGAAAGGTCTCAGAGGGCTAAAATTGGAATTATATAAGAAAAGTCACGCCAAGAGTAAAGTTCGACTTTCAGCAGCGATTTCCGGGCGACAACCAGGCGGTGGCGCCATGGTGACGCCGATGTCGGCGACGATCAGCATTGACGCCATATGGATGCCAGAGTTGGCGACAACCAGGCGCTATCGCCTAGTGGATGCCGAACTCGAAGTCTTCATCATTCCGCGCTATTTCCAAATTATTCTCTTTAAACTTCAATTGTGAGTTTTGAATACAGAAAAGCTATGGCTTATATCAAAAACTAATATCCACAGATGACATATCATTTTGTTTCAGTATTAAATTGTTCCATTATATCATAAAACTAGATAAAGGGGTGTGTGAAAGACACAGTAGATACCGTTATTGGTTAAAGTATTGATATATAAAAAGTATGCTCGTAACTGAGATAGTCTGAACATACTATCGGTATAGGTTATCGTGTGATTTGGAAATTAGTTTATCTAGACTAGTTTAAATCACACGGATATGCTCGAGGCATATTGAGCACGACCAGTTTGGATAGAATTGACTTATACTGATCAGCAAAGTCAATTCGGTCCTAGTATTCAGTCTCTCAATCCCGAGATTGGGACGGGCGTGAGAATTGGATATCGTATGCTTTGATTTGCCAAAGAGTGCGGTCAATTGAAGCCTATACCTCGGTAGATTGGGTATGCGGTGTTTAGCTTCTTATGTGCCGTTGCTAGTCGGAGGAATCCACGTACCGGTTTGCCGGGTTGATGGTGCTCCCGAGATGAGCTCGTAAGGTCTATTATACTAAACCGGGCCGGTGGACTTTATGTCCGGTATAATAAAAGGTCGAGTGGTACTAATCTCGGATACCAAGAAGTTGGTGAATTAGTTTGTCAGTAAATTGATAAACTGACGAGCGCTAGATTTTTAATGTGGGGAGATAGAAGAAAATATAATGGCACGATGTAAAGTCATTTTTGAGCGGTAGTTCCATAATTAGTCCGATAGTGGTATGACTAATTATGCATTTGACTAATCGACAAGGTGAATTAATTAATCCAAAATGTTTAATTAATATTTAATTGACAAGGTGAATTAAGAAACTAATTCTATTTGAATTAATTAATTCTAAGGGTTCGATTAAATTAAATTAACGAAGTGGATTAAGAAATTAATTCGAATGGGTCGATTGGAGTTGATTAGTCGGGAAAGACTAAGCGGTCAACGAAAGTCAAATTAAAAGGCCCAACTCAAGAGCCCATTAGGTCTCCATTAGAGCTCCTATAAATAGAAAGCTTAAGGCCAAAGAAACGTAAGAAAATCTTGCAAGACATTTATGTCTTCCTTAGAGTGAGAAAGTTCTAGAGAGAAACTCACTTCCCTTTCGAGTTTTCTTTCAAAAACGAACTTGGATTCTCACTTCTCGATTTAGATTAAGCTTGAAAGATTAAACTTTTAGATGGCTCATCGATTTTTGGAGTTGCCCACTGCTGGAATTACTGTTCACGGGGTACTGTTCACGTCGGAATCACTGTTCACGCCGGACACTGTTCACGGATACTGTTCACTCCGGGGTGCTTGATCCAGCTGGGTTTGTGTTGATCTCTTCCTTGGGTTGGTGATTCACAATCCCGGTTGTCCAGATCGTGACCGGAGTTGAAGCGGGTTCGATTTTATTGGCGAGAAAAGTAGTGGGCAGCAGTTTTTTGGGTTAAAGGTTTGATCTTTTGGGCAGATTTGATCTAATTGAGGGATTTTCTTGGCGGGTTTCTCGTAGGCTTTGGTAGCAGACTTCGATAGATTATTGCCCACGCAATATTCGAAGTTTTCTCGGAGTTATCTTTTGGATTTCTTGTGAAATTAGCATAAAGATTGGATTTTTCTTATTGCGTTGGACTTCGCTACAAAGGTATAACCTTTAATCCTTCCGCTTTTAATTAAAGGTGTGATCTTTGTGCGTTAGATGTCATTTTAATAAATTAAATAAGTATAAGCCAAGATCCGTTCGTGGGTAAATGAATTTGAGCCTGAGCTTGGTCGAAAGCTTCCGATTCTGGAATGCATTGCACGAAAGTGAGGTTTCGATTTAGCCCGGGCTTGTTATGTTTTCCTTCATCAATATGGCATGATTTCTTCATTTTTTCTAGCAAAAGTCTTTAAGATTTGTTCCAAAATCTCCAAAGCGCATCCTTAATACAAAACCATGCAAATCCAACTATAAGTGCATTGAAAACTCATAAAAGATGTCATATTCATTGAAAATCAACTAAAAGTAAGCTAAACATGTATGATTTTAGGTCATAAAAATGTATATTTTGGAGTTACGTCACCCATCTCATCCCCTCCTCTTTTATCATCCTCCCCCCATAGTCAAACCCAAATCAAAATTCCCTTTTTCCTCTTCTCCCCTTTATTCCCAAATTGGACTTGTTTTTCTTTTATTAACCACTAAATCAACACAAAGAAAAAAAGTAGAAGGAATTCGCTTACGCTGGTTTTCTTCCACCATTGTTACGGAATATGCACACGGGAATGGGTCTATGGTTTAGGTGGCGAGGTGCGGTCGAGACTACTACTCTTGGTGTCTACGAGAAGTGGCCAACGACTAGCGAGTCTCAGCTAGGGGCAAAACATATATGGTGGCTTTGTATTGTGGATGAGGGAGAAATCAAAAGAAAGAAAAAGGGTGAGAAGTGGATGAGAGAGAAATAAGAAGAAAAAAGAAAAGTGAGAAGAAGCCAAAAGGACATCCGAAAGGAATCGAAAGAACAAAATTGTCAAACCGACCAATTTGGTCAGGAATTAACCATTCCCCAATTTTAAGAAATCAACTCACTGTTCCCAATCCCATTCTGCAACCAAGCAATTTTTTTAAAAAAACTGGAATCAATCCCATAGATCCATTCCCATTCCTTTAAACCAATCCGGCCCTACATTTCAAATTTGTAACTTACCAAAAATGTTGAAGCAATTATTTCCCTAACGGCCAGATCGACCAGATCACGTGCTTAATTTTGAATTGGAAATCCAAATGTCACGTGCCGCTTCCTCCTAAATCTGTAATCCCAAATACGGTATCGACTTAAAATTTTAAAACCCTCCCTCCTCTGAAATTACTCTCTCGGGGTCGTCCGGCGCTACCTCCGTCGGCTTCGCACACAAAAGTCGAACTCCCATCAACGGTGGTGACGGTAGAAACTTTAACGGAAGGGTGCCTACTCGATGGAGGTGTCAAGTTTTTGAAACTAGTTATCCGCCGCATTTACAGTCCGCCGAGGTCTTATTACCGTCCGGTTGCGATTCCCGGCGACCTCGAAACAATAAACAAATACTCACTTTCTTATATAGCTCTCATCATAATAGTTTCCAAGTTTACTGCGAGCTGTACGTATAGAATTAATTATCCATGGAAGCCATTCTCACGGAGTGTGTGCATAATAGCCTCCGGCACTTCATGTATCGCAATGCCATTTTCATGTGCGAACGTCTATGCGCTGAATTCTCCTCTGAGGTAACCCTAACACTTGTATTATTTCCATTCCTAATCTTTGAATGAATGAATTAATTTGTGGAAGTCTATTTAGTTAATATTTCAAGTCCCGAGGTTCAAAAAAAAAAAAAAAAGAACAAAAAAGGTCCTAGCTTTTGAACTTTGTGGTCTTAAAGAGTAAGAGCGGAGAATATTTCGTTGTAGTTATGTTAGAAGTGGAAATGACTCATAGAGATCTATAGAACCGTTGAAGCCCTGGGATGCAAATGAGTATGGGGTTTTCTGGAATATATGAAAATGTTTGTTTAGCATAAAGTAGGGTTTTTATAGAAAATTTTGCGAGTTTCTGTTGAAGACTGTCTTTTTGAGACTGGGGGTGAACTTTTGTACGTAGAGGAAATTACTTATGTTGGAAACTGAGAAATATAAGCTAAAAGTTTGGTGCCTCTGTTTTCTGAATATATTTGTGTGCTAAGTTAAAGGAAAAGGAATTTGTGAAGAGAATACTTGAGTATGGTTAATAGTTGACCATAACAGGGGAGAGAGTTTGTTTAGATGATTTGAAACCCTTGGAAATATGATTATGAGGAGCAGTAGTAATGTAGGATGTTGGCTGTGGGAAAAAAATGATAGCCTTTTTTTTAAAGATTATTGTCTAAAATTATTAAAGAGAAAGTAAAAGATGGACCTGAATAAATATTCAAGTACTAAGCACGTACAAATGAACATCCAATCTAGAATACTTTCCTTATTAAGAGATTTGTGTGCCTGTTGTTTTCAGTGACACGTCTGTGTTAACTATTGTAATTGTCTCAGTAAGTAAGCAATGGTGTATCATATTTCCTTCTTCTTGTTCTTTTCTTGACCTATCTTTTATGAAGTTTCTTATCACGTGACAAACTGTGAGTTATGAAGATGAAATCTTCAAGCATTATTTGCCAGTCTCACTTAAATGGTCATCCCCCTATTAAGCTCACTGTCATCTTTGCTCTTGTTTTGATGATGAACAGCAAAATAATTTTTCTTATGATTTCCAGCAGCCATGGGTTGATACAGGCTTCTCTTAAGATTTTGTTGTACAGATGGAAATTGGTCAATGTTCTAATGGTTTATGTAATCTGTCAAAAATCTTGATGCCAACTGGATTGATCTAATTTGTTGTCTGCATATCATATCTCTTTGTAAGAATAAATTATATATTCAATCTATTCCAACATTGTTATGCTTTTCTGATCTCTGTCATCCCTTGTTGATTTACCCCTTTTTTAGCTGTCAATTTTTACAAACTTTTCTGCTTGACTTTGGCACAATTATTTGGTGAATCTAATTCTCTTATTTTGTTGATTAGAATTATATCTTTTTGTTGGATATTATAGTTCAAAATTCTTTGATTATGATATGCTTATACCTTCTCTTGAAAGAAACAAACTGATGGTCTGCAGGTTTCTAATTATTGCATTTTTTAATTATCTCATGTCACAGTGTTCTTTAAGTAGTTCCCACCTTGGAATAAAATAAGAAAAATGGGAAACTTTATAGAATTTGTGTTCTTAATGCATGTGCGATGGTAGATAGATGAAAATTAAGAGCCATGGATCGTTGACAGGCTTTGTACAGCGGGGAAAGTGGCAATTGTAGTAATGTTGGGTGCTATTCTGCTGACTCACTTGTTTAAGGTGAAATTAGTTTAGATTAGCAAAGAATAGAAGTTTGTGATTGGAATCACTCTTGAAAATTTCGAGAAGTATCTCACCTATGGTTAAGCTTGCATCAGAGTAGTCCCACAAAGAACTATTTCTGTTGTAAGAGTTCTTATTGACCCAATTTAAAAATCAGAGGTTTAAAAAAACTTTAAGAAACATTGGTCTTATCCAAGTGAGTCTTTTACTTTTAATCAATCCAAGAAATATCCATGCTGTAGAAATTGTCAAAACCACAAAAATGCATTTTCGTGATGTAGAATAAAACTAATTTTTTGCTGTGATACGAAACCTTAACTGACCATGAATGACACTAAATTTATGTATTGAAGTCTCCTTTCCGTGTTGGTTATACTTTCAATGATTGCTTCCGAGACTCCTCACCATGTAGCTATTGTGCAGTCTTTTGGGTTTGATCCGGAGAAGTAATTTTCTTGTTTTAACGTTGGGTTTTTTGTTGGACGTTATCACCTGATAATCTTCTGTAAAATGCAGATGAATTTGCAGCTATTAGCTGTCTGCTACTTGCAAACTAATCAGGCTTATTCTGCTTACCATGTCTTAAAAGGTATGAGTTACATACTCTCTTAGTGGTGTGATTAAGATAGTAGTTCTCATCATGTCTATATATATCTTTCTAGATGTTTGAGTAACTCTCATTTTGGTTTAATTACTTTCCATATTTAATACCTTATGAAGGACGCGACACGGCTCAATCCCGCTACTTGTTTGCTCTGTCTTGCTTTAAGATGGATCTTCTTAGTGAAGCAGAAAAGGCATTATGCCCGCCTAATGAGTCAACTGCAGAGGTAGAGGTTCTGAACCTTGTTTGCTGTAAATATCTTTAAGGAACTTAGGTGCATTTTTGCAGTGATGGTAAAATGTATGTATGCATGCGTGTTGATATACTTGTTTTTGTGATTTGCTTCATCCCTTAATGTATATATCTGGAGCTGAGGTCAAGAAATTCAAACTTAAATAAAGCAAAGCATATTTGTGCATACTTGCAAGATTTATCGTGAACAGAGCACGTGGGGAAACATGTTTTTGGCATGATAAATATAAAAAACAGAGCATATTTGTGCATGAACAAATATAGACGTTACCATATATATATATGTTATGTATGTATATTTCTATTTATTCAAGGGTGTGTTTGATAAATCAATTCAACATTTACTTTTAATTGATTAGTTCTGTTTGATAAACACTTAATTTAATATATTAAGCACTTATTCAATTAAGTGTGTTTGATAACAGATTTTGCATGTCTGAATTAAATTAGACATCTGAATCTCTTAGTTAAAACTCTCACTTTCTAATTAAGTGATTTATCTACACGTTCAATCATGTACGTTTAAGTACATTTTTTAATAGCAAAACTATCCTTACCCCCTTTTTTTGCTCTTTTTACTGGAACACACTCTCTCTTCCATCCACATCCCCTCCCTTTTCTTTTTTAAAGTTTCTTAATAAAATTTCCTTTAATTTTATAATAATATTTTTATTTAAAGATTAATTTTTATTTTATAAAAATAATCTCGATTTTAGTGTAGAATAAAATTGTTTCTACTTATTTTATTATTAATGATAATAATAAAATTTTTAAAATCAGAAGAAAATTATAATTAGATTTTTGATAAAATTAAATATAGTTAAATTAATAATTCTTTTAAAACATAAACATGTTTTTTTATTTTTTAAAATGAATGGGCAAAATTATAGAAGAAATCATATTAAGACTTCAGGCATGTAGCATTATCCAACCGTTAAATATTATTCAGTATTTAGATTCAGACGTGTATACTTTTTATTTTCATTCATTCCGATTAAGTTACTTATTAAATTCAGATTTCAGTTTTCACTCTTTAGACCTCAAATTAATTTTTATCAAATGGAACTAAGTGCTTAATTACTATTATTGTTTGATAACTCAACTTAAAACCAACTTAATAAATAAAGAATTTTTTAATTAAGCACTTAATAATTAAGTGCGATTGATAACTACAAATTTTTTATGAGAGTTTGAAATACAAGTACAATTGTTAGTCTGAAAATAAGTGATATCTATCAGTTATTACTGAATTGAATTACTAGATTTTTTTTTCTTTTTCATTTTAGTTTTATTTTTAAAAATAAATTTTATTTTATTAAATTTTTTTTCTAAAAAATATTTTTATCATTTAAAGAAATAAAAAATATATTCATGACATGAATTGTTGTCTTTTAGAAATTTTTATTAACATTGCGATGTTTATTTTGACTAATATTTTAGTTTTAAAGTGAAAATGAAAGCAAAGTTTATTGTCAAAAGTTTTAAAAATATTTTTATTATCAGAATTTCATATGATTAAGTATAAACAATTACACATTGAAAAAATTATATTATAAGTTAAAAAAATAATTGTTTTTATTATGACAATTTTATAAGACTATATTTTTGGAAAAAAAAGATTGTTTAGTTTAAAATTCAAATATATTTAGTTTCTTGGACTTATTTCATACTTCAGACTTGAGATATATTTGTAGATGTTAGATTTCAATTTTATCAAGCTGACTTTAATGAATTCAGTTTGTAGATTTCAGATCTTAAATTAAGTTTTATAAAATAGATTCTAAATAAGATAAACCATCTAGCATATGTGAGTGATTGTTGTACTTAAATTTTGTGTGCGGCACTAACGAAAAACTCCTATGATCTAGAACTGTACAAATGTCTCACTGGATCATCTTAATGCACTACCAGCATTGCTTGAATGCGCATTAAAATTATAGAAAGTGCCATGCATTTAGGAGTGTTGGGTTGCTTGATCAGAGAATAGAATTTCTGGAGAAATACTGCAATAAATTGTTTGTCATTTAGGCGTTAAGCTATGCTTTATTGAATATTTTGGCGCAGATTTTTGTTCTGCAAAAAGGAGGAGGGGGGGGGGGGGGGGGGTGGGAATAAAGCCTCACCAGAATCCGATCTCTGCAGAACTTGTTGAATATCGTATCATCCAGTGATTTCTTTAGCTTGAAAAATATCAACTGACCCTCCTGTTTATTGTTAAAATAGAAAATGTTTAGGAACCAACTAGCAGAATAATATTCAGGTTATCATCAGAATTGCTTGGTTCTTCATTAGATACTAAGACGTATGGAAGTGCTCATCGGGCATTTGTATTTAGTTCTGAGTTTTGATGCTTTTCCCATAGGAGGAGGAAAAGTAAAATCATTAGAAAAGCCAGTTTTTGTTGGCCGAATTATGAAAATATCCTAATTGAAAGGAGGGGAAGGAGGGATGCAAATGAGAGGCCTTGAGATGAACCCTTCCCATAGCCAAAAAAGGGAAAAAAAAAAAAAAAAAACTAATCGAAATAATATACACACGGAAACAAGAATAAAATCACCTGATAGTGGGCTACTGAACTTGTGGGAAGATTTTGTTAACAGATCTAGAATTAGAGGCAAACTAAGTAGGGCGTGAATACTGACTTTTTACCTTTTGTTACATTTTATGCCATGTACCTGAAGGTGGTATTCTGTTTGCTCTGCAGGTTCCAAATGGTGCAGCTGGCCACTACCTTCTTGGCCTTATTTACAGGTTCTTGTTTCTTTCGGGCTCATTTGCAATATTTTTTACAAATGGCTGTTGTAGAGATAAATACTGCAAACATTTAATTTTCGAATATATTTAACTTCTTTAGTGTTAGTGTTACCTGTTTGCAACACTTCTTGTTTGGTGAAAATAAGTTATTTCTTTGGAAAATTTTCTCATAAATTGTGGAGTGTTTTGTAAAACTATTTGTCATGAACTCATGAATTGATACCATCATTAACGTGTAGCTGTCTATCTATCTCCTTTTTGCAATTCCAGTCTCCATAAAGAAATTTTATGTTTTATTATCATTCACAGATGAAGAACATGGGTACTGTTTTGTAACATCTCAAATGACGTCCTCAATGTCTGTCTCTGTTGCTTGGTAATAATCTTGGTTTCCTGACAAATTGCCCAACAAGAAATGTCACTCATTTAATTTATTGTTGGCTCATTGTAATCAGAATTTAACAGTTTCTTTCCAATCATATTTCTTGAAATTTGAGCTGCAATTGTATTTCAAAGTCTATGTTGCCTCCTGTAATGCTTCACATTTTAGATCTTTGTATCATGTAAGTACTTTGAGCTTCTGAATGGTGTCTATGAAGACACTTTGTGGGGGTCTGTATTCATAGGAAAGTAAACAACATAGCCCTCATGTCTCTAATAACATCTTCGTGTTTCTTTATGCCATAGGTTTAGGCTTAATTGAGAATTGGTTTATCAATGTGACCTTTCTTGTTACATTGGTGAACAGTAAAATTTTCTAATCAACATTTTGCTTACTGTATCTACAGAGTGTTATTCTGGTCTTAAGGAGCTTGCTTTTGTTTTCCTCCTTTTTATTCACCTTCTTAATTTTTCCTTCTTTCTGCATTTTGCTTGCTAACCAGCATAATTAAACAGCTGGGTGCTTATTTTTGGTTTGAATGTCTTGTTAAATTTGAACTTGATCGGCTGAGGTTTCACTTCACGTTGTACATTTCAGGTATACAGACAGAAGGAAATGTGCTATTCAGCATTTCAGTCAGGCTTTGTCATTAGATCCTCTGCTATGGGCTGCATATGAGGAACTCTGCATATTAGGTTCGTGTCAGGAAAATTACAGGTTTTACTTTGCTTCTTCTTCTTTGTGTTCGGTTGAAGTTAAGACAATATCTGTCTGGTTATTGAGATAAGTACTTTAATGTGTTGGCTACTTATCATTTAATGCCAGTTAATACAGGGTAATTTCTGTGAAGGGTAAGCTTGAAGCTCTTAGTTTTAAAGATAAAAAAGAAGCAACTTTCTGAATTTATTATTTAAGTGCTGGAATGTTTACAACAGTATGTGGAACCATGCCTTAATTCACTGAAAGTTGTGCCCTCTTAGGGGGTTTTAGTTTTGGAGGTTTAGGAGTGGGAATGGGGATGAAAATGATAGATGGCGTTTTGTATACTATGGGTATGGAGGTTCAAGTTTCATACTCAAAACTTAAAAACCCAATCCTCCATGTGGTTCCTTCATGCAGATGAATATGGGTATTGTTTTAAAGTTTAAACATTATGTATGAAAACCATAATGTGTTTTTACATCCTTTTTCTTCTATCTTTTCTTTCCACTTTCTCTCACTCATTTTCCCCTCTACCTCTAATTTCTTCTATCTGTCTCACCCAATTTTCTTGCTTCTCACATCCCACTTTCTATAGCCTTCTAATTTTCTCTCTCTAGTTTATTGTTTGCTGGTGGTTATCCAAAATATTGCATATATTTGCAAGAAAGTAATCTTGCTGATCGCATCCAGAAACTGATTCTGAATTTCTACAGCTGAATCCTGACTTTAATGAAAAGGGTCATGCTTTTAACTCACGAGGGTTGTGTTTTTTCAAGCTTGGGAGGAATGATAGGGATGAAAGTCAAAAGGTTATTTAAGTCTATAAAAGGTGAGGTAACGATTATTAGTGATATCATTAGTACTAATGAAAAAGAAGTAAAAGGTGACATATATATGCATATCTTCACTTTCCTATTCTATGCTTGCACACAATATTCACACTTCTAACACTTCTAACAAAGATGATCAAGGCCCAAACATTGATTTGGCATGATTTGGATGATAAGTAGCCAATTTCTGAACTTGGATAACTTGCAAGAATGTTTTAATCAAGTCTCTAGATGCCGGAAGTTGATTTCTTGTTTTTGATTTTGATTTTTCTTTTTCAGTTTTTAGTTAAGTTTGTATTAGTGAATCGCTACTTTGTAGGGGGAATACCCTGAATTCTTAAATTTCTATCTTGAGTATTTGTTTTTAAAATTTATTTAGCAAGTGGTCCCCTATGTGGCATTGAGTTTAGATAGGATATTCATTCTTTAAGAATGTGAAGGTGAATCCTAATCTAAATTCTTAATGTTTTGCATTCCATGAACAATCCCTGTGAGGGATTCAGAATTTCAGTTCAATAAGACCTTCCTGTAATAGTTGTCCTCTTCAACGGTTGTGTGATGTGAGTTTGCCATGGTTGTAATGCATAAAATGTACCTATGTGTGACTCCTGAAGATTTCTGGGAGTGATTCCTAAAACATTTTAGATTTCCTGCAACTTTATTCTAGTTTTGAGTATTGTTTTCTGCCTTCTTGGAATCGAACTAAAAGAGTTTCTAAGATCTGTTTCATCTGAAACACACTTGTGCTGCATCATTTTACTTTTTGTCAAGTTGATTTTTGTCTTCCCTTGCTTCTAAGCTTATCTATGATTGTTATCATACATTTTGTTTGGAAAATTTCCTGTGAGCTATTTTGATAATTACATGATTGTTTGGCTGAAGTGAACTGGTCTCCTTCAATTTGATGTTTGTGTTCTCTATAACAGAGCTTTTTGACTGCACCAGTCATGTGTTGATAAATTTGCTTGATCGTTTTGGAGAAGTTGTGCTTGTACTTAGAACTATTAGTTGAGCTAAGATACATTTTGCGGCAGGTGCTGCGGAAGAGGCTGCTAGAGTTTTCAGTGATGCTGCTTCTGTTTGTATCCAGAAACAGCACATACCCCATGGATCAACATTGAAAAGTTTGCTATCTTCAAGCGAGAATAACAGTATGAATTTGAGCAAGAATTTGGGTTCAGAAGATCTGAGTCCAAGGCACATGAAACATATGCAGAGCAATAGTCACCGGGACATATCTGCAAACTATCATGGTCTGCCTCAATCTGGCGGAAATGGGAGCCAGCCTTTAAATTGTGGTCCTACTACTATGTCTTTTTATAATACTCCTTCTCCAATGGCCCCAGCAACACAGGTACAGCTATCAGCCACCTTATGAATAGTAGCTGTTAAATAAAATGAGAGATGGTGGAACTACTTGGTGCATAATAAGCTCATAAGTTGGGCATATATTGATACTAAACTATGGGTGCACAATGAAAAATATACCCTATTCTATCTCTAAACACTTATAGTGCTTTCATTCACGTTGGAGCATATATTTTGTATGTGTTAAACTTGTTACAAATAAGTTCAACTTGGGGCCATGTAGAAATATTTAAAACAGGATATATGTAAATCTAAATGGGAGTGTGCTATGATAGAACACAATGGCAAGATATCATTAGTATAGCCGACCCACCTGAAAGTTTTGTTGTCGTTGCCTTTCTTAAAAAATTATTATACTAATCAAGTTTCTTCATTAATGCTTGATTAAGGACAACTTCATTTGTATCCAACTTGCTGGTTTCCTCATGGGTCTTAATGGAACTGGGTAATATTATGATAGTTCTTAATTTTGGATATCCGGGAGTTATTAGTTGTCTGCATTGTTGCCTTCAGTACTAACTTTATCAGTTTTGCAAATTTCATGCCTATCTTAGCTTCTTAATATCTTGCAGTTGTCAGGTGTTGCTCCGCCACCTCTATGTAGGAATGTGCAAATAAATGGCCCAATCCCATGTGCGTTTGGTGCTGACAGTTCTCCCCGATCAACTTTAAATGCAACAATACAGGCCCCTAGAAGAAAATTTGTTGATGAAGGGAAGCTAAGAAAGGTTAGAAAGTTGAAGTGTTTCCTTACTGAAATTTTGTTGGAGGATTATGGTTATAATCATGCACCTTTACATTTCATGATATTTGGGCATAGCTGCTAGATACACGTAGGTTTAGTTTCCATGCCAACCAAGACTTGTAGCATCTTTGTTCTTCTGTTAACAGTTTAAAATTTCTTGCTACTGGTGAAGATGTTATGCTTTGATATAGGACATGGTTCCTTGAAATTTTTTCCTCCTCGAGTTTAAGAATGGTACCCTGGCTTCTGCACATTAGATCATATTTTTATTTTCATTGTCTTGTCAAATAGTGCATGTGTAGGTGTGTATATGTTTGTTGGGAACTTCTGCTGTAATGATAAAACTCTGGTATTCTATTATTTACAATGGAAACTATAGTATCATGGTTGCTTAGAAATTTAACAACCTGAGGTTCAAAATGTGATTGAGTTGAGTCGTAGATATAGCATCCCAAGCTTAGTTGGTGTGATGTAAAGATTGTTGGTGTCTTTTGTCTTACACGAATATTTCGAATAATTTATTGGTACTAAATTGAATCGTTATGCTTGTTAAAGGTATCAGGAAGGTTATTTACTGATTCTGGCCCTCGACGGAGCACAAGACTTGCCTCTGGGGAGGCTCCAACCAACACGAATTCAAGTGCGTCAGGGAATGGAACAAATCACTCCTCAAAATATCTTGGTGGCACTAAGTTGAGCGCAGCGTCATCACGTGCAGTCACAGGTCGAAAAGGACAATCTTGGGCTAATGAAAATTGTGATGAAGGTGATGAATTTTTAGTCCAGAAACTTCCGATAACTAGCTCCTCTTAGTTCAATTTCTAGGAATAAGATGTAGAGATGAAATCAGGTAATTGGTATGCATCAAATCCAAAAGACTGTATTATGAATCCAGGAACATTTGTACTCCAATGCCAATTTTTGGGCGGCTTGCTTGATGGTCAGTGGGAGATGTTGCGTGAGACCTGCCTTTAGCTTGATGGATCCAGTAACCTTAGCTTTTGATTTCTTAAGGTTTCCAGCATAATCGAGGAGCTAATTATGGAGATATTTCATCTTTAAATATGTGCCATTAGCAGCATATCACTTTCAACTCCATTCTAAACCTTCTGATTTCAATGTCAAGTGCACTGTGAGGAGTTGCAATATTAACTTTTATATTTTGTCTCATCTCACTCCATTAAAGTAGTTTATGATCCTTGTCCTTGCCAAATTATGTTTTCTGGTTTCATTACAGTTAAGATAGCTTTTGGTGGTATATCAGAATAACTGTTAACTAGGCATGATTGTTTTCATGCAAAGATAGAAGTGGGCTGGTTAATGTTAGGACACGCTTTTTGCACTGAACTCATAAGTTGATCCATTGTCAAGTTACAACAATTAATAAGGATAGTGGGATAAGAGGATTTATTCCTCGACCAGTTATATTGGCTCTGGCTTCATAATACTCTAGCTGCTTATAACAAATTAATTAATGTTTCAGGGACAAAGCATGATCTCTATGATGATACTCGTAATAGTAGTACCGCCTCTTCATCCCCCTCTAGTGAATCTAGATCCCTAGAACAAGAAGGGCCAGCAGTGGCTGCAGCTGGTGCTTTAGAGTTATTGGCGCTATTGCGGATTCTTGGGGAAGGTTATAGACTCTTGTGTATCTATAGATGTCAGGTATGGAATTGTCAACGTAATGAAATAGAATTCATGCAAACCTTCTTTAGTTACATTTAGATGTATGAATTTGCTAGAACAGGATGCAGTTGATGTCTATGTGAAGCTGTCCCAAAAGCAATATAATACCGGCTGGGTACTTTCACAGGTAGGTTTGTTGCTTTGATTTTACTTTTTTTAGTTTTTCACTTGTGTGGACATGTAAGTATGCAGGATTCAATTCTAGCTTCAAATGTGGATTCATGCCTCGTATTGTTTCAATGGGTCTTTGTGCAGGTTGGAAAAGCATACTTTGAAATGGTTGATTATGTTGAAGCAGATCGTGCTTTTAGTCTTGCTCGTCTTGCCTCCCCTCATAGTTTAGAGGGAATGGACATCTATTCTACAGTTCTTTATGTGAGTGTTCTAAACTGTTAGAAAGATTTATTCTTTTGTATATCCGACAGTAGAGCTGTTTATGTTCCATGAATGGCGTTTACCTCTAAAGATATCTTGCAATTGTCTTATTTTCTCTAAATATCTGTTCACTTTTTCTTGCTGCTTGTTTTGTCCATTCTTGTACTCCTGGACGTGAAGTTTTGATAACTTTCCAAGTATTGTTTCATTATTTCGTTTCAAATGGAATGTAAAGTTAGTTAACGTCAACCATTTGATTATGACATAAAATAACTTACCCACTTTCCGACAAATAAAGATAGTTAGCCCGAAGAAGCTCTGGGTAGGGCTTCACAGGGCTATTCTGGCTAGCCGGCTTGAGGATTTCGAGTGAGCCCTGCCAGTGATTGAGGCAACAAGTCGATTGGCGATAGGAGTTATGATGTTAACTATGACCCCTGTGGCTCATGTACCATTTGATTATAATATTAAATATTCATTCTTTCCCATTTTTGTGCCAAAAGTTGTTGGCACTATCAAATTGATGAAGAGATGAGTGCTGTGCATGTTGGGTTACTAGTTTCTGATAATTGCTTTGGCTTTTGAAACTAGTTTTGACTACAATTTCATGCCAAATCTGTTTCAGCATCTGAAGGAGGATATGAAGTTGAGTTACCTTGCCCAAGAGCTAATTTCAACTGACCGCTTGGCTCCTCAATCATGGTATAATTTGTTTGTAGTATTTCTCTGGATCAAGCTTTGTTATAAACTAGCCATATATGTCATGCATCTGACCTAGGTAAAAAACACTTCCCTCTGAATTGGTTTTCGTAAGTCTCAGCTTACTCCCAGTTACCTCACTTATACTTTGAACTGTACTATGAAATTGATGGAAAATACATCAATCATACGAATTATGCTCTATGACTGCTAATTTAAGCCATTTTACTGTCAAAAGTACCCCCATCATTTGACCTATTGTAACCATATATATATATATATATATTTACTTCCATTTCAGTGTTTGAAAGGGGATAATTGAGGTTTTCTCTTTTGAACAGCGTATCACTTGTCCACTGTTTGATTCTTTTAAACTGTGAGAGTTCTATTTGGGAATGCTATATTGTTCACAAATGTGTTTGTGCGTGTGTTTTTTTGTTTTTTGCCCCACACGTTCAATGATATTGGATTGCTTAAATTATCACTGACATCAAAATATGGTTCATGGACTCTCATATAGTGCATAGTGTCCAGTTTAATTTTTTGAGCTGGAACATAATCATGGCATCAAAACTTGACTTGATATCTTGGCAAACAAAACAAGGAATACATTGTTCTTATGGTGTGTCCTGTAGACTGTATCATGGTGGTCTTTTTTTTTACTGGTCAAATTAAGATATTTGCGACCTTGGACTGGTGGGTCTCTAGTTTAACATAAAGGACCCAAATCGGTTAGGCCATGCTTTTCAAGAGTGCACAACATTTCTTTTGCTTGATATGTTGTATAATTTCTTATATATTCGCGTGACAGGTGTGCATTGGGAAATTGCTATAGCTTGCAAAAAGACCATGAAACAGCACTAAAAAATTTCCAGCGAGCAGTGCAGCTAGATTCAAGATTTGCTTATGCTCACACCCTTTGTGGTCACGAGTATGGTTCATTTTCTTAACATTAATTTGAAGTTGGCTGGTGCAGTGATCTTATCTATACTTATGAAATATAAAATATTCTTGTCATGCTTTTAGCTTCATTGATGTTCTTAATTATCATTGACAGATACGTAGCACTGGAGGATTTTGAGAATGGTATAAAGAGCTACCATAGTGCTCTTCATGTCGATACCAGACATTATAATGCCTGGTATGGGCTTGGAATGGTATATCTACAGCAAGAGAAGTTTGAGTTTTCTGAGCATCACTTTCGAATGGCATTTCAAATTAATCCCCGTTCTTCTGTCATAATGTCATATGTGGGGACAGCTTTGCATGCCTTAAAGGTTTGAGCCGCTACTAAATTAGGGTTTTCATTCTCATGATTATTAAATTGTCACTACTATCAATGTTGTGAATTTGGCAGAGAAATAAGGAAGCTTTGGAGATTATGGAGAGAGCTATTCTAGCTGATAAGAAGAACCCTCTTCCACTGTATCAAAAGGCTAACATTCTTGTGAGCATGGAGAATTTTGATGGAGCTCTGGAAGTATTGGAGGAGCTCAAGGAGTATGTGCCTCGGGAGAGCAGTGTATATGCGTTGATGGGCAGGATATATAAAAAACGCAATATGCATGACAAGGCTATGCTTCATTTTGGACTTGCATTGGATATGAAACCATCTGCAACAGACGTTGCTACAATTAAGGTAATTTTTTAACCTAGGTTACTTTCTTATCTTCTACTGTTCTTCCTACTCTATTATTCTTGTTAAGGTGGCTGACATTTGGAACCTAGTCTTCGTTAAAACCCAGTGCTCTCTCTCTCTCTCTGTCACACACACACACACACAGTACACACATTTGTGCAAGGATTTGTCAACATTTCCAATCTTATAGGAGACGGATATGTATGTTTATGGTCTTCTTATGATTTGATGCATGTTCCTGAATTGAACATTAAACAATCAGTTTAATCTGTTTATAACGTAATTCTTTCGAGATTTCTTGGACAGGCTGCCATCGAGAAGTTGCGTGTACCAGATGAGTTAGCAGATGACTAGTGATTTTTATGTTCGATGAGGGTTCGTGAAGAGAACTTGATACTGTAAATCGTCTGGGAACCACTGTAATGAGGTGATGGGATTGGCCGTGCTTGTGCTGTCGATGCTCTAGCTCTCAACAAAGAACCTCACTGTTGCAGGAACCCTGAATCCTATAACAATCTCGTGCAGCGAGCAAACGTGACCTTTTTCTAACTCAGTTTTGTAGGTCTTTTAACTGACTAGAGGAAGAAACCATGTGATAATTTCTGTATCATCGGCACATGTTAAAAATTGTCAGAATATTTCTTGTATCAATCAATAGCTTTACTGAACCTTCTTGCCCATTCTTTCCGCGGACTCTAATCTACTTGTGCAGTTGTGTCCTCTTGGACATTGCTCGCGTGTACTTACACTTCTCTTAAGGGATGTAATGTGCGTTGCTCTTCAAATTCTTACTTTAGAGTGTTATTAATTTTTGACAGAGTAAGTTTAAATTCTTACGAATGCAAATGGTATACTAGGGTCCCATAGGACACCAATCGACGCTCGTCTGATTTTTTATTTTTATTTTTTTTGGGTTGATGCCCGCGCTTTCTTGTGTGTGCATTTTTTTTCTTCTTTTTCAGTTAGCAACTTTTGTTCTTTCATTTTTTTAATCAATTTCTTTTAAAAACATTTCTACGGCATATATAATTTTTACTTTTTTCATTCTTACATATATTTTTTAACATAAAATAAAATAAATTTTTTTTTAAAATTCATGTTATATAAAAAATCAATTCATGTTCATATTAAAACATGTATGGTTTCATACATACCTAATTGATGTTTTAATGATTCTCTCATAAATTAAGAAAGAGGGGTAGTTATTGAAGATAAAATGGAATGAAATATGTAAAAAAATGCTAAAACGTCAATTAAAAGAAAGATTTACTAAAACTTTAAAATGTCAATTATTTTAAAACGGAGGGAAAGCAAAAAAAAAAAAAAAAAAAAATCATAACAAACAAAACATACAGAACATCATTTCATATTGTATAACATACTTTCATATCACTGTAATAAAAAAATTCTTATCTAAAAATAAACAAAGAGTTCATATCACACAAAACATAATTTATATCAGATAAAACATGTTTTCATATAGAGTGCTAATTTTGCCAGAACAAAAATTAGCATCCAGATCAATTTTTAATCCATCTTACAAATTTGCCCTTACCAAATCATCAAAATCCTTTCCCTTTCTTTTTTGTTTTTCCCCACTCCCTCCTGCGTTCACCACAATTGCCACCACGGCCAGTTTCCCACATCATTTGTGGCCGCCTTGCTGCCACCACCACCACCATCATCTCCACTAACACATTCTCCTCCTCCCTCTTCCCGAATTGCGGCCTCGAACTACTTTCTATTTCTCTCTCTTCCATCGGTTTGCCCTCTTGAAAGATTATTTGCCCGGGCCTAGCCATAAACTCACTTTCGTGCTATGCATTCCAGAATCGGAATCTCTGGCCAGGCCTAGACGCTAGCACAATTGCTATTCCAACCCTTTTGAAATAACATTGCGCAGGATTTGGGTTTGCACTTATTCGATTTACCACGCAACAAAATTTTTTAATTAAAAGCAAAACTTTAGAAAATACATATAAAATGTGCACTCAAGTGATTCTCTTGTATGCCTTAAGACTTTGCCTGTATGCTGTGTGGGCAGCAATCTAACTAGCAATTTGATCAGCTAATCACCACAATTCACCTGCCGGAATAAACCAGCACCGCTGCACTTGGCGCGTACAATTAACGCACCGCCCGGAGAGAGAGAAAGCTACACGTTGTTGCCAAAATTCAGAAGGAAATTTCGGCCCCAATAAGCTATAAAAATCCGATTCTAAGAGAGAAAATTTCTCTCTCTAGGATTTTCTCTCTAGTTTTCTTGTCTTTAAAACTTATGAAATGTATGTCTTGAATAGCTAATCCCTTGTCTATATATAGAGTTACAAGAGAGACCCCAAGTTGGTTTAGGATTGGCCTTCCTACTGGGTTTCTGTTTCATTCAATCATGTTCCTGGACTGATACACAACCAACTGATACAGGGATTCACTTATCCCAATCCAGCTCCTGATATGATTCACAACCAACTGATACAGGGAATCACTTATCCCAAACCAGTTCCTGGTATGATTCATAACCAACTGATACATGGATTCACTTATCCCAAACCAGTTCCTGGTATGATTCACAACCAACTGACACAAGGGTTAATTAATTATTTAATTAATTAAATCTACCTTTGTTAATAACCCAATACATAATTAATCGTACCACTAACGGATTAATTATGGTACTACCATCCTACACCAGAATTGCTTCTGGAATAACTTAATTAATTTATTCATAATCTCCCCACATCAAAGATATAGTGCTCGTTAATTTATTAATTTACTGATAAATTAATTAATCAACTTATTTAATTCCGAGACTAGTACCACTCGACCTTTTTACTATACCGGACATAAGTCCACCAGCTGGATTTAGTATAATAAACATAACGAGCTCATCTCGGGAGCACCATTACCCCGGACGCACCGGTACATGGTTTCCTTTCGACAAGCAGCAGCACACCAAGCAACTAAACACGCACACCCAACCTACCGAGATTATTGGCCTCAATAGACCTCACCCATTGGTAGATCAAAGTACACTATGTCTAATCCTCATGCCCGCTCGAATATAGGGATTAAGAGATAGAATACCAAGAATGATTTGTCTATTAAATCAGTACGAGACAAATCATAACTAATGGTCAAGTTCAATACGCCTCGGGCATATCTATGTGATTCAATTAGTTTAGACAAACCAATTATCCGAATCACATAATAACCTAAACCGACAGTTTGTCCAAAGCTGTCTCGATTATGAACCTCATTTATATATTATGTATTTCAACCAATGATGAGATTTACTGTGTCACACAAGACACCTCATCATCTACTTACATAATATAAATGGACAAATCATGCACAACAAGATATAACCAAAACATAAATCGATATATTAACTGGGAAAATGTACAATACAAGCATAGCTTATGTATTCAACTCTAACAATCTCCCACTAATACTTAATCTGTGCTTTAAGTATACAACTACATACAACTCCTATACACCCTGCTGCTATATATCTAGAAAAACTGTCATGACTCTCCTAAGTATCTGATTCCCATGCCCTCCATGTGAGCCTCAAAGACTTTTGAAGTCAATGTCTTCGTGAACGGATCTGTAAGGTTATCCTCTGATGCTATCTTAGCCACAACCACGTCTTCCCTCTTTACGATGTCTCGTATCAGGTGGTACTTGTGCTGTATATGTTTACTCGCCTTGTGGGCTCGTGGTTCCTTCAAGTTTGCTACTGCACCATTGTTATCACAATATACCGTGATAGACTTCTACAAACCAGGAATTACATCTAAGTCCACTAGGAAGTTCTTGAGCCACACTGCTTCCTTCGCTGCCTCTGATGCGGCAATGTATTCAGCCTCCATGGTAGAGTCCGCCACGCATTTCTGCTTGACACTCCGTCAAACTATGGCTACACCTCCTAGAGTAAACACATACCCTGAGGTAGACTTGCTCTTGTCTCTGTCGCCTTAGAAATGTGAATCTGTGTAACCTCTGGGTACCAGCTCAGGCGCCTGATAGACAAGAACTTGGTCACTCGTTCTGCGCAAATACTTCAGAATGCATTTTACTGCCTCCCAATGAGCTTTCCCAGGGTTACTCTAATATCTGCTTACCATGCCAACGGCATAACAGATATCAGGCCTCATACACAACATGGCATACATGAGAATTCCTACTGCCGAAGCATAAGGAACTGTCTTCATGGCCTCTATCTCCTTAACAGTCTTAGGGGACTGTTCCTTAGATAGATGTACTCCTTGTCTGAAAGGTAGAAAACCTTTCTTGGAGTTCTACATGTTAAAACAGGCCAGAATCATATCTATGTACGAAGCTTGGGAGAATGTTCATGAACGTTTCCTATGATCTCGAATTATCTTGATCCCAATGATATGTCCCGCTTCCCCTAAGTCCTTCATATCAAACTGCTTGGACAGCCATGCCTTTACGTCTGATAACACTTTCTTGTTGTTGCCAATCAATAGAATGTCATCTACATAAAGCACAAGAAACACCACTGAGTTTCTATCACGTATGCGGTACACACATTGCTCAACCGGACACTGAGTAAATCCGTATGACTGGATTACCTCATCAAACCGGATGTTCCAAGATTTGGATGCCTGCTTAAGTTCGTAAATGGACCTCTTAAGCCTGCAAACCTTATGCTCTTGGCCTTTTTCAATGAATCCTTCTGGTTGCTGCATAAAGATGGTTTCCTCAAGACATCCGTTTAGGAAAGCTGTCTTGACATCCATCTGCCAAATCTCATAATCTAAATGAGCAGCTGTGGCCAAGAGAATCCGGATCGACTTAAACATGGCTACCGGGGAGAAGGTTTCCTCATAATCAATTCCCTCTTTCTGAGTATACCCCTTCGCCACCAGCCTAGCTTTAAAGGTTTCCACCTTCCCGTCAGGTCATCTCTTACATTTGTAGACCCACTTGCATCCAATGGGCTTAAACCCATCAGGTAGGTTCACAAGGTCCCAGACTTGATTGTGGTCCATTGACCCCATCTCGGATATCATTGCCTTACACCAAGATTCTGCATCTTTATATCAGAGAGCCTCATTGTAGTTAAACGGGTCAGGTTCAGGCGCGCCTGGGACTAGGTCTGAGGCATCTCCCACGCCAATGAACCTATCGGGCTGTCTCACAACCCTCCCACTACGACGAGGCACCACCTGTGTAGGCACATCATCTGTGATCTCATGTGCAGTGTGTGGTGTATCTACTTGTGCTGGTGTATCAGGATTAGTAGTTTGTCTTCTAAGCTCTTCTAGTACTATCTTACTCTTGGGCTTGTGATCTAAGATATAGTTTTCCTCCAAAAATCTAGCGTTGTTATTTACCACCACCTTCTAATCTTTAGGACTATAAAACAAACCACTTTTCATTCCCCTAGGATATCCTACAAACAGCATTAATTCTATTCTCGCATCTAACTTAGCCGCATCTGCCTTAAGCACATGCGCTGGGCAACCCCAAATTCTGAGATGTCTTAGACTAGGCTTTCGCCCGTTCCACAACTCTACTGGGGTTGAAGGCACAGTTTTAGATGGTACAAGATTAAGAATATACATCACCGTTTCTAAGGTATATCTCCATAACGAACTTGGCAAATCACTATAGCTCATCATCAACCTAACCATTTCCATGAGAGTCCTATTCCTCCTTTCTACTACACGGTTCTGCTGTGGCGTGCCAGGTGCAGACAACTGATACTGAATTTCGACCTCACTGAGGTATTCTCAAAATTCATGGGACAGGTACTCCCCACCACGATCTGACCGCAGTGTCTTGATACTCTTACCATGATGCTTCTCCACATCTCCCTGAAACTCTTTGAACTTGCCAAAACATTCAGACTTGTGACGCATTAGGTAAACATACCCGTACCTTGAGTAGTCATCCGTAAACATCACGAAATACTCGAACCCACCTCGTGCTTGGACCGTCATTGGTCCACACAAGTTAGAATGAATCAAATCTAATACTTCCTTAGCTCTATAACCTTTTTCCTTAAAAGGTCTCTTGGTCATTTTACCCTCCAAGCAAGATTCACAGGTTGAATAACTGTCAATCTCTAATGAACCTAAAAGTCCATCATTGACCAACCTCTGAATCCTACTAAGGTTTATATGACCTAGCCTGAGATGCCAAAGATAGGTTTGATTCATTTCAGAAGGTTTCTTCCTCTTATTAATGTTATATAAAGAACTATCTGTTTCTATGTTTTGCACAACAGGGGAGTTAGAGTTAACCACAAACAAATTGTCAACCAATGAACCAGAACAAATAAGTTTTCCATTTCTTCTAATAACAACACCGTCATCAGAAAAAATAAACTTATAACCGTTCTTTAAGAGTTTTGAAACCGAAATAAGGTTCTTTCTAAAACTTGGTACATAAAGACAATTAACTAACTCTAAACTAGAATTCTCGAAATTCAGAGTAACTACTCCCACTGCTTCTACTGACACTCTTGTAGTGTCGCCCAAGTAGATGTCCAATTCGCCTTCTCTAAGCTTCCGGGTTACTTGGAACCCTTGCAAAGAATTACAAACATGGTCAGTGGCACCTGAATCCACACACCAAGTATCTATGGAAATCGCCGCTAAACATGTCTCAGTAATTAAGGTAGAAACTATCGTACCTATAAGCTTTGGACAATCCAATTTCCAATGTCCCATCTTATTGCACTTAAAGTACTTGTCTTTCGACTTCCTCTTTGCAATATCTGGCTTAGGCGCAATCTGCGCCTTTTGAGTTGTTCCCTCAACCTTTCTCTTCTTCTTTCTAGCCTTAGGCTCAGAAGAAGATTCTGAAGCTTTGCCTGCGACTAAAGCTCGTTTCTTCTCTTGAAGATGACTTTTAGCCGCCACCAACTCCGCCAAGAGCTCGAATGAAGTACACTACATCTTACTTATGTTGTAGTTCAACCGAATCTACTCATAGCTTTGAGGCAAGTTCCGGAGGACAATATCGCTTTGGTTTCACCAACGATTTCGCCTCCCACTACCTCAACCCTGTTGATGTTACTAATCACGTCAATGGCATGATCTCTCATAGGAGTGCTCTCAGCCATAAGGACAATGTCCAAGTTATGACTCCAATCGACATAATTAGGTCCAGTTAACTTGTTGTTTTTCAATATAGTAGCTAAGGGGTTGAATGCCATATCGAAAATTGTAAATTAAACAGACAATGTTTTAGTTATCTAGTGTAGAATTTTGAAAACCATGAAATTCTATTAATTATTAACTTCCCTCAAAACAATAATCTTAATCCACCAACATCACATTCACCGGGATTCTCACAAGCCATGCAGTGTGGACGTTTACGCTAACTCACATTCGTTTGAGAAGAACCAAGTTCATTAACTACACTATCTGACCAAACGATTTATTGATCAATGTAGCTAATAGTCAGTGCTTTCAGCCGTACAAATAAGCAATGTAACCTCGAGGGAGGAATACTGCAGATCGTACACTAAGTGTGTGCCATTACGTGACTTCTGAGTTTGTTACCTCAAGATAGTGCTCCTCAGATGGAGAGGGTGTCGCATTTCTCCTAGTTAAACTTACTCTAGTCATCTTACTCAGAAATTCATAATCTAGTGATCTCGGGGCTGGACTCATCCGAATGGAGGAAGGCCCTATTGCCAATGCGCAAGCCAATCCACATCGCATATGAACCCGTAATGGTGGCCATGGGGATATTAAACCAACCCGCTCCCACTTAGATTTCCAAATTGAGGGTTTTTCTGGTTTTAACATGCAATTAACTAACCCTAAGTTATATGCAACCATAAAACCAACATGATTTAAAATCATGCATCTAAAATACAACATAAAAATAAAGAATAAAAAATTAAAACAATAAATACGGGAAATAAATACAAAAAATAAATTTCCCAACTATTATGGTTTTAATCGCTTCCATCTTCTGCCTTGATGTCGTGTCCCACCACGTCACTCGATGGAGAGTCTTGAACTTCAAAAATGAAAACTGGAGGAAAAACGGGCCAAAAATGTGACCCGAACGGGCTGCACTTGCACAGCACGCCCAAAGGGCACCGCGCGCTGCTGCCGCCTGCTGCTGTTGTGCGCTGGCGCAGCTTCCTGCTGCGCCGCGCGATAGCGCCACTGCTGATGGTGGTTTCCGGCGGTGGCTCATGCCGGAAAGTCGTCAAAGAAGCTGCCCCCTACCGCCAATCCCTCCTTCGCTTCTTCCTACGCTATTTGGTTTTCTTGCAATTCGTTCTGGGTTTTCCTGGGTTTCTACAAATTAACGATAACCCAAACCCACGAATTCAAGTTGCCCACCATAACGCCTTTGATTACAAAAAATAATTCTCCTACTACAAGGATTTCTAGGAAAATTAATTAATCAAAATTACATAGAAAAAATCCTACTACAGATTTGATCAAAACCTACACGGCTTCCAGCACGTGGTTATACTATTACAAACGTTCATAATAAAATCAAATCCGAACATGTCCCGAAGTTTAATTAAAACCCATACAAACGTAACCATAATAGTAGGGATTTCTTAACCACCTACAAATAAAACCATGTAATAAATTGAACAACCACAAAACCCAAAACCATGCTCTGATACCAATTGAAAGATTATCTGCCTGGGCCTAGCCAGAAACTCATTTTCGTGCTATGCATTCTAGAATTAGAATCTCTGGCCAGGCCTAGATGCTAGCACAATTGCTATTCCAACCTTTTTGAAATAACATTGCGCAGTATCTGGGTTTGCACTTATTCGATTTACCACGCAACAAAAATTTCTAATTAAAAGCGGAACTTTAGAAAATACCTATGAAGCGTGCACTCAGGTGATTCTCTTGTATGCCTCAAGACTTTGCCTGTATGCTGTGTGGGCAGCAATCTAACTAGCAATTTGATCAGCTAATCACCACAATCCACCTGCCGGAATAAACCAGCACCGCTGCACTTGGCGTATACAATTAATGCACCGCCAAGAGAGAGAGAAAGCTACACGTTGTTGCCAAAATTCAGAAGAAAATTTCGGCCCAAATAAGCTATAAAAATCTGATTCTAAGAGAGAAAATTTCTCTCTAGGATTTTCTCTCTCTAGTTTTCTTGTCTTGAAAACTTATGAACTGTATGTCTTGAATAGCTAATCCCTTGTCCATATATAGAGTTACAAGAGAGACCCCAAGTTGGTTTAGGATTGGCCTTCCTACTGGGTTTCTGTTTCCTTCAATCCTGTTCCTGGACTGATACGTAACCAACTGATACAGGGATTCACTTATCTCAATCCAGTTCCTGATATGATTCACAACCAACTGATACATATATTCACTTATCCCAAACCAGTTTCTGGTATGACTCATAACCAACTGATATAGGGATTCACTTATCCCAAACCAGTTCTTGGTATGATTCACAGCCAACTGACACAAGGATTAATTAATTACTTAATTAATTAAATCTACCTTTGTCAATAACCCAATACATAATTAATTGTACCACTAACGGATTAATTATGGCACTACCATCCTACACTAGAATTGCTTCCAGAACAACTTAATTAATTTATTCACAATCTCCCCGCATCAAATATATAGTGCTCGTTAATTTATTAATTTATTGATAAATTAATTAATCAACTTCTTTAATTCCGAGACTAGTACCACTCGACCTTTTTACTATACCAGAATAAGTCCACCAGCTGGGTTTAGTATAATAAATATAACGAGCTCATCTCGGGAGCACCATCACCCCAGACGCACCGGTACATGGTTTCCTTTCGACAAGCAGCAGCACACCAAGCAACTAAACACGCACACCCAACCTACCGAGATTATTGGCCTCAATAGACCTCACCCATTGGTAGATCAAAGTACACTATGTCTAATCCTCATGCCCGCTCCAGTCTAGGGATTAAGAGATAGAATACCAAGAACGATTTGTCTATTAAATCTGTACGAGACAAATCATTCCTAATGGTCAAGTTCAATACGCCCCGGGTATATCTATATGATTCAATTAGTTTAGACAAACTAATTATCCGAATCACATAATAACCTAAACCGACAGTTTTTCCAAAGCTGTCTCGGTTATGAACCTTATTTATATATTATGTTTTTCAACCAATGATGAGATCTACTGTGTCACACAAGACACCTCATCATCTACTTACATAATATAAATGGTTTATCGATATATTAACTGGGAAAATGTACAATACAAGCATAGCTTATGTATTCAACTCCAACACATCTTTCCTGCACAGTCCACCACCACCGCTGGTTCTCCTCTTCTCACGGTCGTTTTTGCTTCATAATACTAGTTGGTCAAACTATGAATGTCTTTTACCAAGATCAGAGAAAATCAAAATGGGATATGATTTTCAGGTCACTCCAGTACAACAATGTTTCTCTACTGAAGACATTCCAAATGTTCTACCAACATTAATTAATCTGATTTAGTCTGATGAATATACTACTTATAATTTTCTGGGGGCAAATGCAGTGAAAATGTTGGTTTGCTGGCGCTGACACGTGTTGGAAGCCAAAGAGTGATCCAAATATCAACAATTTTTATGTTTTTCTTCTCAATATTAGGTGTGTTGTGTGTGACAATCTTGTATCAAAGCATCCATGCATCATATTGCTCTTCAAATCCATGTCTTGAATTCAACCGTTGGATTTCAGTATCTGTTATTAAACTCGTAATGACACTTTTTCTATTGGTGTATGTGTCCTTTTAATGGCTATATAGACATTTGTCGTTTGATTGATGATTTATCAGATGAGTTAATTTCATGAATATAATATTCTTGTGCATATTTAAATTCATGAAATCGATCCGCCAAAAGAAACACTCCATGGATTGATTAGATCATGAGTGATTCTTTTGAGTAGTACTCGTACGAGGATCCTTAGAGCAGAAATCACTACATGGTCTTAGGTGAATTGTAGTGTGCTTTGACATACGCCTAACGGGATCGTAACAGGTTGCCAAGTACGGGTTTAATTGGGTACACTATGAGTCACGCTAAGATATGTAGATGAAGTGATGAGACTACAAGTCTCTTAAGTGAGAGATGATATCTTGGCCACTTGATAGCGAATTGAGAAGTGAATGGTCATGCTCAAGAAATGATAAGTGTTATCATTAGCTCGAATAAAATCAGTGTCACTAAAAAATCAAGTAAACGTTTAGCTAAATAAGGATGATGGTTCCATGCCTTATGCTAAACAGGATATCGATGTAGAGGACCGTACGTAGTATGCTTGGAAGGTTGTGTTGAATCACCATTCGACCATCCATTCTGAATTGGGTAGTCATTATGTCTTGTTAGAGAATGACTTATGGATTAATTAATTAGATCTAATTATCCATTGTCAATTTGGAATGGGCCTACATGATGGCACATAAGAGGGTTCGATGATACAGAGTTGCCTACACTAAGTATAATTGTTATACTTAGACAAATAGTGTTTAATTAAATAGTTTAATTAGATATTATTGAGAAGTTCTATGGTATTAATTAAGAGTTAATTAAGTACCCAGGAATAATTGGAATAGGTTGATAAATCAAGGGACCTAATTACAATTGAGGTTCTTGACCCATCAGTCTGATCCATGGGTCAATGGGTTGATCAATGGGTTTGGTAAAACCCAACTCAGTAGAAAGTAATATTGATTTAATATTACTTTTACATTTTATATTTTATGTTTTTATGTTTGTTACTGACTACAGTATCTGATTCTATATATCTAGGATATGTGAGTCAGATACGAGATACGAGTTTTTTTTTTTTTAGAAAAAAAACTGTTTACCAAAATTTGAGACCTTCCAAAACTTTTCTCTCTCGGTGAAAAGGCTAAAACCTCTCTGTGAGAAACCCGGTGCTTGAATGTAGAGAGTTTTCTCGAAGGAAGAAACTTTTGGTGGTGAACAGCGTAACCGGAGCAGAAGGTTTTGACCAACATCAAACAAGGATCCAGGCGCGACAACCGATTACGCTACGAGGGTAAGCTTTAGAAGATTCAAACTTAGGATTTAATTAAAACCCTAAACAATCAATTAGGCCTTTTCCACTGTGTTTTTGAAAACTAGGCATAATCAAACCCAACAGTGGTATCATAGCAAGGCTCGTTTTAGTGTTAATATTAAAATTAATATTAAAACAAGAGTGAATTTTAAAAAAGGTCATCATACTTTGGTAAAGTTTAGGTTTTGATCACTAACTTTTCAAAATTTTAAAAAAAGTCACTAACTTTTGCAGGTGAATTTTAAATTTAGTCACTCTGTTACAAACGGCCGTTAGTGACGACAAACGCCTCCTCACATGACCATTTGAGAAAGACAGAAAAGTATTTTCCCCCTTATGCTTCTTATTGTTAGTTTAATAATCAAACTCGCTCGATTAGAGGGATTTCACAGAAAGGCTAAGGAATAATTTAGAACCAAGGTGAAAGTTCGAATTAAGAGTCGACCGAAACTCATTTTGAAATTCTGAAAATAGAAATATGTGATTTAAGGTTTTGAGCTACAAATGAAGCTTCCTAGAGTTTGAAGGATGCTAAAGTAATGGTTTGCTAAAGCTAACCCGCCGGAAGGTCACTGGAGTTGAAGAACTAAAGTGGACCAATCTTGACCGAAGTTAGGTGTGGAAATTGAAGCTAAAATCAAGAGTTTTGAGCTACGATGGAGCTTTCTCTACACTGTAGTCAACCTGGAGAAGGTTCTGCTAGCTGAGATCAGGGCCGGGAGCTGCCGGAATGGACGATCGAGCTATAACCTGAAAGAAGAGGAAAAGGAAACCGTGGGGCTGGTGATGTGTTTGGTCGAAATTGGCTTCAAGAACCCATTGAGGGGAAATACAATTCAGGGTTGATGGAGATGATTGGGTGAAAAAGATGGAGAAATTGGAGGATAGATGTGGTGGTTCGGTGGTGCTGGCCGCGAGAGATAGAGAGAGAGAGAGAGAGAGAGAAGAAGAAGAAGAAGAAGAAGAAGAAGAAGAAATATGGAGAAGGAAGAAGGAAAAACTGAGAAAAGAGAAAGCAAATTGTGGGTGAGAATGAGGGGACAAGCTTTCCACGTGTTACACCCTCACTATAAGAGATAAGAGGATTTTTTTTATTATTTTTATTTTGACCAAAATGGGGAGAGAAAGAGAGAGAGAGAGACAGATTTTTTAAAAAAGAGAGGGACAGATTTGCCCTCGCCGTTAACAACCTTAACAGGCAACTTTAACCGAATGACTAAAATTGAAATTAAAACGCAAAAGTTAGTGACATTTTTTAAATATTGAAAAGTTAGTGACCAAAACCTAAACTTTATCAAAGTATGATGACCTATTTTGAAATTCACTCTTAAAACAATTCATTTGCTTAAAATTAATTTTTCATGCTTTTGGAAAGGGACTTGCTATTTGTATCACAAATTTGCTATTTGTATCACAAAAAAAAATAAAAATAATAATAAAATGACCAAAATGCCCTTATGAACAAAATTCTTGATAAATTGACAGATTTTATGTCAAAAAAGGGGCAAAATTGTGTTTTAATCTCTCAAAAAACGCAAGGTAAAAACGTTTTGGACATACAAAATTTACCCAAAATTGCGTTTTTATATGTTACAAACGCCAAATGAGTGCGTTTTTGGCTGTCAAAAATGCAAAAATGTGAAGTTTCCACCATGGTTCGCTAGTTAAAATGGTGCGTTTTTGACAGTCAAAAACGTCAAAACGTGAAGTTTCCACCATGGTTCGCTCGTTAAAATGATGCGTTTTTGACCTGTACAGAAGTTCAAAAACGTTTACATACATTCATGTGAATTGGATGAAAAACTCATACACAACAACTATCCTAAAATCAAATCCAGACAAATTCTTAACTTAAAAACATTTGTTGGATCATTCAGTTGACAACGAAAGAATATTTAGCAAGCGAATCATCACGATATGGTAAGTTTCCGAACCTTAAAGTTATATAAATTTTTTTAAAAAATATTGTATGTCGAAACACGCTAAAATGACGTTTAGGAAGCGGTTAAACGTCGATTTTTAGCATTTATGAGTGTTAAAAATGTCGTTTTTGAGTGTTTCTGACATGCATTATATAAAAAGTGTTGCGTTTTTGACATGCATTATATAAAAAGTGCTGCGTTTTTGACATGCATTATATAAAAAGTGTTGCGTTTTTGACATGCATTATATAAAAAGTGCTGCGTTTTTGACATGCATTATATAAAAAGTTCTGCGTTTTAGGTAGCTAGAAACCACATCTTGGTGCGTTTTTGGTTGCATGAAACGCACTGTGATAGCGTTTTTTTTGGATGAAACGCACATTTGTAGCGTTTTTGCTTGGAAAAAACGCAAAAAAGTAGCGTTTCATGTTGCATGAAACTTCAAACTGTTGCGTTTTTTGATTGCAAGAATCATAACTGTGCTGTGATTTTAATTAATCTGTGTATTCACCTACAGTCTGACAATGATGAGTACGATGAGGATGAGGTGTATGATGATGATGAGGAGGCGGAGAATGAAGAGGAGGATGACGATGAAGAGGAGGATGTAGATGACAATGAGGCAGATAATACTCAAGGGGAGCCGGTGGAACTTGAACCTGGCGCAGATTTGAGTGGATATTTCGAGATTTACAGAGAGTTTCGAACTATTAGCAAGGCTTTGAAATATTGCCAGAAAATAGCTAAGAGGATGAAGTTTGTAATTACAAAGGGGGGAGGTAACCAAGGATTTGCGACGTACTACTTCTCGTGCAAGCGATGGAGAGATCCTGCCAAAGCCCCTCTCCCACCTAGACGGAAGAATACAAGAAGGAGCGGCACTAATTGCCCCTTTAGGTTGACTTGTAAGCGAATTGATTTGGGACGTCACAAGGTTTTTACAAACCCAGGAGCAGCGTCAACTCACAATCACACTGGTATTTCATTATTTGAGCATAATATTAATTAAGTTGATTGATGTGTTGAGACTACATGGCTCATTCATAAGGAGAAATTTGTTCGAGCCTGGACAAATCAATTTCTCCACTTTGGTAATACTTCCACTAATAGAGTAGAGGCTTCGCATGCTGCTATGAAAGATTGGCTTAATTCTTCCACCAATTCCCTTGACACTTTGTTCACAAAGATCGACTCTCACCTCAGCCACTTGTACCCTCACATCGGGTTAGTTTACTTATTTAATTGTTTATAGCAGATGTTATTTAATGTCATATCATTCATTTTTTGGTATGCTTCTATTTATTTTAGATGTTTCAATTAATTTTATTTTTAATTGACATTATTATAGAGGCTCTCTTGAGGCTTCCATCTCCACGACTCAAACAAGTATGCAGGGATATCCATACTGTTATTTGAACAAGTACGTGTCACACCATTGTCTGAAGTTGGTTAGGAAAGAAGTTCGATGAAAGAATAAGTTGGCAGGCCTTGTACTTGAGCGATGTGGATGTGTGCCCAAGGTGACACGTGGGATTCCCTGTGCGTGTGACATATTCAAGGCACAGTCATTGCCTGAATATCCCTTATTTCCACACGTGCATGAGTTTTGGAAGAGGCTGACCATTGTGCCATCACATGGTGATGCGAATTACATTGATGAGGACATCAGGTGCATTTTTAAATTATGAACTTTAATATTATTCAATTGAATTGACATTTTATATTTTTAAGAAATATTTGGAGTTGATATATTTGTTTTTTAAGGTATTTCAACGAGGAAGTAGTCCCCACCGTATCTACCAGTCCGTCTTTTTTGGCCCGGCTGTTGAATAGGGCGTACGTAGAGTATATGTACCCTGTACAATATGTGCCATCACGTGCATGAGGACCCCAAAGGGGGCGAGCACCAAATAGATTACATCATTCTGTTATGCGCGAGTGGAGTTCACGAGAAAGAGCGACACGTGGCCGCCGTGGCAGGTGCCGTTCAGGGTCATCCGGTCGCTCGACAGGTCGATCACACCGCATTCATACAGGTTTTGATGGTGAATCTCCATTAAGGACAGGTAAATAAGTCCTTTAATTTAGTCAATTAAATAAATAAATGATGAAGGTTTGTTTATTTAATGTAACATAATTACTTAACAGGGTCTGGTGGAGACATTTAGTGTGTGCCAGCATTTTTTCAGCCTTATTGTACAGGGTGGTCAGATGTAAATGGGGATGGCCATTGTGGTTTCCGAGTAATTTCTACTTACCTTTTTGGCCACGAGAAATATTGGAGATTAGCTCGTAGGTCATTGAGTGGAGAGATTACGAGCCACCCGGACAGGTATAGGGGTGTATTCCAATCGTTGGAGTTGCGTCCCCCCGATGGTGATTTTGTGGCTATGGTACTTAGGCGAATAAATTTCGAAGGCACTGATTGTGGTGAGCAGCATTGGATGGCTACACCTACGGATTTGTTCCCTCTCGCCACTTATGCAAATGCACTGGTAATACAGTTTGACCGTACTCGTTCAGATGGAAATTATTCTGTATTACCTTTGTATTGCTCCACTGGCGACACACAACCTGAAAGGGTTATAGCGCTCGCCCTTGTAAATAGGAACCATTATGTACGTGTCGATGTGGTCGATGAGTGCCCTATCCCGCCGTTGAGCTTCGTTTGGCACCATCAGCATCATGCTGAAAGTGTAGGTGATTGGCCACAAAATTTGGAAGCTAGATTTAATGCTTGGAATGCAGTCCGTGATGGCTAGGATGTATATTGTTATGTGACATATGTTTTATTACTATTATCTTGTGCTTACTAATATTTATTTTGGGTTTTGAAGAAATATACGTATAAAAATACAACATATATATGAAGAAGACAATAAAATATAATCAGCAAAATAATAATATAATATGTGGATAATGTATACAAAAATAGTACAATCAAAAATCATATCGAACGGTCGAACTCATCCTCTAGATCTGCAGTACGAGGTACGAACTGATCGTACAAATCAGGAACGCTCTCCCGCACTACATCTAATAATGCATGATGTAGCTGACCATACTGACCCATCCACTGCAAATAGATAAACAATATATTAGATTCACATGAACATAATTTAACAAATAAAATAATTTACATTAATTAACATGAATACTTACAAACTCTGAGGCGGCGCGACGTGGTCGAGGAGGCTCTATAGCAGCCTGGGGATCGGGGGGAAGTACGCGCGGACGTGATCGGGGACGAAACCACTCCAAAGAGCCGTCGACCGCAGCACTCCGAGAAACAGCTCCACCTGTCCGCTGTCGGCCAGCGAGGGAAATACCCATGGACGACATGCCGAACTCCTCCCAAGCAGACTCTGCAAACTCAACGGCGTGCCGTACCATGTATGGTCTCCCTGAGTATCCGCGGTAAGTGTCCCGGCCCGGACGGATGAAGCGCGCTGGAATCCACTGGACATACCCAAGCTGGCGGACGCATCGATCTTGCATGTAAGGCTCGATGTGGTCCCTGTACGCAATAAGTCCTTTGTACAGGGTCCTCGGCGTCCGCGAAACGGCATCCCGTCCGTATGGCATCCAAGTGACCTTTGAAAATTAGTTAAAAATTGTGAATAATAAAATATATGAAAATAGATTAAATCAAAATATATTTGGTAAAATATAGAACTATTTACTAATCATGTCGGCTGTCATCTCGTCCAGCGCAAGTCGTATGGCGGCTAAGCACTGCTCTGTGGCCCGGTGGTGGTCGATGGCCCACCTCGCTGCACGCGGCTGAGTGGCATGCAATGGAAGAGGCAGAGGATGGGGTCTGAAATCAGGGAAGTGCTCGTAGATCCATGACTGTAATAGAGTCAAGCATCCAGCCACTGCCTGCGTCCCGTGACGACTCGCGCACCCTAGATGGTGATACAGGTACGCAAGTGTCGCGGTACCCCATGCCTCCTGGCCAATCTGGTCCAGCCCCTTCCTAACCTGTACCACATGGGCTGACATAAACTTATTGGAACTTTTGTCTGTAAACAGACAAGTCCCAATAAGGCTCCATACTAATACAGCAACGTCTGAATCATCCCTGGCACGCTGCATACACCGCTCGATCACCCGCTGAGTAGAAAATCCGCCATTTCTATACAGCTCCCCGTCTATACGCTCCTCAGGAGGAATCTCTAGCAATCCTCTCGACCATGACAGTACGGTGGGCGACGGTGTAACCTCCGTGATGAGTCGACCATCGACTGGAATCCTCAAAATCTCCCACACATCGTGTAGGAGGATGGTCATCTCTCCGAAGGGGAGGTGGAACGAATTCGTATCCGGCTGCCACCTCTCCAAAAACGCATTGATGAGAGGCTCATCAATGCTCCGGTGCATAATGCGGGGCAGGTGTCCAAGGCCTGTCCCGCTCAAAATCTGCGCACCCTCGACCGTCATGGATCCGATCCACCTCTCAAACAGGTCGTACATGCTGCCTCTATTGTGGCATCTAAGGTGGTATCTAGTAGGCACCCCCTCCTGCCAATATCTAGATACCACATGCCCTAAAAAGCTAGGAATGAGGCTATCATCTATAGGGCCCCCCTCAATGGGCCCTGTAACTATCCAACTTCGATCCTCCCGCGCGCGCTTCCTAGGGGGAACTATATCGACAACATATATATATAAATATATAAGTAAATTAAATGTAGAACATAAACAAAAAATGTAATTAAATAAAGGTAATTAAAAATAAGTACACATGATTAAAATAAATAAAGAAAAACATACATAAGTCAAGCAAATACATATACGAATTAAAATAATTACTGAACTACATAAAAAACGCACAATTAAATCAATCAATAACAAATTCTCATTTTATGAACAATTAAATTAAATCAATTACTTATTAAAAATACTAATAAAATTAAATTAAAACGCGTACCTGCAGCAGGATCCATCTCCTCGAACTGTCCGTGGTCCGGATTCCTATACCGGATCGTCCTCTCAGCATGTGGGTGAGAAGGGTCACCTCCGTAGGTATCCCCCTCACTCTGATCCTCTAGTGGCCGTCCACTCCCACTAGCGTCCCCCTGCCGTGACTGCTCATGGGGATGCTCAAACTCCTCCTCATGCCCAAACTGCTCATCCTCACTCGCATCAGTGTCATCGGAATCAGTAGTATCGTAATACTCATCCCTCAACAGAAATGAGGAGTCATCGCCACCTACCCGTCCACCACGACCTCCCCGTACTCCCTCGGATATAACAATCCCACCTCCCCGTCTACCACCACCTCCCCTAATAACAGGCACCTTCTGCCTTCTAGCAGAAGCTGTGGGACGCTGCCTATCACCTTGTGGCTTTAACTTAGTGCCACCCTAAATAAATAAACGAATAATTGCATAAATAAATAAATGAATAAAACGAATCAATTATATTGTAACATTCAAGAAATCAATTTAAATCAAAACGCATGCTTTCGGCGCATTGAGACTCTCAAAACGCAAACAACTTCTCAAAACGCCGTTGGACGGCGTTTTGAATATCCCAAAACGCCATCCAACGGCGTTTTGAGTATCTCAAAACGCCATCAGATCGCGTTTTGATACTCAAAACGCCATCGGCCGGCGTTTTGAGAGTCTCAAAACACCGGCCGATGGCGTTTTGAGACCCCAAAAACGCCTTCCGATGGCGTTTCGAGAGTCTTAAAATGCCGACCGATGGCGTTTTGAGACTCTCGAAATGTCGGCGGATGGCGTTTTGGGGTCTCAAAACGCCGTCGGCTGGCGTTTTGAGGTCTCAAAACGCCGGTCGGCTGGCGTTTTGAGGTCTCAAAACGCCGGCCGATGGCGTTTTGAGACCCCAAAACGCCGGCGGCCGGCTATTCCGGCGTCAAAAATTCTCCAAATTCATACCAATTAGCATTTCTACATACCTAAACGCACATAAACAACGATTTCTAACAAAAATAACGCAATATAAATGCCAAAAAATGCAGAAAAACTCAAATTCATATCGATGTTTACCCGGTTAATCAATGGACCTTTGCCCGCTCCGTGCCTTCGTGATTGTTCGCCATCTCCTCCGTCCATGCTTTGCGTTTTTGGCCTACAAAATCTAGCCTCTTTTGCGTTTTTGCACTGAATTTTTGAGAAAAAATTGCCCAAATGGTTCGGCTGCCAATTTGGGGGATTTTATGTCATTTTCGGGCCGAAAACCCCGCGTTTCCGCTAGCGAACCGTGGACGAAACGCCCCATTTTGGCGTTTCGTCCATGGTAAAAACGCAGCGAATTTGCGTTTTATGCTTGTACAAAACGCAAATTTGCTGCGTTTAATTTTGTTAAAAACGTTGAGTTTTGGCGTTTTAAACCCTTACAAACGCAATCTTACTTATTTTTTACATGTAGAAAACATTTTTTATGTGTGTTTTTTAGCATGATACAAACGCATTTTTTGTGCGTTTTTGTCCCACACTTAGTATTTTTTGCAAAGGTTGCACCATAAGGGCGTTTCGGTCTTTTTATTATATTTATTATTTTTTTTGTGATACAAATAGCAATTCCATGATACAAATAGCAATCCAGATTAATTAATTCAAAATCGAATTAATTTCTAAATTCACTTTGTCGATTAAATATTAATTAAACCTTTTGGATTAATTAATTTACCTTGTCGATTAGTCAAATGCATAATCGGTCGTACCACTAACGGACCAATTATGGAACTACCGCTCGAAAACGACTTTACATCACGCCATTATATTTTATTCTATCTCCCCACATTAAAGATCTAGCACTCGTCGGTTTATCAATTTACTGACAAATTAATTCACTGACTTCTTGGTTTCCGAGATTAGTACCACTCGTCCTTTTATTATACCGAACATAAAGTTCACCGGCCGGGTTTAGTATAATAACCTTACGAGCTCATCTCGGGAGCACCATCAACCCGGCGAACCGGTACGTGGATTCCTCCGACTAGCAACGGCACGTAAGAAGCTAAACACTGCATACCCAACCTACCGAGGTATTGGCCTCAATTGACCTCACTCTTTGGCAAATCAAAGCACACGATATCCAACCTTCACGCCGGTCCCAATCTCGGGATTGAGAGACGGAATACTAGGACCGAATTGACTACGCCGATCAGTATAAGTCAATTCTATCCAAACTGGTCGTGCTCAATATGCCCCGGGCATATCTGTGTGATTTAAACTAGTTTAGATAAACTAATTTCCAAACCACACAATAACCTATACCGATAGTATGTTCAGACTATCTCGGTTACGAGCATACTTTTTATATATCAATACTTTAACCAATAACGGTATCTACTGTGTCTGTCCACACCCCGTTATCTAGTTCTATGATATAAAGGAACAAATTTATACTGAAACAAAATGATATGTCAACTGTGGATATTAGTTTTTGATACAAGCCATAGCTTTTCTGTATTCAAAACCAACAAGTACTACTCAAAAGAATCACTCATGATCTAACAGTCCATGGAGTGTTTCTTTTGGCGGATCGATTTCATGAAATTCAATATGCACAAGAATATAATTTCATGAAATTAACTCATCAGATAAATAATCAATCAAACGACAAATATCTTATTTACACAAATAACCCTCAAAGTTTATTTACATAAATAGCCCTCATAAGGGCACATACACCAACAATTTTAAATGATAAGATTTAATTATTAAGATAAAATAAAATGTTATCAAATAGTTAAGATAGGATTAGATTTGAATTTAATTCTTATCCTATAGAATTTTAAAATTTAGAATTCTGAATAATTATCTTAATGAGATTAGGATAATTAGAAATATTTAAATTTTAAAATTTGAAAGATTATCTTAATGAAATTAGATAATGATATGAATAAATAAATAGTTAATTAATTAATAAGATTAGTTAATTAATTATTATGATTCATTTTTCTGAAATAATGTGTTATTTATTTAAAGTGTTTAAATAATTGCACGCATTATTGGTATGTTCATGCATCATTCGATTAAAATGAATGAACATGGGATTGATTAAAATTGATCATGACACGATTAATTTTAATAGTGTAAGAGTTACACAATCCCTAATTAAATGATTCGGCTTAATAAAATTGGCTTGTATGAAGCATATGCATTTGTGTGTTTTTCTATGCATGAATTGGGCTTAAAATTTATTATTTAAATTTTTGGGCCTGCGAGCCATTTTAAAATTGGGCCTGCGTGCCTATTAAATAATTATGTAATAGTTAGGCCCAAAAAGGAGGTTCCGAAGGAGTCCATGGTGGAGCCCAGGAACGGAAGCCCAAAATGGAGGCCCAAAAGAAGTTTTTTTAAAAAGGCCCTATAATAGATTAGAGCCCAATTCATCGCATTTCCGCAATTTTATTTTATGTTTTGTGAATGAATGAAAACGACAATGCATGTTAAGCCGATCAAACTAAAAAAATCCCAAAAACCCGAGTTGATTTTGCTTCCATACTTGGGGGACCGCCAGAGCGTCGAACGTCTGTGGACTTGGAGAGCCCAAAGGCCTCAGGTTTTCTTCGTGCGGCGAGTTGTCACATAATAGGTGCCCAACTTTATCACTACCATTAATGAGTGGAAAAACTGTTTGGGTATTAGATGCTCAACTTTATCACTACCACTTGTTATGGAAAAACTGTGTGGGTATCGATTGATGTGATGCCTTGAGGGATGGTTTAACTTGGGAAAATTAATCCTAGCTTGACCCGATAAGTTGACTAGGGATTAATTTTGCAAAGATAGGATGGTGTCAAACATTTGGAATGTTCATTCTATCACCGAAAAGTTGCATGGTATGCAATTGGAAAGCGTTAGATTACATGGAATGTAATTTGAACGTTGCCTACCAGAAGAGCCCGATCCCTACGATACTTGCCAAAGCAAGACTGGGTTTGACTCTTTGTGGATTTTCGGACCACAATCTAGCACCAACACAAAATTGTTAGGGATTTCAATTTTGGCTATTGTGGAAAATTAATTTTAAAACTCATTCTAATATTTTGCATTTATTCATTGTAGAAATGGCATCATCTAGCACAAATGTTATCTCAAATTTCACTCTAAGAAGTATATTGGATAAAGATAAATTGGTTGGACCAAACTTCTTAGATTGGGAAAGAAACTTGAGAATAGTTCTCAAGCAAGAAAGGAAGCTACAAGTCTTGGAGACAGCTTTACCTGAACCACCACAAAATGTTTTGACAACTATTCAACGAGCCTGGGAGAAGCTGAAAAGCGACTCCAATGATGTGACTTGCTTGATGCTCGCGTCTATGACGGGTGAGCTTCAAAAGCAGTTCATGAATTCGGAAGTGTTCCGGATTTACGAGTCATTGACGGAGATGTTCCGTGAACAAGCCCGTAACGAAAGGTTCGTTACGATAAAAGCTTTGATTTTGTGCAAAATGGCGAAGGGTTCGTCAGTCAGCACGCATTTGATCAAGATGAAAGGGTACATTGATACCCTAGAGTGATTGAATGCACCTCTTCCTAGGGAATTGGCCATTGATATCATCTTGGCATCATTGTCTGATGAATACAATGATTTTGTGGTGAACTACAATATGCACAACATGGATAGGAGCATTCCTGAGCTCCATGGCATGTTGAAAATCACTGAGCAGACCCTTCGGAAGGCAACACCAGTGTTGGTAGTAGAGAAAGGTAAAGGGAAGAGGAAGTTTAAAGGCAAGGCCAACATTGGGCAGAATAAGAAAGCTCGCAGTAAGACTGCTCCCCAACCACAAGCTCCTCCATCTGCTAAGACAAGATCCAAAAAGGATGATACATGTCTTTTCTGCAAACAGAAGGGTCATTGGAAGAGAGACTGCAAGAAGTTTCTCGAAAGCAATCCTTCAGCTTCAGGTATCTTTGTTATAGAAATTAATCTTTCTATGTCCACCTCATGGGTATTAGATACTGGTTGTGGGGCTCACATTTGTACCAATGTGCAGGGACTTAGAAATAGAAGGATGACGAAGAAAGGTGAAGTGGATCTCCGAGTGGGCAACGGGGCAAGAGTTGCTGCTGTTGAAGTTGGAGATTACACTCTGCCTTTACCTTCTGGTTTAAATATCGAACTTGAAAATTGTTATTATGTACCTGCTTTGAGCAAAAATATTATTTCAGTTTCGAGTTTGGATAATAAAGGATTTTGATTTATTATAGAGAATAATTCGTTATCTTTATATCGAAATGATATTTTATACGGAGTTGCAAATATGTGTAACAGTCTGTATGTCTTGGATTTGACCCAAGAAAAACCAGTCTATAACATTGAAAAGAAAGCTAAATCAACTAAAAATGATTGAAGTCCAACATATCTTTGGCATTGTCGATTAGGCCATGCAAATGAAAAGCGAGTTCAAAGACTTCACAAGGATGGAGTGCTAGGGTCATTTGATTTTGAATCTTATGATACCTGTGAACCATGCTTGCAAGGCAAAATGAAAAAGAGTCCTTTCAACAAGAAAGTGGAAAGAACAAGTGGGCTATTGGATCTAATACATATGGATGTATGTGGACCAATGAGCACACAAACTAGAGGTGGATTTGAATACTTCGTGACTTTTACTGATGACTATAGTAGATATGGGTATGTCTACTTAATGAGGTATAAAAGTGAAACTTTTGAAAAGTTCAAAGAGTTTAAAAATGAAGTATAGAATCAGTTTGATAGAAGGATTAAGGCTATTCGCTTCGATCGGGGAGGTGAATACCTTAGTGATGAGTTCGATGGATATCTAAAACAGTGTGGAATTGTTTCACAGCTGACTCCACCGGGAACACCTCAATGGAATGGTGTATCCGAGAGGAGGAATCGGACCTTATTAGATATGGTTCGATCGATGATGGGCCAAGCAACTCTCCCTATGTCCTTTTGGGGTTATTCCCTCCTTTCTGCTGCCTACTTATTAAACCGTATTCCATCTAAGGCAGTAGATAAGACTCCATATGAGATATGGATGGGTCGGAAGCCCTATATGTCCTATCTACGAGTTTGGGGTTGTCAAGCTCATGTAAAACGTTTACAAAGTGATAAGCTTGAACCTAAAACTGACAAATGCCTATTTGTGGGATATCCTAAGGAAACCAAAGGATATCAATTCTACAAACCAACTGAGAACAAAGTGTTCGTTGTTCGAGGAGCTACTTTCTTAGAGAAAGAATTTCTGTACAAGAAAGACAGTGGGAGTAGAATAGAACTCGGAGAAGTTCCAGAACCACAAGAGAATGTAGAACGATCTACAGAAACTCAGATGGAAGTTGACAAGGAAACTCATGACGATGAGTAGCCTGAGTCAACAACACAAGAACCTATACGGTCTAGTAGATCTCGTCATGAACCCGAGAGATACGGATTTCTCGTGACTGACGAGCAAGATTTGATCTTGGTGAAGTCTAATGAGCCCGTGAACTACAAACAGGTTTTAGAAAATCCAGAGTCAGATAAATGGCTACAAGCAATGGAATCTGAAATGCAATCCACGAGGGACAATAAAGTATGGACTTTGATTGATCCTCCTGTACAGACAAAGGTTGTCGATTGCAAGTGGATTTTTAAGTTAAAACCTGGATGGATCTTCAAGGCACGACTAGTGGCTAAAGGTTTCAGACAAACTCATGGTATAGACTATGATGAAACCTTCTTCCCTGTCGTGATGCTCAAGTCCATTCGGACTATGCTCGCCATAGCTGCATATTATAACTATGAGATATGGCAGATGGATGTTAAGACGGCTTTCCTGAATGGAAACCTACTCGAGGATGTTTACATGAAACAACCCAAGAGATACATCGATCAAGAGCATCCAAATCGTGTAGGTCCATCTATGGACTAAAGCAAGCATCTCGGAGTTGGAATCTTCATTTTGACGAGGCAGTAAAAGGTTACGGCTTCATAAAGAACGAAGATGAGCCTTGTGTTTACAAGAAGATTACTGGGAGCAAGAATATTTTTTTTGTCCTATATGTGGATGACATCCTACTCATAGGAAATGACATTCCCATGATGAAAGACATCAAACAATGGTTGGGGACTGTATTTTCTATGAAAGACTTAGGAGAAGCCGAAATGATACTAGGTATCAAGATCTATAGAGATAGGTCCAAAAGGCTTCTGGGACTAAGTCAAGAAGGGTACATAGATAAGATATTGAAAGGATTCAATATGTCTAACTCGAAAAATGGTAAGGTACCATTTAGACATGGCCTTCTCTTAAAAAAGAACCAAGGTCCTTCAACAAGAGATGAGAGGGATACAATGAGTAGAGTACCGTATGCTTCGGCAATAGGATCTATCATGTATGCCATGTTATGTACCCATCTGGATGTTGCACATGCACTTAGCATGACTAGCAGATACCAACAAGATCCCGGGATGGATCATTGGACTGCAGTCAATGAAATCCTAAAGTACTTACGAAGAACTAAAGGATTAATGCTAGTGTATGGAGGGCAAGAACAGCTCATTGTACAAGGTTACGCTGATGCTGCTTTCCAAACAGATCAAGATGACATGAAGTCACAATCAGGCTACGTGTTTATTCTGAATGGCGATGCAATAAGTTGGAAAAGCTCAAAACAAGATACAACAGCCGATTCTACAACAGAGTCTGAGTGCATTGCTGCATCAGATGCTGCAAAGGAAGCTGTTTGGTTGAGAAAGTTCGTGTCAGACATCAGAGTGATACCGAGTACCAAGATCCGATAGAACTTTTCTGTGACAATAACGGGGCCATCGCACAAGCTAAGGAGCCTCGGTCACACCAGAAAACCAAACATATACTTAGAAGGTTTCACCTCATCCGAGAGATCATTGATCGAGGAGATGTGAAAGTGTGCAAAATAGGGTCAGATGACAATGTAGCAGATCCTCTCACAAAAGCTCTACCGCAGTCAAAGTTTGATAGACATGTAATAGAGCTTGGTCTTAAACAGTTTAGGACATAGCCCTTCAACGGGCAAGTGGGAGATTGTTGGTGTATGTGCCCTTATGAGGGCTATTTATGTAAATAAACTTTGAGGGTTATTTATGTAAATAAGATATTTTTCGTTTGATTGATTATTTATCTGATTAGTTAATTTCATGAAATTATATTCTTGTGCATATTGAATTTCATGAAATCGATCCGCCAAAAGAAACACTCCATGGACTGTTAGATCATGAGTGATTCTTTTGAGTAGTACTCGTACGAGGATCCTTAGACCAGAAATCACTGCATAGTCTTAGGTGAATTAGAGTGTGCTTTGACATATGCCTAACGGGACTGTAACAGGAATCCAAGTACGGGTATGATTGGGTACACTATGAGTCACGCTAAGGTATGTAGGTGAAGTGATGGGACTACAAGTCTCTCTTAAATGAGAGATGATATCTTGGCCGCTTGATAGTGAAATGAGAAGTACATGGCCGTGCCCAAGAAATGATAAGGGTTATCATTTGCTTGATTAAGTTCAGTGTCAATAAGAGATCAAGTAAAACGTTTAGCTATATAAGGATGATTGGTTCCATGCCTTATGCTAAACTGGATATCAGTGTAGAGGACATTACGTAGTATACTCAGAAGGTTGTGTTGAATCACCATTCGACCCTCCGTTCTGAATTGTGTAGTCATTATGTCTTGCTAGAGACCACTAATGATTTATGGATTAATTAATGAGATTAATTTATTCATTGTCCATTTGGAATGAGCCTACAGGATCGCACATAAGTGAGTTCGATGATTCAGAATTAATTAAATTGCCTTTTTTAAGTATAAGAGTTATACTTAAATTGATAATATTTAATTAAATAGTTTAATTAAATATTATTGAAGAGTATTATGGTATTAATTAAGAGTTAATTAATTACCTAGGAAGAATTGAGTTGGGCTGATAAATCAAGGGACCTAATTGTGAATTAAGGTTCTTGACCCATCAGCCTGACCCATGGATCAATGGGTTAATCCATGGTTTTGGTTAAACCCAACTCAGTAAATAATTAATTATTATTAATTATTAACAGATACTTCTCAAATCAGAGAAGTATCTGTGAGCTGAGAAATTTTAACAGAATTCAGTTTTAAAAACACGTTTTAAAAGAAAATTTTAGAAAGACTCTCTCTTGCTTTTCAAGGACTAACTCTTCCAAACATTCTTCCAGAGAAAAACGTTTTCTCTTTGACAGGCATTTTTGGCTAGCACCGGTTCTGAGAGACTCCAGTGCAAGAACGTAGAGGCAATTCATGTGAATTGTTTGGTGGTGAACGTAATCTTCCCAAGGGATCCAGGCGACGAACGCAACCAATTACACGTCGAGGGTAAGACCCGATCCTCATAGTTTAGGAATTCCGCTGTTTAATTAGATTAACCACCTAAACTAAATTCAAACAGTTTTCTAGCCCTTCTTCCCCTTATGCTTCCTGGCTTTGGGCCCAGCAGAGGAACAAGAAGGTCCAACAGTAGCCAAAGCTTGCTTTTTCTCAGAGAAGAGGACTTCGGCAAACACCAAGCAGTCATGAGCTCAAGAAAGGAATATGAGAGCTTTCCCATATTATAGTTCAACCAAAACTGCTCAAAACTGGGAGGCAAGCTCTGGAGAATGATATCAACCTGGGTCTCCCCATCAATGTCACCTCCCAAGACCTCAATCTCATTGATGTAGCTGATCATGTCAAGCTTATGATCCCTCACTGAAGTACCCTCAGCCATTCTAGCATTCATGAGTTTTCTCAATGCTGACTGCTTTGGTGCCCTGCCTTGATGTCTGAACATTACCCTGAGGTTAAGCATCATCTCATATGCTGAGGTAATCAACTGATGCTGGTGCTATAATACACTCGACATAGAAGCCAAGATGGAGCACCTGGTTATCTCATCAGCTTTCTTCCACCTAGAGTGAGCCTCTCTCCTCAGGAGTGGAATCATCAGTGGGCACTGGGGGGCGCTCTTCAGTGAGCATGTACTTGGAACTCTCAGCAGTAAAGACAATGTCTAAGCTACACTTCCAATCAATGTAATTAGGACCGGTGAGTTTGTTGTAATTACAGGGAGATTGTTAGTTTTGAATACTTAAAAGCTATTTCTTGTATAAAAAACTAATATCCAGTTGACATATCGTTTTGTTTCAGTATTAAATTTGTTCTATTATATCATAGACCTAGATAACAAGGTGTAGAAAAGCACAGTAGATCTCGTTATTGGTTAAACTAATGATTTATAAATGGATGCTCGTGACTGAGATAGTTAGAACACACTATCAGTTTAGGCTATCGTGTGATTTGGAATTAGTTTGTCTGGACTAATTAAATCATACGGATGTGCCCAGAGCATATTGAGCATGACTTGTTCAGGATTGAATTAACTTGTACTAATCAGCGTAGTTAATTCGAACCTGGTATTCTAATTTCTTAATCCCAAGATTGGAGTGGGCATGAGAGTTAGATATCGTATGCTTTGATTTGCCAAAGGGTGCGGTCAATTGGGGCCTAGATCTTGGTAAGTTGGGTATGCGGTATTTGGCTTTTTAGTGTGCCGTTACTAGTCGAAGGAATCCATATACCGGTTCACCGGGTTGATGTGCTCCCGAGATGAGCTCGAAAGGTTTATTATACTAAATCTGGCCAGTGGACTTTATGTCCGGTATAATAAGAAAGTCGATGGTACAAATCTCGGATACCAAGAAATCGATGAATTAATTTGTTAGTAAATTTATGAATCGATGAGCACTAGATCTTTGATGTGAGGAGATAGAAAATTAATGATGTGAGCGCGAAATAAATTCATTTTTTAGCGGTAGTTCTATAATTTGTCCGTTAGTGGTACAACTAACTATGTGTTTGACTAATTGCCAAAGTGAATTAATTCATCCTAAAGGTTTAATTAATATTTAATTGACTAAGTGGGTTATACGAAATAATCCTAAGGGCTCGATTAAATTTAATTAATGAAGTGGGTTAAAAAATTAATTTGAATGGTTTGATTGGAGTTGATTAGTCTAGGGAAGACTAAGGGGTCATCGAAAGTCAAACACTAAGGCCCAATTCAAAAATCCACTAGGTCTCCCTTGAAACTCCTATAAATAGCTTAAGTTAGGTATTTAGAAGACTTAAGAAACCTTGTAGGAAAAGTTGCCTCTTTAGAGAGAAGGAAGAGGCTAAAGAGAGAACTTCATCTTCTTCGATTAGTTCTTTCTCGAAGTCGGTTTCTAGATCCTTCTTCTTCAAGAATTCAGCCCACGTTTCATCCTAGAAGACCCCAGTCACTGCCCGTCCATTTCGATCGCCGTCGTGCTGGATTCGCTCACAGCCGCGCCAGATCAGCTGTTTTTCCGACGCCGAGCAAACGGCCATTATGACTAGTTTTTACCGTGGTTTTTGATCTTTTGTTGCACTGATCCTTTGCCTTATTCCTTCGGGTTCGCCAAAGTCTAGATCTCCAGGCAAAAGCTTTTCCTGGCAAGTTTTATTTTGGCGGTGTGAGTTTTCAAATTAGGTGCAAGCCTCCGGGCTGTTTCAAATTTAGGCAGTTTGAGTTTTCTTGAAGTGGGTTTCTTTGGATTTCTTCATATTTGCCTTAGCCATCCCGTGTATATTTGCCCACTCAAATTTGGGATTGTTTGGAGTTATTCTCGGGACTCTTTAGTGGATTCGCAACTCACTACCCAATTTTCTTTATTTGCGAGGGAAACGCTTCAAAGGTATAATCTTTAAAGGTTTCCACTTTAATTTAAAGATTTGATTTTTGCATGTCATTTTGATAAATTGAACTAGTATAAGCCTATATCCAGTCAGGGAATATGGCTTTAAGCCTGAGCCGAATCGAAAGTCTCCGATTCTGGAATGCATAGCACGAAAGTGAGATTTTCGGTTTAGCCCGTGCTATATCTGTTTCCTTCACGAACCTAACTCATAACTACAAGCCATGTTAGAGCCTTTATTCTTACAAATAAGTAAAAATCCCAAGTCTCATCCACTATTTCTCCTGTTCATTTTATTTTCTATCTTCATTTATTACTTATTCAACTCTTTTGAATACTTGTCATACTGCTTTGAGACATGTTCTATTTTATTGTATTTTCTCTAATTTGGTAATAGAATTCTAACCTCCGTTCCCTATGGATCGACCCGTATACTACTTTTCTCAGTGGTATTCGATTATAAATTGTTAATTCTGAGTGGCAACACGACATTAAATCTGTCACATCACAACACTTACAAGCCCCTTTGTACTTGTCACTAATTAGTGTCCACTTATCATCATTCTCTATACCTAATGTATCTCTAAGCAAAGTCATAAACAATGTCCGTGTTCTCACCCTCAACTGCAGCCCAAGCAAAAAAGTTCCATAATTGTCAACAAGACACCGTCATACGGCCCTTTCAAAAAACTTCCATCAAAGCCTAATATCTTCCTACATCTGGCTAAAAACCCATCACTTACACCTTTAAAACATACGAATATCCTCCCAAATCTTTCTTTTCCTATCTTGCCATCCAGAAAGCCTTCAACAGTCTTTATTTCTACTATTAACCTTGAATTTGACCTTAATATCTCATCCCTATAAGCTTGTAACAAGCTGTACTCCTCAACCTCTGATCCATTCATCAATCTCATAGCATGTCTTCTCGCTCTATACCCCTGAAACTTTGAAATTAAATGAACACCTTGCTTTGCCTTATTATAGTCTGTCTGAATTCTTGTGCGTCTATTTTGGGGTTATCTCGAATAATCTCCTTATATTTCCTGTCCACCCAAATACACTGTTGGTGTATGTGCCCTTTTGAGGGCTATTTATGTAAATAAACTTTGAGGGTTATTTATGTAAATAAGACATTTGTCGTTTGATTGATAATTTATCTGATGAGTTAATTTCATGAAATTATATTCTTGTGCATATTGAATTTCATGAAATCGATCCGCCAAAAAGAAACACTCCATGGACTTTTAGATCATGAGTCATTCTTTTGAGTAGTACTCGTACGAGGATCCTTAGACCAGAAATCACTGCATAGTCTTAGGTGAATTAGAGTGTGCTTTGACATATGCATAACGGGACCGTAACAGGTTGCCAAGTACGGGTATGATTGGGTACACTATGAGTCACGCTATGGTATGTAGGTGAAGTGATGGGACTACAAGTCTCTCTTAAATGAGAGATGATATCTTGGCCGCTTGATAGTGAACTGAGAAGTGCATGGCCGTGCCCAAGAAATGATAAGGGTTATCATTTGCTTGATTAAGTTCAGTGTCACTAAGAGATCAAGTAAAACGTTTAGCTATATAAGGATGATTGGTTCCATGCCTTATGCTAAACTGGATATCAGTGTATAGGACATTACGTAGTATACTCGGAAGGTTGTGTTGAATCACCATTCGACCCTCCATTCTGAATTGTGTAGTCATTATGTCTTGCTAGAGACCACTAATGATCTATGGATTAATTAATGAGATTAATTTATTCATTGTCAATTTGGAATGGGCCTATAGGATCGCACATAAGTGAGTTCGATGATTCAGAATTAATTTGCCTGGTTTTAAGTATAAGAGTTATACTTAAATTGATAATATTTAATTAAATAGTTTAATTAAATATTATTGAAGAGTATTATGGTATTAATTAAGAGTTAATTAATTACCTAGGAAGAATTGAATTGGGCTGACAAATTAAGGGACCTAATTGTGAATTAAGGTTCTTGACCCATCAGCCTGATCCATGGATCAATGGGTTGATCCATGGTGTTGGTTAAACTCAACTCAGTAAATAATAATTATTATTAATTATTATAAACAGATACTTCTCAAATCAGAGAAGTATCTGGTGGTTGAGTGTTTTTTTAAAAAAATTGGTTTTAAACACGTTTTAAAAGATTTTAAAAACAGACTCTCTCAGACTCCAAGAAAAACAGACGCTCTTCCAAAACTCTTCCCCAGAGAAAAACATTTTCTCTCTTTGACAGGCACTTTTGGGCTAGCACCAATTCTGATAGGCTCCGGTGCAAGATCGTAGAGACAATTCACGTGAATTGTTGGTGAACGCTATCTTCTCAGAGGAGCCAGGCGACTGCACAACCGATTACGCTTCAAGGGTAAGACCCGATCCTCTTAGAATTTAGGCTATTCCATAGCATAATTTAGGAAATTATGCATGCCTAGTTCCAACATACACTTCACACCCTTTTCTTGTAGTTGAACTTGCAAGTATATTTGTCGTTAAAAAGACCTAACTTGGACTTTCCCACCTTCACCCATGTTCCTAACATATATTTCCCACTTACACTTCCTTTTTCCAGTTTTTTTCTCTGGAGGACACTCAGCCCTCACACGAATCTTATCACTTTTAAAAAATTTCCAAGGCTTTCCTCTTCTAGTGTTCCAGGACCTCATAGCTTCCTTGAACTCTTTAAAGCTGCTAAATTGCATCCCAACATCAAGTGGGGGATTGTACATATCGAACGATTAAAAATCGGCCATCGTATACCATCTTTCACATCAGACCCTCTGAGACTTTCCAATTCCCCATCTGAATTCAGACTAATGTCTCCATTATCAAAACTTTACTTTTGAATAATGAAAAGCTTTGCTTGTATGAAAAACTAATACCTATTTGTATGCATAGATGATAAGGTGAAGGGTGTAGCACAATAGATCTTATCATTGGTTAAATTTATGACATATAAATTAAAGCTCGTAACCGAGATAGTTTGAACATACTATTAGTTTAGGTTATCGTATGATTTAGAAATTAGTTTGTCTAGACTAATTAAATCATGCGGATGTGCCCGGGACATATTGAGCAGGACCTATTCGGGATTGAATTAACTTGTACTGATCTTCGTAGTTAATTCGAACCTCATATTCTAATCTCTTAATCCCTATACTAGAGCGGGCATGAGAGTTAGACATAGTGTACTTTGATTTGCCAAAGGGTACAGTCAATTAAGGCCTAAAACTCGGTAAGTTGGGTATGTGTAAGGACTATTATACTAAACTCAGCTGGTGAACTTATGTCCAATATAATAAGAAGGTCGAGTGGTACTAGTCTCATATAGCAAGAAGTCGATGAATTAATTTGTCAGTAAATTGATGAATCGACGAGCACTATATCTTTGATGTGGAGAGATAAAAGAATTAATAAAGTGTGCACGAAGTAATTTCATTTTTTGAGTGGTAGTTCAATAATTGGTCCATTAGTGGTACGACTAATTATGCGTTGGACTAGTTGGCAAAGTGGATTAAATAAATTACCCTTGGGTTAATTTTATATTTAATTGACAAAGTGGGTTATACGACAAAGTGGGTCGAAGAATTAATCCTTGGGCTAATTTGAGTTGACTAGTCTAGTGAGGATGAGAAAGTCAACAAAAGTCTAACACTAAGGCCCAACTCAAAAGTCCACTAGGTCTCCCTTGAAGCTCCTTACAAATACTTAATGTTAGGCATTAAGGAAGCCATTAAGAAACTTTGAGGCAATTAGCCTACAGAGGGAATGAGTAATCTAGAGAGAGAACTTTGTCTTTCTCGTCAAAGTTTTCTTTCGAAGTCGACTAAGGATCCTTCTCCTTTGATAAAACTCAATCCTTAAGAGTTGCTCGGATTTTTTTTGGTCTTCATCGCTATTAGATTTTCCGATCGCCGCTTAGTTTACTTTATCATCAGCGCCGATCTTTTTTTTCCAGCGAGCTGCGAATTGGACTCCCGCGCGTAAGATCCTGAGTGCGGTGTTGATCGTGGTCATTTTGATTGCTAATCCACCACATTTTTGTCCAGATCGCGGCTAGGATTTCTGGCAGTTCACAGCGATGCACGGCGGCAGGCAGCAGGTTTTCGGGCTAGCTTCTGTTTGGGTTATTTTGAGTTTTTCGAAGTGGGTTTCTTTTGGATTTCTAGTTTATTGCCTTAGTCACCCTGTAGATAGTGGCCCACACGACTTCGGGGGTAGTTAGAGTCATTTGAGGGATTTGATAATTGATTTTGCATTTCAGGATTTGGAATTCTTTATTTGCGAGAGACATGTTTCAAAGGTATAATCTTTATGTTCCGCTTTAAATTAAAGATTTAATTTTAGTGTGTCGTTTTAATAAATCGAACATGTATAAGCCTAGATCTGCTTAGGGAAAATTATTTTAGAGTTTGGGCTCGATTAAAAGTCTCCGATTCTGGAATGCATAGCATGAAAATGAGATTTCGATTTGGCCCGGACCAGATCTGTTTCCTTCAAAAACCATAAATATCATCACCATCATTGTCTTTTTCAGTACTTTGACCAGCCCATTTTCTTCCAACACTTTCCTTTGGCCTGCTTGGACCAGCCTCCACTGTAGTGTTATTCTTCTCGCTCAAGTGAACACTCTTCTTATCCCCACTCCTTATAGACTGGCTCTTAACTGTAGTATTATCTTTCTTGTTCACAATAGGTGACAAAAAACCTTCCTTCTGAAGCTTCTGGTTACCTATATCTTTATCACCTCCTTCTGCATTTTCTCTAAAAACACTGTGCTTGCTAGCTCCATCAGCAAAATCACAGTCTAAATCTATCACTGTTGTCACTTTCAGCCTCAACTTGGAAATTTTCATCCAAAACAACCCTCTTATTAGCTCCAGGACAAAGAGAATACAAACTGATTTCCCTACTTTTCAGTCCTTCATCCAACAGCAACTTCAAATCCTCATCAGACCCTATTAAATTGAATCCACTTGAACCTAGCATATACAACTCACTTTCACCTTCTACTTTTACCCCTTCATCTTCTAGTTGAAACCGTATGCCTTGTAGGAATAAAGAACCCACGTCCACAAAGTAAAAAACATACACCTATCCCCTCTATATTTAGGTGATGGATTATTTATTAGGGCCCCACCATGAAATATCTTCAGTGTAATAAAAGCACTTTCCTCATCTGCAAATAAAAAAAAAAACCATTAACTCCGTAGCAATACAGAAAAAATCTGAAATGCAAATTTTTTTATTAAAAAAGTACCATTTTTGTTACTTTATTTTCATAAGGCTCAAATCAATTGTTCATGCATACTTCAGAAAAAAAAAAAAAAAAAAAAAACCAAAGATTCTAACTTATAAAAATAATGGAAGAGGGACCACAAAAAGTATAATATGGCATGTGCTTTATAACAACTTCAATGACACTACCAACATTTACATCCCAACCAAACAGTTCAAATCACTACACATCCCAACATATTCGTTTCTATGCAGAATGCATTCCACAAATTCACATCCCAACACTTTCTTTAACCAAGACCAATCAATCCAAGATACTAAAAAATAATAATATCAAAAGCAATTTAACCATTAAAAAAGATACTGGTACACTTACCATAATCTGGATTTGGAATATCATCGAAAGCGTCATTGTTTGCCATTTCCTCTGAACTACAGTCAATGTACCCACTTTTCTCCCTTCTATGAATTAATCTCTTTTTCCCCAAAAAAAAAAAACTCCGTTTGATTGATTGAAGCCTATTTGGGGATTTATGGTTTTGATCCATTTAACAAAATCAGTGGATTTAGGGTTTTGAGAGATTAAACAAAATCAAAGGATTTAGGGTGCGATCGATTGAACAAAATCTAGGGATTTAGGGTTTTGTTCACTTGCTGAAATTTTTGGATTTAGGTTTTCATCGGATTTTTGAATCGATCCAAATGATGAAAAGGGATTTTGCTTTCGATCGACTAGGGCTTCAAGGGTATTTTTATTCAGATTTTTTAATCGATCAAATGATAAAAGGTGATTTGTTGTTTTAATCGACCTAGGGCTTTGAGGGGTGGTTTTCATTAGACGAAAAGGGGATTTTTGTTTTTGATTGACCCAGGGCTTCGAGGAGTGGTTTTCATCGGATGAAAGAGGATTTTTGGTTTCGATCAACCTAGGGCTTTGAGGGGTGTTTTCATCGGACAAAAAAGGATTTTTGGTTTCAATCGACCTACGACTTCGAGAGGTGGTTTTCATCAGTGAAAGGGGATTTTGGGTTTCGATCGATCTATCTAGGGTTTCGTTTGATTTTTGGTTTCAATTGATTCCAAATGTTTTCAAATTTTTGGGGAATTAGTCACCTCAAACTAGCTTGGAGTATGGCAGGGAGTTCGGATAAGAAGGCAAATATCGCTGGCCGAAGAGAAGCACTTCAATGGCGTCAGATTGTTTAGACGAACGCAATTAGGAAGGAAATGGTAAAAAAAATTGACGAAGGAAAATATTTTACTCTAGGCCTTTTTTTTTTTTTTTTTACCGTCTTGTGACCAATGTCAATATTTCATCTAACCATGGTTCAGTTAAAAAAGGGGCTGACTAGCAGTCAACTATTGATTCTGTTAAATGGTTGCAATTTCTGTCAAAAAGGATTATTACTGCCAAAAAAAGCTTTAAGTGGGACTAATATTGGTGACGAAAATAAAAGGGGGACAAAAATCAGAATAATTCCTATTATGGAGGACCAAAACTGAATTTAGCCATTAAGTAAATAGTACTACTGGAAGTACCATGCTTTATGGTCCAATATCATTATCTAGTATATTAGATAAATAGTAAATATATTTAAGATTTAAGATAAGCGCTACATAATCATTCCATATTTATTCGGCCACGATAGCGCCAAAAAATCAACGATTTCATTGTGATTATCCTTCCACCAAACTAATCATTCGTACCAAAATTACACAACCCAATGAGCAGACAAGCAATGACGAAAACACTAGATCCACAATGAATTAACGATGAAAACACCAGACGGGCAAAGAATCAATTCCGGAAACACTAGATACATAATGAATTAACATTGAAAACACTAGATTTGTAACAAATGAACGCCGAAAACACTAGATCTGCAACCAATCAATGCCAGAAACACCAAATCCACAATGAATCAATGCTGGAAACACTAGACCAACAACCAAGCAATACCGAAAACACCAAAGTTGCAATCAAGTAACACCGCAAATAAGCGAACAAACAATGGCAGATTCAGCAACTACCACACAAGCAAACGCCAACAAGCACACCATACAATTCTCAGTTGTTCTCTTTTGATGCACAACCAAATTTAATGAAATGACTAAAAACCTATACAATTCTAACAAAAAAAAAGTCAAAATAAAAAATACATCAAGAACCAATCTCCCCGTTAAATATTTTTTCTAATCCCTATCTTGGAACCAATTTCTCGGTTGTTTTTTTGATGCATAAGAGTCTGGACCTAGGACACATAGATAAGTACAATCTGACATTCTGAGAGATCAAAAACCATTGTCAACATTGTTGGATCCTGCAAGTGACTTAATACCGCCTTTGTCCTCTTCCACCATTTCCTCTATTTCCTCTTTTGATTTTGACACTGAGTCTAAAGGTTCATTTTTTAATGACCGGAGCACCACATTGGGAACATTGATGGGTGTCACTTTCCCTGCGGTTACATTTAGAGCTCCTTCCCATTCTCACGCTCAGTACCGACAAGTTCAATTACCTGTCAAGTCAATCGACTCCGTGCTGAATAATGAACAGAAAAATAAGAAGCCGAAGAAGAATAGAACCACATTCGCGGAAGAGGAGGATGAAAGGCGGCGGTGGAGATAGAAGAGGTTATGGGGTTGTGTAGGGATGAGTCCGATTGTCGGCCATCCTTACTTGGGAATTCTTGGGATGAGTCCGATTGGCGGCGGCGGAGTTTAAAAGGGTTGGGGTTGTTGATGCTGATTCAAGAAATGGCCAGATATTGTTCGCTGATGGGAGGGTTTTCCTGCCACCTGATGTTGAAGAACCTGAGTCTCTAGCTGGAGGTTTGTGTATATTCTCGGCGGTGGTGCCTATCTGCAGCGATGGCAATGGTGTTAATTAGGATCACTTTCCCAATTTTTTTTTTTAAATATATCTTCCCCAATGGTGTACAAGATAGTTTCATTTTAAGGCCAAAGCATTTAATCCCTTTTGGATTCAAAAAGTAAAAAAAAGTATAAGAGTCTCTACGACAAATCTTTTATGAGTATTTTAGAATGGAAAAAAAAAAAGGGAATATCAAAAACCCCCTTGAACTTTATTTATTAATCAAACACATTACTGAGGTTTTAAAAATGTCAAATACCGCCTTTCACTCCCTTCCACCAACCAAATTTTATGAAATGACTAAAAAAACCCACACAATTCTAACCTAAAAAAAAGTCATTTGTCATTTTATCTCCTTCCAATTTCTCCGGTTTTTTTCTTTTTTTTGTTATTTTACACATTCAGGCCAGTAACAGCAACGGAGAATTCCCTCGAGCTACATAAAATGCTATTTCAAATTTTGCAATTTCCATGCTGAAAAGAGTTGTCTCCCAAGATCTGAAGCAAATCATGGCAAAATGTAATGACTCAGTTTCCATTTCCCAACTCCATGGGTTTATGGTATCATGTAGGCTGTGTTGGTTTTGAATTATAAAGTTTTGCTTGTATGAAAACTATTTCCCGGTTTATATATCGATTGAATATTTTAGTTAAATTATTTTTATGTTTTTGCATATGTTGCCCATTTATATCGTATAACTAGATGATGAGGTGTCTGGTGTGACATAATAGATCTCATCATTTGTTAAAATCATGATATATAAATGAGACTTGTGACTGACACAGTTTGGACATACTGTCGGTTTAAGTCATTATGTGATTCAGAAATTAGTTTGTCTAAAGTAATTGAATCATATAAATATGCCCCGGTCATATTGAACATGACTGTCTAGGATTGAATTAACCTGTACTGTTCTTGAGTAGTTAATTATGTTAGGATTGAATACATAAGCTATGCTTGTATTGTACATTTTTCCAGTTAATATATCGATTTAATGTTTTGGTTTATATGTTGTGCATATTTAGTCCATTTATATTATGTAGTTAGATGATGAGGTGTCTGGTGTGACACAGTAGATCTCATCATTGGTTAAAATACATAATATATAAATGAGGTTCGTAACCGAGACAGTTTTGGACAAACTATAGGTTTTGGTTATTATGTGATTCAGATAATTGGTTTGTCTAAACTAATTGAATCATATAGAAATACCCGGGGTGAACTAGACCATTTAGAATGATTTGTCTTGTACTGATTTAATAGACAAATCATTCTTGGTATTCTATCTCTTAATCCCTAGACTTTAGCGGGCATGGGGATTAGACATAGTGTACTTTAATTTGTCAATGGGTGAGGTCAATTGTGGCCAATAGTCTTGGTGGGTAGGTGCGCGTATTTAGTTACTTGGTGTGTTGCTGCTTGTCGAAGGAAACCATGTACCGGTGCGTCCAGGGTGATGGTGCTCCCGAGATGAGCTCGTTATGTTTATTATACTAAACCCGGCCGGTGGACTTATGTCTGGTATAGTAAAAATATCGAGTGGTACTAGTCTCGGAAATAAAGAAGTTAATTAATGAATTTATCAGTATCAGTAAATTAATAAATTAACGAGCACTATATCTTTGATGTGGGGAGATTAATAATAAAGTAATTTAGTTATTTTGGAAGCAATTCTGGTGTAGGATGGTAGTGCCAAAATTAATCCGTTAGTGGTACGATTAATTTTGTAGTGGGTTAATTGAATAAGTAGAATTAATTATTTAATTAATTAATCCTAAGGGTTAATTAAGTAATTAACAAAGTAGAATTATTTAATTAATTAATTAAGTCTTAAGTTTCAATTGAAATTAGGAAATTCTAGAGATTAGGAAATCTAATTGGATTTGGATTATCCTATTAGATTAGTTACCTAATTGGATTTGGAAACAAATTAATTACCTAAACCCATTAGGAAAACCAATCCTAAACCAACTTGGGATCTCTCTTGTAACTCTATATATAGACAAGGGATTAGCAATTACATAACACACAACTCGTAAGTTTTTAAGACAAGAAAACTAGAGAGAGAAGGTTTAGAGAGAGAAAATAATTTTCTCCCTCTAGATAGACTTTGGGTGGCCAAAATTTTGATCCCAGGCGGAGAACGGCGGTATGTTTTTTTGGCGAGAATCTCGACGCAGTTTTAGTGTTGATTGCTGATCAATTGGTTGCTAGATCGTTGCCCACACAATGTGCAATCATAGTCTTGAGTCATACAAGCGATCACCTGAGTTAACATGCTTCAAGAGGTACTTTTCTATGATTTCACTTTTAATTAGAAAATTATTGTTGCATGATAAATCGAATGAATACAAACCAAGATCCTGCGCAATGTTATTTTAAGCAATGATTGGAATAGCGATTGTGCTAGAGGCTAGCCCTGGTCAAAGATTCTGATTTTGGAATGCGTAGCACGAAAGTGAGTTTTTGACCTGGCTTGGGCAGATAATCTTTCAAATCCAAACCTTGTATTTTATCTCTTAATCCCTAGACTAGAACGGGCATGAGGATTAAGTATAGTGTACTTTAATCTGCCAATGAGTGCGGTCGCTTATGGCCTATAGTATCGGCAAGTTAGGTGCGTGTGTTTGATTGTTTAGTGTGTAGTTGCTTGTCGAAAGGAAACCATGTACCGGTGTATCCGGGGTGATGGTGCTCTCGAGATGGGCTAGTAAAGTTTATTATACTAAACCCAGCCGGTGGACTTATGTCCGGTATAGTAATAAATTCGAGTGGTACTTATCTCGGATGATAAGAAGTTGATTAATTAATTTATCAGTAAATTAATAAATTGACGAGCACTATATCTATGACGTGGGAGAATAAAGAATAATTAAATTAGTGGTTCCAGAAGCAATTCTGCTTTTAGTGATAATTCCATAATTAATCTGTTAGTGGTACGATTAATTATGTCTTGGGTTAATTGATAAAGTGAAATTAATTATTAAATTAATTAATCATTGGGTCAATTAGTAAATTGACAAAGTGGATTTATTTAATTAATTAATTCTTAGTTCAATTAAGAATTAGGAAATCCAAGAATTAGAAAATCTAATTGGAATTTGAAAACCCAAGCCTAACAAGAAGGCATAACTCAAACCCACTTAAGGTCTCTCTTATAACTCTATAAATAGACACAAGGGTCAGCAATACAAGACATAACAAGTCATAATTGGCAGAACACAAATAACTTATAGAGAGAAGCTCTGAGAGAAAAACTAGAGAGAGAAAGAATTTGAGAATTCAGATTCTCTTTCATCTGCGGCGGCGGCGGATTGTAACCGGCGGCATATTGTAACTGCCGGTGACAGGAAGTTCTTCTCTGGCGGGCAGCGCGTAGAACGACGCGCGGCAGCTGCGGCTTTATTTGGCAGCGCGTGAGGACATACGCAACGGTAATCCAATTTTCCGGTGAGATTTTTTGTGTTGATTTTCTTGGTGCTTATTCCGATGATTCTGTAGTTCGTTACCAACACAACATCAGAATCTGTCTCAAAGTTATACAAGACAATTATTTAGGGACAAGCTTCAAAGATTGATTTCTATCTTTCTACTTTTATTAGTTATCGTATTTTGTATGCGTGATAAATCGAATGAGGTAAACCAATGTCCTATGTTCGCATGATATTTCAAAAGGATTTGAATCGTGTTACACGAGCGTCTGGGTCTGAAAGAGTGTTTTTGATTCTGGAATGCATAGCACGAAAGTGAAATTTTCGATCGGGTCTAGACAGATAATTCCTTCAGGCTGCTCAATCAATAGAACCAATCTTCCAGTTCAATTTTTTTCTAATCCCTATCTTGGAACTAATCTCTCGAGTTGTTCTCTTTTGATACCCAGGACATAGAGATAAGTACAATATGACATATGAGACGTCAGAAACCATTATCAACATTGATCGATTACTGCCGCCGTCATCTTCCACCATCTCCTCTGATTTCGACACCGAATTCATTGGTTCTTTTTCCAGAGCACCACATTGAGAACATTGATGGGTGTCACTTTCCTGCGATTGATGGGTGTCTTTTTATATAACCAAATTCGTGGCAGATGGGGATGAAAGGAAGTGGTGGAGACTGTTGGAGTTGAACACATAAGCTATGCTTGTGTTGTACTTTTTCCCAGTAATATATCGATTTATGTTTTGGTTATATTTTTTTGTGCATTAATTGTCCATTTGTATTATGTAAGTAGATGATGAGGTGTCTTGTGTGACACAGTAGATCTCATCATTGGTTGAAAGAGATAATATATAAATGAAATTCGTAACCGAGACAGCTTTGGACAAACTGTCGGTTTAGGTTATTATGTGATTCGGATAATTGGTTTGTCTAAACTAATTGAATCATATAGATATGCCCGGGGCGTATTGAACTTGACCATTAAGAATGATTTGTCTTGTACTGATTTAATAGACAAATCGTTCTTGGTATTCTATCTCTTAATCCCTAGACTCGAGCGGGCATGAGGATTAGACATAATGTACTTTGATCTGCCAAAGGGTGAGGTCAATTGTGGCCAATAGTCTCGGTAGGTTGGGTGCGCGTGTTTAGTTACTTGGTGTGCTGCTGCTTGTTAAAAGGAAACCATGTACCGGTGCGTCTGGGGTGATGGTGCTCTCGAGATGAGCTCGTAAAGTTTATTATACTAAACCTGGCCAGTGGACTTATGTCCGGTATAGTAAAAAGGTCTAGTGGTACTAGTCTCGGAATTAAAGAGGTTAATTAATTAATTTATCAGTAAATAATATATTAACGAGCACTATATCTTCGATGTGGGGAGATTATGAATATAATTTAATTAAGTTGCTCTGGAAGCAATTCTTGTGTAGGATGGTAGTGCCAAAATTAATCCGTTAATGGTACAATTAATTTTACAATGGGTTAATTGAATAGGTAGAATTAATTAATTGATTAATTATTCCTAAGGGTTAATTGAGTAATTAACAAAGTGGAATTATTTAATTAATTAATTAAGTCTTAAGTTTCAATTGGAATTAGGAAATCCTAGAGATTAAGAAATCTAGTAGGATTTGGTTTATTCTATCAGATTGGTTACCTAATTGGATTTGGAAACTAATTAATTACCTAAACCCATTAGGAAGACCAATCATAAACCAACTTAGGGTCTCTCTTGTAACTCTATATATAGACAAGGGATTAGCTATTCAAGACATACAATTCATAAGTTTTCAAGACAAGAAAATTAGAGAGATAAAATCCTAGGGAGAGAAATTAATTTTTCACTCTTGAAGTCGGATTTTAGAGAAAATATTGCGTCTGGGTTTTGGGATTATTGGCCTAAATTCTTGGCCTGATTTTACCAGCTGCGCGTAGTTTTCTCTCTCTCCGGGCGGTGTGTTTACACTACGTGCCAGGTGCAGCGGTGCTAGAATTTTCTAGTAGGTGGATTGTGGTGATTAGCTGATCAATTGACTTCTAGTTCGTTGCCCACACAACATGAAGTCAAAGTCTTGAGGCATACAAGAGAATCACCTGAGTGCACGCTTCAAAGGTACTTTTCTAAGATTCCGCTTTTAATTAGAAATTTTTGTTGCGTGGTAAATCGAGCAAGTGTAAACCCAGATCCTATGTGGCAATCCTTTCAGTTGGTATCAGGGCCTAGTTTTGGGTTCTTTGCTTGTTTGATTTATTACATGGTTTTATTTGCAGTTGGTTAAAGATATCCCGGCTATTATGGTTATGTTTGTATGGGTTTTAATTAAACTTCGGGACATGTCCGGATTTAATTTTATTATGAATGTTTGCAATAGTATAACTGGAAGCCGTGTAGGATTAGATTAAATCTGTTGTAGTATTTTTTCTATGTAATTTCGATAAAGCCTTGTAGTGGGTGAAATAATTTTTGTAATCGAAGGCATTATGGTGGGCAACTTGAATTCGTGGGTTTTGAGTTATCGTTAATTCGTAGAAACCCAGGAAAACCCAGAACGAATTGCAAGAACACCAAATAGCGTGGGAAAAACGAATGAGGAGGTGGTGGCAGGAGGCGGCGTCGGCAACCAACCACCGGCAGCGGTCGCCGCCAGCGACAGGTAGCGCAGGCAGCGCCGCAGTCGCGGCCGCGATTTTGGCCCATTTTTCCTTCAGTTTTTATTTTTTGAAGTTCAAGAAACAAGGCAGAAGATGGAAGTAATTAAAACCATAATAGTAGAGAAATTTATTTTTCGTATTTATTTCCCGTATTTGTTGTTTTAATTTTTATGCTTTATTTTTATCTGTATTTTAGATGCATGATTTTAAAGAATGTTGGTTTTATGGTTGCATATAACTTAGGGTTAGTTAATTGCATGTTAAAACCAGAAAAACCCTCAATTTGGAAATCTAAGTGGGAGCGGGTTAGTTTAATATTCCCATGGCCACCATTACGAGTTCATATGCGATGTGGGTGGGCTTGCGCGTTGGCATTAGGGTCTTCCTCCATTCGGATGAGTCCAGCCCCGAGATCGTTGGATTATGAATTTCTGAGTAAGATGACTAGAGCGAGTTTAACTAGAAGAAATGCGACACCCTCTCTATTTGAGGCGCACTATCCTGAGGTAACAAACTCAGAAGTCACATAATGACATACACTTAGTGTACGATCTGCAGTATTCCTCCCAAGAGGTTACGCTGCTTATTTGTATGGCTGAATGCACCGACTATTAGCTACATTGATCAATATATCATTTGGTCAGATGGTGTAGTTAATGAACTTGGTTCTTCTCAAACGAATGTGGGTTAGCATAAACGTCCACGCTTCGTGGCTTGCGAGAATCCCGGTGGATGAGGTGTTGGTGGATTATAATTATTGTTTTGAGGAAAGTCAATAATTAATAGAATTTTATGTTTTCGAAATTCTAGGTTAATAACTGAAACATTGTATGTTTGTTAATTTTACAGTTTTATCGATATGACATTCAATCCCTTAGCTGCTATTTTGAAAGACAACAAATTAACTGGAACAAATTATGTCGGCTGGAGTCGGAACTTGGACATAGTCCTGACGGCTGAGCAGTATAAGTTTGTGCTCACCGAAGTATGTCCAGATGTGCCTGATGAGAACTCTCCTCATGAGAATTGGGATGCCTATGCCCGGTGGAGAAAAGCGGATGAGATTGTGCGGTGCTATATTTTGGCCATTGTATCAAATGTGCTGCTGTTAGTTTTGAATACAGAAAAGCTATGGCTGGTATCAAAAACTAATATCCACAGTTAACATATCATTTTGTTTCGGTATAAGTTTGTTCCTTTATATCATAGAACTAGATAACGGGGTGTGGAAAGACACAGTAGATACGGTTATTAGTTAAAGTATTGATATATAAAAAGTATGCTCGTAACCGAGATAGTCTGAATATACTATCGGTATAGGTTATCGTGTGGTTTGGAATTAGTTTATCTAAACTAGTTTAAATCACACGGATATGCCCGGGGCATATTGAGCACGACCAGTTTAGATAGAATTGACTTATACTGATCGGTGTAGTTAATTCGGTCCTAGTATTCGGTCTCTCAATCCCGATATTGGGACGGGCGTGAGAGTTAGATATCGCATGCTTTGATTTGCCAAAGAGTGCAGTCAATTGAGGCCTATACCTCGGTAGGTTGGGTATACGGTGTTTAGCTTCTTACATGCTGTTGCTAGTCGGAGGAATCTACGTACCAGTTCGCCGGGTTAATGGTGCTCCCGAGATGAGCTCGTAAGGTCTATTATACTAAACCCGGCCGGTGGACTATATGTCTGGTATAATAAATGGTCGAGTGGTACTAATCTCGGATACCAAGAAGTCAGTGAATTAATTTGTCAGCAAATTGATAAACTGACGAGCGCTAGATCTTTAATGTGGGGAGATAGAATAAAATATAATGGCGCGATGTAAAGTAATTTTTGAGCTGTAGTTCTATAATTAGTCCGATAGTGGCACGACTAATTATGCATTTGACTAATCGACAAGGTGAATTAATTAATCCAAATGGTTTAATTAATATTTAATCGACAAAGTGAATTAAGAAATTAATTCTATTTGAATTAATTAATTCTAAGGGTTCGATTAAATTAAATTAATGAAGTGGGTTAAGAAATTAATTCTAATGGGTCGATTGGAGTTGATTAGTTGGGAAAGACTTAGCAGTCAACGAAAGTCAAATTAAAAGGCCCAACTTGAGAGCCCATTAGGTCTCCATTAGATCTCCTATAAATAGAAAACTTGAGGCAAAAGAAAACCTAAGGGAATTCTTGCAAGACAAGTCTTGCATATAGAGTGAGAAAGTTCTAGAGAGAGAACTTCTTCTTCTTGAAGTTTTTCTTTCAAAAACGAACTTGTTATCTCACTCCTCAGATTGAACTCAGCCCAAAGATCACACCTTCTCGATTGATTGGAGATTTTTGCCGGCCTGCTGCTTGAATATTCCGCCGGACAGCAGCTTGAAGTTTTCGCAGGACTGCTGGGTTTTCTTCTTCCTGCCGCGTTAGAAACTTGGTGTTCTGCCCTGCGTTGATTCGTTCTTCACCACGTTGATCTCTATTGGTGATCCGTGGTGGAGATTGTCTAGATCACGGCTGGGTAGTTGCTGAGTTAAAGCGATCGTGCAGCCTTCATTTCAGTCCTGCAGCAGGAAACTTGCGGCGCAAGTACAGGTTCTGGGCAGCGAAAGTTGTGGCCAGATTTTGGGTTGTTGTGAGTTCGATTAGAGGAATTTCCTTGTGGGTTTTCTTGGGCTGAACAATTAGACTTTGATAGATTATTGCCCACGCAATATTCGAAGTTCTATCGGAGTAATCTTTTGGATTTCCATTAGAATTCGCATAAAGATTGGATTTTTCTTATTGCAAGGGACTTCGCTACAAAAGGTATAATCTTTGAACATTCCGCTTTAATTAAAGATTAAATCTTTTGTGTCCCGATTAATAAATTAAATAAGTATAAGCCAAAATCTGTTCGTGGGTAAATGAATTTGAGCCTGAGCTTAGTCGAATGCTTCCGATTCTGGAATGCATTGCACGAAAGTGAGGTTTTTGATTTAGCCCGGGCTTGTTCTGTTTTCCTTCAAATTAGTATCAGAGCGTTGGTTTCGGTCTTATCCTTGTTTGATTTATTACACGGCTTTATTTTGGCATTATTATTTTTGTCGAAATGCTTAAACATGTGGTTATTGATTTTCCGGCTATTATGGTAGAAATTTATTTTTCATTCATAAACCCCGGGACATGTCCGGGCTCGTATTGTTTTTGAATGAAAATGTCTGTAATAGTAATAACCACGAGCTGGAAGCCGTGTAGGATTAGAAAAATCTTGTAGTAGGATTTGATCTAATCATGTAATCTTTAAATTCCTAGAAAAACGCCTTTGTATATAGGAATTTATGTATTATGACGAAGACGTTATTTTGGGTAACTTATATTCGCGGGTTTTGGTTTCTCATAATTTTGGGTGATTCCTAATTACATAGTAAACCGAGAAAACCCGGGCGAATCGAGAGGAATCCAAATAACGAGTGGGAGCGACATGATGGGACGTGTCACCGAGGCGTCAAGGAATCAACGATAGAGAAGGCCATAATAGTCGGGAAATTTTATTTCTTTTAATTTCCCGTATTTATGTCTTTTCATTGATTGTGTGTTTTTCGTTTTATTTTGCATGAACGAAAACCAAACCAAAACATTTTTTAAAAAGGTAATATGCAATTAACTAAGGTAGATTATTCGCATATTAAAACTACAACGGTTTTATGGGTGCGAATATCCATAGTTAAGATATTGCATGTTAAAACGTAAAAATCCTCAAGCTTAAAAATCTAAGTGGGAGAGGGTTGGTAAATATCCCCATCGCCTCCATTACGGGTTCATTGGTGATGTGGTTAAACTTGCGTGTTGGTTTAGACCTTCCTCCCTATCGGATGAGTTTTCAACCACAGATATCACCGGAATGAATTTCTAAAGGGATGACTATAGTGAGTTTAATTAGAGAAAGTTGCGATACCCTCCCCATCCGAGGCGCATTAGTATCCTAAGTAACAAACTTAGAAGTCACGTAATGCCATACACTTAGTGTACCATTTTTAGTATCCCTCCCGTCGAGGTAACGCTATTTTCATGTACGGCTAAAATTATTGACTATTAATTTCATTGATCATAAGATCATTGATCAGATAATGAAATTAATGAACTTTGATTCTTCTTGAACGAATGTGGGTTAGCGTAGATGTTCACCCATCGTGACCTGCGTTAATCCCGGTGTGAGAGATGTCGGTAGAAGATTATATTGGTTTTTTGAGGATTTTCAATATTTTTGAAAAAGTATACTGAAACTTGAATTGTTTATTTTTCAGTTGATATGTCGTTCAACCCGCTAGCTGTCATTTTGAACCAAAACAAACTCACCGGTCCAAGCTATATTGACTGGAAATGTAACCTGGACATTGTCCTTACCGCTGAGGGTTGCAGGTACGTGCTCACTGAGGAGTGCCCCCCTAAGCCCAGCGATGATGCCACCCCTGAGCAGCGAGAGCCATATACGAGGTGGCAGAAGGTTGATGAGATGACCCGGTGCTACATCTTGGCTTCTATGTCGAGTGTACTGCAGCACTAGCATCAGTTGTTTACCTCAGCCTACGATATGATGCTCAACCTCAGGGGGTTGTTTGGACATCAGGGTAGGGCAGCCAAGCAGTCAGCTATGAGGAAACTCATGAATGCTGGGATGGCTGAGGGTACTCCAGTGAGGGATTACGTGCTAGACATGATAAGTTGCATAAATGAGATTGAGGTATTAGGAGGTGACATTGATGGGGAAACCCAGGTCGATATCATCCTCCAGAGCTTACCTCCCAGTTTTGAGCAGTTTTAGTTAAACTACAATATTGGGAATCTCTCATATTCACTTCCCGAGCTCATGACTGCATTGGTGTCTGCTGAGGGCCTATTCGTAGAGAAGAAGCAAGCCTTGGCTACTGTTGGTCCCTCAGGTTCCTCTGCTGGGCCCAAAGCCAGGAAGTAAATGAGGAAGAGAGACCAGAAGGCATGAGCTGATCATGGACCCAATGCGGGCATTGCCAAGAAGCACAAGCCGAAAGGCAAATGTTTCAGGTGGGGCAAAACAGGACATTGGAAGAAGGACTACCTAAAGCCTCGAGGTATGCGTAAATTTTCCCAAATCACTGAGATGTGTTTAGCGGCGATTCCCACAGATACTTGGTGTGTGGATTCAGGAGCCACTGATCATGATTGTAATTCTTTGCAGGGATTCCAAGTGACCCGGCTGCTTAGAGAGGGAGAGTTGCAGGTTTACCTTGGGGATACTACCAGAGTTCTGTTGCTGCAGTGAGAGTTGTTTGTCTTTATTTTTCAGACTCTACTTTACATTTGAGAGATTGTCTTTATGTACCCAGTTTTCGCAAGAACTTACTTTCAGTTTCTAAACTTGTTTTGGATGGTTATAAGTGTGCTTTTTCTAATGGATCTGTTTTTATTAGAAAATGCCAGAAACTTATATGTTCCGGTACATTGGTTGATAATTTGTTTTTAATTAAGACATACTCCCCAGTAATGCAAAACACAGAAACTAGTAGCTCATCACCGAATCATAATAAGAGAAAATAGTCTTCCCCTTTGAATCAGACTTATCTTTGGTACCTGAGACACGACCACATCAACCTTAGTAGGATTCAAAGGTTAGTCAATAGTGGGTCTTTAGACTTACTGGATATTGACAGCTATTCGACCTGTGAGTCCTGCTTGGATGGTAAAATGACCAAGAGGCCTTTCAAGGCAAAGGGGTATAAGGCCAAGGAGGTTTTAGAGTTGATTCATTCTGACGTGTGTGGGCCTATATCAGTTCAGGCTAGAGGTGGTTATGAGTATTTCGTGACTTTCACGGATGAATACTCTAGATATGGATACATATACCTGATGCGCCACAAGTCTGAATACTTTGGCAAGTTCAGAGAGTTCAAGGCTGAGGTGGAGAACCATCTGGGTAAGAGTATTAAGGACTTGCGATCTGATCGAGGTGGCGAATACCTCTCTAGTGAATTTAGGTCCTATTTGTCAGAGGAGGGTATTCAGACCCAGTTGTCTGCACCTGGCACACTCCAGTAGAATGGTGTAGCAGAGAGGAAGAATAAGACTCTTATGGATATGGTTAGATCGATGATGAGTTACAGTGAGTTGCCTATCTCATTTTGGGGTTATGCCTTGGAGACAGCATGTTTTATCCTCAACCTTGTGCCATCTAAGTCTGTGCCTTCGATCCCATCAGAGTTGTGGAATAGGCGAAAGCCTAGTCTGAGACATCTCAGAATATGGGGTTGTCCAGCACATGTGCTCGATGCAGATGTAGGCAAGTTAGAGGCAAGAACCAAGGCTATGCTGTTTATAGGCTACCCCAAAGGAACGATAGGTGGTCTATTTTATAGTCCTCGGGATCAGAAGGTGGTGATCAGCACCAATGCCATATTTCTTGAGGAGGACTATATTTTAGATCACAAGTCAAGTAGCAAGGTAGTATTGGAAGAGCTTAGAAGTCAGTCCATTATTCCAAATAAATAAGTACAGGAAGACACACCACAAGAGACTGCACACACTATCATAGATGATGCTCTTGCACAGACTGCGCCTCATCGTAGTAGGAGGGTTGTTAGATAGCTCGAGAGGTACATGGGTTTGGATGAGTCTTCAGACTTTATCCCTAGCGCTCATGAACCAGACCCAGTTAACTACAATGAGGCTCTCCATGATAAATATACAGATTCTTGGCAGACAGCGATGATTGCTGAGATGGGTTCTATGGACTCAAATCAAGTCTGGGAGCTGGTAGACCTTCCTGATGGGTTTAGACCTATTGGGTGCAAATGGGTCTACAAGCGAAAGAGAGGATCTGACGGAAGGGTTGAGACCTTCAAGGCTAAGCTTATGGCGAAGGGGTATACTCAGAAAGAGGGTATCGATTATGAGGAGACCTTTTCCCTGGTAGCTATGCTTAAGTCGATCCGAATTCTCTTGGCCATAGCTGCTCATATGGACTATGAGATTTGGCAGATGGACTTCAAGACAACTTTCCTGAATGGAAATCTTGAGGAGACCATCTTTATGCAGCAACCAGAGGACTTCATTGTTAAGGGCCAAGAGCACAAGGTATGCAGGCTTAGGAGGTCCATTTATGGACTTAAGCAAGCATCCAGATCTTGGAACATCCGTTTTGACGAGATTATCCAGTCCTATGGATTTACTCAGTGTCCGAATGAGCAGTGTGTTTATCGCAGGCGTTATGGTGATACGATGGTGTTCCTCATACTTTACGTAGATGACATCCTTCTGATTGGCAACAGTAAGAAGATGTTGTCAGACGTAAAGGCATGGTTGTCCAGGTAATTCGATATGAAGGATTTGGGAGAGGCTGGACATATCCTTGGGAGTAAGATTATTCGAGATCGTAGGAGACGTTTTCTGACTCTCTCTCAGGCATCCTACATAGCCTCGATTCTGGCCCGTTTTAACATGCAGAACTCCAAGAAGGGTTCACTACCTTTCAGGCATGGAGTGCATTTATCTAAGGAGCAGTGTCCTAAGACTGCTGAGGAGATAGATGCCATGAAGGCGGTACCCTATGCTTCTGCAGTGGGTAGCCTCATGTATGCTATGTTGTGTACGAGGCCTGATATTTGCTTTGCCATTGGCATGGTTAGCAGATATCAGAGTAACCCTATGAAGGCTCACTGGGAGGCAGTAAAATGCATTCTCAAGTACTTGCGCAGGACGAGAGATTATGTCCTAGTTTATAGAGCGCAGGAGCTTATACTATTGGGTTACACAGATTCGAACTTTCAAGGTGATTTGAACAAGAGTAAGTCTACCTCTGGGTTTGTGTTTACTCTAGGATGTGGAGCCATAGTATGGTGGAGTGCCAAGCAGAAATGCATGGCGGACTCTACCATGGAGGCTGAGTACGTTACCGCTTCAGAGGCAGCGAAAGAGGCTGTATGGCTCCGGAGCTTCCTGATGGACTTAGATGTGGTTCCTGAGTTGCCTAAGTCTATCACATTCTATTGTGATAACAATGGTGCAGTTGCTAACTTGAGGGAACCACGAGCCCATAAGGCGAGTAAACACATAGAGCGCAAGTACCACCTGATACGAGAGATCATAAAGATGGGATACGTGATCATGGCTAAGATAGCATCAGATGAAAACCTTGCAGATCCTTTAACCAAGCCATTGACCCCAAAGGTCTTTGAGAGACATGTGGAGGGCATGGGAGTCAGATTCTTGAGGGAGCCATGTGAGTGAGTTTAAAGGAGTTCTAGAGATTTCACTATGACAGCAATGTAATAGCGGGCTGGACAGTTTTTGTACTTCTTAGCATATCTTTGAGTATTAGTGAGAGATTGTTAGTTTTGAATACAGAAAAGCTATGGCTTGTATCAACAACTAATATCCACAGTTGACATATCATTTTGTTTCGGTATAAGTTTGTTCCTTTATATCAAAGAACTAGATAACGGGGTGTGAAAAGACACAGTAGATACCGTTATTGGTTAAAGTATTGATATATAAAAAGTATGTTTGTAACCGAGATAGTCTGAATATACTATCGGTATAGGTTATCATGTGGTTTGGAAATTAGTTTATCTAAACTAGTTTAAATCACACGGATATGACCGGGGCATATTGAGCACGACCAGTTTAGATAGAATTGACTTATACCGATCGGCGTTGTCAATTTGGTCCTAGTATTCGGTCTCTTAATCCCGATATTGGGACGGGCGTGAGAGTTGGATATCGTATGCTTTGATTTGCCAAAGAGTGCAGTCAATTGAGGCCTATACCTCGGTAGGTTGGGTATGTGGTGTTTAGCTTCTTACGTGCCGTTGCTAGTCAGAGGAATCCACGTACCGGTTTGCCGGGTTGATGGTGCTCTCGAGATGAGCTCGTAAGGTCTATTATACTAAACCCGGCCAGTGGACAATATGTCCGGTATAATAAAAGGTCGAGTGGGACTAATCTCGAATACCAAGAAGTCGATGAATTAATTTATCAGTAAATTGATTAATCGACGAGCGCTAGATCTTTAATGTGGGGAGATAGAATAAAATATAGTGGCGCGATGTAAAGTCATTTTCGAGCGGTAGTTCCATAATTAGTTCGACAGTGGCACGACTAATTATGCATTTGACTAATCGACAAGGTGAATTAATTAATCCAAAAGGTTTAATTAATATTTAATCGACAAAGTGAATTAAGAAATTAATTCTATTTGAATTAATTAATTCTATGGGTTCGATTAAATTAAATTAACGAAGTGGGTTAAGAAATTAATTCTAATGGGTCGATTGGAGTTGATTAGTCGGGAAAGACTTAGTGGTCAACGAAAGTCAAATTAAAAGGCCCAACTCGAGAGCCCATTAGGTATCCATTAGATCTCCTATAAATAGAAAACTTGAGGCAAAAGAAAACCTAAGGGAATTCTTGCAAGACAAGTCTTGCATATAGAGTGAGAAAGTTCTAGAGAGAGAACTTCTTCTTCTTGAAGTTTTTCTTTCAAAAACGAACTTGCTATCTCACTCCTCAGATGGAACTCAGCCCAAAGATCACACCTTCTCGATTGATTGGGGATTTTTGCCAGCCTGCTGCTTGAATATTTCGCCGGACAACAACTTGAAGTTTCCGCCGGACTGCTAGGTTTTCTTCTTTCTGCCGCGCTGGAAACTTGGTGTTCTGCCCGCGCGTTGATTCAATCTTCGCCATGTTGATCTCTATTGGTGATTCGTGGTGGAGATTGTCTAGATCACGGCTGGGTAGTTGCTGAGTTAAAGCGATCGTGCAGCCTTCATTTGAGTCCGGCAGCAGGAAACTTGCGGTGCAAGTACAGGTTCTGGGCAGCGAAGGTTGTGGCCAGATTTTGGGTTGTTGTGAGTTCGATTAGAGGAATTTCCTTGTGGGTTTTCGTGGGCTAAACAATTAGACTTCAATAGATTATTGCTCACTCAATATTCTAAGTTCTATCGGAGTAATCTTTCTTATTGCAAGGGACTTCCCTACAGAAGGTATAATCTTTGAACATTCCACTTTAATTAAAGATTGAATCTTTTGTGTCCCGATTAATAAATTAAATAAGTATAAGCCAAGATCCGTTTGTGGGTAAATGAATTTGAGCCTGAGCTTGGTCGAAAGCTTCCGATTCTGGAATGCATTGCACGAAAGTGAGGTTTTTGATTTAGCAAGGGCTTGTTCTGTTTTCCTTCAGCTGCAACATCAGCTTCATCCCATGGTCTCTGCCTTCAGCATGATGGCTCACCTGAGAGAGAAGTTCGCACATCAAGGCAGGACTGCTAGGCAAGAAGCCATGAGGAAATTAATGAACTCAAAGATGGCTGAAGGCGGATCGGTGAGAGATCATATGCTACACATGATCAGTAACATCAATGAGATAGAGGTGTTGGGAGGAGAAATCGACCCAGAAAGTCAGATAGATATTATCCTCCAGAGTCTACCCTCTAGTTTTGAGTATTTTTAGGTCAATTATAACATGAACCAAAGAGTCTATACTCTACCCGAGCTCTTAACTGATTTGGTGGCGGCTGAAGGCATCTTCCACGAGAAGAAGCAAGCCTTGGTCACAGTAAAGGCTTCAGGTTCTTCTTCTGCGCCTAAAGGCAAGAAGAATAAGAAGAAGAAGAATGCCAAAAAACTTACTGCAAAGTCCGAGACCGCAAAGAAGAGCAAGCCCAAAGGCAAGTGCTTCATGTGTGGTAAAATGGGACACTGGAAAGCGGATTGTCCAAAGCTTAAAGGTATGATAGTTTCTGCCCTAATTACTGAGACATGTTTAGCGGTGATTCCCACAGATACTTGGTGTGTGGATTCAGGCGCCACTGATCATGTTTGTAATTCCTTGCAGGGGTTCCAAGTAACCCGGAAGCTTAGAGAGGGCGAACTGGACATCTACATGGGTGACACTACAAGAGTGTCAGTAGAAGCAGTGGGAGTTGTCAATTTAAATTTTGAAAATTATAGATTAGAGTTAGTTAATTGTCTTTATGTACCGAGTTTTAGAAAGAACCTTATTTCGGTTTCTAAACTCTTAAAGAATGGTTATAAATTTGTTTTTTCTGATGGGTCTGTATTTATTAAAAGAAATGGGAAGCTTATTTGTTCTGGTTCATTGGTTGACAATTTATTTGTGATTAACTCTAACTCACCTGTTGTGCAAAACACATAAACAGATTGCTCTTTATCTAACATTAATAAGAGGAAGAAACCTTCTGAAATGAATCAAACCTATCTTTGGCATCTCAGGCTAGGTCATATAAACCTGAGTAGGATTCAGAGGTTGGTCAATGATGGACTTTTAGGTTCATTAGAGATTGGCAGTTATGCAACCTGCGAATCTTGCTTGGAAGGAAAGATAACCAAGAGACCTTTTAAGGCAAAAGGTTATAAAGCTAATGAATTATTAGAATTGATTCATTCTGACTTGTGTGGACCAATGACGGTCCAGGCACGAGGTGTGTTCGAGTATTTCGTGACGTTCACGGATGACTACTCAAGGTACGGGTACATTTACCTAATGTATCATAAGTTCAAAGTGTTTCGGGCAGATATGGAGAAGCATCATGGTAAGAGTATCAAGACACTGTGTTCAGATCGTGGTGGGGAGTACCTGTCCCATGAATTTTGAGAATACCTCAGTGAGGTCGGAATTCAGTCTCAGTTGTCTGCACCTGGCAAGCCACAGCAGAACGGTGTAGCAGAAAGGAGGAATCAGACTCTCATGGAAATTGTTAGGTCGATGATGAGCTATAGTGATTTGCCAAGTTCGTTCTGGGGATATGCTTTAGAAACGGCAATGTATATTCTTAATCTTGTACCATCTAAAACTATGCGTTCAACCCCATTGGAGTTGTGGAACGGGCGCAAGCCCAGTTTAAGACATCTCAGAATTTGGGGTTGCCCAGCATATGTGCTTAAGGCAGATACAGCTAAGTTAGATGCGAGAATTGAATTAATGTTGTCTGTAGGATATCCTAGGGGAACGAAAGGTGGTCTGTTTTATAGTCCCAAAGATCAGAAGGTGGTGGTTAGTACCAACGCTAGTTTTTTGGAAGAGGACTATGTCTTAGACCACAAGCCCAAAAGTAAGATAGTACTAGAAGAGCTTAGACGACAAACTAATCCTGATGCACCTGCACAAGTAGATACACCACACACTGTACATGAGATCACAGATGATGCGCCTACACAGGTGGTGCCTCGTCTACTGGGAGGGTTGTGAGACAACTAGATAGGTTCATTGGCGTGGGAGAGACTTCAGACCTAGTCTCAGGTGCGCCTGAACCTAACCTGGTTAACTACAATGAGGCTCTACGAGATAAAGATGTTGAATCTTGGCGTAAGGCAATTAAATCCGAGATGGGGTCAATGGACCACAATCAAGTCTGGGAGCTTGTGGACTTGCCAGATGGGTTCAAGCCCATTAGATGTAAGTGGGTCTACAAACGTAAGAGAGGACCTGATGGGAAGGTGAAAACCTTTAAAGCTAGGCTGGTGTGAAGGGGTATACTCAGAAAGAGGGAATCGATTATGAGGAAACCTTATCCCCGGTAGCCATGCTTAAGTCGATCCGGATTCTCTTGGCCATAGCTGCTCATTTAGACTATGAGATTTGCAGATGGATGTTAAGATATGTTTCCTAAACAGAAGTCTTGAAGAAACCATTTTTATGCAGCAACCAGAGGGATTCATTGAAAAAGGCCAAGAGCATAAGGTTTGCAGGCTTAAGAGGTCCATTTAAGGACTTAAGCAGGCATCCATATCTTAGAACATCCAGTTTGATGAGGTAATCCAGTTCTTTAGATTTACTCAGTATCTGGATGAGCAATGTGTGTATCACAGACGTGATGGAAACTCAGTGATGTTTTTTGTGCTTTATGTAGATGACATTCTATTTATTGGCAACAACAAGAAAGTGTTATCAGACATAAAGGCATGGCTGTCCAAGCAGTTTGATATGAAGGACTTAAGGGAAGCATAACATATCATTGGGATCAAGATAATTCGAGATCGTAGGAAACGTTAGTTAACACTCTCCCAAGCTTCTTACATAGATACGATTCTGGCCCGTTTTAACATACAGAACTCCAAGAAAGGTTTTCTACCTTTCAGACATGGAGTGTATCTATCTAAGAAACAGTCCCCCAAGACTGTTGAGGAGATAGAGGCCATGAAGACAGTTCCATATGCTTCGGCAGTAGGAAGTCTCATGTATGCCATGTTGTGTACGAGGCCTGATATCTGTTATGTTGTTGGCAGGGTAAGCAGATATCAGAGTAACCCCGGGAAAGCTCATTGGGAGGCAGTAAAATGCATTCTCAAGTATTTGCGCAGAACAAGAGACCAAGTTCTTGTCTATCAGGCGCCTGAGTTGGTACCCCGAGATTATATAGATTCAGATTTCCAAGGCAACAGGGACAAGAGCAAGTCTATCTCAGGGTATGTGTTTACTCTGGGAGGTGGAGACATAGTTTGGCGGAGTGTCAAGTAGAAATGCACGGCGGACTCTACCATGGAAGCTGAGTACGTTGCCGCATCAGAGGCAGCGAAAGAAGCAGTATGGCTCAAGAACTTCCTAGTGGACTTAGATGTGATTCCTGGTTTGCAGAAGTCTATCACGGTTTATTGTGATAACTGTTGGGATTTGTTTAGGCATTTAATCTAATTAAATGGCGGAATCCTAAACACTAAGGATAGGGTCTTACCCTTGAAGCGTAATCGGTTGCGCACGTCGCCTGGCTCCTCTGAGAAGATGGCATTTTGTTGTCTCCAAAATCCTTCCTCGAAGGATCCTCTACTCTCAAGTACGAAAGTCTTCGCAGGTTGGTGCTAGCCGATCTTGCCTACCAAGAGAATTTGGGAATTCTGTGTATTTTTGTCTGATAAGAATAATTCAAAATCATCATCCTCCTACAATTATATCCCTAGGATATTTGTAAAGAATTAATTTCCAAAATCAGTATTGTAATTATCCAATTATAACTCAACTGATTTTAGTCATATTCCAAATCAGCATTATTACCAAATATTATTTAACTGATTCCAAATCAGTATTTAAATAACATTTACTAATTCCAAATCAGCCTTAAATAATACCTTAATGATTTGGGTTATACACCAAGCCCATGGATCAACCCATGACCCATGGATCAGGCTGATGGGTTAAGAACTTCAATTGCAATTAAGTCCCTTGATTTATCAGCCCATTCCAATTGTTCCCAGGTAATTAATTAACTATTAATTAATACCACATAACTTCTCAATAATATTTAATTAAACCATTTAATTAAATCTTATTTATTTAAGTATGACAATTATACTTATTGTAGGCAAGAATATTTATTCTGCATCATCGAACTTTCTTATTTGCGATCCTGTAGGCCCATTCCAAATTGGCAATGGATAACTCAATCTCATTGATTCATCCATAAGTCATTAGTGGTCTCTAGCAAGACATAATGACTACCCAATTCAGAATGGAGGGTCGAATGGAGATTCAACACAACCTTTCCGAGCAAACTGCGTACAATCCTCTACATCGATATCCAGTTTAGCATAAGGCATGGAACCATCATCCTTATGTAGCTAAACGTTTACTTGATCTCTTAGTGACACTGAATCCATCAAGCAAATGATATCCTTATCATTCCTTAGGCATGACCATTCACTTTTTAGTTCACTATCAAGTGGCCAAGATATCATCTCTCACTTAAGAGAGATTTGTAGTCCCATCACTTCACCTACATATCTTAGCATGAATCATAGTTTACCCAATCATACCCGTACTTGGCAACCTGTTACGGCCCCGTTAGGCGTATGTCAAAGCACACTACAATTCACCTAAGACCATGTAGTGATTTCTGGTCTAAGGATCCTAGTACCAGTACTACTCAAAAAAATCACTCATGATCTAATTAGTCCATGGAGTGTTTCTTTTGGCGGATTGATTTCATGAATTTAAATATGCACAAGGATATTACTATCATGAAATTAACTCATTTGATAAACAATCAATCAAGCGACAAATGTCTTATTTACATAAATACCCTCAAAGTATATTTACATAAATAGCCCTCATTAGGGCACATTCACCAACAATAACAATGGTGCAGTAGCAAACTCGAAGGAACCACAAACCCATAAGGCGAGTAAACATATACAGCGCAAGTACCACCTGATACGAGACATCGTAAAGAGGGAAGACGTGGTCGTGGCTAAGATAGCATCAGAAGATAACCTTGCAAATCCGTTCACGAAGTCATTGACTTCGAAAGTCTTTAAGGCTCATGTGGAGGGCATGTGAATCAGATACTTAGGAGAGCCATGACAATTTTTCTAGATATATAGCAGCAGAATGTATAGGAGTTGTATGTAGATGTATACTTAAAGCACAGCTTAAGTATTAGTGTGAGATTGTTGGAGTTGAACACATAAGCTATGCTTGTGTTGTACTTTTTCCCAATAATATATCAATTTATGTTTTGGTTATATTTGTTGTTCATTAATTGTCCATTTGTATTATGTAAGTAGATGATAAGGTGTCTTGTGTGACACAGTAGCTCTCATCATTGCTTGAAAGACATAATATATAAATGAGGTTCGTAACCGAGACAGCTTTGGACAAACTGTCAGTTTAGGTTATTATGCGATTCGGATAATTGGATTGTCTAAACTAATTGAATCATATAGATATGCCCGGGGCGTATTGAACTTGACCATTAAGAATGATTTGTCTTGTACTTATTTAATAAACAAATCGTTCTTGGTATTCTATCTCTTAATCCCTAGACTCGAGCGGGAATGAGGATTAGACATAATGTACTTTGATCTGCCAAAGGGTGAGGTCAATTGTGGCCAATAGTCTCGGTAGGTTGGGTGCGCGTGTTTAGTTACTTGGTGTGCTGCTGCTTGTCGAAAGGAAACCATGTACCAGTGCGTCTGGGGTGATGGTGCTCCCGAGATGAGCTCGTAAAGTTTATTATACTAAACCCGGCCGGTGGACTTATGTCCGGATAGTAAAAAGGTCGAGTGGTACTAGTCTCGGAATTAAAGAGGTTAATTAATTAATTTATTAGTAAATTGATATATTAGCGAGCATTATATCTTTGATGTGGGGATATTATGAATATAATTTAATTAAGTTGTTCCAGAAGCAATTATGGTGTAGGATGGTAGTGCCAAAATTAATCCGTTAGTGGTACGATTAATTTTGTAATGGGTTAATTGAATAGGTATAATTAATTAATTGATTAATTATTCCTAAGGGTTAATTGAGTAATTAACAAAGTAGAATTATTTAATTAATTAATTAAGTCTTAAGTTTCAATTGGAATTAGGAAATCCTAGAGATTAGGAAATCTAATAGGATTTGGTTTATCCTATCAGATTGGTTACGTAATTAGATTTGGAAACTAATTAATTACCTAAACCCATTAGGAAGACCAATCCTAAACCAACTTAGGGTCTCTCTTGTAACTCTATATATAGACAATGGATTAGCTATTCAAGACATACAATTCCATAAGTTTTCAAGACAAGAAAACTAGAAAGATAAAATTATAGAGAGAGAAATTAATCTTTCACTCTTGAAGTTGGATTTTAGAGAAAATATTGCGGCTGGGTTTAGGGATTATTGGCCAAAATTCTTGTCCTGGTTTTACCAGTTGCGCGCAGTTTTCTCTCTCTCCGGGCGGTGCGTTTACAGTATGTGTCAGGTGCAACGGTGCTAGAATTTTCTAGCAGGTGGATTGTGGTGATTAGCTGATCAATTGACTTCTAGTTCGTTGCCCACACAACGTGAAGTCAAAGTCTTGAGGCATACAAGAGAATCACCTGAATGCACGCTTCAAAGGTACTTTTCTAAGATTCCACTTTTAATTAGAAATTTTTGTTGCGTGGTAAATCGAAGTAAGTGCAAACCCAGATCCTATGTGGCAATCCTTTCAGAGACGAAGGAGATGGTGGGGTTTGCTCAAGGATGAGTCCGATTGTCACCACCTCAGTTGGGAATTCTTGGAGGTAGACGTGACCCTTTTCGGTGGTGCCGCGGTGGAGTTTGGAGGGGGCCGGATATTGTTCACTGATGGGAGGGTTTTGCTGCCACCAAATGTTGAAGAATAGGAGTCTCCAACCTCGGTGGTGGTGTCTATTGCAGTGATGATAGTGGTGTTAGATAAGATCACTTTCTCAAATTTTTTTTAAAAAATATTCTTCCCCAAATATGCATAAGTTAGTTTCATTTTAAGTCGAAAGCATTTAACCCTTTGAATTCAAAAAGGAAAAAAAATGTACGAAAGTCTCAAGATAAATTACAAATGGTATGAGTATTTTTAGGAGAAAAATTTTTAAGTAATTTTAGTCTGAGACAAATTTGCCTAAACACTTATATTTTAGTTAAGAAATCACCCAAAAAAAAAAAAAAAAAAAAAACCACTCACGACAGGCGCTTCCTCAAACCACCGTATAATTTTTCCTTTCGTAATCTAGTATGTGGACCAACAGAAGTATGTTCTGGCTTGCTTCAAAAAAAAAAAAAAAAAAAACGAGCATGTATAGCTTTGTCTAGAAACTATAATCCAGTCGGCCATCTCAAACAAACACACCTAACAGATATGCAACCCTTAAAAAATGGTTGGCACAATCCCTATTGGTATTAATATTTGAGATACTGAAGAATTTTTAATGGCGGGAATGGGTTGCTTCCTACAATCGCACAAAATTCTACTCCCCAATACCGTAAGCTCAGCTTTGTTTCTAAGTGCAGTGTTGCTTTACTTTGATTAAAGGCACTTGCTGTTCTGAAAATTTTCTTGATGACATTGTTTATTTTTCCTACAATAGAATTTTATTGGCGTCCAATGCTGCTCTGGTGGACCCAATGGTAGCAAGACGAAACAAACCCAGACCCCAAAATTGTTGAATTTTGCAGTTAGTGGAGTTACTCAATTTATAAGACTCTTCTCTCCAACTGATCAAGATAGGTAATTGGTTTTAGTTATATATATGGTAGGTTTGTGAATATTATGATGTCATTTGCTGTTAGATGATGAGAGTGCCTTTAATGCTAGTCTTTTCAATCTGATAGTCTGGTAGTTTGGGATTATTGCTGAAGTTTTCACTTTATTTTGGCCTTGAAAAGAAAATGAAGATAAAAATGACGGGGAATAGTTCCTAATCTTGAAAGTGTTTTCTTTGGCTTGTCTTAAAAGGCAAATGGTAATGATAATTTTTTGTCTCCTGATAATTGCTTAGAATTACTTTGGTTTGAATAGAATCACCCAGGGTACTCTCTTAAATAAAGCCCATTCCACTTGCTTGCTATACATATCGTATCATAGCACTTTACTGTTCATTTACCCAATCTATGCATTTTTTTCAACAAAAGTACCACTAAATGGTTTATAGCCCTACATCCTTCTATTGCCTTTGCATTTTGTTCTTATATAGCTCAAGAAAGAAATGTTGGAATAACAGATAAAAGTAATCAGATTGTCATATATACAACAGTTTGGAATTATTTCTAGTTTTCTATAGACTTGTTAGTTGTGTGGCCTTTGTTTTCAATTTCTGGCAAGCTCTAAGTTTCATCTTGATTAGGGATTGTATTTCTTGTACTGCATTTCAAAGAGTTTAGACGACAGTTATTATGTGGTCCTGCAGTCCTTTTTGTCAATTCCAAATTGGTTACTTCAGGATTATTACACAAACTTGACAACTTTGCCATGCTTAAGTTTGCATGTAGTCATCATGCTCTCTGTGAACTTAAGTAGAACCATCCTAGGAAATTTTAGACTCCAAGCCCTTCCCTGTGATAGATTTCTGATGCAATAGATGAGATGAGTGTTTATAATTTGATGTAACTTGAGTTGCAGGTTAAGTTGTCAAAATTTTTACTCTAGCGCAGCATTTTCAGAAAAATTCAGCCCTTAATATGATCTCTTTACTCAAACGGAGGCAACATCAATTCAGGTTTTTTTCTGGATATTTTAGTAAGTGGTATGTGATTCACTAATAATACCAATTCTTACCGCATACAGAATGGACCCTGTAAACAGAAGGATGGATGACATTATCGTTTCTGACATAGAAGACATCCTGATGATTATCAAATCAGACTATGAGAAAGCTTATTTTGTCACAGGTACTTTCTTTGGCTTGTCTTGGAAAATTTCTGTAACTCTGGTTGGATGAAGGAAACCAACAATGACACTCAAAGAGGGGGAAGAAACTGAAATTATTGATGAATAATTAGGTAGCATGTGAAGCCATCTGATCTATTTGTACCTCAAAATGACATGTCAGGTGAATTAGTTCAACTCCAAATACTTTAAGAAGGTCCTGTCATTTGGTTTCTCATACAGTTGATGTCATAGGTCCAAGATCTGCTATGCTTACCTCTCTTGCAAATTTAAAAGAAAACAACCTTCTCATTCATAGTATCTTGTAAATATCTATGCATTGAGAAGAAGCAAAAAGTGGAACCAAATCAGCAAGAAGAGGTTTTTTATTCAGAATCATTATCATTGTGATGTTTGGCCAGATTCATTTTCTTTATGCAGAGAGGAACTTTATTGCATGGTTTTAAATAATAGGACTTAGTATCATGCTTGTAGTCAATTTGTACTACAATGTGGGAAATAATCTGCTAGGTTTGGATTAAATGTAACTGATATTAGAATCTGAAAACATGTTCTTGTTTTGTGTTTCACACCTGCCATTCAATTTAAGTGTGGCACTTGTCAGAATATAGGTTAGAATGAAAATTGGAGAAACTAATAACCCAATTGTTACAAATTGTCAATATGACAGCTCTCCTTCGTCTCATTAATTTGATGCAACGGCAATAAATGTTTTTTCTACAACTTTTTTTTAGCTAAAGCATTACAGAGTTCACTGTCCAAAAATTGTTGGTAGTTGATCAGGAAGACATTGTAGTTGTGCATTTTGGCTAGAAAACAGATTACCACAATTACTTCGTTCCTGGGTTTAACTTTTCTAAGGACCAAGTCATGTATACAGAAGCTATAAATCATGCACCATAACACTAGTACATAAGTATTGAATCACAAGAGACCTTTGTTACTTAAATACTGTCATTTTTAACAAATGATCGGCTGAATGAACTTATAAAGTTTTTTCTCTTGTAGGAGTCTTCACATCCGAAATTTATGCAGATGACTGCACTTTTGAAGATCCAACTATCAAATTTCAAGGTAAAAAAGAGGAGCCTTGTATGCTATTGTCTTTTTCGAACTTGAATGCTGAGTATTTATGGTACAGGTATACAGTATCTTGTTGCCCAAACTCTTACTTTGTGAGCTGCCTGTTCCTTGGTATGAGTCACCATTGGCATAATTTCAACTCTATCTATCATACTAAGATCGCAAATATATGAACTACTGTGGAATAATTTCTGTGAGATAATGGTGGTAGTTGGAAAGATACTTTGGTGCTGAAAGTCAAGAAAATACAACTAACCTCTGAGCAAGTGTATTTGTGGTCATATTGAATATACTTGTCATATCTTAATTTCTACCACCAAGTTGTTTATCTTTTATTTGTGCCTATATCAAGTACTTATATAGAGAATATTGCCCTTGAAACTGACAGAATACCCAAAATCAATGTGTCTTATATAGTGTTGGCCTTTATCAGGAAGGGATTTGTACTCGCGCAACTTGAAATTGCTTGTACCTTTCTTTGACAATCCATCCATATTCTTAAAATGGATTGAAAAGGTATTTTGGTTCCATGATGAATGCTATAGCTATAAACTTTCATTGTTTGCATTTCTATAGGAACAGCTATATGATTATACCAACAAATTTTGAAGGAATGTAATGACAATGGATAAGCCATATGACTTTGTTTCATGCATTATAGGAACATGTTTCATCAAATGAAAAGTCACTATTTCTTAAGAGAAATGGGGAGATACATGACTTATTTTCATGATGGCAATGGTATCAGCTTCTAATAACCATGTCCACAAAAATCCAGGCTTTGCATACTGTAGATATCATCAGACATTTTCAGATCTCCAAGTTGTCCTTGAGGCTTTTGTATTCTAAAATCAAACAAAGGTAGCATTATAAAAACAGGGGTTGTGTACTATTTCCTCGGCAAATCAATATTAAAAATAAAGTTTCTTGACGCCTTTCAAAACTTTTGAGAGCTGCTAATGGAGCTTTCACTCTTGAAAACTGTCTGGGAATGGTGGAGTAGGAGTTGAAATAGAAATATCTGCTGTAAGCTCATTTTTTCACCGTTATATGCAATGATCTCATGACAGTATGTATGATATAGGCTATTGAGTTTGGTTAATTCATAGTTCATAATAATGTTAAAATTAGACCATGTCATTCAAAATTCACTACCAAGAAATAGCTGAATAAAGTTAATAGTTAGCTTATGGTATTACTTTCAACAATGATGTAAAAGCAGGGTGCCGGTTCTGAAACAGAGAAAATAATTGCATCGTGGAGACTAAGGTACTAAACCTCATTTTCTTATTTCTGTCTGAATCATAATCAAACCCTTGAATCTTTAAACCTCTGGGAATGAAGAGGGCCAAAATAGAATTGGTTGTTAAGATTCAAAGTGTAAAGGCAGTGATTGAAATGTTGTGAAATTTATTTTGCAGAACTTATCTCAAACTTCCTTGGAGGCCTCTCATTTTAATTGATGGAACAACAGTGTATGACATAGACAAACATTTTAAAGTAAGTGGAAACGTATATCTTCTTCATTCACCACCTTGTAAAGTAGACAACATAAGTGAGAAATGCTGCTTATAATTAATTGTCGTTGCAGGTTATTAGGCATGTTGAGAGTTGGGACATAAGCGCAATTGAAGCAATAGCCCAGATATTCACTCCTGGATTTATAAGCTCAACCAAATGAGCACCTAATAGGTGTTATTTCCCAGAACAAAAGTTTGTGTTCAGACCTGATATTTGCCCATTCAGAAATAGAAAATTTGCAGAATCAGTCTCACATTGTAATTTCTTAGGGTATTTTGTTCAAAATGGCATGATTATTAGTTATTTTGTTTAAATGGCAAAAAATCAGTTCCCATAGCTGATTTGTATTCTAGCATGGTGAATCAACATACACTTACCGAATTCCAGAAAACTACAGCATCCATTGATAAATCCCCCACATTGATAAACCCCCTACTTTTGAGTGTTTAACTAAAATAGTATAATAAATAAAATTATTATTCGAGAACATTTTCCATGGTTGATCCGATCAAATATGAGCTGTTTGGATCCAGAGAGGATGAAAACTTCCAAGTTCCAAGCATGCAGTGTCGAGCACAATCTGTCGAAACGGGTTCATTACCTATATAACACCCTTTTCTACAAGATCTTTCATAAATCAATAGGCTGATTTTTAGAAGAAAAGAAAAACCAAGAGCAAATCTTGGGAGTGTTAGAGCAGAAATTATATCCTGTACCTAGGTTACATTTACCTAATACTATATATAATAATAATTGTTGCATGATAGTTGTACACTTACTAAATATAGTAAGTATTACCGATGCGCGTGTCTCTTTTTTTTCCTCGCTAAGCCCACTGCGTCTTCGCTGAATCCACCACATCTAAAAAATAACTGCGGTAACGTCCAAAAACGTCTACATCCAGATATGTGAATTAAAACTGATTTTTTCACATAATACATTCCACCGCGTCTCCTAACACTACTGCAACATCCCTGTACGTCTAAAAATAACTGTTGCAACGTCCAAAAACGTCTACATTCAGGCATGTAAATTTAAGCTGATTTTTTCATATAACGCCTTCTACTACGTTTCCTAACACTACTGCAACTTCCCTATACGTCCAAAAAACAACTGCCACAACGTCCAAAAATGTCTACATCCAGACAGCATGTGAATTTAAGCTGATTTTTTCACTGACATAATGTAAAAAATGGATAGGAACGAGTCTTGAACCTTGGTCATATTTGTATTGTGTCTCTCCAAAAAAAATCAATTGTCATTAATTCACTTAAAATTAATTAACAATTAATTAAACTTTTTTGTACATGTCATTTAAAAGATCACTATTTTTAATATTGAATTTCTCATCTTCCAATACATAGATCAGTAGACCCCCAGAGGAACAAGATTTTCATGTAGGCAAATGTTAGACTTAAGTGTTTCAATCTTGTTTTAATAATAATAAAACAAATATGTGAAACTAACAATTTTTTAAATTGTCTAAAATTATTTTTTTGTTGAAAGTGTAAAATTTTCAAATTGATACATTAATCTTCAAATGAGCATAACTTTCGTTTCACTCAGCCAAAAATTAAGATTTTAGATGTTTTGAAAACCTCTTTCAATTATATAAAAAATGGTGTCTAATAGTCATTGTGAAATTCAAATGGAATTTTTGTGAAAATAGACAAAAACAAAACTATGTCACTACAATGGCGCAATTCAGTAAATTAGATGTAACTTGAGCTACAAAAATCCAAATCAACTGATTTTTATGTCCTTGGGAAGCTAAGAGAAATATTTACAACATTGATTTCTGGCACAAAAATGAAAAGCAGAAGTCGAAAAAGTTGAAGGAAGTTCAGACTATGTCAAATCATCTTTGGAGTCAAAATTCAAGTGTTTGAATTGGAGCCCAAATTTGCCTATAAATAGAGACCATGAGTGAAGACATTCAAGACACACAAGATATTAAGCCATTCTTATTATTGTCAAAATTCTCTCAACTTTTCAAGTGCTCATTTTCAAATTTTACTTTCAAGTTCTAGTTATTTTTCAAAGTGTTCTAGTTATTTTTCAAAGTGTCAATCTTAGACTAGAACCTTGTCACTTGTAAGCCATAAACACTTCACACACAAAAATGTTTTATTGTTCTTGAAAGCAAGAGATTGCAAGTCAAGAACAATTTAGAGGGTGAGTAGTGAAGAACCTCTTAGTAGAGTTACTAAGTTGTTCTTGGGAGATTTGTAAAGGTTTAAATTCCACCTTAAGGAATTTTTGTTTTTTTGAAAAAGAAATAGGAAGGGCCTGAACTTTAAAAAAATGGGGAGTGGATGTAGAGCTTGTAAGGAGGTTACAAGCTTGAACCACTTTAAGAATCTTGTCTCTTTCATTGCATTGCATTTTGCATTCATACTCTCTCTTCTACATTTTTTGCATCATAAAACATCACCATTAGAGTTGCTCATTTCAAGTATTACATCTTTAATTTTAAGATTTTATTTAAGAATTGTCCTTATTTCAAGTATAGCTTTCTTTAGTTAAGTATTTACTTTATCTTAGACTTGTCCTTATCAAGTCAAGGACTTGGGCTTAATCAAGTCAATACTTGAGCTTTATTTTAAATTATTCAATTTCAAGACTTGTCCATTTCAAGTCAAAGACTTGTCCTTAATCAAGTCAATACTTGAGCTTTATTTTAAATTATTCAATTTCAAGTCATATACTTGACCTTTATTATAATTTGATTATTATATATTGTGAGCTAACAATTTCTTATTTTCTTGTATACTTTTATATTGTTGACTAATCTTATTCTTATATCATCTTATTTTAATTTAGAATTATTTGTTATTTGTTTCATTCACATAGATAGTCATTGTTTATTTTAAAAAGAAATTATTTTAATATTTGCTTATTTTTCAGTAATTTTTTTAAACCACCTAATTCACCGCCCCCTCTTAGGTTGTGTTGTTAGTTTTCAGCAAATCGCAAAAAACTATTTTTTATACATGTAAAATGTTTTGTCGAAAGTTCAAAAAACTCTTGAAATTATTAAAAATCTTCTGTATTTGTAAAATACAGCCTAGACAGTTTGGGGTTGGATAGATCTCAAAAATTTATATGAAATAAAAAAAAAAAATTCGTCTTAAACGGACCCCCGAGCGCAAGGTTATGACCCTTTAAAGTTTTCGTCCTAAACTACACGTTTTTCAATGTCGGACCATCTCCAAACGCCCGTCTACCATGTCCATTGCGTAGATCTCATTGAGACCCATCAAATCGACGTCTCGGAACACTACTACCATGTCCAAAAACATCTACATCCAGACATGTGAATTTAAGTTGATTTTTTCACAAAGACAGTCCACCAAGTCCAAAAATAACTACCACCACGTCCAAAAATGCCTACATCCAGACATGTGAATTACAGCTAAATTTTTCACATAACAACTTCCACCCCGTTTCCTAACAATGCCGCAACGTCTAACAGCGGGGAGAAAGTAGCGGGGAGGAATTAGAAACAACCCATTTCAAATGAAAATTTCAATATCTTACGGAGTTTGTAAGTATTTGTCCGCACGTCAGCGCGTCCTCCCAGTTGATCCTCTAGCTGTTACAGAGCCATCTCGACCTAGTTGAGCCGCGTCAGAGTTTGTAAGTATTTGTTACTATTTAATTTAAATTTGTTAAATTCAATTAATTAGTCTTTAATTTTATTGTTTAAATATTTGTAGTGGATGAGTCATTTTGGATAGCATCACCATGCACTTATAGATGCGGTGAGGGAGCGAGCACCGGACCTGTATGCCGAGTTTGCACCTGGGACTGCTGATATCGAGGAGGAGTTTAAGTGGTCCATTTGACTGTGCTTTGTATTGTACTATCTATTTGATTCATATTACACTTGATATGTATTATCATTTTGCATATATGTTAGTGGATTTGAGTGTATGCTATTTAGTTATGTATTTTATGTTATTATGTATTCATTCATATTTACTGTTATATCACCCACCAATCCTACTACATTACTACATCATTAACTTATTTCAACACATCAAATGAACTTAAAGTGAGTAGATTAGTTGAACAAAATGGAAAATTAGTTCACAACATCAAATAACAGTATGATTAGTACAATAATATGAATAATATCCAATATGTCACATAACAATGTAGTTCCTAGCCATCACGAAGTGTAATCCATTGATTATACATAGCAATCAAATTGTTTGGCCAATCTCCCACAGTTCCAGCATGACGCTGATGTTGCCAAACAAAGCTCAATGGTGGGATAGGGCAATCATCCACCATATCTACACGTACATAATGGTTCTCATTTACATGGGCAAGCGCTATTACCCTTTCAGGTTATGCGTCGCCACCTGAGGCATACAAAGGTAATACAGAATAATTTCCATCAGGTCGAGTTCTGCTGAGGTGTATTACCAGTTCATTTGCATAAGTGGCGAGGTAAAACAAATCGGTAGGTCTAGCCATCCAATACTCCTCACCACAATATGTGTCTTCAAAACTTACTCGCCTAAGTACTATAGCTATGTGATCAACATCAGCAGGCATTGTCCCCAAAGATTGAAATACACCTCGATACCTATTCGGATGGCTCACAATCTCTCCAGTCAATGCTTTGCCAGCCAATTTCCAATATTTCTCATCGCCAAAAAGATAAGTAGAAATGATTCGGAAACCACAAAGGCCATCCCCAATGACGTCCTACCAGCCATACAGTATGGCTGAAAAAATTCGGGCACACAAGGAATATCAGCTCCAAAACCTGTTAATTAATGTAATAGTAATAAACATAACTACATAATGTATATATACAAATGGAAAAAATAATATGCAACTTCAAACTTGTAATTGAACATAACAACATGCATATTTACCTGTATGTAATGGAGAATGACCATCTGAGCCTGTTTGGTTGTGATATGAGCGACCAGTTGAGCAGCCGGATGAATGTGAACGACCCCTGCGACGTCGGCCACGTGTCGCTCTCTCTCGTGCGCTCCACTCACGCATCACTGAATGGTGTAATCTAATCGGTGGCCGCCCCCTTTGGAGCCTCGAAACACCTGGCTCTCCAACACTAACCCTATCAGGGTGCATCTAATCTACATACACCATATTCAATAGACGGGCCAAAAAGGACGGACTGCTAGAGACTGTAGGAACGACAGTCTCGTGGAAATACCTTAAAAATAAATATAATAAATGTAAACAATTTATAAAAATTGATATACATGAAATCTAATTTCCATTATTTAAGTACAGATATTAAAAGTACCTGATGTCCTCATCAATGTAATTGGAATCCCCCTGAGATGGTACAACGGTCAAACTCTTCCAGAACTCATGTACTTATGGGAGTAGGGGATAGTCTGTCGATGACTGTGCTTTGAATATGTCACAAGCACACGGAATCCCACGTGTCACCTTGGCCATGCATCCACATTGCTCAAGGACGACGCCGGCAAACTTATTCTTCCTTTGAACTTCTTTCCTCACGAACTTCAAACAATGGTGTGACACATACTTGTTCAGATAACAGTATGAAAATCCCTGTATACTAGTTTGAGTTATGGAAATGGAAGCCTCAAGCGATCAACTGTTAATATGTGAAATTACATTAAAATAAATAATTAATATTAAATATTATTATAGTAAAATCAATTAAATAAATAAACAATTAATTAATTGTAATTAAATATTAATATAGTGAACTCAAATACGCAAACAATTAAATAATTAAACTCACCCAATGGTAAAGGTACAAGTGGCTGAGATGAGAGTCGATCTTAGTGAACAAAGTGTCAAGAAAATTGGTGGAAGAATCAAGAAAATGAGAAGCCTCAACCCTGTTAGTGGAAATATTCCCAAAGTGGAGAAATTGATTTGTCCAAACCCGAACAAATTTCTCCTTGTGAATGAGCCATGTGGTATCCAAATAATCAATAGCCAATGGCTCAATTAGAGAGTACTTAACCTTGAACTGCTGCAGTAAGAGGTTATACTCTTCTACAGTTGGGGCCTTAATAATTTTCTTCATCCAGTTTTCATGGATATCACATGCTAAGTTTTTATTTCTTCTCCCAACATTTTTTTCCAACCAAGCATTGACATCACGCCCAATATGCCACAGACATAACAAGTGGTGTGAAACTGGAAAATGATCCTTAATTGGCTACAACAAACCCAGTTCCCTATCTGTCACAATCACACTAGGTACCAAACTAGCAGGCAGCAAAAATCTCAAGTTCCTCATCACCCAATCGTAGGTATCTTTTGTCTCATTCTAACAATAGCAAATGCAATATTGAAATTCTTATTGGTAGGAGTCATACCTACTATCTTGACGACGGGCATCTGGTACTTGTTGGTCCTGTACATTGAATCAATCCGACCACCCAATACCATCTGTGAAACATCTGAATTGATATTGGATACGCAAAGAAGACATTTGTGATCTCATCAGTGTTTGCATCCTTGAGAATCTTGACATAATACTGTTTCTCTTCAGCCAAGTGTAGAAATTGCTGCCCAATATTTCTACCTTCCAACCCTGCTGTCTTCATCTCTCCTTTCAAATTGTATATGGATTTGATTGGTACCTTGGTATTGGGAAACTATTTATTAACAGCTTCCCAAACACACTTTGGCTTCACATTCGGCTCAAGCATAAATTCAGCAATAACATTTGAATCTTTAAAGAAATGGCTCAGCTGTCTGTGCCCATATGGATGCACTATACCTGAAAATTGTATAATATTAATAAACATAAATGCTAAATATCAATAAAATTAATTACTATGACAAGCAAATAATGTAATACCAGTATGATTGTGCGTTGACGGTGCTCCTGGATTTGTATACACCTTGTGATGTCCCAAGTCAATTTTCTTTCAAGTCAACTTGAAGGGGCAATTACATCCGCTCCTTCTGGTATTCTTCCGTTTGGTGGGGAGAGGGGCTTTCAATGGATCTCTCCATCGCTTTCACGAAAAGTAATATGTGGCAAAGCCTTGATTGCCCCCTCTCATTGTAATGAGAAACTTAAGGCGTTTAGCTATCTTCTGGTAATGTTTCAAAGCAGCATTAATAGTGCGAAACTCTTGGTCAATCTGAAAATAACCACTCAAATCTGTGCCAGGTTCAAGTTCCACAGCCTCTCCTTGAGTATCCTCCGCCTCATCATCCTTTTCTTCCTCCTGCTCCTCATAAACCTCCTCATCCTCCTGGTTGTACACTTCTGTTGGATCGTGTCAAGTGTTGAGAGGGGGGGGGTGAATCAACACTCTATCAATTTTTCTTTCAACTAAAGGATTCCCTCTCAAATGTTAGCTCAGTTAGAGCTTATTGTTGAACTCACGTTTTGGCTTAGATGGACTGTTGGCAGATCAGATCAACCAAGGAAGACATCAGATCAACCAAGGAAGACATCAGATCAATTCAATCACTCAAGGAGGGTTTACTTACACAACCATGACACTCCTGTTCAAGCTTACAGTTTGATAATACCACACCAGTCAAGACACACTCAAAGCAGTAAATGTGCAAGGGGGATTTTTACGTGGTTCGATCAAATGATCTACATCCACGGACAGATTCACTCCTGTCAATCTTCACTATCACAGAATCATTCAGCTCTGGCCTCACTGACCATAAGCAACATAAACAAGAGCTCACTGCTCAACACATTGAGGTTCACTACCTCTACAAGTTCATCAACTAAAACAATAACATGTAAATCTCTGTTGTGCTGCCTTTTCTACACAAATATCTTTCAAAATCACTTAATGAAAGACGTTTGATAGTGTTCTAGGCTTACCACCTGAAGCTGCAATCTCAGGGTCAGTTCTCCCGATTCTGCTCCTCCTCAGCTTCTTCTTCTCCTTGACTTCTGCCTCTCCAGCGCTTCAGCTTCTCCTTGTGCAGCAGACTGTTTCTTTCTCTCTTGTGTTTCTCATATCATCTTTTTCTGCTCTCACTCTTTTTCTCCTCCCTTTTCTCGGTTTCGTTCTGTTCAGCACTCACCTTGGCTGCTGCTCCTCTCTCTCTCTTTTTCTTTCTTTTCGTGCCTACTCTCTCTTTGGGTTTTTCCTCCCAATGTGGTTTATCCTGCATTCTGCAGTTGTTGTGCCTACCACACCTACTCATCTGCCCGTTTCTTTTCCCAGAAAAAAAAAACTGTGCCCTACGTGCGGTGTGTCAGCATATCTTACACGGAAGGCGGCTCAAGATTCATATAATCCATTTTCAACCTTTTTAAGTTGCAACTTGCTTGCCATGTCATATTGTTGACTGTACTCCTTCAGACTTTCTCGAGTAGCTTGTCTTAGATATGTTGAAACAGCAGAAGTGATCTGATCTTAGCTTATAGCTGATCTGATGTGCCCGGCATTTGATCTGATGTCACGCTTCGGTTGATCTGATGTTAGCATGCAGTTGATCTGATGTTAGCCTCCGGTTGATCTGATCTTAGCTTGCAGTTGATCTGATGTTAGCCTCCGGTTGATCTGATGTTAGCTTGCAGTTGATCTGATGTTAGCCTCCGGTTGATCTGATGTTAGCTTGCAGTTGATCTGATGTTAGCCTCCGGTTGATCTGATGTTAGCTTGCAGTTGATCTGATGTTAGCCTCCGGTTGATCTGATGTTAGCTTCATGTCACAACGTTCTGTCCAGCAACTCAGAACCATCCATGTAGCTCCTGCAGTTCTTCTGATCGGCACTTCTTGATTCTTTTGTATTTCTGCTCGCTCACCGGATTGCTAGATACTTCAACATGATGCTCCTGCGTCTTCTGAATCTTTGGGAGACTTTTAGAGTCGCGCGTTTGAGGTGTGATTCACTAGCCGTCCTTGACTTCAGCTTCTTAGGTGTCTGCTCTAGTTCTCCAGCCTTGAGTTGTTCTCTTCTGCTGCAAATATGTTTTGTTGCTGACTTGCCTTGCTTCTGTGAAACTAAGCTGCTGAGCAATCCCTTGAGAATTTGATCTGATCTTTACTTCCGTTGATCTGATTTGTGCTGCATGTGATCTGATGTGTGCATCCTTTGATCTGATGCGCACTGCATTTGATCTGATCTTCACTTCCCTTGATCTGATCTGTGTGGCCTTTGATCTGATGTGCGCGTAACTTGTCTGTGCAGCCTTTGATCTGATGTGCGCGTAACTTGATCTGATCTGTGCAGCCTTTGATTTGATATGCGCGTAACTTGTCTGTGCAGCCTTTGATCTGATGTGCGCGTAACTTGTCTGTGCAGCCTTTGATCTGATGTGCGCGTAACTTGATCTGATGTGCGCGTAACTTGATCTGATCTGTGTAGCCTTTGATCTGATGTGCGCGTAACTTGTCTGTGCAGCCTTTGATCTGATGTGCGCGTAACTTGATCTGATGTGCGCGTAACTTGATCTGATCTGTGTAGCCTTTGATCTGATGTGCCAACAGTACACTTCCTTCTCATTTTGGCACTTCAGTTTATTCATCGGCTTCTTGCTGAGATTTTGTCCAGACAATCCTCATGAACTCAGTCCATTATTGCCTTAGTAATTCACTGATTTGTCACAATGTGGTTGCAACAATTACAACACAACATTGGACTTTAATAAAGGCTAAGAAAGCTTCATTGTAGCAGCTCCAATGGCTCAACAATCTCCCCCTTTGGAATTGTTGGCAACCACATTTGCAGCCAATCAGTCAACTCAGTGCTAAGCTCCCCCTGAACCTTATTCCCCCTGAACCAGCTCCCCCTGAACCTTATTCTTCTACATAGTAAGCTCCCCCTGCATAGAGCTTTTCCAACGTCCTTCTCTCCCAAGGACAATACTGCTGCGTCTGGCCGGCCTGCTGCGGCTATCTCTCCCCCTTTGACAACCAATTTCAAAGGGATTTGGGGATGCTCAACTGATTCAGCATGAGAAGGAGGACTGCACTCCCATTTGCATCCTCAAAGTTTCAAACACCTCGGCTGGAAGAGGCTTTGTCATTACATCAGCTATTTGTTTAGCTGTGGGAACATACTCTAGCATAATTTCTCCTTTCTCAACCTTGTCCTTTATGAAGTGATACTTGATTTCTATATGTTTGGCTCTCGAGTGCTGGACTGAATTCTTTGACAAATCAATGGCACTTTTGTTGTCACAAAGAATTATCAGTGGCAAGAGAACTTCTTCTTTAAGATTTTGCAGTTCAGATCTCATCCATATAGCTTGAGTGCATGCCTTGGTTGCTGCTATGTACTCAGCTTCAGCAGTGCTTAAGGCTATACTTTCTTGCTTCTTGCTTAACCAGCTCACACATCTATTTCCAAGAAAGAATACTCCTCCTGAAGTGGATCTCCTGTCATCAACATTTCCTGCCCAATCAGCATCAGTGAAGCTTCTTAATCCCAAGCTTCCTTTCCTTGCATACCACAGACCATAATCTACTGTCCCTTGCAAATATCTTAGCACCCTCTTTAGTGCAATCATATGAGAACTCTTTGGATTTGCCTGGTATCTAGCAGCTTGGCAGACAGCAAAGGTAATATCAGGCCTTGTTGCTGTTAAGTACAATAAGCTTCCTATCATGCTTCTGTATAGACTTTGATCAGCTTCAGCTCCTTTTTCATCCTTGCTCAGCTTGCAGTTAGTTGCCATGGGTGTAGACATTGGCTTAGCATCAGTCATACCAAATTTCTTCAGCACTTCTTTGGTATACTTGGTTTGAGAGATAAAAATTCCAGTTGCTTTTTGATGAATCTGCAGTCCAAGGAAAAATGAGAGCTCTCCTATCATGGACATTTCAAACTCTTCTTGCATCTTTCTAGCAAATTCATGGCACAGCTGCTCCTTATCTCCTCCAAATATTATGTCATCAACATAGACTATGGCTATTAACTGTCCACCCTTTCCATCAAGAACATATAAATTGCTATTTATGCAACTTTTTCTGAAATTCAGATTCTTCAGGTAGCTGTCCAGCCTTGAGTACCATGCTCTTGGGGCTTGTTTTAATCCATACAGTGCCTTTTTGAGCCTGCACACCTTGTTTTCATCTTCACAAACTAGAAAACCATCTGGTTGCTCAATGTACACTTCTTCCTCCAGATTTCCATTCAAGAAGGCAGATTTAACATCCATTTGGAAGACCTTGTAACTCCTTGCTGAAGCCACTGCCAAAAACATTCTTATGGCTTCAAGCCTTGCTACTGGGGCAAAGGTTTCATCCACATCTACTCCTTCAATTTGAGAGTATCCTTTGCACACAAGCCTTGCCTTATTCTTTACAACCTTTCCTTCCTCATTCAACTTGTTCCTGAACACCCATTTTGTGCCTATCACATTCTTGTTTGCTGGCCTATCCACGAGCTCCCAAGTTTGGTTTTTCTCAATTTGGTCCAGCTCTTCATTCATGGCTTGCAGCCATGACTGGTCCTCCAGGGCTTCCTCTATTGACCTTGGCTCAACTTGAGACAGTAGGGCAGTTGCAACCATACTTTTCAGTTGCCTTCTTGTTCTTACTGGAGCTTTGGGGTCTCCAATGATAGGCATCTTGTCAATTCTCTTGTTGTACTTTCTTTTTGCTTTTTCCTGGCCTTCTGTAACTTCTGTCTCTGATCCTTCTGCATCAGTCTCCTCAGTAGCTGATTTCAGCTCCAGGTCTGCCTCATCTTGGCTCTCTAAGTCATCTAAGTGATCCAGAAAATTTTCAGGATCAGTGGCTTTCATCTTGACTTCCTCAACCACTTTCACATCATAGCTTTCCATAATCTTATCCAGCCTCTTGTTATAAACCTTGTAAGCCTTGCTCTTATTTGAGTAACCAAGGAAAATGCCCTCATCAGCCCTCTCTTCAAATTTTCCAAGGCTTTGCTCCTTGTTCTTGATGAAGCATTTGCTGCCAAAAACTCTAAAGTACTTCACATTTGGCTTGTGACCATACCAAAGTTCATATGGTGTCTTTTCAGTGTTTGGCCTCAACATGGTTCTATTTTGTACATGCACAGCTGCCATTGTGGCTTCCTTCCAGAAGTGCTTTGGAGTATTGTGCTCCAACAGCATGGTTCTTGCCATCTCAATCACACTTCTATTTTTCCTCTCTACAACTCCATTTTGCTGGGGAGTGTGAGGACTTGAGACTTGATGTTTGATTCCCATTTCCTCCAAGTATTCTTCAAATTCCTGCGAGGTAAACTCTCCTCCATTATCTGATCTCAAAACTTTGATCTTCCTTCCATGCTGGTTTTCTGCCAGTTTTTGAAATCTTTTGAAACAGTTGAAGGCTTCACTCTTTTGCTTCATGTGCATGATGCACATCATCCTAGTGAAGTCATCCACAAAAAGAATGAAATACATCTCTTTACCTGTACCTTTTCTTTTCATTGGTCCACATACATCAGTGTGAACTAGCTCCAATGGCTTAGAGGTTCTATGCTCCTTGGACTTGTGAGAAAGCTTTGCAAATTTCCCTTTTTGGCATGAGTCACAAGTGCTGTTGTCCCTCTTTAGTACAGGGAGGTTTAACACTGCATTGCACTTCACCAGGCTTCTCATGCTCTTTTGATTTAAATGTCCAAGCCTGCAATGCCAAAGCGTATTTTCATCCATTTTGCTTAGCATGCACAACTTTTCCTTCACACCTATGAGATATAAATCCTTGTTGTCTCTTATTCCTTTGGCCATGATTTCTCCAGTCTTGCAGTCTTTGATGAAACAGCCATTTTTTGAGAAGTCTACTTTGAAACCATTGTCACACAGTTGTCTTACACTCAGCAAGTTGTACTTCAGCCCTTCTACAAACAGCACCTCCTTAGATTTGAACTTTTCTGATCCAATGGTGGCTTCTCCAACAGCCTTGATCTTTAACCCACTCTTATCTGCAAACTTGACAAACCCTCTTTCAACTTCTTTTGTGTTTCTCAGTAGAGTTTTGTCTCCAGTCATATGGCTTGTGCACCCACTGTCAATGATCCATTGGGCTTCCTTAGCTTTTGTTTTAAGTGCAACTTCAGCAATGCAAGCTTCTTCAAATCTGTGCTTCTTCCTCCAAATTTTTCTTGCTGCTGGTATGCCTTGCTGTTCATTCAATCTTTGATTGCTCCTGCTGCAGCTCCAGTGATCATTCTCTTCTAACCCTTCAAAAATTTGAAATCTGTTTCTCAGATTAAGTGGCTGCATTAGAGACTGATTTCTTCTTGTGTAATCTGCTTGGTTTCTTCTTGTTCCTGCTGCAAAGTTTCTTCTATTTGTAGCTTGTTGCAGTGGCAGGGCTCTCCTGCTGTTCACTTCTTCCGACCACTTGCTTCTCTTATTTGGCAATCTGCATCTGCACCAGACATTCAATTTTTGATACACTTCTCCAGGTTGTATGACATGGCCTTTTCTGATTTCAGCTTCAGGGATCCTTCTTGAAGTACTTAGGCTTCTTTGATGATAATACTCTTTTCTATTCCATCCTCTTGACTGCATTGTTCTTCCTCCAAATCTCCAGAATGCCTTCCTCCAGCAATTTGCTGCATAGTGACCTGATTCTCCACAGGTGAAACATACTCCAGCAATCAGCCTTCTACTTTTGAGCAGGCTTCTTTGATACATAGATTGTCTCCCCCTCAGCTCGTGCAATCTTTCATTTTGCTCAGTAGACTTTCTTGATCCATTAGAAATTTCCATCTTCTTAGCATCAACAAAACTAGTTCCTGCCTTTTCACCAGCAACACAAATTGAACCTTCTTTGACAAAGGTAACAGTCTTCTTGGTTGTTGCAGCTGGTTGTCCTTCTAATTTTTGATTTCCTTCATAACCAAGACCTTTCTTCCCTTCTGAATAAGATCTCTGCTTGCTGAGGCACTCATCTAACTTCCTTGTGGCTTCTTCAGTTTTTGCAGCCACTTCTTTGCTCCTTGAGAATTCACCAGGCTCAGTTTTGCTTGACTGAAACTCCAGCTTTCCTTTCAATTTTGATTCTACAGTAGTTCCATCAGTCATTTCTTCAGCTTTGAACACAGTTTGTTGAGACAGCAGATCTTCTATCTTTCTTGTTGCATCCTCTAGTTCGGCAGTGGTGGCATCTAGCTTTTCTACCAAGGTTTCACATGTCTTTTGAAGTTCCATCTTTTCTCTTGTACAATTTTTGTGAACCTCAGCTTCATTTTGCATGAGAATCAGTTCCTGCTCCAATTCAGTTACTCTATTCTCCAGTATTGAGTTTTCTTCTTGACTGCTCAAGATGACCTTTTCCATCTCCTTCATTGTCTTCATTGTCTTCTTGTGCAATCTCTTCTGCTCCTCTATCTTGTTGTATGCAAACTTCAGTTCTTCCTCTAGATCCACTTCTTCATCATCAGCTGATTGGTTCTCTAGTTCAGCATCCTCCTTCAATGAAACAGTTGAAGATTTCATCACCATGAGAGTCTCCTCTTCAGCTTCAGACTCATCTTCACTGTCTGAGACATCAGTCTCTTCATCCTCCTCAGAGCTATCATTTTTCTTCTTGCTCAGGTAGCTCCATTTTCTGTAAGCTTTCCCTTTTCTTGATTTGAAGCTCATCTTCTTCTTTCCTTTCTGCTCAGGCCACCTGTCTGATGGCTTGTCAGCTTCCTCATCTTCTGTTCTCTTGTTCTTCATGAAGCACTTGCTTGCAAAGTGGCCTATTTTGCCACAATTGAAGCATTTTAAGGGCAACTTTCCCTTGTACTTTCCAGTCTGGCCTCTGAAACTCCTTGAAATCAGCACCATCATTCTTTCAAGATCACTGTCTGCTGCTTCATCTTCACTGCTTTCCTCCTTTAGCTTCCTTGAGTGTTTTGTTTTAAATGCTATCTCCTTGACTGCCTTTGAAGTCTCCTCCTTTGAATTTGAAATCCTCATTTCATATGCTACAAGGGTGCTTTGTAGCTCATCTAATGTCACTTTATCTAGGTCCCTCTCCTCTATAGCAGAGACCTTAGAATCATATCTTGCTGGTAGGGATCTAAGAACCTTTTTAACTATATTGGAATCTCCAACACTCTCACCCAGACCCCTCATTGAGCTAACTAATTCAACAACTCTGTTTAGAAAGTCCTCAATGTTTTCACCTTCTCCCATCTTAAGACCTTCAAACTTACTTCTAAGAACCTGCAATTTTGCCTCCTTAACCTTGATGTCTCCCTCATGAATATTAATCAGTTTAATCCATATTTCATGAGCAGTAACACAGTCTATAACTTTAAAGTTCTCTTTTTCTGACAGAGCTGCATATAGAGCATTCCTTGCCTTTCCATCAGCTTCTAAGTTTCTAATTTCTGCAGCTGTAGGATTCTCCTCATCTACGGTTGGTGTAAATCCATGCAAGACTACTCTTTGTACTTGTAGACCTTGTGCTAAGAGATAAGCACTCATTCTCTTTTTCCATAACTGGAAATTTTGGCCACTGAAATAAGGAACTCCCTTAACAGTTGTTGCTTGATTCTCCATTTCTACTGCTGGTTTTAAGTTTCAACAATCACTTGACAAAAGCAAACCTTGCTCTGATACCAATTGTTGGATCGTGTCAAGTGTTGAGAGGGGGGGGTGAATCAACACTCTATCAATTTTTCTTTCAACTAAAGGATTCCCTCTCAAATGTTAGCTCAGTTAGAGCTTATTGTTGAACTCACGTTTTGGCTTAGATGGACTGTTGGCAGATCAGATCAACCAAGGAAGACATCAGATCAACCAAGGAAGACATCAGATCAATTCAATCACTCAAGGAGGGTTTACTTACACAACCATGACACTCCTGTTCAAGCTTACAGTTTGATAATACCACACCAGTCAAGACACACTCAAAGCAGTAAATGTGCAAGGGGGATTTTTACGTGGTTCGATCAAATGATCTACATCCACGGACAGATTCACTCCTGTCAATCTTCACTATCACAGAATCATTCAGCTCTGGCCTCACTGACCATAAGCAACATAAACAAGAGCTCACTGCTCAACACATTGAGGTTCACTACCTCTACAAGTTCATCAACTAAAACAATAACATGTAAATCTCTGTTGTGCTGCCTTTTCTACACAAATATCTTTCAAAATCACTTAATAAAAGACGTTTGATAGTGTTCTAGGCTTACCACCTGAAGCTGCAATCTCAGGGTCAGTTCTCCCGATTCTGCTCCTCCTCAGCTTCTTCTTCTCCTTGACTTCTGCCTCTCCAGCGCTTCAGCTTCTCCTTGTGCAGCAGACTGTTTCTTTCTCTCTTGTGTTTCTCATATCATCTTTTTCTGCTCTCACTCTTTTTCTCCTCCCTTTTCTCGGTTTCGTTCTGTTCAGCACTCACCTTGGCTGCTGCTCCTCTCTCTCTCTTTTTCTTTCTTTTCGTGCCTACTCTCTCTTTGGGTTTTTCCTCCCAATGTGGTTTATCCTGCATTCTGCAGTTGTTGTGCCTACCACACCTACTCATCTGCCCGTTTCTTTTCCCAGAAAAAAAAAACTGTGCCCTACGTGCGGTGTGTCAGCATATCTTACACGGAAGGCGGCTCAAGATTCATATAATCCATTTTCAACCTTTTTAAGTTGCAACTTGCTTGCCATGTCATATTGTTGACTGTACTCCTTCAGACTTTCTCGAGTAGCTTGTCTTAGATATGTTGAAACAGCAGAAGTGATCTGATCTTAGCTTATAGCTGATCTGATGTGCCCGGCATTTGATCTGATGTCACGCTTCGGTTGATCTGATGTTAGCATGCAGTTGATCTGATGTTAGCCTCCGGTTGATCTGATCTTAGCTTGCAGTTGATCTGATGTTAGCCTCCGGTTGATCTGATGTTAGCTTGCAGTTGATCTGATGTTAGCCTCCGGTTGATCTGATGTTAGCTTGCAGTTGATCTGATGTTAGCCTCCGGTTGATCTGATGTTAGCTTGCAGTTGATCTGATGTTAGCCTCCGGTTGATCTGATGTTAGCTTCATGTCACAACGTTCTGTCCAGCAACTCAGAACCATCCATGTAGCTCCTGCAGTTCTTCTGATCGGCACTTCTTGATTCTTTTGTATTTCTGCTCGCTCACCGGATTGCTAGATACTTCAACATGATGCTCCTGCGTCTTCTGAATCTTTGGGAGACTTTTAGAGTCGCGCGTTTGAGGTGTGATTCACTAGCCGTCCTTGACTTCAGCTTCTTAGGTGTCTGCTCTAGTTCTCCAGCCTTGAGTTGTTCTCTTCTGCTGCAAATATGTTTTGTTGCTGACTTGCCTTGCTTCTGTGAAACTAAGCTGCTGAGCAATCCCTTGAGAATTTGATCTGATCTTTACTTCCGTTGATCTGATTTGTGCTGCATGTGATCTGATGTGTGCATCCTTTGATCTGATGCGCACTGCATTTGATCTGATCTTCACTTCCCTTGATCTGATCTGTGTGGCCTTTGATCTGATGTGCGCGTAACTTGTCTGTGCAGCCTTTGATCTGATGTGCGCGTAACTTGATCTGATCTGTGCAGCCTTTGATCTGATATGCGCGTAACTTGTCTGTGCAGCCTTTGATCTGATGTGCGCGTAACTTGTCTGTGCAGCCTTTGATCTGATGTGCGCGTAACTTGATCTGATGTGCGCGTAACTTGATCTGATCTGTGTAGCCTTTGATCTGATGTGCGCGTAACTTGTCTGTGCAGCCTTTGATCTGATGTGCGCGTAACTTGATCTGATGTGCGCGTAACTTGATCTGATCTGTGTAGCCTTTGATCTGATGTGCCAACAGTACACTTCCTTCTCATTTTGGCACTTCAGTTTATTCATCGGCTTCTTGCTGAGATTTTGTCCAGACAATCCTCATGAACTCAGTCCATTATTGCCTTAGTAATTCACTGATTTGTCACAATGTGGTTGCAACAATTACAACACAACATTGGACTTTAATAAAGGCTAAGAAAGCTTCATTGTAGCAGCTCCAATGGCTCAACAACTTCATCATCATCATCTTGTATATAAATACACACATAAATTATAATTGAATACTTTAAGGATTCTCATTGACAAAAACTCAGTCAAAATTACATATGTAACACTATAAATGCGACACTTTAACGATTATCATAGACAAAAATGCAAAGAATTTTAAATTAGTCATAGATAAAACATAACACTTTAACAATTACCATAGACAAAAACGTAAACCTTTAACAATTCATAATGTAATAAACGCCAAAAGTTTCAAATCACAAATGTAACAAATGCTACTTATTTTCATGCATAGTATGTGGAAATGCTACATTTGGTAAATTCACAACATATAAAACACTTCAAATTTTATTTTACACTTGTAATAAATGCAAATATATACATAATATCATCAACAAATGCGAAATATATTAAATTTAACACATATGAAACGCTGCCAGATTTAGTTTCCTATATGTATAAACGCAGAAGATTCACAATGTCATTACGTGGAAACGTTTGGAATTTTACATTCAATGTATATAAAATGTTGCACTTTTGTTGTTACGTATATCAGAAACGCAGCACTTTTAACATTTTAACAATTCGAAACGCAACAAAAAAATGAGTGAGCCATGGACAAATAGCTAAAGTGCAGCGTTTCTACCTATTGCAAACGTCAATTTTGTGCATTTAACACTACGACTTTCGAAAAAAATTTACATTACGGAGCGAAAACTTACCATTTCGTGATGATTCTCATGCTAATTCTTCTATGGACTTCAACAAAACAATTGCCCGAACATTTTTATAGTCAAGGATTTGTTTGGATTTGATTTTTGGAGTGTTGTTTTGAATTTTTTGAATGTTTTGCCTCAAGGGATATATTTGTAATCTTCACACTTTTTTATGATACAAATAGCAAATCCATTATACAAATAGAGACTTCCCTAAATTCACAATTTTTGTTTTAAAAAAATCCTGCATCATATATAATTTTTATTTTTTCATTCTTAGAAAAATTTAGATTAAGGTCAGTGGAATTAATAAAATGGGTGCAACTTTCATATTATCTAGATTAAGGACAATGAATTATTTTATTCAAAATACAAAATTAGAATATTATACTAGGACGTAAATATTCTCTCTAAAATATTGTGCAATTTAGGCATCCTCCGATGAAGGATGAGGAAGATAAGCGGAAGAATAAGCTGACCATTGTTGAGACTACATCCGTGAAGTCTTTCTGTTAAGTTTTTCAGCTCCCAAAAACTCTACTAATTTTGGTGCGTCTATTCTGACGATTTGGGAAGTAATGTGAGGTTGGAGGATTTAGCTAGCTGGGTTGATGCGTTGCATGTTAGGATTCCTAAGCCAGATGATGGACGAGATGAGATTCTTGAATGCCATGACATCCTCACAATTAAAACAATATCATATCTTGCAAATGGGGCTCAAGCTAAAGTGAAGAAGTGTGTGAGATTTGCAGAGGATGGAAAAGTTTATAAGGTTTATGGGAATGGCTATCGCTTGTGTCAAATGGGGATTCTAGTTATGGTGATCAAAATGATTCATTTAGTGCTAAAACTGAAGAATTTTGGGGAATTTCATTCAAGGTATCTGGGGTTGACGAGAAAGATCAGTCCCACGATGGAGAATCAACCAAAAACAGTGACGGTGGTGATGGAGCTTGTAACATCCCTCCTGAGTTTGGGTACGTATGTTCAAATAATGTTTGCAATTGACATATTTAATTTTAAACGTCATGACTTGAGTAGGGGACTTAGTATGTGTGGCGGGTTACTGTGATAAGGGGAGACGGGCGGCAAAACCTCTAGCCTAGTTAGTAGCCTTATTCCAGTTCTAGAATCTTAATCGGTGTTTCCATTATTATCCCCCTATACCTGTTTTCTCCCCTATATCCCTGGTGTCTTGGCCTTTTGTTCGAAGTTAGCTAGTAACCACACTGATATTAGTTCTTCGGTATTGTCCGCAACCAGCTAGATTATTCCTTCCACAACTAATACCTCAAAGAAACCCCGCTGCCAATCTATCTCATGTTCATCTTGGGCTAGGAGGGGAATCAGTTGAACAATGGTGCCAAGAGGAGAAGAGGACTAAACCTAGCACGTTCAACTACTGACCCGGGTAATTAATTATTGGGGTAAGGTCCTGAACCTATCTAGGATTTTATTTTGGGAGACAACTATTGTACTTAGGATTAGGGAATTTATTCTCTGCGTCTCTAGCTAGCTAGGTGGTTCTTATGCTTAATTGATATATTGGCGACTGATATGGGGAGGCGTATGGGAGAGTTAGCTGTTCAAGGAGGGAAGAATTAGGGCATAGAACAGTAGGCTGTAATTGGAAGAGTTGGGGGATTTGGGTGAGGTCCCGATTGTGGCTTTGGCGAAATAAGGGTAAAAAGGATTCAGAGCCAAGTCGAGCATAGCTAACTCGAATTGGATCTATTCCCTTTGGCTTCTATTTGGTTAATGGCATTTATTGGGCAAGAGAGAGGGGTAGAGCCATGGGATAAACTAGGATAAGTGCATTCACGTTTACATCTATGCATACATAAGAAATTACTATTTAATTTAAGGACTGAAGTGGGAACTTTGCTAATTGTTAACTGCAGATCCACCTTACGACTCAGAAACTGACAGTGATTGGTTTCATGAACTAGGCACGTATTAGGGGGTTGTTGGGATAAGGTGAGTTGGTTTCTCTTTGAATTTTGTGTTGTTCATTTCGGGTGCTATGGGTTTACCAAAAGCTTACCCGTATGGCCTTGACTGAGCCTGGAAATCCAGTGGTTGTGTGTGATGTGACGGATTTAATATCGTACACCGCTCAGAATTAATCAATTTATAAGTCAAATACCACATATTATAGTAGTATATGTTTGGATCGATTAGGCCTAGTTTTCAAAACTCGCAGCGGAAAAGCCTAATTGATTATTTTAGTGTTAATTAAAAACTACGTTTAAAACTTCTAATGCTTACCCTCGTTGCATAATCGGTTGCCGCACCTGGATCATTGGTTGATGTTAGTCCAAAACTTCTGCTCCGGTTACGCTGATTATCACCAAAAATTTCTTCCTTGAAGAAGATCTCTACACTCAAGCACTGGGATTCTCACAGAGAGGTGCTAGCCTTTTTTTTGAGAGAGAAAAATGTTGAGAATCGTTTTTGGTAAAACTGTTTTCTTTTTGTTTTCTAAAAAACCTCTCCCAGAGAGTCAGATACTGCAAGTCAGTTAAGATATTTTATTAAATATAAAATATATAAAATATATAAAATGTAAAAGTAATATTAAATTTAATATTACTTTCTACTGACTTGAGTTTTACCAAAACCATGGATCAACCCATTGACCCATGGATCAGGTTGATGGGTCAAGAACCTCAATTACAATTAAGTCTCTTGATTTATTAGCCTATCCCAATTGTTCATGGGTACTTAATTAACTCTTAATTAATACCACATAACTTCTCAATAATATCTAATTAAACTATTTAATTAAATACTATTTGTCTAAGTATAATAATTATACTTAGTGCAGGCAACTCTGTATCATTGAACCCTCTTATGTGCGATCCTGTAGGCCAATTCCAAATTGGCAATAGATAATTAAATCTAATTAATTAATTCATAAGTCATTAGTTGTCTCTAGCAAGACATAATGACTACCTAATTCAGAACGGAGGGTCGAATGGTGATTCAACACAACCTTCCGAGCATACTATGTACGGTCCTCTACATTGATATCCCGTTTAGCATAGGGCATGGAACCATCATCCTTATTTAGCTAAATGTTTACTTGATTTCCTAGTGACACTGATTCTATTCGAGCAAATGATAACACTTATTATTTCTCGGGCATGGCCATGCACTTCTCAGTTCACTATCAAGTGGCCAAGATATCATATCTCACTTAAGAGAGACTTGTAGTCCCATCACTTCACCTACATATCTTAGCGTGACTCATAGTGTACCCAATCATCCCCGTACTTGGCAACCTATTACGGTCCCATTAGGCGTATGTCAAAGCACACTACAATTAACCAAAGACCATATAGTGATTTCTGGTCTAAGGATCTTCGTACGAGTACTACTCAAAAGAATCACTCATCATCTAATCAATCCATTGAGTGTTCCTTTTGGCGAATCGATTTTATGAATTCAAATATGCACAAGAATATTATATTCATGAAATTAACTCATCTGATAAATCATCATTCAAACGACAAATGTCTATATTGCCCTTCAAAAGGGCACATACACCAACAATCTCCCACTTGCCCGTTGAAGGGCTATGTCGTAAGCATTTTACGACCAAGCTCTATTACATGTCTCTCAAACTTTGACTGTTGTAGAGCTTTTGTGAGAGGATCTGCTACATTGTCGTCTGACCCTATTTTGCACACTTTTATATCTCCTCGAACGATATTCTCTTGAATGAGGTGAAACCTTCTTAGTATGTGTTTTTTCTTTTTGGTTGACCGGGGCACCTTAGCTTGTACGATGGCCCCATTGTTGTCACAGAAGAGGTCTATCAGAACTTGGATACTCGGTATCACTCTGATGTTAGACACAAACTTCCCTCAACAAGACATTCCCATTGCAACATCTCTTGCTGCAAAGTACTCAGATTCTGTTGTATATTCGGCCATTGTATATTGCTTTGAGCTTTCTAACTCACCGCACCACTATTCAGGTTAAACACATAGCCTGATTGTGATTTCATGTTATCTTAATCTGTCTAAAAAGCAGCATTGATGTAGCCTTATACAATAATCTCTTATTGTCCTCCATACACTAGCATCAATCCTTTAGTTCTTCGCACGTACTTTAGGATTGCCTTGACTGCAGTCCCATGAGGCATTATTGGATCTTGTTTGTATCTTCTAGTCATACTTAGTGCATGTGCGATATCCGGGCCGGTACATAACATGGCATACATGATAGATCCTATTACCGAAGTATTTGGAACTCATTGTTTCTCTCTCCTCTATAGTTGAAGGACATTGGTTCTTCTTCAAGAAGAGGCCATGTCTGAATGATACCATACCATTCTTAGAGTTAGACATATTGAATATCTTCAATATCTTGTCTATGTACCCTTTTTGACTTAGTCCTAGAAGCCTCTTAGACCTATCTCTATAGATTTTGATACCTTGTAGCATTTCGGCTTCTCCTAAGTCTTTAATAGAAAATACACTCCCCAACCATTGCTTGATATTTTTCAACATGGGGATGTCATTTCCTATGAGTAGGATGTCGTCCACATATAGGACAAGAAAAACATTCCTGCTCCCACTAACTTTCTTGTAAACACAAGGCTCATCTCCATTCTTTATGAAGTCGTAACCTTTTACTGCCTCGTTAAAATGAAGATTCCAACTCCGGGATGTCTGCTTTATTGTGTAGATGGACCTCTGAAGCTTGCATACTCGAGTAGGATGCTCTTGATCGATATATCCCTAGGGTTGTTTCATGTAAACATCCTCGAGTAGGTTTCAATTCAGGAAAGCCGTCTTAACATCCGTCTGCCATATCTCATAGTCATAATATGCAGCTATGGAGAGCATAGTCCTAATAGACTTGAGCATCACGACAGGGGAGAAGGTTTCATCATAGTCAATACCTTGAGTCTGTTTGAAATCTTTAGCTACTAGTCGTGCCTTGAAGATCCCGCTAGGTTTTAACTTAAAAATCCACTTGCATTCGACAACCTTTGCTTGAATAGGAGGGTCAATCAAAGTCCACACTTTATTGTCCCTCATGGATTGCATTTTAGAGTCCATGGCTTATAGCCATTTATCTTAATCTGGACTTTCTAAAACCTGTCTGTAGGTCGTGGGCTCATCAGAGTCCACCAAGATCAAATCTTGATCATCAGTCACAAGAAATCCATATCTCTCGGGTTGTTGACGAGATCTAATAGATCTTTTAGGTTCTTGTGTCGTTGGCTCAGGTTGCTCATCATCATGAGTTTCCATGCCAACTTTCATCTGAGTTTCTGTAGATGGTTCTACACTCCTTTGTGGGTCTCAAACCTCTTCGAGTTTTGTTCTACTCCCACTGTCTTTCTTGTACGAAAAGTCTTTCTCTAAGAAAGTAGCTCATCGAGCAACAAACACTTTGTTCTTAGTTGGGAGGTAGAATTGATATCCTTTGGTTTCCTTAGGATACCCCACAAATAGGCATTTGTCAGTTTTAGGTTCAAGCTTATTACTTTGTAAACGCTTTACATGAGCTTGACAACCTAAACTCATAGATATGATATATAGGGCTTTTGGCCCATCCATATCTTATATGGAGTCTTATCTATTGCCTTAGATGGAATACAGTTTAGTAAGTAGGCAGTAGAAAGGAGAGCATAACCCCAAAAGAACATAGGGAGAGTTGCTTGGCCTATCATTGATCGAACCATATCTAATAGGGTCCGATTCTTCCTTTCAGATACACCATTCCATTGAAGTGTTCCCAGTGGAGTCAGCTGTGAAACAATTATACACTGTTTTAGATAGCCATCGAACTCATCAATTAGGTATTCACCTCCCCGATCGGAGCGAATAACCTTAATCCTTCTATCCAACTGATTTTCTACTTCGTTCTTGAACTCTTTGAAATTTTCAAATGTTTCACTTTTATACCTCATTAAGTAGACATAACTATATCTACTATAGTCATCATTAAAAGTCACGAAGTATTCAATTCCACCTCTGGCTTGTGTGCTCATTGGTCCACATACATCTGTATGTATTAGAGCCAATAGCTCACTAGTCTTTTCTCATTTCATAAAATAGACTCTTTGTCATTTTTCCTTGCAAGCACATTTCACATGTGTCATGAGATTCATAATCAAATGACCCAATGACTCCAACTCATGAAGTCTTTGACACGTTTCTCGCTAATGACAGTGCCATAGGTATGAAAGATTTTTCTTGACACACTTTACATTTTCTCTTCCAATGACATTCATTGTAATAGAAAAATGTAGTGTCATTTTCGAATTTTGTCTTAGAATCTGGCTTGGCCTTAACAGAAATCATACTGCGTGCCTCCTTGTTCCCAACAATTTTGCCTTGCCTTTGAACTTTCTCTTAGTCACTTTGCCTTTTTCAACCACTAGCACTTGAGTACCATTCTCAAGGGTCTGCTCAGTGTTTTTCAGCATCTCATGTGTAACATCCCAGTCCCATAGACTGGCCCAAAAACTTTAAGGCTTCATCCTCGCTAGCCCAAAATGGTTAACCCAAGTTATTAGTAGCCTATAAGACTAGAAGTTATATACAAGTCACTCAAGTTGTAAACTAACGATGTGGGACGGGATGTTACAATCTCCCCACTGTGGATCTTTGCATTCTCGTAAAGCCCAACAAGCAAGCACTTATGGCCTATCTTTCCCCAGAGTGGGACTCTAGAGGTGGCCCCTGTCACTTGTCCCATTGGGCTCAGTGGTGACATAGCACTTGTCCCTTTGGGCTCAGAGGTAACGTAGCACTTAGCTCCCAAACCAGGGTCGGCTCTGATACTATTGTAACATCCCACCCCACATCGTTAGTTTACAACTTAAGCGACTTGTATATAACTTCCAGTCTCATAGGCTACTAATAACTTGGGTTAACCATTTTGGGCTAGCGAGGATGAAGCCTGAAAGTTTTTGGGCCAGTCTATGGGACTGGGATGTTACAGTGGTATCAGAGCTGACCCTGGTTTGGGAGTTAAGTGTTACGTTACCTCTAAGCCCAAAGGGACAAGTGCTATGTCATCGCTGAGCCCAATGGGACAAGTGATGGGAGCCACCTCTAGAGTCCCATTCCAGGGGAAGACTGAGCCATAAGTGCTTGCTTGTTGGGCTTTACGAGTACGAAAAGATCCAAAGAGGGGGAGATTGTAATGTCCATTCCCACATCGTTAGTTTACAACTTGAGTGACTTGTATATAACTTCCAGTCTCATAGGCTACTAATAACTTGGGTTAACCATTTTGGGCTAGCGAGGAAGAAGCCTGAAAGTTTTTGGGCCAGTCTATGGGACTAGGATATTACATCATGCATGCTGAAATTTACCACTATGTCATTGTACTCATCTAGCATCGAAGCCAAGATGACAACAATGTCTAATTTCCTGAACCGAGGTACACCTAATATCTCTAGAGTATCATTATACTCTTTTGATATTGACTAGGCAAGTATTCAAAGATGAACCCTTCGTCATCTTGCAGGAAAATTAATGATATCAATGTAACGAATCTTTCGTTACAGGCCTCTCTTAGAACACTTTTCCTTAGTGACGCTTAAATATGAACACACCCATATTCATGTTTCTGAAGTAGTCCTCAAAACTTGTCACATCATTGGATTTGTTCCTTTTGCCTTCTAAAGGCCTTTCGAGCAACACTTGTTGCATTTTTTTGGGTATTTCGAGCGAAGTAGCTTCTAAGACAATAATGCTTCCTTTCATGTTTTAAAATGTTTCATATGGACAGTGATTTGAAATTTAAGTTCAAGATAATGCCATCCACAAAAGAATAATGCAAAATATTAGAATGAGTTTTAATAAAATCATTTTCACAATAGCCAAAATTGAAATCCGGTACAATTTTGTGTTGCTAGATTGTGGACCGAAAATCCACAAAGAACCAAACCCCGGTATTGCGTTGGCAAGTATCGTAGGGATCGGGCTCTTTTGGTCGGCAACGTTCAAATCGCATCTGATGCAACTTAACGCTTACCAATTGCATCGCCATGCAACTTTTCGGTGATAGGATGAACATTCCAAATGTTTGACACCATCCTATCATTGTAAAACCAATCCAAGTCAACTTATCGGGTTAAACTAGACCAATTTTCCTAAGTCAAACCATCCCTCGAATCATCACATCAATAAATATCCAAACAGTTTTTCCACATAGTGGTAGTGAGTAAAGTTGGACACCTATTATGTAACAACTCGCCTCAAGAAAACCTGCAGCCCTTGTGCTCTCCAAGTCCACATACGTTCTACGCTTTGGCGAGCCCCCAAGTATGGAAGCAATTTACGACTTACGTTTTTAGGGGATTTAGTTAGAGCGGCTTAACATGCATTTCATTTTCATCATTCACAATAACATATATCAAATATATTTAAAGCGAATAAAAAGCAATGAATTGGGCTCTAGTCTATTACAAGGCTTTTAAAATATTTGTCTTCATTTGGACCTTCATTGTTAGGCTTCCGTTCCTAGGCTCCACTATGGACTCCTTGAAATTACTTGAATTTAGGCCTATCTAATTCTATTCTATTACATAGAATTTAGTAGGCTCGCATGCCCATTTTAATTGGCTCGCAGGCCCTAAATTAAAAATAATTTAAAACCCAATTCATGCATGAAAAACACATAATAATTCAAGTTCTTCATACAAAATCATTTTATTTAAGCCCAATAATTTTAAAGGATTGTGTAACTATTGCACCATTAAAATTGATCGTGTCATGATCAACTTTAATCAATCCCTTGTTCATTCATTTTTAGTCAAAATGATTCATGAACATATTTAACATGAATATTCATGCATTTCACAATTTAAATAATTTAAATTTAAAATCATAAATAAATCATGAAAATGAATGAATAAATAAATAAATAATAAACAAATAAATTAATTAACTAATCTCATTAATTAATTAATTAATTTTATTTATTATTATTTTTTTTTATTTAATTATCCTAATCTAATTAAGATAATCTTTTAAATTTCATCCTAATTAAATTTAAAATTTAAAATTTTTCTTAATTATCCTAATCTAATTAAGACAATTATCTAAAATATTTTAAAATAAAATTATTAAACACATAAAATTTTAGAGATCCTCACCATATTGGTACCATATTTTAAATATTTTAAAATATTAAAATCCCATCTAAAAGATTTTAAAATAAAATCTGATAAGAATTAATTTTATCTAATAAAATCAAAATAGAAATCTTAAGATTATTTAAAATTCAGAAAAAGTAATTCTTATTTAGATGATAATAAGAGTTTCTTATTTAGAAACTCTTTCATCTAGATTTTCATTAATCTTTTTCAGAATTTTTATTTCATTCTTAAGATTATTAATCTCTTTTCCTAAATCATCTGTAGTTGTAGGAAATTTCTCTATATAACTTTTCCTATTTTTCAACATCTCATATACTTTAGTCATTGTATATAGACTTTGATGTTCTTCAATATTTTCTATTCTATTATTATTTTGACTCGATTCTGGAATATTATCCATTTGTTCTATTATTCTAGATCTTAATTCTTGATCTTTGATAGATTTTAGAAATTCTAAAATAGTATTATTATTTAATACATTAACTTCTAAATCCAAATCTTGAAATTGTGATAGAAGTTTATAATATTCTTCATCTTCAATATCAGTATCTTTTTGTTCCATATTACTACAATTACATTCATTTTCAGTTTCAGAACTATTAGTTCCTTCATTTTCAGATATCTCTGACTCAGATGCTGAATTCACTATATTCAATAATTCTTCTTTTATTTTTTCATCAATTTCTAAATTATTAATTTCTTTTTCATTTTGCAGTTATTAGCAAAATGTCCTTTCTGTTTATATTTATAACATGTAATATTGTTCATGTCTTTCTTATTACGTTGTCGTTCAATTTTTCTAAACTCTTTTTTATTTTTCTTTTCCTGAGAATATTTTCTTCTTTTATATTTAGGATATGTTTTATAATTCTTTTCCTGTTTTATTATTTTTTCTTTTGATGGTATATTCATCCCAAACTGACTACAAAATTGTCCTAATTGACGCCTTTCATTTAGTCTTTGACTTTTAATTTATTGATTTAATTTTATTTCATTGCATAAGGCTAAACCCTTTTGTATGCAAATTCCTATTAATTTTCCATAAGTATAAATTTCATAAGAAATATTCATTCTATCCTTCCTTAAGACTTTTTAATTCTTTTTGCAAATAAATGTGGTAGTCCATCTATAAATTTAGACTTCCAATGATTACTATTACTATCATTTAATTTCATAACTCTATTAAGAAATGCATCTTTGTACCACCTAAAATCTGAAAGTGTTTTACATCTCAGATTCTGTAATAAGGTGCAAATATTTTCAACATTGTCTGAAATCCTACCCGTAAAAAGTTCTAGGATAGTGACTATTAAAGTATAAACCGCATTTTCAGTCGGTTGTGATTGTGATTCTTCTATTTTTACTGTTTTAAATATTTCATCTTTATTATAGGGAGTTAAATAATTATCCCTCCAACCTTTAAGTTGGCCTGTAAATCTAGAAACTATCATTTTGGCTATATCAACATCACTATTTCCATTAGCTTTGCATATGCTACTATACATAAGCATTCTATGACCTATGTTATAAATCTGTTTTTCAACAAATCCATCAATATTCCACTCATATATACATTTTCCATTATAACTGTTATTAAGTATATATTCCTGCTCCTCATGTAAGATATCAATAGGAGAGGGTCTATTATAGTAATATAATCTTTGAGTAGGTCGATCAGCAAACTTTCCTACTTTATTAATTTCATCATGAGTATTTGATATGTCTTTAAACTGTTTTTCTAATTCTTCTTCTAATGTATTAATTTTCAATCCTTTAAATTTTTCATCAAGTAATCTTTCTAATTCTGATAAAGATTTTAACTTGAAATCTTTTATTTCAGGGGGTGCTTGAAGTGTTGGAGTAGCTATAACTTGCTCCGCAGAAGATGATTCTTCAGAATGAGACTTTTGTAATATATTAATTATATTATCTAATCTATGATGTAAATATATGATTTGTTCTCCTAAAAAATTTAAATAAATGTTTGTATAATTATTTTGTTCTATGATTTTATTCATCTGTTTTACATTTATAACTAATGTGTCATTATCAAATAATTTAGAAAAAGCATAAAAATTCAATATATTATTTTCTTTTTCTATTTTAAATGGCTGTTGAAGAGGAAATACGTTCTTTAAAGTATTACCATTCAAAAGTTTATAATCTCTTTCTAAAACACAAATACATGGTTCAATAAAATTAGAAATAAACCATGGCACAAAATGAAATAAAATATTTTTCTGAGATAAAAATGTATAAAACTGATCAGAAATATTTTTCTGTTCATTTAAAGAGAAATTATTAAAAAACCATGTTCTAAATGGTTTCCATCTGTCCCTATTAAATTATTCTTTAACCTGATTTCTGGCTAAAGATCCAGGACTAAAATCTATCTTATTCATATTGGAAATGCCATTTCAGACTCAGTTATTTCTTCATCTTCTTTAGTATTATAAATACCTTTAACAATATTATGTTTGTTTTTAACTAATCTATCAACATAATTACTTTCAGTATCTTCACTAACCTAAGAGGTAGAAACTCTATAAGGTTGAGAAACTGAAGGTATAACTGAAATATTATCATCTAAAGGTGATATAAAATGAGAAGAGTATGATCTTGACAATTTAGATCTATTATCTAATAAAAATGGATTATTTTGCATTTTTATATTAATTTTCCCTTCAGGAGTCTGTTCTATATAATCTATGTCACTATTAATCTGTGGTTATTTATTACTGACTCTTTCTATCGTTCACTATTCTGGAATAGGTATTTCATTCCATTTAATAGTTCTTCTTTGAATAATCTTTGATTTATTAAAATTAGTTACTATTAATATCGTTTCATCTATTTTTTTATCTATTAGTTTACAATTAAGATTTAAAGTTTTTAATGGTTTATAATAAATTCTATAACATACACATATTAATTCAGAACCAGACATATAATTATATCCATGAGTTTTAACATTTAATGTTAAAGCATCTAATATATTATCATCACTTAATGATAAAGATAAATTTGGATAAATATTAAAATGTACAGGCCATGAGCTAAACTCAATTGTATTATTGCCATTAAAGATTGTTTCCAATTTAAATTTCTAGCATCTCTTAAACATGCTATGAAACTTTCTGGTAAACCTTCTAAGGTTAATGGTTTAAAAGCAATTTGCACTAAACCTATATGTATAAATCTATATAAATCAATATATCTATTAATATCCTCCGATTGTATTAACTTTATCTCAATTTCTGCATTATCTACAGAAACTTATTCTTCGGTTATTTTTATAATCTGTTTGAAGCCTAATCTTTCAAAGGTTCCTAACTGATATACAGTTTTAACTTCAATTCTTGAAATTGTCCACCTATTAAGACCTTCTAAACTTTCAGGGATATCATATTCCTGTTTCAGACTATTTTTAATAGCCTGTTTTCCATTTCCTAAATTCATTAGAAAAGGTATAAACTGGTTAGAATAAAAGTAAGTAGGTTCATACATCCAGGCTCTGATACCAAATTACAGAGAAATCCTCAGCATGATGATTAAAGAAGCAAAGACATGTAGGATATTACAGAATCTATCAAACAGAACTACAAAGTTATTAAAGCAATCTGGGCTTAACGCCTAACGCCTTCACAACATTAACGGCTAACGGAAATACCCTTCTTTTCTAACTTCATAGCCTTTCTAATAATTCTAACCCATTCTTTAATTTCATATTATCATACTGAGAATTTCTCAATAACAAGGATCTAAACTATGAATTTACATAGTTACTCAACTTTTATTCTAACCATGAGGCTATTAGCCTCTCATTCTAATGAATATAATTCAAGAAAATAAAAAGAGAACTTACTGGTTAGATGAACCAATATAAATAAGAAAATCAGAAAACCAGAACCTCCAATATAAGCTTAAAATAACTCCGCTGGGGTAATATTATAACTTTAAAAGAAATTTACAAAGAGAGAGTTTGTAAGAGAGAAAGAAAGAAAGAAGTCTATATGAGTCTGTCTAAACTAAAAAACTTCCTAATCTATTTATAGAAAACAAAAACTAACTATTACAGACTTGATAATTTCATTTGAAGTCCATTACATTATTATGCCTATGAGGTCATTGCTTACGTCAACATCTACTTTGTAAAAGCATGTCTTTAAGTCATCTTCAGCTTTACTTTAAGTCATCTTCATCTTTAAGTCTTCATCAATCTTCAGCTTTATGTCAGCTTTATGTCTCCATCATTACTTTATGTCCCATCATATAATTTTGGCTTTTCCTTTGCTTTTAGCACAGCTCGCTCCTTATTCAAGCTAGATATTAATTCTTCTAATTGTTCCTGCATGAATTCTTCATCCATTTCTTCATTATCGTAGGGGTCTTGTGATTCACCCGCTAAAACATTATCTTCTGAGGATGCTCCCATCGAAACATCGGATTTGGCATCACTTGGTGCATTATTTTTCAGATGATTCTTTAATTCAGCCATATAAGCTTGGATTAAATCTTTTTGAGATATATTTTCATTTTACAATCTGATCTTCATAGAGATGTGCTGGAATGGATCAATTTCCTTTTGACTATAAGTCTCTTTGTGCTGAATATAATTGTTGACTTTTTCTTGGATTGCTATAAGCGTTTCATTTCCATATAACTCATTAGTAGTGGGATCAATTTTTTGTATTTTATCCCAAAATCTCGTATAAGTTATTTTCATGATACATGGTAATTTTTCATTAGTATAACTGATTTCAGGAACCCATCGCCAAATCCAAGGGATGGAGAATTCTATAAAAAAAAACCACATATTAGCGGTTTTCTCACTACATCTATTAGATGTCACCAATTCAGATATTTTTGGTGAGGATTTTATCCAATTTCCATATAAGGAAATAAATTTATCAGGAAGAATTGATTTAGATGCACCATATTGTACCACCATTTTATGAACTAGTTAGGTATGAGATCATAATAAATGTTTCCACATACTTTGATAAACCATGAATGTTTCTGATGACCATTTTCATATAAGAAAACTTGATTATGGGCTTCTATATAATCCCAATAATTATACTTATAAGTAACCTTGGTGTCAGGAATTATAAATTCCTTATCTTTCATGGTTGATAAACCCCATTCTTCAGCAGACATAAGCTTTTTTATAATAATTTTACTAAAATTATAAAGTTTACTACCCTGAGACGGGTAAAAATATTTTATATCACAAGTACCTGAAACCTTTAAAATGGTCTCATAGTACATTCTGGGCTTATAAGCTCCATGGGCATGTATATAAGTACCACTATTAGAAGATCCTGTATCCAGGTATCTGTTAATTATAATCCATAAGTCTTTTCCCCACTGTAAATCTTTTTCTTCTATAAGAAATAAAAGTTCCTTATTAGGATGAACTTTATAATCTGTAATATAATCTTCTAAAGAACGGATTCCACATATGATGTGGTTCTTGTGGAATAAGAAGATTCTTCTTTTTCCTGTTCCAGGAATTTCTGAAATTTATTATATAAGATAGGATTATTAGAAAAATCGGCTATATTTCTCCCTCTACCTCTTCCATTCATACCAGAAACACGTGACGTATAACCTCTGCCTCTTCCTCTATAAGAGTCCCATGGTATCATCCCGTAGAAATTCACGAGATAGAAAATCAGGGAGACTATTATCTTTCCCTTGTTTATAAACAATATCAAAATCAAAAGGGGCTAAATTAGCCTGCCATCTAGCATACATTTGCTTAGATACGTCATGTTTAAAATCTTTATTAAACATATATTTTGCCGCTTGGCAATCTGTCTTAATTATAAATTTCTGATTGTATAAATCATCTTGAAATTTTAAAACACATCTAACTATGGCAAGTATTTCTTCTGCCATTGTGGCATAATTTTTCTGACTATTAGTCCATTTTCCTGAATGATATCTGACTAATTTTTCTGTTTTATCATCAGGACAAATCTGTTTTAATATACCTCCATATCCTATATCAGAGACATCTGTTTCTACTATTTTAATCCATTGAGGATTTGCTAATATTAAGCATAACAGTGATTTAACTTTTTCTTTTATCTTTTGAACTATTTTAATATGTTCATTCGTCCAAGGTTTAGGTTTATCTTTTAACCTGTCATATAAAATAGCAGTATCATATGCTAAATTTTTATAATATGGAAGAATATAATTAAGACTTCCTAAAAACCTTTGTAATTGTGTTTTATCCTTAATTTCATCAGGAAATTTGGAAGCAAAATCTATACTTCTATCTATAGGAATAATTTTTCCTTTTTCAATATTATGACCTAAAAATCTAATATTGGTTTGAAATAAAACCATTTTTGATTACGAGATCACAAATCCATTATTCTTTATAATTGTTTTAAAAATATTCAAATGTTGCAAATGAGATTGTATATCTTTAGAAAATACTAAGATATCATCAATATAAACAATTATAAAATTACTATAAGGAATAAAAACATCATTCATAATCTGCTGGAATTCAGAGGGTGCATTTTTTAATCCAAAAGGCATAACTTTCCATTCATAATGTCATATTGGAACATTAAAAGCTCTTTTATATTGGTCTGATTCTTTTATTTGAATATGCCAATATCCTGATTTCAAATCAAATTTAGAAAATATCAATGCATCATATAATCTATCTAATAAATCCTTTTTATTAGGAATAGGATGTCTTATCCATTTTAAAACTTTATTAAGAGGTTTATAATTTATAACCAATCTAGGTCTTCCTCTTTCTATTTCACTATATTTATTAATATAGAATCTCGTACATGACCAAGGTGATTCAGAATTCCTTATTAATCCTTTTTCTAATAACATGTTGATTTCTTTTTTACATAATTCTAAATATTCAGCATTCATTTGACATGGTCTAGCTTTAGTTTTTATCATAGTTTTTTCATCAAAATCTTCCTCATAAGGAAGGCTAATAATATGTTTTTTTCTTGCCCAAAAAGCATTAGAATGATCATTACAAATTTCAGTAGAGAAATTATTATATACTCCTTTTATTTTTTCTTGAAATTTAAAATTGTTTTTCAAATTGTCTTCTATAGAAAAAGAGTTAATTTCAAATTTTAAGAAATTTATTTGATTATTTTTCCTTTTAATTAAATCTTTTAATTCATTTATAAATCTAGTATTTGGTTCAGTTATAAACTGAAAACTGAAAATTTTCTTATCATATGTTCCTATAATCTTATCAGTATCAATATGTTTATCAGAAATATCTTCTTTATAAAAGAAGTACCAAGTATTATTTGACTAGTAATATTATTTGCTATTAAAAAGCTTTCAGGTATGCAAACTTTATTATTACAAATATACCCTTTAGATAATTTATAATTTATATCTAAGGCCTTACCTCCTGCATGTTTAACAATATGAGTTGGTTTTTCAAAATACTTAGTAGGAATAATTCCTTCTTGTATAACATTAACATCAGCTCCACTATCAATAAGAGCTACTAATTTGATTTTAAAAGATTGATCTATCAGTACTTTTATAGTAACATGAAATTTAAAAGAGGATATAAGATCTAATGATCCTAAGAAATTTTCATTTCCAGTGTCTTCTATGAGCATATCATAATGTTCCTTTATATTTTCTTTCTTTCTCTCTTACAAACTCTCTCTTTGTAAATTTCTTTTAAAGTTATAATATTACTCCAGTGGAGTTATTTTAAGCTTATATTGGAGGTTCTGGTTTTCTTATTTATATTGGTTCATCTAACCAGTAAGTTCTCTTTTCATTTTCTTGAATTATATTCATTAGAATGAGAGGCTACTAGCCTCATGGTTAGAATAAAAGTTGAGTAACTATGTAAATTCATAGGTTAGATCTTTGTTATTGAGAAATTCTCAGTATGATAATATGAAATTAAAGAATGGGATAGAATTATTAGACAGGCTATGAAGTTAGAAAAGAAGGGTGTTGCCGTTAGCCGTTAATGTTGTGAAGGCGTTAGGTGTTACCATACCTAACTGTTTATAAAATGATGGTACCAATATGGTCCATCTAAATCAATTCTTCCTGATAAATTTCTTTCCTCATATGGAAATTGGATAAAATCCTCACCAAAAATATCTGAATTGGTGGCATCTAATAGATGTAGTGAGGAAACCATTAATATGTGGTTTTTTATAAAATTCTCCATCCCTTGGATTTGGCGATGGGTTCCTGAAATCAGTTATACTGATGAAAAATTACCATGTATCATGAAAATAACTTATACGAGATTTTGGGATAAAATGCAAAAAATTGATCCCACTACTAATGAGTTATATGGAAATGAAACGCTTATAGGAGATCCAAGAAAAAGTCAAAAATTATATTCAGCACAAAGAGACTTATAATCAGAAGGAAATTGATCCATTCCAACACATCTCTATGAAGATCAGATTGCAAAATGAAAATATATCTCAAAAAGATTTAATCCAAGCTTATATGGCTGAATTAAAGAATCATCTGAAAAATAATGCACCAAGTGATGCCAAATCCGATGTTTCGATGGGAGCATCCTCAGAAGATAATGTTTTAACGGGTGAATCACAAAACCCCTATGATAATGAAGAACTGGATGAAGAATTCATGCATGAACAATTAGAAGAATTAATATCTGGCTTGAATAAGGAGCGAGCTGATGCTAAAAGCAAAGGAGAAGCCAAAATTATACGATGGGACATAAAGTAATGATGGAGACATAAAGCTGACATAAAGCTGAAGATTGATGAAGACTTAAAGATGAAGATGACTTAAAGTAAAGCTGAAGATGACTTAAAGACATGTTTTTATAAAGTAGATGCTGATGTAAGCAATGACCTCATAGGCATAATAATGTAATGGACTTCAAATGAAATTATCAAGTCTATAATAGTTAGTTTTTGTTTTTCTATAAATTGATTATGAGGTTTTTTAGTTTAGACAGACTCAGATAGACTTCTTTCTTTCTTTCTTTCTCTCTTACAAACTCTCTCTTTGTAAATTTCTTTTAAAGTTATAATATTACTCCAGCGGAGTTATTTTAAGCTTATATTGGAGGTTCTGGTTTTCTGGTTTTCTTATTTATATTGGTTTATCTAACTAGTAAGTTCTCTTTTCATTTTCTTGAATTATATTCATTAGAATGAGAGGCTAATAGCCTCATGGTTAGAATAAAAGTTGAGTAACTATGTAAATTCATAGTTTAGATCCTTGTTATTGAGAAATTATCAGTATGATAATATGAAATTAAAGAATGGGTTAGAATTACTAGACAGGCTATGAAGTTAGAAAAGAAGGGTGTTGCCGTTAGCCGTTAATGTTGTGAAGGCGTTAGGCGTTAAGCCCAGATTGCTTTAATAACTTTGTAGTTCTGTTTGATAGATTCTGTAATATCCTACATGTCTTTGCTTCTTTAATCATCATGCTGAGGATCTCTCTGTAATTTGGTATCAGAGCCTGGATTTATGAACCTACTTACTTTTATTCTAACCAGTTTATACCTTTTCTAATGAATTTAGGGAAAAAAAAAACAGGCTATAAAAATAGTCTGAAACAGGAATATGATATCCCTAAAAATTTAGAAGGTCTTAATAGGTGGACAATTCAAAAAATTGAAGTTAAAACTGTATATTAGTTAGGAACCTTTGAAAGATTGGGTTTCAAACAGATTATAAAAACAACCGAGGAATCAATTTCTTTAGATAATGCATAAATGGAGATAAAGTTAATACAATCAGAGGATATTAATAGATATATTGATTTATATAGATTTATACATATAGGTTTAGTGCAAATTACTTTTAAACCATTAACCTTAGAAGGTTTACCAGAAAGTTTCATAGCATGTTTAAGAGATGCTAGAAATTTAAATTGGAAACAATCTTTAATGAGAATAATACAATAGAGTTTAGCTCATGGCCCTGTATATTTTAATGTTTATCCAAAATTATCTTTATCATTAAGTGATGATAATATATTAGATGCTTTAACATTAAATGTTAAAACTCATGGATATAATTATATGCCTTGTTCTGAATTAATATGTGTATATTATAGAATTTATTATAAACCATTAAAAACTTTAAATCCTAATTGTAAACTAATAGATAAAAAATAGATGAAACGATATTAATAGAAACTAATTTTAATAAATCAAAGATTATTAAAAGAAGAACTATTAAATGAAATGAAATACCTATTCTAGAACAGTGGACGATAGAAAGAGCCAGTAATATACAGCCACAGATTAATAGTGACATAGATTATATAGACTCCTGAAGGGAAAATTAATATAAAAATGTAGAAGAATCCATTTTTATTAGATAATAGATCTAAATTGTCAAGATCATACTCTTCTCATTTTATATCACCTTTAGATGATAATATTTCAGTTATACCTAGACATTCAGTTTCTCAACCTTATAGAGTTTCTACCTCTCAGGTTATTGAAGATACTGAAAGTAATTATGTTGATAGATTAGTTGAAAACAAACATAATATTGTTAAAGGTATTTATAATACTAAAGAAGACGAAGAAATAACTGAGTCTGAAATGGCATTTCCAATATGAATAAGATAGATTTTAGTCCTGGATATTTAGTCAGAAATCAGCTTAAAGAAGAATTTAATAGGGACAGATGGAAACCATTTAGAACATGTTTTTTTAATAATTTCTCTTTAAATGAATAGAAAAATATTTCTGATCAGTTTTATACATTTTTATCTCAGCATAATATTTTATTTCCTTTTGTGTCATGGTTTATTTCTAATTATATTGAACCATGTATTTGTGTTTTAGAAAGAGATTATAAACTCTTGAATGGTAATACTTTAAAGGACGTATTTCCTCCTCAACAGCCATTTAAAATAGAAAAAGAAAATAATATATTGAATTTCTCTGCTTTTTCTAAATTATTTGATAATGACACATTAGTTATAAGTGTAAAACAGATGAATAAAATCATAGAACAAAATAATTATACAAACATTTATTTAAATATTTTAGGAGAACAAATCATATATTTACATCATAGATTAGATAATATAATTAATATATTACAAAAGTCTCATTCTGAAGAATCATCTTTTGCGGAGCAAGTTATAGCTACTCCAACACTTCAACCACCCCCTGAAATAAAAGATTTCAAGTTAAAATCTTTATCAGAATTAGAAAGATTACTTGATGAAAAATTTAAAGGATTGAAAATTAATACATTAGAAGAAGAACTAGAAAAACAGTTTAAAGACATATCAAATACTCATGATTAAATTAATAAAGTAGGGAAGTTTGCTGATCGACCTACTTAAAGATTATATTACTATAATAGACCCTCTCCTATTGATATTTTATATGAGGAGCAGGAATATATACTTAATAACAGTTATAATGGAAAATGTATATATGAGTGGAATATTGATGGATTTGTTGAAAAACAGATTTATAACACCGCTCATAGAATGCTTATGTAGAGTAGCATATGCAAAGCTAATGGAAATAGTGATGTTGGCATAGCCAAAATGATAGTTTCTGGATTTACAGGCCAACTTAAAGGTTGGTGGGATAATTGTTTAACTCCCCAGAATAAAGATGAAATATTTAAAACAGTAAACATATAAGAATCACAATCACAACCAACTGAAAATGCGGTTTATACTTTAATAGTCACTAACCTAGAACATTTTACGGGTAGGATTTCAGACAATGCTGAAAATATTCGCACCTTATTACAGAATCTGAGATGTAAAACACTTTTAGATTTTAGGTGGTACAAAGATGCATTTCTTAATAGAGTTATGGAATTAAATGATAGTACTAGTAATCATTGAAAGTCTAAATTTATAGATGGACTACCACATTTATTTGCAGAAAGAATTAAAAAAGTCTTAAGGAAGGATAGAATGAATATTCCTTCTGAAATTTATACTTATGAAAAATTAATAGGAATTTGCATACAAGAGGGTTTAGCCTTATGCAATGAAATAAAATTAAATCAACAAATTAAAAGTCAAAGACTAAATGAAAGCCATCAATTAGGACAATTTTGTAGTCAGTTTAGGATAAATATACCATCAAAAGAAAAAAATAATAAAACAGGAAAAAAATTATAAAACATATCCTAAATATAAAAGAAGAAAATATTCTCAGGAAAAGAAAAACGAAAAAGAGTTTAGAAAAATAGAACGACAACGAAATAAGAAAGACATGAATAATATTACATGTTATAAATATAAACAGAAAGGGCATTTTGCTAATAAATTCAAAATGAAAAAGAAAATTAATAGTTTAGAAATTGATGAAAAAATAAAAGAAGAATTATTGAATATAGTGAATTCAGCATCTGAGTCAGAGATATCTGAAAATGAAGGAACTAATAGTTCTGAAACTGAAAATGAATGTAATTGTAATAATATGGAACAAAAAGATACTGATATTGAAGATGAAGAATATTATAAACTTCTATCACAATTTCAAGATTTGGATTTAGAAGTTAATGTATTAAATAATAATACTATTTTAGAATTTCTAAAATCTATCAAAGATCAAGAATTAAGATCTAGAATACTAGAACAAATGGATAATATTCCAGAATCAAGTCAAAATAACAATAGAAAAGAAAATATTGAAGAACATCAATATACAATGACTAAAGTATATGAGATGTTGAAAAATAAGAAAAGTTATACAGAGAAATTTCCTACAACTACAGATGATTTAGGAAAAGAGATTAATAATCTTAAGAATGAAATAAAAATTCTGAAAAAGATTAATGAAAATCTAGATGAAAGAGTTTCTTATTTAGAAAAGAAAGATAATATAAAGGAACATTATGATATGCTCATAGAAGACACTGGAAATGAAAATTTCTTAGGATCATTAGATCTTATATCCTCTTTTAAATTTCATGTTACTATAAAACTTCTGATAGATCATTCTTTTAAAATTGAATTAGTAGCTCTTATTGATAGTGGAGCTGATGTTAGTGTTATACAAGAACGAATTATTCCTACTACGTATTTTGAAAAACAACTCATATTGTTAAACATGCAGGAGGAAAGGCCTTAGATATAAATTGTAAATTATCTAAAGGGTATATTTACAATAATAAAGTTTGCATACCTGAAAGCTTTTTAATAGCAAAGAATATTACTAGTCAAAAAATACTTGGAACTTCTTTTATAAAGAAGATATTTCTGATAAAACATATTGATACTGATAAGATTATAGGAACATATGATAAGAAAATTGTCAGTTTTCAGTTTACAACTGAACAAAATACAAGATTTATAAATGAATTAAAAGATTTAATTAATAGGAAAAATAATTAAATAAATTTCTTAAAATTTGAAATTAACTCTTTTTCTATAGAAGACAATTTTAAAAATAATTTTAAATTGCAAGAAAAAATAAAAGGAGTATATAACAATTTCTCTATTGAAATTTGTAATAAACATCCTAATGCTTTTTGGGCAAGGAAAAAACATATTATTAGCCTTCCTTATGAGGAAGATTTTGATGAAAAAACTATGATAAAAACTAAAGCTAGACCATGTCAAATGAATGCTGAATATTTAGAATTATGTAAAAAAGAAATCAACATGTTATTAGAAAAAGGATTAATAAGGAATTCTGAATCACCTTGGTCATGTACGAGATTCTATGTTAATAAACATAGTGAAATAGAAAGAGGAAGACCTAGTTTGGTTATAAATTATAAACCTCTTAATAAAGTTTTAAAATGGATAAGACATCCTATTCCTAATAAAAAGGATTTATTAGATAGATTATATGATGCATTGATATTTTCTAAATTTGATTTGAAATCAGGATATTGGCAGATTCAAATAAAAGAATCAGACCAATATAAAACAGCTTTTAATGTTCCAATAGGACAGTATGAGTGGAAAGTTATGCCTTTTGGATTAAAAAATACACCCTCTGAATTCCAGCAGATTATGAATGATGTTTTTATTCCTTATAGTAATTTTATAATTGTTTATATTGATGATATCTTAGTATTTTCTAAAGATATACAATCTCATTTTCAACAATTGTATATTTTTAAAACAATTATAAAGAATAATGGATTTGTGATCTCGCAATTAAAAATGGTTTTATTTCAAACAAATATTAGATTTTTAGGTCATAATATTGAAAAAGAAAAAATTATTCCTATAGATAAAAGTATAGATTTTGCTTCTAAATTTCTTGATGAAATTAAGGATAAAACACAATTACAAAGGTTTTTAGGAAGTCTTAATTACATTCTTCCATATTATAAAAATTTAGCATATGATACTGCTATTTTATATGACAGGTTAAAAGATAAACCTAAACCTTGGACGAATGAACATACTAAAATAGTTCAAAGGATAAAAGAAAAAGTTAAATCACTGCCATGCTTAATATTAGCAAATCCTCAATGGATTAAAATAGTAGAAACAAATGCCTCTGATATAAGATATGGAGGTATATTAAAACAAATTTATTCTGATAATAAAATAGAAAAATTAGTCAGATATCATTTAGGAAAATTGACTAATAGTCAGAAAAATTATGCCATAGTGGCAAAAGAAATACTTGCCATAGTTAGATGTGTTTTAAAATTTCAAGATGATTTATACAATCAGAAATATATAATTAAGACAGATTGCCAAGCGGCAAAATATATGTTTAAAATTTTAAAATATTTTAAAATTTTATCTTAATTAGATTAGGATAAAATTAAAATCTTAAGAATTAATTTTATCTAATAAAATCAAAATATAAATCTTATCAAATTTTAAAATTCAGAAAAAGTATTTTTTTGAAAATTTTAAACCTATTTGTTAATGTCAATAAAATTCTAGGCTAGGGTTTGAGGAGGACATAAAGTCCAGGGGCCTTTCTGCAATTTTAAAACCATTTTAAAATCTGGTCCATTAGAGTTATTAGGGATAGAGGGACTATATGGTAATTTTAAACTTAAGTTTTAAAATTAGGGTTTTTGAGCAAAGGGGTGTGGCGGGGCATTTTAGTAATTTTGGCCCATCAGGCTTTAGCGACACGCCACCAATCTCTTTCTTCTCCGGCGATCAACCGTTCATCTCTTCCGGCATAGGGGATGCAGCAAAAATCACCGGAATCCTTCGCGAGGTAAACCTAAGGCGTCCAACGCCCGATTCTCCGGCGAAAACCCATAAAATGAAACCCAATTCGAAGGATTTCACCGCCCCTACATTTTTCTGGCTAACGAGCAATACCCCGACGTGATGAAGCGGTCCATGCCAACTGGAGATGTCGCTGTGACCATCACAACGATGCAAAATTCCCTGAAAGCAGCGGTTCGTTCATCATTCGAAGCCCAGACAGAACGATTTCGGCTTTCTTCGACTACCAGCGTGAGAAATCAAGTTGCATGAGAAAACTTTTTCCCGGCATCATCGTTTTTCTGGCGAGATCAAAAACAGCCCAAAAAACCAATTTTGAAAAACAAGTTTTGAAATCCAACAAAAAAACAACAGCAGCCACATCCAAAAATAAACAAATGAAATCCGGGACCTTCCAACTCGGTTTTTTGGCAAAAGATTAAAGAAACCCAGTTTCTGGTCAACCAAGAAAATCCTTGAAGAAAACAACAAGACCCCAAAAAATTAAATTTCTTTTAGGAACATATTACGATCAAATTTCCCAAAACCAAATTTTCAAATCGGGTCAACGAAAAAGTAATTATTCAAAACAAACAATGTTGTTATTAATTAATTAACTTTTATTTAACACTAAAACGAGCCCAGCTCTGATACTACTGTTGGGATCGATTAGGCCTCATTTTCAAAACTAGCAGTGGAAAAGCGTAATTGATTGTTTTAGTGTTAATTAAAAACTACGTTTAAAGCTTCTAAAACTTACCCTCGTAGCGTAATCGGTTGCGGCACCTGGATCCTTGGTTGATGTAAGTCCAAAACTTATGATCCGATTACGCTGATTATCACCAAAAATTTCTTCCTTGAAGAAGTTCTCTACACTCAAGCAACGGGATTCTCACAGAGAGGTGCTAGCCTTTTTTTTTGCGAGAGAAAAATGTTGAGAATCGTTTTTGGTAAAACTGTTTTCTTTTTGTTTTTTTAAAAAGCCTCTCCCGTATCTGACTCTCATATCCTATATATATAGAGAATCTGAAACTGCAACTCAGTCATGATATTTTATTAAATATATAAAATATAAAATCTATAAAATGTAGAATTAATATTAAATGTACTGACTTGGGTTTTACCAAAACCATAGACCAACCCATTGACCCATGGATCAGGCTGATGGGTCAAGAACCTGAATTGCAATTAGGTCTCTTGATTTATCAGCCTATCTCAATTGTTCTTGGGTACTTAATTAACTCTTAATTAATACCATAGAACTTCTCAATAGTATCTAATTAAACTATTTAATTAAATACTATTTGTCTTAGTATAACAATTATACTTAGTGCAGGCAACTCTGTATCATTGAACCCTCTTATGTGCAATCCTATAGGCCCATTCCAAATTGGCAATAGATAATTATATCTAATTAATTAATCCATAAGTCATTAGTGGTCTCTAGCAAGACATAATGACTACCCAATTCACAACGGAGGGTCGAATGGTGATTCAACACAACCTTCCGAGCATACTACGTACGTTCCTTTACAATGATATCCCGTTTAGCATAAGGCAAGGAACCATCATCCATATTTAGCTAAACATTTACTTGATTTCCTAGTGACACTGATTCTATTCGAGCAAATGGTAACACTTATAATTTCTCGGGCATGGCCATGTACTTCTCAGTTCACTATCAAGTGGCCAAGATATCATCTCTCACTTAAGAGAGACTTGTAGTCCCATCACTTCACCTATATATCTTAGCATGACTCATAGTGTACCCAACCATATCCTTACTTGGCAACCTGTTACGGTCCCGTTAGGCGTATGTCATACACACTATAATTGGTAACCAAATAGAATTGGTGTTGAATTTAAGCTTCCCACTTAGTATATCTCTAAAGATAGAAGTAACAAAGATAGTCCAAAAAAATACAATTCCTTTAAATTGAACAAACACCTCAAGATTGTGTAAACAATTTTGACCACACCCATTGCTAACATCAAAATTTATGATGCATAAAAGACAAAAAACATGCATATTTTCCAATAGATGATTTGTGACCACTTTTGCAACTTCACACATGATCAATGGTTCACAAAATTTTAAGAATTTCATTGCTCTCCAAAATTCTAAAATCTCCCAAAAATGTAGCAACTGATTAGAAGAGCAAGTAGACTTATAACACAATGAACCAATTAACTCCAAAATAGAATTTATGCGCAAACCAAAAACTTGAGTTCCTTTATATGGGTGACCCTGAAGTGCATGTGAGAATAAAATTGATGAATCACGTATGTTCAAGAGTTCCATTATCACCCAAAACTCCCCAAATTCATATGATAGCAGGAAATTGAAAACCAACCCAAATCTGGAATATGCACAAGAAATATCCAACTCATGAGAATTCACACAAAGGTCCAAAAATGGAAGAGAAATTTTCAACTCATTAGAGTTCCAAAACACACAAGATTTTGAGCATCTCATAAAGAATGAAGATTGAGATTTAAAGCAAAAAGACTCACAAAATTATGAACATTGATATAGCAACTCATGACAATTAAACATCCCAAAAAGGGTTAAGAACTCATTCACATATTCACAAAAATATAAGGACTCTTGGGAATCAGTTGACTTACAAATCAAACACCAAGCAAGAAAAGTATGCACTTGCCTTTGGAACTTATTCACAAAAACAGATTTCTTTACCTCAAAACATCTAGGAATGAAACTAGATAGTTTATGTGTTGCTTGGAAAATTTCAAATTCAAAAGAAGTGTCCTTAGAACCTTCATCTTCAAATCCCTAAAAAATCTCACTTTTACAAACCAAAGAAGATGTTAGGAGATAAAAGTACTTTGAGAGGTGGAGAAGATATTGTCCTATCTACCTCACAAACTCGTTCATGTTTATCTTTTCTCTCAATATCACCTTTTGAAATTTTCAATCCCTCAAAATTTTCTTTTTCTGTCTCTTTTGGCCTTTGTAACTCACCATAAGATTCAAGCCATTTTTCACTCCCATTGCTTTTCTCCTTAAGGTCTCTTGCTTTTTCCATTTCTCCCACTTTGCTTTTCTTCTCACCAACTCTTGCTTTTTCATTACTCCTTTTACCACTCTCACTGATATGCTTCATTTTTCTTTGGAACATGAGCACCTCATAATGAGATAATGGTGCAATAGTAACTCTGCTCCCATAGGCTTTGAAAACATATTTTCCACTTGATTTGTTGAGCAAAAAATTCTTGTTATGCATCCATGGCTTTCCCAAAAGAAGATGTGTAGACACCATTGGTACAAAATCATGATATTTACCAAAACAAAAGAGAACCAGCACTTTTTCTTTTATCTTCACGAGTCCACACGCACATGAATACATGTATGGCTTTGGATATGGAAAGGAAGATAGTTTGCATTTTTCAATCAAATAAATACTAGCCATGTTTGTAGAATTGTGGGAATCAAGGTTGATAAGGAAAACCTTGTCATTAATGATCCCACGTACATGAAAATATGTGTCACGACGAGCATCATTTTGTTGGCTTCCTAACTTCCTATGTTCTCTTTGCTACAAGGAGAGTTCTAGTTGGTCCATCCGGGTGATGACCCTATCAAGGGTTTGGTCAAGTCGCCTTGTGGTGTGTTCCCTCCATGCCTTATGTTTAGGCATTTCACCGGTTGGATCTGCCATCAGAAGTTAAACAAGAAAATATAAAAGTACCTCGCACTCCTTTTCTCCTTTCCCTAATATGTCTCAACCCAAATGAAAAGAAATTTTCACTCGTGTTTAAGACCGATCTGGTAGGGGAAAGTTGCACTCAGATTTTACCACTCTTTTCCTCTTGCAAGTTCTTGTGAGAATCGTTAAACCCTTACAAGATGCTACTCAAAGATCTTACTTGGCAACAAAGAAAGTATAGAGGTCAAAGAAAGGATAGTATGCAATGATTATGTAAAGGAAACAAGAATAAGATTTAGAAAGAAATTATAAGAGTAGAAAGAAAACAATGATGATACCTTTTCCTCAAAAATTTTCCCACACTTGGAATCACAAATCCCTGCAATATTAATTTAAGAAGCATGAAAGATACTTTCTTCTTTTTTCACATACTTTTTCTTCTTTTTTTTTTTAACGATCTTTTATTTTTATTTTATTTTTTTGCAAACTTGAACCTTCAAATAGAAACAAGCCAAATATGATAATAATAAGATGCAAGATATTAAAAAAATTGATATGATCAAATCAAAGAAACTGTGCTCTGATACCAAACTGGTGTGAATCCAAGGTACGAATTCACATGAATTGTAGAATCGTCATCGATTGATCTTTTGAGCAAAATAACTAGCTCTAGTGGATTCAACAATATTGAGTATTAATGAACTCAACACCTTCGAATCACACTATATTGAAAGATGTCTTGAAATCTTCGAAGCAAAAACTGAAGGAAAACAGAACAAGCCTGTGCTAAATTGAAAATCTCACTTTCGTGCAATGCATTCTAGAATTGGAAACTTTCGGAAAAGCTCAGGCTCAAATTCATTTTCCCCTGAACGGATCTAGTCTTATACTTATTTAATTTAATAAATCGACAAATAACGCACAAAGAATCAACCTTTAATTAAAACCAGACCTTTAATTCGTGATCACCACCGAAATCCAATGGATAACTCCAAGAAACCCTGAATATTGTGTGGCCAATAGTCTATCGAGGTGTGCTACCAAAGCCCACGAGAAACCCGCTAAGAAAATCCCTCAATTAGATTAAATTTCCCAAAAGATCAAATCTTTAACCCAAAAAACTCCTGCCCACTACTTTTCTCGACAATAAAATCGAACCCACTTCAAATCCGGTCACGATCTGGACAGCCGGGATTGTGGATCACCAACCCAAGGGAGTGATCAACACAAACCCAGCAGGATCAAGCACCCCAGAGCTGTTAGAAGTGGCCGCCGGACTTAATATAAAAGCTGGACAGAATCTGGGCAAAAAAATCAAGAAATCCGGGCGAAAAATATAAAATCCAGCAGTGGGAAACTCAAAAAATCAATGGGCTATCTAAAAGTTTGATCTTTCAAGCTTAATCTAAATTGAGAAGTGAGATTCCAAGTTTGTTTTTGAAAGAAACTCAAGAAGGAAAGAGAGTCTCTCTCTAGAACTTTATCACTCAAGAGGAAGACAAAATGTCTTGCTAGATTTTCTTAAGTTTCTTAAGGCATAAGCTTTCGATTTATAGGGAGCTCCAATGGAGACCTAGTGGGCTTTTGAGTTGGGTGTTTTAATTTGACTTTCGTTGACCGCTTAGTCTTTCCTAAACTAATCAACTCCAATCGACCCATTCAAATTAATTTCTTAACTCACTTCGTTAATTTAATTTAATCGAACCCTTATGATTAATTAATTCATATAGCATTAATTTATTAATCGATTTTGTCAATTAAATATTAATTAAACCTTTATGATTAATTAATTCACTTTGTCGATTTGTCAAATACATAATAAGTCGTACCACTATCGGACTAACTATGGAACTACCACTAAAAAATGACTTTACATCGCGCCACTATATTTTTTTTTATCTCCCCACATTAAAGAGCTAGTGCTCGTCGGTTTATCAATTTACTGACAAACTAATTCACCGACTTCTTGGTATCCGAGATTAGTACCACTCGACCTTCTTATTATACCGGACCTAAAGTTCACTGGCCAAATTTAGTATAATAAACCTTACGAGCTAAACACCGGATACCCAATCTACCGAGGTATAGGCCTCAATTGACCGCACTCTTTTGCAAATCAAAGCATACGATATCCAACTCTCACGCCCGTCCCAATCTCGGGATTGAGAGATTGAATACTAGGATCGAATTGACTACACCGATAAGTACAAGTTAATTCTATCCAAACTGGTGGTGCTCAATATGTCTGGGCATATCCGTGTGATTTAATTAGTCTAGATAAACTAATTTCCAAACCACACGATAACCTATACCGATAGTATGTTCAGACTATCTCAGTTACGAGTATACTTTTATATATCAATACTTTAACCAATAACGGTATCTACTGTGTCTTTCCACACCCCGTTATCTAGTTCTATGATATAATGGAATAATTTAAATGATATGTCATTTGTGGATATTTGTTTTTGATACAAGCCATAGCTTTTTTGTATTCAAAACTAACAATCTCCCAATAATACTTAAAGCTATGCTAAGAAGTACAAAAATTGCCAACCCGCTATTACACTGCTGTCAAAATGAAATGTACAGAACACCTTTATGCTCACTCACATGGCTCTCTCAAGAATCTGACTCCCATGCCCTCCACATGTGTCTCAAAGACCTTTGGGGTTAATGGCTTTGTGAAAGGATCTGCAAGGTTGTCATCTGATGCTATCTTGGCCACGGTCACGTCTCCCCTTTTTACGATCTCTTGTATCAGGTTGTACTTACGCTTTATGTGTTTACTCGCTTTGTGGGCTCGTGGTTCCCTCGAGTTAGCAACTGCACCATTGTTATCACAACAAACTGCGATAAACCTAGGCAACTCAGGAACCACATCTAAGTCCACCAGGAAGTTCCAGAGCTATACAGCTTCATTCGCTGCCTCTGATGCGGCAACGTACTCAACCTCCATGGTGGAGTCCACCAAGCATTTCTGCTTGACACTCTGCCATACTATGGCTTCACCTCCTCGAGTAAACACAAACCCAGAGGTAGACTTACTCTTGTCCATATCACATTGAAAGTCCAAATCTGTGTAACCCAACGGTATAAGCTCCTACGCTCTATAAACTAAGACATAATCTCTTGTCCTGTGCAAGTACTTGAGAATGCATTTTATTGCCTCCCAGTAAGCCTTCCCAGGGTTACTCTGATATCTGCTAACCATGCCAACGGCAAAGCAAATATCAGGCCTCGTACATAACATAACATACATGAAGCTACCCACTGCAGAAGCATAGGGTACTGCCTGTATGGCATCTATCTTCTCAGCAGTCTTGGGACACTGCTCCTTAGATAAATGCACCCCATGCCTGAAAGGTAGTGAACCCTTCTTGGAGTTCTGCATGTTAAAACGGGCCAGAATCATGTCTATGTAGGATGCCTGGGAGAGAGTCAGAGAATGTCTCCTACAATCTTGAATAATCTTGATCCCAATGATACGTCCATCCTCTCCTAAATCCTTCATATCAAACTTCCTGGACAACCATGCCTTTACGTCTGACAACACCTTCTTACTGTTGCCAATCAGAAGGATGTCATTTACGCAAAGTACGAGGAACACCACCGTATCACCATCATTCCTACGATATACACACTGCTCATCCGGACACTGAGTGAATCCATAGGACTGGATAACCTCGTCGAAACGGATGTTCCAAGATCTGGATACTTGCTTAAGTCCATAAATGGACCTCCTAAGCCTGCATACCTTGTGCTTTTGGCCCTAAACAATGAAACCCTCTGGTTGCTGCATAAAGATGGTCTCCTCAAGACTTCTATTAAGGAAAGCTGTCTTGACATCCATCTGCCAAATCTCATAGTCTATATGAGCAGCTATGGCCAAGAGAATTCAGATCGAATTAAGCATAGCTACCTGGGAAAAAGTCTCCTCATAATCAATACCCTCTTTTTGAGTATACCCCTTCGCCACAAGCCTAGCCTTGAAGGTCTCAACCCTCCCGTCAGATCCTCTCTTTCGATTGTAGACCCATTTGCACCCAATAGGCGAAACCCATAAGGAAGGTCTACAGCTTCCAGACCTGATTTGAGTCCATAGAACCTATCTCAGCAATTATCGCTCTCTGCCAAGAATCTATATCTTTATCCTGAAAAGCCTCATTGTAGCTAACTGGGTCTAGTTCATGAGCGTCAGGGATAAAGTCTGAAGACTCACCCAAACCCATGTGCCTCTCGGGCTGTCTGGAAACCCTCCCACTACGATGAGGCGCAGCCTGTGTAAGAGCATCATCTGTGATAGTGTGTGCAGTCTCTTATGGTGTGTCTTTCTGTACTCGTGCATCAGGAATAATGGACTGACTTCTAAGTGCTTCTAATACTACATTGCTGCTTGACTTGTAATCTAAAACATAGTCCTCCTTAAGAAATCTGGCATTGGTGCTGATCACCACCTTCTGATCCTGAGGACTATAAAATAGACCACCTCTCATTCCTTTGGGGTAGCCTATAAACAACATAGCCTTGGTTCTTGCCTTTAACTTGCCTCTATATGCCTCGAGCACATGTGCTGGACAACCACAAATCTTGAGATGTCTTAGACTAGGCTTTCGCCCAGTCCACAACTCTACTGGGGTCGAAGGCACCTACTTAGATGGTACAAGGTTGAGGATAAAACATGCTGTCTCTAAGGCATAACCCCAAAAAATGAGATAGGCAACTCACTTTAACCCATCATCGATCTAACCATATCCATAAGAGTCCTGTTCCTCCTCTTTGCTACACCATTCTGCTGGGGTGTGCCATGTGCAGACAACTGGAACTGAATACTCTCCTCTAACAAATGAGACCTAAATTCACTAGAAAGGTATTCGCCACAGCGATCAGATCGCAAGGCCTTGATACTCTTACCTAGATGGTTCTCCACCTTAGCTTTAAACTCTTTGAACTTTTCAAAGCATTCAGACTTGTTGCACATCAAGTATATGTATCCATATCGAGAGTAATCATCCGTGAATGTCACGAAATACTCATAACCACCTCTAGCCTAAACTGACATAGACCCACACAAGTCAGAAAGAATCAACTCTAAAACCTCCTTGGCCCCATACCCCTTAGCCTTGAAAGGCCTTTTGGTCATCTTATCCTCCAAGTAGGACTCGCAGGTCTGATAGCTTTCAATCACCAATGAGCCCAAAGGCCCATTATTGACCAACCTTTGAATCCTACTAAGGTTACTGTGACCTAGTCTCAGGTGCAAAAGATAAGTTTGAATCAAAGGGGAAGATTTTTTTCTCTTATTATGATTAAGTGATGAGTTACTAGTTTCAGTATTTTGCATTACTGGGGAGTATGTCTTGATTAAAAACAGATTGTCAACGAATGTACCAGAACATATAAGCTTCTGGTTCTTTCTAATAAAAATAGAATCATAAGAAAAAACACACTTATAACCATCCAAAATAAGTCTCGAAACTGAAAGTAAATTCTTCCAAAAACAGGGCACATATAGACAATCCTTTAAATTTAAAACTGACTCTGAAAAATAAAGACATAAAACTCCCACTGCAATAATAGAAACTCTGGTAGTATCCCCAAGGTAGACCTGCAACTCTCACTCTCTAAGCAGCTAGGTCACTTGGAACCACTGCAAAGAATTATAAACGTGATCAGTGGCTCTTGAATCCACACACCAAGTATCCGTGGGAATCGCCGCTAAACACGTCTTAGTAACTAGGGAAAATTTGCACATTCCTCAAGGCTTCTAGCAATCCTTCTTCCAATGTCCCACCTTGCCACATCTGAAGCACTTGCCCTTCAGCTTGTGCTTCTTGGCAATGCCCGCCTTGGGTCCATGATCAGTAGCTCCTGCTTTCTGGCCTCTCTTCCTCTTATGCTTCCTGGCTTTGGGCCCAGTAGAGGAACCTGAGGGACCAATAGTAGCCAAGGCTTACTTCTTCTCTACAAAGAGGCCCTTAGCAGACACCAATACAGTCATGAGCTCAGGAAGTGAATATGAGGGCTTGCCCATATTGTAGTTCAACCAAAACTGCTCAAAAACATGGAGGCAAGCTCTGGAGGATGATATCGACCTGGGTATCCCCATGAATATCACCTCCCAATACCTCGATCTCATTGATGCAGCTCATCATGTCCAATACGTGATCCCTTACTGAGGTGCCTTCAGCCATCTTAGCATTCATGAGTTTTCTCACACCTGATTGCTTAGCTGCCCTGCCCTGATGTCCAAACATCTCCCTGAGGTTGAGCATCATATCGTTGGCTGAGATAAACAACTGATACTGGTGCTGCAGTACACTTGACATAGAAGCAAAGATGTAACACCGGGTCATCTCATCAGCTTTCTGCCACCTCGTATATGGCTCTCACTGCTCAGGGGTGGCATCATCGCTGGGTTTAGGGGCCCACTCCTCAGTGAGCACATATTTGTAACCCTCAGTAGTAAGGACAATATCCAGGTTACATTTCCAGTCAATGTAATTAGGACCCGTAAGTTTGTTCTGATTCAATATAACAGCTAGCGGGTTAAACGACATATCAACAACTGAAAAATAAATAGTCAAGTTTCAGTATTCCTTTTTAAAAAATATTGAAATCCTCAAAAAACAATATAATCTTCTACTGACATCTCTCACACCCGGATTAACGCAGGTCACGATAGGTGAACGTTTACGCCAACCCACATTCATTCTAGAAGAACCGAAGTTCATTAATTTCACTATCTGACCAACGATATTATGATCAATGAAATTAATAGTCGGTAATTTTAGCCGTACACAAAGATAGCGTAACCTCGATGGGAGGGATACTAAAAATAGTACACTAAGTGTATACTATTACGTGACTTCTAAGTTTGTTACTTAGGATACTAATGCGCCTCAGATGGTGAGGGTGTCACAATTTTCTCCAATTAAAGTCACTATAGTTATCCCTTTTGAAATTCATTTCGGTGATATTTGTGGTTGAAAACTCATCCGATAGGAAGGAAGTCTAAGCCAGCACAGAAGTTTAACCACATCACCAATGAACCCGTAATGGAGGCCATGGGGATATTTAACAACCTACTCCCACTTAGATTTTTAAGTTTGAGGATTTTTACATTTTAACATGCAATATATTAACTATGGATATTCGCACCCATAAAACCGTTGGAGTTTTAATATACGAATAATCTACCTTAGTTAATCGCACTTTACCTTTTGAAATGGTTTGGTTTGGTTTTTGTTCATGCAAAATAAAATGAAAACACACAATCAACGAAAAGACATAAATACGAGAAATTAAAGAAATAAAATTTCCCGACTATTATGGCCTTCTCTATCGTTGAATCCTTGATGCCTCGGTGACACGTCTTTTTATGTCGCTCCCACTCATAATTTGGATTCCTCTCGATTCACTCGAGTTTTCTCAGTTTACTACGTAATTAGGAATCACCCAAAATTACGAGAAACCAAAACCCATGAATATAAGTTAACCAAAATAACGTCTTCATCATAATACATAAATTCCTATATAAAAGGCATTTTTCTAGGAATTTAATGACGACAACATTAGATTAAATCCCAATACAAGATTTATCTAGTACTACACGGCTTCCAGCTTGTGGTTATTACTATTACAGGCATTTCCATTCAAAAACAATACGAGCCTGGACATGTCCCGGGGTTTAGGAATGAAAAATAAATTATACCATAATAGTCGGGAAACTAATAACCACCTGTTTAAACATTTTGACAAAAATAATAACGCCAAAATAAAGCCGTGTAACAAATTAAACAAGTATAAAGCCAAAACACTCACTCTGATACCAATTTGAAGGAAAACAGAACAAGCCTGTGCTAAATCGAAAATCTCACTTTCGTGCAATGCATTCCAGAATCGAAAACTTTCGAAAAAGCTCAGGCTCAAATTCATTTTCCCCTGAACGAATCTAGGCTTATACTTATTTAATTTATTAAATCGACAAACAACGCACTAAGAATCAACCTTTAATTAAAAGCGGAAAACATAAAGGTTATACCTTTGAGGCGAAGTCCAAGAAAACCAAATCTTTAATTTGCAATCACCACCGAAATCCAATGGATAACTCCAAGAAACCTTGAATATTGCGTGCCAATAGTCTATCGAGGTATGCTACCAAAACCCACGAGAAACCCGCTAAGAAAATCCCTCAATTAGATTAAATCTGCCAAAAAAAACCTTTAACCCAAAAAACTGCTGCTCACTACTTTTCTTGCCAATAAAATCGAACCCACTTCAACTCCGGTCATGATCTGGACAGCCAGGATTGTGGATCACCAACCCAAGGGAGAGATAAACACAAACCCAGTAGGATCAAGCACCCCGGAGCTGTTAGAAGTGGCCGCCGGACTGAATATAAAAGCTGGACAGAATCCGGCAAAAAAAATCAAGAAATCCAGCCAAAAAATATAAAATCCAGCCGTGGGCAACTCAAAAAATCGATGGGCTATCTGAAAGTTTGATCTTTCAAGATTAATCTAAATCGAGAAGTGAGATTCCAAGTTCATTTTTGAAAGAAACTCAAGAAGGAAGGAGAGTCACTCTCTAGAACTTTCTCAATCAAGAGGAAGGCAAAATGTGTTGCTAGATTTTGTTAAGTTTCTTAAGGCATAAGATTTCTATTTATAGGGAGCTCCAATGGAGACCTAGTGGGGTTTTGAGTTGGGTATTTTAATTTGACTTTTGTTGACCGCTTAGTCTTTCCTAGACTAATCAACTCCAATTGACCCATTCGAATTAATTTCTTAACCCATTTCGATAATTTAATTTAATCAAACCCTTAGGATTAATTAATTCATATAGAATTAATTTCTTAATACACTTTGTCAATTAAATATTAATTAAACCTTTAGAATTAATTAATTCACATTGTCGATTAGTCAAATACATAATTAGTCGTACCACTATCGGACTAACTATGGAACTACCGCTCAAAAAATGACTTTACATCGTGCCACTATATTTTTTTTCTATCTCCCCACATTAAAGATCTAGTGCTCGTCGGTTTATCAATTTACTGACAAGCTCATTCACCGACTTCTTGGTATCCGAGATTAGTACCACTCGACCTTCATATTATACCGGACATAAAATCCCCTGGCCAAATTTAGTATAATAAACCTTACGAGCTCATCTAGGGAGCACCATCAACCCGATGAGCCGGTACGTGGATTTCTCCGACTAGTAACGGCACGTAAGAAGCTAAACACCGCATACCCAACCTACCGAGGTATAGGTCTCAATTGACCGCACTCTTTGGCAAATCAAAGCATACGATATCTAACTCTCACGCCCATCCTAATCTCGGGATTGAGAGAATGAATACTAGGACCGAATTGACTACGCCTATCAGTACAAGTCAGTTCTATCCAAACTGGTCGTGCTCAATATGCCTCGGGCATATCTGTGTGATTTAATTAGTCTAGATAAACTAATTTGCAAGCCACAAGATAACCTATATCAATAGTATGATCAGACTATCTCAGTTACGAGCATACATTTTATATATCAATACTTTAACCAATAACGGTATCTACTATGTATTTGCACACCCCGTTATCTAGTTCTATGATATAATGGAATAATTTAATATTGAAACAAAATGATATGCCATCTGTGGATATTAGTTTTTGATACAAGCCATAGCTTTTATGTATTCAAAATTAACAAAAACAACCCAAACCAAAATAGACCTAACAACAATAAGATGAAACCTATCACCTTTGAATCATAAAATGGTAGTTTTGAAATTAATATTCCCAGCCCCTCTAATTTTTAAACCCAACAACACTAGGATAAACCTAACACCTTTGGATTATGAAATGATTTAGAAAAGAAGAGTAGAAGGCGCCACAACTAAAAGGAAGAGTTTTAGTTGATAAGCCAAATAAGTTTTGCAAGTATACCTGCAAGACTAAAACTAAAGAAAATGCAGTTATGAACCTTCTAGTCAAGACTAGCATTAACACTTCTCTTTGACCAAGAAAAAGCTCTTTGACTAAGAAAAAGCTCTTTTACCAAGAAAAACTCTTTGACCTAGAAGACTCTTGCACTTAATTCTAATATTCTAAATACTAAAGAAAATGCAGAAAACAACTTGAAAATATCATCAAAATGCTGCTGAAATTCGTCCATAAATGAGACCTTCCAACTTCCTCATTTAATGCATGCTGTGAGACGAATTGCCTGACATGGGCATGTCGGGGGAAATATTCACTTCTAGTTTGGGACGAATTTCCTGACATGGGTATGTCAAGGGAAATATTCACTTCTGGAATCTTTATAAAAAAGTACCCCCCACACCATTTGGATTAAGATCCAAAACTTGCAAAATGTTGTAATATTTGGCATTAATTGAGGTAGCCTTTGGATCCTCTTTTGAATGGACTTCAAGAATCAAAATGTTCAAGGCTTCTTTAATGCTTCAGCTAGTTTCACATCATTCCCCCATTCTTGAAGATGATTCGTCCTTGAATCAGAATCCATCTACAAATCCAAAAAAAATATTATAATGGGAATCTCACATCATGGATATACTCTACTCACCTTTTCTCAAAGTCACATAAATATGTGCATGTCCCAATGGCATTCTTCAAGCATATTCATGAATTCAGTCACACTAGCACAAAAGTTTATTAAATTTAAAGACCACTAAATAAGAAAAACCTTATTCATTAAAACTATCAAGAGAAAATGTAGAAGGCTGAAAACCTAAAATTACTATTGAAATTATTTATCAAAATATACAAATTATTTTCCATGTATGAACTTAATCATATATGGAAAAGTTCTAATGAACACCAACCATGAGGCAAGTCTTTTTCCCAAACTATACAAAAGAGATAATTTCTTTGAAAATTTGTAGAACACTTGGGGAACATAGGGTCCAAATTGTAACTCAAAGTTCAATGCATCATCTATCACATGTTCCTTAGCATGCTTAAAGTCATTCTCAATTGGCAATGATTTTACAAGCTTTTTATCACACAAATGTGCCAATGGAATGTCTTGCCACTTAACAACAAAACAATCCAAACTTAAGGGAACAAGTTCAAAATCATAAGATTTAATAACATTATGCAATATCACCAAATGATTAGAAGTTACCATAGGCTTTGTAGTTGGGCACTCATTGAATTCCAAACTTCTCAAAATAGAACCGACACCTCATTGTTTTGAATCAATAGTTGCAATTAAAACAGAAGCCAGAGAATGTCTTACCTCAAAACTTCTTGAATCAAGTAACCAAATAGAATTGGTGTTGAATTTAAGCTTCCCACTTGGTATATCTCTAAAGATAGAAGTAACAAAGATATTCCAACAAAATACAATTCCTTTAAATTGGAAAAACACCTCAAGCTTGTGTAAACAATTATCACCACACTCATTGCTAACATAAAAATTTAGGATGCATAAAAGACCAAAAACATGCATATTTTCCAACAGATGATTTGTGACAACTTTTTCAACTTCACACATGATCAATGGTTCACAAAATTTTAAGAATTTCATTGCTCTCCAAAATTCTAAAATCTCCCAAAAATGTAGCAACTGATTGGAAGAGTAAGTAGACGTATAAAACAATGAACCAATTAACTCCAAAATAGAATTTATGCGCAAACCAAAAACTTGAGTTCCTTTATATTGGTGACCCTGAAGTGCATGTGAGAATAAAATTGATGAATCATGTATGTTCAAGAGTTCCATTATCACCAAAAACTCACCAAATTCATATGATATCAAGAAATTGAAAACCAACCCAAATCTGGAATATGCACAAGAAATATCCAACTCATGAGAATTCACACAAAGGTCCAAAAATGGAAGAGAAATTTTCAACTTATTAGAGTTCCAAAACACACAAGATTTTGAGCATCTCCTAAAGAATGAAGATTGAGATTGAAAGCAAAAAGACTCACAAAATTCTGAACATTGATATAGCACCTCATGACAATTAAACATCCCAAAAAGTGTTAAGAACTCATTCACATATTCACAAAAATACAAGGACTCTCGGGAATCAGTGGACTTACAAATCAAACACCAAGCCAGAGAAGTATGCACTTGCCTTCGCAACTTATTCTAAAAAATATATTTCTTTACCTCAAAGCATCTAGGAATGAAACTAGATGGTTTATATGTTGCTTGGACAATTTCAAATTCAAAAGAAGCGTCCTTAGAACCTTCATCTTGAAATCCCTGAAAAATCTCACTTTTATAAACCAAAGAAATTTGTTAGGAGATAAAAGTACTTTGAGAGGTGGGGAAGATATTGTCCTATCTACCTCAGAAAATCGTTCATGTTCATCTTTTCTCTCAATATCACCTTTTGAAATTTTCAATCCCTCAAAATTTTCTTTTTCTGTCTCTTTTGGCTTTTGTAACTCACCATAAGATTCAAGCCATTTTTCACTCCCATTGCTTTTCTCCTTAAGGTCTCTTGCTTTTTCCGTTTCTCTCACTTTGCTTTTGTTCTCGCCAACTCTTGCTTTTTCATCACTCCTTTTACCACTCTCACTGATATGCTTCATTTTTCTTTGGAACATGAGCACCTCATAATGAGATAATGGTGCAATAGTAACTTTGCTGCCATAGGCTTTGAAAATATATTTCCACTTGATTTGTTGAGCTAAAAATTCTTGTTATGCATCCATGGCTTTCCTAAAAAAAGATGTGTAGACACCATTGGTACAAAATCACAACTAACAAAATCATGATATTTACCAAAACAAAAGGGAACCAGAACTTTTTCTTTTATCTTCATGAGTCCACACTCAATTGAATACATGTATGGCATTGGATGTCGAAAGCAAGATAGTTTGCATTTTTCAATCAAATAAATACTAGCCATGTTAGCAGAATTATGGGAACCAAGGTTGATAGGGCAAACCTTGTCATTAATGATCCCACGTACATGAAAATTTGTGTCACGACGAGCTTCATCTTGTTGACTTCCGAACTTCCTATGTTCTATTTGCTGCAAGGAAAGTTCTAGTTGGTCCATCCGAGTGATGACCCTATCAAGAGTTTGATCAAGTCGCCTTGTGGTGTGTTCCCTCTATGTCTTATGTTTAGGTATCTCACAGGTTAGATCTGCCATTAGAAGATAAACTAGAAAATATAAAAGTACCTCGCACACCTTTTCCCCTTCCCTAATATGTCTCAACCCAAATGAAAAGAAATTTTCAATCGTGTTTAAGGCCAATCTAGTAGGGGAAAGTTGCATCAGATTTTACCACTCATTTCCTCTTACAAGTTCTTATGAGAATCGTTAAACCAAGATGCTACTCAAAGATCTTACTTGGCAACAACGAAAGTATAGAGGTCAAAGAAAGGATAGTATGCAATGATTATGTAAAGGAAACAAGAATAAGATTTTGAAAGAAATTATAAGAGTAGAAAGAAAACAATGATGATACATTTTTCTCAAAACTTTTCCCACACTTGGAATCACAAATCCCTACAATATTAATTTAAGAAGCAAGAAAGGTTCTTTCTTCTTTTTTCACGTACTCTTTTTTTTTTTTTTTTTTTGACAATCTTTTTGTTTTTTGACAATTTTTTTTTCAAACTTGAACCTTCAAATAGAAACAAGCCAAATATGATAAGAATAAGATGCAAGATGTTAAAAAAAATGATATGATCAAATTAAGGAAACTGTGCTCTGATACCAAACTGATGTGAATCGAAGGTATGAATTCACATGAATTGTAGAATCGTCCTTGATTGATCTTTGGAGCAAAACAACTAGCTCGAGTGGATTCAACAATATTGAGTATTAATGAACTCAAAAACTTTGAATCACACTATATTGAAAGATGTCTTGAAATATTCCAAGCAAAAATAACCCAAACCAAAATAGACCCAACAACAATAGGATGAAACCTATCACCTTTGAATCATAAAATGGTAGTTTTGAAATTACTATTCCCAACCTCTCTAATTTTCAAACCCAACAACACTAGGATAAACCTAACACCTTTGGATTATGAAATGAATTAGAAAAGAAGAGTAGAAGGCGCCACAACTAAAAGGAAGGGTTTTAGTTGATAAGCCAAATAAGTTTTGCAAGCTTACTTGCAAGACTAAAACTAGCTCACTAAGAAACTATCAAAGAAAGGAAAATTCGTTAAAGTTTATAACATCAAATCTTGAACTCTAATAGTTAACCAAGGCCCCTATTTATTGCGTTTCAAGAGGGACCAAGGTTGAAAATTACAAAATGATTAAAATAGCAATTATGAACCTTCTAGTCAAGACTAGCATTAACACTTCTCTTTGACCAAGAAAAATCTCTTTGACTAAGAAAAAGCTCTTTGACCAAGAAAAACTCTTTGACCTAGAAGACTCTTGCACGTAATTCTAATATTCTAAATACTAAAAAAATGTAGAAAACAACTTGAAAATATCATCAAAATGCTGCTGAAATTCGTCCATAAATGAGACCTTCCAACTCCCTCATTTAATGCATGCTGTGAGACGAATTGCCTGACATGGGCATGTCGGGGAAAATATTCACTTCTGTTTTGGGACGAATTTCCTGACATGGGCATGTCGGGGGAAATATTCAATTCTGTTTTGGGACGAATTTCCTGACATGGGCATATCGGGAGAAATATTAACTTCTGGAATCTTCATAAAAAAGTACTCCCCACACCATTTGGATCAAGATCCAAACCTTGCAAAATGTTGTAATATTTGACATTAATTGAGGTAGCCTTTGGATCCTCTTTTGAATGGACTTCAAGAATCAAAATGTTCAAGGCTTCTTTAATGCTTCAGCTAGTTTCACAACAGAGTGGGATTTCTACTTTTCTGTGAGAAGAGAAGCTTTGATTGCAATTTGTTGTTGACAAGCAAGGTTACAATGTACTAAAAGCGGGGTCAAGAGTGTGGTGAAGAGTATCCAGTTTTGACTTTACTGGAACAACACATGTGTCACTTACTCTTTGATCACTCTGCCACTTGATCGCGAAGTCTCTGGTCACTCATGTATTTAGCCTAGCACCAACTTAGCCAACTAAGGTATTGGACCTCCGCACCATACACATATTATACCAGGACTTGAATGTAACAAAGTGTGTATTTACGAAGGTATAATCAATGAACATTTCCCTATAACCATTCGCACTTATTCATTCGTGATGTTCACAGGATAAATGGTTGCTAAGGTGTTGTTAATCAAGACTTCCCTAAAGCATTTCTATCCTGCTAGACTCAAAAGCTTTATAGAATAAGTGGTTGCTGAGGTATTGTCAATTAAGATTTCTCTATGAGCATTCTTATTCTGTCAAGCTCTAGGAGTTACAGGGTATGAGATTGCTAATGTATTATCAATGAAGATTTACTAACAAGCATCCTGACTCTGTTAGATCCCTGATAGCATAAGACCATAGGTCACTACAGGGTAATCAATCAATATTTCCTGACAAGTGCTCCAATCTTGTACTACCACATCCCCTTAGAATAGATAATACTGCCATAGCTTGGACTTTTATGACATCCTCACACCACTCCCTTTATAAACTGTTGATTTCACTAGAGAACCTACACTACAACACTCATTGTGATAAAAATCAATGATGTTCATATACAGAAGATTACTCAGCATGTTTTTGACAGCAGCCTATTCCATTCATATGTTGGCAGATGGACTTAAGCATGCGGTTCGGCTCCATCAAACCCGCTTTAGCGATCTTTCGGTAGATAAACCTGTCATATTGCCTCTACCTCATGAAAGGAATAGAAATCCCTGTGAAGAACTTAGAACCCCATTGATTCTAAATTAGCACTTCTAAGAGATAAAGAACATAAAGAAGAAAACAAAGATTTTCAGATAAAACAACCAAAGTAACAAGTTACAAGGGCAAAAACTCCGACCTCACTGCTACTCCTTGCTTCCTACTGTTTCATGTTTCGAGTTCGGAGTTAACTGCTGCTATTTATAGAGAAAATCTAGTGAATGAAAATATGGATGGTTAAAATGGGAATTTCTAAATTTCTTGGTGGCTAAGGATTGCAAGATGGCTTCTTGGCATCTTTCAGGGGGCAATTGCTGACAACTAGTCGTAAAAGCATCCCTGCAAAGTTCAGTAACGATTAAAGTAACCTACAACACTATTTTGGGAATACGTCAGTCGCGTGGTTCCATCGCCGATGTACTTCTTGTCTCCTCGGCCAGGGACCCTTAGCTATAATGTTGTACTTCTGGTTTTCTGTGGTCCTACCTGTAGTTTGCACAGGCGTACTATGTGTCATTTTGGTTTCTGCCCGCTGCCTGTGCTGGTGATGGTGGTCATACATTCAGTTGATGGTGGCTTCAGCTGAGCGTCACATGGAAGTGTTCTTTCTCAGTCACCATGCACTAAAGGGTTGGAATTGGTTTCATAAGATGCTGCATCTTCTGATCGTCATCATCTTATATTCTCCTGACGCCGTCGTTCGGTGAGTGTCACATTGGGTCCATCTTTAGACGCTATTATCTGAAGACCGTGATGTTTTATTAAGCTCTTGCTACTTCACTTCAACGTAACTCTGCTTTGTCTGGGTCACATCCAGTGAATGGTGTCGTGAAATGGACGTCTTCAGCTGACTTGCCAAATGCTGGATATTGCTGGACTTATTGAAAGTCACACTCAAGTGAAGCTGTCGTTTGCTGGCTGCGTTTTCTCTTCTGGATTGAGAATCAACGGTTATGCTCCAAATCCAAAGTGTGGTTCTCTGCAGTCTTCATTCCATACATATTTATTATGGAATCAACATAAGTAGAGCTGTAACTAGTATTTTTATCATACGAACAAGGTGTGAATCTGTCCGTATGCAGCTCAAAACTGGGCTAAAAATATGTTAAATTTTGTATGAAATGAATCACATCAGTGTTGTTGGGTTGTCGGCTTGCCGGCCTTGTTGGGTTTGAATACTAAAGCTTTGCTTGTATTAAACTATTTCCCAGTTTATATATTGATTAAATATTTTAGTTAAATTGTTTATTGTCCATTTATATTATGTAATTAGATGATGAGGCATCTGGTGTGACACAATAGATGTCATCATTGATTAAAAGACATAATTTATAAATAAGGTCCGTAACCAAGACAGTTTTGGACAAACTGTCAGTTTAGGTTATTATGTGATTCGGAAAATTGGTTTGTCTAAACTAATTGAATCATATAAATAAACCCGGGGCACATTGAACTTGACCATTTAGAATGAATTGACTTGTACTGATTTAATAGGCTATTCATTCATAGTATTCTATCTCTTAATCCTTAGACTTGAGCAGACATGAGGATTAGACATAGTGTACTTTGATCTGCCAAAGAGTGAGGTCACTTGAGACCAATAGTCTCGGTAGGTTAGATGTGCGTGTTTAGTTGCTTTGTGTTATGTTGCTTGTCGAAAGGAAACCATGTACCGGTGTGTCCAGGGTGATGGTGCTCCCAAAATGAGCTCGTTATGTTTATTATACTAAACCCGGCCGGTGGACTGTCTGGTATAGTAAAAAGGTCGAGTGGTACTAATCTCAGAATATAATAAGTAAATTAATTAATTTATCAGTAAATTAATAAATTAACGAGCACTATATCTTTGATATGGGAAGATTAAAGAATAATTAATTAAGTTATTCCGGAAGCAATTTTATTGTAGGATGGTAGTGCCATAATTAATCCGTTAGTGGTATGATTAATTATGTAGTTGGTTAATTGATAAAGTAGAATTAATTATTTAATTAATTATTCACAAGGGTTGATTAAGTAATTAACAAACTGGAATTAATTAATTAATTAATTAATTAAGTCTTAAAGTTCAATTAGAATTAGGAAATCCTAGATATTAGGAAATCTATTTGGATTTGGAAATCCTATTAGATTTGGAACGTAATTGGATTTGGAAACTAATTAATAATCCTAAATCCATTAGGAAGGCCAATCCTATACCAACTTAGGGTTTCTCTTGTAAGTCTATAAATAGACAAGAGATTAGCAATTGACAATATACAATTCATAAGTTTTCAAGACAAGAAAACTAGAAAGAGAAAAACAATTCTTCAAGTTCTTTTATTTCTTGAATTTTGTGCCCAAGACTGATAAAGCGGTAGCCCTTCTCAAAGATTCTGGGTCGACATATGAAGATCGTAGGCGGCAGTGAGCTTTCCAAGGTGGTGCGTGGAACCACGCGCACCAGTGTGTGGCGACACGTGAAAGCACATACGGTGGCGTTGGAGATTCCGGGTAGAAACATTGGAATTTTTTGAGCTACTCTTTTGTGGTGTTTTGCTCATTGTTGGTTCGTTGGTTGGTTGCCCACATAACGTACGAGCTGCTCTTGAGTCATACAAGGAAATCACCTAAGTACACGCTTCAAGAGGTAATTCTTAAACTTCCTTTTTAGTTAGGAAATCATTGTTGCGTGGCAAATCGAACAATTAGAAGCTAAGATCCTACGCAATTTTATTTCAATCAAGGATTGGAATAACGATTGTGCTAGAATTTAGGTCTGGTCAAGAGTTCCAATTCTGGAATGCATAGCACGAAAGTGAATTTTTGACCGGGCCCGGACAGCTAATCTTTCAATTGGTGTGAGAGCATGGTTTTGACTTTGTGCTTGTTCGATTTGTTAAATGGTTTTGTCTGCAGGTGGTTTAGATATCTCGGCTATTATGGTTGCGTTTGTATATTTTAATTGAACCCCTGGACATGTGCGTGTCATTTTTTTTATTAATGCTTGGAATAGTAAAACCACGTGCTGGAAGCCGTGTAGGATTAGATCAAATATGTACTAGGATTTTTTCTATGTAATTTTTGATTTTATTTTCCCAGACGCCTTGTAGTGGGAAAGTTTTTATATAATTGAAGCCGTTATGGTGAACGACTTGATTTTTTTGGATTTCATTTATCGTTAATTTGAAGAAAACCAAGAAAATCTAGAACGAATTGCAAGAAGACCAAATAACGTAGTGGGAGCAAGATGGAACACCCGGAAATGAAACTGGGCAGGTGAGCAAGTGAACGACTCGCCTACAGAAACCTCATGCCGGTAGCAGCAGAGCTACTCGTGGGCTGTGCGCAACAGGCACTGGTGCAGTGTCGCAAATATGTTGCACCAGCGTGCACGCACGACCTGGCCCGTTCAGGTCGTACGTGCAGCCCAGTTTTCATTTTGTTGAGCTTTTTTAAGATCCAACTTTTCAAGACTCAATCCATCGAATGACGTAACGGGACACGAGATCAAGGCAATAGATGGATGCAATTAAAACAATAATGTCGGTAAAAATTTTTTACGCATTTATTTCCCATTTTTACAAATTTAATTTTATGCTTTAATTTTTGTGTTGTATGTTAGATGCATATTTTAAAGCATGCTGGTTTTATGTTTGCACATAACTTAGGATTAGTTAATTGCATGTTAAAACTGGAAAAACCCTCGTTTTAGAAATTTAAATGGGAGCGGGTTAGTTAATATTCCCATAGCCTCCATTACGAATTCATATGTGATGTGACTGGACTTGGCGTTGGCATTAGGATCTTCCTCCATATCGGATGAGTTCACCATAAGATCACTAGCTTATGAATTTCTAAGTAAAATGACTAGAGTAAGTTGAAATTGGAGAAATGCGATACCCTCCCCATCTGAGGCACAATATCCTAATGTAACAACCTTAGACGTCACGTAATGGCACACACTTAGTGTACAATTTATAGTATCCCTCCTATCAAGGTTACGCTGCTTATTTGTACGGCTGAAAGACACTGACTATTAGCTACATTGATCAATAGATCGTTTGGTTAGATAATGTAGTTAATGAACCTAGTTCTTCTCAAACGAATGTGGGTTAGCGTAAACGTTCACACTATCGTGGCTTGTAAAATTATCGGTGAATGAGATTTTGGTGGATTTAATTATTGTTTGAGAGATGTCAATAATTACTACAATTTATTTTCAAAATTTTGTACTTATTTTTCTGAAACATTTTCTGTTTATTTATTTACAGTTTTCAATATGACATTTAATCCGTTAGCTACGATATTGGAAGACAACAATTAACTGGTTTAAACTATGTCGATTGGAATTGTAATTTGGACATTGTCCTGACGGCTGAGTAGTATAAGTTTGTGCTCACCGAAGTTTGTCCAGATGTGCCTACTGATGACTCTACTCAAAAGAAAAGAGATGCCTATACGAGGTGGAGAAAAGCGGATGAGATGGCACAGTGTTACATTCTGGCCTCTGTGTCAAATATTCTGCAATATCATCTTCATACTTTTAACATGATGGCACGCCTGAGAGAGATGTTTGGTAATCAAGGCAGGACAGCGAGATAATCAGCCATGAGAAAGATAATGAATACTAGAATGGCTGAAGGCTCGTCGGTGAGAGATTATGTACTTCGCATGATCAGTAACATTAATGAAATAGAAGTGTTGGGATGTGAAATTGATCAAGAGAGTCAGATCGATATCATTCTCCAGAGTTTAATGTTTTGAATAGTTTTGGGCTACCTACAATACGTAATCTTCCCGAGCTCCTAACAACATTGGTGTCGGCTAAAGGCATCTTCCAAGAGAAGAATCAAGCTTTGGTCACAGTGAAGGCTTTAAGTTCCTCTTCTACGCCTAAAGGCAAGAACAATAATAAGAAGAAGACCAAGAATCATGTGCCAAGTCAGACATCACAAAGAAGAAAAAGCCTAAAGGCAAATGCTTCAAGTGCGGTAAGACAGGACATTGAAAATTAGATTGTCCAAAGCTCAAATGTACAATAATTTCTGCCTTAATTATTGAGACGTGTTTAGCGGTGATTCCTACAGATACTTGGTGTGTGGATTCAGGCGCCACTGACCACGTTTGTAATTCTTTACAGGGGTTGCAATTAACCCAGAAGCTTAGAGAATGCGAGGTAGAAGTCTACTTGGGCGACATTACAAGAGTGTCAGTTGAAGCAGTGGGAGTAGTCACTTTCATTTTCGAAAATTCTAGGTTAGATTTAACTAATTGTCTTTATGTATCGAGTTTTAGAAAGAACCTTATTTTGGTTTCTAAACTGTTAATGAATGGGTACAAGTTCTTTTTTTCTGACAAATCTGTTGTTGTTAGAAATGATGGCAAACTTGTTTGTTCTGGTTCATTAATAGACAATTTGTTTTTGGTTAAATCAAACTCCCCTGTTGTGCAAAACACAGAACTAAATGGCGCATCAACTAACCAAAATAAGTGAAAAGAACCTTCTAAAATGAATCAAACCTATCTGTTGCATCTCAGGCTAGGTCATATGAACCTTAGAGGATTCAGAGGTCAGTCAATAATGGACCTTTAAGTTCATTAGAGATTGACAGTTACTCAACCTACGAATCTTGCTTGGCAGGTAAGATGACCAAGAGACCTTTTAAAGCAAAAGGTTATAGAGCCAAAGAAGCATTGGAGTTGATTCACTCTGACTTGTGTGGACCAATTTCGGTCCAAGCACGAGGTGGATTTGAGTATTTTGCGACCTTCACAGATGATTACTCAAGGTACGAATATATTTACCTAATACGCCACAAGTATTAAATTCAAAGAGTATCGGGCATATGTGAAGAAACATCATGGTAAGAATATCAAGACAATGTGATCAGATCATGGTGGTGAGTACCTGTCCCATGAATTTTGAGAATACCTCAGTGAGGTTGAAATTTAGTCTCAAGTTGTTTACACCTGGCACACCACAACTGAATGGTATAGCAGAAAGAAGAAGCATAACTCTCATAGAAATAGTTAGGTCAATGATGAGCTATAGTGATTTGTCTAGTTCGTTCTGGGGATATGCATTAGAAACTGCAATGTACATTATAAATCTTGTACAATTTAATACTGTGCCTTCAACTCCTACAGTGTTGTGGAACGGGCGCAAGCCCAGCCTAAGACATCTCAGAATTTGGGGTTGTCTAGCACATGTGTTTAAGGCAGATGCGGCTAAGTTAGATGCAAAAATAGATGTAATGCTATTTGTAGGATGTCCTAGAGGAACGAAAGGTGGTCTATTATATAGTTCTAAAGATAAAAAGGTGATAGTTAGTACTAACGCCAGATTTTTGGAGGAAGACTATATTCTAGATCACAAGCCCAAGAGTAAGATAGTACCAGAAGAACTTAGAAAGTAGTCTGATAATCCTGATACACCAGCACAAGTAGATACACCACACTGCACAAGATATCACAGATGATGCGCCTGCACAGGTAGTGCCTCGTTATAGTAGGAAGGTTGTGACACAACCCGATAGGTTCATTGGTATGGGAGAAGCCTCTGACTTCATCCCAGGTGCGCTTGAACTGGACCTTGTGAACTACAATGAGGCTCTCCGAGATAAAGATGCAGAATCTTGGCAAAAGGCAATGATATCCGAGATGGGGTCGATGGACCACAATGAAGTCTGGGAGCTTGTGGACTTACCTGATAGTTTCAAACCCATTAGATGTAAGTGGCTTTACAAATGAAAAAGACGACCTGACAGAAATGTTGAAACCTTTAAAGTTAGGATTTTGTCGAAGGGGTATGCTCAGAAAAAAGGAATAGATTTTGAGGAAACCTTCTCCCCGGTGGCCATGCTTAAGTCGATCCAGATTTTCTTGGCCATAGATACTCATTTAGATTATGAGATATGGCAAATGGATGTCAAGACAGCTTTCCTTAACGGAAATCTTGAAGAAACCATCTTTATGTAGCAACCAGCTGGATTTGTTGAAAAAGGCCAAGAGCATAAGGTTTGTAGGCTTAAGAGGTCCATTTACGGACTTAAGCATGCATCCAAATCTTGGAACATCTGGTTTGATGAGGTGATCCAATCCTACGGATTTACTCAGTGCCCGGATGAACAACGTGTATACCACAGACGTGATGGAAATGAGGTGGTGTTTCTTGTGCTTTACTTAGATGACATTTTACTAATTGGCAACAATAAGAAAGTGTTATCAGACGTAAAGGCATGGTTGTCCAAATAGTTTGATATGAAACACTTAGGAAAATCGGGATATATCATTGGGATCAAGATAATTCGAGATCGTAGGAAATGTTCGCTAATGCTTTCTCAAGCTTCATACATGGACACGATTCTAGCTCATTTTAACATGTAAAACTCCAAGAAAGGTTTTCTACCTTTCAGGCATGGAGTGCATCTATCTAAAGAGCAGTCACCAAAGACTATTGAGGAGATAGAAGCCATGAAGGCAATTCCTTATGCTTCGGCAGTAGGAAGTCTCATATATGCAATGTTCTGTACGAGGCCTGATATTTGCTATGTCCTTAGCATTGTAAGCAGATATCAAAGTAACCCCGGGAAAGCTTATTGAGAGGCAGTAAAATGCATTCTCAAGTATTTGCGCAGAATGAGAGACCAATGGTTAGTCTATCAGGCACCTGAGCTTGTGCCCCGTGGTTACACAGATTTAGATTTCCATGGCGATAGGGACAAGCGAAAGTCTACCTCAGGGTATGTGTTTACTTTGGGAGGTAGAGCCATAGTTTAGTGGAGTGTCAAGCAGAAATGCGTGGCAGAATCTACCATGGAGGCTGAATACGTTGCAGCAACAGAGGCAGCGAAAGAAGCAGTGTGGCTCAAGAACTTCTTAGTGAACTTAGACGTGATTTCTGGTTTGCAGAAGTCGATCACAGTATACTGTGACAACAATGATGCACTTGCAAACTAGAAAGAACCACGAGCCCACAGACGAGTAAGCATATACAGCACAAGTACCACCTAATACGAGATATCCTCAAGAGGGAAGACGTGGTCATGGCAAAGATAGCATCGGAAGATAACCTTGCAGATCCATTAACGAAGACATTGACTACAAAAGTCTTTGAGGCTCACGCAGAGAGCATGGGGATCAGATACTTAGTAAAACCATGATTGTTTTTCTAGACATTATTGTAATTGTAGGATTTACGTAGTTTTATACTTATAGCGTAGCTTAAGTATTAGTGGGGGATTGTTGGGTTTGAATACTAAAGCTTTGCTTGTATTAAACTATTTTCCAGTTTATATATCGATTAAATGTTTTAGTTAAATTGTTTATTGTCCATTTATATTATGTAATTAGATGATGAGATGTCTGGTGTGACACAGTAGATCTCATAATTGGTTAAAAGGTATAATGTATAAATGAGGTTCCTAACCGAGTTAGTTTTGGACACACTGTCAGTTTAGGTTATTAGGTGATTCAGAAAATTGATTTGTCTAAACTAATTGAATCATATAAATATGCCCGGGGCAAATTGAACTTGACTATTTAGGATGAATTCTTATATTGATTTAATAGACTATTCATTCCTAGTATTATATCTCTTAATCCCTAGACTTGAGCAGACATGAGGATTAGACACAGTGTACTTTGATCTGCCAAAGAGTGAGTTCACTTGAGACCAATAGTCTCGGTAGGTTGGGTGTTGTTGCTTGTCGAAAGGAAACCATGTACCGGTGTGTCCGGGGTGAGGATACTCCCGAGATGAGTTCGTTATGTTTATTATACTAAACCCGGCCGGTGGACTTATGTCCGATATAGTAAAAAGGTCGGTACTAATCTCGGATTATAAGAAGATAATTAATTAATTTATCAGTAAATTAATAAGTTAACGAGCACTATATCTTTGATGTGGGGAGATTATAGAATAAACAATTTAGTTGTTCCAGAAGCAATTCTGAAGTAGGATGGTAGTGCCATAATTAATCCGTTAGTGGTATGATTAATTATGTAGTAGGTTTATTGATGAAGTAGAATTAATTATTGGCTTAATTAAGTAATTAACAAAGTGGAATTAATTAATTAATTAATTAAGTCTTAAAGTTCAACTAGAATTAAGAAATCCTCGAGATTAGGAAATCTATTTGGATTTGAAAATCTTACAAGATTTGGAACCTAATTGGATTTGGAAACTAATTAATAATCCTAAATCCATTAGGAAGGCCAATCCTAAACCAACTTGAGATCTCTCTTGTAACCCTATAAATAGTCAAGATATTAGTAATTCACAATATACAATTCATAAGATTTCAAGACAAGAAAACTAGAAAGAGAAAGCTAGAGGGAGAAAGGCAGTTCTTCAAGTTCTTTTCTTCCTCAAATTGTATTCCCAAGACTGATCAAGCGGTGACCCTTCTCCAAGATTTTGGGCCGGCGCATGAAGAATGTAGGCGGTGACAGCGAGCTTTTCGTGGCGGTGCGTCAAACAACGCGCAGCAGTATGTGGCGGCGAGTGAGAGCGTGTGTGGCGGCGTTGGAGATTTTGGCCAACAAGCTTTGAATTTTTTGAGCTGATCTTTTGTGGTGTTTTGCTGATTGTTGGTTCATCTCCCAATCCACGTACGAGCTGGTCTTGAGTCATACAAGTGAATTGTGGGTTTGAATACTAAAGTTTTGCTTGTATTAAACTATTTTCCATTTTATATATCGATTAAATGTTTTAGTTAAATTGGTTATTGTCCATTTATATTATGTAATTAGATAATGAGGTGTCTGGTGCGACACAGTAGTTCTCATAATTGGTTAAAAAACATAACGTATAAATGAGGTTCGTAACTGAGACAGTTTTTGACACACTGTCAGTTTAAGTTATTATGGGATTCGAAAAATTGGTTTGTCTAAACTAATTGAATAATATAAATATGCCCGAAGCATATTGAACTTGACCATTTATGATGAATTGTCTTGTATTGATTTAATAGACTATTCATTCCTAGTATTCTACCTCTTAATCCCTAGACTTGAGCAGACATGAGGATTAGACATAGTGTACTTTGATCTGCCAAAAAGTGAGGTCATTTAAGACCAATAGTCTCGGTAGGTTGGGTGCGCGTGTTTAGTTGTATGGTGTGCTGTTGATTGTCGAAAGGAAACTATGTATCGATGTGTTCGGGGTGATGGTGCTCCCGAGATGAGCTCGTTATGTTTATTATACTAAACCCGGCCGGTGGACTTATGTTCGGTATAGGAAAAAGGTCGAGTGGTACTAATCTCGGATTATAAGAAGTTCATTAATTAATTTATCAGTAAATTAATAAGTTAATGAGCACTATATCATTGATGTGAGGAGATTGAAGAATAATTAATTTATTTGTTTCGGATGCAATTCTGGTGTAGGATAGTAGTGACATAATTAATCCGTTAGTGGTACGATTAATTATGTAGTGGGTTAATTGATAAAGTATAATTAATTATTTAATTAATTATTCCTAAGAGTTAAGTAAGTGATTAACAAAGTAGAATTATTTATTTAATTAATTAAGTCTTAAAGTTCAATTAGAATTAGGAAATCCTAGAGATTAGGAAATCTATTTTGATTTGGAAATCCTATTAGATTTGGAATCTAATTAGATTTAGAAAGTAATTAATAATCCTAAACCAATTTGGGATCTCTCTTGTAACTCTATAAGTAGACAAGAGATTTGCAATTCACAATATACAATTCATAAGTTTTCAAAACTAGAAAACTAGAGAGAGAAAGCTAGAGAGAAAAACAAATCTTCAAGTTCTTTTCTTTCTCGAATTGCATGCCCAAGACCAATCAAGCGGTGGCCCTTCTCTGAGATTCAAGGCTGGCGCGTGAAGATCGTAGGCGGTGACAGTGAGCTTTCCGTGACGGCGCGTGGAACCACGCACGGCAGTGTGTGGCGGCGCCTAAGAGCGCGTGCAGCAGAGTTGAAGATTCCGGGCAGCAAGCTTGGAATTTTTTGAGCTGCTCTTTGTTGGTGTTTTGCTGATCGTTGGTTAGTTTGTTCGTTACCCACGCAATGTATGAGCAGGTCTTGAGTCATAGAAGCGAATCACCCAAGTACACGCTTGAAGAGATAATTGTTAAACTTCCAATTTAATCAGGAATTCATTGTTGTGTGGCAAATCGACAAGTAGAAACTAAGATCCTGCGCAATGTTATTTCAATCAAGGATTGAAATAGCGATTATGCTAGAGTTTAGGCCTGGTCAAAAGTTTCAATTCTGGAATGCATAGGACGAAAGTGAATTTTTGACCTGACCCGGAAAGATAATCTTTGAGGCCTTGGGTTTCAATTCCTGATATACTGGCTTTTTATCCCTTGTTGGGTTTTGGTGTATGCCTTGCTATGCGGTTAGGACTGCAAGTCATAGCTATTGGGTGATACTCGCCGCTCTTGGTGACTTAGCATATTGGTTGTTGTATGTTAATTCTTGTACTATATTTGTGTGGGAACTTGTGGGGATCCCTCTCCTGTTCGAGCCTCCTTTTTGCCGGTGGTCAAGGACTGAGATTGGGAGTTAAGGTTGGGCAGTGATTTATCCTAGGAATGGATAGTCCCGGGATGTCCGAAGGAAGCAGGATGGATGAAGCGCTGGGCTAGGTGATTCGGATATGCGTATGCCATTGTTTACCGTTTATGTACTGCAATTCTGGCCATTGTGGCCAGGCAGTCCTGGGTGATCTTTATTTGATTATCTTTTGTCTTGGTTACTGCTATGTGCGGGTCTGATTTGGTTAATACTTTTTTGTGTACTGTGGAGGGTAATTAGTGTTGAAACCTGAACGTGATATTTCTTTGATTAGTGTCTGTCTTGGTCACTGCCATGTGCTGGTCTGATTTGATTAGTTTCTTACAGGTGTACCGTGGAGGGTGGTTGATGTTGATGCATGATTGTGGTCCTTACTCGTTTTAGTACGGTTTGCTCCAGGTAGGGTAAGAAAACCTCTCTAAGTATGATTAGCGTAATTACTATTTTTCTTCTTTGCTCCTTTCAGGTGATATAGCGGGGAACTGTTCTGGGGGAGACGTGGGGAGCTTTTTGGAGAAGTTGAACTGGGAAAAAGAAGAACTTTTGAACAGCTACGCTTGGACTTATGTTGTAGGGTATGTTTGTTGTAAGGATGTGTGAGTTGGATATGGAGTGAATGTTCTGTTTTTAATTTACGGACTTTTCAAATTCACTGCTGTTTCGTTTAGTTAGGTGGAAAATCTGGAACTCTCCATTGAAGACCTCGTGGTAGTATAAAATATTTCACACTTGATTTTAAATAGAGATGTGTGGAATTATCAGTGAGTCAACTTAAACAAAACAGCGTTGAGGGTGGCTACAAAGCTCATCTCCTTCTTCCCGATTAATCACCGATGGCATATTTTAAAACATGCTCAAAAATGTTTGAAACATGTTCAAATTGGCAGAGTTTTTGGAAGTCGAAATACTTAACATGAAGGACTTTAGATATGTAATCTCAACAGTGGCCTGCTTCTTCTTTTATTTATCTTTTTCATCATTCACTGGAGGAGGCCTAAATTGCACAACCTTTTTGGGTGGATATTCACGTCATATTATAAATATTTTAATTTGTTTAAACTAATTCACTATCTTTAATCCAAATAATATTAAAATTATACCACTTTTATTAATTTTAATTCTTCCACTGCCCTTAATCCAAAATTTTCCTTCATTATATATATATATAATTTTTAACATCAAACAGTTTAAATTTTTATTTTACAAATTCATATCATATAGAATATAAATTCATGCTTTTACACAATTAAACAAAGGATTAGTAAAAACATTAGTGAAATGTTAAGTTTACCAGTTTTTCTCGGTTTAGGAGATTTCAACATTGTTGAATTGACTCTCTGAATTCGCTTAAGTTTTTTAGTGGACCTTTGCACCTTGTGACACATAGTCAAAAAAGGATAATAAGGCACATTAAAATTCTTAAAAAAACAACTATCGCCTTTGAAAGAGAGAAATTGCGCAGGCCCTCTTAGGGAGAGCATTGACAATTTCTTGTTGCCTTGTTTGGGTACTGTCTTCACAATTTTAGGGGCAAAGGGAGCTTTTATCTTTTCTCTTTCTTCTTTGCATTGTCTGTTGAGCTTTAAAAACATGTGTAGGAGAAAGCTGGAAAAGATTAGCTTTCTTACCATTAATCATGAAAGTGTACCTGTTAGTCAACCCGTCAAAGGTAACTCGTCTATCATACTCCCAAGGTCTCCCAAGAAGAATATCATAGGCGTCCATTGGAACAATGTCACAAAGTACTTCTTCCTTTAGAGGGCCAAGGAAAAAGGTGACTTTGGCTTGTGAATGGAATTTCTTCTCTACATTGTCTTCTAACCACTTCAACCTCTAAGGCTTAGGATGTGGCAAACGAGTTTTGAAAAGAAAATTGCGAGACTGCAAAAGATAGGATGTTTAATCTAGATTTCTGAATGACTTCATTGTACTTCTTTTAAATAGATTACAAATTGCAAAAGATGGGGTACTAGGTGCAAGTGATATTATTTGATATCTAAAGCAAATAGTTAGTGATGTTGAAATTGTAGTCTAGCACATCAGACTACAATTTCAAGTTTATAAAAAGGATATCAAAACTTTATTGTATGCCTTGCACTCAATTATTGAAGAGTTGGGGCTACAGATTTCAACATAAATGTTTCATATGAATATACATTATATACCATTCACCATTCAGTCATGAGTAAGAAGATGTGCCAAAACCAAACCTCTGAAACGCAATTTGAAAATTTCATTCGTTTAGGTCTCACTAACCTGTTTTTGATGTTCTTTATCAGCAACGTATTCCTACATTGGCATTCCCCACTTAGAATCTTAAACAAATCAAGCACTATAGTTGTGTGTTCAAACCGTAAAATGTAGAATAGAAGGAGAAAACTCAGTTCCATTCTTAAGAGGTATGTACATGAGTGTAAAATGTAGATTGGAAGGAGAAATATATGAGAGCATCATCAAATTAATGCCAATTTGGCTGTACCACTTAATTGCAAGTAAGATGGAGTAAACCTGAAGGAACTAGTCAGTCTGGGTCAAATTAAAAATTTCACTTCCGTGCTATGAATTCTAGAATCGAAAACTTTCGATCGAGCCTAAACACTAGTACAAGTTCCTTTGAACCCGATCTAGCTTATACTTGTTCGATTTACTTTACCCATAAAAAATTGAATATTTAAATTAAAGTGGAAAGATTAAAGATTCGACATTTGATGCGAGTCCCTCTAAGAAATCAACTTAGAAAGATAAAAGCATCCACCTTTGAACCAAAGATCCAACATTTGAAGCTTATCCCTCCAGAAATACCTCGAATGTCTCCAAGATAAATCCGGAAATTGTGTGGGAAACTATCCACCGGATAGATCCATCAAAACCCATGAAAATCAGCTCAAGAAACTTGCCAGAAAACTGCTCAAAACCACTTGAAATTCTGGACCAAATTTGTCGGAAAAATTGGACCAAAACAGCCGAAAAAACTGGACCAAAACCACCGGAAAACTGGTTCAAAATCTGCTGGAAAAATGGACCAAAAAACCCGCTGAAAAATTGGACTAAAAGCCATCGGAAAACTGGAGCAAAACCAGCCGGAAAATCTGGAAAAAACTGCCGGAAAATTTGGACGGCAGATCGGAAATTCTGGCCGGAAATAAATCAAAGCCCATCCTTTCTTTTCCAAGATCTAGCCTTCCTTGTCCGAGATCTAGCCTTCCTTGTCCGAGAGAGATGAAAAATCGATTTTGAGTGGGTCTTAGTTGCTAGATCTAAGTCCCTCTCTAGGCTTTTCTCTCTCTAGAGGCAAGACTAACTTGTCTTCTAAATTTCTTAGTTTCTTAAAAGGTCAAGACATTATCTATTTATAGGAGGTTCAAGATAGACCTAGTGGCCTTTTGAGTTGGGCCTTCTAGTTGGACTTTTAATTAATTTCTAAGTCATTACTAAACTAATTAATTCCAATTGGCTAAAGGATAATTAATTAAATAATTAAAATACATTTGGTCAATTAATCCAACACATAATTAATCGTACCACTAATGGATTAATTATGAAACTACCGCTCAAAAGGAAATTACTTCCGGGACCACTTTAATTATTCTTTTATCTCCACACATCAAAGATATAGTGCTCGTCAATTTATTGATTTATTGATAAATTAAATAATCAACTTCTTATCATCCGAGATTAGTACTACTCGAATTTATTACTACACCAGACATAAGTCCACTAGCCGGGTTTAGTATAATAATCTTTACGAGCTCATCTCAAGAGCACCATCACCCCGGGCGTACCGGTACATGGTTTCCTTTCGACAAGCAATGACACAATTAGAAATTAAACACGTATACCCAATCTACTGAGATTATAGGACTCAAGTGACCGCACTCTTTGGCAAATCAAAGTACAATATGTCTAATCTTTATGCCCGCTCTAGTCTGGGGATTAAGAGATAGAATACAAGAATTGAATTAACTACGAAAATCAGTACAAGTTAATTCGATCCTAGATCGATCTTGCTCAAGATACCCCGGGCACAACTGTATGATTCAATTAGTCTAGACAAACCAATCTCAGAATCATACAATAACTTAAACCGACAAAATGTCCAAACTGTCTCAGTTACGAGCATTATTTATATTTCATGATTTTAACCAATGATGAGATCTATTGTGGCACACCAAACACCTCATCATCTAGTCATATGATATAAGTGGACAACATGTATAACATGTAATTATATACTGAAACACAATTGATATGAAACTGAGAAATAGTTTTTCATACAAGCAAAGCTTTTAAGTATTAAAAACTAACAATCTCCTACTAACACTCAAAGCTGTGCTTAATACATTTATTCTACTGTCATAAAAAAATCAAGAAAACTCTCATGACTCAGTCAAGTATCTAACTCTCATACCCTTCACATGGGTCTCAAAGACTTTCGCAGTCAATGCATTCGTGAATGGATCTGCAAGGTTGTCTACTGATGCTATCTTATCTATGAGCACGTATCCCCTATTTATGATCTCTCGTATCAGGTGGTACTTGCGCTCTATGTGCTTACTAACCTTGTCGGTTTGTGATGCACGCCATGTCTAATAGGTAGAAAATCCTTCTTGGAGTTCTGCATGTTAAAACGGGCCAGAATCATATCTATGTATGAAGCCTGAGAGAGTGTGAGCGAACGTCTCCTACGATATCGAATGCCCTTGATCCCAAGGATATGTCCAGCCTCTCCCAAATCCTTCATATCAAACTGCTTAGAAAACCTTGCCTTTACGTCTGATAATACCTTCTTACTATTGCCAATAAGAAGAATATCATATTCGTAAAGTACAAGAAACACCACCAAGTTTCCATCATGTCTACGTTAAACACATTGCTCATCTGGACACTGAGTAAATCCATAGGATTGGATTACCTCGTCAAAATGGATGTTCCAAGATCTGGATGCTTGCTTAAGTCCATAAATGGACTTTTTTGAAGGAAATAGATCTGGTCCGGGCAAAACCAAAAATCTCACTTTCGTGCTATGCATTCCAGAATCGGAGACTTTCAATCTGGCCCGGACACTAAACATTTCCCTTGAACGGATCTAGGCTTATACATATTTGATTTACTAAAATGACACACTAAAAATTAAATCTTTAATTTGAAGCGGAAGACTTGAAGATTATACATTTGAAGTATGTCCTCAAAACAATAAAGAAAACCAAGCGCCAACCACAAGAGAATCCAAAGAATAACTCCGACAACTCCCAAAAACGTGTGGGTGACTATTTACGGGGTGGATAATACACTAAGGAAGAAATACAAAAGAAACCTACATCGAAAAACTCGTCCAATCCTTGACAGATCGTTGCCCGAAGATCCTATGCCTATTTACCGCCTATCACGAAATCCACTATCGAATCCCTCGAATGACTCCGACAACCCCTGAAATCAAGGAGGCGACTATCTACGGGGTGGCTAAGACACTAAGGAAGAAATCCAAAGGAAACCGCTTTGAAAAACTCGACAGATCCGTGACAGATCGTTGCCCGAAGATCCTGCGCCTATTTACTGCCTGCTGCAACACCTTGAAGAATTCCGGCCAAAACATGGGGACCAAATGTCTTCTCCAAATGGCATCTACACACGGGAAAACTGAGGTTTCAAGTTGAGGATCGGCACACTTCGATTGGAAAAAAGTCTGCTGAAAAAAAAGATTCTGACTGCCAAAATTCATAAAACACGGCGGCCTGAAATTCTTCAGCAGAGGCTAGAAATTCGAGCAACAAAAGATGCTCTGGACGATGGGCTGAGTTATTTCAAAGAAAGAAAGATCCTTAATCAACTTCGAGAAAGAACTCCAAAGAGGAAGATGGAGTTCTCTCACTAGACTACTCTTTCTCACTCTAGGCTATTTGCCTCCAAGGTTTCTTAATATTTTCAAAGTGCCTAACAGTAGCTATTTATAAGGCTTCAAGGGAGAGCTAGTGGGCTTTTGAGTTGGGCCTTAGTGTTAGACTTTCATTGACTCTCTTAGTACTCACTAGACTAGTCAACTCCAATCGACCTTTAGAATTAATTCCTTAACCCACTTCGTTAATTAAATATTAATCAAACCTTAGGATTATTTCGTATGACCCATTTTCTCAATTAAATATAAAATTAACCCAAGAGAAATTACTTTAATTCACTTTATCAATTTGTCCAACGCATAATTAGTCGTACCACTAACGGACTAATTATGAAACTACCGCTGAAAAACAAAATTACTTCGCACTCATTTTATTATTCTTCTATCTCCTCAAGTCAAAGATATCGTGCTCGTCGATTCATAAATTTATTGACAAATTAATTCATCAACTTCTTGGTATTCGAGATTAGTACCACTCGACTTTCTTATTGTATCGGACACAAGTCCATTGGCCGGGTTAAGTATAATAAACCTTACGAGCTCATCTCGGGAGCACTATCACCTGACAAACCGGTACATGGATTCCTTTTGACAAGTAACGACACACACAGAAGCTAAACACGCATACCCAACTTACCAAGATCTAGGCCTCAATTGACCGCACCCTTTGAAAAATCAAAGTATACGATGTCTAACTCTCATGCCCGCTCTAGTCTAGGGATTAAGAGATTAGAATATCAGGTTTAAATTAACTACAAAGATCAGTACAAGTTAATTCAATCCCGAATAGGCCCCGCTCAATATGCCCCGGGCACATCCGTATGATTTAATTAGTCTAGACAAACTAATTATCCAAATCACATGATAATATAAACCGATACTATATTCAAACTATCTTGGTTGTGAGTGTCTGTTTATATATCACAAATTTAACCAATGATAAGATCTACTGTGTGCTACACCCGACACCTTATTATCTATGCATATAATATAAAGGAACAATTAATACTGAAACACAATCGATATGTAAACTGGGCATTAGTTTTTCATACAAGTAGAGTTTTTCAGTATTCAAAACTAACAATCTCCCCTAATACTCAAAGCGATGCTTTTAAGTATAAAAACTGGTTTAATACACTTATTCCAATGTCACACCAAAATCTAGAGAACTATCATGGTTCAGCCAAGTATCTAACTCCGATGTCCTTCACGTGGGTCTCAAAGACTTTTGCTGTCAATGCTTCATGAATGGATTCGCAAGGTTGTTTAGTGATACTATTTTCACCCACGTCTCCCCTCTTTAGAATTTCTCGGATTGGGTGGTACTAGCGCTCTATGTGTTTACTCGCCTTGTGGATTTGTGGTTCCTTCGAGTTTCCCACTGCACTATTGTTATCGCAATAAATTGTGATAAGCCTGGGTAACTCAGGAATCACATCTAAATCCACTAAGAAGTTCTTGAACCACATTGCTTCATTCGCTGCCTCTGACACCGCAATGTATTCAGCCTCAATGGTGGAGTCTGCCGTGCATTTCTGTTTGACACTCTACCACACTATGCTTTCACTTCCCAGACTAAACATAAACCCAGATGTAGACATTCTTTTGTCTATACCACTTTGGAAATCCTAATCTGTGTAACCCCTTGAAACTAGCTCTTGAGCCTGATAGACCAAAACTTGGTTCCTCATTCTGCGCAAGTACTTGAACTTTTTCCTGGGTTACTCCGATATCTACTAACTATGCGGATAGCAAAGCAAATATCAGCCTCGTACACAACATAGCATACATGAGTCTTCCTATTATAGATGCATAAAGAACTGTCTTCATGGCTTCTATCTACTTAGGTGACTGCTACTTAGATAGATGCACTCTGTATCTGAAAAGTAGAAAACTCTTATGGAGTTCTGCATGTTAAAACGAGCCAGAATCATGTCTTTGTAGGAAGCCTGACAAAGTGTCTGTAAACATCTTCTCTGATCTCGAATAATCTTGATCCTAAAGATATATCAAACCTTTCTCAAATCCTTCATGTTAAACTTCCTAGAACAACCATGCCTTTACGTCTGACAATACCTTCTTACCGTTGCCAATAAGAAGAATATTATCTACGTAAAGTACAAGAAACACCATTTAGTTTCTATCACGTATGTGATACACACAAAGTTTATCCGGTCATTGAGTAAACTTATAGGACTGGATTATCTCATCAAACTGGATGTTCCAAGATCTAGATGCTTGCTTAAGTCCATAAATGAACTTCTTAAGCTTGCAAACCTTGTGCTCTTAGGCCTTTGCAATGTAATCATTGTCTTTTCCCAAGTATTTGCATCTTTATCTTGGAGTGCCTTATTGTAGTTAAATGGGTTTGGTTCATGAGCGCAAGGGACAAAATCTAAAGATTTTCCTAAGTCCACGTACCTCTCGGGTTATCTAACAACCCTCCCACTACGACGAGGCACCGCCTGTGTAATCACATCATCTGTGACAACTCGTACAGTATTCTGTGATGTATCTACTTGTACTGGAGTATCAGGAATACTAAACTGTCCCTTAAACTTTTCTAGTACAATCTTGTTACTCGATTTTTGGTTTAGAATATAGTCCTCTTCTAAAATCTAGTGTTGGTACCAACCACCACCTTCTGATATTTAGCACTATAGAATAAACCACCCTTCGTTCCTCTGGGATATCTTACAAATAGCATTACCTCCGTTCTCATATATAACTTTCCAGCATCTGCCTTGAGCACATATGCTGGACAATCCCAGATTCTGAGATGTCTAATACTGGGCTCTTGCCCTGACTATAACTGTACAGGAGTTGAGGCATGGGCTTAGATGGTAAAAGATTTAGATTTTAAGCCGCTATTTCTAAGGCATATCTCCAAAACGAATGGGCAACTCACTGTAACTCCTCACAAATCTAACCATTTCTATAAGAGTTCTGTTTCACCGTTCTGCTACACCAATCTGCTGGAATGTGCCGGGTGCAGACAACTGGGATTAAATCCCTATCTCTGATAAGTAGCTCATAAATTCACCAAATATTATTCACCACCACGATCAGATAGTAATAATTTGACACTTTTACAATGACAGTTCTCAACATCAGTCTAAAACTCTTTGGAACTTGTCAAAACATTCGGACTTGTGGCGCATCAAGTAAATGTACCTGCACCTTGAGTATTAATCTAGCAAGATACTCGAAACCACCTCTGGCCTGAATTGTCATAGGTCTATATAATTCAAAATAAACCAACTCTAAAACCTCTTTGCCCCTTAAAAACTTCTTGGTCATTTTACCCTCCAGGCCGAATTCGTAAGTTGGGTATTTGTCAATATCTAATGAGCCCAAGGGCCAATTATTGACCAACTTTTGAATTCTACTAAGATTTATATGACATAGTCTTAGGTGCCAAAAAAACAAGTTTGGTTCATTTTACACGGTTACTCCCTCTTATTATAGTTCAATTATGTGTTATTCATCTCAGTGTTTGGCACTATAGGGGAGTTAGTTTTTATCGAGAAGAGATTGTCCACTAATGAACCGGAACATATAAGTTTCTCGTTATTTCTAATAACAGAATTATTAGATAAAATGAACTTATAACTATCCAAGAAGAGTTTAGAAATATCAAGTAAATTCTTTCTAAAACTCTGATCATAAAGACAATCCTTCAAATAACTATTACAACAATATTTAGAAAATAAATCTAGCCACTCCCACTACTTTTCCTAACACTCTGATAGTGTCACCCAAGTAAACTTCCATCTCGCCCTCTCTAAGCATCTGGGTTATTTAGCAAACCCTGCAAAGAATTACAAACATGATCAGTGGTTTATGAATCCACACACCAAGTATCTGTGGGAATCACCACTAAACATATCTCAATAATTAAGGATAAGATGGTCGTACCTCTGAATGTTGGATAATCAGACATCCAATGTCTTCCTTTGCCACACTTGAAGCAGTCACGTCTCGGCTTCTTCTTCTTCGAAATTTCTTGCTTGGGCTTTTAATTAGCAGTCTTCTACGCTCTCTTCTTCTTCTTTCTAGGTTTGGACCCAGAAGAAGAGCCTAAAGGCCCGACTGTGGCTAAAGTTTGCTTATTCTCTTGGAAGAGGCCTTCAGCAGACACCAATGTAGCTAAGAGCTCAAAAAGAGTGTAAACATGCTGCTTCATGTTATAGTCCCCTCCAAAACTTCTCAAAACTTTGAGGCAAACTCTGGAGTATGATATCAACCTGGGTTTCCCCGTTAATCTTTTCGCCCAATACCTCAATCTCATTGAAGTCGTTAATCATCTAAAGTACGTGATAATCCACAGGTATGCCCTCTGCCACCTTGCTAGTAATTAGCTTTCGCATGACGACTTACTAGCAGCTCTGCCTTGGTAACCAAACATCTCCTTTAGGTTTTCCATAGTGTCAAAAGCAGAGTTCATTGACCGACTGAAGTTGCTAGCCATCCCATAAGTCTTACTCCACATTTGATAGGCTTCCCTATGCTCAGGAGGAGAGTCATCCCTAGGCTCATCTGGGCATACTTCAGTGAGGACGTACTTGCACCGTTTAGCCACGAGGACAATGTCCAAGTTGTGTTTCCAGTTGATATAATTTGGACCAGTTAATTTGTTCTGATTTGCTGTGACAAATATTGTATTAATCGCCATATCGAAAGCTGAAAATGAATAAACAGCCATGTTTCAGTATTTTATCTTTTTAGAAAATACTGATATCCTCAAAATAATATAATTATCTACCAACATCTCTCACACCGGGATTCATGCAGGTCATGATCATGTGAACGTCTATGCTAGGCCACATTCATTCGAGAAGAACCTAAGTTCATTAATTTCACTATCCGACCAATGATCTTTTAATCAATGAAATTAATAATCGGTAATTTTAGCAGTACACATAAGTAGCATGACCTCGACGGGAGGAATACTACAAACGGTACACTAAGCATATGCCATTATGTGACTTCTAAGTTTGTTACTTAGGATACTAATGCGCCTCAGATAGAGATGGTGTCGCAAGGTTCTCCAATTAAACTCACTATAGTCATACCTTTATAAATTCAATCTAGTGATAAAACTCATCTGATATGGAAGAAGACCCTAGGCCAGCGCGCAAGCCTATCCACATCACATATGAATTCATAATGGAGGCAATGGGGATATAACACAACCTGCTCCCACTTAGATTCTGAAAATTGTGGATTTTTACTGGTTTTAACATACAACTTCTCAACGTAGGATATTTGCAACTATAAAACCGTTTGAGGTTTAATATATGAATTTTCTACCTTAGTTAATTGCACCCATGAAAATTGTTTGTTTTCGATCATGATTAAAACACAAAACAAAAACACACAAGCAACGATAAGGACATAAAATGGGAAATAAATGCATAATGAAACATTTCCTGACTATTATGACCTTCTCAATCGTCACTTCTTCGTAATGCCTTGTTGACACGTCTCGTCGCGTCACTCCCACTCGTTATTTGGATTCCACCTAATTCGTCTGGGTTTTCTCGATTTTCTATGTAATTAGGAATTACCCAAGATTATGATAAACCAAAACCCATGAATATGAATTACACAAAATAACATATTAATCATTTTATGTAAATTCCTATGTACAAGGCTTTCTAGGAATTTAAAGACGAATCATAGAATAATTCCTACTACAAAAATTAATCTAATCCTACACGACTTTCAGCTCGTGGTTATTACTATTACACTCATTCACATTCAATAAAAAAATAGCTCGGACATGTCCCGTGGTTTATGAATGAATGTAAATACCATAATAGCGGGGAATAATAACCACCTGTTAATAAAATAACAAGGCCGTGTAATAAATTGAACAAGTATAAAGCTGAAACACTCACTCTGATACCATTTTTAAGGAAATAGATCTGGTCCTGGCTGAACCAAAAATCTCACTTTCATGCTATGCATTCCAGAATCGGAGACTTTCAATCTGGCCTAGACTCTAAAACATTTCTCTTGAACGGATCTAGGCTTATACATATTCGATTTACTAAAATGATACGCTAAAAATTAAATCTTTAATTTAAAGCGAAAGACTTAAAAATTATACCTTTGAAGCGTATGTTAGTTTTGAATACAGAAAAGCTATGGCTTGTATCAAAAACTAATATCCACAGTTAACATATCACTTTGTTTCAGTATAAATTTGTTCCTTTATATCATAGAACTAGATAAAGGGGTGTGGACAGACACAGTAGATACCGTTATTGGTTAAAGTATTGATATATAAAAAGTATGCTCATAACCGAGATAGTCTGAACATGCTATCGGTATAGGTTATTGTGTGGTTTGGAAATTAGTTTATCTAAACTAGTTTAAATCACACGGATATGCCCGGGGCATATTGAGCACGACCAGTTTGGATAGAATTGACTTATACTGTTCGGCGTAGTCAATTCGGTCCTAGTATTCCGTCTCTCAATCCCGAGATTGGGACGGGCGTGAGGGTTGGATATCGTATGCTTTGATTTGCCAAAGAGTGCGGTCAATTGAGGCCTATACCTTGGTAGGTTGGGTATGCGGTGTTTAGCTTCTTACGTGCCGTTGCTAGTCGGAGGAATCCACATACCGATTTCGCCAGGTTGATGGTGCTCCCGATATGAGCTCGTAAAGATATTATACTAAACCCGGTCAGTGAACTTTATGTTCGGTATAATAAAAGGACGAGTGGTACTAATCTCGGAAACCAAGAAGTCGGTGAATTAATTTTTCAGTAAATTGATAAACCGACGAGCCCTAGATCTTTAATGTGGGGAGATGAATAAAATATAATGGCGCGATGTAAAGTCATTTTCGAGCGGTAGTTCCATAATTGGTCCGTTAGTGGTACGACCGATTATGCATTTGACTAATCGACAAGGTAAATTAATTAATCCTAAAGGTTTATTAATATTTAATCGACAAAGTGAATTTAGAAATTAATTCGATTTTGAATTAATTAATTCTAAGGGTTCGATTAAATTAAATTAACAAAGTGGATTAAATAAATTAATTTAAATGGGTCGATTGGAGTTGATTAGTCGGGAAGACTTAGCGGTCAACGAAAGTCAAATTTAAAGGCCTAACTCGAGAGCCCATTAGGTCTCCTTAGAAGCTCCTTATAAATACAACTTATTGGGCAAGAAAAACATAAGAAACTTGGCAGCCAAGAAAAGGCTAGATAGAGAAAGTCTAGTCTAGAGAGAGAACTGTGTCTTCCTCGTCAAGTTTTCTCTCGAAGTCGACTAGGAAGCTTTCTTCTTCAAAAAGGAACTCAGCCCATGAATTAAGAGAGCAGCCCGGTTATTTATTCACGGTAAATAGTCGCTGGATTCTGCTGGGTTCTTAGCGCTGCAGCTGCGTGGTTTTTTTCCGGCCGACTGTTGCTGGTTTTTGCGCCGCTGCTGCGCGGGTTTTTTTCCGGCCATCGAACTGCTTCAATCCTAGGGTGCTGATCCTGCTGCTACTGTGTTGATCTCTTGGTTTCCTTGGTGATCCACAGCAGTGGTGGTGCAGATCGTGGCTGGGGTTTTGGTTGTTCAAAGGTCCGACGGTCAGCTTGAAGAGTGGAATCCAGCGGCTGGATTTATTGAGCTGTTCTGGCAGATTATTGAGTTTTCTTGAGGAGTAAGTTTCTTGGGTTTTCCTAATTTGCCGTGGGTAACTCCGTAGACGATAGCCCACACTATTTCGGAGTTAGTATCAGAGTCATTCTTTGGATTTCTTGTGGAAATTGCGCAAAAGATTGGATTTTTCTTTTAGGCAAGGGACTTCGCTACAAAAGGTATAATCTTTAAATTCCGGTTTTATTAAAGATCAAATCTTTTGTGTTCCGATTAATAAATTAAATAAGTATAAGCCTAGATCCGTTTATGGGTAAACTAATTTGAGCCTGAGCTTGGTCGAAAGCTTCCGATTCTGGAATGCATTGCACAAAAGTGAGGTTTTCAATTTAGCCGGGCTTGTTCAGTTTTCCTTCAGCGTATCCTCAAAGCAATAAAGAAAACAAAACGCTAACCACAAGAGAATCCCAACAATAAATCTGACAACTCCTGAAGTCGTGTGGGTGACTATCTACGGGGTGGCTAAGACACTAAGGAAGAAATTCAAAAGAAACCCGTTTTGAAAAACTCGACAGATCCATGACATATCGTTGCCCGAAGATCCTACATCTATTTACCGCCTACTGTCAGACCTTGAAGAATTTTGGGAAAAACACGGGGACCAAATGTCTTTTCCAAATCGCGATTTACGCACAGCAAAACCAAGGTTTCAAGGTGCGGATTGGCGCACTTGGATTGGACAAAAGTCCGCCGAAAAAAAAAAGATTCTGACTTTCGGAATTCGTAAAACACAAATTCTTCAATTAGTCCAACGCATAATTAGTCGTACCACTAACAGACCAATTATGGAACTACCGGTTAACAATGAAATTACTTAGCGCTAACTTTATTATTCTTCTATCTCCCTATGTCAAAGATATAGTGCTCGTCGATTCATAAATTCACTGACAAATTAATTCATCAACTTTTTGGTATCTGAGATTAGTACCAGTAGACTTTCTTATTATACCAGACATAAGTCCACCGGCTGGATTTAGTATAATAAACCTTATGAGAGCACCATCACCCTGGAGAACCGGTACATGGATTCCTTTCGACAAGCAAAGGCACACTAAGAAGCAAACATGCATACCCAACTTACAGAGATCTAGGCCTCAATTGAACGCACCCTTTGGCAAATCAAAGTATACAATGTCTAACTCTCATTCCCACTCTAGTCTAGGGATTAAGAGATTAGAATATTAGGTTCGAATTAACTATGAAGATCAGTACAAGTTAATTTAATCTCGAAGAGGTCCTGCTCAATGTGTCCCGGGCACATCCGTGTGATTTAATTAGTCTAGACAAACGAATTATCTAAATCATACAATAACCTAAACTGATAGTATGTTCAAACTATCTCGGTTACGAGCGTCTGTTTATATATCATAAATTTAACCAAAGATAAGATCTACTGTGTTATACCCGGCATCTTATCATCTATGCATATGATATAAAGAAACAATTAATATTGAAACACAATCGATATGTAAACTGGGAATTACTAGTTTTTCATACAAGCAGAGCTTTTCAGTAAAAACTAACATTCTTGAGTTTGCAAACCATGTACTCTTGGCCTTCTACAATGAATCCCTTTGGTTGTTGCATAAAGATGGTTTCCCCAAGATTTTCATTAAACAAAGCTGTCTTGACATCCAACTGCCAAATCTCATAATCTAAATGAGCGACTATGGCCAAGAGAATCTGGATCAACTTAAGCATAGCTACCGGGGACAAGGTTTCCTCACAATCGATACCCCTTTTCTAAGTGTACCCCTCCACCACAAGCCTAGCTTTGAAGGTTTCAACCTTCCCGTCTGATCCTCTCTTTCGCTTATAAACCCCATTTACACCCATTTGGTCGAAAACCATCAGGCAGGTCTATATACTCTGCTGCCATAGTAGAGGTGGCTATAAGTGATCGCTTGACACTTTTCCAAGAGATAGTACCTCATGCTAATAAATAAACATAGCCTGAAGTTGATTTGAAATTGTCTGGGCATCCAATCAGGCTATATGGCCGTGGAATTTTGTCACTGGACAACAAATTGTGGATGGTGTTGAAATATCATTGATGTTATTTTGTGACAATAAAGCTGCTGTAGATTTTTCTAACAACAATAGGAGTTCGACCAAGTCGAAGCATATAGACATCAAATTCCTAGTTGTTAGAGAAATTATTCAGTGGGAGTTTGTAAATTTGTTCTCTTTTGGGTTCTATGATTTTGGTTACAGTGCTATAGCATTCAAGTTTCAATTATAAAGTTTTCAGTTTCAAGTTTTATATTATGATATTAGGCTTGGTTGATCTCTACCAAGAATAAAGAGGACTAGTTGAAAATTCATGTTGTAGATCACATTACATGAATTTTTCATGCTATGCTTCCACACTTGATCCATGTCATTTGATTGTATTGATGTTGTGACCATTGATGGGTTTAGTTACACTTATGGTGACGAAGGCCCCTTTGATCCTGCATTGACATGATTGATGGTCGGGATTTTTTAAGATAACAGCAAAATCTGAGTACTCAAAAGGTTTTGACGTAATATACAACTATAAGGTATAATATATAGTCCAAGTGAGAGATTGTAAAATCTTTTAGGTATTGTGGACTTATCACATTATGATTAGTGGTATATTGCATTGCTATTTATGTTGTTGGTCCTATGAAAGTGATCTAATTAAGTGATTTTGGTTAGGACCTTTGTTGGTGTCGTCTAAATAGGCATAGACTCAAATTAGCGGGTGCCTATTCTGTGATGGGTAGAATAGGAGGACCTGCTGTGTAAATATTGTAAATTATATTTACAATGTGTATATTGAGGTAGTCCCCAATGTAGAAATGACTCCACGGGTTCTTTCTCCCCATTCGAACAGAACAAGAAGAAAGAGGGAGGGTTTGTACATTGGAAGACTTTTTCCCTGCAGCTCGTCGGATTCTCAATTGTCATAGCTCAATTCAGTCCGATTATAGACTCAGCTTCATGGAATCAAGTTTCTTGATTATTTAGCATCTTTAATTTCTCTTGTATATAGATTGAGTGCCTAAGGTTTTAACAAGTGGTATCAGAGCGAGACTTGATTTGAGTCCATCGAACCCATCTCATAAATCATTGCTTTTCGCCAAGAATCTACATATTTGTCTTGGAGAGTCTCATTGTAGTTAACTGGGTCTGGTTCTTGAGCACCAGGGATAAAATCCAAAACTTCTCCCAAACCCACGTACCTCTTGGGTTGTCTCATAACCCTCTCACTACGATGAGGCACAACCTGTGTTAGCGCATCATCTGTGACATCTTGTGCAGTATTATGTGGTGTATCTACTTGTACTGGGGCATCAGGAATACTGGACTGTTCCCTAAACTCTTATAGTACAATCTTACTACTTGGTTATAATATAGTCATTTTCTAAAAATCTGGCATTAGTGCTAACCACCACCTTCTGATCCTTAGGACTATAGAATAAACTACCTTTCGTTCATCTGGGATATCCTTCAAACAACATTACCTCTAATCTTGCATCTAACTTACCCGTATCTATCTTAAGCACATGTGCTGGACAACCCCCAACCCTGAGATGCTTAACACTGGGTTTTCACCCAGACCATAATTCATAGGGGTTGAAGGCATAGATTTATATTGTTCAAGATTCAGAATGTAAGCTGCTGTCTCTAAGGCATATCCCAAAATGAATTGGGCACCTTACTATAACTCATCATAGATCTCACCATATCCATAAGATTTCTGTTCCTCCTCTCCGCTACACCATTTTTCTGGGGTGTGCCAGGTGCAGACAACTGGGACTGAATACCCTCCTCCGATAAGTAGCTCCTGAAGGAAAACAGAATAAGCCCGGGCTAAATCGAAAACCTCACTTTCGTGCAATGCATTCCAGAATCGGATGCTTTCGACAAAACTCAAGCTCAAATTCATTTTCCCATGAACGGATCTATGCTTATACTTATTTGATTTATTAAATCGACATCTAACGCACAAAGGTTACACCTTAAATTAAAAGCAGAAGGATTAAAGGTTATACCTTTGAAGCGAAGTCCAACGCAATAAGAAAATCCAAATCTTTCTTGGTGACTACCACCGAAATCCAATAGATGACTCCAAGAAAACTTTGCATATTGCGTGGGAAATAATCTATCAAAGTCTACTCGTAAAGCCCATGAAAACCCATTAGAAAAATCCCTCAAATCAAACAAGAACTGCCTAAAATCTGATCAAAATCTAACCAATCGCTAGGACTACTGTGCTACCCAAGTCCGCCCAGCTCCACTGCGAAAAAAAGAGCCGAACAAGCTCAAAGGTTCAATTTTTGGCCACGATCTGCACAAGCCTACTCATGGATCACCAAAGGAGAGATCAATATGAATAAACCTGGATGAAGCACCCCAAAGACTGCCCAAGAAACTGTCGGAATATACAAACCAGCGGCTGCACGGAAATGGGTCCGGCGAGCTCAATAACAAGGCGGAATTCCAAAACAATTTTGATCTTCGAGCTTTGTTTCAATTCGAGAAGCGAGCTATCAAGTTCGTTTTTGAAAGAAACTCAAACACAAGAGAGTCTCTCAAGAACTTTCTCACTCTATGAAGCAAGACTTGTCTTGCAAGATTTTTCTTAATGTTTCTTTGGCCTTAAGTTTTCTATTTATAGGGAGCTCTAATAGAGACCTAGTGGACTTTTGAGTTGGGCTTTTTAATTTGACTTTCGTTGCCCGCTTAGTCTTTCCTAGACTAATGAACTCCAATCGACCCATTCGAATTAATTTCTTAACTCACTTCGTTAATTTAATCGAACCCTTAGAATTAATTAATTCATATAGAATTAATTTCTTAATCCACCTTTTCTATTAAATATTAATTAAACCTTCAAGATTAATTAATTCACTTTGTCAATTAGACAAATACATAATTAGTCGTACCACTATCGGACTAACTATGGAACTACCACTCAAAAATAACTTTATATCGGGCCACTATATTTTCTTCTATCTCCCCACATTAAAGATCTAGTGCTCATCGGTTTATCAATTTACTGACAAACTAATTCACCGACTTATTGGTATCCGATATTAGTACCACTCGACCTTTTTATTATACCGAGCATAAAGTCCACCGACCGGGTTTAGTATAACAAACCTTTTGAGCTCATCTCAGGAGCACCATCAACCCGACGAATCGGTAAGTGGATTCCTCGGACTAGTAACGACACGTAAGAAGCTAAACACCACATACCCAACCTACCGAGGTATAGGCCTCAATTGACCGCACTCTTTGGCAAATCAAAGCATATCCAAATCTCACCCCCGTCCCAATCTCGGGATTGAGAGACTGAATACTAGGACCGAATTGACTACGCCGATCAGTATAAGTCAATTCTATCCAAATTGGTCGTGCTCAATATGCCTTAGGCATATCCGTGTGATTTAATTAGTCTAGATAAACTAATTTCCAAACCACATTTTAACATATGCCGATAGTATGTTCAGACTATCTCAGTTACGAGCATACTTTTTATATATCAATACTTTAGCCAATAACGGTATCAAATCCTTCATATCAAATTGCCTGGACAACCATGCCTTTGCATCTGACAACACCTTCTTACTGTTGCCAATCAGAAGGATGTCATCTATGTAAAGTATGAGGAACACCCCCGTATCACCATCACACTTGCGATAAACACACTGCTTATCTGGACACTGAGTGAATCCATAGGACTGGATAACCTCGTCAAAATGGATGTTCCAAGATCTGGATGCTTGCTTAAGTCCATAAATGGACCTCATAAGCCTGCATACCTTGTGCTCTTGGCCCTGAACAATGAAACCTTCTGATTGCTGCATAAAGATGGTCTTCTCAAGACTTCCATTAAGAAAAGCTGTCTTGACGTCCATCTATAAAATCTCATAGTCCATATGAGCAGCTATGGCTAAGAGGATCCGAATTGACTTAAGCATAGCTACTGGGGAAAAAGTCTCCTCATAATCGATACCCGCTTTCTGAGTATACCCCTTCACCACAAGCCTAGCCTTGAAGTTCTCAACCCTCCCGTCAGATCCTCTCTTTCGCTTGTAGACCCATTTTCACCCAACAGGTCGAAACCCATCAGGAAGGTCTACCAGCTCCCAGGCCTGATTTGAGTCCATAGTGAAGGAAAACTGAACAACAAATTTTCACCGATTCTGGAATGCTATGCATTCCAGAATCGGAAGCTTTCGACCAAGCTCAGGCTCAAATTAGTTTACCCATGAACGGATCTAGGCTTATACTTATTTAATTTATTAATCGGGACACAAAAAATTAAATCTTAATTAAAGCGAAATTTAAAGATTATACATTTTGTAGCGAAGTCCCTCACCTAAAAGAAAACCCAATTCTTTAGCGCAATTTCCACAAGAAATCCGAAGAATTCTCCAATACGAACTCCGAGATAGTGTGGGCTATCGTCTACGGAGCTACCCTCGGCAATACAACTGAAAACCCAAGAAACTGGCTTATCAAGAAACTCAAAATTAAGCTGCCCAGAATTTTTTTGTGAAAATTAAGCTGCCCAGAATTTTTTTTAACAAAAATGAAGCTGCCCAGAAATTTTTCTTTCAAATTGAAACTGCCCAGAACAGTCCAAAACCAGCCACCGGATTTCTGCCTAAAGTTGCTGCCTTTTTGACCGCCAACCGCCTGCTGCCCAGTTTATTAAATCAGACCAACCTGCTGCTCTCTTCCTTGGCCACGATCTGCACGGTGGGTTTCACTGATCACCGACCGAGGAAGAGATCGAAGTGAATCAACCACCGGATCAGCACCCCAGGTTGAAGAACAGCAGCAATACCACCGCGCTAAAACCCTGTGCGGGTTTCCTGCTGCGCAAAATAAAAACTGCGTGAGAGAACAAAAAAAACTGGGCGGGCGATCAGCTGTCCAAGGTGAGATAATCCGCTGCAGCACTCCGGTGACTTTTCCAAGATGTAGATGACCGACTGTTCAAAATTAATTCATGGGCTGAGTGAAAAATGGTCCGGGCTGCTCTATTAATTCATGGGCTGAGTTCCTTGACAAAGAAGAAAGCTTTCTTGATCGACTTCGAGAGAAAACTTGACGATGAAGACACCGTTTTCTCTCTAGACCAAACTTTCTCTTTCTAGCCTAGCTTGGCTGCCAAGTTTCTTCTTAGGGTTTTCTTGCCTATTATGTTGTATTTATAGGAGCTTCTAAGGAGACCTAATGGGCTCTCGAGTTAGGCCTTAAAATTTGACTTTCGTTGACCGCTAAGTCTTCCCGACTGATCAACTCCAATCGACCCTTTTAAATTAATTTATTTAATCCACTTTGTTAATTTAATTTAATCGAACCCTTAGAATTAATTAATTCAAAATAGAATTAATTTCTAAATTCACTTCGTCGATCAAATATTAATTAAACCCTTCGGATTAATTAATTTACCTTGTCGATTAGTCAAACGCATAATCGGTCGTACCACTAACGGACCAATTATGGAACTACCGCTCGAAAACGACTTTACATCGCGCCATTATTATTTCTTCTATCTCCCCACATTAAAGATCTAGTGCTCGTCGATTTATCAATTTACTGACAAATTAATTCACCGACTTCTTGGTTTTTGAGATTAGTACCACTCGACCTTTTTATTATACCGAACATAAAGTTCACTGGCCAGGTTTAGTATAATAACCTTACGAGCTCATCTCGGGAGCACCATCAACCCGACGAACCGGTACGTGGATTCCTCCGACCAGCAACGGCACGCAAGAAGCTAAACACCGCATACCCAACTTACCGAGGTATTGGCCTCAATTGACCTCACTCTTTGGCAAATCAAAGCACACGACACCCAACCCTCACGCCCGTCCCAATCTCGGAATTGAGAGACGGAATACTAGGACCGAATTGACTACGCCGATCAGTACAAGTCAATTCTATCCAAACTGGTCGTGCTCAATATGCCCCGGGCATATCTGTGTGATTTAAACTAGTCTAGATAAACCAATTTCCAAACCACACAATAACCTATACCGATAGTATGTTCAGACTATCTCGGTTACGAGCATACTTTTTGTATATCAATACTTTAACCAATAACGGTATCTACTGTGTTTGTCGACACCCCGTTATCTAGTTCTATGATATAAAGGAACTGATTTATACTGAAACAAAATGATATGTCATCTGTGGATATTAGTTTTTGATACAAGCCATAGCTTTTCTGTATTCAAAACTAACAATCTCCCACTAATACTCAAAGCTATGCTAAGAAGTACAAAAACTGTCTAACCCGCTATTACACTGCTGTCATAATGAAATCTCCAAAACACCTTTAAGCTCACTAACATGGCTCCCTCAAGAATCTGACTCCCATGCCCTCCACATGTCTCTCAAAAACCTTTAGGGTCAATGGTTTTGTGAAAGGATCTGCATGGTTGTCATCTGATACTATCTTGGCCACGGTCACGTCTCCCCTCTTTACAATCTCTCGTATCAGGTGGTACTTGCGCTCTATGTGTTTACTCGCCTTATGAGCTCGTAGTTCCCTTGAGTTAGCAACTGCACCATTGTTATCACAATAAACTGTGATAGACCTAGGCAACTCTGGAACCACATCTAAGTCCATCAGGAAGCTTCTGAGCCACACAGCCTCTTTCGCTGCCTCTGAAGCGGCAACGTACTCGGCCTCCATGGTAGAGTCCGCCACGCATTTCTGCTTGACACTCTTCCATACTATGACTCCACCTCCTAGAGTAAACACAAACCCAGAGGTAGACTTACTCCTGTCCAAATCACCTTGAAAGTCCGAATCTGTGTAACCCAAAGGTACAAGCTCTTGCGCTCTATAAACTTGGACATAATCTCTCGTCCTGCGCAAGTACTTGAGAATGCATTTTACTGCCTCCCAGTGAGCCTTCCTAGGATTACTCTGATATCTGCTAACCATGCCAACGGCAAAGCAAATATCAGGCCTCGTGCACAACATAGCATACACGAGGCTACCCATTGCAGAAGCATAGGGTACCGCCTTCATGGCATCTATCTCCTCAGCAGTCTTAGGACACTGCTCCTTAGACAAATGCACCCCATGCCTGAAAGGTAGTGAACCCTTCTTGGAGTTCTGCATGTTAAAACGGGCCAGAATCGTGTCTATGTAGGATGCCTAAGAGAGAGTCAGAGAACGTCTCCTACGATCTCGAATAATTTTAATCCCAAGGATATGTCCAGCCTCTCTCAAATCCTTCATATCAAATTGCCTGGACAGCCATGCCTTTACGTCTGACAACACCTTCTTACTGTTGCCAATAAGAATAATGTCATCTCCGTAAAGTACTAGGAACACCACCATATCACCATCACGCCTGCGATAAACACACTGCTCATCCGGGCACCGAGTGAATCCATAGGACTGGATAACCTTGTCAAAACGGATGTTCCAAGATCTGGATGCTTGCATCTCTATCCTGGAGAACCTCATTGTAGTTAACTAGGTCTGGTTCATGAGCACCAGGGATAAAGTCCGAAGACTCACCCAAACCCATGTACCTCTCGGGCTGTCTCACAACCCTCCCACTACGACGAGGCGCAGCATGTGTAAGAGCATCATCTGTGATAGTGTGTGCAGTCTCTTGTGGTGTGTCTTCCTGTACGTGTGCATCTGGAATAGTGGACTGACTTCTAAGCTCTTCCAATACTACCTTGCTGCTTGACTTGTGATCTAAAATATAGTCCTCCTCAAGAAATCTGGCATTGGTGCTGACCACCACCTTCTGATCCTGAGGACTATAAAATAAACCACCTCTCGTTCCTTTGGGGTAGCCTACAAACAGCATAACCTTAGATCCTGCCTCTAACTTGCCTGCATCTACTTCGAGCACATATGCTGGACAACCCCAAATCCTGAGATGTCTCAGACTAGGCTTGCGCCCACTCCACAACTCTACTGGGGTCGTAGGCACAGACTTAGATGGCACAAGGTTGAGTATAAAACATGCTGTATCCAAGGCATAACCCCAAAACGAGGTAGGCAACTCACTGTAACTCATCATCGATCTAACCATCTCCATAAGAGACCTGTTCCTCCTCTCTGCCACACCATTCTACTGGGGTGTGCCAGGTGCTGACAACTGGGTCTGAATACCCTCCTCTGACAAATAGGTCCTAAATTCACTAGAGAGGTATTCACCACCTCTAGCCTGAACTGACATAGGTCCACACACGTCAGAATGAATCAACTCTAAAACCTCCTTGGCCCTATACCCCTTCGCCTTAAAAGGCCTCTTGGTCATTTTACCCTCCAAGCAGGACTCACAGGTCGAATAGCTGTCAATATCTAGTAAGTCCAAAGACCCACTCTTGACCAACCTTTGAATCCTACTAATGTTGATATGACCTAGTTTCAGGTGCCAAAGATAAGTCTGATTCAAAGGGGAAGATTCCTTTCTCTTATTATGATTCACTGATGAGTTAGTAGTTTCTGTGTTTTGCATAACTGGGGAGTAAGTCTTGATTAAAAACAAATTGTCAACCAATGTACCGGAACATATAAGTTTCTGGCATTTTCTTATAAAAAATGAACCGTCAGAAAATACACACTTATAACCATCCAAAACAAGTTTCGAAACCGAAAGCAAGTTCTTTCGAAAACTAGGTACATAAAGACAATCCTTTAAAAGTAAAATAGAGTCTGAAAAATAAAGACTAATAACTCCCACTGCAGCCACAGAAACGCTGGTAGTATCCCCAAGGTAGACCTGCAACTCTCACTCTCTAAGCAGCCGGGTCACTTGGAACCCCTGCAAAGAATTTCAAACGTGATCAGTGGCTCCTGAATCCACACACCAAGTATCCGTGGGAATCGCCGCTAAACACGTCTCAGTGACTAGGGAAAATTTACACGTACCTCGAGGCTTTGGGCAGTCCTTCTTCCAATGTCCAGCTTTGCCACATCTGAAGCACTTTCCTCTCGGCTTCTGCTTCTTGGCAATGCCTGCCTTGGGTCCATGACTGGCTCCTGCTTTCTAGCCTCTCTTCCTCTTTTGCTTCCTGGCATTGGGCCCAGCAGAGGAACCTGAGGGACCAACAGTAGCCAAGGCTTGCTTCTTCTTAGCGAAGAGGCTCTCAGCAGACACCAATGCAGTCATGAGCTCAGAAAGTGAATATGAGAGATTCCCCATATTATAATTCAATCGAAACTGCTCAAAACTGGGAGGCAAGCTCTGAAGGATGATATCGACCTGGGTTTCCCCATCAATCTCACCTCCCAATACCTCAATCTCATTGATGTAGCCAATCATGCCCAGTACGTGATCTCTCATTGAAGTGCCCTCAGCCATCTTGGCATTCATGAGTTTCCTCATAGCTGACTGCCTGGCTGCCCTGCCCTGATGACCAAACATCTCCCTGAGGTTGAGCATCATATCGTAAGCTGAGGTCATCAACTGATGCTGGTGCTGTAGTACACTCGACATGGAAGCCAAGATGTAGCACCTGGTCATCTCATCAGCTTTCTGCCACCTCGTATATGGCTCTCGCTGCTCAGGTGTGGCATCCTCACTGGGCTTAGGGGGGCACTCCTCAGTGAGCACGTACTTATAACCCTCGGCGGTTAGGACAATGTCCAGGTTTCGTTTCCAATCAATGTAATTAGGACCGGTGAGTTTGTTTTGGTTCAAAATGACAGCTAGCGGGTTGAACGACATATCAACTGAAAATAATGAAAAAACATGTCTCAGTATACTTTTCAAAAATATTGAAAAATCCTCAGAAAAGAAATATAATCTTCTACCGACTTCTCTCCCACCGGGATTAACGCAGGTCACGATGGGTGAACGTCTACGCCAACCCACATTCGTTTGAGAAGGACCAAAGTCCATTAATCTCATTATCTGACCAACGATCTTATGATCAATGAAATTAATAGTCGATAATTTTAGCCGTACACGTAAATAGCGTTACCTCGATGGGAGGGATACTATAAACAGTACACTAAGTGTATGCCATTACGTGACTTCTAAGTTTGTTACTTAGGGTACTAATGCGCCTCGGATGGCGAGGGTGTCGCAACTTTTCCCAATTAAACGCACTATAGTCATCCCTTTAGAAATTCATTCCAGCGATATCTGTGATTGAAAACTCATCCGATGGGGAAGCCATTTAACCACATCACCAATGAATCCGTAATGGAGGCCATGGGGCTATTAACCAACCCGCTCCCACTTAGATTTTTAAAATAATTTCAATTTGCCCTAGTTTTCTCGGTTTTCCATTTCGGTTTTCTACGTAATTAGGAATCACCCAAAAATTACGATAAACCAAAATCCGGGTTTTCTCGATTTTCTACGTAATTAGGAATCACCCAAAATTACGATAAACCAAAACCCCACGTAATTAGGAATCACCCAAAATTACGATTAAACCAAAACTTGCGAATGTAATTAAGTTTGAGGATTTTTACGTTTTAACATGCAATATCTTAACTATGGATATTCGCACCCATAAAACCGTTGGAGTTTTAATATGCGAATAATCTACCTTAGTTAATTGCACATTACCTTTTGAAAAAAAACTTTTGGTTTGAATTTCGTTCAAGCAAAATAAAATGAAAATCACACAATCAATGAAAAAATCATAAATACGGGAAATTAAATAAAATAAAATTTCCCGACTATTATGGCCTTCTCTATGGTTGATTCCTTGACGCCTCGATGACACTTTCCGTCGTGTCGCTCCCACTCGTTATTTGGATTCCTCTCGATTCGCCCGGGTTTTCTCGGTTTATTCCGTAATTAGGAATCACCCAAAATTACAATAAACCAAAACCCGCGAATATAAGTTACCCAAAATAACGTCTTCGTCATAGTACAAAAATTCCTATATACAAAGGCGTTTTTCTAGGAATTTAAAGACGACATGATTAGATCAAATCCTACTACAAGATTTTTCTAATCCTACACGGCTTCCAGCTCGTGGTTATTACTATTACAGAAATTTTCATTCAAGAATAAAACGAGCCCGGACATGTCCCGGGGTTTATGAATGAAAATTAAATTTCTACCATAATAGCCGGGAAACCAATAACCACCTGTTTATACATTTCGACAAAAAATACTAATGCCAAAATAAAGCCGTGTAATAAATCAAACAAGTATAAGACCGAAACCATCGCTCTGATACCAATTTGAAGGAAAACTGAACAAGCCCGGGCTAAATCGAAAACCTCACTTTCGTGCTATGCATTCCAGAATCGGAAGCTTTCGACTAAGCTCAGGCACAAATTAGTTTACCCATGAACGGATCTAGGCTTATACTTATTTAATTTATTAATCGGGACACAAAAAATTAAATCTTTAATTAAAGCGGAATTTAAAGATTATACCTTTTGTAGCGAATTCCCTCGCCTAAAAGAAAACCCAATTCTTTAGCGCAATTTCCACAAGAAATCCGAAGAATTCTCCAATACGAACTCCGAGATAGTGTGGGCTATCGTCTACGGAGCTACCCTCGGCAATATGACTGAAAACCCAAGAAACTTGCTTATCAAGAAACTCAAAATTAAGCTGCCCAGAATTTTTTTGTGAAAATTAAGCTGCCCCGAATTTTTTTTAACAAAAATGAAGCTGCCCAGAAATTTTTCTTTCAAATTGAAACTGCCCAGAACAGTCCAAAACCAGCCATCGGATTTCTGCCTAAAGTTGCTGCCTTTTTGACCGCCAACCGCCTGCTGCCCAATTTATTAAATCTGACCAACCTACTGCTCTCTTCCCTGGCCACGATCTGCACAGTGGGTTTCACTGATCACCGACCGAGGAAGAGATCGAAGTGAATCAACCACCGGATCAGCACCCCAGGTTGAAGAACAGCAGCAATACCACCGCGCTAAAACCCTGTGCGGGTTTCCTGCTGCGCAAAATAAAAACTGCGCGAGAGAACAAAAAAAACTGGGCGGGCGATCAGCTGTCCAAGGTGAGATAATCCGCTGCAGCACTCCGGTGATTTCTCCAAGATGTAGATGACCGACTGTTCAAAATTAATTCATGGGCTGAGTGAAAAATGGTCCGAACTTCTCTATTAATTCATGGGCTGAGTTCCTTGACAAAGAAGAAAGCTTTCTTGATCGACTTCGAGAGAAAACTTGACGATTAAGACACCGTTTTCTCTCTAGACCAAACTTTCTCTTTCTAGCCTAGCTTGGCTGCCAAGTTTCTTCTTAGGGTTTTCTTGCCTATTATGTTGTATTTATAGGAGCTTCTAAGGAGACCTAATGGGCTCTCGAGTTAGGCCTTAAAATTTGACTTTCGTTGACCGCTAAGTCTTCCCGACTAATCAACTCCAATCGACCCTTTTAAATTAATTTATTTAATCCACTTTGTTAATTTAATTTAATCGAACCCTTAGAATTAATTAATTCAAAATAGAATTAATTTCTAAATTCACTTCGTCGATCAAATATTAATTAAACCCTTCGGATTAATTAATTTACCTTGTCGATTAGTCAAACGCATAATCGGTCGTACCACTAACGGACCAATTATGGAACTACCGCTCGAAAACGACTTTACATCGTGCCATTATTATTTCTTCTATCTTCCCACATTAAAGATCTAGTGCTCGTCGATTTATCAATTTACTGACAAATTAATTCACCAACTTCTTGGTTTCCGAGATTAGTACCACTCGACCTTTTTATTATACCGAACATAAAGTTCACTGGCCAGGTTTAGTATAATAACCTTACGAGCTCATCTCGGGAGCACCATCAACCCGGCGAACTGGTACGTGGATTCCTCCGACCAGCAACGGCACGAAAGAAGCTAAACACTGCGTACCCAACTTACCGAGGTATTGGCCTCAATTGACCTCACTCTTTGGAAAATCAAAGCACACGACACCCAACCCTCACTCCCGTCCCAATCTCGGGATTGAGAGACTGAATACTAGGACCGAATTGACTACGCCGATCAGTACAAGTCAATTCTATCCAAACTGGTCATGCTCAATATGCCCCAGGCATATCTGTGTGATTTAAACTAGTCTAGATAAACCAATTTCCAAATCACACAATAACCTATACCGATAGTATGTTCAGACTATCTCGGTTACGAGCATACTTTTTATATATCAATACTTTAACCAATAACGGTATCTACTGTGTTTGTTGAAACCCCGGTATCTAGTTCTATGATATGAAGGAACAGATTTATACTGAAACAAAATGATATGTCATCTGTGGATATTAGTTTTTGATACAAGCCATAGCTTTTCTGTATTCAAAACTAACACATAGAACCCATCTCAGCAATCATTGCTCTCTGCCAAGAATCTGCACCTTTATCCTAGAGAGCCTGATTGTAGCTAACTGGGTCTGGTTCATGAGCACCAGGGATAAAGTTCGAAGACTCACGCAAACCCATGTACCTCTCGAGCTGTCTAGCAACCCTCCCACTACGACGAGGCGCAGCCTATGTAAGAGCATAATTTGTGATAGTGTGTGCAGTCTTTTGTGGCGTGTCTTCCTATACTTGTGCATCTGGAATAATGGACTGACTTCGAAGCTCTTCCAATACTACCTTGCTGCTTGACTTGTGATCTAAATATAGTCCTCCTCAAGAAATCTGGCATTGGTGCTCACCACCACCTTCTGATCCTGAGGACTATAAATTAGACCACTGCTCATTCCTTTGGGGTAGCCTACAAACAGTATAACCTTTGATCTCGAATCTAACTTACCTGCATCTGCCTCGACCACATGTACTGGGCAACCCCAAATCCTGAGATGTCTTAGACTAGGCTTTCACCCAGTCCACAACTTTAGGGGTGTCGTACGCACATATTTAGATGGCATAAGATTAAGGAGATAACACACTGTCTCTAAGGCATAACCCAAAAATAAGGTAGGTAACACACTATAAGAGTCATGTTCCTCTTCTTTGCTACACTATTCTGCTGGGGTGTGCCAGGTGCAGACAACTGGGTCTGAATATCCTTCTTTGACAAATAGGACCTAAATTCACTAGAGGGATATTCGCCACCGTGATTAGATCGCAAGGCCTTGATAATCTTACCCAGATGGTTCTCCACCTCAGCCTTAAACTCTTTGAACTTGCCAAAGTATTCAGACTTGTGGCGCATCAGGTATATGTATCCATATCTAGAGTAATCATCCGTGAAAGTCACAAAATACTCATAACCATCTCTAGCCTGAACTGACATAGGCCCACACACGTCAAACTGAATCAACTCTAAAACCTCTTTGGCCCTATACCCCTTTGCCTTGAAAGGCCTCTTGGTCATCTTACCTTCCAAGCAGGACTCACAGGTCGGATAACTGTCAATATCCAATGAGTCCAAAAACCCATTATTGACCAACCTTTGAATCCTACTAAGGTTGATGTGACCGAGTCTCAGGTGCCAAAGATAAGTTTGATTCAAAGGGGAAGACTCATTTGTCTTACCATGATTCAGTGATGAGTTATTACTTTCTGTGTTTTGTATTACTTGGGAGTATGTCTTGATTAAAAATAGATTATCAACTAATGTACCGGAACATATCAGCTTCTGTCCTTTTGTAATAAAAATAGGTTCATCAGAAAAATCACACTTATAACCATCCAAAATAAGTTTAGAAACTAAAAGAAAATTCTTACGAAAACTGGGTACATATAAACAATCTCTCAAATGTAAAACTGAGTCTGAAAAAAAAAAGACAAAGAACTCCCACTGCAACAATAGAAACTCTGGTAGTATCCCCAAGGTAGACTGCAACTCCCACTCTCTAAGAAGCCGGGTCACTTGGAACCCCTACAAAGAATTACAAACATGATCAGTGGCTCCTGAATCCACACACCAAGTATCTGTGGGAATCGCCGCTAAACACGTCTCAGTAACTACGGAAATCTACATACCTAGAGGCCTTGGGCAATCCTTCTTTCAATGTCCTACTTTGCCACATCTGAAGCACTTGCCTTTCGGCTTATGCTTCTTGGCAATGCCCGCCTTGGGTCCATGATCAGCTCCTGCTTTCTGGCCTCCCTTCCTCTTTTGCTTCCTGGCTTTGGGCCCAGCAGAGGAACCTGAGGGACCAACAGTAGCCAAGGCTTGCTTATTCTCTGCGTAGAGGCCCTCAGCAGACACCAATGCAGTCATGAGCTCGGAAAGTGAATACAAGAGATTTCCCATATTGTAGTTCAACCGAAACTGCTCAAAACTGGGGGCCAAGCTCTGGAGGATAATATCGACCTAGGTCTCCCCATCAATGTCACCTCCCAATACCTCAATCTTATTGATGCATCTCTTCATGTCCAGCACGTGATCCCTCACCGAAGTGCCTTCAGCCATCCTAGCATTCATGAGTTTCCTCATAGCTGACTGTTTGGCCGCCCTACCCTGATATCCAAACATCTCCCTGAGGTTGAGCATCATATCGTAGGCTGAGGTAAACAACTGATGCTGGTGCTGCAATACACTCGACATAGAAGCCAAGATGTAGCACCGGGTCATCTCATAAGCCTTCTGTCACCTCGTATATGGCTCTTGCTATTCAGGGATGGCATCATCACTGGGCTTAGGGGGGCACTCCTCAATGAGCACGTACTTTTAACCCTCAGCGATAAGGACAATGTCCATGTTACGTTTTCAGTCAATGTAATTTGGACCCGCATGTTTGTTCTGATTCAAAATGACAGCTAGCGGGTTGAATGACATATCAACAACTGAAAAATAAACAGTCAAGTTTCAGTAAACTTTTTCAAAAATATTAATATCCTCAAAACAATACATTCTCCTACTGACATCTCTCACACTGGTATTAACGCAAGTCATGTTAGGTGAACGTCTACACCAACCCACATTCGTTTGAGAAGAACCAAAGTTCATTAATTCCATTATCTTACCAACGATCTTATGATCAATGAATTTTAGTCGATAATTTTAGCCGTACTCAATAAGCAGCGTAACCTCTTAGGAAGAATACTACAAACGGTACACTAAGTGTTTGCCATTACGTGACTTCTAAACTTATTACTTAGGATACTAATACGCCTTGGTTAGCGAGGGTGTCGCAACTTTCTCCAATTAAACTTCCTATAGTAATCCCTTTAGAAATTCAATCTAGTGATATCTTGGGGTTGAAGACTTATCCGTAGGGAAGAAGGCCCTTGGACAGCGCGTCAGTCTAACCCACATCACATATGAATCCGTAATGGAGGCCATGGGGATATTTACCAACCCGCTCCCACTTAGATTTTTAACTTTGAGGATTTTTCCTTTTTAACATGCAATATCTTAACAAAGGATATTGCACCCATAATGTTGGTGTATATGCCCTAATGAGGGCTATTTATGTAAATAAACTTTGAGGGTTATTTATGTAAATAAGACATTTGTCGTTTGATTGATTATTTATCTGATGAGTTAATTTCATGAAATTATATTCTTGTGCATATTGAATTTTATGAAATCGATCCGCCAAAAGAAACACTCCATGGACTGTTAGATCATGAGTGATTCTTTTGAGTAGTACTCGTACGAGGATCCTTAGACCAGAAATCACTGCATAGTCTTAGGTGAATTAGAGTGTGCTTTGACATATGCCTGACGGGACCGTAACAGGTTGCCAAGTACGGGTATGATTGGGTACACTATGAGTCACGCTAAGGTATGTAGGTGAAGTGATGGGACTACAAGTCTCTCTTAAATGAGAGATGATATCTTGGCCGCTTGATAGTGAACTGAGAAGTGCATGGCCGTGCCCAAGAAATGATAAGGGTTATCATTTGCTTGATTAAGTTCAGTGTCACTAAGAGATCAAGTAAAACGTTTAGCTATATAATGATGATTGGTTCCATGCCTTATGCTAAACTGGATATCAGTGTAGAGGACATTACGTAGTATGCTCGGAAGGTTGTGTTGAATCACCATTCGACCCTCCGTTCTGAATTGTGTAGTCATTATGTCTTGCTAGAGACCACTAATGATTTATGGATTAATTAATGAGATTAATTTATTCATTGTCAATTTGGAATGGGCCTACAGGATCGCACATAAGTGAGTTCGATGATTCAGAATTAATTAAAATTGCCTGTTATAAGTATAAGAGTTATACTTAAATAGATAATATTTAATTAAATGGTTTAATTAAATATTATTGAAGAGTTTTATGGTATTAATTAAAAGTTAATTAATTACCTGGGAAGAATTGAGTTGAGCTGATAAATCAAGGGACCTAATTGTGAATTAAGGTTCTTGACCCATCAGCCTGATCCATGGATCAATGGGTTGATCCATGGTGTTGGTAAAACCCAACTCAGTAAATAATTAATTAATTATTATTAATTATTATTTATAATTAATTAAAACAGATACTTCTCTAAAATCAGAGAAGTATCTGGAGTCTGTTAAAAAAGTTTTAACAGACTCAGTTTTTAAAATATACGTTTGAAATTTTTTTAACGACAGATCGGACTTCAGGAGAGAGGTTCTTCCAAGAAAAGAAAAATTATTCTTCCCACAAAGAGAAAAACGTTTTCTCTAAACAGGCAAAATTTTGGGGCTAGCACCGGTTCTGAGAGAACTCCAGTGCAAGAACGTAGAGACAATTCGCTTGAATTGTTCTGTGGTGGTGAACGCAGTCTTCCCAAAGGATCCAGGCGGCTGCACAACCGATTACGCGTCGAGGGTAAGACCCGAATCCTTTAGCGTTTAGGAATTCCGCCATTTAATTTAGAATTAAATGCCTAAACGTAAACCAACACATAAAACCGTTGGAGTTTTAATATGCGAATAATCTACCTTAGTTAATTGCACTTTACTTTTAAAAAATTTTGTTTTGGTTTTCGTTCATGTAAAATAAAACGAAAAACACACAATCAACGAAAAGACATAAATACGGGAAATTAAAGAAATTAAAATTTCCCGACTATTATGGCCTTCTCTATCATTGATTCCTTAACGCCTCAGTGGCACGTCCCGTCATGTCTCTCCCACTCGTTATTTGGATTCCTCTCGATTCACCTGGGTTTTCTCGGTTTACTACGTAATTAAGAATTACCCAAAAATTGCGAGAAACCAAAACCAGCGAAGATAAGTTACCTAAAATAATGTCTTCGTCAAAATATATAAATTCCTATATACAAAGGCATTTTTCTAGGAATTTAAAGACGACATGATTAGATCAAATCCTACACGACTTCCAACTCGTGGTTATTACTATTACAAATATTTCAATTCAAACACAATACGTGGCCGGACATGTCCCTGGGTTTATGAATAAAAAATAAAATTCTACCATAATAGCTGGGAAACTAATAACTACCTGTTTAAACATTTCGACAGAAATAATAATGCCAAAATAAAGTCGTGTAATAAATAAATCAAACACGTATAAAGCCGAAACACTCGCTCTAATACCATTTTGAAGGAAAATAGAACAAGCCCAGGCTAAATCAAAAACCTCACTTTCGTGCAATGCATTCCAAAATCGGAAGCTTTCGATAAAGCTCAGACTCAAATTAATTTTCCCATGAACGGATCTAGGCTTATACTTATTTAATTTATCAAATTGACATCTAACGCACAAAGGTTACACCTTTAATTAAAAGCGGAAGGATTAAAGGTTATACCTTTGAAGCGAAGTCCAACGCAATAAGAAAAACCAAATTTTTCTTGGCGATTACCACCAAAATCCAATAGATGACTCCAAGAAAACTTCGAATATTGCGTGGGCAATAATCTATCGAAGTCTACTCACAAAGCCCACGAAATCCAACCAGCCGCTAGGACTGCTGCGCCACCCAAGTCCGCCCAGCCCCGCCGCGAAAAAGAAAAACCGAACAAGCTCAAAGGTTCAATCTTTGGACACGATATGCACAAGCGTACTTATGGATCACCAAAGGAGAGATCAACATGAATAAACCTGGATCAAGTACACCAAAGACTGCCCAAGAAACCGCCAGAATATACAAACTAGCGGCGGCGCGAAAATGGGTCCGGCGAGCTCAATAACAAGGCGGAATTCCAAAATAATTTTGATCTTAGAGCTTCGTTTCAATTCGAGAAGTGAGATATCAAGTTTGCTTTTGAAAGAAACTCAAAAACAAGAGAGTCTCTCTCTAGAACTTTCTCACTCTAAGAAGCAAGACTTGTCTTGCAAGATTTTTCTTAATGTTTCTTTGGCCTTAAGTTTTCTATTTGTAGGGAGCTCTAATGGAGACCTAGTGGGCTTTTGAGTTGGGCCTTTTAATTTGACTTTCATTGACAGATTAGTCTTTCCTAGACTAATCAACTCTAATTGACCCATTCGAATTAATTTCTTAACCCACTTCGTTAATTTAATCGAACCCTTATGATTAATTAATTCATATAGAATTAATTTCCTAATTCACTTTGTCAATTAAATATTAATTAAACCTTTAGGATTAATTAATTCACTTTTTTGATTAGCCAAATACATAATTAGTCATACCACTATCGGACTAACTATGGAACTACCGCTCAAAAATGACTTCATATCGCGCCACTACATTTTCTTCTATCTCCTCGCATTAAAGATCTAGTGCTCGTTGGTTTATCAATTTACTTACAACCTAATTCACCGACTTCTTGGTATCTAAGATTAGTACCACTCGACCTTTTTATTATATCGGACATAAAGTGAGATATCAACCTAATTTCCAAACCACGCGATAACCTATACTTATAGTATGTTCAGACTATCTCAGTTACGAGCATAATTTTTATATATCAATACTTTAACCAATAGCGGTATCTACTGTGTCTTTCCACACCCTGTTATATAGTTCTATGATATAATGGAATAATTTAATACTAAAACAAAATGATATGTCATCTGCGGATATTAGTTTTTGATATAAGCCAAAGCTTTTCTGTATTCAAAACTAACAGCTCCTAAATTCACTAAAGAGGTACTCGCCACCATGATTTGATCACAGTGTCTTGATACTTTTATCATGATGCTTCTCTATATCTGCCCAAAACTCTAGGAACTTGCCAAAACATTTGGACTTGTGGTGCATCAAGTAAATGTACCCGTACCTAGAGTAATCATTTTTGAAAGTCACAAAATACTCAAAGCCACCTCTAGCCTGAATTACACATAAATCAGAGTGAACCAACTCTAAAAATTCTTTGGCCATATACCCATTTTCTTTGAAAAGCCTCTTGGTCACCAAAAAGGATTCACAAGTTGGATAATTGTCAATCTCCAATGAACCCAAAGGCCCATCATTGACCAACCTCTAAATCCTACTAAGATTTATATAGCCTAGTCTAAGGTGCCAAAGATAAGTTTGGTCCATTTCAGAAGGTTCTTTCCTCTTACTACGCTTAATGATGTGTCATTCATTTTTGTGTTTTGCATAGCAGTGGAGTTAGTTTTCATCAAGAAGAGATTCTCCACCAATGAACCAGAACATATAAGTTTCTCATTCTTTCTAACAACAACAAAATTGTTAGGAAAAGCAAACTTATAACCATCCAAGAGTTTAGAAACTGAAAGTAAATTCTTTCAAAAACTCAGAACATAAAAACAATTCTTCAAAACTATTACAGTATTATTTATGAAAATAAGTCTTGCCACTCCCACTGCTTCACCTGACACTTTGGTAGTATCTCCTAAGTATACTTTATTCTCTAAGCATCCGGGTTACTTTGAACCCCTTTGAGCTTTGGATAATCTGACTTCTAATGTCCTGCCTTGCCACACTTGAAGCACTTGCCTTTCGGCTCCTTCTTTTTGGAAATCTCCAGCTTAGGCCCATGATTAGCAGTCTTCTGGGTCTTCTTCTTCTTCTTTTCAGCTTTAGGCCTAGAAGAAGATTCTGAAGCCCTGACTATGACTAAAGCTTGTTTTCTCTCTTGGAAGAGGCCTTTAACAGAAACCAATGCAGCTAAGAGCTCGGATAGAGTATAAACTCTCTGTTCATATTGTAATTCAGCTAAAACTGCTCAACGTTTTGAGACAAGCTCTGGAGTATGATGTCAACCTGGGTTTCCCCATCGATCTTGTTGGAGTATAATACATAAGCTATGCTTGTATTGTACAGTTTCCCAGTTTAATATATCAATTTGTGTTTCAATTATATTTTGTTGTGCATATATATGTCCATTTATATTATGTAAGTAGATGATGAGGTGTCTGGTGTGACACAGTAGATCTCATAATTGTTTGAAAGACATAATATATAAATGAGGTTCGTAACCGAGACAGCTTTGGACAAACTGTCGGTCTAGGTTATTATATGATTCAGATAATTAGTTTGTCTAAACTAATTGAATCATATAGATATGCCCGGGGCATATTGAACTTGACTTTTAGGAATAATTTGTCTTGTACTGATTTAATAGACAAATCGATCCTTGTATTCTATCTCTAAATCCCTAGACTCGAGTGGGCATGAGGATTAGACATAGTGTACTTTGATCTGCCAATGGGTGAGGTCAAATGTGGCCAATAGTCTCGGTGGGTTGGGTGCGCGTGTTTAGTTACTTGGTGTGCTGCTACTTGTCGAAAGGAAACCATGTACCGGTGCGTATGGGATGATGGTGCTCCCGAGATGAGCTCGAAATGTTTATTATACTAAACCTGGCCGGTGGACTTATGTCCGGTATAATAAAAAGGTCGAGTGGTACTAGTCTCGGAATTAAAGAAGTTAATTAATTAATTTATCAATAAATTAATTTTAATTAACGAGCACTATATCTTTGATGTGGGGAGATTAATGAATATAATTTAATTAAGTTGTTCCGGAAGCAATTCTGGCGTAGGATGGTAGTGCCAAAATTAATCCGTTAGTGGTACGATTATTTTTGTAATGGGTTAATTGAATAGGTAGATTTAATTAATTAATTGGTTAATTATTCTTAAGGGTTAATACAGTAATTAACAAAGTGGAATTATTTAATTAATTCCTAAGGGTTAATTAAGTAATTAACAAAGTGGAATTATTTAATTAATTAATTAAGTCTTACGTTTCAATTGGAATTAGGAAATCCTAGAGATTAGGAAATCTTATAGGATTTGGTTTATCCTATGAGATTGGTTGCCTAATTAGATTTAGAAACTAATTCATTACCTAAACCCATTAGGAAGACCAATCCTAAACCAACTTGGAGTCTCTCTTGTAACTCTATAAATAGACAAGGGATTAGCCATTCAAGACGACACAATTCAATAGATTCATTATTCAAGAATCTAGAGAGATAAAATTCTAGAGAGAGAAATTTCTTTCTCTCTCAAGAATGAATTTTTAAGCTTGGGGCGGCTGGTTTTTACCATTGAAGTGGTCGAAAATTCTTGTCCTTCTGGGCAGCCCGTGTGTAGCTTTCTCTCTCTCCGGGCAGTGCGTTTGCATTACGTGCTAGGTGCAGAGGTGCTGAATTTTTTCAGCAGGTCGATTGGGGTGAGTTGCTGATTAATTGACTTCTAGATTGTTGCCCACACAACAATAGGTCATAGTCTTGAGGCATACAAGAGAATCACCAGGTGCACACTTCAAAGGTATTTTTCTAAAGTTCCACTTTAATTAGAAATTTTTGTTGCGTGGTAAATCGAGCAAGTGCAAACCCAGATCCTATGTGGCAAATTCTTTCAGATCTCACCTCCAAAAAAAAAAAAAAAACTCAATCTCATTGATGTCACTAATCATCTCAAGTACGTGGTCTCTCATAGGTGTGCCCTCAGCCATCTTGTTAGTCATGATGTATTTCTGGGCATACCTCAGTGAGCACGAACTTGTATTGCTCAGCCGTGAGGACAATGTCAAAATTGCATTTCCAATCAATGTAATTTGGGCAAATTAGCTTGTTCTCTTTTAGTATGTCAGATAATGGATTAACGCCATATGGAAAGTTGAAAGTAAATAAACATAAAAGTTTAAGTATTTTATCTTTTTAGAAAATATTTACACCCTCAAAAAAAATATAATCAAATCAACTAACATCTTGTTCACAGGGATTCACGCAAGTCATGTTAGTTTGAACGTTTACGCTAGTCCACATTCGTTCGAGAAGAACCAAGTTCATTAATTTTACTATCTGACCAAGGGATCCATTGATCAATGAAATTAATAGTCGATGATTTTAGCCTTACACATAAGTAGTGCAATCTCGTTCGGAGGAATACTACAAATAGTATAATAAGCGTATGCCATTACGTGACTTCTGTTGTGTATGTGCCCTTTTAAGGGCTATATAGACATTTATCATTTGATTGATGATTTATCAGATGAGTTAATTTCATGAATATAATATTCTTGTGCATATTTGAATTCATGAAATCGATCCGCCAAAGGAAACGCTCAATGGATTGAGTAGATCATGAGTGATTATTTTGAGTAGTACTCGTACAAGGATCCTTAGACCAGAAATCACTACATGGTCTTAGGTGGATTGTAGTGTGCTTTGACATACACCTAATGGGATCGTAACAGGTTGCCAAGTACAGGTATGATTGGGTACACTATGTGTCACACTAAGATATGTAGGTGAAGTGATGGGACTACAAGTCTCTCTTAAGTGAGAGATGATATCTTGGCCACTTGATAGTGAACTGAGAAGTGCATGGCCATGCCCGAGAAATGATAAGTGTTATCATTAGCTCGAATAAAATCAGTGTCACTAAGAAATCAAGTAAACATTTAGCTAAATAAGGATGATGGTTCCATGTCTTATGCTAAACGAGATATCAATGTAGAGGACCGTGCGTAATATGCAAGAAAGGTTGTGTTGAATCACCATTCGACCCTCCGTTCTGAATTGGGTAGTCATTATGTCTTTCTAGAGACCATTAATGACTTATGGATTAATTAATTACATTTAATTCCATTGCCAATTTGGAATGAGCCTACAGGATCGCACATAAGAGGGTTCGATGATATAGAATTGCCTGCACTAAGTATAATTGTTATACTTAGACATATAGTATTTAATTAAATAGTTTAATTAGATATTATTGAGAAGTTCTGTTGTATTAATTAAGAGTTAATTAAGTACCTAGGAACAATTGGGATAGGCTGATAAATCAAGGGACCTAATTGCAATTGAGGTTCTTGATCCATCAGTCTGATCCATGGGTCAATGGGTTGATCCATGGTTTTGATAAAACCCAAGTAAGTAGAAAGTAATAGTAAATTTAATATTACTTTTATATTTTATAAAATTTAGTTTGTTACTGACTTGTAGTATGTGACTCTATATATCTAGAATATGTGAGTCAAATATGGGATACGAGTTCTTTCGAAAAAAAAATAGTTTACCAAAAACTATTCTCAACAATTTCTCTGCCGCAAAATAGGCTAGCACCTCTCTGTGAGAATCCCGGTGCTTGAGTGTAGAGTGTTATTCAACGTAAGAATTTTTTGTGGTGATCAGCGTAAGAAAGTTTGGACTAACATCAAAAAAGGATCCAGGTGCGGCAACCGATTACGCTACGCAGGTAAGCTTTAAAAGCTTTAAATGTAGGCTATTATTAACACTAAACAGACTATTAGGCTATTTCCACTGCGTTTTTTTAAAAACTAGGCCTAATCGATCCCAACAACTTCTAAGTTTGTTAGCAAGGATAGTACGCCGTAGTTAGAGAGAGTGTCGCATTCTCCAATTTAACTCACTATAGTCATCCCTTTAGAAATTCAATCTACTGATCTTATGAATTAGACTCATCCGATATGGAGGAAGGCCCTAATGCCAATGTGCAAGTCTATTCATATCACATTTGAATTCGTAATGGAGGCCACGGTGATATCAAGCAACCGCTCCCACTTAGATTTTCAAATTGAGGGTTTTTCTGGTTTTAATATGCAATTTCTTAACCTTAGTTATTTGTACACATAAAACCACATGTTTTTAATCATTCCTCAAAACATAAATTAAAAACATGCAAGCAACAATCAAGACAATAAAAGCGGGAAATAAATACGAAATTAAAATTTCTCGACCATTGTGGCCTTCTTAATTGTTGCTCCATTTTGTTTCCTTGTTGACACGTCTTGTCGCATTGCTTCCACTCACGATTTGGACTCCTTGCAATCCATCCGGATTTTCTTGATTTTCTATGTAATTCTTGGAATCACCCAAGTTATGATAAAGCATAAAATCCATGAATCCAAGTTGCCCACAATAACGTATTCGCCATTACATATCTTCCTAAATACAAGGCTTGATTTTCAAGGAAAATAAAGACGACATTTGATAGAATAAATCGTACTACAGATTTAATCTGATCCTACACGACTTCCAATTCATGGTTATTACTATTACACACATTCACATTCAAAAAACCAACCCAGTCTTGTATCAGGGTTTATAAATGAAAACTGAATGCATAAACCGTAATAGCCGGGATAATAACCACCTGCAATAAAAGCCCATAATAAATCGAACAAGTATAAAGCCAAAACCTCGGCTCTGATACCAATTGAAGGAACTAGTCGATCCGGGCCAAATCAAAAATTTCACTTTCGTGCTATGTATTCCTGAATCGGAAACATTCAATCGAGCCCAAATACTAGTATAAGTTCCTTTGAACCCGATCTAGCTTATACTTGTTCGATTTATTTTACCTATAAAAAATTGAATCTTTAAATTTAAGCGGAAACATTAAAGATTCCACCTTTGACGTGAGTCCCTCGAAGAAATCAATTGAGAAAGATAAAAACTTCCACCTTTGAACCAAATATCCGACTTTTGAAGCTTCTCCCGCAAGAAATCCCTCGAATGTCTCCAAGATAAATTCGAAAGTTGTGTGGGCAACTATCTACCGGATAGGTCCGTCAAAATCCATGAAAATCAGCTCAATAAATTCGCCAGAAAACTGCTCAAATTCGCCATAAATTCTGGACTAAATCTGTCGGAAAAACTGGACAAAAACAGCCAGAAAAAACTGGACCAAAACCACCGGAAAACAGGATCAAAATCCGCCAGAAAAATTGACCAAAAACCCTCTAAAAAACTGGACCAAAACCAGCTAGAAAACTAGACCATAACCCTCTGGAAAAATCTGGAAAAAACTGCCGGAAAATCTGGACAGCAGATAGGAAATTCTTGTCAGAAATAAATCAAAGCCCATCATTCCTTTTCCGAGATCTAGCCTTCCTTCTCCGAGATCTAGCCTTCATTTTCCGAGAGAAATGAAAAACCGACTTCGAGTGGGTCTTAGTTGCAAGATCTAAGTCCCTCTCTAGGCCTTTCTCTCTAGAGGCAAGACTAACTTGTCTTCTAAGTTTATTAGTTTCTTGAAAGGTCAAGACATTTTGTATTTATAGAAGCTTCAAGGGAGACCTATTGGGCTTTTGAGTTGGGCTTTCTAGTTGGACTTTTAATTAATTTCTAAGTTTTTACTAGACTAATTAATTCCAATTGACTCAAGGATAATTAATTAAATAATTAAATCATCTTTTCAATTAATCCAACACATAATTAATCATACCACTAATTGATTAACTATGAAACTACCGCTCAAATAGAAATTGCTTCCAGGTACCACTTTAATTATTCTATTATCTACCCACGTCAAAGAAATAGTGCTCGTCAATTTATTAATTTACTTAATTAATCAACTTCTTATCATCCAAGATTAGTACCACTCGACTTTATTACTTTGCCAAACATAAGTCCACCTTTCAGGTTTAAAATAATAATCCCTCCGAGCTCATTTCGAGAGAACCATCACCCCAGACACACAGGTACATGGTTTCCTTTCGACAAGCAACAACATAATTAGAAATTAAACACGTATACCCAATCTACCGAGATTATAGACCTCAAGTTACCACACTCTTGGGCAAATCAAAGTACAATATGTCTAATCCTCATGCCCGCTCTAGTCTAGGGATTAAGAGATAGAATAGAAGACTCGAATTAACTATGAAGATCAATACAAGTTAGATCCTAGATCGGTCCTGCTCAATATGCCCCAGGCACATCCGTATGATTCATTTCGTCCAGATAAACAAATCTCAAAATTATTCAATAACTTAAATCGACAGTATGTTAAAACTATCTCAGTCACGAGCATTATTTATATATCATGACTTTAACCAATAATGGGATCTACTGTGTCACAACAAATACCTCATCATCTGTTGGGATCGGAGGCATGTTTTTCAAAAATTTACGCATCGGATTCATGCCAATTCCAATTTTAGTGTTTAATTAATCCTACGTTCAAAGCTTATAAAGCTGACCCTCGTTGCGTAATCGGTTGCCGCGTCTGGATCCTTGTTTGATGTTGGTCCAAACTTTCTGCTCCGGTTACATTTGTCACCACCAAAATCCTTCCTTGAAGGACTCTCTACTTTCAAGCACTAAAGTTCTTTGCAGATTCCGTGCTAGCCATTTTTGCCTACGGAGAGAGTTTGGGATTTTGTGTATATTTTTGCTTGTTCAGATTTTCAGATTGAAAATCATCATCCTACTACAATAATATCCCTAGGATATTTGTAGAGTTGAAATTTCCAAAATCAGTATTGTAATCAATCAATTATTACTTAATTGATTTAATCATATTCCTAATCAGTATTATTACCAAATATTATTTTATTGATTCCAAATCAGTATTAAATAATATTTACTTATTCCAAATCAGTATTAAATAATACCTTAATGATTTGGGTTATACACCAAGACCATGAATCAACCCATGATCCATGGATCGGGCTGATGGATCAAGAATCTCAATTGCAATTAGGTCCCTTGATTTATCAGCCCATCCCATTTGTTCCTAGGTAATTAATTAACTCTTAATTAATACCACAGAACTTTTCAATAATATTTAATTAAACCATTTAATTAAATCTTCTTTATTTAATTATAACAACTATACTTATTGTAGGCAAGAATACTTATTCTACATCATTGAACTTTCTTATGTGCGATCCTGTAGGCTCATTCTAAATTGGCAATGGATAACTCAATCTAATTAATTAATCCATAAATCATTAGTGGTCTCTAGCAAGACATAATGACTACCCAATTCTGAATGGAGGGTCGAATGGTGATTCAACACAACCTTTCCGAGAAAACTGCGTACGATCCTCTACATTGATATCCAGTTTAGCATAAGGCATGAAACCATCATCCTTATATAGCTAAACGTTTACTTGATCTCTTAGTGACACTGAATTCATTAAGCAAATGATAACTCTTGTCATTCCTTGGGCACGACCATGCACTTCTTAGTTCACTATCAAGTGGCCAAGATATCATCTGTCACTTAAGAGAAACTTATAGTCCCATCACTGCACCTTCATACCTTAGCTTGTCTCATAGTGTACCCAATCATACCCGTACTTGACAACCTGTTACGGCCCCGTTAGGCGTATGTCAAAGCACGCTACAATTCACCTAAGACCATGCAGTGATTTTTTGTCTAAGGATCCACGTACGAGTACTACTCAAAAAAATCACTCATGATCTAAAAGTCCATGGAGTGTTTCTTTTGGCAGATCGATTTTATGAAATTAAATATGCACAAGAATATTACTATCATGAAATTAACTCATCTGATTATAACATCAATCAAAATGACAAATATCTGTATAGCCCTTAGAAAGGGCACATACACCAACAATCTCCCACTTGCCCGTTGAAGGGCTACGTTCTAAACATTTTAAGACCAAACTCTATTACATGTCTCTCAAACTTTGACTGTGGTAGAGATTTTGTGAGAGGATCTGCTATATTGTCGCCTGACCCTATTTTGCGTACTTTAACATCTCATCGATCGATGATCTCTCGAATGAGATAATAACGTCTGAGTATGTGTTTGGTCTTCTGGTGTGACCGAGACTCCTTTGCTTGAGTGATGGCCCCGTTATTATCACAAAAGAGGTTTATCGGATCTTGGATACTCGGATCACTCTGATGTCTGACACAAACTTCCTCAACCAAACAGCTTCCTTTGCAGCATGTGATGCAGCAATATACTCAGATTCTGTTGTAGAGTCGGCTGTGGTATCTTGCTTCGAGCTTTTCCAAGTCACCACACTGCCATTCAGGCTAAAAACGTATCCTGATTGTGACTTCATGTCATCTTGATCAGTCTAGAAAGTAGCATCAGTGTAACCTTGTACGATGAGCTGTTTTTGTCCTCCGTGCACTAGCATTAATCCTTTAGTCATTCGCAAGTACTTCAGGATTGCCTTGACTGCAGTCCAATGATCTATACCTGGATCTTGTTGGTATCTGCTTATCATTCTTAGTGCATGTGCGACATCCGGTCAGGTACGTAACATGGCATACATGATAGATCCTATTGTCGAAGCATATGGGACTCTACTCATGCATTCCTCTCCTCTTTAGTAGAAGGACATTGGTTCTTCTTTAAAAGAAGGCCATGTCTGAATGGTACCATACCATTCTTAGAATTAGACATATTGAACCTCTTCAATATCTTGTCTATATACCCTTATTGACTTAGTCCTAGAAGCCTTTTAGACCTATCTCTATAGATCTTGATACCTAGTATCATTTTGGCTTCTCCTAAGTCTTTCATAGAAAATACACTCCCCAACCATTGTTTGATGTCTTTCATCATGGGAATGTTATTTTCTATGAGTAGGATGTCATCCACATATAGGACGAGAAAAACATTCTTGCTCCCACTAACCTTGTTGTAAACACAAGGCTCATCTTCGTTCTTTATAAAGCCGTAACCTTTTATTGCATCGTCAAAACGAAGATTCCAACTTCGAGATACTTACTTTAGTCCGTAGATAGACCTCTGAAGCTTGCATACACGATTTGGATGCTCTTGATCGATGTATTCCTCAGGTTGTTTCATGTAAACATCCTAGAGTAGGTTTCCATTTAGGAAAGTCGTCTTAGTATCCATCTGCCATATCTCATAGTCATAATATGCAGCTATGGCAAGCATAGTCCGAATTGACTTGAGCATCACGACAGAGGAGAAGGTTTCATTATAGTTTATACCATGAGTCTGTCTGAAACCTTTAGCCACTAGTCATGCCTTAAGATCCCACTAGGTTTTAACTTGAAAATCCACATGCAATCGACAACCTTTGCCTGAACATAAGGATCAATCAAAGTTCACACTTTATTGTTCCTCATGGATTGCATTTTAGATTCCATGGCTTATAGCCATTTATCTGAATCCAGACTTTCTAAAACCTGTTTGTAGTTCATGGGCTTATTAGAGTCCACCAAGATCAAATCTTCATCGTCAGTCACAAGAAATCCGTATCTCTTGGGTTCATGAAGAGATCTACTAGACCTTCTAGGTTCTTGTGTTGTTGACTATGGTTGCTCATGTTCATGAGTTTCTATGTCAACTTCCATATGAGTTTTTGTAGATTGTTCTACATTCTCTTATGATTCTTGAACTGTTGGTTTACGTTTAGGCATTTAATTCTAAATTAAATGGCGGAATTCCTAAACGCTAAAGGATTCGGGTCTTACCCTTGACGCGTAATTGGTTGTGCAGCCGCCTGGATCCTTTGGGAAGATTGCGTTCACCACCACAGAACAATTCAAGCGAATTGTCTCTACGTTCTTGCACTGGAGTTCTCTCAGAACCGGTGCTAGCCCCAAACTTTGCCTGTTTTAGAGAAAACCTTTTTCTCTGGGAAGAATAATTTTTTCTTTTCTCGGAAGAACGTGTCTCCTGAAATCTGATTGTTTGTTAAAAAATTTCAAACGTATATTTTAAAAACTGAGTCTGTTAAAACTTTTTTAACAGACTCCAGATACTTCTCTGATTTTAGAGAAGTATCTGTTTTAATTAATTATAAATAATAATTAATAATAATTAATTAATTATTTACTGAGTTGGGTTTTACCAACACCATGGATCAACCCATTGATCCATGGATCAGGCTGATGGGTCAAGAACCTTAATTCACAATTAGGTCCCTTGATTTATCAGCTCAACTCAATTCTTCCCAGGTAATTAATTAACTTTTAATTAATACCATAAAACTCTTCAATAATATTTAATTAAACCATTTAATTAAATATTATCTATTTAAGTATAACTCTTATACTTATAACAGGCAATTTTAATTAATTCTGAATCATCGAACTCACTTATGTGCGATCCTGTAGGCCCATTCCAAATTGACAATGAATAAATTAATCTCATTAATTAATCCATAAATCATTAGTGGTCTCTAGCAAGGCATAATGACTACACAATTCAGAACGGAGGGTCGAATGGTGATTCAACACAACCTTCCGAGCATACTACGTAATGTCCTCTACACTGATATCCAGTTTAGCATAAGGCATGGAACCAATCATCCTTATATAGCTAAACGTTTTACTTGATCTCTTAGTGACACTGAACTTAATCAAGCAAATGATAACCCTTATCATTTCTTGGGCACGGCCATGCACTTCTCAGTTCACTATCAAGCGGCCAAGATATCATCTCTCATTTAAGAGAGACTTGTAGTCCCATCACTTCACCTACATACCTTAGCGTGACTCATAGTGTACCCAATCATACCCGTACTTGGCAACCTGTTACGGTCCCGTTAGGCATATGTCAAAGCACACTCTAATTCACCTAAGACTATGCAGTGATTTCTGGTCTAAGGATCCTCGTACGAGTACTACTCAAAAGAATCACTCATGATCTAACAGTCCATGGAGTGTTTCTTTTGGCGGATCGATTTCATAAAATTCAATATGCACAAGAATATAATTTCATGAAATTAACTCATCAGATAAATAATCAATCAAACGACAAATGTCTTATTTACATAAATAACCCTCAAAGTTTATTTACATAAATAGCCCTCATTAGGGCATATACACCAACAATCTCCCACTTGCCCGTTGAAGGGCTATGTCTTAAACTGTTTAAGACCAAGCTCTATTACATGTCTTTCAAACTTTGACTGCGGTAGAGCTTTTGTGAGAGGATCTGCTACATTGTCGTCTGACCCTATCTTGCAAACTTTCACATCTCCTCGATCAATGATCTCTCGGATGAGGTGAAACCTTCTGAGTATATGTTTGGTTTTCTGGTGTGACCGAGGCTCCTTAGCTTGTGCGATGGCCCCGTTATTGTCACAGAAAATTTCTATCGGATCTTGGATACTCGGTATCACTCCGATGTCTGACACGAACTTTCTTAACCAAACAGCTTCCTTTGCCGCATCGGATGCAGCAATGTACTCAGACTCTGTTGTAGAATCGGCTGTTGTATCTTGCTTTGAGCTTTTCCAACTTATTGCACCACCATTCAGACTAAACACGTAGCCTGATTGTGACTTCATGTCATCTTGATCTGTTTGGAAAGCAGCATCAGCGTAACCTTGTACGATGAGCTGTTCTTGTCCTCCATACACTAGCATCAATCCTTTAGTCCTTCGCAAGTACTTTAGGATTGCTTTGACTGCAGTCCAATGATCTGTTCCTGGATCTTGTTGGTATCTGCTAGTCATGCTCAGTGCATGTGCGACATCCGGGCGAGTACATAACATGGCATACATGATAGATCCTATTGCCGAAGCATATGGTACTCTACTCATTGTATCCCTCTCCTCTCTTGTTGAAGGACCTTGGTTCTTCTTCAAGAGAAGGCCATGTCTAAATGGTACCTTACCATTTTTGGAGTTAGACATATTGAACCTCTTCAATATTTTGTCTATGTACCCTTCTTGACTTAGTCCTAGAAGCCTTTTTGACCTATCTCTATAGATCTTGATACCTAGTATCATTTCGGCTTCTCCTAAGTCTTTCATAGAAAATACAGTCCCCAACCATTGTTTGATGTCTTTCATCATGGGAATGTCATTTCCTATGAGTAGGATGTCGTCCACATATAGGACAAGGAAAACTATCTTGCTCCCACTAACCTTCTTGTAAACACAAGGCTCATCTTCGTTCTTTATGAAGCCGTAACCTTTTACTGCCTCGTCAAAACGAAGATTCCAACTCCGAGATGCTTGCTTTAGTCCGTAGATGGACCTCTGAAGCTTGCATACACGATTTGGATGCTCTTGATCAATGTATCCCTCAGGTTGTTTCATATAAACATCCTCGAGTAGGTTTCCATTCAGGAAAGCCGTCTTAACATCCATCTGCCATATCTCATAGTCATAATATGCAGCTATGGCGAGCATAGTCCGAATGGACTTGAGCATCACGACAGGGGAGAAGGTTTCATCATAGTCTATACCATGAGTCTGTCTGAAACCTTTAGCCACTAGTCGTGCTTTGAAGATCCCGCCAGGTTTTAACTTGAAAATCCACTTGCAATCGACAACCTTTGTCTGAACAGGAGGATCAATCAAAGTCCAAACTTTATTGTCCCTCATGGATTGCATTTCAGATTCCATTGCTTGTAGCCATTTATCTGAATCTGGACTTTCTAAAACCTGTTTGTAGTTCACGGGCTCATTAGAGTCCACCAAGATCAAATCTTGATCGTCAGTTACGAGAAATCCGTATCTCTCAGGTTCATGACGAGATCTACTAGACCTTCTTGGTTCTTGTGTTGTTGACTCAGGCTGCTCATCTTCATGAGTTCCTATGTCAACTTCCATCTCAGTTTCTGTAGATCGTTCTACATTCTTTTGTGGTTCTGGAACTTCTCCGAGTTCTATTCTACTCCCACTATCTTTCTTGTAGAGAAAATCTTTCTCTAAGAAAGTGGCTCCCCGAGCAACAAACACTTTGTTCTCAGTTGGATTGTAGAATTGATATCCTTTAGTTTCCTTAGGATATCCCACAAACAGGCATTTGTCAGTTTTAGGTTCAAGCTTACTACTTTGTAAACGCTTTACATGAGCTTGACAACCCCAAACTCGTAGATATGACATATAGGGTTTTTGACCCGTCCACATCTCATATGGAGTCTTATCTACTGCCTTAGATGGAATACGATTTAGTAAGTAGGCAGCTGAAAGGAGGGCATAACCCCAAAAGGACATAGGGAGAGTCGCTTGGCCCATCATAGATCGAACCATATCTAATAAGGTCCGATTTCTCCTCTCGGATACACCATTCCATTGAGGTGTTCCTGGTGGAGTCAGCTGTGAAACAATTCCACACTGTTTTAGATAGCCATCGAACTCATCATTAAGGTATTCACCTCCCCGATCGGAGCGAATAGCCTTAATCCTTCTATTTAACTGATTTTCTACTTCATTTTTAAACTCTTTGAACTTTTCAAAAGTTTCACTTTTATACCTCATTACGTAGACATAACCATATCTACTATAGTCATCGGTAAAAGTCACGAAGTATTCAAATCCACCTCTGGCTTGTGTGCTCATCGGTCCACATACATCTGTATGTATTAGTGCCAATAGCTCACTAGTCCTCTCGCCTTTCTTGCTGAAAGGACTCTTCGTCATTTTGCCTTGCAAACAGGGTTCACACGTGTCATATGATTCGAAATCAAATGAACCAAGCACTCCATCTTTATGAAGTCTTTGAACTCGTTTCTCATTTGCATGGCCTAGACGACAGTGCCACAGATATGTTGGACTTAAATCAGATTGAATTAATTTGGCTTTCTTTTCAATGTTATATACCGGTTTCTCTTGGGTCAAATCCAAGATATATAGGCCATTGCACAAATTTGCAATTCCATATAAAACATCTTTTTGATATAAAGACAACGATTTATTACCAATAATAAAACGAAATCCTTTAATATCCAAACAAGAGATTGAAATAATATTCCTACTCATAGTAGGCACATAATAACAATTCTCTAATACAATGTTTAAACCGGAAGGCAAAGACAAAATGTAATCTCCAACTTCAACGGCTGCAACTCTTGCCCCGTTGCCCACTCGGAGATCTACTTCGCCTTTCTTTGTCATCCTTCTATTGCTCAGTCCCTGCACATCAGTACAAATGTGAGCCCCACATCCGGTATCTAATACCCATGAGGTGGACATAGAAAGATTTATTTCAATAACAAAGATACCTGAAGCCGAAGGATTCTGTTTCTTCTCTTCAAGAAACAGCTTGCAGTTTCTTCTCCAATGCCCCTTCTGATTGCAATGGAAACATACTGCGTCCTTCTGAGCATTTTTCTTAGCAGGAGGAGTTTGAGGCTGAGCCTTAGGAGCAGTCTTACTGCGAGGCTTCTTGTTTTCAGCAACTTTTGCCTTGCTTTAAACTTTCTCTTGTTGCCCTTACCTTTTTCCACAACAAGTACTGGCGTTGCCTTCCGAAGGGTTTGCTCAGTATTTTTAAGCATTCCATGGAGCTCAGGAATCGTCCTTTCCATGTTATGCATGTTGTAGTTCACCACAAAGTCATTGTAATCATCAGGCAGTGAAGCCAAGATGATGTCAATGGCTAACTCTCTAGAAAGAGGTGCATTTAATCTCTCTAGGGTATCAATATACCCCTTCATCTTGATCAAATGCGTGCTTACTGACGAACCCTTCGCCATCTTGCACGAGATCAATGCTTTTATCGTAACGAACCTTTCGTTACGGGCTTGTTCACGGAACATTTCCGTTAGTGACACATAAATTTGGAACGCTTCCGAATTCATGAATTGTTTCTGAAGCTCGCCTGACATAGTCGCGAGCATCAGACATGTCACGTCATCGGAATCGCTTTTCAGCTTTTCCCATGCTCGTTGAACCGCAGCCGTAGCATTTACTGGTGGTTCAGGTAAAGCAGCATCTAAGATATTTAGCTTCCTTTCTTGTTTGAGAACGATTCTCAAGTTTCTTTCCCAATCTAAGAAGTTTGGACCAACAAGCTTTTCTTTGTCCAAAATGCTTCTTAGAGTGAGATTAGATGTATTAGTGCTAGTAGATGCCATTTCTACAAAAGAAAATGCAAAATATTAGAATGAGTTTTAAAATATTTTCCACAATAGCCAAAATTGAAATCCCAAACAATTTTGTGTTGGTGCTAGATTGTGGGCCGAAAATCCACAAAGAATCAACCCCAGTCTTGCTTTGGCAAGTATCGTAGGGATTGGGCTCTTTTGGTAGGCAACGTTCAAATCACATCCCTATGTAATTTAACGATTTCCAATTGCATCACTATGCAACTTTTCGGTCATAGGATGAACATTCCAAATGTTTGACACCATCCTATCTTTGCAAAATTAATCCCTAGTCAACTTATCGGGTCAAGCTAGGATTAATTTTCCCAAGTTAAACCATCCCTCAAGGCATCACATCAATAGACACCCACACAGTTTTTCCATAACAAGTGGTAGTGATAAAGTCGAGCATCTAATACCCAAACAGTTTTTCCACTCATTAATGGTAGTGATAAAGTTGGGCACTATTATGTGACAACCCGCCGCACGAAGAAAACCTGAGGCCCTTGGGCTCTCCAAGTCCACCAGACGTTCAACGCTCAAGCGGGCCCCCAAGTATGGAAGCAAAATCAACTCGGGTTTTTGGGATTTTAGTTTGATCGGCTTAACATGCATTGTCGTTTTCATTCATTCACAAAACATAAAATTGCGAAAATGCGATGAATTGGGCTCTAATCTATTACATGGCCTTTTAACAAAAAAAAACTTCTTTTTGGGCCTTCATTTTGGGCTTCCGTTCCTGAGCTCCACCATGGACTCCTTTGGAACCTCCTTTTTGGGCCTAACTATTACATAATTATTTAATAGGCACGCAGGCCCAATATTAAAATGGCTCGCAGGCCCAAAAAATTTAAATAATAAATTTTAAGCCCAATTCATGCATAAAAAAACACACAAATGCATATGCTTCATACAAGCCAATTTTATTAAGCCGAATCATTTAATTAGGGATTGTGTAACTCTTACACTATTAAAATTGATCGTGTCATGATCAATTTTAATCAATCCCATATTCATTCATTTTTAATCGAATGATGCATGAACATGCTAACATAATTATGATGCTTCACATAAAATTTAAACAATTTAAATTTAAGCATCATAATTAAATAAAATAAATAAATAACAATTAATTAATCTAATTAATTATTTATTTATTTATCTTTTCTAATTATCCTAATCTAATTAAGATAATTTATTTCAAAATTCAAATTTATAGGATAAAATTCTAAATTAATCCTATCTTTATCTAATAAGATTATTTAATTAAAATCTTATTAAATAAAATTCAGAAAAATTTTAAAATTTTAATTTTCTGAAACTCTTGGGGTCATTTCGTAAATAACCAAAATTCTGGGCTTAGGGTTTAAGGGAAACAAAACTGCTGGGGCTGGTTTGTAATTTTTAAAACGTTTAAATTTTTTCAGCTAGGGTTGGCTTGCGAAGGGGCATTTCCGAGATTAGAGAGTGCGGCGGGGGCAATTTAGTCATTTCACCCAATTAGGGCACCAGCCCCCCCCGCCGCCTCCTTCTTCTTCCCCGGTGACCTGCGATCGGATTTCAGCAGCTTCCTCGAATCCCGGCGACATTCGCCGTTCATCTCATCCGGCACCGATCGTCGTCTCTCCGTCGTTTCAATCGTTCGGCGACCAGAACATTTCCGGCCCCAATGGCGATTGACCAGCCGCTAACCCATCGACCGCTTCAATGAACGGCGACATGGATTCCGGCGACGCGGATGACCCAACACCCTGCGGAGATAAAAAAATAACCAGCAAGTAGTTTATTCGAAAGCAAGCTTCCCGACTAGTTTCGAAACAAAACCAAAAACAGAAATCGGCGGATATTTCCGGCGAACGGTTTTCAAAAAACAACAGCCCAATCAATTGCAAATCAAAACGTTTTTGACACCCAATCAACATAAAATCGTTCCCCATTAATAAACGAACAAAACCCATGGAAAAATCAGGCCAAAAAAAAACAATTTTTAGCAATATTCGTTTTTCCGGCGAACTTCTGGCCGGCCAGAAAATTTTCCGGCGAAGATTTCCCAGAATCCGGCGACCCTCGACAGCAACTTTTAATTAAAACAATTTTAATTAAAACAATTAACCAGGCTCTGATACCACTGTTGGTTTACGTTTAGGCATTTAATTCTAAATTAAATGGCGGAATTCCTAAACGCTAAAGGATTCGGGTCTTACCCTTGACGCGTAATTGGTTGTGCAGCCGCCTGGATCCTTTGGGAAGATTGCGTTCACCACCACAGAACAATTCAAGCGAATTGTCTCTACGTTCTTGCACTGGAGTTCTCTCAGAACCGGTGCTAGCCCCAAACTTTGCCTGTTTTAGAGAAAACCTTTTTCTCTGGGAAGAATAATTTTTTCTTTTCTCGGAAGAACGTGTCTCCTGAAATCTGATTGTTTGTTAAAAAATTTCAAACGTATATTTTAAAAACTGAGTCTGTTAAAAGTTTTTTAACAGACTCCAGATACTTCTCTGATTTTAGAGAAGTATCTGTTTTAATTAATTATAAATAATAATTAATAATAATTAATTAATTATTTACTGAGTTGGGTTTTACCAACACCATGGATCAACCCATTGATCCATGGATCAGGCTGATGGGTCAAGAACCTTAATTCACAATTAGGTCCCTTGATTTATCAGCTCAACTCAATTCTTCCCAGGTAATTAATTAACTTTTAATTAATACCATAAAACTCTTCAATAATATTTAATTAAACCATTTAATTAAATATTATCTATTTAAGTATAACTCTTATACTTATAACAGGCAATTTTAATTAATTCTGAATCATCGAACTCACTTATGTGCGATCCTGTAGGCCCATTCCAAATTGACAATGAATAAATTAATCTCATTAATTAATCCATAAATCATTAGTGGTCTCTAGCAAGGCATAATGACTACACAATTCAGAACGGAGGGTCGAATGGTGATTCAACACAACCTTCCGAGCATACTACGTAATGTCCTCTACACTGATATCCAGTTTAGCATAAGGCATGGAACCAATCATCCTTATATAGCTAAACGTTTTACTTGATCTCTTAGTGACACTGAACTTAATCAAGCAAATGATAACCCTTATCATTTCTTGGGCACGGCCATGCACTTCTCAGTTCACTATCAAGCGGCCAAGATATCATCTCTCATTTAAGAGAGACTTGTAGTCCCATCACTTCACCTACATACCTTAGCGTGACTCATAGTGTACCCAATCATACCCGTACTTGGCAACCTGTTACGGTCCCGTTAGGCATATGTCAAAGCACACTCTAATTCACCTAAGACTATGCAGTGATTTCTGGTCTAAGGATCCTCGTACGAGTACTACTCAAAAGAATCACTCATGATCTAACAGTCCATGGAGTGTTTCTTTTAGCGGATCGATTTCATAAAATTCAATATGCACAAGAATATAATTTCATGAAATTAACTCATCAGATAAATAATCAATCAAACGACAAATGTCTTATTTACATAAATAACCCTCAAAGTTTATTTACATAAATAGCCCTCATTAGGGCATATACACCAACTCTGAGTTCTATTGTACTCTCATTGTCTTTCTTGTGCAGAAATTTTTTCTCTAAGAAAGTAGCTCCTCGAGCAACAAACACTTTGTTCTCAGTTGGGAGGTAGAATTGATATCCTTTGGTTTCTTTAGGATACCCCACAAATAGGCATTTGTCAGTTTTTGATTCAAGCTTATTACTTTGTAAACACTTTACATGAGCTTGACAATCCCAAACTTGCAGATAGGACATATAGGGCTTTTGGTCCATCCATATTTCATATGGAGTCTTATCTACTGCCTTAAATGGAATACGATTCAATAAGTAGGCAGCAGAAAGGAGAGCATAAGCCTAAAAGGATGTAGGTAGAGTTGCTTGGCCCATCATTGATCGAAATATATCCAATAGGGTCTGATTTCTCCATTCGGATACACCGTTCCATTGAGGTGTTCCCGGTGAAGTTAGCTGTGAAACAATTCTACACTGTTTTAGATAGCCATGGAACTCGTCATTCACCTCCCCGATCGGAGTGAATAGCCTTAATCCTTCTATCCAACTGATTCTCTACTTCGTTCTTAAACTCTTTGAACCTTTCAAAAGTTTCACTTTTATGCCTCATTAAGTAGACATAGCCATATCTACTATAGTCATCGATAAAAGTAACGAAGTATACGAATCCACCTCTGGCTTGTGTGCTTATTGGTCCACATACATCCGTGTGCATTAGAGCGAATAGCTCACTTGTTCTTTCACCTTTCTTGTTGAAAGGACTCTTTGTCATTTTTCCTTGCAAACAGGGTTCAAACGTGTCATATGATTCGAAATCAAATGACCCCAGCACTCCATCCTTGTGAAGTCTTTGAACTCGTTTCTCGTTTGCATGGCCTAAACGACAGTGCCAAAGATAAGTTTGACTCATATCAAATTTAATTGATTTAGCCTTCTTTTCAATGTTATAGACCGGTCTTTCTTGGCTCAAATCCAAGACATATAGGCCGTTGCACTAATTTGCAACTCCGTATAAAATATCATTCCGATATAAAGATAACGAATTATTACCAATAATAAAACAAAATCCTTTAATATCCAAACAAGAAATTGAAATAATATTCCTGCTCAAAGGAGGTACACAATAACAATTCTCAAGTTCAATGTTTAAACCAGATGGTAAAGATAAAGTGTAATCTCCCACTTCAACAGCAGCAACCCTTGCCCCATTGCCCACTCGGAGATCAACTTCACCTTTTCTTGTCATCCTTCTATTTCTGAGTCCTTGCACATTAGTACAAATGTGAGCCCCATATCCGGTATCTAATACCCATGAGGTGGACATAGAAATATTTATTTCAATAACAAAGATACAGGCTTGTTCACAAAACATTTCCGTCAGTGACTCATAAATCTGGAATGCTTCCAAATTCATGAACTGCTTTTGAAGCTCACCTGTCATATACGCGAGCATCAAGCATGTCACATCATCGAAATCACTTTTCAGCTTATCCAATGCTCACTGAACAGAGGCTGTGGCATTCTATGGTGGTTCAGGTAAAACAGTCTCTAAGAGATGTAGCTTCCTTTCTTGCTTGAGAACTATTCTCAAGTTTCTTTCCCAATCTAAGAAGTTTGGTCCAACCAATTTATCCTTATCCAATATACTTCTTAGAGTGAAGTTTGAAACAACATTAGAGCTAGATGATGCCATTTCTACAAAGAATAAATGCAAAATATTAGGATGAGTTTTTAAAATCATTTTCCACAATAGCCAAAATTGAAATCCCAAACAATTTTGTGTTGGTGCTAGATTGTGGGCCGAAAATCCACAAAGAGTTAACCCCAGTCTTGCTGTAGCAAGTATCGTAGGGATCGGCTCTTTTGGTAGGCAACCTTCAAATTACATTCCATGTAATCTAATGCTTTCCAATTGCATACCATGCAACTTTTCGGTGATAGGATGAACATTCGAAATGCTTGACACCATCCTATCTTTGCAAAATTAATCCTTAGTCAACTTATCGGGTCAAGCTAGGATTAATTTTTCCAAGTCAAACCATCCCACGAGGCATCACATCAATCGATACCTACATAGTTTTTCCATAATGAGTGGTAGTGATAAAGTTGAGCATCTGGATACCCAAACAGTTTTTCCACTCATTAACGGTAGTGATAAAGTTGGGCACCTATTATGTGACAACCCGCCACACGAAGAAAACCTGAGGCCTTTGGGCTCTCCAAGTCCACAGACGTTCGACACTCTGGCGAGCTCCCACGCATGGAAGCAATTTATAACTTAGGTTTTTAGGGATTTAGTTTGAACGGATTAACATGCATTTCGTTTTTCATCATTCATAAAATATAAAATATAAAGTGAAAAATGCAATGAATTGGGCTCTAGTATATTACAAGGCTTTTAAAACATTGTCTTCATTTGGGCCTCCATTATTGGGCTCCAACTCCATGACTCCGTCTTGGCTTGTTGGAACTTCTTGGACCTAATTTCTAATCTATTCTATTACAATAAATTTTAATAGGCTCGCAGGCCCAATTTAATTGGCTCGCAGGCCCTAAATTAAAACAAAATAAACAAAGCCCAATTCATGCATGAAAAAACACATACAATGCAAGTGTTTCATACAATCCCATTTTAATTAAGCTTGTCAATTTAAAAGATTGTGTAATTGAATATTTCCAAAATATTCTATATTATTAAAATTGATCGTGTCATAATCAATTTTAATCAATCTTTCCTCTTGTTCAGTCATTTGTGAAAAATGATGCATGAACATAACAAATATGTATGCAAATACTTAAACCATTTAAATAAATCATACCATATTTAAAGGCATAAATAAAGAATAAAATTAATCAAATTAATTATTCTATTTATTATCTAATTATCATAATCTCATTAAGATAATTGATTTAAGATAATTTTAAAATCTTAAAATCCAATTTTAACATTTTAAAACTAGAATCTAATAAGATTTGATTTAATTCCAAAATTAAGATTTTAAATTCTTACCAAAATCAGAAAACAATTTTCTTTAAAATTTTGGGTCAATTTTATGATTAACATAAGTCCTGGGCTTAGGGTTTAAAGGAAAATAGAACTGCTGGGGCTTGTTTGTAATTTTAAATAAAATTCTGGCAATGTTTTGAGAAGGACTCAAAGTCCAGGGACAATGTTTGCAATTAAAACCATTTTAAAAGTAGTTGTCCCCTTTTGGTAATTAGAGGATGTGGCAGGGGTAATATAGTACATTCGCCCATTTAGGGCTTTAGCCAAAAACATCGCGCCCCCTTTCTTCACCGGTGAGAAATCGGGTCACCCTCCTCGGCGACGATCTACTTCTCCCGGTGAAAAAAAAAAACGCAGTGCCATCATTCATTTGGCTTTCCCTGATCGCAACTCTCCCGATCGCGGCTTCCCAAATGACGGAGACCGCAGTTCGAAGACCCACGAATCATAAGTCACAATCTCCAGCCGTGTCTTCAATCAAGAATCGCGAATCTGGTAGCCCTTATCAGAGAACACCACAGCGTCGAATATCGCTGCCACTCGTTCTTCACCCGCGATCAACTAAACCCCATCGGAGATTAATACATCAACATAAAATGCCAAATCTGAGGGGCTTTGATCTTACGGGACCTTTGACGACTACCAGCAGGAAGAATGAAATGCCCAAAAACCTTTTCCAGCGAATCACTTTCCCGACGAATCAATCTCAAAACCTGCGAAAGAAAACTACTACCAACAAAGCAGTTTTATAAACCAATACACCAAAACGCTAAGTCAAAAATGGAACAATTCCGACCATAACCCAAATTTTGGTGAGCCCATTAAACCAAAAATGAAATCCCAGACTTCATTCAATTCATTTTTCCGGTGGCTATCAAAATTTCAAAATCAGTTTCTCCTGACACAAATTTCCAAAACCTGGTTTATATAAAACGATTTTCCGGCGAGAGACCAAAATAAAATTTTGGGAGAAAAGCCAAAATCAAGAAACAAATTTAACCCAGAATTCAATTCCCTTGAAAATTAAATTTATATTATTACCCAGAAAAAAAATTTCTTGTTTTCTAAAAACACGAATTAAAATTAATCTTAATAAAAAAATCCAATTTACTTTTTATCAAAATCAATTTTAATTTTAACACTAAAAACTTGAGCCTAGCTCTGATACCACTGTTGGGATCGGAGGCATGTTTTTCAAAAATTTACACAGCGGATTCATGCCAATTCCAATTTTAGTGTTTAATTAATCCTATGTTCAAAGCTTCTAAAGCTTACCCTCATAGCGTAATCGGTTACCGCGTTTGGATCCTTGTTTGATATTGGTCCAAACCTTCTGCTCTGGTTACATTTGTCACCACCAAAATCCTTCCTTGATGGACTCTCTGCTTTCAAGCACTAAAGTTCATTGCAGATCCGGTGCTAGCCATTTTTGCCTACGGAGAGAGTTTGGGATTTTGTTTATATTTTTGCTTGTTCTGATTTTCAGATTGAAAATCATCATCCTACTACAATAATATCCCTAGGATATTTGTAGAGTTGAAATTTCCAAAATCAATATTGTAATCAATCAATTATTACTTAATTGATTTAATCATATTCCAAATCAGTATTATTAACAAATATTATTTTACTGATTCCAAATCAGTATTAAATAATATTTACTGATTCCAAATCATAATTAAATAACACCTTAATGATTTGGGTTATACACCAAGCCCATGAATCAACCCATGACCCATGGATCAGGCAGATGGATCAAGAACCTCAATTGCAATTAGGTCCATTGATTTATTAGCCCATCCCAATTGTTCTCAGGTAATTAATTAACTCTTAATTAATATTACATAACTTTTCAATAATATTTAATTAAACCATTTAATTAAATCTTCTTTATTTAAGTATAACAATTATACTTATTGTAGGCAAGAATACTTGTTCTGTATCATCAAACTTTCTTATGTGCGATCCTGTAGGCCCATTCTAAATTGGCAATGGATAACTCAATCTAATTGATTAATCCATAAGTCATTAGTGGTCTCTAGCAAGACATGATGACTACCCAATTCAGAATGGAGGATCGAATGGTGATTCAACACAACCTTTCCGAGCAAACTGCGTATGATCCTCTACATTTATATCCCGTTTAGCATAAGGCATGGAACTATCATCCTTTTATAGCTAAACATTTACTTGATCTCTTAGTGACACTGAATTCATCAAGCAAATGATAACTCATATCATTCCTTGGGCACGGCCATGCACTTCTCAATTCACTATCAAGTGGCCAAGATATCATCTCTCACTTAAGAGAAACTTATAGTCCCATCACTTCACCTACATACCTTAGAGTGTCTCGTAGTGTACCCAATCAAACCCGTACTTGGCAACCTGTTACGACCCTGTTTGGTGTATGTCAAAGCACACTACAATTCACCTAAGACCATGCAGTGATTTCTTGTCTAAGGATCCTCGTACGAGTACTACTCAAAAGAATCACTCATGATCTAAAAGTCCATGGAGTGTTTCTTTTGGCGGATCGATTTTATGAAATTAAATATGCACAAGAATATTACTATCATGAAATTAACTCATCCGATTGCAACATCAATCAAAACAATAAACATCTATATAGCCCTTAAAAAGGGCACGTACACCAACATCATCTAGTCATATGATATAAGTAGACAACATGTAATTATATACTGAAACACAATCGATATGAAACTAAGAAATAGTTTTTCTTATAAGCAAATCTTTTAAGTATTCATAATTAACAAAACCATCCTCAATTAGAAGGATGTCAATCCCTGTCTAAAAATACACCAAAATTGTGACACAAAGGAAAGTTAAAGCAAACATGTAACATGAATGAGTTATTTTGAGTCTATACAATAAACGGTATGTTGGGCTTAAATACTAAAGTTTTGCTTGTATTAAACTATTTTTCCCAGTTTTATATATCGATTAAATATTTTAGTTAAATTGTTTATATGTTTTACAGTTTTAATTATATGCTTTAATTTTGTGATGTATGTTAGATGCATATTTTAAAGCATGCTGGTTTTATGTTTGCACATAACTTAGGATTAGTTAATTTCATGTTAAAACCAGAAAAACCCTACTTTTAGAAATCTAAGTGGGAGCGGGTTGGTTAATATTGCCATAGCCTCCATTACGAATTCATATGTGATGTAGGTAGACTTGTGCGTTGGCATTAGGGCCTTTCTCCATATCAGATGAGTTCAACCATAAGATCACTGGCTTATGAATTTCTAAGTAAGATGACTGGAGTAAGTTGAAATAAGAGAAATGCGATAACCTCTCCATCTGAGACACACTATCCTAAGGTAACAAGCTCAAAAGTCACGTAATGGCACACACTTAGTATATGATTTGTAGTATTCCTCCCATCGGGGTTACACTGCTTATTTGTACGGCTAAAAGGCACTGATTATTAGCTGCATTGATCAATAGATAGTTTGGTCAGATAGTGTAGTTAATGAACCTAGTTCTTCTCAAACGAATATGGGTTCACGTAAACGTTCACACTATCGTGGCTTACAAAAACCCCGGTGAATTAAATGTCTGTGGATTTAATTATTGTTTGAAGAATGTCAATAATTACTTGAATTTTTAAAATTCTTGAATTTATTTGCTGAAACATTGTCTATTTGTTTATTTATCATCTTCGATATGACGTTTAATCCGTTAGCTACGATATTGAAAGACAACAAGTTAATTGGTCTATACTATGTTGATTGGAGTTGGAATTTTAACATTGTCCTGACGACTGAGCAGTATGAGTTTATGCTCACCGAATTTTGTCTAGATGTGCCCAATGATGAATCTCCTCAAGAAGATAGGGATGACTATGCGAGGTGAAGAAAACCGGATGAGATGGCGCGGTGTTACATTCTGGCCTCTGTGTCGAATGTTCTGCAACATTAGCTTTATCTAATGGTCTCCGCTTTTAACATTTGATAGAGATGTTTGATCATCAATGCTGGACAGCAAGGCAAACAGTCATGAGGAAAATTATGAATACCAGAATGGCTGAAGGCTCATCAGTGAGAGATCATGTGCTTCATATGATCAGTAACATCAATGAAATAAAAGTGTTAGGAGGTGAAATTGATCTGGAGAGTCAGATCGATATCATTCTTCAGAGCTTACCTTCTAGTTTTGAGCAGTTTCAGGTAAATTACAATATGAATCAAAGAGTTTATACTCTTCCCGAGCTCCTAACAGCATTGGTGTTGGCCGAAGGCATATTCCATGAGAAGAAGCAAACATTGGTCACAATAAAGGTTTCTAGTTCCTCTTATGCGCCTAAAGGCAAGGACAAGAAGAAGAAAAAGACCAAGAAACATACTGCCAAGCTAGACATTGCAAAGAAGAATAAGAATAAAAAGACAAATGCTTCAAGTGCAATAAAATGGGATATTGGAAATCGGATTGTCCAAAGCTCAAGGGTACGATAGTTTCTGCCTTAATTACTCAGACATGTTTTGCGACGATTCTCATAGATACTTGGTGTGTGGATTCAGGCACCACTGACCATGTTTGTAATTCTTTGCAGTAACTCGGAAGCTTAGAGAAGGCGAGCTGGAAGTCTACTTGGGCGACACTACGACAATGTCAGTGGAAGCAGTGGGAGTACTTACTTTGATTTTCGAAAATTCTAGGATAGAATTAGCTGATTGTCTTTATGTATCGAGTTTTAGAAAGAACCTTATTTCGGTTTCTAAACTCTTAATGAATGGTTATAAGTTTATTTTTTATGATAATTCTTTTGTTATTAGAAAAGAAGCAAACTTGTTTGTTCAGGTTCATTAGTAACCCCAGAAAAGATCATTGGAAGACAGTAAAATGAATTCTCAAGTATTTTCGCAAAACGAGAGACCAACTGTTGGTCTATCAGGTGCCTGAGCTAGTACCCCGAGGTTACACAGATTCAGATTTCCAAGGCGACAGGGACACGAGAAAGTCTACCTCAGGGTATGTCTTTACTTTGGGAGGTGGAGCCATAGTTTGGCGGAGTGTCAAGCAGAAATACGTGGCAGACTCTACCATGGAGGCTGAATACTTTGCAGCATCAGAGGTAGCGAAAGAAACAGTATGGCTCAAGAACTTCTTAGTGGACTTAGACGTGATTCCTGGTTTGCTGAAGTCGATCACAGTGTACTGGGACAACAACGGTGCAGTAGCAAACTCGAAGGAACCATGAGCCCACAATGTGAGTAATCATATACAGCGCAAGTACCATCTTATACGAGATATCATCAAGAGGGAAGACGTGGTCATGACAAAGATAGAATCGAAAGATAACCTTGCAGATCCATTCACGAGGAGATTGACAGCAAAAGTCTTCGAGGCTCACATGGAAGGCATGGGGATCAGATTTTTAGTAGAGCAATGAGTGTTTTTCTAGATATTATTGTAGTTGTAGGATTAATGTAGTTTTATACTTTAAGTGCAGCTTAAGTATTAGTGGGAGATTTTTGGGTTTAAATACTAAAGCTTTGCTTGTATTAAACTATTTTTCCCAATTTTATATATCGATTAAATGTTTTAGTTAAATTGTTTATATTTTTGACATATATCATTCATTTATATTTTGTAATTAGATGATGAGGTGTCTAGTGTGACACAGTAGATCTCATAATTGGTTAAAAGGCATAATATATAAATGAGGTTCGTAACTGAGATAGTTTTGGACACACTATCAGTTTAGGTTATTATGTGGTTAAGAAATTTGTTTGTCTAAACTAATTGAATCATATAGGTTATTATGTGGACACACTATCATATAGGTATATTGAACTTGACCATTTAGGATGAATTGTCTTATACTGATTTAATAGACTATTCATTCCAAGTATTCTATCTCTAAATCCCTAGACTTGAGCAGGCATGAAAATTAGACATAGTGCACTTTGATCTGCCAAAGAGTGAGGTCAGTTTTGCTTAATAGTCTCCGTTGGTTAGGTGCGTGTGTTTAGTTGATTTGTGTGTTGTTGCTTGTCGAACGGAAACCATGTACCGATGCGCCCGGGGTGATGGTGCTCCCGAGATGAGCTCGTTATGTTTATTATACTAAACCCAGCTAGTGGACTTATGTCTGGTACAGTAAAAAGGTTGAGTGGTACTAATCTCTGATTATAAAAAGTTAATTAATTTATTTATCAGTAAATTAATCAATTAACGAGCACTATATCTTTGATGTGCGAAAACTAAAGATTAATTAATTTAGTTATTCCGGAGGCAATTCTGGTGTAAGAAGTGCCATAATTAATCCGTTAGTGGTACGATTAATTATGTATTGGTAATTGGCATAGGTAGATTTCATTAATTAAGTAATTAATTAGTCCTTGTGTTAATTGGTTGTGAATCAGACCAGAAACTGGATTAAGGATAAGTGAATCCTTGTGTCAGTTGGTTGTGAATCAGGCAAGGAACTGGATTGGGGATAAGTGAATCCTTGTGTCAGTTGGATGTGAATCAGTCCAGGGACGGGATTGAAGTAAATCAAAAACCCAATAGGAAGGCTAATCCTAAACCAACTTGGAGTCTATCTCGTAACTCTATAAATAGACAAGAGATTAGCAATTCACATACACAATTCATAAGTTTTCAAGACAAGAAAACTAGAGAGAGAAATTTCTAGAAAGAGAATTAAATATCCCTCAAAGTGGACTATTCAAAGTCTTCTAGAGGTGACAGTAATCCAAGTCAGTGGCGTCGGGTTTTCCTTTGTGGCCGGCGGCGCGTGGATTATTTATGCGCATGAATGAGACGCTCTCGGGCGGTGCGTGTGGTGTTCGCGCAGGCGGAGGTTGGTTTTTCTGGAAATTTTGGTGGTGGTTTTTGATCAATTACTGGTTAGTTCATTGCCCACATAACATAAGGTCAAGTATTGAGTCATACAAGAGAATCACCTAAGCACATGCTTTAAGAGGTATTTCTTAAACTGCCGCTTTAATTAAGTATATATTGTTGCGTTGCAAATGGAACAAGTATAAGCTAATATCCTGCGAAATGTTATTTCAATCAAGGATTGGAATAGCGATTATGCTAGAGTCTAGGTCTGGTCAAGAGTTCCGATTCTTGAATGCATTACACGAAAGTGAATTTTTATCCGGGCCGGCAGATAATCTTTCAATAGGTATTAGAGCCTGGGTTTTGGCTTTGTGGTTGTTTGATTTGTTACATGGTTTTGTTTGCAGATAGTTTAGAAATCCCAGCTATCATGGTTGTGTTTGTATGTTTTAATTAAACCTCGGGACATGTCCGGGTTATTTTTTTATGAATGCTTGTAATAGTAAAACCACGTGTTGGAAGCCGTGTAGGATTAGATGAAATCTGTTATAGGATTTTTTCTATGTAATTTTTGATTTTTTGAGATGCCTTGTAGTAGGAAAATTTTATGTAATCGAAGGCGTTATGTTGGACAACTTGATTTCATGGGTTTTGGTTTATCGCTAATTCGAAGAAAACCAAGAAAACCTAAAACGAATTGCAAGAAGACCAAATAATGCAGTGGGAGTGAAGCAGAATGTTAATGAAAGGGGAGGAGACAGCGACGCCAGCGACAACTCGCCGGCGGGAGCTGCCGCCAGCCCCGACAGTAGTGCCACTCAGCAACTACTACGTGGCGCACAAGGCAGTAGCGCTGAGCGTTGCACCCCTCCAGCAAGAAGGCTCGCACGCAGGGCCCCCTCTACGTGCGACCGAGAAATTACGCGTGCACGACCCATTTGGTTAGCGCGTGCGGCCCTTTTTTCCTACATTTGTCAATTTTTTTTGAAATCCAGTTTTTAAGAATCAATCCATCGAGTGACGTAATGGGACACGAGATCAAGGCGGCATATGGAAGCAATTAAAATGATAATAGTCAGGAAATTTATTTTATGCATTTATTTCCTGTATTTACAGTTTTAATTCTATCATTTAATTTGTGATGTATGTCAGATGCATATTTTAAACCATGCTAGTTTTATGTTTGCACATAACTTAGGATTAGTTAATTGCATGTTAATACCAGAAAAATCCTCGTTTTAGAAATCTAAGTGGGAGCGAGTTGTTTAATATTCCCATAGACTCTATTAGGAATTCATATGTGATGTGCGTGGACTTGCGCATTGGCATTAGGGCTTCCTCCATATAGGATGAGTTCAACCATAAGATCACTAGCTTATGAATTTTTAAGTAAGATGACTAGAGTAAGTTGAAATAGGAGAAATACGATATCCTCTCCATCTGAGGTGCACTATTCTAAGATAACAAGCTCAGTATTCACGTAATAGCACACATTTAATGTATGATTTGTAGTATTCCGCCCATCGAGGTTACGCTGCTTATTTGTATAGCTGAAAGGCACTGACTATTAGCTGCATTGATCAATAAATCATTTGGTCATATAGTGTAGTCAATAAACCAAGCCATTCTCAAATGAATAGGGGTAGCGTAAACATCCACACTATCGTGGCTTACGAAAACCCCAGTGAATGAGATGTCGGTGGATTTAATTATTATTTGAGGGATGTTAATAATTCATTAATTTTTTGAAATTCTTGAATTTATTTACTGAAACATTGTCTGTTTATTTATTCACAGTCTTTGACATGGCGTTTAATCCGTTAACTACGATATTGAAAGACAACAAATTATCTCATCCAAACTATGTCGATTGGAGTCGGAATTCGGACATTGTCCTGACAGTTGAGAAGTATATGTTTGTGCTCACCGAAGTTTGTCCAGATGTGCCCAATGATGAATTTCCTGAAGAAGATAGGGATGCCTATGCGAGGTGGAGAACAGTGGATGAGATCGCGCGGTGTTACATTCTGGCCTCTGTGTCGAATGTTCTACAACATCATCTTCATCCCATGGTCTACACTTTTAACATGAAGGCTCACATGAGAGATGTTTGCTCATCAAGACCGGACAGGGAGGCAAGCAGCCATGAGGAAAATTATGAATACCAGAATGGCTGAAGGCTCATCGTTGAGAGATCATGTGATTCACATGATCAGTACCATCAATGAAATAGAAGTGTTGGGAGGTAAAATTGATCCGAAGAGTCACATCGATATCATCCTCAAGAGCTTACCTTCTAGTTTCGAGCAGTTTTTGGTAAATTACAATATGAATCAAGGAGTCTATACTCTTCCTGAGCTCCTAACAGCATTGGTGCCGGCCAAAGGCATCTTCCATGAGAAGAAGCAAGCTTTGGTCACAATAAAGGTTTATAGTTCCTCTTCTATACCTAATGGTTAGGACAAAAAGAAGAAGAAGACCAAGAAACATGCTGCCAAACCAAACATCATAAAGAGCAATAAGCCTAAAGGCAAATGATTCAAGTGTGATAAAATGGGACATTGGAAATCGGATTGTCCAATGCTCAAAGGTACGATAGTTTCTGCCTTAATTACTGAAACATGTTTAGCTGTGATTCCCACAGATACTTAGTGTGTGGGTTCAGGCGCCACTGACCATGTTTTTAATTCGTTGCAAGGGTTCCAAGTAACCCAGAAGTTTAGAGAAGGTGAGTTAGAAGTGTATTTGGACGACACTACAACAGTGTCAGTACAATCACTCGGGAGTAGTTACTTTGATTTTCGAAAATTCTAGGATAGAATTTGCTAATTGTCTTTATGTACCGAGTTTTACAACGAACCATATTTCAGTTTCTAAACTCTTAATGAATGGTTACAAGTTTATTTTTTCTGATAATTCTGTTGTTGTTAGAAAAGATGGCAAACTTGTTTGTTCCAGTTCATTAATTGACAATTTGTTGTTGGTTAAATCAACCACATAATTAAATGTGGAATCATCTAACAATAATAAGAGAAAGAACCTTCTAAAATGAATCAAACCTATCTTTGGCATTTCAGGCTAGGCCATATAAACCTTAGTAGAATTCAAAGGTTAGTCGATGGACCGTTAAAATCATTAGAGATCGATAATTATTGTACTTTCGAATCTTGTTTAGAAGGTAAAACGACCAACGGACCTTTTAAGGAAAAGGATATAGAGCCAAAGAAGTATTAAAATTGATTCACTCTGACTTGTGTGGACCAATATCGGTCCAAGTACGAGGTGGGTTTGAGTATTTTGTGACATTCACAGATGATTACTCAAGGTACAGATACATTCACAAAATGCGCCACAAGTCCTAATGTTTTAGTAAATTCAAAGAGTATCGGGCAGATGTGGATAAATATCATGGTAAGAGTATCAAGACACTGTGATTAGATCATGGTGGTGAGTACCCGTCCCACGAATTTTGAGAAAACCTCAGTGAGGTCAGAATTCAGTCTCAGTTGTCTGCACCTGGCACACTACAGCATAATAGAGTAGCATAAAGAAGGAACCAAACTCTCATGGAAATGGTTAGGTCAATTATGAGCTATAGTGATTTTCCGTGTTCGTTATAGGGTTATGCCTTAGAAACTGCAATGTATATTCTAAATCTTGTACCATCCAAAACCGTGTCTTCAACCTCTACAGAGTTGTAGAACGAGTGTAAGCCCAGTCTAAGACATCTCAGAATTCGGGGTTGTCCAGCACATGTGCTTAAGGCAGATGTGGCTAAGTTAGATGCAATAACAGAAGTAATGTTATTTTTAGGATATCCTAGAGGAACGAAAGGTTGTCTGTTATATAGTCCTAAAGATCAGAAGGTGATAGTTAGTACTAATGCCAGATTTTTAGAGGAGGACTATATTCTAGATCCCAAGCCCAAAAGTAAAGTATTACGAGAAAAACTTAGAAAGCAATCTGATAATCCTGATGCACCAGCATAATTTGATACACCACACACCGCACAAGATATCATTGATGATGCGTCTATACAGGTGGTGCCTCGTCATAGTGGAAGGGTTGTGAAACAACCCGACAGGTTCATTGGCGTGGGGAAAGCCACTGACTTTATCCCAGGCGCGCTTCAACCAGACCCTGTAAACTATAATGAGGCTCTCCAAGATAAAGATGTAGAATTTTGGCGAAAGGCAATAATATCCGAGATGGGGTCGATGTACCACAATCAAGTCTGGGAGCTTATGGACCTACCTGATGGTTTCAAGCTCATTGGATGTAATTGGGTATGCAAACACAAGAGAGGACCTGACGGAAAGGTTGATATCTTTAAAGCTATGCTTTTAGCGAAGGGGTATACTCAAAAAAAAGGAATCGATTATGAGGAAACCTTCTCTCCCCTAGCTATGCTTAAGTCAATCTAGATTCTCTTGGCCATAGCTACTTATTTAGATTATGAGATATGGCAGATGGATGTCAAGACAGATTTTCTTAACGGAAGTCTTGAGGAAACCATCTTCATGCAATAACCAGAGGGATTCATTGAAAAAACCAAGAGTATAAAGTTTGCAGGCTTAAGAGGTCTATTTACGAATGTAAGAAAGCATCAAGATCTTGGAACATCTGGTTGATGAGGTGATCCAATCATATGGATTTACTCAATGCCATGATGAACAATGTGTGTACCGTAGACGTGATAGAAACGCGGTGGTGTTTTTTGCGCTTTACGTAGATGAAATTTTACTGATTGGCAACAATAAGAAAGTGTTATCAGACGTAAAAGCATGGCTGTCCAAACAGTTTGATATGAAAGACTTAAGAGAAGCGGGACATATCCTTGGGAATAAGATAATTCGAGATCGTAGGAAATGTTCACTAACGCTCTCTCAAGATTCAAACATAGACACGATTCTTGCTCGTTTTATCATGCAGAACTCCAAGAAAGGTTTTCTACCCTTAGACACAAAGTGCATCTATCTAAAGAGCAGTCTCCAAAGATTGTTGAAGAGATAGAAGCCATGAGAATAGTTCCTTATGCCTCGGCATTAGGAAATCCATGTATGCAATGTTATGTATGAGGCCTGATATCTATTATGCTATTGGCATTGTAAGCAGATATCAGAGTAACCCTGAAAAAGCTCATTGAGAGGTAGTAAAATGCAATCTCAAGTATTTGCGCAGAACGAGAGACCAAGTGTTGGTCTATCAGGCACCTGAGCTAGTACCCCGAGGTTACACAGATTCAGATTTCCAAGGCTACAGGGAAAAAGATAAAGTCTAGCTCAGAGTATGTGTTTACTTTAGGAGGTGAAGCCATAGTTTGGCGGAGTGTCAAGAAAAAATATATGGCAGACTCTACCATGGAGATTGAATACATTGCAGCATCAGATGCAGTGAAAGTAGCAGTGTGGCTCAAGAACTTCCTAGTGGACTTCCTAGTTGCAGTTTCACAGTGTACTATGACAACAATGTGCAGTAACAAACTCGAAGGAACCATGAGCCCAGTAAGCGAGTAAGTATATACAGCATAAGTACCACCTAATATGAGATATCATCAAAAGGGAAGACGTGGTCTTGGAAAAAATGGCATGGAAGATAACCTTGCAGATCCATTCACAAAGAGATTGACTGCAAAAGTATATGTGGCTCACGTGGAGGGCATTGGGATCAGATATTTAGTAGAGCCATGAGTGTTTTTTCTAGATATTATTGTAGTTGTAGGATTAATGCAGTTTTATACTTGAAGCGCAGCTTAAGTATTAGTGAGAGATTGTTGGGTTTAAATACTAAAGCTTTGCTTGTATTAAACTATTTTTCCCAGTTTTATATATCGATTAATTGTTTTAGTTAAATTGTTTATATTTTTTACATATGTTGTCCATTTGAATAATGTAATTAGATGATGAGGTGTCTGGTGTGACACAGTAGATATCATCATTGGTTAAAAGACATAATATAAATGAGGTTCGTAACCGAGACAGTTTTGGACACACTGTCAGATTAGGTTATTATGTGGTTCAGAAATTGGTCTGTCTAAACTAATTGAATCATATAGATGCCAGGGCATATTGAACTTGACCATTTAGGATAAATTGTCTTATACTGATTAATAGACTATTCATTCCTAGTATTCTATCTCTAAATTCCTAGACTTGACCAGGAATGAGGATTAGACATAGTGTACTTTGATCTGCCAAAGAGTGAGGTCAGTTGTGGCCCATAATCTCGGTAGGTTGGGTGCGCATGTTTAATTGCTTAGTGTGCTGTTGCTTGTTGAAAGGAAATCATGTACCGCTGCATCCGGGGTAATGGTGCTCCCGAGATTAGCTCATTATGTTTATTATACTAAACCCAGCTGGTGGACTTATGTCCGGTATTGTAAAAAGGTCGATTAGTACTAATCTCGAATTATAAGAAGTTAATTAATTAATTTATCAGTAAATTACTAAATTAACAAGCACTATATCCGTTTGTGCCCACACAACGTACGATCAAATTTTGAGTCATACAAGAGAATCACCTAAGTACACGCTTCAAGAGGTATTTCTTAAACTTTCATTTTAATTAAGAATATATTGTTGCGTGTCAAATCAAACAAGTAGAAGCTTAGATCCCGCGCAATGTTATTTCAAGCAAGGATTGGAATAGCGATTGTGCTAGAGTCTAGGCCTGGTCAAGAGTTCCGATTCTGGAATTCATAGCACGAAAGTGAATTTTTTGCCGGGTCCGGACAGATAATCTTTCACGGTATGCATTCACAAAAAAAAGGTAGAGGTAATAGATTTGAAGAGGTGTACCATCCATATGAAAACAAAGTCATTCAAAGTGAGAGCTGGCATGAAGGTTTATATGAAAAAATATCAAACAACAAAGCCATATATTACTCTTGAGACATAGTTGGCTGTATGACACGGATGTCCAATACAACCAAACCAAGTTATTTTCTATGTTTGGCTTGATGTGAAGAATTCTTACAGCTGCATAAGAAATTTATGAATAATAGGAATCCAAATTTTAAGTAAATCAATAAAAAAATCATGTCGTTCTTTTTCATTTTCTGCATTTTTATCTACTATGTCATAAAGAAGTTGGTTCAGGTCGAAATCATGCATTGCTAGTTGATTCAAATCAAATTCAAATGGAACCCAAAGATTAACACCTTTAGATTGTATTTCCTGAGACTCTTTTCGTCTAATTTTTCTTCATATGTATCTTGAACAGCTTGATCAAGCAAACCATCTGCATACATGTCTTGAACAATTTGATCAACCAACCTATCATCATACATATATTGAACAACTTGATCAAGCAACCCATTTTCATACGTATCTTGAACTACTTGATCAAGCAACCCATCTTCATATGTATCTTGAACAACTAGATCAAAAAATTAATCTTCTATATAATGTTCTTTTTCTTCATACGTATCCTGAACAACTTTATCAACATATTTATCTTCAATTATATGATCTACACATACTCGATATAACTCTCTTTCAAACCTTTAACCCATAATGTGAACCAGCACAACCAAAACCAATGTATATAATGAAAACATGAAATCAAAATACGATTTAAAATCATAGGGAAAGGGAATCAATTCTATACTTGGAAGTTGTGGATCCTTGCCAAATAAACGAAAGTTGGGGAAGTTTATTGACAAGATCATAAATCATATATATGATATATGGCAACCAAAGTAAATAAGGATGTATGCAGTCATATTTGCACTATAAAATAGTTATTTGATTTCCGTTTTCCCCCTTATCTGTAATTTATAGTATATTTTCAATTTTTAATATTTATTTAACTATTCTACTAGTTAAATTTTGAGATATATTAAAAATTTGAAATTTTGATTTCTTATTATATTTTGAAAGTTATCCTATATCACACGTTTTTTTCTTCCATTTATAATTTCTGAAAGCTTAAAAATCACAACTTCCTGGTTATTAACCTCAACCAAACTCTGTTCCATATTAAATTCCATTAATTGAGTAAAAATCTAAAAAATCTATTCTTATCTCAAAAATATAATGAGAACTAAAAAAAATTATATCAATATATCTTCAAGGACGAAAATTTTTTGCGGCTTTTGAAATATATGCAATCAAAAAGTGGCGCCAACAATCAAATTCATCTTTCCAGATATCTACAATGCTAGCAGTATTATAAGATGATAGGTCTAAACAAACAGATGCAAGGAAATGTAGCTTATCAAAGTCTGTCAAAACAAACAGAGTCAACGAAAGGTATCTTAACAAAGTATGAAAGTTTCGCATACATAAACATCCGTAGTACACATTTATTTCTCCATGTTGATTTATTTTTCAACGAACATGTTGCATTAATTATACACTACTGAATTTTGTTCCCATTTAATTTCCCAATATCATTTGACTTGTCAAAATACATCATTTTTTAAGTGAATATCGTATTTTTGTATTGACCAAATTACTTGTTTGGTCTCTCTTAATAGGGGTAGTTGCTTTTTTTGGTCCCAGATAATAGTACGACTGCACTATTGGACCCTTAACATTTTGTTATTAGCATTTTTAGTCCCTTTTTACGAAAAAGTTTAGAAGATAACGGATTAACTCATTTGATCGCTAGTCAAACCTAATTTTTTCTTCAAAATGATTTGTACCATGTGTTGGAATTGAATACATAAGCTATGCTTGTGTTGTACTTTTTCCCTGTAATATATCAATTTATGTTTTGGTTATATCTAGTTGTGCATTAATTGTCCAATTATATTATGTAAGTAGATGATGAGGTGTCTGGTGTGACACAGTAGATCTCATCATTGGTTGAAAGGAAACCATGTACCGGTGCATCCGGGGTGATGGTGCTCCCGAGATGAGCTCGAAATGTTTATTATACTAAACTCAACCGGTGGACTTATGTCCGGTATAGTAAAAAGGTCGAGTGGTACTAGTCTCAGAATAAAAGAAGTTAATTAATTAATTTATCAGTAAATTAATTTATAATTAACGAGCACTATATCTTTGATGTGGGAAGATTAATGAATATAATTTAATTAAGTTGTTCCGGAAGCAATTCTGGTGTAGGATGGTAGTGCCAAAATTAATCCGTTAGTGGTACGATTAATTTTCTAAGGGGTTAATTGAATAGGTAGATTTAATTAATTAACTGGTTAATTATTCATAAGGGATAATTCAGTAATTAAAAAAGTGGAATTATTTAATTAATTCCTAAGGGTTAATTAAGTAATTAACAAAGTTGAATTATTTAATTAATTAATTAAGTCTTAATTTTGAATTGGAATAAGGAAATCCTAGAGATTAGGAATCTAGTAGGATTTGGTTTATCCTATCAGATTGGTTGCCTAATTGGATTTGGAAACTAATTCATTACCTAAACCCATTAGGAAGACCAATCCTAAACCAACTTGGGGTCTCTCTTGTAACTCTATAAATAGACAAGGGATTAGCTATTCAAGATACACAATTCAATAGATTCATAATTCAAGAATCTAGAGAGAGAAAATCCTAGGGAGAGAAAACGTTTCTCTCTCCAAGTCAGATTTTCAAGAAAGTGTGCGGCTGGTTTTTTGGTTTCTAGTGGCCAAAATTTTGGCCTTGGTTTATACCAGCTGCGCATAGCTTTCTCTCTCTTCGGGCAGTGCGTTTGCAGTACGTGCTAGGTGCGGAAGTGCTGGATTTTTCTAGCAGGTGGATTGTGGTGAGTAGCTGATCAATTGACTTCTAGTTCGTTGCTAACACAACGTGAAGTCATAGTCTTGAGGCATACAATAGAATCACCAGGTGCACGCTTCAAAGGTACTTTTCTAAGGTTCCGCTTTAATTAGAAATTTTTGTTGTGTGGTAAATCGAGCAAGTGCAAACCCAGATCCTATGTGACAATCCTTTTCAATTGGTATCAGAGCCTGGTTTAGGGGTTTTGGTACATGTTCGATTGGTACATGTTCGATTTATTACATGGTTTAATTTGTAGGTGGTTAAGAATCCCGACTATTATGGTTACGTTTGTATGGGTTTTAATTAAACTCCGGGACATGTCCGGATTTAATTTTATTATGAATGTTTGGAATAGTATAACCACGTGCTGGAATCCGTGTAGGATTAGATTAAATCTGTAGTAGAATTTTTTTCTATGTAATTTCGATTATTTAATTTTCCTAGAAGCCTTGTAGTAGGAAAATTGTTTTTTGTAATCGAAGGCGTTATAGTGGGCAACTTGAATTCGTGGGTTTTGTGTTATCATTAATTCGTAGAAACCCAAGGAAACCTAGAACGAATTGCAAGAAAACAAAATAGCGTGGGAAAAACGAAGGAGGAGGTGACGGCAGGAGGCCGCACCGGTGACGACCGCCGGCAACCAGTGAAGGCAGCAAGGGCCGCTGCCGTGCGGTGCAGCATCTTGCTGTGCCAAGGCACGACAGCTGCTGCTACGCTGCTGTGCTGGGCTGTTGCTGGGCTGTGCTGGGCTGCTGCGCTTATGGGCTGCGCTGGGCTGCGTTTTTGGCCCTTTTTTCTCCAATTTTCATTTTTTGAAATTCAAGACTCTCTCCATCGAGTGATGTGACGGGACACGACATCAAGGCAAAAGATGGAAGCATTTAAAACCATAATAGTCGGGGAATTTACTTTTCGTATTTATTTCCCATATTTATCGTTTTAATTTTTCTGCTTTATTTTTATGCTGTATTTTAGATGCATGATTTTAAAGCATGGCTAGTTTTATGGTTTCACATAACTTAGGTTAGTTAATTGCATGTTAAAACCAGAAAAACCCTTAATTTGGAAATCTAAGTGGGAACGGGTTTGTTTATATCCCCATGGCCACCATTACGGGTTCATATGCGATGTGGGTGGGCTTGCGCGTTGGCATTAGGGCCTTCATCCATTCGGATGAGTCCAGCCCTGAGATCGCTAGACAATGAACTTCTGAGTAAGATGAATAGAGCGAGTTTAACTAGGAGAAATACGACACCCTCTCCATCTGAGGTGCACTATCTAGAGGTATCAAACTCAGAAGTGACGTAATGGCACACACTTAGTGTACGATCTGCAGTATTCCTCCCGCGAGGTTACGCTGCTTACTTGTACGGCTAAAATCACTGACTATTAGCTACATTGATCAAAAGATCGTTGGTCAGATAGTGTAGTTAATGAACTTGGTTCTTCTCAAACAAATGTGGGTTAGCGTAAACGTCCACACTGCGTGGCTTGCGAGAATCCCGGTGGATGAGATGTTGGTGGATTAAGATTATTGTTTTGAGGGAAGTCAATAATTAATTAGAATTTTTCAAAATTCTAGCATATATAACTGAAACATTGTTTGTTTATTTTCCAGTTTAATCGATATGGCATTCAACCCCTTTGCTGCTATTTTGAAAAACAACAATTTAACTGGAACTAATAATGTCGATGGAAGTCGTAACTTGGACACTGTTCTTAGGGCTGAGAGCGCTCCTGTGAATGATCATGTCATTGACATGATTAGTAACATCAACAAGGTTGAGGTAGTGGGAGGCGAAATCGTTGGTGAAACCAAAGTCGATATTGTCCTCCGGAGCTTGCCTCAAAGCTATGAGTGGATTCGGTTGAACTACAACATAAGTAAGATGTTGTGGAGTTCATCCGAGCTCTTGGCAGAGTTGGTGGCGGCTAAAAGTCTTCTTCAAGAGAAGGAGCGAGCTTTAGTCGCAGTCGAAGCTTTAAAATCTTCTTCTGAGCCTGAGGCTGGAAAGAAGAAGAGAAAGCTCGAGGGAGTAGCTAAAAAGGCACATATTGCGCCTAAGCCAGATATTGCAAAGAAGAAGTCGAAAGACGAGTGCTTCAAGTGCAATAAGACGGGACATTGGAAAGCGGATTGTCCAAAGCTTATAAGTACGATAAATTCTGCCTTAATTACTGAGACATGTTTAGCGGCGATTCCCACAGATAGTTAGTGTGTGGATTCAGGTGCCACTGACCATGTTTGTAATTCTTTCCAAAGGTTACAAATAACACGGAAGCTTGGAGAAGGTGAATTGGATATCTACTTGGGCGACACTACAAGAGTGTCAGTAGAAGCAGTGGGAGTAGTTAAGTTGAATTTTGAAAAATCTAGCTTAGAGTTAGTTAATTGTCTTTATGTACCGAGTTTTAGAAAGAACTTGATTTTGGTTTCTAAACTCTTGAAGAACGGGTATAAGTTTATTTTTTCTGATGACTGTGTTGTTATTAGAAGAAATGGAAAACTTATTTGTTCTGCTTCATTGACGGACAATTTGTTTGTGGTTAACTCTAACTCCCCTGTTGCGCAAAACATAGAAATAGATAGCTCAGGATCCAACATTAATAAGAGGAAGAAACCTTTTGAAATGAATCAAACCTATCTTTGGCATCTCAGGCTAGGTCATATAAACCTTAGTAGGATTCAGAGGTTGGTCAATGATGGACCTTTAGGTTTGTTGGTGAATGTGCCCTAATGAGGGCTATTTATGTAAATAGACTTTGAGGGTATTTATGTAAATAAGACATTTGTCGCTTGATTGATTGTTTATCAAATGAGTTAATTTCATGATAGTAATATTCTTGTGCATATTTAAATTCATGAAATCGATCCGCCAAAAGAAACACTCCATGGACTAATTAGATCATGAGTTATTCTTTTGAGTAGTACTGGTACTAGGATCCTTAGACCAGAAATCACTACATGGTCTTAGGTGAATTGTGGTGTGCTTTGACATACGTCTAACGGGGCTGTAACAGGTTGCCAAGTACGGGTATGATTGGGTACACTATGATTCACGCTAAGATATGGAGGCGAAGTGCTGGGACTACAAATCTCTCTTAAGTGAGAGATGATATCTTGGCCACTTGATAGTGAACTGAACGTGCATGGCCATGCCCAAGGAATGATAAGGATATCATTTTCTTGATGGATTCAGTGTCACTAAGAGATCAAGTAAACGTTTAGCTACATAAGGATGATGGTTCCATGCCTTATGCTAAACGGGATATCGATATAGAGGATCGCACGCAGTTTGCTCGGAAAGGTTGTGTTGAATCACCATTCGACCTTCCATTCTGAATTGGGTAGTCATTATATCTTACTAGAGACCACTAATGACTTATGGATTAATCAATGAGATTGAGTTATCCATTGCCAATTTGGAATGGGCCTACAGGATCGCACATAAGAAAGTTCGATGATGCAGAATAAGTATTCTTGCCTACAATTAGTATAACTGTTATACTTAAATAAATAAGATTTAAATAAATGGTTTAATTAAATATTATTGAAAAGTTCTGTGATATTAATTAATAGTTAATTAATTACCTGGGAACAATTGGGATGGGCTGATAAATCAAGGGACTCAATTGCAATTGAAGTTCTTGACCCCTTAGCCTGATCCATGGGTCATGGGTTGATCCATGGGCTTGGTATATAACCCAAATCATTAAGGTATTATTTAAGGCTGATTTGGAATTAGTAAATATTATTTAAATACTGATTTGGAATCAGTTAAATAATATTTGGTAATAATACTGATTTGGAATATGACTAAAATCAGTTAAGTTATAATTGGATAATTACAATATTGATTTTGGAAATTAATTCTCTACAAATATCCTAGGGATATAATTGTAGAATGATGATGATTTTGAATTAGAAAAATCAGATATCAGAAAAATACACTTTTTCTCAAATTCTCTGGGTAAGCAAGATCGGCTAGCACCAACCTGCGAAGACTTTCGTGCTTGAGAGTAGAGAATCCTTCGAGGAAGGATTTTGGAGACAAAAACGCCATCTTCTCAGAGGAGCCAGGCGACGTGCGCAGCCGATTACGCTTCAAGGGTAAAACCTGATCCTCATAGTTTAGAATTTCGCTGTTTAATTAGATTAAACACCTAAATAGTTTCCAACATGAATTATAACAATCCTAAACCAACTTTGGGTCTCTCTTGTAACTCTATAAATAGACAAGGGATTAGCTATTCAAGATATACAATTCAATAGATTCATAATTCAAGAATCTAGAGAGAGAAAATCCTAGAGAGTCCAAGTCGGATTTTCAAGAAAGTGTGTGGCTGGTTTTTTGGTTTCTAGTGGCTGAAATTTTGGCCTTGGTTTATACCAGCTGCACGTAGCTTTCTCTCTCTTCAGGCAGTGCGTTTGCAGTATGTGCTAGGTGCAGAGGTGCTGGATTTTTCTAGCAGGTGGATTGTGGTGAGTAGCTAATCAATTGACTTCTAGTTCGTTGCCCACACAACATGAAGTCATAGTCTTGAGGCATACAAGAGAATCACCAGGTGCACGCTTTAAAGGTACTTTTGTAAGGTTCCGCTTTAATTAGAAATTTTTGTTGCGTGGTAAATCGAGCAAGTGCAAACCCAGTCCTATGTGGCAATCCTTTTCACCATAATGTTTTCAATCCATTTTATGACTCGGTTCCACATGAATGTTCAACCCCTTTAGATTAACTCAAAATCTAAAATGACGGCCGAAATCCTAAACAGGTTGAAAACATCATGGTACAAATTATTTTGAAAAAAAATTAGTTTGACAAGCGATCAAATGAGTTAATCCATTATCTTCTAAAATTTTTTGTAAAATATGACTAAAAATACTAATAAAAAATTTTAAGGGTCCAATAGTGCAGTCGTATTATTATTTGAGACAAAAAATACAACTACCCCTATTAAGAGGGACCAAAAATACAACTACCCCTATTAAGAGGGACCAAAAAAACAATTTGACCTTTGGTATTAGACCAGTGGATAAAAGCATATGTCTATTGTTAATCCTTATTCTTCTCTACTATGCGTAGTGAATCCACTATTATTTATCATCAATTGTAGCATACATTGAAGGAATGGTGATTACAAGTAACAAACGTACTAGAAACAACATCACACTGCAGGATAAAGTTGTTGCACAACAATCTTGTAAGATTATTGTCCACTTTCATCCGACAATAAGAATGAATCAAAGATTTCTGTTAGTTTTTCAAATGCCTCATTATCGCCTTATGATTATGATTTATTTTATACTATTTCTGATTAATTTAAAATCTTAATAGATTTGACTCGTAACGAAATGGTAAACCACGAAGATGACACATTGTTGGATAATGAGTCACAAGTCCAAATTAATGCTGACACCGTAAGTTTAACTTATAGACGAAGAAATAATGAGAGTAACAATTTGAAAATAGGTAAAAACTTCTTGTAATCATACTTATTCTTGTAATCAATTTATGCATGGTTCTGGATTAATTGTACCATTACAATATTGATTTCTACCAATATAGTGAATAGCGGTTTGGAACGTACTTTCCAAATTGAACATCAAACACAACAAAATACAAATGGAAGTGACGAGTCAGATGATAAGGCCATTGGGAAAGAAAAAGGAGGTAAAATTATTTTCATTAAAATATTTAATCAAAATTTATTTTCATTGTTGATGAAATGATAATAATTAATGTAAATGTGTAGATAACAAAAAAAGATGACCAATATATTTATTGGAAATATGGGGCCGTTCAGCACATTTACTACCCATTCATGTTGATTTTGATATGTTTGAAAAACCCATAGGTAAAGAAGTAGATAAATTTGACAAATTTTTAGGAACAATAGCAAGAAATAGCCAGTATTGTCCAATTGATAAGGAAAATTGGCATCAAATTCCACACGAACAGAAGAAGGAGATCTTGGAGACTATTAAGCTAATCTAAAATTTAACTATGTTTTCAACTTGGCCACATTTATGTTATGTCACTAAAGTATAATAATTCATATATTTTGTAGTCAAGATTTGATATGACATTGGTTAGTGAAGAATGAATTTTCACATCCATTAGTTGCAAATGGAGGAGTTTGAAGATTGCCTTAAAAAAAAAGTATTTCTTGCCAAATATAGGGATTGAAAATCTAACTGTAGAGCTAGACGAGTGAGTTGATAAGGAGCAATTTATAACACTTCTAGTTTATTGGAACAAAGTTGAAGTACAGGTGCTGAATGTACATGCCATTTCATGTTTAAAATTTTTATAACGTTGTAATCTTATTGAAATTTTGAAAGAAATTTGATTCTATTTTGCATTTTCTTTTTAAATTTTTTCTCTAGGAAATAAGTCAAAGAAACAAGGAAGCTAGAGCACAAAAAAAGTTAAATCATACAACTGGAAGGAAGACATTTAATGTAGTTGCTAAAAAATTAGTAAGTTCCACCAAATCTTGCACAATTAATTTTGTGAATGACATTTATGGATGTACAATAAATAGAGAGTTAGAATTGTATTCTTTTTCAGAGCATGTTTGGTGTTTCCAAAATTCAGCCAGTAACTTGAATGAAATGAAGATTTTTCATTGCCTCATTTATTGAGAGTAATTTCTTTACTCATATAGTATCATGTTTGCATTCTTTGTGACATCTTCAGGAAAGCATAAATCTCACTCTTTGCTGAAGATTTGTGGTTTAACTGTTTTAATTTATATATGCCAATTGCATCTTGTACTAGAAAATGATCTCAAAGTTCATACTAATAATTACTTTTTACTGTATTTCATGATAAGCTCTGTAGACAACCATATTCATCTTGCAAGCATTGAGATATGAGTTAAAACTTTCCAATTTGCTTGATCACAAATATCACACTTTTGGTCTTCTGTCTCCTTTGTTGAATTTGGGTTCAATTAGACGACTTAGTTTGAGCAGGATTCAAAAGGAAGATTATACATTGCTTTCAAAACATGAAGCGTGGAAGAAAAATAATACTAATTATTATTCTAGTAGGGAAGGAATACATGGCAACAGAAGATAGGTATTTCTTTTGGCACTAACTGGCTGACTTAGGAAATTATTTCATATTATAAGCAAAGTTTATGGCTTAATGTCTAGTATGCATTGACTTATTTATCATTTATTATGTGCTAATATATTAATATTTGAAAATTTTTTAATTTTTTTTTAGATAATAAAAGATGTTGTGACCTGTCCAGGCTAAATTATTTAGGAGCTGCTCAAGTGAAAAGAATGTTGATATTGAAAATTATATTGTAAGTTGATATTCTTGTAATAGTTTTAGCAATAAAGCATATATTTTAATGTTCAAATGTGATAAAAGAAACATCATCTTTTGTTTGTGGTGTGAATATGGAGAATACATTTCTAAGGGATTACGACAAGTGTGGAATAAAATAAGTTTAATATTACAGGAAGAATTTGATAAAATTGAAAATGAATTCCTGGAAGGCTCAAATGATCCAGTGGGTCCCAATGACATATTTGCCCAAGTCATTGGTGAATACCCCCATAGACATGGTCAAATGTGTGGAGTTGGTGTTTCGCTATCAAATGTATGGGGGAAGGTTCCTAACCGAAATCGGAACAAATGCGTCTTGTTGGAAACCAAGAGGCGAGTTATTAAGTTGAGAAAAGAAATTGATGATTTAAAATCAACGATTTCAGGTTCAAAAACAGTTTCAGTGCAACCTCCCAGGTAATTATTCGCTATTACCTTCTACAAATTCATATTTACATTTGATATTAACATTGATAGAAATTATATTTGTATAAGGTTTGTAAGTATTTATTTATGTGAGTTACATATTATATTTTTAGGTTGGAGAATCAGTTTCCCTTCTCAGTCTATTTGACAGTGAATGCCAACCCTTCCTTAATTCTCGAAGGCTTAACTCTACCCAATTGTTGTTCGATCTTTCTAACTACTCCCATCTGTATCTTAACCAATGAATTAAGTGGCAGAAACACTCAACTCACAAGAACGTACTATTATTTAACCTCTTTGTGCGAATTAAATTCCCAGAGGATGGATGACGATTTGGGATTTTTGTCAATCTGGCACAGATTAGTAGCTCAACCAAAACTACTAAACCAACAGGGTGCGTTTTTCTGGCTCCTACACAAGGATACTCACAATCTCGCAAGATCACTCTGAATTAGAGATTCCAGGTGAAAGAAAATCACACAGCTAATACTTTCGAAATTAACAAGATCTAATCTTGAAAATTGCAGCACAAAATTTGTCCAACTCTATTGAAAATTTTGTCCAAGGGGTCTTTAAATAGAGTACAAGATAGTTATCTTTCTTTTCTATAAAGGTAATCTTTTCTTCAATCCTAGTGAGTGAAAGGTTACAAAAATAAATCTATTCTAACTCTATTTGGCGTAGTATTTTTGGCCATGTAGAGAGAGAAAATACAAGAAAATAAAATTCCTAATTAGAAGGAAAAACTCCATCTATCCTAGTTGAATTAGAATAGACTTACAAAACCTTCTAGACTAAGGAAAGTAAAGTGCATTCAAAATAGGAAGAGACTTAACTACTAGTCTCAGATGGGCTTTGCTATTAAGCCTTTAACTCCCTAACCCAATCTTCAACCTTTATTATGGGCTTCAGTCAACATCTAAGTTGCATCTGCAAGTCCATTATCGAACAATTTTGTAACGTTAATGGGCTTGGGCTTCGTGGATGGTAGATGGGCTTGGGCCTGTTGTTGGGCTTCTTCGATCAGAAACTTCAAGGTTTCTTCAATCCGTTCACCTGCTTTTCATCATAGGTCTAACAATATCTATTGATGGATCTCTCTGGCACAGTTATGGATCCACAGTTGGGGTCTCCATGGACTCCCATAGGGAAATTCGTAACTAGGCATGTCTTGAATTTTGAACATGCATATTGATGTTATGTGACATCTTTTCAGGCCCGTTTGAAGGGCTTGACCCATGTATTGGCCTAGGTGTCTTTTGACATGATAAAATCTTCAATTTGGACTCATTCTAAGTCTCTTTGGGGCTCCCTAAACCAAAGCTGCGAAAATCCCTTGTCAGTTTAGGGAGATGCTGTGCAGTTTTAAAGAGAGTAGAGGAAAAGCTCATGATGTTAACATCGCTATTTGATCCAACAAAGATAGTGTTGAAAGGATATCTTCATATCAAATACCAGAACACAGAAGTTGGAAAATGCATGATAGGGGAGAACTGGTGCCAAATTCATATAAGTTCCATCCTTGAACCTAATGAGCAATTGATTAAACCTTTTGGCCATATATCACAAATGATAGACACGCTAGGAAAAATGATTGCTTGGCCAAATCATTTGGTATGTATTAATGTATTATCAATGCATATTTATTTCGATTTCCTTTGAACTTTAAAATTATTGTGTTTTTTTTTTTACATGTCGGTGTCGGCGATATCTTTTAAATGAAGGAACTACCATCAACATATTGCAACTATCATAGGGTTGAGTTAGTGTCAACAACTACTTCCATAATTAGGATCTTATTATATTTCTTCTAAATTTTGCAATATTTTTAACAATTTGAAATTTTGGGGTTCTGTTTGTTTAATATGATGTGAAGATATTTGTCATTGACATGGTTTGTCATATACATTTCTATTTGGTTATGTCCGATTGTGAATGTTCTTATACAGTCAAGGCGTTAAATGCCCTATTGAGGTGCATGGATTATTTATTTTGGCTTCGCACACATAATATTTTCAAATCTGATTGATTGTAACAGGTATATGGAGAAGAAAAATTATGGATTAATAGTATTATGCGGGTAAGATAGGCTTTGTTATTCATAAAAATTTTATTTATTTTACCTAGAACATTTTAGTTTACTGCAACTAATAGAGGCTGTTTATGTGACCATCTGTAACTTGACTGGTGGATCTGAACATCTGTAATGCGAGCAACTCCATCTCACTTGTTTTATGTTCCTATATTATTCTTAGTCCACTCACCAAAGTACATTATAGAGACTATTCATTCATAAGACAATGGGTTTAGGAAAACTCTGAAAATGTAAGCTAAGATTTCACACGAAAAAAAGGGTTAAGAAGCTAAAAAATTAGTTTTATCCAATCGAATGATAAGTATGCATTTTGGTGTCACTGTTCTTTAATATTAGCTCCATAAATCATCTATACGTGCCATTAATAATTGAAGTTTCCATGCAAGGAGGTTATGTGATTGGTTTGGTAGGGATGTCTAGCTTATAAACATTATTTACTTTATAATGGTTAGAAGGTCGATTGGTGTTGCAGGATTAACAAATGATAGCTTATAAAAATTGTTTACATATAATGGTCATAAGGTTTGATTAGTGTTGAAGTATTAACAAATTATAGCTTATAAACATTATTTACTTTTTAATGGTCAGAAAGCTTGTTTGGCGTTGCTGGATCAACAAATGAAATCCCACTGAGTGTTGTAGGATGTGTCCCATTGATAGTTACTAGTGGTGTATGTCTCAGAACATAAATATCAGTCACATTAATTGAACCATATATGAAGAATCCTTGGGGATTTGGCCGAGCAAATACATTCCAAATGCACAAATTGTTTTGCATAAGTTATACTCAGAATCTAAAAAAGTAAATAGTAATGGTGAATTTAAGTTTAAGATAACACCCAAAAGATCTCATTGTGATCAAGTTTTCTTTGTTTCATGAAATTTTCAATACTATCTTAATTTAGAGCTACAAGTATCATCCAGAAGAATTCAAAATTCAAAAAAATTGATGAGCACTTAATAAAGGGAAATCACTTTATAACAAAACATCTCTATGAAAAACTAACCTGATAGATCTCGCCTGGTTCATCGAGAAGGTTTTGTCATACTCATCGCTTGGTGGAGGTGGAAGAGGACCAGTTGTTTGCCCTTGTGAAGTTCATAAATTGCAGTGGAAACTATAGAAAGCATGGGAGATATTATAGTTGTCCAGCATGACAATTGAGGGTAACCATAGAAAGCATGGGAGATAGTATAGTTTCCACTGCCAGCATGAATGTTTGCCCTTGTGAAGTTGGTTACCAAAAAGGAGTATAATTGTCCAGCATGAATGTCCACAATAGTATAGTTTTGTTGTAGCGTGTGAGAACCCTCAATTTCAGCTAGAAGCAGGTTGTGGTTATTAGTCATAAAGTTCAAACCAGTTAATATTCCAACATTGCTTACACAGATTCAGTAGGTTTTTCCTACATATAGAACATTTAGAGATAGGAGACAATAGCTCAAGTACACTAATTGGCATGCTAATCATGCAAGTTTCACTGTTAAGCAATGCAACAATTAAATATTAATTAAGTAATTTTGGTCATGGAAGTTAAGTCATAGAACAGAGAAACATCATTACAACATTTAGAGGGTTATCTATACAAGAAGAAGAATCTGTCTGACAAGGTATATAACATCTATAAATATTGATCTTCAAAATGCAGTTACATTTGTTCTAAAGGACCAATGCTGCTATTCTTTAAACCTTAAAAAAAAATTGCATATTAAATGCCACAATGCACCATTTTGTTTAAAAAGAATATGCCTTGTGGATGGTTGAGTTACTCTACTATATGATGGAAAGAAAATCATACTCGTGTCGTATAACTAGATATTCTACTCAACTAGACTGGAACAATCAGTTATTGATTGTAGTTTATAATTAGTTGTTCCTATAATTAATTATGATTTTAATCTAAAGTACATGGGATAATAAAAAGGGGACTTGGAGCATCCCATCGATTGTATTTTTGGAATATATGCAGAAGAAGTAGAATCTGAACAAAAGCATCATTAATATCGTTTAGTACAGGTGATGAATGGATTGAAGGATGGATGATGATGATGATGAGTAGACATATGGAGGTATCTATGGGTGTTGATTTGCGACTACTGTTCTTGTAAATTTGTATGGAATATGCTTCACAGAATGTGAACTAGGAATGATTTAGTACTAATAATAAACAGAAAAAAACATGAAACAAAGCTAGCTAGGGAGCTAGTTGAGAGACAGGGAGATTGGATAATGAAAGGAGCTTGAAAGGAAAAAACTTGGAAATGGAGGGTCACCCTCTTCATTCTATTGTCTTCTTATCCTTGTTAGATAAGCATGTCTGTATTTTTCTCTCAACCTTCAATTTCACCAAACTTTCTATAATATATAAAATGAAACAATGGATGTTCTACTTATTCCTTCCCATAGACACTCACATAGGATTTTTTTTTTTCTTTATTTCTTCACCATTGATTCTGTTGGAGTAGAATACATAAGCTATGCTTGTATTGTACAGTTTCCCAGATTAATATATCGATTCGTGTTTCAGTTATATCTTGTTGTGCATCACAACAAATTTGACCTTTTAAGACATTTAAAAGTGTCACCAAATTGAGATTTGGTGACATTTTTACTTTTCATGACATTTATGTTAAATGTCACCTAAATATATATAGATAAAATGTCTCGAAAGATTAATTTTTGAGGCAATTTTAAGTGTCTTAATAAATTAAATTTTAGATATTTTAGAGTGTCTTAATACACAATATTTTAAGACATTTTTTGATACCTTAATAGGCTACTTATTAAGACACTCTTTAAGTGTCTTAATAAATTAATGTTAAGACATTTTAGAGTGTCTTGATTAATAATTTTTTAAGACATCATTTAATGTCATGATAAGTAATTTTTGTGACACTTTTAAATAGCATTTATATTATCATTAGTAGACATAATCAAGTGTCAAGAGAAATAACATATTAGGACAATTTTTGCTGGCTACAAAAACACTTTAAATTGTCATTTTATTTATAGATATAATTTGATAAAGAATAATGCATTTTTGCCACTTAATGAAGTCATCTATAAAATGAAGAGGATACATTTGTGATCTCAAATCAATTTATAATTGATGAAGAGAAAAAATAATTGAAGAAACCAATTTGTAATTCCCTATCTCAAATCCTTGTAAACAAATTGAAATTGAAATTTGAATAGAACAATTAAAAGTACATGCAAATTTACACGAGCAAACACCTAATTTCTTTTCTAATTATGATGGTAGTGCTTTGTTAAACCAACCTGCATAAGTAGCTTATTCATTGTCTTTCCAACACAATTGATGAAGTTGACATCCTCCAAAAGCAAACCACTTGCATATTCAATGAGAAGGAATTGGAGATCTTCTGACTCTAGGGTTAATATTTTTTCTGCACTGAGTTTGCTAATACAACAGGTGAAGTTGAGCAAAGAGCAAACCATTCCATAGCATCCCAGTGGATTGGGATTTCGAGAATGTTTGCCAATCCTATTACCTTAAATCATGGTTAACAGCCATAAAACGTACCTTCCAACAGAGAGAATCATCCAAAATTGCTGCTGCATAAGCTTCAAGATTGGAGCCATTTTCCTTAAATAAACAAATGAATTCATAAATGGAGAAAGAAAAGAACAAGAGAAGATATATGGTAGTAGGACAACAGAAAAGCATATAGTAACGAGTGCTTCATTAGTTTCCTAGTCCAGAAATCATTTCTGAATCTCAATTGTCGATTTCTATGTAGTTCCTTCTACTTTAGTGAGCTTGGGATCATGTTACAAGTCACCTTTTAACCAAAATGTTACTTTTCAGCCTTGTTAATCATGCTTAAACATGAAAAATCAGAATTAACAGAAAAAGGTTTCACTCCTCTTTTGAAGTAATCAGCTTCCTCCGAAGTTTAGTATGATTAAACAGAAATTATTCAACTTACAGAGCCAACATCAGTTGAAATGAGTCCCTCAAGATTCTTCATCGGAGGTGAAATCATCCTGCGAAAGTAGTTGTCAAAGGGTCAACAAAAGGGATTCTATCATAATGGTACAAAAGGGATTCTATATAAGGTTACTTGTTCTTGATGTCTGCTTCTCTCCGACCTAGTCGAGGGGTATCAGCAGTAACAATTATAGCCTTAAATCCATTTCTTTCAGCTCTTTGAACCATTAAAGCAGATACATCTCGCCTTCTGTACACCTATGGGAAATGAAAACCATCAACGCCTGCCTCGTAACTTCTTGAAGAAGAAAACATAGAAGGAATGACAGTGACAATGTTAGTAGAGTAAATACATAAAGTTGAAAGAAGCGGATAGCATTGCAGCATGTAGAAACTTCCTCTAAACTGCAGGAAGATGAGAAAGACAAGGCCTGAATAGATAATAAGAAGTTAACATTCATTAATGCAAGTGCTCAGTGAAATTTATTCAACCCTTTCAAAAGAATTGTTACCATAATTGTGTTACATTCTGCAGCTGCTCTTGCTGTTGCAACTTCACCTGAAACAATCAGAACCAATAATTGGATGTCAAATGACAAACACATAAATTCCACCAGAAGTGGTAAACAACATGAAAATACACACCTTCAGGGTGAGGCAATCCATGGAGGCCAGTTGGAGCAATCATAATAGGTGCTGAAGTTTTGTATCCTAATATACTCGTTGACATGTCTATCTTGCTCACATCAACAAGAACTCTTGGCAGAATGCTATAATATTGATACGAAAGGGTTCAAATACTGTTATCATTTTGTTGACTATATGTAATATAAAACTGGTCTTCCGTTGGGAGACTGTTTTGGCTAAAAAAAAAATGGTAAAGAAAGAGAACTTATATCAGATCAGTGTTAAGATGATATCAGATCAATATAAAGAACATATCAGATCAAGGGAAAGAAAATATCAGATCAATGTTAAGAAGATATCAGATATGAAATAGGTACTTAAGATGATTTCAGGAATTGTAGCGTACCAACTTTCATCTTCTGGGATTTTGTATAAGAGAGATCAGATCAGAAAATGAATACATCAGATAAGTATATAAGAGAGATCAGATTACAAAATTAACATATCAGATCAACTCAAAACAGACATCAGATCAATACGAAACAGACATCAGATCAACACGAAACAGACATCAGATCAACTCAAAACAGATATCAGATCAATACGAAACATACATCAGATCACTATGAAACAGAGAGTAACTGTATATTCTTACATGTTCCACCAATCAAAAGATACAGACACCCAACACAACCGCATAGTAATTTATGCTTTTTGGCAGTAACAACTTTATACATTTCTCACTTATTATCAACAAAATTGGAGCTAACAGCAGTTCATAGACATTGCATTTATCAAGGAGATTAACATATTGCTTCACCCTTAATAAAGTGAGCCAACCAAATACCAGTTTCCAATCTTTTATATATGCATTCTAACCTTGAATCTACCCAAAATTGGATTAAACTATAAAAAGAGATTGCTGGAAAGAAAATTCATCAGCAAAAGAGAAACTCATAGCAAAATTTCTATCAGCCTGCATTCTAAGATCTATCAATAATAATGCAACATATACTAAAAATAGTGTTAGTCATTCATCAGAAAAACACTGGAATTCCACCTCTGTACTTTAGCAACAGACTTTCTGTGATATTCCAAAATTGAGAACATCAATCATCCAATTATGGCTTCACAATGTAAAGGATAAAACATTCAGTAACTAAATATTCTGCATATGGAAGAGATTCAGAACTCAATATGAACAATAGAACCACATGAAACAGTATCAAATTAGACTTACTCGTAAACAAAACTGACAAATCATCTAAAACATGAATTTGCTAACAAAAATTCAAACGAAACAGACCAAAGAACTAATTCGATGCTACTATACAATTCAAGAATGAGAAAAATAAATGAAATTAGCTTCTTCGTGATTCCATTAGTGATCAGCACCAATTTATACAGAAATACAGCGCAAAATTAAGACGAGAAAAAGAAATGAAAATAGCTTCTTCACAATTCCGTCAGTAATCAGCATTGCAAATTAACACCAATCATACAAAAATAAAGCTCAAAATCAAAACAGAAATAGGAAAAACAACCTCTGTGTGCGGCATGGCGGTGGAGTGAAGAAGCGGATTGCGAACAGAAATGGAGTGAAACCGGAAGGAACAAAAGCTTCTGGGAGAAGAAGAAGAATTGAAGATGATGAACAGAAACTTTGAAGGTAGAATGTGAGAGTGAAAGTGGAGAAAATTGAAACCCTCTGCGAAACCGACATCCAAATTTGAGGCGGTGGAGGAGTGTAATTGCAAGATATAGCAGAGAAGAATGAGAGAAAACAAAGGGGTTTTTTTTGTTAAGTGAAGATTTGGAAGCGATGGTTTAGAACAGAACAAGAAAACGCCCCGGACTCTTCAAATTATTATAACCCGGTTTTGACCCGCGAATTTTCAATTAAATTATAAGTAAAAATTTTAGTACTGATAAAATGTCATTACAAAAACTGTTTAGTGACATTTTTAATAAATGCCTTTAAAAAAATACTTATATAATGTAAAGACATAAATAAGTGTCCTATATAAATTTTATTACAACGTTTACATTAAAATGTCATTAAAAAAGTGTCATAAAAAAAATTATTATTCAAATATCTTAATAATAGTTATTTTTTGACATTTTTATTAAAATGTCATTATTTTAGTGTCATTAAAAGCTTAAATTGCAGTAGTGATTAATTGTCTATTTATATTATGTAAGTGGATGATGAGGTGTCTGGTGTGACACAGTAGATCTCATCATTGGTTGAAAAACAAAATATATAAATGAGGTTCGTAACCGAGACAGTTTTGGACAAACTGTATGTTTAGGTTATTATGTGATTCAAATAATTGGTTTGTCTAAACTAATTGAATCATATAGATATGCCCGGGCATATTGAACTGGACCTTTAGGAATGATTTGTCTTGTACTGATTTAATAGACAAATCGATCCTTGTATTCTATCTCTTAATCCCTAGACTCGAACGGGCATGAGGATTAGACATAGTATACTTTGATCTGCCAATGGGTGAGGTCAATTGTGGCCAATAGTCTCGGTAGGTTAGGTGCACGTGTTTAGTTACTTGGTGTGCTGCTGCTTGTCGAAAGGAAACCATGTACCGGTGCGTCAGGGGTGATGGTGCTCCCGAGATGAGCTCAAAATGTTTATTATACTAAACCTGGCTGGTGGACTTATGTCCGGTATAGTAAAAAGGTCGAGTGGTACTAGTCTCGAAATTAAAGAAGTTAATTAATTAATTTATCAGTAAAATAATTTATATTAACGAGCACTATATCTTTGGTGTGGGGAGATAAATGAATATAATTTAATTAAGTTGTTGCAGAAGCAATTCTGGTGTAGGATGGTAGTGCCAAAATTAATCCGTTAGTGGTACGATTAATTTTTTAATGGGTTAATTGAATAGCTAAATTTAATTAATTATTGGTTAATTATTCCTAAGGGTTAATTCAGTAACTAATAAAGTGGAATTATTTAATTAATTACTAAGGGTTAATTAAGTAATTAATAAAGTGGAATTATTTAATTAATTAATTAAGTCTTAAGTTTCAATTGGAATTAGGAAATCCTAAAGATTAGGAATCTAGTAGGATTTGGTTTATCCTATCAGATTGGTTACCTAATTGGATTTGGAAACTAATTCACTACCTAAACCCATTAGGAAGACCAATCCTAAACCAACTTGGGGTCTCTCTTGTAACTCTATAAATAGATAAGGGATTACCTATTCAAGATACACAATTCAATAGATTCACAATTCAAGAATCTAGAGAGATAAAAATCCTAGAGAGAAAAATTAATTTCCTCTTCTCAAAGTCGGATTTTTTAGCAATTTAGGGCGGCTGGTTTTTGTCTTGCTTGGCAAAAATTTGGTCTAGTCTTGCTAGCCCCGTGTGTTGCTTTCTCTCTCTCCGGGCAGTTCGTATGCAGTACGTGCTAGGTGCGGAGGTGCTGGATTGTTCTAGCAGGTGGATTATGGTGAGTACCTGATCAATTGGCTTATGGATTGTTGCCCACACAACAAAAAGTCATAGTCTTGAGGCATACAAGAGAATCACTAGGTGCACGCTTCAAAGGTAACTTTCTAAGGTTCCACTTCTAATTAGAAAATTTTTTTGCGTGGTAAATCGAGCAAGTGCAAACCCAGATCCTATGTGGCAAGTCCTTTTAAATGGTATCAGAGCCAGGTTTATGGGGTTTTGGTTCTTGTTCAATGTATTACATGGTTTTATTTGCAGGTGGTTTAGAATCCCGACAATTATGGTTACGTTTGTATGGGTTTTAATTAAACTCCGGGACTTGTCCAGATTTAATTTTATTATGAATGTTTGTAATAGTATAACCACGTGCTGGAAGCCGTGTAGGATTAGATTAAATCTGTAGTAGGATTTTTCTATGTAATTTTGATTATTTAATTTTCCTAGAAAGCCTTGTAGTAGGAAAATTGTTTTTTGTAATCGAATGCGTTATGGTGGGCGACTTGAATTCGTGGGTTTTGGGTTATCGCGAATTCGTAGAAACCTAGGAAAACCCATAATGAATTGCAAAAAGACCAAATAGCGTGGGAAAAAGCAAAGGAGGATTTGGCGGCAGGAGGTGACTCAGGCAACAACTGCTGGCAGCAGTCGCACCGGCCAGGGGAAGCCGGAGCTGCTGTCGTGCGAAGCAGCAGGGTGCTGTGCCAAGGCACGACAGCAGCGTACGGTAGCAGCGCAGCTGCTGCGCGATGCTGGGACCCGTGCACGTCCCGCAAGGGCTGTGCGCGCGGGCGGTGCATCTTTCAGGCCGTGTAGCGGCAAGGTGGCCCGTTCGGCCCGTTCGGGCTGGTTTTGGCCCGTTTTTCCTCCAGTTTTCATTTTTTTGAATTCAAGACTCTCTCCATCGAGTGACGTGATGGGACACGAAATCAAGGCAGAGGATAGAAGCAATTAAAACCATATTAGTCGGGAAATTTATTTTTTGTATTTATTTCCCGTATTTATCATTTTAATTTTTATGCTTTATTTTTATGGTGTATATTAGATGCATGATTTAAAGCATGACTGGTTTTATGGTTGCACATAACTTAGGTTAGTTAATTGCATGTTAAAATCGGAAAAACCCTCAATTTGGAAATCTAAGTGGGAGCGGGTTGGTTTATATCCCCATGGCCATCATTACGGGTTCATATGGGATGTGGGTGGGCTTGCGCATTGGCATTTGGGCATTCCTCCATTCGGATGAGTCCAGCCCCGAGATCGCTAGACTATGAACTTCTGAGTAAGATGACTAGAGCGAGTTTAACTAGGAGAAATGCGACACCCTCTCCATATGAGGCGCACTATCCTGAGGTAACAAACTCAGAAGTCACGAAATGACACACACTTAGTGTACGATCTGTAGTATTCCTCCTGCGAGGTTACGCTGCTTACTTGTACAGCTAAAAGCACCGACTATTAGCTACATTGATCAAAAGATCGTTAGTTAGATAGTGTAGTTAATGAACTTGGTTCTTCTCAAACGAATGTGGGTTAGCATAAACGTCCACACTGCGTGGCTTGTGAGAATCCCGGTGGATGAGATGTTGGTGGATTAAGATTATTGTTTTGAAGGAAGTCAATAATTAATTAGAATTTTTCAAAATTCTAGCATATATAACTGAAACATTGTTTGTTTATTTTTCCAGTTTAAATCGATATGGCATTCAATCCCTTAGCTGCTATCTTGAAAGACAACAAATTAACTAGAACAAATTATGTCGATTAGAATCGGAATTTGGACATAGTCCTGACGGCTGAGCAGTATAAGTTTTTGCTCATGAAGCATGTCCAGAAGTGCCTGATGAGAACACTACCGAAGAGGATAGGAATGCCTATGCCACGTGGAGAAAAGCGGATGAGATGGCGCGGTGCCACATTTTGGCCTCTGTGTAAAATGTGCTACAACATCAGCTTTATCCCATAGTCTCCACCTTTGACATGATGGCACACCTAAGGGAGATGTTTGCCCATCACGGCAGGACTGCCAAGCAGTCAGTCATGAGGAAGTTAATGAACACTAAAATGGCTGAAGGCAGATCGGTGAGAGATCATGTTTTACACATGATAAGCAACATCGATGAAATAGAGGTGTTGGGAGGAGATATCGACCCGGAGAGTCAGATAGATATTATCCTCCAGAGTCTACCCTCTTATTTTGAGCAATTTCGGGTTAACTACAATATGAACCAAAGGGTTTATACGTTGCCCGACCTCTTGACAGATTTGGTGGCGGCTGAAGGCATCTTCCACGAGAAGAAGCAAGCTTTGGTCGCAGTAAAGGGTTCGAGTTCTTCCTCTGGGCCAAAAGGCAAGAAGAACAAGAAGAAGAAGAACGACAAGAAGAAACTTGCTGCAAAGCAAGACATCGCGAAGAAAAGCAAGCCCAAGGGCAAGTGCTTTAAATGCGGTAAAGCAGGACACTGGAAAGCGGATTATCCAAAGCTCAAAGGTACGATTGTTTCTGCCCTAATTACTGAGACATGTTTAGCGGTGATTCCATAGATACTTGGTGTGTGGATTCAGGCGCCATTGACCATGTTTGTAATTCTTTGCAGGGGTTCCAAGTAACCCGAAAGCTTAGAGAGGGCGAACTGGATATCTACATGGGCGACACTACAAGAGTGTTAGTAGAAGCAGTGGGAGTAGATAGGCTAAATTTCAAAAATTGTAGCTTAGAATTAGTGAATTGTCTTTTTGTACCGAGTTTTAGAAAGAACCTGATTTCGGTTTCTAAACTATTGAAGAACGGTTATAAGTTCATTTTTTCTGATGACTCTGTACTTATTAGAAGAAATGGGAAACTTATTTGTTCTGGTTCATTGGTTGAAAATTTATTCGTGGTTAATTCTAACTCCCCTATTGTGCAAAACATAGAAATAGATAGCTCAGTATCTAATATTAATAAGAGGAAGAAACCTTCTGAAATGAATCAAACCTATCTTTGGCATCTCAGGCTAGGTCATATAAACCTTAGTAGGATTCGGAGGTTGGTCAATGATGGACCTTGAGGTTTATTAGATATTGACAGTTATGCAACCTGCGAATCTTGCTTAGAAGGTAAGATGACCAAGAGACCTTTTAAGGCAAAAGGTTATAGAGCTAAAGAAATATTAGAGTTGATTCATTCTGACTTGTGTGGACCTATGACGGTCCAGGAACGAGGGGGATATGAGTATTTCATGACGTTCACGGATGACTACTCTAGGTACGGATATATTTACCTAATGCGCCACAAGTCCGAATATTTTGGCAAGTTCAAAGAGTTTCGCACAGATATGGAGAAGCATCATGGTTAGAGTATCAAGACACTGTGTTCAGATCATAGTGGGGAGTACCTATCCCATGAATTTCGAGATTACCTCAAAGAGGTAGGAATTCAATCTCAGTTGTCTGCACCTGGCATGCCACAGTAGAATGGTGTAGCAGAAAGGAGGAATCGAACTCTTATGGAAATGGTTAGGTCCATGATGAGCTATAGTGATTTGCCAAGTTTGTTCTGGGGATATGCGTTAAAAATGGCAATGTATATTCTTAATCTTGTACCATCTAAAACCATGCCTTCAACCCCAATAGAGTTGTGGAATGGGCGCAAGCCAAGTCTAAGATATCTTAGAATTTGGGGCTGCCCAACACATGTGCTTAAGGCAGATACGGCTAAGTTAGATGCGAGAACAGAATTAATGCTGTTTGTATGATATCCTAGGGAAATGAAAGGTGGTCTATTCTATAGTCCTAAAGATCAAAAGGTGGTGGTAAGTACCAACGCAAGATTTTTAGAAGAGGACTATGTCTTAGACTACAAGCCCAAGAGTAAGATAGTACTAGAAGAGCTTAGACGACAAACTCTTAATCCTGATACACCAGCACAAGTAGATACACCACACACTGTATATGAGATCAAAGATGATGCGCCTATACAAGTGGTGCCTCATCGTAGTGGGAGGTTGTGAGACAGCCCGACAGGTTCATTGGCATGGGAGAGACCTCAGACCTAGTCCCAGGTGCACCTGAACCTAACCCGATTAACTACAATGAGGCGCTTCGAGATAAAGATGCAGAATCTTAGCATAAGGCAATGATATCTGAGATGGGGTCAATGGACCACAATCAAGTCTGGGAGCTTGTGGACCTGCCTGATGGGTCTAAGCCAATTGGATGCAAGTGGGTCTACAAACGTAAGAGAGGACCTAACAAAAAGGTGGAAACCTTTAAAGCTAGGCTGGTGGCGAAGGGGTATACTCAGAAAAAGGGAATCAATTATGAGAAAACCTTCTCCCCGGTGGCCATGCTTAAGTAGATCAGGATTCTCTTGGCCATAGCTGCTCATTTTGATTATGAGATTTGGCGGATAGATGTCAAGACAGCTTTCCTAAACGGAAGTCTTGAGGAAACCATCTTTATGCAGCAATCAGAGGGATTCATTGAAAAAGGCCAAGAGCATAAGGTTTGCAGGCTTAAGAGGTCTATTTATGGACTTAAGCAGGCATCCAGATCTTGGAACATCTGGTTTGATGAAGTAATCCAGTCCTTTGGATTTACTCAGTGTCCGGATGAGTATTGTGTATATCGCAGACGTGATTAAACTTAGTGGTGTTTCTTGTGCTTTACGTAGATTACATTCTATTGATTGGCAACAACAAGAAAGTGTTATCAGACGTAAATGCATGGTTGTCCAAGCAATTTGATATGAAGGACTTAGGGGAAGTGAGACATATCCTTGGGATCACGATTATTCGAGATTATAGGAAACATTCGTTAACGCTCTCCCAAGCTTCATACATAGACACGATTCTAGCCCGTTTTAGCATACAGAACTCCAAGAAAGGTTTTCTACCTTTAAGGCATGGAGTGTTTCTATCTAAGGAATGGTTTCCTAAGACTGTTGAGGAGATAGAGGCCATGAAGACAGTTCCATATACTTCGGCAGTAGGAAGTCTCATGTATGCCATGTTGTGTATGAGGCCTGATATCTGTTATGCCATTGGCATAGTGAACAGATATCAGAGTATCCCCAGGAAAGCTTATTGGGAGGCAGTAAAATGCATTCTCAAGTATTTGCGCAGAATGAGGGACCAAGTTTTGGTCTATCAGGCGCCTGAGCTGGTACCCCGAGGTTACACAGATTCAGATTTCCAAGGCGACAGGGACAAGAGCAAGTCTACCTCAGGGTATGTGTTTACTCTAAGAGGTGGAGCCATAGTTTTGCGGAGTGTCAAGCAGAAATACGTGGCAGACTCTATCATGGAGGCTGAATACGTTGTCGCATCGGAGGCAAAGAAAGAAGCAGTATGGCTCAAGAACTTCCTAGTGGACTTATATGTGATTCCTGGTTTGTAGAAGTCTATCACAGTTTATTGTGATAACAACGGTGCAGTAGCAAACTCAAAGGAACCACGAGCCCACAAGGCGAGTAAACATATACAGCGCAAGTACCACCAGATACGAGACATCATGGAGAGGGAAGACGTGGTCGTGGCTAAGATAGCATAAGATGATAACCTTGCAGATCCATTCACGAAAACATTGACTTCAAAAGTCTTTGAGGGTCACGTGAAGGGCATGGGGATCAGATACTTAGCAGAGCCATGATAGTTTTTCTAGATAGATAGCAGCAGATTGTATAGGGATTGTATGTAGTTGTATACTTAAAGCATGACTTAAGTATTAGTGGGAGATTGTTGGAGTAGAATACATAAGCTATCTTGTATTGTACAGTTTCCCAGATTAATATATCGATCGTGTTTCAGTCATATCTTGTTGTGCATTAATTGTCCATTTATATTATGTAAGTAGATGATGAGGTGTCTGGTGTGACACAGTAGATCTCATCATTGGTTGAAAGACATAATATATAAATGAGGTTCGTAACAGATACAGTTTTGGACAAACTGTCGGTTTAGGTTATTACGTGATTCAAATAATTGGTTTGTCTAAACTAATTGAATCATATAGATATGCCCGGGGCATATTGAACTTGACCTTTAGGAATGATTTGTCTTGTACAGATTTAATAGACAAATCGATCCTTGTATTCTATCTCTTAATACCTAGACTTGAGCGGGCATGAGGATTAGACATAGTGTACTTTGATTTGCCAATGGATGAGGTCAATTGTGGCCAATAGTCTCGGTAGGTTGGGTGGGCGTGTTTAGTTACTTGGTGTGCTGCTGCTTGTCGAAAGGAAATCATGTACCGGTGCGTCCGGGGTGATGGTGCTACCAAGATGAGCTCGAAATGTTTATTATACTAAACCCGGCCGGTGGACTTATGTCCGGAATTAAAAAAGTTAATTAATTAATTTATCAATAAATTAATTTATATTAACGAGCACTATATCTTTGATGTGGGGAGATAAATGAATATAATTTAATTAAGTTGTTCCGGAAGCAATTCTGGTGTAGGATGGTAGTGCCAAAATTCATCCGTTAGTGGTACGATTAGTTTTGTAATAGGTTAATTGAATAGGTAGATTTAATTAATTAATTGGTTAATGATTCCTAAGGGTTAATTCAGTAATTAATAAAGTGGATTATTTAATTAATTACTAAGGGTTAATTAAGTAATTAACAAAGTGGAATTATTCAATTAATTAATTAAGTTTTAAGTTTCAATTGGAATTAGGAAATCCTAGAGATTAGGAATCTAGTAGAATTTGGTTTATCCTATCAGATTGGTTACCTAATTGGATTTGAAAACTAATTCTTTACCTAAACCCATTAGGAAGACCAATCCTAAACCAACTTGGGGTCTCTCTTGTAACTCTATAAATAGATAAGGGATTACCTATTCAATATACACAATTCAATAGATTCATAATTCAAGAATTTAGAGTGATAAAATCCTAGAGAGAGAAATTAATTTCCTCTTCTCAAAGTCGGATTTTTTAGCAATTTGGGGCGGCTGGTTTTTGTCTTGCTTGGCCGAAAATTTGGTCTAGTGTTACTAGCCCCGTGTGTTGCTTTCTCTCTCTCTCCAGGCAGTGCGTTTGCTGTACGTACTAGGTGCGGAGGTGCTGGATTTTTCTAGCAGGTGGATTGTGGTGAGTAGCTGATCAATTGGCTTCTGGATTGTTGCCCACACAACAAAAAGTCATAGTTTTGAGGTATACAAGAGAATCACCAGGTGCACGCTTCAAAGGTAACTTTCTAACGTTCCTCTTTTAAGTAAAAAATTTTGTTGCGTGGTAAATCAAGCAAGTGCAACTCCAGATCTTATGTGGCAAATGCTTTCAGATTCTCCCTTCCCATGAACCACCTACTCTAATCTGCAAGTTAGGGCCTTACATCTCATCGTACCCGATTCCCTTCTGCCTACCCCTCCCCGACATGTTTCTCCGGTGACTTATTGGAAGATTTTTCGAGGTAATTACCCTTTCACCATCTTACAATTCATTGATTTATTGTTTTATTTCTTACCCCAAGGTGACACTAAACTAAAATCAGATTTATGATAATGGGACTGTTATGAATTTTCGCAAGTTTTATTCGTATTGAGATTTCTCTCATTGATGTGATAGATGGTTAATTTCTTGAAAAATTTTTTATCTCTACGGGCATAAAGTTGGTTAATTTCTTGATTTGGGTTTTAGGTTTCACTCGTTTGTTGATACAACAATTTATATAGTATTCATTATATATCAAGTTCTTAAATTGCTGGGTTTTTCTTTTCTCTTCGTGAGTTGAATTTTTTTATATTTGTTGGGATTTTATGTTGCTGGTTGGGTTGGGTGGTTTCAATGTTCTTTATGTTTTCTTGATTGGGTTGGGGTCAGTGTTCTTTATGTTTCTATCTGTTTTGTAGATGAAGGATTTTTCTTTTTTTTTTGGCTGGGTTTAAGAGGAGTGCGCTCAGCTCCTGGGAGTGAAATGGACCGTTTGTCGGCTTTGCTTGAACTCCATGCTACAGATAAGGGTGATAGTGAGAAACAAACTGAAACTAGACATTCAAATTGCTTGAGCTCTCTGTACTGATATTCCTGAGAAAAGAATTTTCAAATTGCAAATTTTCTTTCATGATCTTGATAGATGGGGTCCTTTGGTTTCTTGTAGTGCCTCTTGCCTTGTTGATGGTTATGTAAGCCATCCATCTTCTTCCAGCAGCATGATGATTTACGTGCTAGTAGTTGGTCCGTAATTTTATAACTTTTCACTGGTATAATAGTGTTTTCACATTAAAACATTTAGCGTAACTATAGTGGCAGGAGAAGTTATTTATATTGCATGATTTTCACTCTTGAATGCAACACATATAGACAACATGAGTTAGGGTATTTCGAAAAGATTAGTTCTGAACACGAGTCAGATAGAGATTATTGTCTTACCCCTGAAAAGTATTAAAAAGCATTCTATGGTTTCCACTGACCTGGCAAGTTCTTAAATGATGGGTGCTGGTGGGTGTTCTCCTATTGATTGTTTGTGACATTAGCAGTTTATTATGATAAAAGTGGAGTGCACAAATTAATATCAATTAATGAGGTAAAGTGTACATGATTTTGTGTCTGATCAATTTAACAGTGAGTTTGTATGGAGAGATACTATATAATCTCTGATGCGATGTTTACTTTGATATTCAAGTATTTTATTTTTGTTACACCGAAGACGAAGAAGTCGTTCAATGTCTTCTCGACATAGGAGTCATTCCTAAACCCCAAGATGACGAAAAAGTCACTCTCTAGTATCTTGTCAACAAAACTGGAAAAAAGTTAAAAGTACTCTAGCAGTGCTTCTCCAAGTCCAGGCGTTGGAATAAAGGAGCTGAAAGACGTTAATGAAAAATAAGAAGAATGAAGGAAAAGGTAGAGAATTTTATCCATGGACACTTTTTCTTTTGGGTAACTAGTATAGTTTGGTTTTACACATTCTCTATTTTATTTCTGTGATGAAACTTTTAAAGTTGTAATATATATTAATGAAATATTGGATCCTGGTTTGGATAATAACTATAAAAAGTGAAGTATTTAAAAGTGAAAAAAATTTATAAAACCTGTTTGGACAAAATTATGTGTTGTTTTTTAAATGGTTTAAATTCATTTTTGGTCCCCCTAATAGGGGGTTATTCTAGTTTTTGTTCATCTTTTTATTTCGTCACCAATACTAGTCTCACATAAATTTTTTTTTAACAATTGTAACCTTTTTTATGAAAATACCTTTTGACTAACGATTGACTAACCATTTGACTAATGGTTAGTTGACTAACCCACCGCCGCTGCCACCACCCTGCCCTCGCTGCCCCGCTGCCATCACCATCTTACCACCATCACCACCTTGCCGCCATCACCACTGCCGTGGCCAAAACTTCTATAAACCCATCTCATCGTCGTTGCCCTTTTTTTCTCTCATTCTCTTTAGCCTCAGCGTCCTTCCCTTTTTTCTCCATAGCCGATAACGGTGACTAAAAGCGGGTTAGCCTCAGATACGGTGATGGTGGCGACGGCGGCGACAAGGTGGTGGCAGTGGGTTAGTTAACCATTAGTCAAAGGGTATTTTCATTAAAAGGACTATAATTGCCAAAAAAAAAAAATTTAAGTGAGACTAGTTTTGGTGACGAAATAAAAAGAGGAACTAAAATTGCAATAACCTCTATTAAGAGTGACCAAAAATGGATTTAAACCTTTTTAAATTTTTTTTTTTTATAAAACTTATGGGTTATAAATAGGGGTGTAAATGAACCGAGTCAGTCAAAGCTCGGCCCAAGTTCGGTGTTGACCGAGCTCGAGCATTAAATATATAGGCTCGTTGGGAACGAACCTATATATTTATTTTTATAATTTTAAAATAAAATAATAAATTATTACCCAAAAAACCCCTAGGTATAAATCCTTCTTTTCCATATTTGTTCTTCCCATTTTTCCTGCGCCTCTATTTCCCTTTTTTATACCCTACACCTTTTCCTCTCTTTTATTTCTCCCCTCCCCTTCTCTCCACTGCCAACACTCCTCTCATCTCGCCACCTTCTGTCTTTCTCGTCAGTCACCACCTTCATCTCCGCCGCCCATCCCACTGCCAACACTCCTCTTCGCGCCATCATCTCCGTCGAAACTCTCTTCTTCTCACCATTCATCTCCCTCATAGATTTGCGGATGCCGTGACCTTATCCCGCCTGAACTCTCCTCCTCTCCCACCATCCACCTTTGTCCCTCATAGATCTAAAGAGGAGCAGAAAAGTACATTCAAAATCTGATGGATCTATAGAGGAATTTTACTTTCTTAAGCTTCACTTCTCTATTTTTTTTCTTTGTTTCATTTTGTTGTTGGATTGCTACTGCAGTTTTGGGTTTTTTGAGAGCTGAGCTCGAAACTCGATGTGTCTCAGCTTGAGCTCGTGGCAAGCCAATTTTGAGCCAAAATTTAGCTCAATCGAGCTCGAGTTTGAGCATATTTACTCTTGTCGACCTCGAGCAAGGGCATGCTTGGGCTCGGCTCAACTCGATTACAACCCTAGTTATATGTACAATTTTTGAAAAACAACCTGGACATGTTTCAAGTATTTTTTTTTTTTAAATTCACGGGTCAAAAGTGGGTTATAAAAATTCGTGGGTCAATTTTTAATTTCTGTAGCCCCAAGTCACACAACCTAATTTGCCTCCATTAGCAGTCTACCGCCTCCTTCTCCGTCGGCATCCCATAGCCTCATCTCTATCTGTCTCTATAATCTTTGGACATCTGTGCAAAACTATCTTTGAATAGACTTTAGTTGTTTTAGCCTTGTGAGACTTCATCCTGATATTTGTCTGATTATCCATCTTTGGAATTTTTATCGATTGTTTTTTTTCTTAATTTGATGATTGGGATTTCTTTGTTGAGTTTGAATTTTCTGTTTTGAGTATGCTTTAAATGTTTATCTCAATGTGATCATGACTTTAAAGGTGATCTTTTTTTCTAACTATTGTTTATATTTTCTTGGCAGTCAAAAGATGGAATCTTCAGTTGCAAAATTTTGCAGCGCTTCCAGCTAATTCTCTCATAGGATGAAAGTTTAAGAAAAGATGAGTATGGACAAAAGAAATTTTAGGGCAGAGACACTTTTGTTTGATCCTAAGGTCACCTTTGAACCTCAAGTTGAAGGCACAAACTATGAATTCACCCAATGTGAATTCAGACAATGTGAAGAGTCATGGTCCTTTAATTGTCTCTGAAGCAAGTATTTAAAACAAGACAATCCCGAGGCTTTGCAACTTGACCTTAGGTTGTCTTGTGTAGTAGGAGCATATGAACTTGGGATAAACAAGTGCAATCCAGAGTTTGAAACTCGCTACGTAGTCCAAAATGCTGATTGGAATGATCTTAATAAATCTGAGTTGCAGAAATTTGTTTACAGCAACTTGGATTTGAACCTCAAAAGTGCAATGAAGAGAATCAGATTTGATTCTCTTCATTGCACTTTTGAGGTTCGAATCCAAGTTGTTGTAGACAAGCTTCTATAACTCAGATTCATTGAGATAAATGCAATCAGCATTCTGGACTACGTAGCAAGTTTCAAACTCTTGATTGTACTTGTTTAGCCTAAGTTCAGATGCTCATACTGCACAAGACAACTGAATGTCAAGTTGCGAAGTCTCAGGATTGTCTTTTTTTTTTTTTTAAATTACTTGCTTCAGAGACAATTGAAGGACCATGGCTCTACACATTGTCCGAATTCTCGGTGGTGAATTCATAGTTTGTGCCTTCAACCTGAGGTTCAGAAGTGACCTTTGGATCAACCAAAAGCTTCTCGGCAGAGGCAACGTCTACTAAGCATCTGACAACCAGCACTGGCACAGGCAACGGGCAAATACCAGATAATCAGTTAGTACATCACCACGAGCTAAGGGAAGGACCTAAGGAGACAAATAGTATAATATCATGAGGTATGATCTTGCCCGATGAGACAAGAGTACACCGGCAAACAAGAAGTATACTGAAGAAAGATGACCAGTACAGTGTTGTTGGTTACTTTAACGGCCTCTGAAAAGTACAGGTTGCTCTTATGACTGTGTGTCAGCTGTTGTCCCCCGAAGATGCCAGCTTGCAAGCATTGGCCCCTAAGCAAAGCAAAAATTCCCAAAATAGCCATCTTGCATTTTCTTTCACTAGATTTTCTCCATAAATAGTAGTAGTAAGCTCCGAACTCAACAACCAAAAAACTGTAGGGAGTAAAGAGCTGTAGAGTAGGAGTTTTATCCCTTGTGATTCGTTTCTTGGGTTGTTTTATCCGAAACTCATTTTTATATCTCTTTATTTATGATTTCCTTTTTGTTTGAGTGTTGCTAAGAACCGATGAGCTTCTAAGTATCATGTGAGGATTTTCACTAATCTAATGAGTTAGAGGCAAGGTAAAAGCTCATGCTACAAGATATGCACTAAGGCGGATTTAATAAGTGCGAACCGCGTGCTTATGCCGTAAGTCTAACATGCATAATTCACTGCATTTAGAATGATGTGTGACTGTTTCCTCTACTGGCTGATCTGTAGACTATGCTGCTAAAAAATCTGCTGAGCACATCTTGTACTTGAGTTTTTCACTGATTTCGTTTATGGAGAGTGTTGTGGTTTAGGTTCTCTTATTCATTTAATGGTATTGAGTATGGAGTGAGGTGTTAAAGATGTCAGTCCGAATTATGGCTTGTTTCATGCTATTAAGGGGCTATGGTGAAGCAGGATTGAAATACTTGTAGGGAGATCTTAATTGATGATACCTTAGCAACTATAGATCCCGTGAATCCCAGAATGAATCAGAATAGTAATGCATGTAGGGAAATCTTAATTGATATTACTTTAGCAACTATATATTCTGTGAAACTAAGAGCGAAATACAGTTGGAATGCTTGTAGGAAAATCTTAATTGATAATACTTTAGCAACTATAGATTTTGTTTCCCTTAAGTCCTGGTGTGAGCTTGTCATGGTGGAGAGGTAAGTCCCCTAGTGGTACGACTGTGCTAGGTGAGAGTTTGGAGTAAACAAGGACAACATGGTTAGGTGGTAGGGTGACCATGGAGTAAGTGACAAAAGTATTACTTCATGTGAGCCGATCCTGAATATTCTCCATTTTATTATTTCTGGTCCTTCTTGGTGTATGTGCCCTAATGAGGGCTATTTTTGTAAATAAACTTTGAGGATTATTTATGCAAATAAGACATATGTCGTTTGATTGATTATTTATCTGATGAGTTAATTTCATGAATGTAATATTCTTGTGCATATTTAATTTCATGAAAATAATCCGCCAAAAGAAACACTCCATGGACTGATAGATCATGAGTGATTCTTTTCGAGTATACTCGTACGTGGATCCTTAGACTACAAATCACTGCATGATCTTAAGTGAATTGTGGTGTTCTTTGACATACCCTTAACGGGACTGTAATAGGTTGCCAAGTACGGGTATGATTGGGTACACTATGAGTCACGTTAAGATATGTAGGTGAAGTGATGAGACTACAAATATCTCTTAAGTGAGAGATGCTATCCGGGCCACTTGATAGTGAACTGAGAAGTGCATGGCCATGCCTGTTATCATTTGCTCGAATAGAATCAGTGTCACTGAGAGATCAAGTAAACGTTTAGCTTAATAAGGATGATGGTTCCATGCTTATGCTAAACGGGATATCGATGTAGAGGACCGTACATAGTATGCTTAGAAAGGTTGCGTTGAATCATCATTCGACCATCCATTCTAAATTGAGTAGTCATCATGTCTTGCTAGAGGCCACTGATGATTTATGGATTAATCTATGAGATTAATTTATCCATTGTCAATTTGGAATGGACCTAAAGGATTGCACGTAAGTGAGTTCGAAGATTCTTGACGGTACTAGGTATAATTGTTATACTTAGAAGAATAATATTAAATTAAATAGTTTAATTAAGTATTATTAAGAAGTTTTGGGGTATTAATTAATAGTTGATTAATTACTCAGGCAGAATTGAGATAGACTGACAAATCAAGGGACCTAGTTGCAATTGAGGTTCTAGACCCATCAGTCTGATCCATGGGTAAATGGTTTGATCTAAGGGTCAAGTAATCAAATTTCTTTTATAAAAGAGAATCTGTGGGAGAAAATTCATAGAGGGATTTTAAAAACGGGACAATAGTTTTCTGAAAATTTTTCTTCTCTTTTTTCTAATAGTTTTCTAAAAATTTTTCTTCTCTTTTCTCTCTACAAAAATTCTCTCCCTTCCAAAACAAAATTTCTTTATAGGAATTTTATACTAGCACCGAAGAGCTCCAGTACCTGATTGTGGAGGACACTTCCGGGAAGTGCCAGAGCAAGACGAAATGCAATCTTCCCAAAAGGATCCAAGTGCGAGCGCAACCGATTACGCGTCGAGGGTAAGACCCCGGTTCTTATAGTTAAGGATATTTTGCTGCATTAATTTAGAATTAAATGCCTAAACACGATCCAACAGTGGTATCAAAGCCAGGTTGTTCAGTTTTAATTAAAATTGGGTTTTAATTAAAAGGAATAATCAAGAATCGGTAATGATGGAGGCGTTAATATTTATTTTTCAGGTGCTATCGAGGGTTTTTTTTTGGTTTGGAAACCATTCTCAAAAGGGAAATTAACAGAAGTCTTTTTTTTTTGAAAAAATGGAAAGGGAAAGAAGTGTCGGGAAGGTCTCGGACATCATTTTTCCTTCTCCTTACCTGCGGTTTTTCAAAACGGGATGGTTTCTTTTGTTTTGATTTTGGATTTCGGGGGTTTCTGGGTTAAAACTTGCGTCGGGAAAACTGATTTCAATTGAAGGGTTCTGGTGATTTTTTTTTTGTTTCTGGTTTTCCCTTGCCGAAAAACTGATTTTCTGAAAAAGGGAACAAAATGAATTTTGGTCGGGGGGTTTTGTCTTCAAAATTTTGCAGGAAAAACCATTCAGAAACTGGGTTTAGTTTTTGGTTTGACTCGCTGAAAATCTTTCGATTGAAATGGTGTAATCAAAAGAAATTGATTTGGTTCTGAGTCTTGAATCGGTTGGCCGAAATCGTTCCGCCTTTGTTTTGCTTAGAATTGAAAATAATTGAAATTTGGGCTGCTGGTTGTTGTTGCTGGTTATTTTTTTTCTCACAGGTTTTGGTTCGTCCGGAATCCGATGAAGACAGAATCCATGTTGGCGGGCTGCTTTGGTTTCATCGCAGTGGCTGCTGGATAGCGTCTGGGTTCCATTGACGCCGGATTAAAGCAGCGGTGATAGTCGCTGTTGTTTCTCCGTCATCAATCAGAGCCAAGAATCGCAGTTGTTGCCGCGAATTCTTCACCGGATGTGTCGGAAGAGTTTTTCTCTTCGTAAGCCGTCGAGGGAAAGCTCCGATCGTGACCAGAAATGTTCTGGTCTACGAGGCGGGTGACCTGCGCGGGCCGAGAAAGACAACCGGAGGCTGGCGGCGGGCGGTTGAAGCTCTAGGGGCTGAAATTACCAAAATGCCCCCGCCGTAGCCTCAAACCCTAAAAATGCCAGCAGTTTTAAAATTGTTTTAAAATTGCATAGAGACCCCAGAAGTTTTATTTGCTTAAAACCCTAAGCTCGGGAATTTTTTTGATAAATTAGAGAACTGCCCCAAAAGTTTCAAAAAATTAATTTTCTAAGTTTTTTGAATTTTATTATTATTTTATTTAATAAGATATTATTTAAATAATCTTATTAGATAAATATAGGATTATATTTAATTTAGAATTTTATCCTACATGTTTAGAATTTAAGTTTGAATAATTATCTTAATTAGATTAGGATAATTAAAATTATTTAAATTTAAAATTTGAAATAATTATCTTATTAGATTAGGATAATTAATATAATTTAAAATTGAATAATTATCTTAATTAGATTAGGATAATTAATATTATTTAAATTTTAAATTTGGAAGATTATCTTAATTAGATAAGATTAAGATTATTATAAAAGATAAATAAATAATTAATTAATTAGATTAATTAATTTTTTTAATTTTGAATTATTTATTTATTTATTTTATGATTTTTTTATATATATTTAAATTGTTTAAATTGTATATGTGAAACATCATAATTATGACACGCATGTTCATGCATCATTTTGGCTAAATGAAAAATTAACAAAAGGGATTGATTAAAATTGATCATGACACGATCAATTTTAATTTTGTAATAGTTACACAATCCTTATATTTAATTGGTTTAAATTAAAATGGGCTTGTATGAGCATATGCATTTATGTGTTTTAAAGCATGAATTGGGCTTATTAAAGTTTTAAAAGTTGGGGCCTGCGAACCATTTGAATTTGGGCCTGCGTGCCTATTAAAATGATTATGTAATAGTTAGGCCCAAGAGAAGTTTCCAAGAGGAGTCCATAGTGGAGCCCAGGAACGGGAGCCCAACAAGGAAGGCCCGAACATGAAGTTTTATTATTTTAAAAGGCCCTGTAATAGACTAGAGCCCAATTCATTGCTTTTATTTATTTTTATTTATTTGATATGTAAATGAATGTTAAAACGAAATGCATGTTAAGCCGATCAAACTAAAATCCCAAAAACTCGAGTTGATTTTGCTTCCATACTTAGGGCCCGCCAGAGCGTCGAACGTCTGTGGACTTGGAGAGCCCAAGGGCCTCAGGTTTTCTTCGTGAAGCGAGTTGTCACATAATAGGTGCCCAACTTTATCACTACCATTAATGAGTGAAAAAACTGTTTGGGTATTAGATGCTCAACTTTATCACTACCACTTGTTATGAAAAAACTGTGTGGGTATCGATTGATGTGATGCCTTGAGAGATGGTTTAACTTGGGAAAATTAATCCTAGATAGATCCGATAAGTTGACTAGGGATTAATTTTGCAAAGATAGGATGGTGTCAAACATTTGGAATGTTCATTCTGTCACCGAAAAGTTGAATGGTAAGCAATTGGAAAGCATTAAATTACATGGAATGTGATTTGAACGTTGCCTACCAAAAGAGGCCAATCCCTACGAAACTTGCCAAAGCAAGACTGGGATTAACTTTTTGTGGATTTTTGGCCCACAATCTAGCACCATCACAAAATTGCTAGGGATTTCAATTTTGGCTATTGTGGAAAATATTTCAAAACTCATTCTAATATTTTGCATTTATTCTCTAAGAATTGGATAAAGATAAATTGGTTGGACCAAACTTCTTAGATTGGGAAAGAAACTTGAGAATAGTTCTCAAGCAAGAAAGGAAGCTACATGTCTTAGAGACCGCTTTACCTGAACCACCACAAAATGCTTCGGCGACTGTTCAACGAGCCTAGGATAAGCTGAAAAGTGACTCCGATGATGTGACTTGCTTGATGCTGGCGTCGATGACTGGTGAGCTTCAAAAGCAGTTCATGAATTCGAAAGCCTTCCGGATTTATGAGTCACTGACGGAGATGTTCCGTGAACAAGCTCGTAACGAAAGGTTCGTTATGATAAAAGCTTTGATTTCGTGCAAAATGGCGAAGGGTTTGTCAGTCAGCACGCATTTAATCAAGAAAAAAGGGTACATTGATACCCTAGAGCGATTGAATGCACCTCTTTCTAGGGAATTGGCCATTGATATCATCTTGGAATCATTGTTTGATAAATACAATGATTTTGTGGTGAACTACAATATGCAAAACATGGATAGGAGCATTCCTTAGCTCCATGGCATGTTGAAGAACACTGAGCAGACCCTTCGGAAAGCAACGCCAGTGTTGGTAGTAGAGAAAGGTAAAGGGAAGAGGAAGTTTAAAGGCAAGGCCAAAGTTGGGTAGAACAAGAAAGCTCACAGTAGGGGTGGCAATTTTTGACCCAACCCGTAAACCAGTCACGACCCAACACGGAAAAAAAGCAGGTTGGGTCGAGATTTTTAACCCGTTTACTAAACGGTTTGGGTTGACCCAACCCGTTTAATAAACAGGTTGGGTCAGGTCAACCCGACGGGTTCACGGGTTAACCCGTTTAACCCGTAAAAATAGCAGAGCAAGTGATGTTGGGTGTCCCTTTTATATCTAAATTATTCCTGACAAATTAAGAAATACCAATCATAATATTTAAATATAAAAATATATTAAATTACCTAAATACCCTTAATTAATTTACTAAAAATATCAAAATAATTTATTTATAATTCCGCTCATCTATGCTACTTTATTTATAATTTTAATAAATTTTTGGTAGATTAAAAAGAGACTTATAAAATTTTTTATAAATTAATTAAGGACAAATTATTTTGAATGTTTGAGTGTTTTGAGGGATGCAGTTTTGATTCATTTTCCCGCAATTTTTAACCCTTCAACTGTTGAGGAAGTGATGTTGGGTGAAGGGTTAAAAATTTTTTCCGTCCGTTTTTTTTCTTAAAAATTCAATATTTTTTTAATGTTTTTGAATTTTATAAAAAAATATTTTTAAATTATCATTTTATTTGTTTTATAATTAAATAATTTTAGATATTATGATACATATTATGAACGTTTTTGTTGTATGATATGATTTCTTTTTTATTCTTGATCTGATATCTATAGTCTGTTGATTTGATGTCAAGTATTCTATGATCTGATGTCTATACAATCATGATGTGATCTCCCTTGTTAAGTATGTTTTAGTTATATTGTATGATTTCTTTTATATTCTTGATCTGATATCTATAGTCTGTTGATCTGATGTCCAGTATTCGCTGATCTGATGTCTATATAATCCTGATCTGATCTCCCTTGTTAAGTATGTTTTAGTTCTATTGTATGATTTCTTTTATATTCTTGATCTGATATCTATAGTCTGTTGATCTGATATCAAGTATTCGCTGATCTGATGTCTATATAATCCTGATCTGATCTCCCTTGTTAAGTATGTTTTAGTTCTATTGTATGATTTCTTTTATATTCTTGATCTGATATCTATAGTCTGTTGATCTGATGTCAAGTATTCGCTGATCTGATGTCTATACAATCATGATGTGATCTCCCTTGTTAAGTATGTTTTAGATATCAGATCAATAAAAGTTAGTGACCTTTTTTGAATATTTAAAAGTTAGTGACCAAAACCTAAACTTTATCAAAGTATGATGACCTATTTTGAAATTCACTCTATAATAATATAGACAAGTTTATTATACCAATCAGTTATTTATATGTGTTTTGTTTCTTTTGTTAGCAACGAACGAATGACATGAAAAAATGATTTATATTTTCAAATAATTAATTCAAATATGTCCACCTCATGGGTATTAGATACTGGTTGTGGGGCTCACATTTGTACTAATATACAGGGACTCAGAAATAGAAGGGTGACAAAGAAAGGTGAAGTAGATCTCTGAGTGGGCAACGGGGCAAGAGTTGCTGCTGTTGAAGTTGGAGATTATACCTTGTCTTTACCTTCTGGTTTAAATATCGAACTTGAAAATTGTTATTATGTACCTGCTTTGAGGAGAAATATTATTTCAGTTTCTGGTATAGATAATAAAGGTTTTCGATTTATTATTGAGAATAATTCGTTATCTTTATATCGAAATGATATTTTATACGGAGTTGCAAATATGTGTAACGGTCTGTATGTCTTTGATTTGACCCAAGAAAAACCAGTCTATAACATAGAAAAGACAGCTAAATCAACCAAAAATGATTTAAGTCCAACATACCTTTGGCATTGTCGATTAGGCCATACAAATGAAAAACGAGTTCAAAAACTTCACAAGGATGGAGTGCTTGGGTCGTTTGATTTTGAATCATATAATACATGTGAACCCTGTTTGCAAGGCAAAATGGCAAAAAGTCCTTTCAATAAGAAAGGGGAAAGGACAAGTGAGCTATTGGCTCTAATACATACGGATGTATGTGGACCAATGAGCACACAAGCCAGAGGTAGATTTGAATACTTCGTGACTTTTACTTATGACTATAGTAGATATGGTTATGTCTACTTAATGAGGTATAAAAGTGAAACTTTTGAAAGGTCCAAAGAGTTTAAAAACAAAGTAGAAAATTAGTTGGATAGAAGGATTAGGGTTATTCGCTCTGATCGAGGAGGTGAATACCTAAGTGATGAGTTCGATGGCTATCTAAAAACAGTGTGGAATTGTTTCACAATTGACTCCACCGGGAACACCTCAATGGAATGGTGTATCTGAAAGGAGAAATCGTACTATTAGATATGGTTCGATCAATGATGGGCCAAGCAACTCTCCTTACATCCTTTTGGGGTTATGCTCTCATTTCTGCTGCCTACTTATTAAACCGTATTCCATCTAAGGCAGTAGATAAAACTCCATATGAGATATGGATGGGTCGGAAGCCCTATATCTCCTATCTACGAGTTTGGGGTTGTCAAGCTCATGTAAAACGTTTACAAAGTAATAAGCTTGAACATACAACTGACAAATGCCTATTTGTGGGATATTATAAGGAAACCAAAGGTTATCAATTCTACAACCCAACTGAGAACAAAGTGTTCGTTGCTCGAGGAGCTACTTTCTTAGAGAAAGAATTTCTGTACAAGAAAGACAGTGGGAGTAGAATAGAACTCGAAGAAGTTCCAGAACCACAAGAGAATGTAGAATGATCTACAGAGACTCAGATGGAAGTTGACATAGAAACTCATAAAGATGAGCAACCTGAGTCAACAACACAAGAACCTAGACGATCTAGTAGATCTCTTCATGAACCCGAGAGATACGAATTTCTCATGACTGATGATCAAGATTTGATCTTGGTGAACTCTGATGAACCCACGACCTACAGACAGGTTTTAGAAAGTCCAAATTCAGATAAATGGCTACAAGCCATGGAATCTGAAATGCAATCCATGAGGGATAATAAAGTGTGGACTTTGATTGACCCTCTTGTTCAGGAAAAGGTTGTCGATTGCAAGTGGATTTTGAAGTTAAAACTGTTAGTTTTGAATACAGAAAAGCTATGGCTTGTATCAAAAACTAATATCCACAGATGACATATCATTTTGTTTCAGTATAAATCTGTTCCTTTATATCATAGAACTAGATAACGGGGTGTCGACAAACACAGTAGATACCGTTATTGGTTAAAGTATTGATATATAAAAAGTATGCTCGTAACCGAGATAGTCTGAACATACTATCGGTATAGGTTATTGTGTGGTTTGGAAATTGGTTTATCTAGACTAGTTTAAATCACACAGATATGCCCGGGGCATATTGAGCACGACCAGTTTGGATAGAATTGACTTGTACTGATCGGCGTAGTCAATTCGGTCCTAGTATTCCGTCTCTCAATCCCGAGATTGGGACGGGCGTGAGGGTTGGGTGTTGTATGCTTTGATTTGCCAAAGAGTGAGGTCAATTGAGGCCAATACCTCGGTAAGTTGGGTATGCGGTGTTTAGCTTCTTGCGTGCCGTTGCTAGTCGGAGGAATCCACGTACCGGTTCGCCGGGTTGATGGTGCTCCCGAGATGAGCTCGTAAGGTTATTATACTAAACCTGGCCAGTGAACTTTATGTTCAGTATAATAAAAGGTCGAGTGGTACTAATCTCGGAAACCAAGAAGTCGGTGAATTAATTTGTCAGTAAATTGATAAATCGACGAGCACTAGATCTTTAATGTGGGGAGATAGAAGAAATAATAATGGCGCGATGTAAAGTCGTTTTCGAGCGGTAGTTCCATAATTGGTCCGTTAGTGGTACGACCGATTATGCGTTTGACTAATCGACAAGGTAAATTAATTAATCCGAAGGGTTTAATTAATATTTGATCGACGAAGTGAATTTAGAAATTAATTCTATTTTGAATTAATTAATTATAAGGGTTCGATTAAATTAAATTAACAAAGTGGATTAAATGAATTAATTTAAAAGGGTCGATTAGAGTTGATTAGTCGGGAAGACTTAGCGGTCAACGAAAGTCAAATTTTAAGGCCTAACTCGAGAGCCCATTAGGTCTCCTTAGAAGCTCCTATAAATACAACATAATAGGCAAGAAAACCCTAAGTGAAGAAACTTGGCAGCCAAGTCTTTTGGCTAGAAAGAGAAAGTTTGGTCTAGAGAGAAAACGGTGTCTTCATCGTCAAGTTTTCTCTCGAAGTCGATCAAGAAAGCTTTCTTCTTTGTCAAGGAACTCAGCCCATGAATTAATTGAGCAGCTTGGTTATAATTTTTGGGAAGGCTGCTGTTTTTTTTTGCTTTTATCCGCCGCTGCTGGTTGTTTTCTTCGCTGCACACAGCAGCAGTTTTTATTGACCAGCAATTACTAAATAGAGCAGCCAGGTCCCTTCTTCACTCAGCCCATGAATTAATTTTGGATCAATTCTTTATCAGGCTGGCCGCTGGTTCCAAGTGGGTTTTCTTCTTCGCTGAACTGCTGCTGTGCGCAAGCAGTTTCAGCAGAAAAAATAATTCCAGCGAGCTGCTGGTTTCGGGGTGCTGATCCAGCGGTACTTCCACGTTGATCTCTTCCTTCTTGGTGGGTGATCCGTGGAGTCCGTTGTCCAGATCGTGGCTGGAACCTTCAGCTCTGCTAGGCGGAATTGTTGATCGGATATTGAAGGAAATCGGCGGCCAGTTTGTGCAGTATTTTTCTGGGCAGCTACAGTTTGAAAAGGAAAAATTCTGGGCAGCTTCATTTTTGTTAAAAAAAATTCTGGGCAGCTTATTTTTCACAAAAAAATTCTGGGCAGCTTAATTTTGAGTTTCTTGATAAGCAAGTTTTTCGGGTTTTCAGTCGTATTGCCGTGGGTAGCTCCGTAGACGATAGCCCACACTATCTCGGAGCGTGTATTGGAGAATTCTTCGGATTTCTTGTGGATTTCGCGCTAAAGAATTGGGTTTTCTTTTAGGCGAGGGACTTCGCTACAAAAGGTATAATCTTTAAGTTCCGCTTTAATTAAAGATTTAATTTTTTGTGTCCCGATTAATAAATTAAATAAGTATAAGCCTAGATCCGTTCATGGGTAAACTAATTTGAGCCTGAGCTTGGTCGAAAGCTTCCGATTCTGGAATGCATAGCACGAAAGTGAGGTTTTCGATTTAGCCGGGCTTGTTCAGTTTTCCTTCAAATTGGTATCAGAGCGAGGTTTCGGTCTTATACTTGTTTGATTTATTACACGGCTTTATTTTGGCATTATTATTTTTGTCGAAATGTATAAACAGGTGGTTATTGGTTTCCCGGCTATTATGGTAGAAATTTAATTTTCATTTATAAACCCCGGGACATGTCCGGGCTCGTTTTATTTTTGAATGGAAATTTCTGTAATAGTAATAACCACGAGCTGGAAGCCGTGTAGGATTAGAAAAATCTTGTAGTAGGATTTGATCTAATCATGTCGTCTTTAAATTCCTAGAAAACGCCTTTGTATATAGGAATTTTTGTACCATGACGAAGACGTTATTTTGGGTAACTTATATTCGCGGGTTTTGGTTTATTGTAATTTTGGGTGATTCCTAATTACGGAATAAACCGAGAAAACCCGGGCGAATCGAGAGGAATCCAAATAACGAGTGGGAGCGACACGACGGGAAGTGTCACCGAGGCGTCAAAGAATCAACGATAGAGAAGGCCATAATAGTCGGGAAATTTTATTTTATTTAATTTCCCGTATTTATGATTTTTTCGTTGATTGTGTGATTTTCGTTTTATTTTGCATGAACGAAATTCAAACCAAAAGTTTTTTCAAAAAGGTAATGTGCAATTAACTAAGGTAGATTATTCGCATATTAAAACTCCAACGGTTTTATGGGTGCGAATATCCATAGTTAAGATATTGCATGTTAAAACGTAAAAATCCTCAAACTTAATTACATTCACAAGTTTTGGTTTAATCGTAATTTTGGGTGATTCCTAATTACGTGGGGTTTTGGTTTATCGTAATTTTGGGTGATTCCTAATTACGTAGAAAACCGAGAAAACCCGGATTTTGGTTTTTCGTAATTTTTGGGTGATTCCTTATTACGTAGAAAACCGAAATGGAAAACCGAGAAAACTAAGGCGAATTTAAATTATTTTAAAAATCTAAGTGGGAGCGGGTTGGTAAATAGCCCCATGGCCTTCCATTACGGGTTCATTGGCGATGTGGTTAAACGGCTTCCCTACGGATGAGTTTTCAATCACAGATATCGCTGGAATGAATTTCTAAAGGGATGACTATAGTGCGTTTAATTGGGAAAAGTTGCGACACCCTCGCTACCGAGGCGCATTAGTACCCTAAGTAACAAACTTAGAAGTCACATAATGGCATACACTTAGTGTACTGTTTATAGTATCCCTCCTACGAGGTAACGCTATTTACGTGTACGGCTAAAATTACCGACTATTAATTTCATTGATCATAAGATCGTTGGTCAGATAATGAGATTAATGGACTTTGGTCCTTCTCGAACGAATGTGGGTTGGCGTAGACGTTCACCTACGTGACCTGCGTTAATCCCGGTGGGAGAGATGTCGGTAGAAGATTATATTTCTTTTCTGAGGATTTTTCAATATTTTCGAAAAGTATATTGAGAAATGTTTTTTCATTATTTTCAGTTGATATGTCGTTCAACCCGCTAGCTGTCATTTTGAACCAAAACAAACTCACGAGTCCAAACTATATTGACTGGAAACGTAACCTGGACATTGTCCTTACCGCTGAGGGTTATAAGTACGTGCTTACTGAGGAGTGTCCCCTTAAGCAGGGCAGCCAAGCAGTCAGCTATGAGGAAACTCATGAATGCTAGAATGGCTGAGGGCACTTCAGTGAGGGATCACATGCTGGACATGATCAGTTGCATCAATGAGATCGAGGTACTGGGAGGTGATATTGATGGGGAGACCCAGCTCGATATCATTCTCCAGAGCTTGCCTCCCAGTTTTGAGCAGTTTCGGTTGAACTGTAATATGGGCAAGCTCTCATATTCACTCCCCGAGCTCATGACTACATTGGTGTCAGTCGAGGGCCTATTCGCTAAGAAGAAGCAAGTCTTTGCTACTGTTGGTCCCTCAGGTTCCTCTGCTGGGCCCAAAGCCAGGAAGCAAGAGAGGAAGAGAGGCCAGAAAGCAGGAACTAATCATGGACCCAAGGCAGGCATTGCCAAGAAGCAAAAGCCGAAAGGCAAATGTTTTAAATGTGGCAAAGCAGGACATCGGAAGAAGGATTGCCCAAAGCCTCGAGGTTAAAAGTAAATTTTCCCTAGTTACTGAGACGTGATTAGCGGCGATTCCCACGGATACTTGGTGTGTGGATTCGGGAGCCACTGATCACGTTTGTAATTCTTTGCAGGGGTTCCAAGTGACCTGACTGCTTAGAGAGGGAGAGTTGCAGGTCTACCTTGGGGATACTACCAGAGTTTCTGTGGCTGCAGTGGGAGTTATTAGTCTTTATTTTTCAGACTCTATTTTACTTTTAAAGGATTGTCTTTATGTACCTAGTTTTCGAAAGAACTTGCTTTCAGTTTTGAAACTTGTTTTGGATGGTTATAAGTGTGTATTTTCTGACGGTTCGGTTTTTATAAGAAAATGCCAGAAACTTATATGTTCCGGTACATTGGTTGACAATTTGTTTTTTAATCAAGACTTACTCCCCAGTTATGCAAAACACAGAAACTAGTAACTCATCACCGAATCATAATAAGAGAAAGGAATCTTCCCCTTTGAATCAGACTTATCTTTGGTACCTGAAACTAGGTCATATCAACCTTAGTAGGATTCAAAGGTTGGTCAAGAGTGGGTCTTTGGACTTACTCGATATTGACAGCTATTCGACCTGTGAGTCTTACTTGGAGGGTAAAATGACCAAGAGGCCTTTTAAGGCGAAGGGGTATAGGGCCAAGGAGGTTTTAGAGTTGATTCATTCTGACGTGTGTGGACCTATGTAAGTTCAGGCTAGAGGTGGTGAATACCTCTCTAGTGAATTTAGGACCTATTTGTCAGAGGAGAGTATTCAGACTCAGTTGTCTGCACCTGGCACACCCCAGCAGAATGGTGTGGCAGAGAGGAGGAACATGTCTCTTATGGAGATGGTTAGATCGATGATGAGTTACAGTGAGTTGCCTACCTCGTTTTGGGGTTATGCCTTGGATACAGCGTGTTTTATCCTCAACCTTGTGCCATCTAAGTCTGTGCCTACGACCCCAGTAGAGTTGTGGAGTGGGCGCAAGCCTATTCTGAGACATCTCAGGATTTGGGGTTGTCCAGCACATGTGCTTGAGGCAGATGCAGGCAAGTTAGAGGCGAGATCTAAGGTTATGCTGTTTGTAGGCTACCCCAAAGGAACGAGAGGTGGTTTATTTTATAGTCCTCAGGATCAGAAGGTGGTGGTAAGCACCAATGCCAGATTTCTTGAGGAGGACTATATTTTAGATCACAAATCAAGCAGCAAGGTAGTATTGGAAGAGCTTAGAAGTAAATCCACTATTCCAGATGCACACGTACAGGAAGATACACCACAAGAGACTGCACACACTATCACAGATGATGCTCTTACACAGGCTGCGCCTTGTTGTAGTGGGAGGGTTGTGAGACAGCCCGAGAGGTACATGGGTTTGGGTGAGTCTTCGGACTTTATCCCTGGTGCTCGTGAACCAGACCCAGCTAACTAAAATGAGGTTCTTCAGGATAGAGATGCAAGCATCCAGATCTTGGAACATCCGTTTTGACGAGGTTATCCAGTCCTATGGATTCACTCGGTGTCCGGATGAGCAGTGTGTTTATAGCAGGCGTGATGGTGATATAGTGGTGTTCCTCGTACTTTACGTAGATGACATTCTTCTTATTGGCAACAGTAAGAAGGTGTTGTCAGACGTAAAGGCATGGCTGTCCAGGCAATTCGATATGAAGGATTTGGGAGAGGCTGGACATATCCTTGGGATCAAGATTATTCGAGATTGTAGGAGACGTTCTCTGACTCTCCCTCAGGCATCCTACATAGACACGATTCTGGCCCGTTTTAACATGCAGAACTCCAAGAAGGGTTCACTACCTTTCAGGCATGGAGTGCATTTGTCTAAGGAGTAGTGTCCTAAGACTGCTGAGGAGATAGATGCCATGAAGGCGGTACCCTATGTTTCTGCAATGGGTAGCCTCATGTATGCTATGTTGTGCACGAGGCCTGATATTTGCTTTGCCATTGGCATGGTTAGCAGATATCAGAGTAACCCTGGGAAGGCTCACTGGGAGGCAGTAAAATGCATTCTCAAGTACTTGCGCAGGACGAGAGATTATGTCCTAGTTTATAGAGCGCAGGAGCTTGTACCATTGGGTTACACAGATTCGGACTTTCAAGGAGATTTGGACAGGAGTAAGTCTACCTCTGGGTTTGTGTTTACTCTAGGAGGTGGAGCCATAGTATGGAAGAGTGTCAAGCAGAAATGCGTGGCAGACTCTACCATGGAGGCCGAGTACGTTGCCGCTTCAGAGGCAGCGAAAGAGGCTGTGGGGCTCAGGAACTTCCGGATGGACTTAGATGTGGTTCCTGAGTTGCCTAGGTCTATCACAGTTTATTGTGATAACAATAGTGCAGCTGCTAACTCGAGGGAACCACGAGCTCATAAGGCGAGTAAACACATAGAGCGCAAGTACCACCTGATACGAGAAATCGTAAAGAGGGGAGACGTGACCGTGGCCAAGATAGTATCAGATGACAACCATGCAGATCCTTTCACAAAGCCATTGACCCTAAAGGTTTTTGAGAGACATGTGGAGGGCATGGGAGTCAGATTCTTGAGGGAGCCATGTTAGTGAGCTTAAAGGTGTTTTGGAGATTTCATTATGACAGCAGTGTAATAGCGGGTTGGACAGTTTTTGTACTTCTTAGCATAGCTTTGAGTATTAGTGGGAGATTGTTAGTTTTGAATACAGAAAAGCTATGGCTTGTATCAAAAACTAATATCCACAGATGACATATCATTTTGTTTCAGTATAAATCTGTTCCTTTATATCATAGAACTAGATAACGGGGTGTCGACAAACACAGTAGATACCGTTATTGGTTAAAGTATTGATATATAAAAAGTATGCTCGTAACCGAGATAGTCTGAACATACTATCGGTATAGGTTATTGTGTGGTTTGGAAATTGGTTTATCTAGACTAGTTTAAATCACACAGATATGCCCGGGGCATATTGAGCACGACCAGTTTGGATAGAATTGACTTGTACTGATCGGCGTAGTCAATTCGGTCCTAGTATTCCGTCTCTCAATCCCGAGATTGGGACGGGCGTGAGGGTTGGGTGTTGTATGCTTTGATTTGCCAAAGAGTGAGGTCAATTGAGGCCAATACCTCGGTAAGTTGGGTATGCGGTGTTTAGCTTCTTGCGTGCCGTTGCTAGTCGGAGGAATCCACGTACCGGTTCGCCGGGTTGATGGTGCTCCCGAGATGAGCTCGTAAGGTTATTATACTAAACCTGGCCAGTGAACTTTATGTTCAGTATAATAAAAGGTCGAGTGGTACTAATCTCGGAAACCAAGAAGTCGGTGAATTAATTTGTCAGTAAATTGATAAATCGACGAGCACTAGATCTTTAATGTGGGGAGATAGAAGAAATAATAATGGCGCGATGTAAAGTCGTTTTCGAGCGGTAGTTCCATAATTGGTCCGTTAGTGGTACGACCGATTATGCGTTTGACTAATCGACAAGGTAAATTAATTAATCCGAAGGGTTTAATTAATATTTGATCGACGAAGTGAATTTAGAAATTAATTCTATTTTGAATTAATTAATTATAAGGGTTCGATTAAATTAAATTAACAAAGTGGATTAAATGAATTAATTTAAAAGGGTCGATTAGAGTTGATTAGTCGGGAAGACTTAGCGGTCAACGAAAGTCAAATTTTAAGGCCTAACTCGAGAGCCCATTAGGTCTCCTTAGAAGCTCCTATAAATACAACATAATAGGCAAGAAAACCCTAAGTGAAGAAACTTGGCAGCCAAGTCTTTTGGCTAGAAAGAGAAAGTTTGGTCTAGAGAGAAAACGGTGTCTTCATCGTCAAGTTTTCTCTCGAAGTCGATCAAGAAAGCTTTCTTCTTTGTCAAGGAACTCAGCCCATGAATTAATTGAGCAGCTTGGTTATAATTTTTGGGAAGGCTGCTGTTTTTTTTTGCTTTTATCCGCCGCTGCTGGTTGTTTTCTTCGCTGCACACAGCAGCAGTTTTTATTGACCAGCAATTACTAAATAGAGCAGCCAGGTCCCTTCTTCACTCAGCCCATGAATTAATTTTGGATCAATTCTTTATCAGGCTGGCCGCTGGTTCCAAGTGGGTTTTCTTCTTCGCTGAACTGCTGCTGTGCGCAAGCAGTTTCAGCAGAAAAAATAATTCCAGCGAGCTGCTGGTTTCGGGGTGCTGATCCAGCGGTACTTCCACGTTGATCTCTTCCTTCTTGGTGGGTGATCCGTGGAGTCCGTTGTCCAGATCGTGGCTGGAACCTTCAGCTCTGCTAGGCGGAATTGTTGATCGGATATTGAAGGAAATCGGCGGCCAGTTTGTGCAGTATTTTTCTGGGCAGCTACAGTTTGAAAAGGAAAAATTCTGGGCAGCTTCATTTTTGTTAATAAAAATTCTGGGCAGCTTATTTTTCACAAAAAAAATTCTGGGCAGCTTAATTTTGAGTTTCTTGATAAGCAAGTTTCTCGGGTTTTCAGTCGTATTGCCGTGGGTAGCTCCGTAGATGATAGCCCACACTATCTCGGAGCGTGTATTGGAGAATTCTTCGGATTTCTTGTGGATTTCGCGCTAAAGAATTGGGTTTTCTTTTAGGCGAGGGACTTCGCTACAAAAGGTATAATCTTTAAGTTCCGCTTTAATTAAAGATTTAATTTTTTGTGTCCCGATTAATAAATTAAATAAGTATAAGCCTAGATCCGTTCATGGGTAAACTAATTTGAGCCTGAGCTTGGTCGAAAGCTTCCGATTCTGGAATGCATAGCACGAAAGTGAGGTTTTCGATTTAGCCGGGCTTGTTCAGTTTTCCTTCAAAAACCTGGCGGGATCTTCAGGGCACGACTAGTGGCTAAAGGTTTCAGATAGACTCATGGTATAGACTATGATGAAACCTTCTTCCCTGTCGTGATGCTCAAGTCCATTTGGATTATGCTTGCCACAACAGCATATTTTGACTATGAGATATGGCAGATGGACGTTAAAATGGCTTTCCTGAATGGAAACCTACTCGAGGATGTTTATATAAAACAACCCGAGGGATACATCGATCAAAAGCATCCTAATCGAGTATGTAAGCTTCAGAGGTCCATCTATGGACTAAAGCAAGTATCTCGAAGTTGGAATCTTCGTTTTGATGAGGAAGTAAAAGGTTACGGATTCATCAAGAATGAAGATGAGCCTTGTGTTTACAATAAGGTTAGTGGGAGCAAGATATTTTTCCTTGTCCTATATGTGGACGACATCCTACTCATAGGAAATGACATTCCATGATGAAAGACATCAAACAATGGTTGGGGAGTGTATTTTCTATGAAAGACTTAGGAGAAGCTGAGACGATACTAGGTATCAAGATCTATAGAGATAGGTCTAAAAGGCTTCTGGGACTAAGTCAAGAAGGGTACATAGACAAGATATTGAAAAGATTCAATATGTCTACCTCAAAAACTGGTAAGGTACCATTTAGACATGGCCTTCTCTTGAAGAAGAACCAGGGTCCTTCCACAAGAGATGAGAGGGATACAATGAGTAGAGTCACATATGCTTCGGCAATAGGATCTATCATGTATGCCATGTTATGTACCCATCCGGATGTTGCACATGCACTTAGCATGACTAGCAGATACCAACAAGATCCAGGAATACATCATTGGACTGCAGTCAAAGCCATCCTAAAGTACTTACGAAGAACTAAAGGATTAATGCTAATGTATGGAGGACAAGAACAGCTCACTGTACAAGGTTACGCTGATGCTGCTTTCCAAACAGATCAAGATGACATGAAGTCACAATCAGGCTACGTTTTAGTCTGAATGGCGGTGCGATAAGATGGAAAAGCTCAAAGCAAGATACCACAGCCGACTCTGTTGGTGTATATGCCCTAATGAGGGCTATTTATGTAAATAAACTTTGAGGGTTATTTATGTAAATAAGACATTTGTCGTTTGATTGATTATTTATCTGATGAGTTAATTTCATGAAATTATATTCTTGTGCATATTGAATTTTATGAAATCGATCCGCCAAAAGAAACACTCCATGGACTGTTAGATCATGAGTGATTCTTTTGAGTAGTACTCGTACGAGGATCCTTAGACCAGAAATCACTGCATAGTCTTAGGTGAATTAGAGTGTGCTTTGACATATGCCTAACGGGACCGTAACAGGTTGCCAAGTACGGGTATGATTGGGTACACTATGAGTCACGCTAAGGTATGTAGGTGAAGTGATGGGACTACAAGTCTCTCTTAAATGAGAGATGATATCTTGGCCGCTTGATAGTGAACTGAGAAGTGCATGGCCGTGCCCAAGAAATGATAAGGGTTATCATTTGCTTGATTAAGTTCAGTGTCACTAAGAGATCAAGTAAAACGTTTAGCTATATAAGGATGATTGGTTCCATGCCTTATGCTAAACTGGATATCAGTGTAGAGGACATTACGTAGTATGCTCGGAAGGTTGTGTTGAATCACCATTCGACCCACCGTTCTGAATTGTGTAGTCATTATGTCTTGCTAGAGACCACTAATGATTTATGGATTAATTAATGAGATTAATTTATTCATTGTCAATTTGGAATGGGCCTACAGGATCGCACATAAGAGAGTTCGATGATTCAGAATTAATTAAAATTGCCTGTTATAAGTATAAGAGTTATACTTAAATAGATAATATTTAATTAAATGGTTTAATTAAATATTATTGAAGAGTTTTATGGTATTAATTAAAAGTTAATTAATTACCTGGGAAGAATTGAGTTGAGCTGATAAATCAAGGGACCTAATTGTGAATTAAGGTTCTTGACCCATCAGCCTGATCCATGGATCAATGGGTTGATCCATGGTGTTGGTAAAACCCAACTCAGTAAATAATTAATTAATTATTATTAATTATTATTTATAATTAATTAAAACAGATACTTCTCTAAAATCAGAGAAGTATCTGGAGTCTGTTAAAAAAGTTTTAACAGACTCAGTTTTTAAAATATACGTTGGAAATTTTTTAACAAAAAAGAGATCGGACTTCAGGAGAGAGGTTCTTCCAAGAAAAGAAAAATTATTCTTCCCACAAAGAGAAAAACGTTTTCTCTAAACAGGCAAAATTTTGGGGCTAGCACCGGTTCTGAGAGAACTCCAGTGCAAGAACGTAGAGACAATTCGCTTGAATTGTTCTGTGGTGGTGAACGCAGTCTTCCCAAAGGATCCAGGCGGCTGCACAACCGATTACGCGTCGAGGGTAAGACCCGAATCCTTTAGCGTTTAGGAATTCCGCCATTTAATTTAGAATTAAATGCCTAAACGTAAACCAACAGACTCTACAACAGAATCTGAGTACATTGCTGCATCAGATACTACAAAGGAAGCTGTTTGGTTGAAGAAGTTCGTGTCAGACATCGGAGTGATACTGAGTATCTAAGATCTGATAGAACTTTTTTGTGACAATAACAGGGCCATCGCACTAGCTAAGAAGCCTCGGTCACACCAAAAGACCAAACATATACTCAGAAGATATCACCTCATTCGAGAGATCGTCAATCAAGGAGATGTTAAAGTATGCAAAATAGGGTCAGACGACAATGTAGCAGATCCTATCACAAAAGCTCTACCGCAGTCAAAGTTTGATAGACATAATAGAGCTTGGTCTTAAACAGTTTAGGACATAGCCCTTTAACGGGCAAGTGGGAGATTGTTGGTGTATGTGCCCTAATGAGGGCTATTTATGTAAATAAACTTTGAGGGTTATTTATGTAAATAAGACATATGTCGTTTGATTGATTATTTATCTGATGAGTTAATTTCATGGATGTAATATTCTTGTGGATATTTAATTTCATGAAAACAATCCGCCAAAAGAAACACTCCATGGGCTGATAGATCATGAGGGATTTTTTCGAGTATACTCGTACGTGGATCCTTAGACTACAAATCACTGCATGATCTTAGGTGAATTGTGGTGTTCTTTGACATACACCTAACGGGATTGTAATAGGTTGCCAAGTACGAGTATGATTGGGTACACTATGAGTCACGTTAAGATATGTAGATGAAGTGATGAGACTACAAATCTCTCTTAAGTGAGAGATGATATCCGGGCCACTTGATAGTGAACTGAGAAGTGCATGGCCATGCCCGAGAATTGATAATTGTTTTCATTTGCTCGAATAGAATCAGTGTCACTGAGAGATCAAGTGAACATTTAGCTTAATAAGGTTGATGGTTCCATGCCTTATGCTAAACAGGATATCAATGTAGAGGACCGTACATAGTATGCTTAGAAAGGTTGCATTGAATCATCATTGGACCATCCATTCTAAATTGAGTAGTCATCATGTCTTGCTATAGGCCATTGATGATTATGGATTAATCTATGAGATTAATTCATCCATTGTCAATTTGGAATGGACCTACAGGATTGCATGTAAGTGAGTTCGAAGATTCTTGACGGTACTAGGTATAATTGTTATACTTAGAATAATAATGTTAAATTAAATAGTTTAATTAAATATTATTAAGAAGTTTTGTGGTATTAATTAATAGTTAATTAATTACTCAGGAAGAATTGAGATAGACTGACAAATCAAGGGACCTAGTTGCAATTGAGATCCATCAGTCTGATCCATGGGTAAATGGTTTGATCCATGGGTCACGTAATTAGATTTCTTTTATAAAAGAGAATCTGTGAGAGAAAATTCACAGAAAGATTTTAAAAATGGGAAAATAGTTTTCTGAAAATTTTTCTTCTCTTTTTCTAATAGTTTTCTGAAGATTTTTCTTCTCTTTTCTCTCTAGAAAAATTCTCTCTCTTCCAAAACAAAATTTCTTTATAGGAATTTAATACTGGCACCGAAGAGCTCCAGTGCCTGATTGTGGAGGACACTTCTGGGAAGTGCCAGAGAAAGACGAAACGCAATCTTCCCAAAAAGATCCAGGTGTGAGCACAACCGATTACGCGTCGAGGGTAAGACCCCGGTTCTTATAGTTTAGGATATTCCACTGCGTTAATTTAGAATTAAATGCCTAAACAAGATCCAACAGTCCTGACTGTTGAAGAGCTTTAACCTTTCTTGCCACCATGAACCATCTCTAGAGCCTCTAATCTCGGCAGTGAAGTGAAAATCCCTACTCTCATGCTCTGTTTTCTTGATTCAATCTCTTTTCACCCTTATTATATACCTTACCAACTGCTTGACTTTACTTCTTTCATACTTGTTCTATTTTACTACTTTTCTAACTTTTGCATGGAGTGTGGAAAACACTACAAAATAAAAACCTAATTTCCACACTAAGGAATTCCAAGACCTCGTCGTGCAGTGAGTTAGGTGTCGATCCCACAGAGAGCAACTAAGCTTTGCACATGTTTTTTTTTTTATTTATTAATGAGCATGAAAACATATACATAAAACTAGCAAGCATTCCCAAAGCAAACAATATAGTAGATTGGAAATAAGGTTGGTTTTAAGGAAGAGATTCGGCCACCATTTGAGTTAGGATTGTGTTGCCACATAGTAGATGGGATTATAACATATTAGGGATTATGTCCTGTCCAGCTACCTATCCTATTTGCATGTTCGGATGCAACTCAACATGTTCCCGGAGGGAAAACGGAATTCAAACTTCGATTGTAACTCAACACAACCCTGGAAAGGAAGGGAATACACAATCTGGGTCCAGCTATAAATATACAAGAAATTACTAACTAAGGAATTTGCATCAACCATGCAATATTATAGCCTTAACCATCCAATATATACACAACTAAAGGAATCAGGCAATACACATATAGTCAAGCACTGACAAAAGATAAAGAGCTATACCGTGGTATCGTGGGAGAGTGTGTGATAATCCAACAAAGAGCTCTGCTGACGGGAACTCAATAGCTGGACTACGGTCGTGAGTAGAGTGCTGTTATATGCCTGATTCACACCAACACTACATCATCTGGGGATTCCTCTCTGATATGGAGTTTAATACTCCATAAATCCGAGCTCACAACCTATCATGCTTAAAACCCTAGCTCGATGAGTACTGAAGAAGATTTCTAAGTGGCCGAATGATAAAGTGATCAAAAGATGCCCTAATGGACTTATCTTTGGGTATTTATACCCACTAAAAACTAGGTTAGAAATCAATTACAAGTGTGAAGGTCAGAATGGTAACTTCAATAAGGGAGACTGGTCTTTGATGTTGGTCAACATCTGGGTTTTCCCTCCCATTCACTTCCCAAAATCGGCAGCTTACTTACGAAGCTTCATCAGCAGCTTTCCAACCCAAATTGTGCATGGATTCGTCATTTTTTGTTCCTTACCTACAATTCAGAATTAAACAACATAATTCGTGAAAATCAGATTAATGAGGAGAATTCCTTACTCAAATAGTTGGATTATTTTGTGAAAAGTTACAATAAATGTGATAAATCCTATACACTATTTTCTTGTATGAACACTATTTTCTCGATTTATATATATCGATTTAAATTGCTTTAGTTAATTATTTCATATTTATTTATGTAGTTCATTTATATCATATGACTAGATGATAAGGTGTTAGGTATGACCCAATAGATCTTATCATTGGTCAAAGTTATGATTTATAAACTAAGCTCATGACTGAGACAGTTTTGGACATAGTGTCGGTTTAAGTCATTGTGTGATTCTGAGGTTATTTTATCTAGACTAATTGAATCCTATAGATATGCCCTGGGCATATTGAGTATGACCAATTAGTTTTAAATTAACTTGTACTGGTCTATTGTAGTTAATTTGAATCTTATATTATATATTTTAATCTTTAAGACGAGGATAGCCACGAGGATTAGACATAGTGTACTTTAATCTGCCAAAGAGTGCGTCACTTGAGACAGATAGTCTCGGTAGGTTGGGTGCACATGTTTAGTTGCTTGGTGTATTGTCGCAAGTCAAAAAGAAACGATGTACCGGTGCGTCCGGGTTGATGGTGCTATCATGATGAGCTTGAAATGTTTACTGTACTAAATTTGGCCAGTCAAATTATGTCCGGTATAGTAATAAGGTCAAGTGGTGCTAGTCTCGGATAATAAGAAGTTGATTAATTAATTTATTAGTAAATTAATAAAATTGACAATCACTATATCTTTGATGTAGGGAGATAAATAATTAAGAATAATTAATTTAATTTAATTTAAGTTGTTCCAAAAGCAATTATGGCGTAGGATGGTAATGCAGTAATTAATCCGTTAGTGTTACGATTAATTATGTATTGGTTAATTGATAAAGTATAATTAATTAATCCTAAGTGTCAATTAGTAAATTGACAAAGTGGAATTAATTAATTAATGAATTAAATCTTAAAGTTCAACTAGAATTATGAAATTCCAGAGATTAGGAAATCTCTTTGGATTTCGAATCCAATTAGATTTGGCTGCTAATTGGTTTTGGAAACTAATTAAAGTCAAAACTCAATAGGAATACCAATGCTAAACCAACTTGGGGTCTCTCTTGTAGCTCTATAAGTATAGAGTTGGAAATTAAAGAACACAATTCACACAATTCAGAGTTTCATAGTTCAAGAAACTTAGAGAAAGAAATCCTAGAGAGAGAGTCCCTAGCGCAAGAACCTAGAACTCTTCCTCAAAGTTAGAATTCTCTCTCGGGAAGTGTGCAACAGGCGGCGGCATCAAACTACGGCAAGGCGGCGGCTGTGGTCAAAATTATGGCGAGAATTTTCAGGCAAGTTTTGTGTTGATTTTATTTTACATATTTGTTTTGCTTCATTGGTTCGTTGCCCACACAACGTATAAGTTAGTAGTACCCATTTCAAGAGGTAATTCTTATACTTCCGCTTTAATTAAGAATTTTGTTTGTTGCATAACAAATCGAATAAAGTAAAACTAAGATCATGTGTAATGGTATTTCAAGTAGGGATTGGAATAGTATTGCACTAGAGCTTAGGCCTGATAAAAAAATTTTATACTGGAATGCAATGCACGAAAGTAAATTTTTTATCGGGCTCGAGAAGATAATCATTCAATTGGTATCAGAGCGAAGGTTTTGGCTTTACTTTGTTCGATTTGTTACATGGTTTTGGTTTGTTATCCCGGCTATAATGGTTTATGTATTTATGTTTTATTAAACCCCGGGACATGTCCGGGTTGGTTTTTGAATATGAATGGTTGTAATTGTAAAACCACGTTCTGGAAGCCGTGTAGGATTAGATGAAATATGTAGTAGGGTTTTTCTATGTAAATTGTCATTTTTATTTTCCTAGAAAAATCAAGTCTTGTATTTAGGAGAATATGTAATAACGAGTAAGAGCGGAGAATAAGACACGGAGGGAGAAAGGGACATCGAACGGTGCCGGCATTCTGTGTTGGGCGCATCATTGCGAAAGAGAAGGCCGCCGCTGGTGCGGCACTACATTGGCACAAGGCGTCCACGACACCCTAACGCGCAGGCCTTCGCTTGTGTGCCAGGCCCAGTGTGAGCAGCATTCGCTACGCGCGAACGGCCCTGCTTGCACGGGTCATGTGCGCCTGCCCTTTTTCAGAGGTAATTCTGAAATCCATATTTTCAGACTCAATTCATCAAAGTGATGAGAAGGGAAACGTAAACAAGGTAGCAGATGGAAGCAATTAAAACCATAATAGTCAAGAAATTTATTTTACGTATTTACATTTTTATTGCAAGCTTTATATTCTTTAATTTTATGCATTATTGAAGCATATGGTTTTATGGTTGCTTATAACTTAGGATATTTGATTGCATGTTTAAACCGGAAAACCCTCATTCTAAGAATCTAAGTGGGAAAGGGTTAGTTATAATTCCCATAGACTCTGGTACGAATTCATAAGTGATGTAGTTTTGACTTGGGCGTTGGCATTAGGGCCTTCCTCCATATCGGAGGAGTCAAACTGGTGGATCACTAGGTTGAATTTCTAAGAAGATGTCTATAGTGAATTAAACTTGAGAAATGTGACAACCTCTATATCTGAGGTGCACTATCTGAAGTAATGCACTTAGAAATCACGTAATGGCACGCACTTAGTGTACAATTTGCAATATTCCTCCCATCGAGGTTACGCTGCTTATGTGTACGGCTAAGACCACTGACTGTTAGTCTCATTGGTCAATAGATCATTTGATCAGATAATGAGATTAATGAACTAGGTTTTTCTCATACAAATGTGGACTAGCGTAAATGTCCACACTATCGTGGCTTGTGCAAATCCCGGTGAATGAGATGTCAGTGGATTAAATTGATTATGTTGTTGAGGGTGTCAATATTTTCGAATCATTAGTTATTTATTTTTTAAAGCTTTTCCAATTTATTTATTTTCAGTAATTTGATATGGCGTTCAATCCATTAGTTATTATTTTGAAAGAGAACAAGTTAACTGGTCCAAATTACATTGATGGAAATGGAATTTGGATATTGTCCTAATGGCTAAGCAGTATAAGTTCGTGCTCAATGAGGTATGCCCAGATACGCCTAACAACGAGTCGATTGGCAAGGGCCTATCAGAAGTGGAGAAAGGCTGATGAGATGGCACAGCGTTACATTCTAGCTTCTATGTCGAATGTACTGTAACATCAGCATTAGTCAATGATCTCTGCTTTTGACATGATGGCTAATCTCAGACAGATGTTTGGTCACCAAGGTCGGGCAGCTAGGCAAGTAGCCATGAGGAAGATAATGAACACCAAAATGGCTGAGGGTACTCATGTGAGATACCACATCCTTGCGATGATGAGTAACATCAACAAAATTGAGGTACTTGGGGGCAAAATTGACGATGAAATTAAAGTTCATATTGTCCTCCAAAGTCTGCCTCAAAGTTTTGAGCAGTTTCGGCTGAACTATAACATGAATAAGAGGATTTATAGTTTGTCCGAGCTCTTGGCAGAGTTGGTGTCAGATGAAGGATTGTTTTAAGAAAATAAGCAATCTTTAGTCACAGCCAAGGCTTCAAGTCCTTCTTTTGCGCCTAAGGCTGGTAAGAAGAAGATGAAGTTTAAGGCAAAGACAAAGAATCATGCGTCTAAGCCTAATATTACAAATAAGAAGAAACTGAAAGCCAAGTGCTTCAAGTGCGGTCAGACGGGACATTGGAAAGCGGATTTTCCAAAGAAATGTACGACTATTTCTGCCTTAATTACTGAGACAAGTTTAGCGGTGATTCCCACAAATACCTAGTGTGTGGATTCTGGCACCACTGATCATGTTTGTAATTCTTTCCAGGGGTTTTGGGTAATCCGTTACCTTAGAGAATGCGAGATAGAATTCTACATGGGAGATACTACAAAAGTGTCAGTTGTTACAGTGGGAGAAGTAGACTTAAAATTCAAAAATTAATGTCTAGTTTTAAATAATTGTCTTTACGTTCCTAGTTTTAGAAAGAACCTTGTTTCGGTTTCTAAACTTTTATTGAATGGTTATAAGTTTATTTTTTCTGATAAGTTTGTGTTTATTAGAAGAAATGAGAAACTTATTTCTTCTGGCATGTTCATAGATAATTTTTTCATTTCAAAACTGACTTTTCTTACTTATCATTAAACAACAACTCATACATCATAAAACCATAATAAGAGGAAAGAACAATCTGAGATGAGTCAAAGATATCTTTTGCATATTAGATTAGGTCATATAAACCTTAGTAGGATTCAAAGGTTAGTCGCAATTGACCTTTAGGTTCATTAGAAGTTGACAAATATACGAACTACAAATCATGCTTGGAGGGTAAAATGACCAAGCCGCCTTTCAAGGCAAAGGGGTATAGAGCGAAAGAAGTGTTAGAGTTAATTCACTCTGATTTGTGTGGACCAATGTCAATACAAGAAATAGGAAGTTTTGAGAATTTTGTGACATTCACAGATAACTACTCAAGATACGGATACATGCGCCACAAGTCTGAATGCTTTGACAAATTCAAAGAGTTTCGGGCAGTTGTAGAGAAGCATCATGGTAAAAGTATCAAGACACAACGATCAGATCGTGGTGGTGAATACCTGTCTATAGATTTTCAAAATTATCTGGTGGAAGTAGGTATTCAGTCTCAGTTATATGCACCTAGCCCACCCCAGCAGAATGGTGTAGCAGAACGGAGAAATAGAACTCTTATGGAAATGGTTAGGTCTATGATGAGTTATAGTGAGTTGCCTAATTCGATTTGGGATTATGCCTTAGAAACTACAGCTTACATCCTTAATCTTGTATCATCTAAATCCGTGCCTAAAACTCTTACTGAATTGTGGACGGGGCACAAGCCTAGTCTAAGACATCTTAGAATTTTGGGTTGTCCAGCACATGTGCTGAAGGTAGATGCGGGTAAGTTAGATTCAAGAATGGAAGTAATGCTATTTGTAGGTTATCCCAAAGGTATGAAAGGTGTTTTATTTTATAGTCTTGAAGATCAGAAGGTGTTAGTTGGCACTAACGCCAAATTTTTAAAAGAGGATTATATTATAGTTCACAAGCTCAATGGTAAAGTAGTAGTAGAAGAACTTAGTGGATAATCCACAACTCCTGTTGCACCAGTACAAGTAGATACACCACAAGACACTGCACAAATAGTCACAGAAACTGCGCCTGCACTCGTCGTAGTGGGAGGGTTGTGAGATAGCCCAATAGGTGTTGGAACTAGGCATGCATAATTTCCTAAATTATGCTACGCAATAGCCTAAATTCTAAGAGGATCGGGTCTTACCCTTGAAGCGTAATCAGTTGTGCAGTCGCCTGGCTCCTCTGAGAAGATGGCGTTCACCAATAATTCACGCGAATTGTCTCTACGATCTTGCACCGGAGCCTATCAGAATTGGTGCTAGCCCAAAAATGCCTGTCAAAAGAGAAAACGTTTTTCTCTCTGGAAGAACGTTTTTTTTTTTTTTTCAAAAGGTAATCCAAGGAAGACTGAGAGATAGAGCTTTTAAAACTTTTTCAAAACGTGGTTTTAAAACTGATTTTGTTAAAAATCTCTCAACAGTCCAGATACTTCTCTGATCTTTATTTGAGAAGTATCTGTAAGTAAATAATTAATAATAATTAATTATTTACTGAGTTGGGTTTAACCAACACCATGGATCAACCCATTGACCCATGGATCAGGCTGATGGGTCAAGAACCTTAATTCACAATTAGATCCCTTGATTTGTCAGCCCAACTCAATTCTTCCCAGGTAATTAATTAACTTTTAATTAATACCATATAACTCTTCCATAATATTTAATTAAACCATTTAATTAAATATTATCTATTTAAGCATAACTCTTATACTTATTACAGGCAATTTAATTCTGAATCATCAACTCTCTTATGTGCGATCCTGTAGGCCCATTCCAAATTGACAATGAATAAATTAATCTCATTAATTAATCCATAAATCATTAGTGGTCTCTAGCAAGACATAATGACTACACAATTCAGAACGGAGGGTCGAAAGGTGATTCAACACAACCTTCCGAGTATACTACGTAATATCCTCTACACTGATATCCAGTTTAGCATAAGGCATGGAACCAATCATTCTTATATAGCTAAACGTTTTACTTGATCTCTTAGTGACACTGAACTTAATCAAGCAAATGATAACCCTTATCATTTCTTGGGCACGGCCATGAACTTCTCAGTTCACTATCAAGCGACCAAGATATCATCTCTCATTTAAGAGAGACTTGTAGTCCCATCACTTCACCTACATACCTTAGTGTGACTCATAGTGTACCCAATCATACCCGTACTTGGCAACCTGTTACGGTCCCGTTAGGCATATGTCAAAGCACACTCTAATTCACCTAAGACTATGCAGCGATTTCTGATCTAAGGATCCTCGTACGAGTACTACTCAAAAGAATCACTCATGATCTAAAAGTCCATGGAGTGTTTCTTTTTGGTGGATCGATTTCATAAAATTCAATATGCACAAGAATATAATTTCATGAAATTAACTCATCAGATAAATAATCAATCAAACCACAAATGTCTTATTTACATAAATAACCCTCAAAGTTTATTTACATAAATATCCCTCAAAAGGGCACATACACCAACAATCTCCCACTTGCCCGTTGAAGGGCTATGTCCTAAACTGTTTAAGACCAAGCTCTATTACATGTCTATAAAACTTTGACTGCGGTAGAGCTTTTGTGAGAGGATCTGCTACATTGTCGTCTGACCCTATTTTGCACACTTTCACATCTTCTCGATCGATGATCTCTCGGATGAGGTGAAACCTTCTCAGTATATGTTTGGTTTTCTGGTGTGACCGAGGCTCCTTTGCTTGTGCGATGGCCCCGTTATTGTCACAGAAAAGTTCTATCGGATCTTGGATACTCGGTATCACTCCGATGTCTGACACGAACTTTCTCAACCAAACAGCTTCCTTTGCAGCATCTGATGCAGCAATGTACTCAGACTCTGTTGTAGAATCGGCTGTTGTATCTTGCTTTGAGCTTTTTCAAACTTATTGCACCGCCATTCAGACTAAACACGTAGCCTGATTGTGACTTCATGTCATCTTGATCTATTTGGAAAGCAGCATCAGCGTAACCTTGTACAATGAGCTGTTCTTGTCCTCCATACACTAGCATTAATCCTTTAGTTCTTCGTAAGTACTTTAGGATTGCTTTGACAGCAGTCCAATGATCCATTCTAGGATCTTGTTGGTATCTGCTAGTCATGCTCAGTGCATGTACGACATCCGGTGGGTACACAACATGGCATACATGATAGATCCTATTGCCGAAGCATATGGAACTCTACTCATTGTATCCCTCTCCTCTCTTGTTGAAGGACCTTGGTTCTTCTTCAAGAGAAGGCCATGTCTGAATGGTACCATACCATTCTTAGAGTTAGACATATTGAACCTCTTCAATATTTTGTCTATGTACCCTTCTTGACTTAGTCCTAGAAGCCTCTTTGATCTATCTCCATAGATTTTGATACCCAGTATCATTTCAGCTTCTCCTAAGTCTTTCATAGAAAATACACTCCCCAACCATTGTTTGATATCTTTCAGCATGGGAATGTCATTTCCTATGAGTAGGATGTCGTCCACATATAGGACAAGGAAAACTATCTTGCTCCCACTAACCTTCTTGTAAACACAAGGCTCATCTTCATTCTTTATGAAGCTGTAACCTTTTACTGCCTCGTCAAAATCAAGATTCCAACTCCGAGATGCTTGCTTTAGTCCGTAGATGGACCTCTGAAGCTTGCTTACACGATTTGGATACTCTTGATCGATGTATCCCTCGGGTTATTTCATATAAACATCCTCGAGTAGGTTTCCATTCAGGAAAGCCGTCTTAACATCCATCTGCCATATCTCATAGTCCTAATATGCAGCTATGGCGAGCATAGTCCGAATGGACTTGAGCATCACGACAGGGGAGAAGGTTTCATTATAGTCTATACCATGAGTCTGTCTGAAACCTTTAACCACTAGTCGTGCCTTGAAGATCCCGCCAGGTTTTAACTTAAAAATCCACTTGCAATCGATAACCTTTGCCTGAACAGGAGGGTCAATCAAAGTCCACACTTTATTGTCCCTCATGGATTGCATTTCAGATTCCATGGCTTGTAGCCATTTATCCGAATCTGGACTTTTTAAAACCTATTTGTAGTTCACGGGCTCATTAGAGTCCGTCAAGATCAAATCTTGATCGTCAGTCACGAGAAATCCATATCTCTCGGGTTCATGACGAGATCTACTAGACCTTCTAGGTTCTTGTGTTGTTGACTCAGGCTGCTCATCTTCATGAGTTTCCATGTCAACTTCCATCTGAGTTTCTATAGATCGTTCTATATTCTCTTGTGGTTCTGGAACTTCTCCGAGTTCTATTCTACTCCCACTATCTTTCTTGTAGAGAAAATCTTTCTCTAAGAAAGTGGCTCATCGAGCAACAAACACTTTGTTCTCAGTTGGATTGTAGAATTGATATCCTTTTGTTTCCTTAGGATATCCCACAAACAGGCATTTGTCAGTTTTAGGTTCAAGCTTGCTACTTTGTAAACGCTTTACATGAGCTTGACAACCCCAAACTCGTAGATATGACATATAGGGTTTTTGACCCGTCCACATCTCATATGGAGTCTTATCTACTGCCTTAGATGGAATACGATTAAGTAAGTAGGCAGCTGAAAGGAGGGCATAACCCCAAAAGGACATAGGGAGAGTCGCTTGGCCCATCATAGATCGAACCATATCTAATAAGGTCTGATTCCTCCTCTCGGATACACCATTCCATTGAGGTGTTCCTGGTGGAGTCAGCTGTGAAACAATTCCACACTGTTTTAGATAGCCATCGAACTCATCACTAAGGTATTCACCTCCCCGATCGGAGCGAATAGCCTTAATCCTTCTATTTAACTGATTTTCTACTTCGTTTTTAAACTCTTTGAACTTTTCAAAAGTTTAACTTTTATACCTCATTAAGTAGACATAACCATATCTACTATAGTCATCGGTAAAAGTCACGAAGTATTCAAATCCACCTCTGGCTTGTGTGCTCATTGGTCCACATACATCTGTATGTATTAGAGCCAATACCTCACTAGTCCTCTCGCCTTTCTTGCTGAAAGGACTCTTCGTCATTTTGCCTTGTAAACAGGGTTCGCATGTGTCATATGATTCGAAATCAAATGACCCAAGCACTCCATCCTTATGAAGTCTTTGAACTCGCTTCTCATTTGCATGGCCTAAACGACAATGCCACAGATATGTTGGACTTAAATCAGATTGAATTAATTTGGCTTTCTTTTCAATGTTATAAACCAATTTCTCTTGAGTCAAATCCAAGATATATAGGCCATTGCACAAATTTGCAACTCCGTATAAAACATCTTTTTGATATAAAGACAACGAATTATTACCAATAATAAAACGAAATCCTTTAATATCCAAACAAGAAATTGAAATAATATTCATACTCATAGTAGGTACATAATAACAATTCTCTAAAACAATGTTTAAACCGGAAGGCAAAGACAAAATGTAATCTCCAACTTCAACGACTGCAACTCTTGCCCCGTTGCCCACTCGGAGATCTACTTCGCCTTTCTTTGGCATCCTTCTATTTCTCAGTCCCTGCACATTAGTACAAATGTGAGCCCCACATCCGGTATCTAATACCCATGAGGTGGACATAGAAAGATTAATTTCAATAACAAAGATACCTGAAGTCGAAGGATTCTGTTTCTTCTCTTCAAGAAACAACTTGCAGTTTCTTCTCTAATACCCCTTTTGATTGCAATGGAAACATACCGCGTCCTTCTGAGCATTTTTCTTAGCAGGAGGAGTTTGAGGCTGAGCCTTAGGAGCAGTCTTACTGCGAGGCTTCTTGTTTTCAGCAACTTTTGCCTTGCCTTTAAACTTTCTCTTGGTGCCCTTACCTTTTTCTACAATAAGTACTGGCGTTGCCTTCCGAAGGGTTTGCTCAGTATTTTTAAGCATTCCATGGAGTTCAGGAATCGTCCTCTCCATGTTATGCATGTTGTAGTTTACCACAAAATCATTGTAATCATCAGGCAGTGAAGCCAAGATGATGTCAATGGCTAACTCTCTAGAAAAAGGTGTATTTAATCTCTCTAGGGTATCAATATACCCCTTCATCTTGATCAAATGCGTGCTTACTGACGAACCCTTCGCCATCTTGCACGAGATCAATGCTTTTATCGTAACGAACCTTTCCTTACGGGCTTATTCACGGAACATTTCCGTTAATGACACATAAATTTGGAACGCTTCCGAATTCATGAATTGTTTCTGAAGCTCGCCTGACATAGTCGCGAGCATCAGACATGTCACGTCATCGGAATTGCTTTTCAGCTTTTCCCATGCTCGTTGAACAACAGCCGTAGCATTTACTGGTGGTTCAGGTAAAGCAGCGTCTAAGATATTTAGCTTCCTTTCTTGTGTGAGAACAATTCTCAAGTTTCTTTCCCAATCTAAGAAGTTTGGACCAACAAGTTTTTCTTTGTCCAAAATGCTTCTTAGAGTGAGATTAGATGTATTAGTGCTAGTAGATGCCATTTCTACAAAAGAAAAATGTAAAATATTAGAATGAGTTTTAAAATATTTTTCACAATAGCCAAAATTGAAATCCCAAACAATTTTGTGTTGGTGCTAGATTATGGGCCGAAAATCCACAAAGAGTCAACCCCAGTCTTGCTTTGGCAAGTATCGTAGGGATTGGGCTCTTTTGGTAGGCAACGTTCAAATCACATCCCTATGTAATTTAATGATTTCCAATTGCATCACTATGCAACTTTCGGTGATAGGATGAACATTCCAAATGTTTGACACCATCCTATCTTTGCAAAATTAATCCCTAGTCAACTTATCGGGTAAAGCTAGGATTAATTTTCCCAAGTTAAACCATCCCTCAAGGCATCACATCAATAGACACCCACACAGTTTTTCCATAACAAGTGGTAGTGATAAAGTTGAGCATCCAATACCCAAACAGTTTTTCCACTCATTAATGGTAGTGATAAAGTTGGGCACTATTATGTGACAACCCGCCGCACGAAGAAAACCTGAGGCCCTTGGGCTCTCCAAGTCCACCAGACGTTCGACGCTCAAGCGGGCCCTCAAGTATGGAAGAAAAATCTTGGGTTTTTGGGATTTAATATTTTTGAACGGCTTAACATGCATTGTCGTTTTCATTCATTCACAAAACATAAGATTGCGAAAATGCGATGAATTTAGGCTCTAATCTATTACAGGGCCTTTTAAGAAAAAACTTGTTTTTGGGCCTCCATTTTGGGCTTCCGTTCCTGGGCTCCACCATGGACTCCTTCGGAACCTCCTTTTGGGCCTAACTATTACATAATGATTTAATAGGCACGCAGGCCCAAATTTAAAATGGCTCGCAGGCCCAAAATTTAAATAATAAATTTTAAGCCCAATTCATGCATAGAAAAACACACAAATGCATATGCTTCATACAAGCCGATTTTATTAAGCCGAATTATTTAATTAGGGATTGTGTAACTCTTACACTATTAAAATTGATCGTGTCATGATAAATTTTAATCAATCCCGTGTTCATTCATTTTAATCGAATGATGCTTGGACATACTTACATAATTATGATGCTTCAAATAAAATTTAAACAATTTAAATTTAAACATCATAAGTAAAATAAAATAAATAAATAACAATTAATCTAATTAATTAATTATTTATTTATCTTTTTCTAATTATCCTAATCTAATTAAGATAATGTTTCGAATTTAAATTTAAACAATTCTAATTATCCTAATCTTATTAAGATAATTTATTTCAAAATTTTAAATTTAAACTTATAGGATAAAATTCTAAATTAATCCTATCTTTATCTAATAAGATTATTTAATTAAAATCTTATTAAATAAAATTCAGAAAATTTTTAAAATTTTAATTTTCTAAAACTCTTGGGGTCATTTCGTAAATAACCAAAATTTCTGGGCTAGGGTTTAAGGGAAACAAAAACTACTGGGGCCATTTTATAAATTTTAAAAAAATTTTTCTTTTTGGCTGATTAGGGTTTAAAGGCTGCGATGGGGTATTTTAGTCATTTCAGCCCCTAGGGCTTCAACCACCCGTCGCCAGACTCCGATCGTCTTCCCCGGCATTTCTTGTCTTGGTGGTCAGAACTTTTCTATCCCCAATAGCGGCCTCTCTGAGCGACGATAATCGCCGTTCAAAATCCGCAAGACTTCCGGCGAAGAATCAACAACATTTGTTGCGATCCCCAGCTTCGATCGACGAGGAAACGCAGCGGCGACGTTCGCCACTGCTCATTTCTGGTGCCAATCGAGCCCAGACGCGAACCCAGTGACCGCTTCGATGAAACCGAAGCAGCCCGCCAACATGGATTCCGTCTTCGCCGTTCTTCGGACGACCGAGCACCTGCGGAGATAAAAATAACCAGCAACAACAACCAGCAGCCCATTTTTCAATTCAATAAACCAAAAATCTAAGTTAAAAGCGGAACAATTCTGACAGGGAAATCAAATCGATTCAGCCCAGCAAATAATTTAATCGAAAACAAGCTTTCCGACTAGTTTCCAAACAAAACCAAAACCAGAAATCGGCGGATGTTTCCGGAAAACAGTTTTTAAAACAACAGCCCATGTTTCGGCGGAAAATTTTTCTTTCAACCAAGAAATCAATTCGGTTTCCGATTAAAAGCGCAACAAACCAAAATATATACCAAATTTGCGGCGGAAGTTTCTGAAACCCAGAGCAAAATTGAAAACCCAGTTTTTCGTTCAAAATGCAAGCACCCAGATTTTCCAAAAATCGATTTCCGGTAAAACTTTCAATCGAGTTCATCGAAAATCCAATATGAGTTCTCTCACCAGAACCATTCCGGCGAAAAGAACACCAGAAAAAAAACCAAAGGGAAAAAACTGAAGTAACTTTCCGTTTTGAAAATCGGCCAGTCGGCCTCGTTTTTGGCGAATGCACAACAACCGAAATAAACATAATTTCTTCTGAAAATTCCTCTAATAGCACCGGCAAAGGGAAACTTAACCCTTTTGTTTCAACTAAAACATTTTTAATTAAAACAAAATCAACCTCGCTCTGATACCACTGTTGGAAGTAGGCATGCATAATTTCTTAAATTATGCTACGGAATAGCCTAAATTTTAAGAGGATCGGGTCTTACCCTTGAAGCGTAATCGGTTGTGGAGTCGCCTGGCTCCTCTGAGAAGATGGCGTTCACCAACAATTCACGCGAATTGTCTATACGATCTTGCACCGGAGCCTATCAGAATTGGTGCTAGCCCAAAAATGCCTGCCAAAAAAGAAAACGTTTTTCTCTCTGGAAGAATGATTTTTATTTTTTTTTCAAAAGGTAATCCAAGGAAGACTGAGAGAGAGAGAGCTTTTAAAACTTTTTCAAAACGTGGTTTTAAAACTGATTTTGTTAAAAATCTCTCAACAGTCCAGATACTTCTCTGATCTTTATTTGAGAAGTATCTGTAAGTAAATAATTAATACTAATTAATTATTTATTGAGTTGGGTTTAACCAACACCATGGATCAACCCATTCACCCATGGATCAGGCTGATGGGTCAAGAACCTTAATTCACAATTAGATCCCTTGATTTGTCAGCCAAACTCAATTCTTCCCAGGTACTTAATTAACTTTTAATTAATACCATAAAACTCTTCAATAATATTTAATTAAACCATTTAATTAAATATTATCTATTTAAGCATAACTCTTATACTTATTACAGGCAATTTAATTCTGAATCATCAACTCTCTTATGTGCGATCCTGTAGGCCCATTCCAAATTGACAATGAATAAATTAATCTCATTAATTAATCCATAAATCGTTAGTGGTCTCTAGCAAGACATAATGACTACACAATTCAGAACGGAGGGCGAATGGTGATTCAACACAACCTTCCGAGTATACTACGTAATGTCCTCTACACTGATATCCAGTTTAGCATAAGGCATGGAACCAATCATCCTTATATAGCTAAAAGTTTTACTTGATATCTTAGTGACACTGAACTTCATCAAGCAAATGATAACCCTTATCATTTCTTGGGCACGGCCATGCACTTCTCAGTTAACTATCAAGCGGGCAAGATATCATCTCTCATTTGAGAGAGACTTGTAGTCCCATCACTTCACCTACATACCTTAGCGTGACTCATAGTGTACCCAATCATACCCGTACTTGGCAACCTGTTACGGTCCCGTTAGGCATATGTCAAAGCACACTCTAATTCACCTAAGACTATGCAGTGATTTCTGGTCTAAGGATCCTCGTACGAGTACTACTCAAAAGAATCACTCATGATCTAAAAGTCCATGGAGTGTTTGTTTTTGGTGGATCGATTTCATAAAATTCAATGTGCACAAGAATATAATTTCATGAAATTAACTCATCAGATAAATAATCAATCAAACGACAAATGTCTTATTTACATAAATAACCCACAAAGTTTAATTACATAAATAGCCCTCAAAAGGGCACATACACCAACAATAGGTTCATTGGCGTGGGAGAGTCCTCAGACTTCATCCCTGGTGCGCATGAATCGGATCCCATAAACTATAATGAGGGATTCTAAGATAAAGATGCAAATAATTGGCAAAAAGCAATGATATCTGAGATGGGGTCGATGGACTCTAATCAAGTCTGAGAGTTTATAGACCTACCTGATGGTTTTCGACCAATAGGCTGTAAGTGGGTTTACAAACCCAAAAGAGGACCTGATGGAAAGGTTGAAACCTTTAAATCTAGGCTTGTGGCAAATGGGTATACTCAGAAAAAGGTTATACATTATGAGGAAACCTTATCCCCGATAGCTATGCTTAAGTCAATCCAGATTCTCTTGACTATAGCTGCTAATTTAGATTATGAGATTGGGCAGATGGATGTCAAGACAGCTTTCCTTAACGGAAATCTTAAGGAAACCATATTCATGCAGCAACTAGAGGGATTCATTACTGAAGGCCAAGAACATAAGGTTTGCAAGCTTAAGAGGTCCATTTACGAACTTAATCAAACATCCAGATCTTAGAACATCCAATTTGATGAGTTAATATAATCCTACAGATTTACTCAGTGCTCGGATGAACAGTGTGTATATCGCAGACGTGATAAAGACACAGTGGTGTTTCTTGTACTTTACGTGGATGACATTTTACTTATTGACAACAATAAGAAAGTGTTGTTAGACATAAATGTTGGGTTTGAATACTAAAGCTTTGTTTGTATTAAACTATTTCTCAGTTTTATATATCGATTAAAAGTTTCAGTTAAATTGCTTATATGTTTTTACATATGTCGTCCATTTATATTATGTAATTAGATGATGAGGTGTCAGGTGTGACACAGTAGATCTCATCATTGGTTAAAAGACATAATATATAAATGAGGTTCGTAACCGAGACAGTTTTGGAAACACTGTCAGTTTAGGTTGTTATGTGATTCCGAAATTGGTTTGTCTAAACTGATTGAATCATATAGATATGCCCAGGGCATATTGAACTTAACCAATTAGGATGAATTGTCTTATACTGATTCAATCGACTATTCAATCCTAGTATTCTATCTTTTAATCCCTATACTTGAGCAGGCATGAGAATTAGACATAGTGTACTTTGATCTTCCAAAGAGTGAAGTCACTTGAGACCAATAGTCTCGGTATGTTGGGTGCACATGTTTAGTTACTTGGTGTGCTATTGCTTGTCGAAAGAAAACCATGTCCCGGTGCATCCGGGGTGATGGTGCTCTCGATATGAGCTTGTTATGTTTATTATACTAAACCCGGTCGGTGGACTTAGGTCCGGTATAGCAAATAGGTCGAGTGGTACTAATATTGAATTATAAGAAGTTAATTAATTAATTTATCAGTAAATTAATAATTTAACGAGCACTAGATCTTTGATGTGGAGAGATTAAAGAATAATTAATTTAGTTATTCCGGAAATAATTCTGGTGTAAGATGGTAGAGCCATAATTAATCCGTTAGTGGTACGATTAATTATATATTAGGAATTTGATTAAGGTAGATTTAATTAATTAATCCTTTGTGTCAATTGGTTGTGAATCAGACCAGGAACTGGATTGAGGATAAGTGAATCCTTGTATCAGTTAGTTGTGAATTAGACCAGGAACTGGATTCAGGATAAGTGAATCCTTGTGTCAGTTGGATGTGAATCAAAACATAAACCCAATAGGAAAACCAATTCTAAAGCAACATGGGGTCTCTCTTGTAACTCTATAAATAGAAAAGAGATTAGCAATTCACAATACACAATTTATAAGTTTCCAAGACAAGAAAACTAGAGAGAGAATTTCCAAGAATATTAATTTTGAATACGAGAAAGCTATTTGCTTGTATCAAAAACTAATACCCAGTTGACATATCTTTTTGTTTCAGTATTAAATTTGTTCCATTATATCATAGAATTAGATAACGAGGTTTGGAAAGACACGGTAGATCTCGTTATTGGTTAAAGTATTGATATATAAAAAGTATGCTCGTAAATGAGATAGTCTGAACATACTATCGGTATAAGTTATCGTGTGATTTGAAAATTAGTTTGTCTAGACTAATTAAATCATACGAATATGACCAGGGTATATCGAACACGACTAGTTTGGATTGAATTAACTTATACTGATCGGCGTAGTGAATTCGATCCTAGTATTCTAATCTCTTAATCCCGAGATTGGGATGGGCATGAGAGTTAGATATAGTATGCTTTGATTTGCCAAAGGGTGCGGTCAATTGAGGCCTAAATCTCAGTAAGTTGGGCATCCAGTGTTTAGCTTCTTTGTGTGTCGTTGCTAGTCGGAGGAATCGACGTACCGGTTCGCCGGGTTGATGGTGCTCCTGAGATGAGCTCGTAAGGTTTATTATACTAAACCCGGACGGTGGACTTTATGTCCGGTATAATAAGAAAGTCGAGTGGTACTAATATCGGATACCACGAAGTCGGTGAATTAATTTGTCAGTAAATTGATGAGTCGATGAGCACTAGATCATTGATGTGAGGAGATAGAAGAATAATAAAGTGAGCACGATGTAAACTCATTTTTTAGCGGTAGTTCCATAATTGGTCCGTTAGTGGTACGACTAATTATGCGTTTGACTAATCGACAAAGTGAATTAATTAATCCTAAAGGTTTAATTCATATTTAATTGACTAAGTGGATTAAGAAATTAATTCTAATTGAATGAATTAATCCTAATGGTTTCATTAAATTAAATTAAAAAAGTGGGTTAAGAAATTAATTTGAAAGTCTCGATTGGAGTTGACTAGTCTATGGGAGACTAAGGGGTCAACGAAAGTCAAACACTAAGGCCCAACTCAAAATCCCAGTAGGTCTCCTAAGGAGCTCTCTATAAATAGCTAATGTTAGGCATTACTAAGACATTAGAAACCTTGTAGGCAAATGCCTTAGAGTGAGAATGACAAGCCTAGAGAGAAAACTTATTCTTCTTTCTTGAGAGTTCTTTCTCGAAGTCGGTTTGCGATCTTTCTTTTCGAGAAACTCAGCCCATGATTCTAGAAGCCCAAGACTACCACCCGAAAGTTCGAACGCCACTTGAAGTCTGATCACCGCTTTTTTTCTACCCAGTTAGTGTCGCCGGCATTTTTTGAATTTTTTGGTGATGTTTTGGTGCATTTTCATTGTGGGCTTTGTTTATTTGTTGTGTTGATCATTTGGCTCATTCCTTTTGGTTCGTCAAAGTCTAGATCTACGAGCAAATATCTTATCCACAAAGTTTTATTGAGGCAGTGTGGGTTTTCAGATTAGAATTAGTTTCCCAGGCTAAATCTGTTTTTTAGATCTGCGAGTTTCTTGAAGTGAGTTTCTTTGGATTTCTTCGCCAATGCCTTTGGCCACCTCGTAGTTATTTGCCCACCCAAGTTTGAGGTCGTTTGAGTTATCCTTGGGATTCTGAGTGGATTTTGCTTTCCCGGAGATGTGGTTTTCTATATTGCTTAGGACTTCACTTCAAATGTATAAGCCTAGATACAATCAGGGGAAATGAATTTGAGCCTGAGCCGAGTCGAAAGTCTCCGATTCTGGAATGCATAGCATGAAAGTGAGATTTTAGATTTAGCTCGAGCTTATTCTATTTTCTTCAAAGAATTATTAAACGAAAACAGAACAAGCCTGGGCTAAATCGAAAATCTCACTTTCGTGCTATGCATTCTAGAATCGGAGACTTTCAACTCGGCCCAGGCTCAAATTCATTTCTCCTTAACGGATCTAGGCTTATACTTATTTAATTTATTAAATCGACAAACAATGCACAATGATTCGACCTTTAATTAAAAGCGAAAGGATTAAAGGTTATACCTTTGAAGAGAAGCCCTCAGAATTAAACAAAACCAAATCTTTAGCTAGCGATTACCACTGAAATCCAAAGAATGACTTCAAATTGACTCCGAACTAGTGTTGCCTAGTGTCTACGGAGTAGCCCAAAGCAAAACAAAAAAATCCTAAGGAAACCCACTTCGAGAATACTCAAAAAAGCTCGACGAAAGCTTGCCCAGAGCCTTCTGCGCCAGCCTCGGAAAATACCTAGCGCCGCCGCCCTTCAACCTGTCAACCACCACCGATCCGGCCACGATCTGTACCACCACTGTCACGGATCACCTATCCCAGCAAGAGATCAACGTAATAGAAGCAGGATCAGTACCCAGAGTAGATGAAGAGTCTCCAGTCGCCAGAATCACCCACACGGCAGCGAACACCTTCCTGGCGGCAAAAACCCACGGCGGTAACTAGCTACAAGAAAACCCGGACAAATAAACTTGAGTATTTTCAAAGAAGAAAGTTTTTTCTTGCTGACTTCGAGAAAGATCTTCGTGTGGAAGATAAAGTTCTCTCTCTATGCTAAACTTTCTCACTCTAGAGTTGCCTCTAAGTTTCCTTATGTCTTGAAATGCCTAACAAGGGATATTTATAGGGAGCTTCTAAGGAGACCTAGTGGGCCTTTGAGTTGGGCCTTTTAATTTGACTTTCGTTGACTCCTTACCCTAGACTAGTCAACTCCAATCGATCATTTCGAATTAATTTCTTAACCCACTTCGTTAATTAAATTTAATCGAACCCTTATGATTAATTAATTCATATAGAATTATTTTCTTAATCTACTTTGTCAATTAAATATTAATTAAACCTTTAGGATTAATTAATTTACCTTATCGATTAGTCAAATACATAATTAGTCGTACCACTAACGGACCAATTATGGAACTACCGCTCAAAAATGACTTTACATCGCGCCACTATATTTTCTTCTACATTAAAGATCTAGTGCTCGTCGGTTTATCAATTTACTGACAAACTAATTCACCGACTTCTTGCTATCCGAGATTTGTACCACTTGACCTTCTTATTATACTGGACATATAGTCCACTTGCCTGGTTTAGTACAATAAACCTTACGAGCTCATCTCATGAGCACCATCTGTTAGGATCTAGGCATGCATGTTTCCTAAACCATGCTACAGAAAAACCTAAAATTCTGTGAAAATCGGGTCTTACCCTTGAAGTGTAATTGGTTGCGCTCGTCACCTGGCTCCCTTGAGAAGATTGCGTTCACCAACAATTCACTGGAATTGTCTCTACGATCTTGCACTGGAGCCTCTCAGAATTGGTGCTAGCCAAAAATCTTACCTGCAAAAGAGAAAAATGATTTTTCTCTGGAAGAATGTTTTGGAAGAGAGAGAGAGAGTTTTCTCAAAGCTTTTTCCTGTGTTTCAAAATAGAATCAGTAAAAAGAATCACCCCCTCTTCACAGATACGTCTCTGCTCTTTTATAAAAGAGTTAAGACTTATCTGTTAATTTAAATAAATATTAATCAATTAGTAATAATTAATTAATTAATAATTATTTATTGAGTTGGGTTTAACCAACACCATGGATCAACCCATTGACCCATGGATCAGGCTGAAGGGTCAAGAACCTTAATTCACAATTAGGCCCCTTGATTTGTCTAGGTAATTAATTAACTCTTAATTAATACCGTAAAACTCTTCAATAATATTTAATTAAACTATTTAATTAAATATTATCCATTTAAATATAACTCTTATATTTATTACAGGCAATTTAATTAATTCTGAATCATCGAACTCACTTATGTGCGATCCTGTAGGCCCACTCCAAATTGACAATGAATAAATTAATCTCATTAATTTATCATTAAATCATTAGTGGTCTCTAGCAAGACATAATGACTACACAATTCAGCACGGAGGGTCGAATGGTGATTCAACACAACCTTCCGAGTATACTACGTACTGTCATCTACATTGATATCCAGTTTAGCATAAGGCATGGAACCAATCATCCTTATATAACTAAACGTTTTACTTGATCTCTTAGTGACACTGAACTTAATCAAGCAAATGATAACCCTTATCATTTCTTGCGCACGGCCATGCACTTCTCAGTTCACTATCAAGCGGCCAAGATATCATCTCTCATTTAAGAGAGACTTGTAGTCCTATCACTTCACCTACATACCTTAGCGTGACTCATAGTGTTACTTTTGAATACAGAAAAGCTATGGCTTGTATCAAAAACTAATATCCACAGATGACATATCATTTTGTTTCAGTATAAATCTATTTCTTTATATCATAGAACTAGATAACGGGGTGTCGACAAACACAGTAGATACCGTTATTGGTTAAAGTATTGATATATAAAAAGTATGCTCGTAACCGAGATAGTCTGAACATACTATCGGTATAGGTTATTGTGTGGTTTGGAAATTGGTTTATCTAGACTAGTTTAAATCACACAGATATGCCCGGGGCATATTGAGCGCGACCAGTTTGGATAGAATTGACTTGTACTGATCGGTGTAGTCAATTCGGTCCTAGTATTCCGTCTCTCAATCCCGAGATTGGGACGGGCGTAAGGGTTAGATATCGTGTGCTTTGATTTGCCAAAGAGTGAGGTCAATTGAGGCCAATACCTCAGTAAGTTGGGTATGCGGTGTTTAGCTTCTTGCGTGCCGTTGCTAGTCGGAAGAATCCACGTACCGGTTCACCGGGTTGATGGTGCTCCCGAGATGAGCTCGTAAGGTTATTATACTAAACCTGGCCAGTGAACTTTATGTTCGGTATAATAAAAGGTCGAGTGGTACTAATCTCGGAAACCAAGAAGTCGGTGAATTAATTTGTCAGTAAATTGATAAATCGACGAGCACTAGATCTTTAATGTGGGGAGATAGAAGAAATAATAATGGCGCGATGTAAAGTCGTTTTTGAGCGGTAGTTCCATAATTGGTCCGTTAGTGGTACGACTGATTATGCGTTTGACTAATCGACAAGGTAAATTAATTAATCCGAAAGGTTTGGCCACGGTCATGTCACCCCTCTTTACAATCTCTCGTATCAGGTGGTACTTGCGCTCTATGTGTTTACTCACTTTGTCGGCTCGTGGTTCTCTCGAGTTAGAAACTGCACCATTGTTATCACAATAAACTGTGATAGACCTTGGCAACATAGGAACCATATCTAAGTCCACTAAAAAGTTCCGGAGCCATATAGTTTCTTTCACTGCCTCTGATACAGCAACGTACTCAGCTTCCACGGTGAAGTCCGCCACATATTTCTGCTTGACACTCCGCCATACTATGGCTCTACCTCCTAGGGTAAACACAAACCCAGAGGTAGACTTACTGTTGTCCAAATCAACTTGAAAGTTTGAATATGTGTAACCCAATGGTACAAGCTCCCATGCTCTATAAACTAGGACATAATCTCTCGTCCCGCGCAAGTACTTGAGGATGCATTTTACTGCCTCCCAGTGAGCCTTCCCGGGGTTACTCTGATATCTGTTAACCATACCAATGGCAAAGTAAATATCAGGCCTCGTACATAATATGGCATACATGAGGCTACCCACTGCAGAAGCCTAGGGACACTGCTCCTTAGACAAATGCACCCCATACTTGAAAGGTAGTGAACCCTTCTTGGAGTTCTGAATGATAAAACGGGCCAGAATCATGTATATGTAGGAAGCCTAGGAGAGAGTCAGAGAACGTCTCCTACGATCTCGAATAATCATGATCTCAATGATATGTCCAGCCTCTCCCAAATCCTTCAAATCAAATTGCCTGGACAACCATGTCTTTACATCCGACGACACCTTCTTACTGTTGGTAATCAGAAGGATGTCATCTACGTAAAGTACGAGGAACACCACCGTATCACCATCACGCCTGCGATAAACACACTGCTCATCTGGACACTGAGTGAATCCATAGGACTGGATAACCTCGTCAAAATGGATGTTCCAAGATCTGGATGCTTGCTTAAGTCGATAAATTGACCTATTATGCCTGCATATCTTGTGCTTTTGGCCCTGAACAATGAAACCCTCTGGTTGCTGCATAAAAATGGTCTCCTCAAGACTTTCATTAAGAAAAGCTGTCTTGACGTCCATCTGCCAAATCTCATAGTCCATATGAGCAACTATGGCCAAGAGAATCTGGATCGACTTAAGCATAGCTACAGGGGAAAAGGTCTCCTCATAATCGATACCCTCTCTCGGAGTATACCCCTTCACCACAAGCCTAGCCTTGAAGGTCTCAACTCTCCCGTCAGATCCTCTCTTTCGCTTGTAGACCCATTTGCCCCTAATAGTCTACTAGTGAACCGGAACAAATAAGTTTATTATCATTTCTAACAACAACAGATTTATAGAAAAATAAACTTATAACCATTCACTAAGAGTTTAGAAACTGAAATCAGGTTTTTTCTAAAACTCGGTATATAAAGACAATTAACTAAATCTAATCTACTAACACTCTTTTAGTGTCGCCCAAGTAGACTTCAAGTTCGCATTCTTTAAGCTTCCGGGTTACTTGAAACCCTTGCAAATGAAAGATTTTGGTAGGATCTGGGTTTGCACCTGCTCGATTTACCACGCAACAAAAAATTCTAATAAAAGCGGAACTATAGAATAATACCTTTGAAGCGTGCACCTGGTGAATCTCTTGTATGCCTCAAAGACTATGACCTCTTGTTGTGTGGGCAACAATCTAGAAGTCAATTGATCAGCAACTCACCACAATCCACCTGCTGGAAAACTCTAGCCCCGCAGCACCTGGCACGTACTATAAACGCACCGCCCGCAGAGAGAGAAAGCTACGCGCAGCTGGTATAGACCAAGGCCAAAATTTCAGCCACTAGAAACCAAAAAACCAGCTGCACACTTTCTTGAAAATTCGACTTGGAGAGAGAAACGTTTTCTCTCTCTAGAATTTTCTCTCTCTAGAAATCCTGTGGATTAATTGTGTTAATTGTTGTAATCTGAATGACTGATCCCTTGTCTATTTATAGAGTTACAAGAGAGACTCCAAGTTGGAATAGGATTGGTCTTTCCTACTGGGTTTCTGTTTCCCTTCGATCCTGTTTCTAGATTGATACAGATTCTGTTTCCTTCAATCCTGTTCCTGGACTGAAACACTCCCAACTGTCACAGGGATTCGCTTATCCCAATCCAGTTCCTGGGATGAATCACTCCCAACTGACACAGGGATTCACTTATCCCAATCCAGTTCCTGGGATGATTCACAACCAACTGACACAAGGATTAATTAATTTCTCAATTAATTAAATCTACCTTTGTCATTAACCCAGTACATAATTAATCGTACCACTAACGGATTAATTATGGCACTACCACCCTACACCAGAATTGCTTCCGGAACAACTTAATTAAATTATATTCATAATCTCCCCACATCAAAGATATAGTGCTCGTTAATTCATTAATTACTGATAAATTAATTCATCAACTTCTTAATATTCCGAGACTAGTACCACTCGACCTTTTTACTATACCGGACATAAGTCCACCGGCCGGGTTTAGTATAATAAACATTTCGAGCTCATCTCGGGAGCACCATCACCCCGGACGCACCGGTATATGGTTTCCTTTCGACAAACAGCAGCTCACCAAGTAACTAAACACGCGCACCCAACCTACCGAGATTATTGGCCACAATTGACCTCACCCTTTGGCAGATCAAAGTACACTATGTCTAATCCTCATGCCCGCTCAAGTCTAGGGATTTAGAGATAGAATACAAGGATCGATTTGTCTATTAAATCAGTACAAGACAAATCATTCCTAAGAGTCAAGTTCAATATGCCCCGGGCATATCTATATGATTCAATTAGTTTAGACAAACTAATTATCTGAATCACATAATAACCTAGACCGACAGTTTGTCCAAAGCTATCTCGATTACGAACCTCATTTATATATTATGTCTTTCAACCAATGATGAGATCTACTGTGTCGCACCAGACACCTCATCATCTACTTACATAATATAAATAGACATAAACATGCACAACAAAATATGACTGAAACACAAATCGATATAATAAACTGGAAAACTGTACAATACAAGCATAGCTTATGTATTCTACTCCAACAATCTCCCACTAATACTTAAGCTGTGCTTTAAGTATACAACTACATACAATCCTACCCAATCTGCTGCTATCTATCTAGAAAAACTGTCAAGGCTCTCCTAAGCATCTGATCCCCTTGCCCTTCACGTGAGCCTCAAAGACTTTAGAAGTCAATATTTTTGTGAACGGATCTGCAAGGTTATCCTCTGATGCTATCTTAGCCATGACCACGTCTACCCTCTTTACGATGTCTCGTATCAGGTGGTACTTGCGCTGTATATGTTTACTCGCCTTGTGGGCTCGTGGTTCCTTCGAGTTTGCAATTGCACCGTTATTATCACAATAAAACGTGATAGACTTCTGCAAACCAGGAATCACATCTAAGTCCACTAGGAAGTTCTTGAGCCATACTGCTTCTTTCGCTGCCTCTGATACGGCAACATACTCAGCCTCCATGGTAGAGTCCACCACGCATTTCTGCTTAACACTCTGCCAAACTATGGCTTCACCTCCTAGAGTAAACACATACCCTGAGGTAGACTTGCTCTTGTCTCTGTTGCCTTGGAAATCTGAATCTGTGTAACCTCGGGGTACCAGCTCAAGCGCCTGATAGACCAGAACTTGGTCCCTCGTTCTGCGCAAATACCTGAGAATGCATTTTACTGCTTCCCAATGAGCTTTTCATGGGTTACTCTGATATCTGCTCACCATGCCAACGGCATAACAGATATCAGGCCTCGTACACAACATGGCATACATGAGACTTCCTACTGCCAAAGCATATGGAACTGTCTTCATGGTCTCTATCTCCTCAACAGTCTTAGGAGACTGTTCCTTAGATAGAAACACTCCATGCCTGAAAGGTAGAAAACCTTTCTTGGAGTTCTACATGTTAAAACGGGCCAGAATCGTGTCTATGTATGAAGCTTGGGAGAGCGTTAGTGAACGTTTCCTACGATCTCGAATAATCTTGATCCCAAGGATATGTCCCGCTTCCCCTATGTCCTTCATATCAAATTGCTTGGACAGCCATGCCTTTACGTCTGATAACACTTTCTTGTTGTTGCCAATCAATAGAATGTCATCTACGTAAAGCACAAGAAACACCACTGAGTTTCCATCACGTCTGCGATATACACATTGCTCATCCGGACACTGAGTAAATCCAAAGGACTGGATTACCTCATCAAACCGGATGTTCCAAGATCTGGATGCCTGCTTAAATTCATAAATAGACCTCTTAAGCCTGCAAACCTTATGCTCTTGACCTTTTTCAATGAATCCATCTGGTTGCTGCATAAAGATGGTTTCCTCAAGACTTCCGTTTAGGAAAGCTGTCTTGACATCCATATGCCAAATCTCATAATCCATATGAGCAGTTATGGCCAAGAGAATCTGGATCGACTTAAGCATGGCTACCGGGGAGAAGGTTTCCTCATAATCGATTCCCTCTTTTTGAGTATACCCCTTCGCCACCAGCCTAGCTTTAAAGGTTTCCACCTTCCCGTCAGGTCCTCTCTTACGTTTGTAGACCCACTTGCATCCAATGGGCTTAAACCCATCAGGCAGGTCCACAAGCTCCCAGACTTGATTGTGGTCCATTGACCCCATCTCGGATATCATTGCCTTACGCCAAGATTCTGCATCTTTATCTCGAAGTGCCTCATTATAGTTAACTAGGTCAGGTTCAGGCACACCTGGGACCAGGTCTGAAGCCTCTCCCATGCCAATAAACCTGTCTGGCTGTCTCACAACCCTCCCACTACGACGAGGCACCGCCTGTGTAGGCGCATCATCTGTGATCTCATGTGCAGTGTGTGGTGTATCTACTTGCGCTGGTGCATCAGGATTAGTAGTTTGTCATCTAAGCTCTTCTAGTACTATCTTACTCTTGGGCTTGTGGTCTAAGACATAGTCCTCTTCTAAAAATCTAGCGTTGGTACTTACCACCACCTTCTGATCTTTAGGACTATAGAATAGACCACCTTTCGTTCCCCTAGGATATCCTACAAACAGCATTAATTCTGTTCTTGCATCTAACTTAGTCGTATCTGCTTTAAGCACATGTGCTGGGCAACCCCAAATTCTGAGATGTCTTAGACTGGGCTTATGCCCGTTCCACAACTCTACTGGGGTTGAAGGCACGATTTTAGATGGTACAAGATTAAGAATATACATTGTCGTTTCCAAGGCATATCCCCAGAACGAACTTGGCAAATCACTATAGCTCATCATGGACCTAACCATTTCCATAAGAGTTCGGTTCCTCCTTTCTGCTACACCATTCTGCTGTGGCGTGCCAGGTGTAGACAACTGAGACTGAATTCCTACCTCAGTGAGGTAATCTCGAAATTCATGGGACAGGTACTCCCCACCACGATCTGAATGCAGTGTCTTGATACTCTTACCATGATGCTTCTCCACATCTGCCCGAAAATCTTTGAACTTGCCAAAACATTCGGACTTGTGGCGCATTAGGTAAATGTATCCGTACCTAGAGTAATCATCCGTGAATGTCACGGAATACTCATATCCCCCTCGTGCCTGGACCGTCATAGGTCCACACAAGTCAGAATGAATCAACTCTAATGCTTCTTTAGCTCTATAGCCTTTTGCTTTAAAAGGTCTCTTGGTCATCTTACCTTCCAAGCAAGATTCGCAGGTTGCATAACTGTCAATATCTAATGAACCCAAAGGTCCATCATTGACCAACCTCTGAATCCTACTAAGGTTTATATGACCTAGCCTTAGATGCCAAAGATAGGTTTGATTCATTTCAGAAGGTTTCTTCCTCTTATTAATGTTAGATTCTGAGCTATCTATCTCTATGTTTTGCGCAACAGGGGAGTTAGAGTTAACCACAAACAAATTGTCCGCCAATGAACCAGAACAAATAAGTTTTCCATTTCTTCTAATAACAACACAGTCATCAGAAAAAATAAACTTATACCCGTTCTTCAAGAGTTTAGAAACCGAAATCAAGTTCTTTCTAAAACTCGGTACATAAAGACAATTAACTAACTCTAAGCTAGAATTTTCGAAATTCAACTTAACTACTCTCACTGCTTCTACTGACACTCTTGTAGTGTCGCCCAAGTAGATATCCAATTCGCCTGCTCTAAGCTTCTGGGTTACTTGGAACCCTTGCAAAGAATTACAAACATGGTCAGTGGCACCTGAATCCACACACCAAGTATCTGTGGGAATCGCCGCTAAACATGTCTCAGTAATTAAGGCATAATTTATCGTACTTATAAGCTTTGGACAATCCGCTTTCCAATGTCCCGTCTTATTGCACTTGAAGCACTTGTCTTTCGACTTCTTCTTTGCAATATCTGGCTTAGGCACAATTTGTGCCTTTTTAGCTACTCCCTCGAGCTTTCTCTTCTTCTTTCCAGCCTCAGGCTCAGAAGAAGATTCTAAAGCTTCGACTGCGACTAAAGCTCACTTCTTCTCTTGAAGAAGACTTTTAGCCGCCATCAACTCTGCCAAGAGCTCGGATGAACTCCACAACATCTTACTTATGTTGTAGTTCAACCGAATCCGCTCATAGCTTTGAGGCGCCATCAACTCTGCTAAGAGCTCGGATGAACTCCACAACATCTTACTTATGTTGTAGTTCAACCGAATCCGCTCATAGCTTTGAGGCAAGCTCTGGAGGACAATATCGGCTTTGGTTTCACCAACGATTTCGCCTCCCACTACCTCAACCTTGTTGATGTTACTAATCATGTCAATGACACGATCTCTCACAGGAGCGCTCTCAGCCCTAAGGACAATGTCCAAGTTACGACTTCCATCGACATTATTTGTTCCAGTTAAATTGTTATTTTTCAAAATAGCAGCTAAAGGATTGAATGCCATATCGATTTAAACTGGAAAGTTAAACAAACAGTGTTTCAGTCATATATGCTAAAATTTTCGTAAAACATGAAAATTCAATTAATTATTGATTCCCTCAAAACAATAATATTAATCCACCAACATCTCATCCACCGGGATTCTCGCAAGCCACGCAGTGTGGACGTTTACGCTAACCCACATTCGTTTGAGAAGAACCAAGTTCATTAACTACACTATCTGACCAACGATCTTTTGATCAATGTAGCTAATAGTCGGTGCTTTCAGCCGTACAAGTAAGCAGCGTAACCTTGCGGGAGGAATACTACAGATCGTACACTAAGTGTATGCCATTACGTGACTTCTGAGTTTGTTACCTCAGGATAGTGCGCCTCAGATGGAGAGGGTGTCGCATTTCTCCTAGTTAAACTCGCTCTAGTCATCTTACTCAGAAGCTCATAGTCTAGCAATCTCGGGGCTGGACTCATCCGAATGGAGGAAGGCCCTAATGCCAACGCGCAAGCCCACCCACATCGCATATGAACCCGTAATGGTGGCCATGGGGATATAACACAACCCGCTCCCACTTAGATTTCCAAAATGAGGGTTTTTCCGGTTTTAACATGCAATTAACTAACCTAAGTTATATGCAACCATAAAACCAGACATGCTTTAATTCATGCATCTAAAATACAGCATAAAAATAAAGCATAAAAATTAAAACAATAAATACGGGAAATAATTCAAAAAAAATAAATTCCCCGACTATTATGGTTTTAATTGCTTCCATCTTCTGCCTTGATCTCGTGTCCCGTCACGTCACTCGATGGAGAGAGTCTTGAATTTCAAAAAACGAAAACTGGCGGAAAAACGGGCCAAAAACAGACCGAACAGCCCGAACGGGCCGCCCGGGCCGCAGCACGGCCCGAGGGCCGCGCTGCCCGCGCGCACGGCCCAGGGCTCGCGCGCGGGCGCACGGCCCGCACGGGCCCTGCGCGCGCGGCGCAGCGCCCGTGCCCGCGCGCCCGCACGGCCGCACGAGCCGTGCGCGCGCGGGCCTGCGCGGGGCTGCTGCGCCCTGGGCGCGGCAGCTGCTGCTGCTGCGCCCTTGGTGCGGCAGCAGCTGCTGCTGGCCACCCGGCCGGCGCGACTTGCTGCCGGCGGTCGTCGCCGGCGTCGCCTCCTGCCGCCAACTTCTCCTTCGCTTTTTCCCACGCTATTTGGTCTTCTTGCAATTCGTTCTGGGTTTTTCTGGGTTTCTTCAAATTCATGATAACCCAAAACCCACGAATCCAAGTCGCCCACCATAACGCCTTCGATTACATAAAAAATAATTTTCCTACTACAAGGCATTCTAGGAAAATTAAATAATCGAAATTACATAGAAAAAATCCTACTGCAGATTTGATCTAATCCTACACGGCTTCCAGCACGTGGTTAAACTATTACAAACATTCATAATAAAATTAAATCCGGACAAGTCCCGGAGTTTAATTAAAACCCATACAAACGTAACCATAATAGTCGGGATTCTAAACCACCTGCAAATAAAACCATGTAATAAATCGAACAAGCACAGAACCCCCTAAACCAGGCTCTGATACCAAATGAAAGATTTTGGTAGGATCTGGGTTTGCACCTGCTCGATTTACCACGCAACAAAAAATTCTAATAAAAGCGGAACTATAGAATAATACCTTTGAAGCGTGCACCTGGTGAATCTCTTGTATGCCTCAAAGACTATGACATCTTGTTGTGTGGGCAACAATCTAGAAGTCAATTGATCAGCAACTCACCACAATCCACCTGCTGGAAAACTCTAGCCCCGCAGCACCTGGCACGTACTATAAACGCACCGCCCGCAGAGAGAGAAAGCTACGCGCAGCTGGTATAGACCAAGGCCAAAATTTCAGCCACTAGAAACCAAAAAACCAGCTGCACACTTTCTTGAAAATTCCACTTGGAGAGAGAAACGTTTTCTCTCTCTAGAATTTTCTCTCTCTAGAAATCCTGTGGATTAATTGTGTTAATTGTTGTAATCTGAATGACTGATCCCTTGTCTATTTATAGAGTTACAAGAGAGACTCCAAGTTGGAATAGGATTGGTCTTTCCTACTGGGTTTCTGTTTCCCTTCGATCCTGTTTCTAGATTGATACAGATTCTGTTTCCTTCAATCCTGTTCCTGGACTGAAACACTCCCAACTGTCACAGGGATTCACTTATCCCAATCCAGTTCCTGGGATGAATCACTCCCAACTGACACAGGGATTCACTTATCCCAATCCAGTTCCTGGGATGATTCACAACCAACTGACACAAGGATTAATTAATTTCTCAATTAATTAAATCTACCTTTGTCATTAACCCAGTACATAATTAATCGTACCACTAACGGATTAATTATGGCACTACCACCCTACACCAGAATTGCTTCCGGAACAACTTAATTAAATTATATTCATAATCTCCCCACATCAAAGATATAGTGCTCGTTAATTCATTAATTTACTGATAAATTAATTCATCAACTTCTTAATATTCCGAGACTAGTACCACTCGACCTTTTTACTATACCGGACATAAGTCCACCGGCCGGGTTTAGTATAATAAACATTTCGAGCTCATCTCGGGAGCACCATCACCCCGGACTCACCGGTATATGGTTTCCTTTCGACAAACAGCAGCACACCAAGTAACTAAACACGCGCACCCAACCTACCGAGATTATTGGCCACAATTTACCTCACCCTTTGGCAGATCAAAGTACACTATGTCTAATCCTCATGCCCGCTCGAGTCTAGGGATTTAGAGATAGAATACAAGGATCGATTTGTCTATTAAATCAGTACAAGACAAATCATTCCTAAGAGTCAAGTTCAATATGCCCCGGGCATATCTATATGATTCAATTAGTTTAGACAAACTAATTATCTGAATCACATAATAACCTAGACCGACAGTTTGTCCAAAGCTATCTCGATTACGAACCTCATTTATATATTATGTCTTTAAACCAATGATGAGATCTACTGTGTCGCACCAGACACCTCATCATCTACTTACATAATATAAATAGACATAAACATGCACAACAAAATATGACTGAAACACAAATCGATATAATAAACTGGAAAACTGTACAATACAAGCATAGCTTATGTATTCTACTCCAACAGCAAAGAATTACAAACATGGTCAGTGACACCTGAATCTACCACCAAGTATCTGTGAAAATCGCCGATAAACACATCTCAGTAATTAAGGCAGAAAATGTCGTACCATTGAGCTTTGGACAATCAGATTTCCAATATCCCATCTTCCCGAAGCATTTGCCTTTAGGCTTCTTCTTTTTTGCGATGTCTGGCTTGGAAGTATGATTCTTGGCCTTCTTTTTTTTTCTTGTTCTTACCTTTAGGCGCAGAAGAAGAACTTGAAGCTTTTACTGTGACCAAAGCTTGCTTCTTCAATTGGAAGATGCCTTCAGCCGACACCAATGCAATTAGGAGCTTGGAAAAAATATAAAATTTTTATTTCATATTGTAGTTTACCCGAAACTGCTTAAAACTAGAAGGTAAACTCTGGAGGATGATAACAATCTGACTCTCAGGATCAATCTCACCTCCTAATACTTCTATCTCATTGATGTTACTGATCATGTGTGCTAGTTTTGAATACATAAAAACTATGGTTTGTATCAAAAACTAATATCCACAGTTGACATAACATTTTTTTTCAGTATTAAATTTGTTCCATTATATCATAGAACTAGATAACGGGGCATGAAAAGACACAATAGATCTCGTTATTGGTTAAAGTAATGATATATATAAAAAGTATGCTCATAACTGAGATAGTCTGAACATACTATCGGTATAGGTTATCGTGTGATTTGGAAATTAGTTTGTCTAGACAAATTAAATCACGCTGATATGCCCGGGGCATATTGAGCACGACCAGTTTGGATAGAATTAACTTGCACTGATCGGCGTAGCTAATTCGGTCATAGTTTTCAGTATCTTAATCCCGAGATTGGGACGGGCGTGAGAGTTAGATATCGTATGCTTTGATTTGCCAAAGAGTGCGGTCAATTGAGGCCTATACCTAGGTAAGTTGGGTATGCGGTGTTTAGCTTCTTATGTGCCGTTACTAGTGGGGGAATCTACATACCGGTTCGCTGGGTTGATGGTGCTCCCGAGATGAGCTCGTAAAGTTTATTATACTAAAATTGGCCAGTGGACTTTACGTTCAGTATAATAAGAAAGTCGAGTGGTACTAATCTCGAATACCAAGAAGTCGGTGAATTAATTTGTCAGTAAATTGATAAACTGATGAGTACTAGATCTTTGATGTGGGGAGATAGAAGAAAAATAAAGTGGCACGAAGTAAAGTCATTTTTTAGCGATAGTTCCATAATTGGTCCGTTAGTGGTACGACTAAGTATGCATTTGACTAATCGACAAAGCGAATTAATTAATCTTAAAAGTTTAATTAATATTTAATTGACTAAGTGGATTAAGAAATTAATTCTAAATGAATTAATTAATCCTAAGGGTTTGATTAAATTAAATTAACGAAATGGGTTAAAGAATTAATTCGAAAGGCACGATTGGAGTTGACTAGTCTATGGAATACCAAGGGGTTAATGAAAATCAAACTAAAAGGCACAACTCAAAACCCCATTAGGTATCCTTAGAAGCTCCCTATAAATAGTCCTTGTTAGGCAACTTACAACACATTAGAAACCTTATAGGTATTTGCCTAGTGAGAGAAAGTTAAGTCTAGAAAGAGAAGCTCTCAACTTCTTAGGAGTTTTTCTTTTGAAGTCGACTTTGGAGCTTTCTTCTTTAAGAATCTTCAAGCCCCGATCTTAGAAAACGCAGAAATTTCATCAAAGTTATTGCCCGAAAAGGTCATCGCCGGTTCAGTTTTGCGTCGCCGCTGAGAATTCATTCTGGTGAAGTCCGACCAGTTTTTGGGCTGCAATTTTGTGGGTTTTGTACCCTTTATTGTGTTGATCCCTTGGCTTGTTCCTTTGGTTTGCCAAGGTCTAGATCTACGAGCAAAGGCCAAGTCTTGAAGTGGGTTTTCAGATTAAGATCACTTCCCGGGCCAGATATGTTTTCTAGATTTGTTAGATTCTTAAAGTGGTTTCTTAGGATTTATTCGGTGTTGCCTTGGACCCCTCTGTAGACATTAGCCCACACTAATTCAGAGGCGTTTGGAGTTATTCTTCCGATTTCTTGTGGATTTCGCTTGCCCGAAGATTTGGTTTTCTTATTCGCTTGGGACTTCGCTACAAAGGTATAACCCTTAGACTTTCTGCATTAATTAAAAGTTGAATCTTTGTTTGTCAATTTAATAAATTAAATAAGTATAAGCATAGATCCGTTCAGGGGAAAATGAATTTGAGCCTGAGATTTGTCGAAAGTTTCCGATTCTGGAATGCATTGCACGAAAGTGAGATTTTTTATTTAGCCCGGGCTTTTTCTGTTTTCCTTCGATGTGAAGCACATGATCTCTCACTGAGGTGCCTTCAGCCATTTCGGTATTCATAATCTTCCTCATGCTGCCTCCCTCACTGTCCTGCCTTGATGACCAAACATCTCTCTCATGTGAGCCATCATGTTAAAGGCAGAGATCATAGGATGAAGCTGATGTTGCAGAACATTCTGCACAAAGGCCAGAATGTAACACCGCGTCATCTCATCACTTTCCTCCACCTTTGATAGGCATCCCTATCCTCTTTAGGAGATTCATATTAGGCACATATGTGTTAGATTTGAATACATAAACTATGTTTGTATTGTAGTTTTTCCCAGTTAATATATCAATTTAATGTTTTGGTTTATATGTTGTGCATGTTTAGTCCTTTTATATTATGTAGTTAGATGATGAGGTGTCTGGTGTGACACAGTATATATCATAATTGGTTAAAGACATAATATATAAATGAGGTTCGTAACCGAGACAGTTTTGGACACTCTGTCGGTTTAGGTTATTATGTGATTCGGAAAATTGGTTTGTCTAACCTAATTGAATTATATAGATATGCCCAGAGCCTATTGAACTTGACCATTTAGGATGAATTTTCTTATATTGATTTGATAGACAATTCGTTCCTTGTATTCTATCTCTTAATCCCTAGACTTGAGCAGGCATGAGGATTAGACATAGTGTACTTTGATCTGCCAAATGGTGAGGTCATTTGTGGCCAATATTCTCGGTAGGTTGGGTGTGCGTGTTTAGTTGCTTGGTGTGCTATTGCTTGTCGAAAGGAAAACCATGTACCAGTGCGTCCAGGGTGATGGTGCTCCCGAGATGAGCTCGTTATGTTTATTATACTAAACCCAGCTGGTGGACTTATGTCCGGTATAGTAAAAAGGTCGAGTGATACTAATCTCAAATTATAAGATGTTAATTATTTAATTTATCAGTAAATTAATAAATTAATGAGCACTAAATATTTGATGTGGAGAGATTAAAGAATAAATTGAATTAGTTGTTCTGGAAGCAATTCTGGTGTAGGATAGCCAAAATTAATCCGTTAGTGGTACGAGTAATTTTGTAGTGGGTTAATTAAATAAGTAGAATTAATTAATTAATTAATTAATCCTAAGGGTTAATTAAGTAATTAACAAAGTAGAATTATTCAATTAATTAATTAAGTCTTAACTTTCAATTAGAATTTGGAAATTCTAGAGATTAGGAAATCTAATTGGATTTGGATTATCCTATTAGATTAGTTACCTAATTGGATTTTGAAACTAATTAATTACCTAAACCCATTAGGAAGACCTATCCTAAACCAACTTGGGGTCTCTCTTGTAGCTCTACATATAGACAAGGGATTAGCAATTTTATGACACACAATTCATAAGTTTTCAAGACAAGAAAACTAGTGAGAGAAAGTTTAGAGAGAAAAAATAAATTTCTCCCTCTTGAATAATTTTCGGACGGCCGGATTTCCTAGTGGCGGCAGCAGGTCAACATTTTTTTTGGTTGCGGCGGTTGAGTTCAGGCGGCGGTGAGTTGCAGAATTTTTCCAGCGAGTCCTTTTTGTGTAGATTGCTGATCAATTGCTCGCTAGATCGTTGCCCACACAACGTGCGATCAAAGTCTTGAGTCATACAAGCGATCACCTGAGTAACACGCTTCAAGAGGTACTTTCTATGTTTCCACTTTAATTAGAAATATTTTGTTGGGTGATAAATCGAATGAGTGCATACCAAGATCATGTTCAATGTTATTTCAAGCAAGGATTGGAATAGCGATTGTGCTAGAGTCTAGGCCTGGTCAAAGATTCTAATTCTGGAATGCGTAGCACAAAAGTGAGTTTTTGATCGGGCCCGAGCAGGTAATCTTTTAATTGGTATCAGAGCCTGGTTTTGGGTTTTGTGCTGTTCGATTTATTACATGGTTTTATCTGTAGGTGGTTTCGAAATCCTTACTATTATGGTTCTGTTTGTTTGGTTTTTTAATTAAACCCCGGGACATATCCGGGTTTGGTTTTATTATGAATGCTTGTAATAGTATAACCACGTGCTGGAAGCCGTGTAGAATTAGATCAAATATGTAGTAGGATTTTTTCTATGTAATTTTGATTTTAATTTTCCTAGAAGCCTTGTAGTAGGAGAATTTTTTTTTTTGTAATCGAAAGCATTATGGTGGGCAACTTGAATTCGTGGGTTTTGGGTAATCGTTATTTCGTAGAAACCCAAGAAAACCCAGAACGAATTGCAAGAAAACCAAATAGCGTAGAAGAAGCGAAGCAGATCGAAGGTGGGCAGCGGCGCCGGCGACAGCTCACTGGCGGGAGCTCTCCCTGCGCGACGCAGCAAACTGTTACACAAACACGTGACAGCGATCGCTGCAGCAGCGCGTAACAGGAGCTGTTGCGCGTTGCTGGGCCGCGCATGGCCCATGAGGCCAACGCACGCGGCTCGCTTGGCTCGCGCATTTTGGCCCGTTTTTCCTCCAGAGTTTTTTTTTGGAATTCAACTTTTCAAGACTCAATCCATCGAGTGGCGTGACGGGACACGAAATCAAGGCAGAAGATGGAAGTAATTAAAACCATAATAGTCGGGAAATTTATTTTTCGTATTTATTTCCTGTATTTATAGTTCTAATTTTTGTGCTTTAATTTTTTTTGCTGTATTTTAGATCCATAATTTTAAAGCATGCTGGTTTTATGTTTGCACATAACTTAGAATTAGTTAATTGCATGTTAAAACCAGAAAAACCCTCAATTTAGAAATCTAAGTGGGAGCGGGTTAGTTTAATACCCCCACAGCCACCATTACGGGTTCATATGTGATGTGGGCAGACTTGAGCGCTGGCATTAGGGCCTTTCTCCATTCGGATGAGTCCAACCACAAGATCGCTAGATTATGAATTTCTAAGTAAGATGACTAGAGTGAGTTTAACTAGGAGAAATGCGATACACTCTCCATCTGAAACGCACTATAATGAGGTAACAAACTTAGAAGTCATGTAATGGCACACACTTAGTGTACGATTTGTAGTATTCATCCCGTAGAGGTTATGCTGCTTATTTGTACTGCTAAAAGTACTGACTATTAGCTACATTTATCAATAGATCGTTTGGTCAGATAGTGTAGTTAATGAACTTGGTTCTTCTCAAACGAATGTGGGTTAGTGTAAATGTTCACACTATTTGGCTTGCAAGACTCCCGATGAATGAGATGTCAGTGGTTAAATTATTATTTGAGGGATGTCAATAATTACTTGAATTTTGAAAATTCTGTATTTTATACTGAAACATTGTCTGCTTATTTAATTTACAGTATTCGATATGGCATTCAATCCTTTAGCTACAATTTTGAAAGACAACAAGTTAACTGGTCCAAACTATGTTGATTGGAGTCATTATTTGGATATTGTCCTGACAACTGAGCAGAATAAGTTTGTGCTCACCGAAGTCTGTCAAGATGTGCCTAACAATGATTCTTCTCAAGAGGATAGGGATGACTATGCGAGGTGGAGAAAAACGGATGAGATGTCATAGTGTTACATTCTGGTCTCTGTGTCAAATGTTCTGCAACATCAGCTTCATCCTATGCTTTCTGCCTTTAACATGATGGCTCACCTGAGAGAGATGTTTGCTCATCAAGGCAGGACCGCCAGACAAGTAGCCAAGAGGAAGATAATGAATACCAAAATGGCTGAGGGCTTATCGGTGAGAGATCATGTGCTTCACATAATCAGTAACATCAATGAGATAGAGGTGTTGAAGGTGAGATTGATCCGAAAAGTCAGATCGATATTATCCTCCAGAGCTTACCCTTTAATTTCGAGCAGTTTCGGGTCAACTATAACATGAACCAAAGAGTGTATACTCTACCCGAGCTCTTAACAGCATTGGTGTCAGCTGAAAGCATCTTCCACGAGAAGAAGCAAGCTTTGGTCATAGTGAAGGCTTCAAGCTCCTCTTCTGTACCTAAAGGCAAGAACAAGAAGAAGAAGAATGCCAAGAAACATGCTGCCAAACCAGACATCACAAAGAAGAGTAAGCCTAAAGGCAAATGCTTCAAGTATGGGAAAACAGGACATTAGAAATCGGATTGTCCAAAACTTAAAGTACGATAGTTTCTGCCTTAATTACTGAGACATGTTTAGCGGCGATTCCCACAGATATTTGGTGTGTGGATTCAGGAGCCACTGACCATGTTTGTAATTTTTTTGCAGGGATTCCAAGTAACTCGGAAGCCTAGAGAGGGCGAGCTGGATATCTACTTTGGCGACACTACAAGAGTGTCAGTGGGAGTAGTTAGTTTAAATTTCGAAAGTTATAGACTAGATTTACCAAATTGCCTTTATGTACCGAGTTTTAGAAAGAACCTTATTTCAGTTTCTAAACTCTTAAAAAATGGATTCAAATTTATTTTTTTGATAATACTATTGTTGTTAGAAATGATGGAAAACTTGTTTGTTCTGTTTCATTAGTAGATAATTTTTTTGTGGTTAAGTCAAACTCCCCTGTTGTGCAAAACATATAATAAAATTGCACATCATCTAACACTAATAAGAGGAAAGAACCTTCTAAAATGAATCAAACCTATCTTTGGCATCTTTGGCTAGGTCATATAAACCTTAGTAGGGTTCAAAGGTTGGTCAATGATGGACCTTTAAGTTCATTAGAGATTGACATGAAGGAAAACTGAACAAGCCCGGGCTAAATCGAAAACCTCACTTTCGTGCTATGCATTCCAGAATCGGAAGCTTTCGACCAAGCTCAGGCTCAAATTAGTTTACCCATGAACGGATCTAGGCTTATACTTATTTAATTTATTAACCGGGACACAAAAAATTAAATCTTTAATAAAAGCGGAATTTAAAGATTATACCTTTTGTAGCGAAGTCCCTCGCTTAAAGAAAACCAATTCTTTGTTGCGATTCCAAAAGAAATCCAATCGATATCTCCGTAGAAATCCCGAATATTGGGTGGGCAATAATCTAACGGGATTTGCTAACTAAGCCCATGAGAACTACCAAAAGGGGCTGCCCGAATTTCTCCAAAAATAACCAAAAATCCGGTCCAATTAAAACTGCAAACTAGTTGCTCAATAATCTGCAAACTAGCTGCTAAATAAAACCCATCCGCCGTGAATTTCTAGCAATTGCCGCTACCAAACAAGTTGTTGCGCAAGACCGAATAAAAGCAACCAAGACTGGAGCTTCAGTCTCAATCTGTACGGTTGTTTCCACGGATCACTCAACAAACATGAAGAAGATCATGACGTGAATAACAACCGGATCAGAGCACCGATTCTCAACAGTCCAGCCGAGAAGAAAACCTGCAGCAGAAAAAAAAAAGAGGCAGCAGCAGTTCCGCTAGAAAACCCACTTGAAAACCCAGTGGGAATGAAGTCCAGCAACTATCGAAGGTGGAACCTTTTGGTTGGAGAATTGTTCGGGAGAAAGAAAAAACTGGGTGTCTACGAGAGAGATTCAAAGATTGAATTTTTTTCTTGATTCTCTCTCTAACCCTTTTCTTTCCTAGCAAGACAATTTCTTGTCTTTCAAGCCACACTTCTAATTTCTTAGGGCTAAAGCTTTCTATTTATAGAAGCTCGATTGGAGACCTAATGGGCCCTCGAGTTAGGCCTTTAAATTTGACTTTCGTCGACCACTAAGTCTTCCCGACTAATCAACTCCAATGGACCCTTTTAAATTAATTTATTTAATCCACTTTGTTAATTTAATTTAATCAAACCCTTAGAATTAATTAATTCAAAATAGAATTAATTTCTAAATTCACTTCGTCGATCAAATATTAATTAAACCCTTAAGATTAATTAATTTACCTTGTCGATTAGTCAAACGCATAATCGGTCGTACCACTAACGGACCAATTATGGAACTACCGCTCGAAAATGACTTTACATCGCGCCATTATTATTTCTTCTATCTCCCCACATTAAAGATCTAATGCTCGTTGATTTATCAATTTACTGACAAATTAATTCACCGACTTCTTGGTTTCCGAGATTAGTACCACTCGACCTTTTATTATACCGAACATAAAGTTCACTGGCCAGGTTTAGTATAATAACCTTACGAGCTCATCTTGGGAGCACCATCAACCCGGCAAACCGGTACGTGGATTCCTCCGACTAGCAACGGCACGCAAGAAACTAAACACCGCATACCCAACTTACCGAGGTATTGGCCTCAATTGACCTCACTCTTTGGCAAATCAAAGCACACGATATCCAACACTCGCACCCGTCCCAATCTTGGGATTGAGAGACGGAATACTAGGACCGAATTGACTACGCCGATCAGTACAAGTCAATTCTATCCAAACTGGTCGTGCTCAATATGCCCCGGGCATATCTGTGTGATTTTAACTAGTCTAGATAAACCAATTTCAAAACCACACAATAACCTATACTGATAGTATGTTCAGACTATCTCGGTTACGAGCATACTTTTTATATATCAATACTTTAACCAATAACGGTATCTACTGTGTTTGTCGACACCCCGTTATCTAGTTCTATGATATAAAGGAACAGATTTATACTGAAACAAAATGATATGTCATCTGTGGATATTAGTTTTTGATACAAGCCATAGCTTTTCTGTATTCAAAACTAACATGACAGTTATTCAACCTGCGAATCTTGCTTGGAAGGTAAGATGACCAAGAGACCTTTTAAGGCAAAAGGTTATAGATTTAAAGAACTACTAGAGTTGATTCATTCTAACTTGTGTGGACCAATGTCGGTCCAAGCATGAGATGGGTTTGAGTATTTCGTGACGTTCACGGATGATTACTCTAGATACGAATATATTTACCTAATACATCACAAATTCGAATGCTTTAGTAAATTCAAAGAGTATCGAACAGATGTGGAGAAACATCATGGTAAAAGTATCATGACACTATGATCAGATCGTGATGGTGAGTATCTGTCCCACGAATTTCGAGAATACCTCAGTGAGGTCGAAATTCAGTCTCAGTTGTCTACACCTGGCACACCATTACAGAATGGTGTAGCAGAAAGAATGAATCGAACTCTCATGGAAATGGTTAGGTAAATTATAAGCTATAGTGATTTGCCGAGTTCATTATGGAGATATGCCTTAGAAACTGTAATGTACATCCTTAATTTTGTACCATCTAAAACCGTGCCTTCAACCCCGGTAGAGTTATGGAACGGGCATAAGCCCAGTCTAAGACATCTTAGAATTTGGGGTTGCCCAGCACATGTGCTTAAGGCGGATACGGCTAAGTTAGATACAAGAACGGAAGTAATGCTGTTTATAGGATATCATAGGGGAAGGAAAGGTGGTCTATTTTATAGTCATACAGATTAGAAGGTGATAGTTAGCACTAACGCCATATTTTTAGAGGAAGACTATATTTTAGATCACAAACCCAAGAGCAAGATAGTACTAGAAGAGATTAGGAAACAATATGATAATTTTGATGCACAACACAAGTAGATACACCACACACTGCACAAGATATCACAGATGATGCACCTATACAGGTGATACCTCGTCGTAGTGGGAGGGTTGTAAGATAGCCCGATAGGTTCATTGGCGTGGGAGAGGCTTCAGACATAGTCCCAGGCACGCCTGAGCCTGACCCTGACCCAGTGAACTACAATGAGGCTCTCTGAGATAAAAATGTAGAATTTTGGCAAAAAGCAATAATATCAGAGATGGGTCGATGGACCACAATCAAATCTGAGAGCTTGTGAACCTGTCTAATGGTTTTAAACTCATTGGATATAAGTGGGTCTACAAACTCAAAAGAGGACGTGACGGAAAGGTTGAAACCTTTAAAGCTAGGCTTGTGGCGAAAGGGTATACTCAGAAAGAGGGAATCGATTATAAGGAAACCTTCTCCCCGGTAGCCATGCTTAAGTCAATCTGGATTCTCTTGGACATAGCTGCTCATTTAGATTATGAGATATGACAGATGGATGTCAAGACAGCTTTCCTTAACAGAAGTCTTGAGGAAACCATCTTCATACAGCAACCAGAGGGATTCATTAAAAAAGGCCAAGAACATAAGGTTTGCAGGCTTAAGAGTGAAGGAAAACTGAACAAGCCCGGGCTAAATCGAAAATCTCACTTTCGTGCTATGCATTCCAGAATCGGAAGCTTTCGACCAAGCTCAGGCTCAAATTAGTTTACCCATGAACGGATCTAGACTTATACTTATTTAATTTATTAATCGGGACACAAAAAATTAAATCTTTAATTAAAGCGGAACTTAAAGATTATACCTTTTGTAGCGAAGTCCCTCGCCTAAAAGAAAACCCAATTCTTTAGCGCGAAATCCACAAGAAATCCGAAGAATTCTCCAATACGAGCTCCGAGATAGTGTGGGCTATCGTCTACGGAACTACCCACGGCAATCCGACTGAAAACCCAAGAAACTTGCTTATCAAGAAACTCAAAATTAAGCTGCCCGGAATTTTCTTGTGAAAATTGAGCTGCCCAGAATTTTTTTTAACAAAATGAAGCTGCCCAGATTTTTCTTTCCAAAACTGTAGCTGCCCAGGACAAAATAAACCGTCCGCCGCTGCAACTTAAAAATGTCCGACCGCTGCGAAGTCCGACCGCTGCAACTGCCATTTCCCAGCCGCGATCTGTACAGCCTCCACCGCGGATCACCAGCCCATGGAGAGATCAACGCGATGGGATAGCCGGCTCAGCACCCTGGGATACGAACAGTCGCCGGACGTGGAAGATGAACCGCCGTTTTGCTGCGCAAGAAAAAATCGGCCGGCAGTAGCAGTGAAATAAGCAATAAACCGGTGGGCTGGGCTAAGAAAATTATCTGGGCTGCTCTATTAATTCATGGGCTGAGTTCCTTGACAAAGAAGAAAGCTTTCTTGATCGACTTCGAGAGAAAACTTGACGAGGAAGACACGTTCTCTCTCTAGACCAAACTTTCTCTTTCTAGCCTAACTTGGCTGCCAAGTTTCTTAGGGTTTTTGCTGCCCAATAAGTTGTATTTATAGGAGCTTCTAAGGAGACCTAATGGGCTCTCGAGTTAGGTCTTAAAATTTGACTTTCGTTGACCGCTAAGTCTTCCCGACTAATCAACTCCAATCGACCCTTTTAAATTAATTTATTTAATCCACTTTGTTAATTTAATTTAATCGAACCCTTAGAATTAATTAATTCAAAATCAAATTAATTTCTAAATTCACTTTGTCGATTAAATATTAATTAAACCCTTTGGATTAATTAATTTACCTTGCCGATTAGTCAAACGCATAATTGGTCGTACCACTAACGGACCAATTATGGAACTACCGCTCGAAAACGACTTTACATCGCGCCATTATTATTTCTTCTATCTCCCCACATTAAAGATCTAGTGCTCGTCGATTTATCAATTTACTGACAAATTAATTCACCGACTTCTTGGTTTCCGAGATTAGTACCACTCGACCTCTTATTATACCGAACATAAAGTTCACCGGCCGGGTTTAGTATAATAACCTTACGAGCTCATCTCGGGAGCACCATCAACCCGGCGAACCGGTACATGGATTCCTCCGACTAGCAACGGCACGCAAGAAGCTAAACACCGCATACCCAACTTACCGAGGTATTGGCCTCAATTGACCTCACTCTTTGGCAAATCAAAGCATACGACATCCAACCCTCACGCCCGTCCCAATCTCGGGATTGAGAGACAGAATACTAGGACCGAATTGACTACGCCAATCAGTAAAAGTCAATTCTATCCAAACTGGTCATGCTCAATATGCCCCGGGCATATCTGTGTGATTTAAACTAGTCTAGATAAACCAATTTCCAAACCACACAATAACCTATACCGATAGTATGTTCAGACTATCTCGGTTACGAGCATACTTTTATATATCAATACTTTAACCAATAACGGTATCTACTGTGTTTGTCGACACCCCGTTATCTAGTTCTATGATATAAAGGAACAGATTTATACTGAAACAAAATGATATGTCATCTCTGGATATTAGTTTTTGATACAAGCCATAGCTTTTCTGTATTCAAAACTAACAATCTCCCACTAATACTCAAAGCTATGCTAAGAAGTACAAAAACTGTCCAACCCGCTATTACACTGCTGTCATAATGAAATCTCCAAAACACCTTTAAGCTCACTGACTTGGCTCTCTCAAGAATCTGACTCCCATGCCCTCCACATGCCTCTCGAAGACCTTTGGGGTCAATGGCTTGGTGAAAGGATCCGCAAGGTTGTCCTCTGAAGCTATCTTGGCCACGATCACGTCTCCCCTCTTTACGATCTCTCGTATCAGGTGGTACTTGCGCTCTATGTGTTTACTCGCCTTATGGGCTCGTGGTTCCCTTGAGTTAGCAACTGCACCATTGTTATCACAATAAACTGTGATAGACCTAGGCAACTCTGGAACCACATCCAAGTCCATCAGGAAGCTCCTGAGCCATACAGCCTCTTTCGCTGCCTCTGAAGCGGCAACGTACTCGGCCTCCATGGTAGAGTCCGCCACGCATTTCTGCTTGACACTCTTCCATACTATGGCTCCACCTCCCAGAGTAAACACAAACCCAGAGGTAGACTTACTCTTGTCCATATCTCCTTGAAAGTCCGAATCTGTGTAACCCAATGGTACAGGCTCCTGCGCTCTATAAACTAGGACATAATCTCTCGTCCTGCGCAAGTACTTGAGAATGCATTTTACTGCCTCCCAGTGAGTCTTCCCAGGGTTACTCTGATATCTGCTAACCATGCCAACGGCAAAGCAAATATCAGGCCTCGTGCACAACATAGCATACATGAGGCTACCCACTGCAGAAGCATAGGGTACCGCCTTCATGGCATCTATCTCCTCAGCAGTCTTAGGACACTGCTCCTTAGACAAATGCACTCCATGCCTGAAAGGTAGTGAACCCTTCTTGGAGTTCTGCATGTTAAAACGAGCCAGAATCGTGTCTATGTAGGATGCCTGTGAGAGAGTCAGAGAACGTTTCCTACGATCTCGAATAATCTTGATCCCAAGGATATGTCCAGCCTCTCCCAAATCCTTCATATCGAATTGCCTGGACAGCCATGCCTTTACGTCTGACAACACCTTCTTACTGTTGCCAATAAGAAGAATGTCATCTACATAAAGTACGAGGAACACCACTATCTCACCATCACGCCTGCAATAAACACACTGCTCATCCGGAGACTGAGTGAATCCATAGGACTGGATAACCTCATCAAAACGAATATTCCAAGATCTGGATGCTTGCTTAAGTCCATAAATGGACCTCCTAAGCCTGCATACCTTGTGCTCTTGGCCCTTAACAATGAAGCCCTCTGGTTGCTGCATAAAGATGGTCTCCTCAAGACTTCCATTAAGGAAAGCTGTCTTGACGTCCATCTGTCATATCTCATAATCCATATGAGCAGCTATGGCCAAGAGAATCCGGATCGACTTAAGCATAGCTACCGGGGAAAAGGTCTCCTCATAATCGATCCCTTCTTTCTGAGTATACCCCTTCGCCACAAGCCTAGCCTTGAAGGTCTCAACCCTCCCGTCAGATCCTCTCTTTCGCTTGTAGACCCATTTGCACCCAATAGGCCTAAACCCATCAGGAAGGTCTACCAGCTCCCAGACTTGATTTGAGTCCATAGAACCCATCTCAGCAATCATCGCTCTCTGCCAAGAATCTACATCTTTATCTTGGAGAGCCTCATTGTAGTTAACTGGGTCTGGTTCATGAGCACCAGGGATAAAGTCCGAAGACTCACCCAAACCCATGTACCTCTCGGGCTGTCTCACAGCCCTCCCACTACGATGAGGCGCAGCCTGTGTAAGAGCATCATCTGTGATAGTGCGTGCAGTTTCCTGTGGTGTGTCTTCCTGTACGTGTGCATCTGGAATAGTGGACTGACTTCTAAGCTCTTCCAATACTACCTTGCTGCTTGACTTGTGATCTAAAATATAGTCCTCCTCAAGAAATCTGGCATTGGTGCTTACCACCACATTTTGATCCTGAGGACTATAAAATAAACCACCTCTCGTTCCTTTGGGGTAGCCTACAAACAGCATAACCTTTGATCTCGCCTCTAACTTGCCTGCATCTGCCTCGAGCACATGTGCTGGACAACCCCAAATCCTGAGATGTCTCAGAGTAGGCTTACGCCCACCCCACAACTCTACTGGGGTCGTAGGCACAGACTTAGATGGAACAAGGTTGAGGATAAAACATGCTGTCTCTAAGGCATAACCCCAAAACGAAGTAGGCAACTCACTGTAACTCATCATCGATCTAACCATCTCCATAAGAGTCCTGTTCCTCCTCTCTGCTACACCATTCTGCTGGGGTGTGCCCGGTGCAGACAACTGGGTCTGAATACCCTCCTCTAACAAATAGGTCCTAAATTCACTAGAGAGGTATTCGCCACCGCGATCAGACCGCAGTGACTTGATACTTTTACCCAGATGGTTCTCCACCTCTGCCTTGAATTCTCTGAACTTGCCAAAGCATTCAGACTTGTGGCGCATCAGGTATATGTATCCATATCTAGAGTAATCATCCGTGAAAGTCACGAAATACTCATAACCACCTCTAGCCTGAACTGACATAGGCCCACACACGTCAGAATGAATCAGCTCTAAAACCTCTTTGGCCCTATACCCCTTCGCCTTAAAAGGCCTCTTGGTCATTTTACCCTCCAAGCAGGACTCACAGGTTGAATAGCTGTCAATATCTAGTAAGTCCAAAGACCCACTCTTGACCAACCTTTGAATCCTCCTAAGGTTGATATGACCTAGTCTCAGGTGCCAAAGATAAGTCTGATTCAAAGGGGAAGATTCCTTTCTCTTATTATGATTCGGTGATGAGTTACTAGTTTCTGTGTTTTGCATAACTGGGGAGTAAGTCTTGATTAAAAACAGATTGTCAACCAATGTACCGGAACATATAAGTTTCTGGCATTTTCTTATAAAAGCCGAACCATCAGAAAATACACACTTATAACCATCCAAAACAAGTTTCGAAACTGAAAGCAAGTTCTTTCGAAAACTAGGTACATAAAGACAATCCTTCAAATATAAAATAGAGTCTGAAAAGTAAAGACTAATAACTCCCACTGCAGCCACAGAAACTCTGGTAGTATCCCCAAGGTAGACCTGCAACTCTCCCTCTCTAAGCAGCCGGGTCACTTGGAACCCCTGCAAAGAATTACAAACGTGATCAGTGGCTCCCGAATCCACACACCAAGTATCCGTGGGAATCGCCGCTAAACACGTCTCAGTGACTAGGGAAAATTTACACGTACCTCGAGGCTTTGGGCAGTCCTTCTTCCAATGTCCTGCTTTGCCACATCTAAAGCATTTTCCTCTCGGCTTCTGCTTCTTGGCAATGCCTGCCTTGGGTCCATGACTGGCTCCTGCTTTCTGGCCTCTCTTCCTCTTTTGCTTCCTGGCTTTGGGCCCAGCAGAGGAACCTGAGGGACCAACAGTAGCCAAGGCTTGCTTCTTCTCTGCGAAGAGGCTCTCAGCAGACACCAATGCAGTCATGAGCTCAGAAAGTGAATATGAGAGATTCCACATATTATAGTTCAATCGAAACTGCTCAAAACTGGGAGGCAAGCTCTGAAGGATGATATCGACTTGGGTTTCCCCATCAATCTCACCTCCCAATACCTCGATCTCATTGATGCAACCAATCATGTCCAGTACGTGATCTCTCACTGAAGTGCCCTCAGCCATCTTAGCATTCATGAGTTTCCTCATAGCTGACTGCTTGGCTGCCCTGCCCTGATGTCCAAACATCTCCCTGAGGTTGAGCATCATATCGTAGGCTGAGGTCATCAACTGATGCTGGTGCTGCAGTACACTTGACATGGAAGCCAAGATGTAGCACCTGGTCATCTCATCAGCTTTCTGCCACCTCGTATATGGCTCTCGCTGCTCAGGTGTGGCATCCTCACTGGGCTTAGGGGGACACTCCTCAGTGAGCACGTACTTATAACCCTCGGCGGTTAGGACAATGTCCAGGTTTCGTTTCCAATCAATGTAATTAGGACCGGTGAGTTTGTTTTGGTTCAGAATGACAGCTAGCGGGTTGAACGACATATCAACTGAAAATGATGAAAAAAAACATGTCTCAGTATACTTTTCGAAAATATTGAAAAATCCTCAGAAAAGAAATATAATCTTCTACCGACATCTCTCCCACCGGGATTAACGCAGGTCACGATGGGTGAACGTCTACGCCAACCCACATTCGTTCGAGAAGGACCGAAGTCCATTAATCTCATTATCTGACCAACGATCTTATGATCAATGAAATTAATAGTCGATAATTTTAGCCGTACACGTAAATAGCGTTACCTCGATGGGAGGGATACTATAAACAGTACACTAAGTGTATGCCATTACATAACTTCTAAGTTTGTTACTTAGGGTACTAATGCGCCTCGGATGGCGAGGGTGTCGCAACTTTTCCCAATTAAACGCACTATAGTCATCCCTTTAGAAATTCATTCCAGCGATATCTGTGATTGAAAACTCAACCGATGGGGAAGCCGTTTAACCACATCGCCAATGAATCCGTAATGGAGGCCATGGGGCTATTAACCAACCCGCTCCCACTTAGATTTTTAAAATAATTTTAATTCGCCCTAGTTTTCTCGGTTTTCTATTTCGGTTTTCTACGTAATTAGGAATCACCCAAAAATTACGATAAACCAAAATCTGGGTTTTCTCAGTTTTCTACGTAATTAGGAATCACCCAAAATTACGATAAACCAAAACCCCACGTAATTAGGAATCACCCAAAATTACGATTAAACCAAAACTTGCGAATATAATTAAGTTTGAGGATTTTTACGTTTTAACATGCAATATCTTAACTATGGATATTCGCACCCATAAAACCATTGGAGTTTTAGTATGCGAATAATCTACCTTAGTTAATTGCACATTACCCTTTTGAAAAACTTTTGGTTTGAATTTCGTTCATGCAAAATAAAACGAAAATCACACAATCAACGAAAAACTCATAAATACGGGAAATTAAACAAAATAAAATTTCCCGACTATTATGGCCTTCTCTATCGTTGATTCCTTGACGCCTCGGTGACACTTCCCGTCGTGTCGCTCCCACTCGTTATTTGGATTCCTCTCGATTCGCCCGGGTTTTCTCAGTTTATTCCGTAATTAGGAATCACCCAAAATTACAATAAACCAAAACCCGCGAATATAAGTTACCCAAAATAACGTCTTCGTCATAGTACAAAAATTCCTATATACAAAGGCGTTTTCTAGGAATTTAAAGACGACATGATTAGATCAAATCCTACTACAAGATTTTTCTAATCCTACACGGCTTCCAGCTCGTGGTTATTACTATTACAGAAATTTTCATTAAAAAATTAAAACGAGCCCGGACATGTCCCGGGGTTTATGAATGAAAATTAAATTTCTACCATAATAGCCGGGAAACCAATAACCACCTGTTTAAACATTTCGACAAAAATACTAATGCCAAAATAAAGCCGTGTAATAAATCAAACAAGTATAAGACCGAAACCAACGCTCTGATACCAATTTGAAGGAAAACTGAACAAGCCCGGGCTAAATCGAAAACCTCACTTTCGTGCTATGCATTCCAGAATCGGAAGCTTTCGACCAAGCTCAGGCTCAAATTAGTTTACCCATGAACGGATCTAGACTTATACTTATTTAATTTATTAATCGGGACACAAAAAATTAAATCTTTAATTAAAGCGGAACTTAAAGATTATACCTTTTGTAGCGAAGTCCCTCGCCTAAAAGAAAACCCAATTCTTTAGCGCGAAATCCACAAGAAATCCGAAGAATTCTCCAATACGAGCTCCGAGATAGTGTGGGCTATCGTCTACGGAACTACCCATGGCAATCCGACTGAAAACCCAAGAAACTTGCTTATCAAGAAACTCAAAATTAAGCTGCCCGGAATTTTCTTGTGAAAATTGAGCTGCCCAGAATTTTTTTTAACAAAATGAAGCTGCCCAGATTTTTCTTTTCAAAACTGTAGCTGCCCAGGACAAAATAAACCGTCCGCCGCAGCAACTTAAAAATGTCCGACCGCTGCGAAGTCCGACCGCTGCAACTGCCGTTTCCCAGCCGCGATCTGTACAGCCTCCACCGCGGATCACCAGCCCATGGAGAGATCAACGCGATGGGATAGCCGGCTCAGCACCCTGGGATACGAACAGTCGCCGGACGTGTAAGATGAACCGCCGTTTTGCTGCGCAAGAAAAAATCGGCCGGCAGTAGCAGTGAAATAAGCAATAAACCGGTGGGCTGGGCTAAGAAAATTATCTGGGCTGCTCTATTAATTCATGGGCTGAGTTCCTTGACAAAGAAGAAAGCTTTCTTGATCGACTTCGAGAGAAAACTTGACGAGGAAAACACGTTCTCTCTCTAGACCAAACTTTCTCTTTCTAGCCTAACTTGGCTGCCAAGTTTCTTAGGGTTTTTGCTGCCCAATAAGTTGTATTTATAGGAGCTTCTAAGGAGACCTAATGGGCTCTCGAGTTAGGTCTTAAAATTTGACTTTCGTTGACCGCTAAGTCTTCCCGACTAATCAACTCCAATCGACCCTTTTAAATTAATTTATTTAATCCACTTTGTTAATTTAATTTAATCGAACCCTTAGAATTAATTAATTCAAAATAGAATTAATTTCTAAATTCACTTTGTCGATTAAATATTAATTAAACCCTTTAGATTAATTAATTTACCTTGCCGATTAGTCAAACGCATAATTGGTCGTACCACTAACGGACCAATTATGGAACTACCGCTCGAAAACGACTTTACATCGCGCCATTATTATTTCTTCTATCTCTCCACATTAAAGATCTAGTGCTCGTCGATTTATCAATTTACTGACAAATTAATTCACCGACTTCTTGGTTTCCGAGATTAGTACCACTCGACCTCTTATTATACCGAACATAAAGTTCACCGGCCGGGTTTAGTATAATAACCTTACGAGCTCATCTCGGGAGCACCATCAACCCGGCGAACCGGTACGTGGATTCCTCCGACTAGCAACGGCACGCAAGAAGCTAAACACCGCATACCCAACTTACCGAGGTATTTGCCTCAATTGACCTCACTCTTTGGCAAATCAAAGCATACGATATCCAACCCTCACGCCCGTCCCAATCTCGGGATTGAGAGACAGAATACTAGGACCGAATTGACTACGCCAATCAGTAAAAGTCAATTCTATCCAAACTGGTCGTGCTCAATATGCCCCGGGCATATCTGTGTGATTTAAACTAGTCTAGATAAACCAATTTCCAAACCACACAATAACCTATACCGATAGTATGTTCAGACTATGTCGGTTACGAGCATACTTTTATATATAAATACTTTAACCAATAACGGTATCTACTGTGTTTGTCGACACCCCGTTATCTAGTTCTATGATATAAAGGAACAGATTTATACTGAAACAAAATGATATGTCATCTGTGGATATTAGTTTTTGATACAAGCCATAGCTTTTCTGTATTCAAAACTAACAAAGAGGTCCATTTACGGACTTGAGCAGGCATCCAGATCTTAGAACATCTGGTTCAATGAGGTAATCCAATCCTACGGATTTACTCAATGTCTGAATGAGCAATGTGTGTACCACAGGCGTGATGTAAATGCGGTTGTGTTTCTTGTGCATTACGTAGATGACATTTTACTAATTGGAAACAATAAGAAAGTGTTATCAGATGTAAAGACATGAATGTCCAAGCAATTTGATATGAAGGACGTAGGAGAAGCGGGACATGTCGTTGGAATCAAGATAATTCGAGATCATAGGAAACGTTCTTTAACGCTCTCTCAAACTTCATCCATAGATATGATTCTGGCCCGTTTTAACATGCAGAACTCCAAGAAAGGTTTTTTACCTCTCAGACACAGGGTGCATCTATCTAAAGAACAGTCTTTCAAGACTGTTAAGAAGATAGAGGCCATGAAGACAGTTCCTTATGCTTTGGTAGTAGGAAGTCTCATGTTTGCCATACTGCGTACGAGACCTGATATCTGTTATGCTGTTGGCATTGTAAGCAGATATCAGAATAACCCCAGGAAAGCTCATTGAGAGGCAGTAAAATGCATTCTCAAGTATTTGCGCAGGATGAGAGACCAAGTGTTGGTCTATCAGGCGCCTGAGCTGGTACCTCGAGGTTACACAGATTCAGATTTCCAAGGTGACGGGGACAAGAGCAAGTCTACCTCAGGGTATGTGTTTACTTTGGGAGGTGGAGCCATAGTTTGGCAGAGTGTCAAGTAGAAATACGTGGCAGAATCTACAATGGAAGTTGAATACGTTACCGCATCAAAGGCAGCAAAGTAAGCTGTGTGGCTCAAGAACTTCCTAGTGGACTTAGATGTGATTCCTGATTTGCATAAGGTGCAGTAGCAAGCTTGAAGGAAACAGGAGCCTACAAGGTGAGTAAACACATACAACACAAGTACCACCTGATACGAGATATCGTCAAGAGAGAAGACGTGGTCATGACTGAGATAGTATCGGAGGATAACCTTGCAGATCCATTCACGAAGACATTGACTTCAAAAGTCTTTGAGGCTCACATGGAGGGCATGGGAATCAGATACTTAGGAGAGCCATGATTGTTTTTCTCGATATATTGTAGAGTGTAAAAGATGAATATAGTTATATATACTTAAAGTACAGCTTAAGTATTAGTGGGAGATTGTTAGGTTTTAATACATAAGCTATGCTTGTATTGTACTTTTTCCCAGTTAATATATCGATTTAATGTTTTGGTTTATATGTTGTGCATGTTTAGTCCTTTTATGTTATGTAGTTAGATGATGAGGTGTTTGGTGTGACACAGTAGATCTCATCATTGATTAAAAGACATAATATATAAATGAGGCACGCTGTCGGTTTAGGTTATTAAGTGATTCGAAAAATTGGGTTGTTTAAACTATAGGAATCATATGGATATGCCCAGGGCGTATTGAACTTGACCATTTAGGATGAATTGTCTTATACTGATTTAATAGACAATTCGTTCTTTGTATTCTATCTCTTAATCCCTAGACTTGAGCAGGCATGAGGATTAGACATAGTGTTTTTTTATCTGCCAAAGGGTGAGGTCATTTGTGGTCAATATTCTCGGTAGGTTAGGTGCGCGTGTTTAGTTGCTTGGTGTGTTGTTGTTTGTCGAAAGGAAACCATGTACCGGTGCGTCCGAGGTGATTGTGCTCCCGAGATGAGCTCGTAATGTTTATTATACTAAACTCATATGGTGAACTTATGTCCGGTATAGTAAAAAGGTCGAGTGGTACTAATCTCAGATTATAAGAAGTTAATTAATTAATTTATCAGTAAATTAATAAATTAACGAGAACTAAATCTTTAATATGGGGAGAGTAAAGAATAAATTGAATTAGTTTTTCCGGAAGCAATTCTGGTGTAGAATTGTAGTGACAAAATTATCCGTTAGTGGTAGATTAATTTTGTAGTGGGTTAATTGAATAAGTAGAATTAATTAATTATTTCTAAAAGTTAATTAAGTAATTAACAAAGTGGAATCAATTAATTAATTAAGTCTTAAGTATCAATTAGAATTAGAAAATCCTAGAGATTAGGAAATCTAATTGGATTTGGATTATCCTATTAGATTAGTTACCTAATTGGATTTGGAAACTAATTAATTACGTAAACCCATTATGAAGACCAATCCTAAACTAGCTTGGGATCTCTCTTGTAACTCTGCATATAGACAAGGGATTAGCAATTCTATGACACACAATTCATAAGTTTTCAAGATAAGAAAATTAGTGAGAGAAAGTTTAGAGAGAGAAAATAAATTTCTCCCTCTTGAATAATTTTTGGGCTGCTGAATTTCCTAGTGGTGGCGGACATTCAACGTTTTTTCCAGCGGCGGCGAGAAGTAAATTCCAGCGGTGGCAGCGGCGGTTGAGTTCAGGCGGCGGCGAGCTGCAGAATTTTTCCGACGAGTCATTTTTGTGTAGATTACTGATCAATTTCTCACTAGATCATTGCCTACACAACGTGCGATCAAAGTCTTGAGTCATACAAAACCTGAATAACACGCTTCAAAAGGTACTTTCTATGTTTCCGCTTTAATTAGAAATATTTTGTTGCTTGATAAATCGAATGAGTATATACCAAGATCATGTACAATGTTATTTCAAGCAAGGATTGAAATAGCGATTGTGCTAGAGTCTAGGCCTGGTCAAAGATTTCGATTCTGGAATGTGTAGCACGAAAGTGAGTTTTTGACCGGGCCCAGGTAGATAATCTTTCAATATGGACAAATTTCAGTGAGCACAAACTTATACTGCTCAGCCGTCAGGACAATATCCAAATTTCGCTCTAATCGACATAGTTCGGACAAGTTAATTTGTTGTCTTCCAATATTGTAGCTAACGGATTAAATGCCATATCAAAAATTGTAAATAAATAAACAGACAATGTTTCAGTAAAAAAATACTAGAATTTTGAAAATTCATAATTATTGACATCCCTAAAAAATAATTAAATCCACTGATATCTCATCCATCGAGATTTGCGCAAGCCACGATAGTGTGGACGTTTACGCTAATCCACATTTTGAGAAGAACTGGATTCATTAACTACACTATTTGACCAAATGATCTATTGATCAATGTAGCTAATAGTCAGTGCTTTCAGCCGTACAAATAAGCAGCGTAACCTTGATGGGAGGAATACTACAAATCGTACACTAAGTGTATGAGTTCTAAGTTTGTTACCTAGGATAGTGCGCCTCAAATGGAGAGGATTTCGCATTTCTTAAATTTTAACTTACTCTTTAGAAATTCAAACTAGTGATCTTATGGTTAAACTCATCCGATATAGAGGAAGGCTCTAATGCGAACACGCAAGTCTAACCACATCACTTATGAATTCGTAATGGAGGCTATAGGAATATTAACCAACCCGCTCCCACTTAAATTTCTAAAATGAGGGTTTTTATGGTTTTAACATGCAATTAGCTAATCCTAAGTTAACATGCAAAATAAAACCAACATGCTTTAATCATACATCTAAAATATAAAGCACATAATTAAAACTGTAAATACGGGAAATAAATACGTAAAATAAATTTCTCGACTATTATAGTTTTAATTGCTTGCATCTACTGCCTTGTTCTCGTGTCCCATCACGTCACTCGATAGATTGAGTCTTGAAAAACTGGATCTCAAAAAATATCTAGGAAAAATGAATGGGCCGCGCACGCGACACGCAGGGGGCGTGCCGCGTGCTCTTATGTGCCTAGCCCTGCAAGTTTGCGGCGCTGCACCAGTGCACAATGCGTGCAGCGGTACTGTAGCTACTGGCGGTCTTTCCCGGCAAAACGTTTGCTGGCCTCGCTTGCCCCGTCTGGTTTCTGGGTCTTCAATCCTGCTCCCACTACGTTATTTGGTCTTCTTGAAATTCGTTCTGGTTTTCTTGGTTTTCTACGTATCAACGATAAACCAAAACCCACGAAATAAAGTCGTCCACCTCAACGTCTTCGATTACAAAAGATCTTCCTACTACAAGGCTTCGAGGAAAATAAAATCAACAATTATGTAGAAAAAATCCTACTACAGATTTAATCTAATCTTACACGACTTCCAGCACATGCTTTTACTATTACAAGTATTCATAAAAGAAACAACCCAGACTTGTCCTGGGGTTTAATCAAAACATACAAACTCAATTATAATAGTAGGGATTTCTAAAAAAACCATGTGACAAATCAAACACGCACAAATCTAAAACCATAGCTCTGATACCAATTGAAAGATTATCCGTCCGGGCCCAGTAAAAAATATTCTTTCGTGCTACGCATTCCAGAATCAAAACTTTTGGTCAGACCTAAACTCTAGCGGAATTACTATTCCAACCCTTGCTTAAAATACCATTGCATAGGATCTTAGCTTCTACTTATTCGATTTGTCACCCAACAACAAATTCTTAATTAAAACGGAAGTTTAAGAATTACCTCTTGAAGCGTGTACTTAGGTGATTCTCTTGTATGACTCAAGACTTGATCGTACGTTGTATGGGCAACGAACCAACAAATCAACGATCAGCAACACACTACAACCGCTGAAAAAATCCAGCCGCTAACCCGTGCGTGTGATTCATGCGCCGACGACCAATTTCACGCACCGCCTGGATATCTTCCACGCGCCACTGGTCGGAATTAGAAGGACCGCCACCGCCTCTTAGGAAGATGAACCGCCGAGCTTGAGGAGAAAGAAAGCTGACTGCAAAAAATAATTCTTGAAAATTCTCTCTCTAAGTTTCTTGAATTATGAAGCTATGAATTGTGTGTTGTATATTGCCAATCTCTTGTCTATTTATAGAGTTACAAGAGAGATCCCAAGTTGGTTTAAGATTGGCCTTCCTAATGGGCTTAGGATTCTATAATTAGTTACCAGATCCAATTAGTAACCAAATTTAATTAAATTCCAAATCCACAAAGATTTCCTCATGTATTGGATTTCCTAATTCCTATTGAACATTAAGACTTAATTAATTAATTAAATAATTCCACTTTGTTAATTACTAATTATTTCTTAGGAATAAATAAATAAATAAATAATTTTACTTTATCAATTAAATCACTATATAATTAATCGTATCACTAATAGATTAATTATGGCACTACCATCATACACCAGAATTGCTTCTGGAACAACTAAATTAATTGTTCTTTAATCTCCCCACATCAAAGATATAGTGCTCGTTAATTTATTAATTTATTAATTTACTGACAGATTAATTAATTAACTTCTTATAATCCGAGATTAGTACCACTCGACCTTTTTACTATACTGGACATAAGTCCACCAGTTGGGTTTAGTATAGTAAATATAACGAGCTCATCTCGGGATCACCATCACCCCAGACACACCAGTACATGGTTTCCTTTCGATAAATAACAACACACCAAGCAATCAAACATGCTTACCCAACCCACTGAAACTATTAGCCTCAAGTGACCTCACTCTTTGGTAGATTAAAGTACACTATGTCTAACCCTCATGCCTGCTCAAGTCTAGGGATTTGGAGATAGAATACTAGGATCGAATAGTTTATTAAATCAGTATGAGACAATTCATCCTAATTGGTCAAGTTTAATATACCCCGGGCATATCTATATGATTCAATCAGTTTAGACAGACCAAATTCAGAATCACATAATAACTTAAACTGTCAGTGTATCCAAAACTATCTCAGTTACGAACCTCATTTATATGTAATGTCTTTTAACCAATGATGAGATCTACTGTGTCACACCAGACACCTCATCATCTAATTACATAATATAAATGGACAACATTTGTAAAACATAAAACAATTTAACTAAAACATTTAATCGATGTATACAAACTGGGAAATAGTTTAATATAAGCAAAGCTTTTGTATTCAAACCCAATACTTAGGTGATCGCTTGTATGACTCCAAGACAGATCCGTATGTTGTGTGGGCAGGCCAAAAATTTCTCGCCAAAAATTTCCTAGCCGCTGCCAACACCGCCGCACGTGGTCACACGCACCGCCGCCCAGAGAAAGCTCTCGCTGCTCACCGATCTCACGCGCCGGCTAGAATTTGATGGCAGCCACTCGCCGATTTCTGTGCACGAGTTACGAGAAAGAGAAATTGAAAAATTGATTTCTTTTCTTTTCTCTCTCTAGCTTTCTCTTTTTAGTTTCTTGAATTATGAAACTTGTGCATTGTATTGCTAATCTCTTGTCTATTTATAGAGTTACAAGAGAGACCCCAAGTTGGTTTAGGATTGGCCTGCTTATTGGATTTTGGTTTCTTAATTAGTTTCCAAATCCAATTAGTAACCAAATCTAATTAGATTCCAAATCCACATAGATTTCCTAATATCATTAATTTCCTAATTCTAATTGAAGTTTAAAACTTAATTAATTAATTCCACTTTGTTAATTTACTAAGTAACCCTTAGTAGTAATTAATTAAATAATTAATTCTACTTTATCAACTAACCCAATACATAATTAATCATACAAGTAACAGATTAAATATGGTACTACCATCCTACCCCATAATTGCTTCTGGAACAACTAAATTAATTATTCTTTAATCTCACCACATCAAAGATATAGTACTCAATAATTTATTAATTTGCTGATAAATTAATTAATTAACTTCTTATAATCTGAGATTAGTACCACTCGACTTTTTTACTATACCGGACATAAGTCCACCGGCTGGATTTAGTATAATAAACATAACGAGCTCATCTCGGGAGCACTATCACCTTGACGCACCGGTATATGGTTTCCTTTCGACAAGTAACAACACACTAAGAAATCAAACACGCAAACCCAATCTACCGAGACTATTGGCCTCAAGTGGACTCACTCTTTGGCAGATTAAAATACACTATGTCTAATCCTCTTGCCTGCTCAAGTCTAGGGATTTAGAGAAAGAATATTAGGATTGAATAGTCTACTAAATCAGTATAAGACAATTCAATCCAAAATGGTCATGCTCAATATGCCCCCGGGCATATCTATATGATTCAATTAGTTTAGACAAACCTGAAAGATTATCTGCCAGGGCCTAGCCAGAAACTCACTTTTGTGTTATGCATTCCAAAATCAGAATCTCTGGCCAGGCTTAGACACTAGCACAATCGCTATTCCTGAAGGAAAACTGAACAAGCCCGGGCTAAATCGAAAACCTCACTTTCGTGCTATGCATTCCAGAATCGGAAGCTTTCGACCAAGCTCAGGCTCAAATTAGTTTACCCATGAACGGATCTAGGCTTATACTTATTTAATTTATTAATCGGGACACAAAAAATCGAATCTTTAATAAAAGCGGAAGTTAAAGATTCTACCTTTTGAAGCAAAGTCCCTCGTTTATAGAAAACCAAATAAAATCTGCTGCGATTTCCACAAGAAATCCAATCGATTCTCCAATACAAACTCCGAGATAGTGTGGGCTATCTTCTACGGAGTTACCCACGAGCAATCGAACAAAACCCAGAAACTTGTTCCGGAAGAAAACCCAAAAATAAACTGCCCAAAACCCTAAACTGTTCTACGCAGCTTTGCCGGCCAAAAATAGAATCTGCCCACCGGAAAAACAGCTTATTTAATCCCGATCTAGACAACTGAGTTCATGGATCACTCCAATAGGAAGATCAAACATGAAATCCAGTCGGTTCTGGGCATTAAACAGAGCTGTCACCGGGTTTTAAGAAGAACGAAAACCCACTGCGCAGCTTCGAACGGAAATCTGCTGCGCAGGTTCGGCTGGCAGTTCGCTGCGTGTTTCCGATCGGTCGGACTGATTGGGACTGGTCTGGGCAAGCTAAAGGCTAAGTCTTCCGGAGGAGAAAAGTTATCTTGTCGACTTCGAGAGAAAACTTGACGAGGAAGACACGTTCTCTCTCTAAACCAAACTTTCTCTTTCTAGCCTAACTTGGCTGCCAAGTTTCTTAATGTTTTTGCTGCCCATTATGTTGTATTTATAGTAGCTCGATTGGAGACCTAATGGGCTCTCGAGTTAGGCCTTAAAATTTGAATTTCGTTGACTGCTAAGTCTTCCCGACTAATCAACTCCAATCGACCCTTTTAAATTAATTTATTTAATCCACTTTGTTAATTTAATTTAATCGAACCCTTAGAATTAATTAATTCAAAATAGAATTAATTTCTAAATTCACTTCGTCGATCAAATATTAATTAAACCCTTCGGATTAATTAATTTACCTTGTCGATTAGTCAAACGCATAATCGGTCGTACCACTAACTGACCAATTATGGAACTACGCTCGAAAACGACTTTACATCGCGCCATTATTATTTTTTCTATCTCCCCACATTAAAGATCTAGTGCTCGTCGATTTATCAATGTACTGACAAATTAATTCACCGACTTCTTGGTTTCTGAGATTAGTACCACTCGACCTTTTATTATACCGAACATAAAGTTCACTGGCTAGGTTTAGTATAATAACCTTACGAGCTCATCTCGGGAGCAACATCAACCCGGGGAACCGGTACGTGGATTCCTTCGACTAGCAACGGCACGTAAGAAGATAAATACCGCATACCCAACTTACCGAGGTATTGGCCTCAATTGACCTCACTCTTTGGCAAATCAAAGCACACGACACTCAACCCTCACGCCCGTCCCAATCTCGGGATTTTGAGATGGAATACTAGGACCGAATTGACTACGCCGATCAGTACAAGTCAATTCTATCCAAACTGGTCATGCTCAATATGCCCCGGGCATATCTGTGTGATTTAAACTAGTCTAGATAAACCAATTTCCAAACCACACAATAACCTATACCGATAGTATGTTCATACTATCTCGGTTATGAGCATACTTTTAATATATAAATACTTTAACCAATAACGGTATCTACTGTGTTTATCGACACCCCGTTATCTAGTTCTATGATATAAAGGAACAGATTTATACTGAAACAAAATGATATGTCATCTGTGGTTATTAGTTTTTGATACAAGCCATAGCTTTTCTGTATTCAAAACTAACAATCTCCCACTAATACTCAAAGCTATGCTAAGAAGTACAAAAACTGTCCAACCCGCTATTACACTGCTGTCATAATGAAATCTCCAGAACACCTTTAAGCTCACTCACAAGGATCTCTCAAGAATCTGACTCCCATGCCCTCCACATGCCTCTCAAAGACCTTTGGGGTCAATGGCTTGGTGAAAGGATCTGCAAGGTTGTCCTCTGAAGCTATCTTGGCCACGATCACGTCTCCCCTCTTTACGATCTCTCGTATCAGGTGGTACTTGCGCTCTATGTGTTTACTCGCCTTATGGGCTCGTGGTTCCCTTGAGTTAGCAACTGCACCATTGTTATCACAATAAACTGTGATAGACCTAGGCAACTCTGGAACCACATCTAAGTCCATCAGGAAGCTCCTGAGCCATACAGCCTCTTTCGCTGCCTCTGAAGTGGCAACGTACTCAGCCTCCATGGTAGAGTCCGCCACGCATTTCTGCTTGACACTCTTCCATACTATGGCTCCACCTCCCAGAGTAAACACAAACCCAGAGGTAGACTTACTCTTGTCCATATCTCCTTGAAAGTCCGAATATGTGTAACCCAATGGTACAAGCTCCTGCGCTCTATAAACTAGGACATAATCTCTCGTCCTGCGCAAGTACTTGAGAATGCATTTTACTGCCTCCCAGTGAGCCTTCCCAGGGTTACTCTGATATCTGCTAACCATGCCAATGGCAAAGCAAATATCAGGACTCGTGCACAACATAGCATACATGAGGCTACCCACTGCATAAGCATAGGGTACCGCCTTCATGGCATCTATCTCCTCAGCAGTCTTAGGACACTGCTTCTTAGACAAATGCACTCCATGCCTGAAAGGTAGTGAACCCTTCTTGGAGTTCTGCATGTTAAAACGGGCCAGAATCGTGTCTATGTAGGATGCCTGTGAGAGAGTCACAGAACGTCTGCTACGATCTCGAATAATCTTGATCCCAAGGATATGTCCAGCCTCTCCCAAATCCTTCATATCAAATTGCCTGGACAGCCATGCCTTTACGTCTGACAACACCTTCTTACTGTTGCCAATAAGAAGAATGTCATCTACATAAAGTACGAGGAACACCACTATCTCACCATCACGCCTGCAATAAACACACTGCTCATCCGGAGACTGAGTGAATCCATAGGACTGGATAACCTCATCAAAACGAATGTTCCAAGATCTGGATGCTTGCTTAAGTCCATATATGGACCTCCTAAGCCTGCATACCTTGTGCTCTTGGCCTTTAACAATGAAGCCCTCTGGTTGCTGCATAAAGATGGTCTCCTCAAGACTTCCATTAAGGAAACCTGTCTTGACGTCCATCTGCCATATCTCATAATCCATATGAGCAGCTATGGCCAAGAGAATCCGGATCGACTTAAGCATAGCTACCCGGGAAAAGGTCTCCTCATAATCGATCCCTTCTTTTTGAGTATACCCTTTCGCCACAAGCCTAGCCTTGAAGGTCTCAACCCTCCCGTCAGATCCTCTCTTTCGCTTGTAGACCCATTTGCACCCAATAGGCCTAAACCCATCAGGAAGGTCTACCAGCTCCCAGACTTGATTTGAGTCCATAGAACCCATCTCAGCAATCATCGCTTTCTGCCAAGAATCTGCATCTTTATCCTGGAGAGCCTCATTGTAGTTAACTGGGTCTGGTTCATGAGCACTAGGGATAAAGTCCGAAGACTCACCCAAACCCATGAACCTCTCGGGCTGTCTCACAGCCCTCCCACTATGACGAGGCGCAGCCTGTGTAAGAGCATCATCTGTGATAGTGCGTGCAGTTTCCTGTGGTGTGTCTTCCTGTACGTGTGCATCTGGAATAGTGGACTGACTTCTAAGCTCTTCCAATACTACCTTGCTGCTTGACTTGTGATCTAAAATATAGTCCTCTTCAAGAAATCTGGCATTGGTGCTGACCACCACCTTCTGATCCTGAGGACTATAAAATAAACCACCTCTCGTTCCTTTGGGGTAGCCTACAAACAGCATAACCTTAGATCTTGCCTCTAACTTGCCTGTATCTGCCTCGAGCACATGTGCTGGACAACCCCAAATCCTGAGATGTCTCAGAGTAGGCTTACGCCCACCCCACAACTCTACTGGGGTCGTAGGCACAGACTTAGATGGCACAAGGTTGAGGATAAAACATGTTGTGTCTAAGGCATAACCCCAAAACGAGGTAGGCAACTCACTGTAACTCATCATTGATCTAACCATCTCCATAAGAGTCCTGTTCCTCCTCTCTGCTACACCATTCTGCTGGGGTGTGCCAGGTGCAGACAACTGGCTCTGAATACCCTCCTCTGACAAATAGGTCCTAAATTCACTAGAGAGGTATTCGCCACCGCGATCAGACCGCAGTGACTTGATACTCTTACCCAGATGGTTCTCCACCTCTGCCTTGAATTATCTGAACTTGCCAAAGCATTCATACTTGTGGCGCATCAGGTATATGTATCCATATCTAGAGTAATCATCCGTGAAAGTCACGAAATACTCAAAATCACCTCTAGCCTGAACTGACATATGTCCACACACGTCAGAATGAATCAACTCTAAAACCTCTTTGGCCCTATACCCCTTCGCCTTAAAAGGCCTCTTGGTCATTTTACCCTCCAAGCAGGACTCACAGGTTGAATAGTTGTCAATATCTAGTAAGTCCAAAGACCCACTCTTGACCAACCTTTGAATCCTACTAAGGTTGATATGACCTAGTCTCAGGTGCCAAAGATAAGTCTGATTCAAAGGGGAAGATTCTTTTCTCTTATTATGATTTAGTGATGAGTTACTAGTTTCTGTGTTTTGCATAACTGGGGAGTAAGTCTTGATTAAAAACAGATTGTCAACCAATGTACCTGAACATATAAGTTTCTGGCATTTTCTTATAAAAACCGAACCATCAGAAAATACACACTTATAACCATCCAAAACAAGTTTCGAAACTGAAAGCAAGTTATTTCGAAAACTAGGTACATAAAGACAATCCTTCAAATATAAAATAGAGTCTGAAAAGTAAAGACTAATAACTCCCACTGCAGCCACAGAAACTCTGGTAGTATCCCCAAGGTAGACCTGCAACTCTCCATCTCTAAGCAGCCGGGTCACTTGGAACCCCTGCAAAGAATTACAAACGTGATCAGTGGCTCCCGAATCCACACACCAAGTATCCGTGGGAATCGCCGCTAAACACGTCTCAGTAACTAGAGAGAATTTACACATACCTCGAGGCTTTGGGCAGTCCTTCTTCCAATGTCCTGCTTTGCCACATCTGAAGCACTTTCCTCTCGGCTTCTGCTTCTTGGCAATGCCTGCCTTGGGTCCATGACTGGCTCCTGCTTTCTGGCCTCTCTTCCTCTTTTGCTTCCTGGCTTTGGGCCCAGCAGAGGAACCTGAGGGACCAACAGTAGCCAAGGCTTGCTTCTTCTCAGCGAAGAGGCTCTCAGCAGACACCAATGCAGTCATGAGCTCAGAAAGTGAATATGAGAGATTCCCCATATTATAATTCAATCGAAACTGCTCAAAACTGGGAGGCAAGCTCTGAAGGATGATATCGACCTGGGTTTCCCCATCAATCTCACCTCCCAATACCTCGATCTCATTGATGCAACCAATCATGTCCAGTACGTGATCTCTCACTGAAGTGCCCTCAGCCATCTTAGCATTCATGAGTTTCCTCATAGCTGACTGCTTGGCTGCCCTGCCCTGATGTCCAAACATCTCCCTGAGGTTGAGCATCATATCGTAGGCTGAGGTCATCAACTGATGCTGGTGCTGCAGTACACTTGACATAGAAGCCAAGATGTAGCACCTGGTCATCTCATCAGCTTTCTGCCACCTCGTATATGGCTCTCGCTGCTCAGGTGTGGCATCCTCACTGGGCTTAGGGGGGCACTCCTCAGTGAGCACGTACTTATAACCCTCGGCAGTTAGGACAATGTCCAGGTTTCGTTTCCAATCAATGTAATTAGGACCGGTGAGTTTGTTTTGGTTCAGAATGACAGCTAGCGGGTTGAACGACATATCAACTGAAAATAATGAAAAAACATGTCTCAGTATACTTTTCAAAAATATTGAAAAATCCTCAGAAAAGAAATATAATCTTCTACCGACATCTCTCCCACCGGGATTAACGCAGGTCACGATGGGTGAACGTCTACGCCAACCCACATTCGTTCGAGAAGGACAAAAGTCCATTAATCTCATTATCTGACCAACGATCTTATGATCAATGAAATTAATAGTCGATAATTTTAGCCGTACACGTAAATAGCGTTACCTCGATGGGAGGGATACTATAAACAGTACACTAAGTGTATGCCATTACGTGACTTCTATGTTTGTTACTTAGGGTACTAATGCGCCTCGGATGGCGAGGGTGTCGCAACTTTTCCCAATTAAACGCACTATAGTCATCCCTTTAGAAATTCATTCCATCGATATCTGTGATTGAAAACTCATCCGATGGGGAAGCCGTTTAACCACGTCGCCAATGAACCCGTAATGGAGGCCATGGGGCTATTAACCAACCCGCTCCCACTTAGATTTTTAAAATAATTTAAATTCGCCTTAGTTTTCTCGGTTTTCCATTTCGATTTTCTACGTAATTAGGAATCACCCAAAAATTACGAAAAACCAAAATCCGGGTTTTCTCGGTTTTCTACGTAATTAGGAATCACCCAAAATTACGATAAACCAAAACCCCACGTAATTAGGAATCACCCAAAATTACGATTAAACCAAAACTTGCGAATGTAATTAAGTTTGAGGATTTTTACGTTTTAACATGCAATATCTTAACTATGGATATTCGCACCCATAAAACCGTTGGAGTTTTAATATGCGAATAATCTATCTTAGTTAATTGCACATTACCTTTTTGAAAAACTTTTGGTTTGAATTTCGATCATGCAAAATAAAACGAAAAGCACACAATCAACGAAAAAATCATAAATACGGGAAATTAAATAAAATAAAATTTCCCGACTATTATGGCCTTCTCTATCGTTGATTCTTTGACGCCTCGGTGACACTTCCCGTCGTGTCGCTCCCACTCGTTATTTGGATTCCTCTCGATTCGTTCCGTAATTAGGAATCACCCGAAATTACAATAAACCAAAACCCGCGAATATAAGTTACCCAAAATAACGTCTTCGTCATAGTACAAAAATTCCTATATACAAAGGCGTTTTCTAGGAATTTAAAGACGACATGATTAGATCAAATCCTACTACAAGATTTTTCTAATCCTACACGGCTTCCAGCTCGTGGTTATTACTATTACAGAAATTTCCATTCAAAAAAAAAAAAACGAGCCCGAACATGTCCCGGGGTTTATGAATGAAAAATGAAATTTCTACCATAATAGCCGGGAAACCAATAACCACCTGTTTAAACATTTCGACAAAAATACTAATGCCAAAATAAAGCCGTGTAATAAATCAAACAAGTATAAGACCGAAACCAATGCTCTTATACCATTTTGAAGGAAAACTGAACAAGCCCGGGCTAAATCGAAAACCTCACTTTCGTGCTATGCATTCCAGAATCGGAAGCTTTCGACCAAGCTCAGGCTCAAATTAGTTTACCCATGAACGGATCTAGGCTTATACTTATTTAATTTATTAATCGGGACACAAAAAATCGAATCTTTAATAAAAGCGGAAGTTAAAGATTCTACCTTTTGAAGCGAAGTCCCTCGTTTATAGAAAACCAAATAAAATCTACTGCGATTTCCACAAGAAATCCAATCAATTCTCCAATACAAACTCCGAGATAGTGTGGGCTATCTTCTATGGAGTTACCCATGAGCAATCGAACAAAACCCAGAAACTTGCTCCGGAAGAAAACCCAAAAATAAACTGCCCAAAACCCTAAACCTTTCTACGCAGCTTTGCCGGCGAAAAATAGAATCTGCCCACCGGAAAAACAGCTTATTTAATCCCGATCTAGACAACTGAGTTCATGGATCACTCCAATAGGAAGATCAAACATGAAATCCAGTCGGTTCTGGGCATTAAACAAAGCTGTCACCGGGTTTTAAGAAGAACGAAAACCCACTGCGCAGCTTCGAACGGAAATCTGCTGCGCAGGTTCGGTCGGCAGTTCGCTGCGTGTTTCTGATCGGTCGGACTGATTGGGACTGGTCTGGGCAAGCTAAAGGCTAAGTCTTCCGAAGGAGAAAAGTTATCTTGGTCGACTTCGAGAGAAAACTTGACGAGGAAGACACGTTCTCTCTCTAGACCAAACTTTCTCTTTCTAGCCTAACTTGGCTGCCAAGTTTCTTAATGTTTTTGCTGCCCATTATGTTGTATTTATAGTAGCTCGATTGGAGACCTAATGGGCTCTCGAGTTAGGCCTTAAAATTTGACTTTCGTTGACCGCTAAGTCTTCCCGACTAATCAACTCCAATCGACCCTTTTAAATTAATTTATTTAATCCACTTTGTTAATTTAATTTAATCGAACCCTTAGAATTAATTAATTCAAAATAGAATTAATTTCTAAATTCACTTCGTCGATTAAATATTAATTAAACCCTTCGGATTAATTAATTTACCTTGTCGATTAGTCAAACGCATAATCGGTCGTACCACTAACGGACCAATTATGGAACTACCGCTCGAAAACGACTTTACATCGCGCCATTATTATTTCTTCTATCTCCCCACATTAAAGATCTAGTGCTCGTCGATTTATCAATTTACTGACGAATTAATTCACCGACTTCTTGGTTTCCGAGATTAGTACCACTCGACCTTTTATTATACCGAACATAAAGTTCACTGGCCGGGTTTAGTATAATAACCTTACGAGCTCATCTCGGGAGCACCATCAACCCGGCGAACCGGTACGTGGATTCCTTGGACTAGCAACGGCACGTAAGAAGCTAAATACCGCATACCCAACTTACCGAGGTATTGGCCTCAATTGACCTCACTCTTTGGCAAATCAAAGCACACGACACTCAACCCTCACGTCCGTCCCAATCTCGGGATTTAGAGACGGAATACTAGGACCGAATTGACTACGCCGATCAGTACAAGTCAATTCTATCCAAACTGGTCATGCTCAATATGCCCCGGGCATATCTGTGTGATTTAAACTAGTCTCGATAAACCAATTTCCAAACCACACAATAACCTATACCGATAGTATGTTCAGACTATCTCGGTTATGAGTATACTTTTAATATATCAATACTTTAACCAATAACGGTATCTACTGTGTTTGTCGACACCCCGTTATCTAGTTCTATGATATAAAGGAACAGATTTATACTGAAACAAAATGATATGTCATCTGTGGTTATTAGTTTTTGATACAAGCCATAGCTTTTCTGTATTCAAAACTAACAATTCCAACCCCTGCTTGAAATAACATTGCGCAGGATCTTGGTTTGTACTTATTCGATTTATCATGCAACAAATAAATTCTTAATTAAAAGCAGAAACATAAGAATTACCTATTGAAGTGTTTACTCAGGTGATTCTCTTGTATGCCTAAAGACTTTGTTCGTATGTTGTGTGGGCAACAATCTAACGAATAATTGATCAGCTAATCACCACAATCCACTTGCCAGAAAATTTTTTGCAGCTCGTCACCGCCTGAATTTCAATCGCTACTGCCGCCAGATTTCTCCGGCCACAGCCGCCTGCTAGAATTAACCACCGACCGCCACCTGGGACAATAATCAGCCACCTGAGATTATGCTAGAGGGAGAAAAATGTTTTCTCTCTCTAAGTTTTCTTGTCTTGAAAACTTATGAATTGTGTGTCTTGAATAGCTAATCCCTTGTCTATATATAGAGTTATAAGAGGGACCCCAAGTTGGTTTAGGATTGGCCTTCCTACTGGGTTTCTGTTTCCTTCAATCCTGTTCCTGGACTGATACACATCCAACTGATATAAGGATTCACTTATCCTAATCCTGTTCCAGGTATGATTCACAACCAACCGATACAGGGATTAATTAATTTCTTAATTAATTAAATCTACCTTTGTCAATAACCCAATACATAATTAATCGTACCACTAACGGATTAATTATGGCACTACCATCCTACACCAGAATTGCTTCCGGAACAACTTAATTAATTTATTCATAATCTCTCCACATCAAAGATTTAGTGCTCGTTAATATATTAATTTACTGATAAATAAATTAATTAATTAACTTCTTTAATTCTGAGACTAGTACCACTCGACCTTTTTACTATACCAGACATAAGTCCACCGATCGGGTTGAGTATAATAAACATTACGAGCTCATCTCGGGAGCACCATCTTCCCGGATGCACCGGTACATGGTTTCCTTTTGACAAGCAGCAGCACACCAAGTAACTAAACACGCGCACCCTATTGGAGTTGAATACATAAGCTATGCTTGTATTGTACATTTTCCCAGTAATATATCGATTTATGTTTTGTTTATATTTTGTTGTGCATAATATGTCCATTTATATTATGTAAGTAGATGATGAGGTGTCTTGTGTGACTCAGTAGATCTCATCATTGGTTGAAAGACATAATATATAAATGAGGTTCGTAACCGAGACAGCTTTGGACAAACTGTCCGTTTAGGTTATTATGTGATTCGGATAATTGGTTTGTCTAAACTAATTGAATCATGTAGATATGCCCGGGGCGTATTGAACTTGACCATTAGGAATGATTTGTCTTGTACTGATTTAATAGACAAATCATTCTTGGTATTCTATCTCTTAATCCCTAGACTCGAGCGGGTATGAGGATTAGACATAGTGTAGTTTGATCTGCCAAAGGGTGAGGTCAATTGTGGCCAATAGTCTCGGTAGGTTGGGTGTGCGTGTTTAGTTACTTGGTGTGCTGCTGCTTGTCGAAAGGAAACCATGTACCGGTGCGTCCGGGGTGATGGTGCTCCCGAGATGAGCTCGTAAAGGTTATTATACTAAACCCCGCCGGTCGACTTATGTCCGGTATAGTAAAAAGGTCAAATGGTAGTAGTCTCATAATTAAAGAAGTTAATTAATTAATTTATCAGTAAATTAATATATTTACGAGCACTATATCTTTGATGTGGGGAGATTATGAATTAATTAAGTTGTTTCGAAGCAATTTTGGTGTAGGGTGGTAGTGCCATAATTAATCCGTTAGTGGTACGATTAATTATGTATTGGGTTATTGACAAAGGTAGATTTAATTAATTAAGTAATTAATTAATCCTTGTGTCAGTTGGTTGTGAATCATACCAGGAACTTGTTTGGGATAAGTGGATCCCTGTATCAGTTGGAAGTGTATCAGTCCAGGAACAGGATTGAAGGAAACAGAATCCCAGTAGGAAGGCCAATCCTAAACCAACTTGGGGTCTCTCTTGTAACTGTATATATAGATAAGGAATTAGCTACTCCACAATATACAATTCATAAGTTTTCAAGACAAGAAAACTAGAGAGATAAAATTCTAGAGAGAGAAATAAATTTCTCCCTCAAAGTCGGATTTTACAGAGCAATTTGCGGCTGGTCCTTCTCTGTTTTGGCCAAAATTTTGGCCTGTTAAACCAGCTGTGTGTGTAGCTTTCTCTCTCTTTAGGTGGTGCATTTACAGTACATACCAGGTGCAGCTGTACTGGAATTTTCTAGCAGGTGGATTGTGGTGATTAGCTGATCAAATTGGTTTCTAGATCATTGCCCACACAGCGTGAAACCAAAGCTTGAGGCATACAAGAGAATCATTTGAGTGCACACTTCAAAGGTATTTTCTATAGTTCCGCTTTTAATTAGAATTTATGTTGCGTGGTAAATTGAATAAGTGCAAACCCAGATCCTGCGCAATGTTATTTGAAAAGGGTTGGAATAGCAATTGTGCTAGCGTCTAGGCCTGGCCAGAGATTCCGATTCTGGAATGCATAACACGAAAGTGAGTTTCTGGCTAGGCCCGGGCAGATAATCTTTCAATTGGTATCAGGGCCAGGTTTTGGGTTTTGTGCTTGTTCGATTTATTGCATGGTTTTATTTGCAGGTGGTTAAGAACTCCTGACTATTATGGTTACGTTTGTATAGGTTTTAATTAAACTCTGGGACATGTCTGGATTTGATTTTATTATGAATGTTTGTAATAGTATAACCACGTGCTGGAAGCCGTGTAGGATTAGATCAAATCCGTAGTAGGATTTTTTCTATGTAATTTTGATTATTTAATTTTCCTTGAAAGCCTTGTAGTAGGAGAATTATTTTTGTAATCGAAGGTGTTATGGTGGGCAACTTGAATTCATGGTTTTGGGTTATGGTTAATTCGCAGAAACCCAGGAAAACCCAGAACAAATTGCAAGAAGACCAATAGCGCGGGAAGAAGCGAAGGAGAGATTGGCGACAGGGGGCGATGCCGGTGACTACCCACCGGCAGCAGTCACCACTGGTGACCGCCATCAGTAGTACCTCTACCACGCGGCGTAATAGGAGGCTGCGCCAGCCTCGACAGCAGCAGGAAGCAGCAACGGGTAGGACGCACGCTTGCGGCCAGTTCGGGCTGCATTTTGGCCCTTTTTCCTCTAGTTTTCATTTTTTTAAGTTCAAGACTCTCTCCATCGAGTGACATGGCGGGACACGACATCAAGGTAGAAGATGGAAGCGATTAAAACCATAATAGTCGGGAAATTTATTTTTCGTATATATTGTTTTAATTTTATGCTTTATTTTTATGCTGTATTTTAGATGCATAATTTTAAAGCTTGTTGGTTTTATGGTTGCATATAACATAGGGTTAGTTAAATTGCATGTTAAAACCAAAAAAACCCTCAATTTGGAAATCTAAGTGGGAGCGGGTTGGTTTAATATTCCCATGGCCACCATTACGAGTTCATATGCGATGTGGGTGGGCTTGCGTGTTAGCATTAGGACCTTCCTCCATTCGGATGAGTCCAACACCGAGATCGCTAGATTATGAATTTCTGAGTAAGATGACTAGAGTAAGTTTAACTAGGAAAAATGCGACACCCTCTCCATTTGAGGTGCACTATCCTGAGGTAACAAACTCAGAAGTCACGTAATGGCACACACTTAGTGTACAATTTGCAAGTATTCATCCTGCGAGGTTACACTGCTTATTTGTACTGCTGAAAACACCAACTATTAGATACATTGATCAATAGATCGTTTGGTTAGATAGTGTAGTTAATGAACATGGTTATTCTCAAACGAATGTGGGTTAGCGTAAACGTTCATAATGCATGGTTTGCGAGAATCCCTGTGAATGAGATGCTGGTGGATTAAGATTATTATTTTGAGGAAAGTCAATAATTGATAGAATTTCATGTTTTTTTTTTCAAAATTCAAAAAGCTGAAACATTGCCTATTTATTTATTTTACAGTTATATATATATGGCATTCAACCCTCTAGCTGTTATTTTGAAAGACAATAAATTAACTGGAACCAATTATGTCGACTGGAGTCGTAACTTTGACATTGTCCTGACGGCTGAGTAGTATAAGTTTGTGCTCACCGAAGTATGTGTAGATATGCCTGATGAGGACTCTCCTCAAGAGAATAGGGATGCCTATGCCCGGTGGAGAAAAATGGATGAGATGGGGCGGTGCTATATTTTGGCCTCTGTGTCAAATATGCTGCAACATCAGCTTCATCCTATGATCTCTGCCTTCAACATGATGGCTCACCTGAGACAGATGTTCGCACATCAAGGTAGGACTGCTAGGCAAGCAACCATGAGAAAGTTAATAAACACAAAGATGGCTGAAGGCGGATCAGTGAGAGATCATGTGCTATACATGATCAGTAACATCAATGAGATAAAGGTGTTGGGAGAAGAAATCGACCCAGAAAGTTAGATAGAAATTATCCTCCAGAGTCTATCCTCTTGTTTTGAGCAATTTTGGGTCAATTACAACATGAACCAAAGAGTTTACACTCTACCTGAGCTCTTAACTGATTTGGTTGCGGCCGAAGGCATCTTTCACGAGAAGAAGCCACCTTTGGTTGCAGTAAAGGCTTCAGGTTCTTCTTCTGCGCCTAAAGGCAAGAAGAATAATAAGAAGAAGAATGCCAGGAAACTTGCTACGAAGCTCGAGATCGTAAAGAAGAGCAATCCCAAAGGTAAGTGCTTCAAGTGCAGTAAAACAGGACACTGGAAAGCGGATTGTCCAAAGCTTGAAGGTCAATAGTTTTTACCCTAATTACTGAGACATATTTAGCGGTGATTCTCACAGATATTTGGTGTGTGGATTCAGGCACCCCTGATAATGTTTGTAATTTTTTGCAGGGTTCCAGGTAACCCGGAAGCTTAGAGAGGCCGAACTGGACATCTACATGGGCGACACTACAAGAGTGTCAGTAGAAGTAGTGGGAGTTGTCAATTTAAATTTCAAAAATTGTAGATTAGAGTTAGTTAATTGTCTTTATGTATCGAGTTTTAGAAAGAACCTTATTTCGGTTTCTAAACTCTTGAAGAATGGTTACAAGTTTGTTTTTTCTAATGAGTCTGTATTTATTAGAAGAAATTGAAAACTTGTTTGTTCTGGTTTATTGGCTGACAATTTATTTGTTGTTAACTCTAATTAGCTCTTTATCTAACATTAATAAGAGGAAGAAACCTTCTTAAATGAATCAAACCTATCTTTGGCATCTCATGCTAGGTCATATAAACCTTAGTAGGATTCAGAGGTTGGTCAATGATGGACCTTTAGGTTCATTAAAGATTGACAGTTATTCAACCTGCGAATCTTGCTTGGAGGGTAAAATGACCAAGAGACCTTTAAAGCAAAAGGTTATAGAGCTAAGGAAGTATTAGAATTGATCCATTCTGACTTGTGTGGATTAATGACGGTCTAAGCACGAGGTGGATTTGAGTATTTCATGACGTTCACGGATGACTACTCAAGGTACGAGTACATTTACCTAATGCGTCACAAGTTCGAATGTTTTGGCAAGTTCAAAGAGTTTTGGGCAGATGTGGAAAAGCATCATAGTAAGAGTATCAAGACACTGCGTTCATATTGTGGTGGAGAGTACTTATCCCATGAATTTCGAAAATACCTCAGTGAGGTCGAAATTCAGTCTCAGTTGTCTGCACCTGGCACGACAGCAGAACGTGTAGCAGAAAGGAGAAATCAGACTCTTATGGAAATGGTTAGGTCAATCATGATCTATAGTGATTTGCCAAGTTCGTTCTGGGAATATGCCTTAGAAACGGCGATGTATGTTCTTAATCTTGTACCATCTAAAACCGTGCCTTCAACCCCAGTAGAGTTGTGGAATGGGCGCAAGCCCAGTCTAAGACATCTCAGAATTTGGGGTTGCCCAACACATGTACTTAAGGTAGATACAGCCAAGTTAGATGCGAGAAATGAATTGATGCTGCTTGTAGGATATCCTAAGGGAATGAAGGGTGGTCTGTTTTATAGTCCAAAAGATCAGAAGGTGGAGGTAAGTACCAATGCTAGATTTTTGGAATAGGACTATGCCTTAGATCACAAGCCCTAGAGTAAGATAGTACTAGAAGAGCTTAGATAACAAACTACTAATCCTGGTGCACCGGCACAAGTAGATACACCACACACTGCACATGAGATCACAGATGATGCACCTACACATGTAGTGTCTCGTCATAGTGGGAGGGTTGTAAGATAGTCCGACAGATTCATTGCCGTGAGAGAGGCCTCAGACATAGTCCCAGGTGCGCCTGAGCCTGACCCAATTAACTACAATCAGGCTCTCCGAGTTAAAGATGCAGAGTCTTGGAGTAAGGCAATGATATCCGAGATGGGGTCAATGGACCACAATCAAGTCTGGGAGCTTGTGGACCTGCTTGATGAGTTTAAACCCATTGGATGCAAGTAGGTCTACAAACGTAAGAGAGGACCTGATGGAAAGGTGGAAACCTTTAAAGTTAGGCTGGTGGCAAAGTGGTATACTCAGAAAGAGGGAATCGATTATGAGGAAACCTTCTCCCCGGTAGCCATGCTTAAGTCGATCCGGATTCTCTTGGCCATAGCTTCTCATTTAGATTATGAGATTTGGCAGATGGATGTCAAGACAGCTTTCCTAAACAGAAGTCTTGAGGAAACCATCTTTATGCAGCAACCAGAGGGATTCATTGAAAAAAACCAAGAGCATAAGGTTTGCAGGCTTAAGAGGTCGATTTACGGACTTAAACAGGCATCCAGATCTTGGAACATCCGGTTTGATGAGGTAATCCAGTCTTTTGGATTTACTCAGTGTTTGGATGAGCAATGTGTGTACCGCAGACATGATGGAAACTCAGTGGTGTTTCTTGTGCTTTACGTAGATGACATTCTATTGATTGACAACAACAATAAAATGTTATCAGATGTAAAGACATGGATGTCCAAGCAATTTGATATGAAGGACTTAGGGGAAGCGGGATATATCCTTGGGATCAAGATAATTCAAGATCGTAGGAAACATTCGTTAATCCTCTCCCAAGCTTCGTACATAGACATGATTCTGGCTCGTTTTAACATGCAGAACTCCAAGAAAGGTTTTTTACCTTTCAAACATGGAGTGCATTTGTCTAAGAAACAGTCCCCTAAGACTGTAGAGGAGATAGAGGCCATAAAGACAGTTCCTTATGCTTTGGCAGTAGGAAGTCTCATGTATGCCATGTTGTGTACGAGGCCTGATATCTGTTATGCCATTGGCATGGTGAGCAGATATTAGAGTAACCCCGTGAAAGCTCATTGGAAGGCAGTAAAATGCATTCTCAAGTATTTATGCAGAATGAGAGACCAAGTTCTGGTATATCAGGCGCCTAAGCTGGTACCCCGAGGTTACACAGATTCATATTTCCAATGCGACAGGGACAAGAGCAAGTCTACCTCAGGGTATGTGTTTACTCTAGGAGATGGAGCCATAGTTTGGTGGAGTGTTAAGCAGAAATGCGTGGCGGACTCTACTATGGAGGCTGAATACATTGCCGCATCATAGGTAGCGAAAGAAGCAGTATAGCTCAAGATCTTCCTAGTGGACTTATATGTGATTCCTGGTTTGCAAAAGTCTATCACGGTATATTGTGATAACAACGGTGCAGTAGCAAACTCGAAGGAACCACGAGCCCACAAGGGTAAACATATACAGTGCAAGTACCACCTGATACGAGACATCGTAAAGATGGAAGACGTGGTCGTGGCTAAGATAGCATCAGAAGATAACCTTGCAGATCCATTCACGAAGACATTGAATTCAAAAGTCTTTGAGGCTCACGTGGAGGGGATGAAGATCAGATACTTAGGAGAACCATGACAGTTTTTCTAGATATATAACAACAGAGTGTATAGGAGTTGTATGTAGATGTATACTTAAAGCACAACTTAAGTATTAGTGGGAGATTGTTGGAGTTGAATACATAAGCTATGCTTGTATTGTACATTTTCCCAGTAATATATCGATTTATGTTTTGGTTATATTTTGTTGTGCAAAATATGTCCATTTATATTATGTAAGTAGATGATGAGGTGTCTTGTGTGACACAATAGATCTCATCATTGGTTGAAAGACATAATATATAAATGAGGTTCATAACCGAGACAGCTTTGGACAAACTGTCGGTTTAGGTTATTATGTGATTCGGATAATTGGTTTGTCTAAACTAACTGAATCATATAGATATGCCCAGGGCGTATTGAACTTGACTATTAGGAATGATTTGTCTTGTACTGATTTAATAGATAAATCATTCTTGGTATTCTATCTCTTAATCCCTAGACTCGAGCGGGCATGAGGATTATACATAGTGTAGTTTGATCTGCCAAAGGGTGAGGTCAATTGTGGCCAATAGTCTCGGTAGGTTTGGTGCGCGTGTTTAGTTGCTTGGAGTGTTGCTGCTTGTCGAAAGGAAACCATGTACCGATGCGTCCAGGGTGATGGTGCTCCCGAGATGAGCTCGTAAAGTTTTTTATACTAAACCCAGCCGGTGGACTTATGTTTGGTACAGTAAAAAGGTCGAGTGTTACTAGTCTCGGAATTAAAGAAGTTAATTAATTAATTTATCAGTAAATTAATATATTAATGAGCACTATATCTTTAATGTGGGGAGATTAGCAATTCTGGTGTAGGGTGGTAGTGTTGGAGTTAAATACATAAGCGATGCTTGTATTGTACAATTTCCCAGATTAATATATCGATTTATGTTTTGGTTATAATTGGTTGTGCATTAATTGTCCATTTATATTATATAATTAGATGATGAGGTGTCTTGTGTGACACAGTAGATCTCATTATTGGTCGAAATACATAATATATAAAAAAGGTTCGTAACCGAGATAGTTTTGGACAAACTCTCAGTTTAGGTTATTATGTGATTCGGATAATTGTTTTGTCTAAACTAATTGAATCATATAGATATGCCCGGGGCATATTGAACTTGACCATTAGGAATGATTTGTCTTGTACTGATTTAATAGACAAATCGATTCTTGTATTCTATCTCTTAATCTTTAGACTCGAGCGGGCATGAGGATTAGACATAGTGTATTTTGATCTGCCAATGGGTGAGGTCAATTGTGACCAATATTCTCGGTAGGTTGGGTGCGCGTGTTTAGTTGCTTGGTGTGCTGCTGCTTGTTGATAGGAAACTATGTACCGGTGCGTCCGGGGTGATGGTGCTCCCGAGATGAGCTCGAAATGTTTATTATACTAAACCCAGCCGGTGGACTTATGTCTAGTATAGTAAAAAGGTCGAGTGGTACCAGTCTCAGAATTAAAGAAGTTAATTAATTAATTTATCAGTAAATTAATTTATATTAACGAGCACTATATCTTTGATGTAGGGAGATTATGAATATAATTTAATTAAGTTGTTCCGGAAGCAATTCTGGTGTAGGATGGTAGTGTCAAAATTAATCCGTTAGTGGTACGATTAATTTTGTAATGGGTTTATTTAATAGGTAGATTTAATTAATTAATTAGTTAATTATTCCTAAGGGTTAATTCAGTAATTAACAAAGTAGAATTATTTAATTAATTCTTAAGGGTTAATTAAGTAATTAACAAAGTAGAATTATTTAATTAATTAATTAAGTCTTAAGTTACAATTGAATTAGAAAATCCTAGAGATTAGGAAATCTAGTAGGATTTGGTTTATCCTATCAGATTGGTTGCCTAATTGGATTTGGAAACTAATTCATTACCTAAACCCATTAGGAAGACCAATCCTAAACTAATATGGGGTCTCTCTTGTAACTCTATAAATAGACAAGGGATTAGCTATTCAAGACACACAATTAATTCCCAAGTTTTATAGAGAGATAAAATTATAGAGAGAGAAAAATTTCTCTCTTCTGAACGAATTTTATACAACAAATTGCGGATGGCCTTTGGTTTTATTTGGTTGAACTTTTGGCTAAATTTTGCTGGCTGCGTGAATTGTTTTCTCTCTCTCCTGGCAGTGCGTTTGCAGTACGTGCTAGGTGCGGATGTGCTGAATTTTTCTAGCAAGTGGAGTTGTGGTGATAGCTGATCAATTGACTTCTGGATTGTTGCCCACACAACACGAAGTCATAGTTTTGAAGCATACAAGAGAATCACCAAGTGCGCGCTTCAAAGGTACTTTTCTAAGATTCTGCTTTAATTAGAAATTTTTGTTGCGTGGTAAATCGAGCAAGTGCAAACCCAGATCCTTTGTGGCAGTTCTTTCAGGTAGTGCCATAATTAATCCGTTAGTGATACGATTAATTATGTATTGGGTTATTGACAACGGTAGAATTAATTAATTAAGTAATTAATTAATCCTTGTGTCAGTTGGTTGTGAATCATACCAGGAACTGGTTTGGGATAAGTGGATCCCTGTATCGGCTGTAAGTGTATCAGTTCAGGAACAGGATTGAAGGAAACAGAATCCTAGTATGAAGGCCAATCCTAAACCAACTTGGGGTGTCTCTTGTAACTGTATATATAGACAAGGGATTAGCTATTCCACAATATACAATTCATAAGTTTTCAAGACAAGAAAACTATAGAGATAAAATCCTAGAGAGAGAAACCCTCAAAGTTGAATTTTATAGAGCAATTTGCGGCTGGTCCTTCCCTGTTTTGGCTGAAATTTTGGTCTGTTAAACCAGCTGCGTGTGTAGTTTTCTCTCTCTTCGGGCGGTGCGTTTACAGTACGTGCCAGGTGCAGCGGTGCTGGAATTTTCTAGCAGGTGAATTGTGGTGATTAGCTGATCAAATTGGTTTCTAGATCATTGCCCACACAACGTGAAATCAAAGTCTTGAGGCATATAAGAGAATCACCTGAGTGCACGCTTCAAAGGTATTTTTTAAAGTTCCGCTTTTAATTAGAATTTATGTTGCTTGGTAAATTGAATAAGTGCTAAACCAGATCCTGCGCAATGTTGTTTCAAAAGGGTTGGAATAGCAATTGTGCTAGCGTCTAGGCCTGGCCAGAGATTCCGGTTCTGGAATGCATAGCACGAAAGTGAGTTTTTGGCTAGGCCCGGGCAGATAATCTTTCTCATCAAATGTACCGAGACTATTGGCCACAATTGACCTCACCCATTGGCGGATCAAAGTACACTATATCTTATCCTCATGTCCACTCGAGTCTAGGGATTAAGAGATAGAATACGAAGAATGATTTGTCTATTAAATCAATACAAGACAAATCATTCGAAATGGTCAAGTTCAATACGCCTCGAGCATATCTATATGATTCATTTAGTTTAGACAAACCAATTATCCAAATCACATAATAACCTAAACCGACAATTGGTCCAAAGCTATCTCAGTTACGAACCTCAATTATATATTATGTCTTTTAATCAATGATGAGATCTACTGTGTCACACAAGACACCTCATCATCTAACTACATAATATAAATGGACAAATAATGCACAACAAAATATAACCAAAACATTAATCGATATATTAACTGGGAAAATGTACAATACAAGCATAGCTTTTGTATTCAACTCCAACAATCTCCCACTAATACTTAAGCTGTGCTTTAAGTATACATCTGCATTCAACTCCTACATACTCTACCACTATATATCTAGAAAAACTATCATGGCTCTCCTAAGTATATGATTCCCATGCCCTCCACGTGAGCTTCAAAGACTTTTGAAGTCAATGTCTTCATGAATGGATCTGCAAGGTTATCATCTAATGTTATCTTAGTCACGACCACGTCTTCCCTCTTTATGATATTCGTATCAGTTGGTACTTGCGCTGTATATGTTTACTCGCCTTGTGGGCTCGTGGTTCCTTAGAGTTTGCTACTGCACCGTTGTTATCACAATACACCATGATAGACTTCTGCAAACCATGAATCACATCTAAGTCCACTAGGAAGTTCTTGAGCCACACTGCTTCCTTCGCTGCCTCTGATGCAGCAACGTATTCAACCTCCATGGTAGAGTCCACCACGCATTTCTGCTTGACACTCAAACTATGGCTCCACCTCCCAGAGTAAACACATACTCTGAGGTAGACTTGCTCTTGTCCCTGTTGCCTTAGAAATCTAAGTCTGTGTAACCTCGGGGTACCATCTCAGGCTCCTGATAGACCAACTCTTGGTCTCTCGTTCTGCGCAAATACTTGAGAATGCATTTTATTGCCTCCCAATAAGCTTTCCCAGGGTTACTCTGATATCGGCTTATAATGCCAACGACATAACATATATCAGGCCTCGTACACAATATGGCATACATGAGAGTTCCTACTGCCGAAGCATAAGTAGCTGTCTTCATGGCCTTTATCTCCTTAACAGTCTTGGGAGACTGTTCTTTAGACAGATGCACTATGTGTCTGAAAGGTAAAAAACCTTTCTTGGAATTCTGCATCTTATAACGGGCCAAAATTGTATCTATGTATGAAGCTTGGGAGAGCGTTAATGAATGTTTCCTACGATCTAGAATTATTTTGATCCCAAGGATATGTCCCGTCTCCCCTAAGTCCTTAATATCAAACTGCTTGGACAGCCATGCCTTTACGTCTGATAACACTTTCTTGTTGTTGCCAATCAATAGAATGTCATCTACGTAAAATATAAGAAACACCACTGAGTTTCCATCACGTATACGGTACACACATTGCTCATCCGGACACTGAGTAAATCCGTAGGACTGGATTGCCTCATCAAACCAGATGTTCCAAGATCTGAAAGCCTGCTTAAGTCCATAATGGACCTCTTAAGCCTGCAAACCTTATGCTCTTGGCCTTTTTCAATGAATCCCTCTGGTTGCTGTATAAAGATGGTTTTCTCAAGACTTCCATTTAGGAAAGCTGTCTTGACATCCATCTGCCATATCTCATAATCTAAATGAGCAGTTATGGCCAAGAGAATCCAGATCGACTTAAGCATGGCTACCAAGAAGAAGGTTTCCTCATAATCGATGCCATCTTTCTGAGTATACCCCTTCGCCACCAGCCTAGCTTTAAAGGTTTCCACCTTTCCGTTAGGTTCTCTCTTACGTTTGTAGACCCATTTGCATCCAATGGGCTTAAACCCATCAGGCAGGTCCACAAGCTCCCAGACTTGATTGTGGTCCATTGACCCTATCTTTGATATCATTGCCTTATGCCAAGATTCTGCATCTTTATCTCGAAGAGTCTCATTGTAGTTAACTGGGTCAGGCTCAGGCTGTCAGGCTGTCTTACAACCCTCCCACTAATAATGAATTGTGTAGGCGCATCATCTGTGATCTCTTGTGCAGCGTGTGGTGTATCTATTTGTGACGGTGCATCAGGATTATTAGTTTGTCTTCTAAGCTCTTCTAGTAGTATCTTACTCTTGGGTTTGTGATCTAGGATATAGTCTTCCTCCAAAAATCTAGCGTTGGTACTATTAGTTTTGAATACAGAAAAGCTATGGCTTGTATCAAAAACTAATATCCGCAGATGACATATTATTTTGTTTCAGTATTAAATTGTTCCATTATATCATAGAACTAGATAACGGGGTGTGGAAAGACACAGTAGATACCCTTATTGGTTAAAGTATTGATATATAAAAAGTATGCTCGTAATTGAGATATTCTGAACATACTATCGGTATAGGTTATCGTGTGGTTTAGAAATTAGTTTATCTTGACTAATTAAATCACACAGATATGCCCGAGGCATATTGAGCACGACCAGTTTGGATAGAATTGATGATACTGATCGGCGTAGTCAATTCGGTCTTAGTATTCAGTCTCTCAATCCCGAGATTGAGACGGGCGTGAAAGTTGGATATCGTATGCTTTGAAGAGTGCGGTCAATTGAGGCCTATACCTCGGTAGGTTGGATATGCGGTGTTTAGCTTCTTACGTACCATTGCTAGTCGGAGGAATCCACGTGCCGATTCGCTGGGTTGATGGTGCTCCCGAGATGAGCTCGTAAGGTTTATTATACTAAACCCGGCCGGTGGACTTTATGTTCGGTATAATAAGAAGGTCGAGTGGTACTAATCTCGGATACCAAGAAGTCGGTGAATTAGTTTGTCAGTAAATTGATAAACCGACGAGCACTAGATCTTTAATGTGGGGAGATAGAAGAAAATATAGTGGCGCGATGTAAAGTCGTTTTTTAGCGATAGTTCAATAATTTGTCTGTTAGTGGTACGACTAATTATGCGTTTGACTAATCGATAAAGTGGATTAATTAATCCTAACGGTTTAATTAATATTTGATTGACAAAGTGGATCAAGAAAATTAATTCTATATGAATTAATTAATCCAAAGGGTTCGATTAAATTAAATTAACGAAGTGGGTTACAGATTTAATTCAAAAGAATCGATTGGAGTTGACTAGTCTAGGAAAGACTAAGGGGTCAACGAAAGTCAAACTAAAAGGTCCAACTCAAAAGCCCATTAGGTCTCCTTAGAAGCTCACTATAAATATCCCTTGTTAGACAATTTACAAGACATTAGAAACCTTAGAGGAATTTTGCCTAGTGAGAGAAAGTTAAGTCTATAAAGAGAAGCTCTCAACTTTCTCAGTAGCTTTTCTTTCAAAGTCGACTTTGGAGCTTTCTTCTTCGAGAATCCTAAAAGCCCATAACCTAGAGAATCCTAGATCACTATTTTTGGAGTAAAAAGCTGCAGCCTTTGATTGGTTTTCTCGGCCGCCGGGTTTTGTTCGCCAGAAATAGATTGGCCGGCATTTGGTTTATTTTTGGGCCGTCGGTTTTGCTCCTTTTGAAGTGGGTTTGTTAATTCTTGTTGTGTTGATCCTCTAGCTTGATCTTCTTAGATCGCTAGAGTCTAGATCTACAAGCAGGAACACATTCCAGACACTTTTGGTGTAGATTTTCAGATTGGGTTAAGTTCTCAGGCTAAATTTGTTTTTTCAGATTTGTGTGAATCTTGAAGTGGGTTTCTTGAGATTTCTTCATTTTGCCTTGGGCTGCTCCGTGGACACTAGCCCACACTAGTTCGAAGTCGAATTGTAGTTATTCTTCGGATTTCGAGTGGATTTCGTAGCCAGGCAGTAAATAAGCACAGTAATCTTCGGGCAACGATCTGCTGAGGATCTGACGAGTTTTTGGAAGTGGGTCTCATATGAATCTCTTCCTTAGTGTCTTAGCTACCTTTTGGATAGTCACCCACGCGATTTTGAGGTAGAGACGGAGTTGTTATCGGGATTCTCTCGTGATTGGTCCCAGGCGGTAAACAACAGAATTTTCAGCTTTGGTTTTCTTATTGCTAGGGACACGCTTCAAAAGTATAATCTTTGGAACTTTCTGCTTTAACTAAAGATTGTATCTTTTGTGTCCTGTTTAATAAATTAAATAAGTATAAGCCTAGATCCGTTCAGGGAAAATGAATTTGAGCCTGAGCTAAGGCGAAAGTCTCCGATTCTGGAATGCATAGCACGAAAGTGAGATATTTGATTTAGCCCGGGCTTGTTCTGTTTTCCTTCAAAATGGTATCAGAGTGAGTGTTTCGGCTTTATACTTGTTTGATTTATTACACGGCTTTATTTTGGCATTATTATTTTTGTCAAAATGTTTAAACAGATAGTTATTGGTTTCCCGGCTATTATGGTAGAATTTTAGGGGCTGCTTGGTTCACAAATAGTAATCGGAATGGGAATGACTATGATAGTAATCTGGAATGACAATGGATTTCTGAAAGTGATTGTTGCTGCTTGGATATTTATCTGGAATGAATTTCATTACCATTGTTAATGCCTGTTTATTAAAATTTTTGGAATGAGAATGAATTAAATTACATTTTTACATTTTTTAATATTTTTGAATTTTATAAAAAAATATTTTTAAATTATCATTTTATTTGTTTTATAATTAAATAATTTTAGATATTATGATACATATTATGAACAAAATTTTTTTTAAAAATAATAATACAGTAGATATCAGATCAACAGATTATAGATATCAAATCAAAAATATAGTCTGCTGATCTGATGTCAAGTATTCACTGTTCTGATGTATATATAATCCTGATCTGATCTCCCTTGTTAAGTATGTTTTAGTTCTACTGTATGATTTCTTTTATATTCTTGATCTGATATCTATAGTCTGTTGATCTGATGTCAAGTATTCACTAATCTGATGTCTATATAATCCTGATCTGATCTCCCTTGTTAAGTATGTTTTAGTTCTACTGTATGATTTCTTTTGTATTCTTGATGTGATATCTATAGTTTGTTGATCTGATGTCAAGTATTCGCTGATCTGATGTCTATATAATCCTGATCTGATCTCCCTTGTTAAGTATGTTTTAGTTCTACTGTATGATTTCTTCTATTTTCTTGATCTGATATCTATAGTCTGTTGATCTGATGTCAAGTATTCGCTGATCTGATGTCTATATAATCCTGATCTGATCTCCCTTGTTAAGTATGTTTTAGTTCTACTGTATGATTTCTTCTATTTTCTTGATCTGATATCTATAGTCTGTTGATCTGATGTTGAGTATTCTCAAATCTGATGTCTAGTATTCTCTGATCTGATCTCCCTTGTTAAGTATGTTTTAGTTCTACTGTATGATTTCTTCTATTTTCTTGATCTGATATCTATAGTCTGTTGATCTGATGTCTAGTATTCTCTGATCTGATGTCTATATATATTGTCTTATATTTTTTTTAAAAAAAAGTAATTTTTTTAAAAAGGTTGTGCGTAAAAAAAAAAAAAAACTGTACTGTCTTATATTTTTTTTAAAAAAAGTATTTTTTTTAAAAAGGCTGTGCGTCAAAAAAAAAAAAATTTAAAGCATTGATTCCAAAATTCTCAATCCCACCAAATTAGTAGGGAATGAGTCAATCCCACCTTTGTAGGAATGAATCTACTGTTTTCATTGTCATAGTAGCAACCAAGCATCCTTTTTTAAAAAATTTGGAATGAATCCCATTGATCCATTCCGATTCCATTAAACCAAGCAGCCCCTTATTTTTCATTCATAAACCCCGGGACATGTCCGGGCTCGTATTATTTTTGAATGGAAATATCTATAATAGTAATAACCACGAGCTGGAAGCCGTGTAGGATTAGAAAAATCTTGTAGTTGGATTTGATATAATCATGTCGTCTTTAAATTCCTAGAAAAACGCCTTTGTATATAGGAATTTATGTATTATGACAAAGACGTTATTTTGGGTAACTTATATTCACGGGTTTTGGTTTCTCGTAATTTTGGGTGATTTTTAATGACGTAGAAAATTGAGAAAACCCGGGCGAATCGAGAGGAATCCAAATAACGAGTGGGAGCGACATGACGGGACGTGTCACCGAGGCTTCAAGGAATCAACGATAGAGAAGGCCATAATAGTCGGAAAATTTTAATTTCTTTAATTTCCAATATTTATGTCTTTTCGTTGATTGTGTGTTTTTCATTTTATTTTGCATAAATAAAAACCAAACCAAAACGTTTTAAAAGTAAAGTGCAATTAACTAAGGTAGATTATTCGCATATTAAAACTCCAACGGTTTTATGGGTGTGAATATCCTTTGTTAAGATATTGCATGTTAAAATGGAAAAATCCTCAAAGTTAAAAATCTAAGAGGGAGCGGGTTGGTAAATATCCCCATGGCCACATTACGGATTTATATGTGATGTGGGTTAGACCGACGCGCTGGCCAAGGGCCTTCTTCCCTACGGATAAGTCTTCAACCCCAAGATATCACTATATTGAATTTCTAAAGGGATGACTATAGCAAGTTTAATTGGAGAAAGTTGCGATACCCACGCTAACTGAGGCGCATTAGTATCCTAAGTAACAAGCTTAGAAGTTATGTAATGGCAAACACTTAGTGTACCGTTTGTAGTATTCCTCCTAAGAGGTTACGATAGGCAGAACTTCTTCAGCTCTCAGCTCTCATTTCGAAAATCACTCTCAATCTTCTTTTGTAAACTTAGCATTCTCTTGTATTCCTTCTTAATTTGAATATTATCAAAATCTTAAGGATTATACCTCGGTGTTCATATTATAGCTTTTGGAATTTCTTATTACGATGGATTCTATCTTCCAGATTTGTAAGTATTCATTATCCATTTAATTTGTAAGTATTCATTATCCTTAAATAAACACGAAGAATAATGAATACTTACAAATTAAAAGGATAATGAATACTTACAAATCTGGAAGATAGAATCCACCGTAATAAGAAATTCCAAAAGCTATAATATGAACACCAAGGTATAATCCTTAAGATTCTGATAATATTCAAATTAAAGAAGGAATACAAGAGAATGCTAAGTTTACAAAAGAAGATTGAGAGTGATTTTCGAAATGAGAGCAGAGAGCTGAAGAAGTTCTGCCTATCCTTCTAATCTATGTCCCCATTTATAGATCCCAACTAATACTATACATAATGCTGAATTCTGATCCTAACATGACATAAAGTATCCTAGTGCGTCATTCACTATTGCAGAGTTGAAAATGGAGTTCTTCTTTAATGCTGATCATGACATAAAGTATCCTAGTGCGTCATCCACTATTGCAGAGTTGAAAATAGAGGTCTTCTTTAATGCTGATCATGACATAAAGTATCCTAGTGCGTCCTCCACTATTACAGAGTTGAAGATGGAGGTCTGCTTTAATGCTGATTATACATAAAGTATCCTAGTGCGTGCTCCACTATAGCAGAGTTGAAAATGGAGGTCTTATTTAATAGTGGTCCTGACATAAAGTATGCATGTCGTCATTATGCACATGAATCTGTAGACATGTTTTGCAAAGATTCCATCCAGCTAGAATATATTGGAAAGCTTAATCAGAGAACCAATATTCCGTATCCAAATAATCTGCATCCAAGCAAACTTCATCTTCATTACCTGACGAGAATTCATCCAAGGTAGATAAAAACAGAGCTGAACTTTAGATAGTTGGCCATCCTCATTAATCTGTAAAGATTTAATTCGGGTTCTATTAAAAAGTTCATCTTCATCCCACCATAGTCGATCGAATGAGAGTTGATTCTGTAATCCTTTGTCGAGTATCTTGGTACCAATTTCTCTATTCAAAATCTGAGTAGTACAATTTATCTTTTGATCAGGCATAATAAATCCGCTTGCTTTAAGGTGTTCGTCAATCTTATCCGGACAATATTCCTGCAGCTGCAAAAATGAAAATAGTAAGATAAAGATTTTTTTATTATTATTTTTTATTTTTATTATTATTATTTTTTAAAACTCCAGATGTTCCAGTACTAAATTGGAATCCGTAGGATCAGAGGATGATCCTGTGGTAGAGGTGCCCTTAAAACTATTAAATTTCTCCTTAAACTTCTTGAATTCCAAAAATTCTTGGTATTCTAGAAGTTCATTCTCCTGTTGAATTTTTTGTTTTAATGATAGAGTCGACTGTGGTTGGGAGACTTGACTCGTGCCTGAGCTTAAAACTTCCTTCTTTGCAGGATTGGGGAAGCTAAGAGGAGCGGAGGATTGTACTGGGAAGTTTCCATACTGTTTTGGATTGTTTTGGATCAATTTTTGTTCTTCAAAATAAATCTAAACAGTATCCTGAGTTACCTTGAGTGAAATCCACCACTAGATCTTAAATTCACGAACAAGAGAGAGTGACATTGGCGTTGGAAAATATTGAGTGAATTTAAAATTCCAACAGAGAATCCATGGATGCTTCAACTTGAAATGGAACTGAATAATCTTGCCAAATTATGGAATAACAAAATCTAGCTTTCCGCTGAATAACTGCCAAGCCTTCTTAGCATCAGGAGGATAAATATCTTCATTGGCTCCATAATACATCCACCATTCATAAAACCATAGCGGAATACTGGTAAAATCAGTTCTTAATGTCTTGTGAATTGTGTAAAACCACGAATGATTGAAGGGTCTGAAAAGAAATCCTCTAAACCATGCTTCTTTATAATCCTCATATGAGTATCCTAGAGGATTATAAGAACCTCCAAAATGGACTTTGCCGGTTGCTGATCCTGTTAAATCAATCTAGTCTCGCAGGTTTAAGATTTTCCTGATAACAGCCTTGGAATACATAATGACTGAATTTGTTGGTGTATCCATAGTATGATGTATATCCACCGATCCTGAGTGTATCAAGATGTACTGATAATAGCGCAAATCCTTGTTTGGCTCAGAAGAGATCCAATACTGTTTATCTTGAAATATATTAAAAACATATCCCAAAAGGTCTTGATATTCTAAAGGTTCATGATGCTTGGTAAGATTTAAATGTTCAACATTAAGCTTGGTGGCATAATATGGAGGATTTGGATTGAATGATTTTTTTGTCTAGAGTATTCTGGGTTGGAACCTGGTGGCTGGATGTAGTTGCTGGTTGGCGTGAAGGGTAAGGAAAATGAATACTAGAATCTGGTATAGGGGATCGCTGTAATTTGGCTGAGGGATTGGAAGCAGCTTGAACATAAGTTAAAGGTGGAAAATCCTGAAGAGACTGAAAACGGTTAGAAGTAGATGGAGGTGTAGGATTCTTCATGAAATCTCAGACCGTAAGGGTCTTATTCTTGGTATTCTGGGTACTCATCCTTGGAACCTGTCAAAAATTCCCGAGTTAGGAAATCAGGTAAAGAATTAGAATTTCCTTTGATATGTTCAATGTCAAAATCATATAATGATAAAATTGCCTGCCATCTTGAAAATATTTGTTTGGAAACTAAATTCTTTACATCTTTTTGTAAAACGTCTTTGGCAGGTTTGCAATCTACTTTTAAAAGAAACTTTTTGTTGATGAGATCATCTTGAAATTTAGAAATACAAAGAACAATGGATAAAATTTCTTTTTTTACTGTGGAATAATTCTTCTGCGGTCCAAGCCATAAACCTGAATGATATCTTACTAATTGATTTTTTGATTCAGATGTCAATCGTTGTTTTAAAATACCACCATATCTGATATCAGATGCATCTGTTTCTACAATCATGAATGCCCGGGGGTGTGGGATAGTAATAAGAGGTAAAGTTTTTATTCATTGTTTTAATAATTTTATAATGTTAGTATGTTCTTCTGTCCAGGCAGATGAATTCTTCTATAAACGTTTATATAAAGGAGCACATATCTCTCTTAATTTTGGGAAAAAGTCAGAAATATAGTTTAAACATCCTAAGAATTTGTGTAATTGAGTCTTATCCTTTAATTTATTGGGAAATTTATTTGTAAATGTTTAAAATGCTGTTCTATTGAATCAGAAAAAAATTAAAACATCATCAATGTATACTATAGAAAAGTGTGTATAAGGATTTAATATATCATTCATGATTTTTTGAAATTCGGAAGGGGCATTTTTTAATCCAAAAGGCATAACATTCCATTCGTAATGACCAAATGGAACTGTAAAAGCTGTTTTATATCTATCTTTTGGGTCAATTTGAATCTGCCAAAATCCTGATTTTATATCAAAATTTGAATATATTTTTGCATTAAAAATTCATTTTAATAAATCCCTTTTATTAGGAATGGGGTATCTAATCCATTGTAAAACTTTATTAAGTGGTTTATAATTTATAACTAATCGGGGAACTCCCTTTCTTTTTCAGCTTGCTTTTGAACCTAAAATGCTGCACAACTCCAAGGTGATTTAGATGGAGTAATTAATCCCTTACTTATTAATCTTCAATTTGTTTTTTACAAATTTCTAATAATTCTGAATTCATTTGTATAGGTCGAGCTTTTGTTGGTATACTACGTTCATTAAAGTCTTTCTCATATGGCAAAGATACTAAATGTTTTTTTCTATCCCAAAAGGCATTAGGAATGTCTGAACATACTTCTTTTCTTATTAATGCTTCAAAATCCTTGATTTTCTTTTGTAATCCTAAATCTTGTAATTGTTCTTCAATTCTTACATAACTTTTTTCTTCCTTAAGAAAATTAATCTTTTTTGATATTGTATTTATAGTGTAAATTTGTTTGTAGATAGAATTACTTTGTAACAATAATAATTCCTTTCTTTTTACTGGAGACAAAAACTTAAAAAAAAAAACTGTTGATCCCATTATTTTAGTACCAACTCCTTGTGCATCAACCCAAAAAGGATACATTTGTGTTAGAAAAGGAGTTCCTAAAATAGCCTGAATGTTCAAATCCTCAACAACAATAAAATGATGTTTAAAGCAAAATTTATCATTGCATATAGAAGTTTTAACTAGCTTACCTTTGACTTTTAATGGCATACCATTTGCCGTGATTAAAGATTCTTTTGTTGGTACATAATATTTGGTTGGTATTAATCCATCTCTAATACAACTTTGATCTACACCACTATCAATCATAGCTGTTACAGTCGTATGATAAGATCCTATTGATATTGTAATATAGACTATTCATTTTTGAAATAACATAAATGAATTTAGAATCTTGAGGTAGTTTATCTGATAATGATATTTCTGCTAATTGAAATTCTGAATGATTAAATTCTGGTGGTGTGTCATCTTCTACTATATTTTTCCCTTTTGATGTACTAGATTTAAGAATGGCAATTTTAGTTTCTAATTCTAAATTCTTTGTTTCAATTCTTAAAGCATCTTCTTTTAATTGCTTCATTTGATTTTTTAACTGAGTAATCTCACTTTGTAAATCTGTGGTAGTATTCTTCTAAATGAATTATCAGAGGAATAAGTATGTAATAATTTAGAAATACTAAATGGTTCTACAATCTTAATTGGATCTTGATCTTCTTTTAATATCAAATCCTTTAGCTTAAACAAATAAGTAGTTTGTAATTCTGAAGGTAATTCTTGAATTAAATCAAATAAAAGGTGTTTTTGTTCTTTATTGTTATTTGGAGGATTAATCCTAATCATATTAATAGAATTACAACTACATTCTGGTTCTGCTGAACTTGATCCTAAAGCACTATAAAAATCATCATTATAATCATCTGAACTATCGTGAACCAGGGATATTTCATTAGCCAATTTTTCTTTTAAATTTAAATCTAATTCAGAGAATTTATCCAATACTTCATTAATCCTTTTCTTACTATTGCAAGTAGCCTTATGATCTTTTTGTCCACACTTATAACAAATAATATTATCCTTATTATACTTCTTTTTATTTTTGTTCCTGTAATATTTCCTAGGATTCTCATATTTGTGAGAATCATATTTATGTGGTTTCTTTCTTCTATAAGTCAACCTTTTTTGTTTAGAGACTCGAGAGGGAGCTTTTATCCCTGTACTAGCAAATGCTTCACAAAATGAACCTAATTCTCTTCTTTCACTACCATATTTAGCCTGAAATTTTAAATCTTGACATGCTGTTAATACTTCTTTCTTTACAAAGGCAAACAATTGCCCATATGTCATATCATTAAAATTTATTGATTCGGTTCCCATTTATTTTTGTAAATTTGTCATAATCTTCTGGGAAAATAAATTACGCAATCCTGTAACAAACTACTAGAATAATCCTCAGAATCTAATTCTTTATTAATTACATTTATTTTTGAAGGACCAGTAGCAAGATTGGAATTTAATTTCTCTAATGTTTGTGATATTTTCTCTATTAAAGGTGTCTGAAATCCATTAGAAGGTAATTTGATTTTATCCCTTTTTGTAATTAATACATTCGGTTGAAATGATGAAAATAATGACTATCAGGAAATTTTTGACTATGTCTAGGTAAAGATTTAACATCAACTGATAAAGAATCTAATTGTTTAGTTATATGATGTAATACGACATTTGAATAATTATGCTGCATATGTAATTTCGTTATATCTTCCATCTTAACAGATTCATCATTATCCTTGCCAATATTAAATGTATTCAGAGGGGGATAAGTTTGTGCTATCATTGTTCTATCCCCTAATTTCCATTTTTTTTCCAAATTAGTCTGAACATTAATATGAGATAAGGTATATACTTTGTTTAGATCCAGTTTAGTACAATAGTATTCTAACCATGTAAAAAAATTAAATGGAGTATTATGCCGTTTTACATCTATTATCCATTCTCTTTGTAATCTATCTTGAAATTGAGAGTCTAATGCATGATACCAATATCTTTGTTCTGAATATTCATCATCCTCTAAATCCGCTATTAATAGTTCAAAATTAACAGTAGAAACTTTAGTGATAACATTAATATCCCATTGCATCCGAGAAGCTGTGGGTAACAAAGGTGGAGAGTGATAAGAATTTATTTCTGGGATTGAATTTTCATGATAAACTTGAGTCTTTGTGAAATCATCAATACTAGATGTAGATCTGCGATGGGATTGAAAAGGAATATCCTCTAAATTAGAATTATTATGTCTGAAAGAATTAAATCGTACTAAGACTGTACCATCATCTTATTCTATTATTTGGGAAACATTTCTACCTTCAATATTCCTACTAGATTGTTGATTCTCTACTTGAAATTTTTCAGGTATAGTGATTTCATTCTATTTTAATCTTTTAAGAGTATATGTTTTTGAATGTACATCCTCTATTTGTAATAAAACAGTTTCTTCTTTAATTGTTGGATACATTCGAAACTTAGGATTCAATTGAATACTCATTAAATTCTATACATGACCACAAATTGTTCGGTTAATTTTTCAAATTCATCACCTTGTATGTGAATATCTAAAATAAGATAATTCATTACCAATGGATCTGTTAATGATACTGAAAAATTAGGAGCACAATTAAAAACTATGGGACCATTACATATATTAGTCTGAATTAAAGCCAACAAAGAAGTTTTATATATTTTTAATCTCTTATCTCTTAATGCTACATAAATCGGAGTATCAACACCAATATGAACACCAATATATTAGTCTGCATTGTCCCACCAATCTTTTAACTTACAAATAAGTTAAAGCACCATTATATTCACCATTAAAAGAAAATCAAACTAGAATTTCCTTTTAAATAAACAAGAATTTCAAGGAGAAAATCAAACAAGAATTATATTCACACTATAATACAATTATAGTTCATATGAGATCAGTCTCTTTTAATTATTACAGCAATAGTGCGTCCTCCACTATTTTCATTTAGCACAAACTTATCCCAATAATAAGACCCTTACGGTCCTCCACTATTAAAAAATAATAATAAAAAAATAAAATAAATTAAAAAATCTTTATCCTACTCTTTTCATTTTTGCAGCTGCAGGAATATTGTCTGGATAAGATTGACGAACACCTTAAAGCATGCGGATTTATTATGCCTGATCAAAAGATGAATTGTACTACTCAGATTTTGAATAGAGAAATTGGTACCAAGATCATCGACAAAGGATTACAGAATCAACTCTCATTCGATCGACTATGGCGGGATGAAGATGAGCTTTTTAATAGAACCCGAAATAAATCTTTATAGATTAATGAGGATGGCCAACTATCTAAAGTTCAGCTCTGTTTTTATCCCATGTATTTGGATCATACTTTTACCTTGGATGAATTCTCGTCAGATAATGAAGATGAAGATTGCTTGGATCCAGATTATTTGGATACAGACTATTGGCTCTCTGATTAAGCTTTCCAATATATTCCAGCTGGATGGAATCTTTGCAAAACATGTCTACAGATTCATGTGCCTAATGATGACATGCATACTTTATGTCAGGACCACTATTAAAGCAAACCTCCATCTTCAACTCTGCAATAGTGGAGGACGCACTAGGATACTTTATGTCATGATCAGCATTAAAGAAGAACTCCATTTTCAACTCTGCAATAGTGGAGGATGCACTAGGATACTTTATGTCATGTTAGGACCAGAATTCAGCATTATGTATAGTATTAGTTGGGATCTATAAATGGGGACATAGATTAGAAGGATAGGCAGAACTTCTTCAGCTCTCAGCTCTCATTTCAAAAATCACTCTCAATATTCTTTTGTAAACTTAGCATTCTCTTGTATTCCTTCTTTAATTTGAATATTATCAGAATCTTAAGGATTATACCTCGGTGTTCATATTATAGCTTTTGGAATTTCTTATTATGGTGGATTCTATCTTCCAGTTTTGTAAGTAGTCATTATCCATTTAGTTTGATTTTCTTCTTGTTTATTTAACCTGGGTTAATTTTTTTATTTAACCTGGGATAATTTTGGTATCAGAGCCATATTCTACTGCATTAGTAACAGCACCATTGTACCTGTAGTTTTTGGAAAGGTGGTAGTAAGCTCATAAGTCCGTTGGTAGGCCTTGAAGTACTGAAAGTACTCGGTGTTCGAGGTGTAGTTTCCCACTATTCACACTATAATACAATTTGGCATGATAAAATTCTAGTAGATCAATATGGCTAATATACTAAGAAAAATCCTGCATAATAATTATAATACTACTAAAAGGATTGTTCAAAGCAAAGAAGAAATTATTCAAGGAAATTTTGATGATTGGTCTATTCCAGAAGAGAATATAGAAACAATTTATAAGATAGGATCTTTGGATTTTAAAACTGCTTTTAGTATTAAAACGCATGAAGAAACATTGAATATTCAAGAAAAGTTTCATTCTTCATCATTACTATCTAATATATCTATAAAGAATTATTTAGATAAAGGATATAGATTTGTTCATTTTGGATTAATTCAGATAGCAATTAAACCCTTGGTTCATATTGGTGTTGATACTCCCATTTATGTAGCATTAAGAGATAAGAGATTAAAAAAAATATAAAACTTCTTTGTTGGCTTTAATTCAGACTAATATATGTAATGGTCTCATATTTTTTAATTGTGCTCCTAATTTTTCAGTATCATTTATAGATCCATTAGTAATGAATTCTCTTATTTTAGATATTCACATACAAGGTGATGAATTTGAAAAATTAACCGAACAATTTGTGGTCATGTATAGAATTTATTATAAATTAATGAGTAGTCAATTGAATCCTAAGTTTCGAATATATCCAACAATTAAAGAAGAAACTGTTTTATTACAAATAGAAGATGTACATTCAAAAACATATACTCCTAAAAGATTAAAATGGACTGAAATCACTATACCTGAAGAATTTCAAGTAGAGAATCAACAATCTAGTAGGAATATTGAACATAGAAATGTTTCCCAAATAGTAGAAGAAGATGATGTACAGTCTTAGCACGATTTAATTCTTTCAGACATAATAATTCTAATTTAGAATATATTCTTTTTCAATCCCATCGCAGATCTACATCTAGTATTGATGATTTCACAAAAAATTTCACAAAGACTAAAGTTTATCATAAAAATCCAATCCAAGAAATAAATTCTTATCACTCTCCACCTTTGTCACCCACAGCTTCTCAGATGCAAGGGGATATTAATGTTATCACTAAAGTTTCTACTGTTAATTTTGAACAATTAATAGCGGATTTAGAGGATGATGAATATTCAGAACAAAGATATTGGTATCATGCATTAGACTCTCAATTTCAGGATAGATTACAATGAGAATGGATAATAGATGTAAAATGACATAAAACTCCGTTTAATTTTTTTTACATGGTTAGAATACTATTGTACTAAACTGGATCTAAACAAAGTATATACCTTATCTCATATTAATGTTCAGACTAATTTGGCAAAAAAATGGAAATTAGGGGATGGAACAATGATAGCACAAACTCATCCTCCTCTGAATACATTAAAGATAGATACGGCTTATGGTGAATTACTTGCCTCACCATTTAAGACTGGCAAGGATAATGATGAATCTGTTAAGATGGAAGATATCATGAAATTACATATGCAGCATAATTATTCAAACGTCGTATTACATCATATAACTAAATAATTAGATTCTTTATCAGTTGATGTTAAATATTTACCTAGACATAGTCAAAAATTTTCTGATAGTCATTCTTTTCCACATTTTCAACCTAATGTATTAATTACAAAAAGGGATAAAATCAAATTACCTTCTAATGGATTTCAGACACCTTTAATAGAGAAAATATCACAAACATTAGAAAAATTAAATTCCAATCTTGCTCCTGATCCTTCAAAAATTAAAGTAATTCATAAAGGATTAGATAAACAATTAGATACAAAAGAATTAGATTCTGACGAATATTCTAGTAGTACTTCAGATAATGAACTTATACATCATGTAAATAAGATATAAGAAGAATTACTAGAAGACAAGCCATATAATATCAACAGGATGAGGAGACGGTCTAGATATATGAATAGGACTAATTAGAAAAAAGCTGAAACAAGAACTTATTATCCCAGACCCACACCAACAGATATTCAGTATGAAGAAAGAGCAAAATTTAGATCTAATAGTTATGATGGTAATTCCTTGACTAATTGGAATATAGATGGTAAATGTGTGTATGAAATTTTGAACACTTTACAAGAAATAGGAATGGCGAAAACAACATATCGATTGAAAAATATGTCAGAAAAGGATGCATGTCTTTTAATTATTACAAGATTTACTATACAGTTAAAATATTGGTGGGATAATTATTTATGTTTCCAGGATAAAATATCTATAATGGATCACATGAGATCTGAAGAGGATGCAGAAGGAAATCTCACTAATATAAATGAATCTTGTGATTTCTTAATTTATACAATAGCTATGCATTTTGTAAGAAACCCTAATGAAGCATTAACTTCTTCAAAGATTTTTTTAACTAATTTAAGATGCCCAAGTTTATCCGATTTTCGGTGGTATAAGGATATGTTTTTAACTCATGTATTAAAACGACCTGATAGTATGGAAAGAAAAGTTTGTTACAGGATTGCCTAATTTATTTTCCCAGAAGATTGTGACAAATTTACAAAAAGAAATGGGCACCAAATCAATAAATTTTAATGATATGAAATATGGGCAATTGTTTGCCTTCGTAAAGAAATAAGCATTAACAGCATGTCAAGATTTAAAATTCAGGCTAAATATGGTAGATAAAGAAGAGAATTAGGTTCATTTTGTGAAGCATTTGGTATTACAGGGACAAAAGCTCCCTCTCGAGTCTCTAAACAAAAAAGGTTGACTTATAGAAGAAAGAAACCACATAAATGTGATTCTCACAAATATGAGAATCCTAGGAAATATTACAAGAACAAAAATAAAAAAAAAAGTATAATAAGGATAATATTATTTGTTATAAGTGTGGACAAAAAGGTCATATGGCTAATACTTGCAATAGAAAGAAAAGGATTAATGAAGTATTGGATAAATTACCTGAATTAGATTTAAATTTAAAAGAAAAATTGCCCTAGTTCACGATAGTTCAGATGATTATAATGATGATTTTTATAGTGCTTCAGGATCAAGTTCAGCAGAACCAGAATGTAGTTGTAATTCTATTAATATGATTAGGATTAATCCTCCAAATAACAATAAAGAACAAAAACAACTTTTATTTGATTTAATTCAAGAATTACCTTCAAAATTACAAACTACTTATTTGCTTAAACTAAAGGATTTGATATTAAAAGAAGATCAAGATCCAATTAAGATTGTAGAACCATTTAGTATTTCTAAATTATTACATACTTATTCCTCTGATAATTCATTTAGGAAGAATACTACCACAGATTTACAAAGTGAGATTACTCAGTTAAAAAATCAAATGAAGCAATTAAAAGAAGATGTTTTAAGAATTGAATCAAAGAATTTATAATTAGAAACTAAAATTGCCATTCTTAAATCTAGTACATCAAAAGGGAAAAATATAGTAGAAGATGACACACCACCAGAATTTAATCATACAGAATTTTAATTAGCAAAAATATCATTATCAGATAAACCACCTCAAGATTGTAAATTCATTTCTGTTATAGAGCAAATAAATTTTCAAAAATGGATAGTCTATATTACAATATCAATAGGATCTTATCATACGACTATAACAGCTATGATTGATAGTGGTGCAGATCAAAGTTGTATTAGAGATGGATTAATACCAACCAAATATTATGTACCAACAAAAGAATCGTTAATCACGACAAATGGTATGCCATTAAAAGTCAAAGGTAAGCTAGTTAAAACTTCTATATGAAATGATAAATTTTGCTTTAAACATCATTTTATTGTTGTTGAGGATTTGAACATTCAGGCTATTTTAGGAACTCCTTTTCTAACACAAATTTATCCTTTTTGGGTTGATGCACAAGGAGTTGGTACTAAAATAATGGGATCAACAGTTTTTTTTTAAGTTTTTGTCTCCAGTAAAAAGAAAATAATTATTATTGTTACAAAGTAATTCTATCAAAAAAATTTACACTATAAATACTATATCAAAAAAGATTAATTTTCTTAAGGAAGAAAAAAGTTATGTAAGAATTGAAGAACAATTACAAGATTTTGGATTACAAAAGAAAATCAAGGATTTTGAAGCATTAATAAGAAAAGAAGTATGTTCAGAGATTCCTAATGCCTTTTGGGATAGAAAAAAACATTTAGTATCTTTGCCATATGAGAAAGACTTTAATGAACGTAGTATACCAACAAAAGCTCAACCTATACAAATGAATTCAGAATTATTAGTAATTTGTAAAAAAGAAATTAAAGTATTAATAAGTAAGGGATTAATTACTCCATCTAAATCACCTTGGAGTTGTGCAGCATTTTATGTTCAAAAGTAAGCTGAAAAAGAAAGGCGAATTCCCCGATTGATTATAAATTATAAACCACTTAATAAAGTTTTAGAATGGATTAGATACCCCATTCCTAATAAAAGGGATTTATTAAAACGAATTTTTAATGCAAAAATATATTCAAAGTTTGATATGAAATCAGGATTTTGGCAGATTCAGATTGACCCAAAAGATAGATATAAAATAGCTTTTACAGTTCCATTTGGTCATTACGAATGGAATGTTATGCCTTTTGGATTAAAAAATGCCCCTTCCGAATTTCAAAAAATAATGAATGATATATTAAACCCCTATACACACTTTTCTATAGTATACATTGATGATGTTTTAATTTTTTATGATTCAATAGAACAACATTTTAAACATTTAAATATCTTCTTATGTGTAATTAAGAAAAATGGATTAGTAGTTTCTGCTTCAAAAATTAAATTATTCCGAACAAATATTAGGTTTTTGGGCCACAATATATACAAAGGAACTCTTACTCCTATACAGAGATCTTTAGAATTTACAAATAAATTTCCCAATTAATTAATGGATAAGACTCAATTACAAAGATTCTTAGGATGTTTAAACTATATTTCTGACTTTTACCAAAAATTAAGAGAGATATGTGCTCCTTTATATAAACGTTTACAGAAGAATCCACCTGTCTGGATAGAAGAACATACTAACATTATAAAATTATTAAAACAATGAATAAAAACTTTACCACTTATTACTATCCCACACCCCCACGCATTCATGATTGTAGAAACAGATGCATCTGATATCGGATATGGTGGTATTTTAAAACAAAGATTGACATCTGAATCAAAAGATCAATTAGTAAGATATCATTCAAGTTTATGGCTTGGATCGCAGAAGAATTATTCCACAGTAAAAAAAGAAATTTTATCCATTTTTCTTTGTATTTCTAAATTTAAAGATGATCTCATCAACAAAAAGTTTCTTTTAAAAGTAGATTGCAAACCTGCCAAAGACATTTTACAAAAAGATGTAAAGAATTTAGTTTCTAAACAAATATTTGCAAGATGGCAGGCAATTTTATCAGTATTTGATTTTGACATTGAATATATCAAAGGAAATTCTAATTCCTTACCTGATTTCCTAACTCGGGAATTTTTGACAGGTTTCAAGAATGAGTACCCTGAATACCAAGAATAATACCCTTACAGTCTGAGATTTCATAAAGAATCCTACACCTCCATCTACTTCTAATCGTTTTCCGTCTCTTCAGGATTTTCCACCTTTAACTTATGTTCAAGCTGCTTCCAATCCCCCAGCCAAATTACAGCAATCCCCTTTACCAGATTCTAGTATTCATTTTCCTTACCCTTCAAGCCAACCAGCAACTACATCCAGCCACCAGGTTCCAACCCAGAATACTCCAGACAAAAAAAATCATTCAATTCAAATCCTCCATGTTATGCCACCAAGCTTAATGTTGAACATTTAACTCTTACCAGGCATCATGAACCTTTAGAATATCAAGACCTTTTGGGATATGTTTTTAATATGTTTTAAGATAAACAGTATTGGATCTCTTCTGAGCCAAACAAGGATTTGCGCTATTATCAGTACATCTTGATACACTCAGGATCGGTGGATATACATCATACTATAGATACACCAACAAATTTGGTCATTATGTATTCCAAGGCTGTTATCAGGAAAATCTTAAACCGGTGAGACTGGATTGATTTAACAGGATCAGCAACCGGCAAAGTCCATTTTGGAGGTTCATATAATCCTCCAGGATAGTCATATGAGGATTATAAAGAAGCATGGTTTAGAGGATTTCTCTTCAGACCCTTCAATAATTCGTGGTTTTACACAATTCACAAGACATTAAGAACTGATTTTACCAGTGTTCCTCTATGGTTTTACGAATGGTGTATGTATTATAGAGCCAATGAAGATATTTATCCTCCTGATGCTAAAAAGGCTTGGCAGTTATTCAGCGAAAAGCTAGATTCTGCTGTTCCAGAATTTGGTAAGATTATTCAGTTCCATTTCAAGTTGAAGCATCCATGGATTCTCTGTTGGAATTTTAAATTCACTCAGTATTTTCCAACGTCAATGTCACTCTCTCTTGTTCGTGAATTTAAGATCAAGTGGTGGATTTCACTCAAGGTAACTCAGGATACTGTTCAGATTTACTTTGAAGAACAAAAATTACTCCAAAACAATCCAAAACTGTCCGAAAACTTCCCAGTACAATCCTCCGCTCCTCTTAGCTTCCCCAATCCTACAAAGAATGAAGTTTTAAGCTCAGGCACGAGTCAAGTCTCCCAACCACAGTTGACTCTATCATTAAAACAGAAACTTCAACAGGAGAATGAACTTCTAGAATACCAAGAATTTTTGGAATTCAAGAAGTTTAAGGAGAAATCTAATAGTTTTAAGGGCGCCTCAACCACAGGATCATCCTCTGATCCTATATATTCCAATTTAGTACTGGAACATCTGGAGTTTTAAAAAAATAAAAATAAAAAATAAATCTTTATCTTACTCTTTTCATTTTTGCAGCTGCAGGAATATTGTCCGGATAAGATTGACGAACACCTTAAAGCACGCAGATTTATTATGCCTGATCAAAAGATGAATTGTACTACTCAGATTTTGAATAGAAAAATTGGTACCAAGATACTCGACAAAGGATTACAGAATCAACTCTCATTCGATCGACTATGGCGGGATGAAGATGAACTTTTTAATAGAACCCGAATTAAATCTTTATAGATTAATAAGGATGGCTAGCTATCTAAAGTTCAGCTCTATTTTTATCCCATGTATTTGGATCATACTTTTACCTTGGATGAATTCTCGTCAAGTAATGAAGATGAATATTGCTTGGATGCAGATTATTTAGATACGGAATATTGGTTCTCTGATTAAGATTTCCAATATATTCCAGCTGGATGGAATCTTCGCAAAACATGTCTACTGATTCATGTGCCTAATGACGACATGCATACTTTATGTCAGGACCACTATTAAAGAAGACCTCCATTTTCAACTCTGCCATAGTGGAGGACGCACTAGGATACTTTATGTATAATCAGCATTAAAGCAGACCTCCATCTTCAACTCTGCAATAGTGGTGGACGCATTAGGATACTTTATGTCATGATCAGCATTAAAGAAGAACTCCATTTTCAACTCTGCAATAGTGAAGGACGCACTAGGATACTTTATTTCATGTTAGGATAAGAATTCATCATTGTGTATAGTATTAGTTGGGATCTATAAATGGGGACGTAGATTAGAAGGATAGGCAGAACTTCTTCAGCTCTCAGCTCTCATTTCGAAAATCACTCTCAATCTTCTTTTGTAAACTTAGCATTCTCTTGTATTCCTTCTTTAATTTGAATATTATCAGAATCTAAAGGATTATACCTCGGTGTTCATATTATAGCTTTTTGGAATTTCTTATTACGGTGGATTCTATCTTCCAGATTTGTAAGTATTTATTATCCTTTTAGTTTGATTTTCTTCTTGTTTATTTAACCTGGGTTAATTTTGGTATCAAGGAAATTCTAGTATATTTACACTATAATACAATTATAGTGTGAAAATCTAGTATTAAAATTCTACTGGGTTAATTGGTAAGAGATGTCAGAACTGAAGAACAATTACAAGATTTAGGAATACAACAGAAAATAAAAATTTATAGGAATTAATAAGAAAATAAGTATGTTCAGACATTCCTAGTGCCTTTTGGGATAGAAAAAAACATTTAGTATCTTTGCCATATGAGAAAGACTTTAATGAGTGTAGTATACCAACAAAAGCTAGACCTATACAAATGAATTCAGAATTATTAGAAATTTGTAAAAAAGAAATTGACGGATTAATAAACAAAGGATTAATTACTCCATCTAAATCACCTTGGAGTTGTGCAGCATTTTATGTTCAAAAGCAAGCTGAAAAAGAAAGGGGAGTTCCTCGATTGGTTATAAATTACAAATCACTCAATAAAATTGTACAATGGATTAGATACCCCATTCCTAATAAAAGGGATTTATTAAAATAGATTTATAATGCAAAAATATATTCAAAATTGGATATGAAATCAGGATTTTGGCAAATTCAGATTGTCCCAAAGGATAGATATAAAACAGCTTTTACAGTTCCATTTGGACATTATGAATGGAATGTTATGCCTTTTGGATTAAAACTTCAGAATTTCAAAAAAAAAATGAATGATATATTAAACCCCTATACACACTTTTCCATAGTATACATTGATGACGTTTTAATTTTTTTCTGATTCCATAGAACAGCATTTTAAACATTTAAATATCTTCTTAAGTGTAATTAAGAAAAATAGATTAGTGGTTTCTGCCTCAAAAAATAAATTATTCCAAACAAATATTAGGTTTTTGGGCCACAATATATACAAAGGGACACTTATTCCTATACAACGATTTTTAGAATTCACAAATAAATTTCCCAATGAATTAAAAGACAAGACCCAATTACAAAAATTCATGGGATGTTTAAACTATATTTCTGTCTTCTTTCCAAAATTAAGAGAAATATGTGCTCCTTTATATAAACGTTTACAGAAGAATCCACCTGCCTGGACAGAAGAACATAGTAACATTATAAAACAACGAATCAAAAATTTACCTCTTATTACCATCCCACACCCATAGGCAATCATGATTGTAGAAACAGATGCATCTGATATAGGATATTGTGGTATTTTAAAACAGAGATTGACACCTGAATCAAAAGATCAATTAGTAAGATATCATTCAGGTTTATGGCTTGGACCTCAGAAGAATTATTCTACAGTTAAAAAAGAAATTTTATCTATTGTTCTTTCTATTTCTAAATTTCAAGGTGATCTAATCAACAAAAAATTTCTTTTAAAAGTAGATTGCAAACCTGCTAAAGACGTTTTTCTAAAAGATGTAGAGAATTTAGTTTCCAAACAAATATTTGCAAGATGGCAGGCGATTTTATCCGTATTTGATTTTGATATTGAACATATTAAAGGAAATTCTAATTCTTTACCTGATTTCCTAACTCGAGAATTCTTGACAGGTGTTAAGGATGAGTACCCAGAATACTAAGAATAAGACCCTTACGGTCCGAGACTTTATGAAGAATCCTACACCTCCATCTACTTCAAACCGTTTTCAATCTCTCTAGGATTTTCCACCTTTAACTTATGTTCAAGCCGCTTCCAATCCCTCAGCTAAATTACAGTGATCCCTTATACCAGATTCTAGTATTCATTTTCGTTATCCCTCACGACAACAAGCAACTACATCCAGCCACCAGATTCCAACCCAGAATACTTCAGATAAAAAATCATTCAATCCAAATCCTCGATGCTATGCAACAAAACTTAATGTTGAGCATTTAACCTTTACCAGGCAAGTTTTAATTTTTTCTGATTCCATAGAACAACATTTTAAACATTTAAATATCTTCTTAAGTGTAATTAAGAAAAATTGATTAGTGGTTTTTGCCTCAAAAATTAAATTATTCCAAACAAATATTAGGTTTTGGGCCACAATATATACAAAGGGAAACTTATGCCTATACAGCGATCTTTATAAAATACAAATGATTCTTGTGATTTCTTAATTTATACAATAGCTATGCATTTTGTACGAAACCCTAATGAAGCACTAAGAGATAAGAGATTAAAAAAATATAAAGCTTCTTTGTTGGCTTTAATTCAGCTAATATATGTAATGGTCTCATATTTTTTAATTGTGTTCCTAATTTTTTGGTGTCATTAACAGATCCATTGGTAATGAATTCTCTTATTTTAGATATTCACATACAAGGTGATGAATTTGAAAAATTAACCGAACATTTTGTGGTCATGTATAGAATTTATTATAAATTAATGAGTAGTCAATTGAATCCTAAGTTTCAAATCGATCCAACAATTAAAGAAGAAACAGTTTCATTACAAATAGAGGATGTACATTCAAAAACATATACTCCTAAAAGATTAAAATGGAATGAAATAACTATACCTGAAGAATTTCAAGTAGAGAATCAACAATCTAGTAGGAACATTGAACGTAGAAATATTTCCCAAATAATAGAAGAAGAGGATGATACAGTCTTAGTACGATTTAATTCCTTTAGACAGAATGAATCTAGTATAGAAGAGATTCCTTTTCAATCTCATCGGAAATCCACATCTAGTATTGAAGACTTTACAAAAAATTTTACAAAGACTCAAGTTTATCATAAAAATCCAATCCCAGAAATAAATTCTTATCACTCTCCACCTTTGTCACCCACAACTTCTCAGATGCAAGGGGATATTAATGTTATCACTAAAGTTTCTACTGTTAATTTTGATAAATTAATAGCGGATTTAGAGGATGATGAGTATTCAGAACAACGAAATTGGTATCATACATTAGACTCTTAATTTCAGGATTGATTAGAAAGATAATGGATAATGGATGTAAAAGGGCATAATACTCCGTTTAATATTTTTTCATGGTTAGAATACTATTGTACTAAACTAGATCTAAACAATGTATATACCTTATCTCATATTAATGTTCAGATTAATTTGGCAAAAAAATGGAAATTAGGGGATGGAACAATGATAGCATAAACTTATCCCCCTCTGAATACATTAAGGATAGATACAGCTCATGGTGAATTACTTGCATCTCCATTTAAGACTGGCAAGGATAATGATGACTCTGTTAGGGTGGAGGATATAAGGAAACTACATATGCAACACAATTATTCAAATATAGTATTACATCATATAACTGAACAATTAGATTCTTTATCAGTTAATGTTAAATCCCAACCTAGACATAGTCAAAAATTTCCTGATAGTCATTCTTTTCCTCATTTTCAACCTAATGTATTAATTATAGAAAGGGATAAAATTAAATTTCCTTCTAATGGATTTTAGACACCTTTAATAGAGAAAATACACAAACATTAGAGAAATTAAATTCCAATCTTGCTCTTGGTCCTTCAAAAATAAATGTAATTAAAAAAGAATTAGATTTTGAGGATTATTCTAGTAGTAATTCAGATAATGAACTTATTCATCACATAAATAAGATAGAAGAAGAATTAATAGAAGACAAGCCATATCATATCAATAGGATGCGGAGACGATCTAGATATACGAATAAGACTAATTGGAAAAAAGCGGCAACACAAACTTATTATCCCAGACCAACACCACCATATATTCAGTATGAAGAAAAAGCAAAATTTAGATCTAACAGTTATGATGGAAATTTCTTGACTAATTGGAACATAGATGGTGAAAGCGAGTATGAAATTTTGAACACTTTACAAGAAATAGGAATGGCAAAAACAGCATATCGATTGAAAAATATGTCAGAAAAAGATGCATGTCTTTTAATTATTATAGGATTTACTGGACAGTTAAAATATTGGTGGGATAATTCTTTAAGTTTCCAAGATAAAATATCTATAATGGATCACATGAGATCAGAAGAGGATGCAATTGGAACATAGATGGTGAAAGCAAGTATGAAATTTTCAAAACTTTACAAGAAATAGGAATGGCAAAAATAGCATATCGATTGAAAAATATGTCAGAAAAAGATGCATGTCTTTTAGTTATTACAGGATTTACTGGACAGTTAAAATATTGGTGGGATAATTCTTTAAGTTTCCATGATAAAATATCTATAATGGATCACATGAGATCAGAAGAGGATGCAGAAGGAAATCTCACTAATACAAATGATTCTTGTGATTTCTTAATTTATACAATAGCTATGCATTTTGTAGGAAACCCTAATGAAGCATTAACTTCTTCAATGATTTTTTTAACTAATTAAGATGTCCAAGTTCATCTGATTTTAGGTGGTATAAGGATATGTTTTTAACTCATGTATTAAAATGACCTGATAGTAATTCTCCCATATGGAAAGAAAAGTTTGTTACAGGATTGCCTAATTTATTTTCCCATAAGATTATGACAAATTTACAAAAAGAAATGGGCACTAAATCAATAAATTTTAATGATATGACATATGAGAAATTATTTGCCTTTGTAAAGAAAGAAGCATTAACAGCATGTCAAGATTTAAAATTTCAGGCTAAATATGGCAGTGAAAGAAGAGAATTAGGCTCATTTTGTAAAGCATTTGGCATTGTAGGGATAAAAGCTCCCTCTCGAATCTCTAAACAAAAAAGGTTGACTTATAGGAAAAGGAAACCACATAAATATGACTCCCACAAATATGAGAATCCTAGGAAATATTACAGGAATAAAAATAAAAAGAAGTACAATAAGGATAATATTATTTGTTATAAATGTGGACAAAAAGGTCATAAGGCTAATACTTGTAATAGCAAGAAAAGGATTAATGAAGTATTAGATAAATTTTCTGAATTAGATTTAAATTTAAAAGAGAAGTTGGCCAATGAAATATCCCTGATTCAAGATAGTTCAGATGATTAAAATGATGATTTTTATAGTGTTTCAGGATCTAGTTGAGCAAACCCAGAATGTAGTTGTAAATCTATTAATATGATACGGATTAATCCTCCAAATAACAATAAAGAACAAAAACACCTTTTGTTTGATTTAATTCAAGAATTACCTTCAGAATTACAAACTATTTATTTGCTTAAACTGAAGGATTTGATATTAAAAGAAGATCAAGATCCTATTAAGATTGTAGAACAATTTAGTATTTCTAAATCATTATATACTTATTCCTCTGATAATTCATTTAGAAAGCATACTACCACAGATTTACAAAGTGAGATTACTCAGTTAAAAACTCAAATAAAGCAATTAAAATAAGACATTTTAAGGATTGAAACAAAGAATTTAGAATTAGAAACTAAAATTGCCATTCTTAAATCTAGTACATCAAAAGGGAAAAATATAGTAAAGGATGAAACATTACCAGAATTTCATCATTCAGAATTTCAATTAGCAGAAGTATCATTATCGAATAAACTACCCCAAGATTCTAAATTCATTTCTGTTATTGAGCAAATAAATTTTCAAAAATGGATAGTATATATTACAATATCAATAGGATCTTACCATACGACTATTACAACTATGATTGATAGTAGTGCAGATCAAAGTTGTATTAGAGATGGATTAATACCAACTAAATATTATGTACCAACAAAAGAATCTTTAATCACGGCAAATGGTATGCCGTTAAAAGTCAAGGGTAAGCTAGTTAAAACTTCTATATGCAATGACAAATTTTGCTTTAAACATCATTTTATTTTAGTGGAGGATTTAAATATTCAGGCTATTCTAGGAACCCCTTTTCTAACACAAATTTATCCTTTTTGGGTTGATGTGCAAAGAGTTGGTACTAAAATAATGGGATCAACAGTCTTTTTTAGGTTTTTATCTCCAGTAAAAAGAAAAGAATTATTATTGTTACAAAGTAATTCTACTTACAAACAAATTTATACTATAAATACAATATCAAAAAAGATTAATTTTCTTAAGGAAGAAAAATGTTATGTCAGAATTGAAGAACAATTACAAGATTTAGGATTACAACAGAAAATAAAGAATTTAGAGGAATTAATAAGAAAAGAAGTATGTTCAGACATTCCTAATGCCTTTTGGGATAGAAAAAACATTTAGTATCTTTTCCATATGAGAAAGACTTTAATGAGCGTAGTATACCAACAAAAGCTAGACCTATACAAATGAATTCAGAATTATTAGAAATTTGTAAAAAAGAAATTAACGGATTAATAAACAAAGGATTAATTACTCCATCTAAATCACCTTGGAGTTGTGCAGCATTTTATGTTCAAAAGCAAGCTGAAAAAGAAAGGGGGGTTCCTCGATTGGTTATAAATTACAAACCACTCAATAAAGTTTTACAATGGATTAGATACCCATTCCTAATAAAAGGGATTTATTAAAACGGATTTATAATGCAAAAATATATTCAAAATTTGATATGAAATCAGGATTTTGGCAAATTCAGATTGACGCAAAGGATAGATATAAAACAGCTTTTATAGTTCCATTTGGACATTATTAATGGAATGTTATGCCTTTGGATTAAAAAATGCCCCTTCAGAATTTCAAAAAATAATGAATGGTATATTAAACCCCTATACACACTTTTCCATAGTATACATTGATGACGTTTTAATTTTTTCTGATTCCATATAATAGCATTTTAAACATTTAAATATCTTCTTAAGTGTAATTAAGAAAAATGGATTAGTGGTTTCTGCCTCAAAAATTAAATATTAGGTTTTTGGGCCAGAATATATACAAAGGGACACTTATTCCTATACAGCGATCTTTAGAATTTACAAATAAATTTCCCAATGAATTAAAATATATGTCCCAATTACAAAGATTCTTAGGATATTTAAACTATATTTCTGACTTCTTTCCAAAAGTAAGAGAAATATGTGATCCTTTATATAAACGTTTACAAAAGAATCTACCTGCCTGGACAGAATAACATACTAACATTATAAAACTATTAAAACAATGAATCAAAACTTTACCTCTCACAATTTAGTAGTAAACTGTTATAAACTATTTAGTAGTAAACTATTTAGAACATACTAAATAAACAGTGGTACTAAATAAACAGTTTACTAAATAAACTGTCCAAAGAGTACTGTACTAAATAATTTTGAGATCCTGCTTGCTAAAGAGGATTGCGTAAGTACTCAAAAGAGTATGTTGATTGCGCAACATAATTAATAAACTGTCCAGTCTAAAGAGTATGTTCTGAGAACATATTTAATTACAAAGAGAAATTTTTTAATAAACTGTCCAAAGAGTATGTTCTGAGATCCTGTCATTCTAATTTTTAGTACTAAAAATAGTTTTACAGTTTAAACTGTTAAACTATTTAGTAGTAAACTGTGGTACATGATAACTTTATCTGGACGAGATACACTTTTGGATCCCAACCACAGTCAACTTTATCATTAATTTTGGAATTCAACGTGATACTGACCGTACTTGCACAGGAGTTTGATATTCTGAGAATCCTTTTAGTTTGATTTTCTTCTTGTTTATTTAACCTGGGTTAATTTTGGTATCAGAGCCATATTCTACTGCATTAGTAACAGCACCATTGTACCTGTAGTGTTTGGAAAGGTGGTAGTAAGCTCATAAGTCCATTGGTAAGCCTTGAAGTACTGAAAGTACTCAATGTTCCAGGTGTAGTTTCCCACTATTCACACTATAATACAATTTGGCATGATAAAATTCTAGTAGATCAATATGGCTAATATACTAAGAAAAATCCTACATAATAATTATAATACTACTAAAAGAATTGTTCAAAGCAAAGAAGAAATTATTTAAGGAAATTTTGATGATTGGTCTATTCCAGAAGAGAATATAGAAACAATTTATAAGATAGAATCTTTGGATTTTAAAACTGCTTTTAGTATTAAAACGCCTGAAGAAACATTGAATATTCAAGAAAAGTTTCATTCTTCATCATTACTATCTAATATATCTATAAAGAATTATTTAGATAAAGGATATAGATTTGTTCATTTTGGATTAATTCAGATAGCAATTAAACCCTTGGTTCATATTGGTGTTGATTCTCCCATTTATGTAGCATTAAGAGATAAGAGATTAAAAAAATATAAAACTTCTTTGTTGGCTTTAATTCAGAATAATATAGGTAATGGTCTCATATTTTTTATTTGTGCTCCTAATTTTTTAGTATCATTAACAGATCCATTGGTAATGAATTCTTTTATTTTAGATAATCACATACAAGGTGATGAATTTGAAAAATTAACCGAACAATTTGTGGTCATGTATAGAATTTATTATAAATTAATGAGTAGTCAATTGAATCCTAAGTTTCGAATGTATCCAACAATTAAAGAAGAAACTATTTTATTACAAATAGAGGATGTACATTCAAAAACATATACTCCTAAAAGATTAAAATGGAATGAAATCACTATACCTGAATAATTTCAAGTAGAGAATCAACAATCTAGTAGGAATATTGAATGTAGAAATGTTTCCCAAATAATAGAAGAAGATGATGGTACAGTCTTAGTACGATTTAATTCTTTCAGACATAATAATTCTAATTTAGAGGATATTTCTTTTCAATCCCATCGCAGATCTACATCTAGTATTGATGATTTCACAAAAAATTTCACAAAGACTCAAGTTTATCATAAAAATCCAATCCCAGAAATAAATTCTTATCACTCTCCACCTTTGTCACCCACAGTTTCTCAGATGCAAGGGGATATTAATTTTATCACTAAAGATTCTACTGTTAATTTTGAACAATTAATAGCGAATTTAGAGGATGATGAATATTCAGAACAAAGATATTGGTATCATGCTTCAGACTCTCAATTTCAGGATAGATTACAAAGAGAATGGATAATAGATGTAAAACGGCATAATACTCCGTTTAATTTTTTTTACATGGTTAGAATACTATCGTACTAAACTGGATCTAAACAAAGTATATACCTTATCTCATATTATTGTTCAGACTAATTTGGCAAAAAAATGGAAATTAGGGGATGGAACAATGATAGCACAAACTTATCCCCCTCTAAATACATTAAAGATAGATACGGCTCATGGTGAATTACTTGCCTCTCCATTTAAGACTGGCAAGGATAATGATGAATCTGTTTAAGTTAGAAGATATAAGGAAATTACATATGCAGCATAATTATTCAAATGTCGTATTACATCATATAACTAAACAATTAGATTATTTATCATTTGATGTTAAATCTTTACCTAGACATAGTCAAAAATTTCGTGATAGTCATTCTTTTTCTTATTTTCAACCGAATGTAATAATTACAGAAATGGATAAAATCAAATTACCTTCTAATGGATTTCAGACACCTTTAATGGAGAAAATATCACAAACATTAGAAAAATTAAATTTCAATCTTGCTCCTGGTCCTTCAAAAATTAATGTAATTCATAAAGGATTAGATAAAGAATTAGATACAAAAGAATTAGATTCTGATGAATATTCTAGTAGTACTTCAGATAATGAACTTATACATCAAGTAAATGAGATAGAAGAAGAATTACTAGAAGACAAGCCATATAATATCAACAGGATGAGGAGATGGTCTAGATATATGAATAGGACTAATCGGAAAAAAGCTGATACAAGAACTTATTATCCCAGACCCAAACCACCAGATATTCAGTATGAAGAAAGAGCAAAATTAAGATCTAATAGTTATGATGGTAATTCCTTGACTAATTGGAATATAGATGGTAAAAGTGAGTATGAAATTTTGAACACTTTACAAGAAATAGGAATAGCAAAAATAGCATATCAATTGAAAAATATGTCAGAAAAGGATGCATGTCTTTTAATTATTACAGGATTTACTGGACAGTTAAAATATTGGTGGGATAATTCTTTAAGTTTCCAGGATAAAATATCTATAATGGATCATATGAGACCAGAAGAGGATGCAAAAGGAAATCTCACTAATACAAATGATTCTTGTGATTTCTTAATTTATACAATAGCTATGCATTTTGTAGGAAACCCTAATGATGCATTAACTTCTTCAAAGATTTTTTTAACTAATTTAAGATGGCCAAGTTTATCTGATTTTCGGTGGTATAAGGATATGTTTTTAACTCATGTATTAAAACGACCTAATAGTAATTCTCCCATATGGAAAGAAAAGTTTGTTACAGGATTGCCTAATTTATTTTCTCAGAAGATTATGACAAATTTATAAAAAGAAATTGGCACCGAATAAATAAATTTTAATGATATAACATATGGGCAATTGTTTGCCTTTGTAAAGAAAGAAGCATTAATAGCATGTCAAGATTTAAAATTTCAGGCTAAATATGGTAGTAAAAGAAGAGAATTAGGTTCATTTTGTGAAGCATTTGGTATTACAGGGATAAAAGCACCCTCTCGAGTCTCTAAACAAAAAAGGTTGACTTATAGAAGAAAGAAACCACATAAATATGATTCTCACAAATATGAGAATCCTAGGAAATATTACAGGAACAAAAATAAAAAGAAGCATAATAAGGATAATATTATTTGTTATAAGTGTGGACAAAAAGGTCATAAGGCTAATACTTGCAATAGTAAGAAAGGGATTAATGAAGTATTGGATAAATTATCTAAATTAGATTTAAATTTTAAAGAAAAATTGGCTAATGAAATATCCCTGGTTCACGATAGTTCAGATGATTATAATGATGATTTTTATAGTGTTTCAGGATCAAGTTCAGCAGAACCAGAATGTAGTTGTAATTCTATTAATATGATTAGGATTAATCCTCCAAATAACAATAAAGAACAAAAATACCTTTTATTTGATTTAATTCAAGAATTACCTTCAGAATTACAAACTAGTTATTTGCTTAAGCTAAAGGATTTGATATTAAAAGAAGATCAAGATCCAATTAAGATTGTAGAACCATTTAGTATTTCTAAATTATTACATACTTATTCCTCTGATAATTCATTTAGGAAGAATACTACCACAGATTTACAAAGTGAGATTACTCAGTTAAAAAATCAAATAAAGCAATTAAAAGAAGATGTTTTAAGAATTGAAACAAAGAATTTAGAATTAGAAACTAAAATTGCCATTCTTAAATCTAGTACATCAAAAGGGAAAAATATAGTAGAAGATGACACACCACCAGAATTTAATCATTCAGAATTTCACTTAGCAGAAATATCATTATCAGATAAACCATCTCAAGATTCTAAATTCATTTCTATTATAGAGCAAATAAATTTTCAAAAATGGATAGTCTATATTACAATATCAATAGGATCTTATCATACGACTATAACAGCTATGATTGATAGTGGTGCAGATCAAAATTGTATTAGAGATGGATTAATACCAACCAAATATTATGTACCAACAAAAGAATCTTTAATCACGGCAAATGGTATGCTATTAAAAGTCAAAGGTAAGCTAGTTAAAACTTCTATATGCAATGATAAATTTTTCTTTAAACATCATTTTATTGTTGTTGAGGATTTGAACATTCAGGCTATTTTAGGAACTCCTTTTCTAACACAAATTTATCCTTTTTGGGTTGATGCACAAGGAGTTGGTACTAAAATAATGGGATCAACAGTTTTTTTAAGTTTTTGTCTCCAGTAAAAAGAAAAGAATTATTATTGTTACAAAGTAATTCTATCTACAAACAAATTTACACTATAAATACAATATCAAAAAAGATTAATTTTCTTAAGGAAGAAAAAAGTTATGTAATAATTGAAGAACAATTACAATATTTAGGATTACAAAAGAAAATCAAGGATTTTGAAGCATTAATAAGAAAAGAAGTATGTTCAGACATTCCTAATGCCTTTTGGGATAGAAAAAAACATTTAGTATCTTTGCCATATGAGAAAGACTTTAATGAACGTAGTATACCAACAAAAGCTGGACCTATACAAATGAATTCAGAACTATTAGAAATTTGTAAAAAAGAAATTGAAGGATTAATAAGTAAGAGATTAATTACTCCATCTAAATCACCTTGGAGTTGTGCAACATTTTATGTTCAAAAGCAAGCTGAAAAAAGAAAGGGGAGTTCCCCGATTGGTTATAAATTATAAATCACTTAATAAAGTTTTACAATGGATTACATACCCCATTCCTAAAAAAAGGGATTTATTAAAATGAATTTTTAATGCAAAAATATATTCAAATTTTGATATAAAATCAGGATTTTGGCATATTCAAATTGACTATAAAACAGCTTTTACAGTTCCATTTGGTCATTACGAATTGAATGTTATGCCTTTTGGATTAAAAAATGCCCCTTCCGAATTTCAAAAAATAATGAATGATATATTAAATCCTTATACACACTTTTCTATAGTATACATTGATGATGTTTTAATTTTTTCTGATTCAATAAAACAGTATTTTAAACATTTAAATATCTTCTTAAGTGTAATTAAGAAAAATGGATTATTAGTTTCTACTTCAAAAATTAAAGTTTTCCAAACAAATATTAGGTTTTTGGGCCACAATATATACAAAGGAACATTTATTCCTATACAGAGATCTTTAGAATTTACAAATAAATTTTCCATTGAATTAAAGAATAAGACTCAATTACAAAGATTCTTAGTATGTTTAAATTATATTTCTGACTTTTTCCCAAAATTAAGAGAGATATGTGCTCCTTCATATAAACATTTACAGAAGAATCCACTTGCCTGGACAGAAGAACATACTAACATTATAAAATTATTAAAACAATGAATAAAAACTTTACCTCTTATTACTATCCCACACCCCCAGGCATTCATGATTGTAGAACAGATGCATCTGATATCGGATATGGTGGTATTTTAAAACAAAGATTGACATCTGAATCAAAAGATCAATTAGTAAGATATCATTCAGGTTTATGGCTTGGACCGCAGAAGAATTATTCCACTATAAAAAAAGAAATTTTATCCATTGTTCTTTGTATTTCTAAATTTCAAGATGATCTCATCAACAAAAAGTTTCTTTTAAAAGTAGATTGCAAACCTGCCAAAGACGTTTGACAAAAAGATGTAAAGAATTTAGTTTCCAAACAAATATTTGCAAGATGGCACACAATTTTATCTGTATTTGATTTTGACATTGAACATATCAAAGGAAATTCTAATTCTTTACCTGATTTCCTAACTCAGGAATTTTTGACAGGTTCCAAGGATGAGTACCCAGAATACCAAGAATAAAACCCTTACGGTCCGAGATTTCATGAAGAATCCTACACCTCCATCTACTTCTAACCGTTTTTAGTCTCTTTAGAATTTTCCACCTTTAACTTATGTTCAAGTTGTTTCCAATCCCTCAGCCAAATTACAGCGATCCCCTATACCAGATTCTAGTATTCATTTTCCTTACCCTTCACGCCAACCAGCTGAAGGAAAACTGAACAAGCCCGGGTTAAATCGAAAACCTCACTTTCGTGCAATGCATTCCAGAATCGAAAGCTTTCGACCAAGCTCAGGCTCAAATTAGTTTACCATGAACGGATCTAGGCTTATACTTATTTAATTTATTAATCGGGACACAAAAAATTAAATCTTTAATTAAAGCGGAATTTAAAGATTATACCTTTTGTAGCGAAGTCCCTCGCTTAAAGAAAACCAAATCTTTTAGCGCAAATTCCACAAGAAATCCGAAGAATTCTCCAATACAAACTCTGAGATAGTGTGGGCTATCATCTACGGAGTTACCCACGGCAATACGATGAAAACCCAGAAACTTGCTTTGGAAGTAAACTCAAAAATCATGAAAACCGGACTGCCCAGGATTTTTCTGAAAAACCTGCTGCGCAAGTTTTCTTAGCTGTTGCACAACCCGCCGGAATTTCTATATAAAACCGACCACCGGAGCTACCCAATTCAATCCCGATCTGTACAATCAATCCCACAGATCACTCAGCTAAGAAGATCTGACGTGGAAATTGATCGGCTCAGGGCACCAAATCAAAAATAGCAACTGGGTTTTTCTTGCTGCAGTACTGCTGTACTAATTCGCGATTTTCCGATTGGAAAATCCTGGACTGTAGCGATTGAAGAAAAATGACCGACAACTGGGTTATGAAGCAGTTCGGGCAATCTAAAGATTTTAGTCTTCCAAAGGAGAAAGCTATCTTGGTCGACTTTGAGAGAAAACTTGATGAGGAAGACATGTTCTCTCTAGACCAAACTTTCTCTTTCTAGCCTGAACTTGGCTGCCAAGTTTGTTTTGGTTTTTGCTGCCCATTATGTTGTATTTATAGGAGCTTCTAAGGAGACCTAATGGGCTCTCGAGTTAGGCCTTAAAATTTGACTTTCATTGACCGCTAAATCTTCCCGACTAATCAACTCCAATCGACCCATTTAAATTAATTTATTTAATCCTCTTTGTTAATTTAATTTAATCGAACCCTTAGAATTAATTAATTCAAAATCGAATTAATTTCTAAATTCACTTTGTCGATTAAATATTAATTCAACCCTTCAGATTAATTAATTTACCTTGTCGATTAGTCAAACGCATAATCGGTCGTTCCACTAACGGACCAATTATGGAACTACCGCTCGAAAATAACTTTACATCGCGCCATTATTATTTCTTCAATCTCCCCACATTAAAGATCTAGTGCTCGTCGATTTATCAATTTACTGACAAATTAATTCACCGACTTCTTGGTTTCTGAGATTAGTACCACTCGACCTTTTATTATACCGAACATAAAGTTCACTGGCCAGGTTTAGTATAATAACCTTACGAGCTCATCTCGGGAGCACCATCAACCCGGCGAACTGGTACGTGGATTCCTCCGACTAGCAACGGCACGCAAGAAGCTAAACACCGCATACCCAACTTACCGAGGTATTGGCCTCAATTGACCTCACTCTTTGGCAAATCAAAGCACACGATATCCAACCCTCACGCCCGTCCCAATCTCGGGATTGAGAGACGGAATACTAGGACCGAATTGACTACGCCGATCAGTACAAGTCAATTCTATCCAAACTGGTCATGCTCAATATGCCCCGGGCATATCTGTGTGATTTAAACTAGTCTAGATAAACCAATTTCCAAACCACACAATAACCTATACCGATAGTATGTTCAGACTATCTCGGTTACGAGCATACCTTTTATATATCAATACTTTAACCAATAACGGTATCTACTGTGTTTGTCGACACCCCGTTATCTAGTTCTATGATATAAAGGAACAGATTTATACTGAAACAAATTGATATGTTATCTGTGGATATTAGTTTTTGATACAAGCCATAGCTTTTCTGTATTCAAAACTAACAATCTCCCACTAATACTCAAAGCTATGCTAAGAAGTACAAAAACTGTCCAACCCGCTATTACACTGCTGTCATAATGAAATCTCCAGAACACCTTTAAGCTCACTCACATGGCTCTCTCAAGAATCTGACTCCCATGCCCTCCACATGCCTCTCAAAGACCTTTGGGGTCAATGGCTTGGTGAAAGGATCTGCAAGGTTGTCCTCTGAAGCTATCTTGGCCACGATCACGTCTCCTCTCTTTACGATCTCTCGTATCAGGTGGTACTTGCGCTCTATGTGTTTACTCGCCTTATGGGCTCGTGGTTCCCTCGAGTTAGCAACTGCACCATTGTTATCACAATAAACTGTGATAGACCTAGGCAACTCAGGAATCACATCTAAGTCCATCAGGAAGCTCCTGAGCCATACAGCCTCTTTCGCTGCCTCTGAAGCGGCAACATACTCGGCCTCCATGGTAGAGTCCGCCACGCATTTCTGCTTGACACTCTTCCATACTATGGCTCCACCTCCTAGAGTAAACACAAACCCAGAGATAGACTTACTCTTGTCCAAATCTCCTTGAAAGTCTGAATCTGTGTAACCCAATGGTACAAGCTCCTGTGCAAGTACTTGAGAATGCATTTTACTGCCTCCCAGTGAGCCTTCCCAGGGTTACTCTGATATCTGCTAACCATGCCAACGGCAAAGCAAATATCAGGCCTCGTGCACAACATAGCATACATGAGGCTACCCACTGCAGAAGCATAGGGTACCGCCTTCATGGCATCTATCTCCTCAGCAGTCTTAGAACACTGCTCCTTAGACAAATACACCCCATGCCTGAAAGGTAGTGAACCCTTCTTGGAGTTCTGCATGTTAAAACGGGCCAGAATCGTGTCTATGTAGGATGCCAGAGAGAGAGTCAGAGAACGTCTCCTACGATCTCGAATGATCTTGATCCCAAGGATATGTCCAGCCTCTCCCAAATCCTTCATATCGAATTGCCTGGACAGCCATGCCTTTACGTCTGACAACACCTTCTTACTGTTGCCAATAAGAAGAATGCCATCTACGTAAAGTACGAGGAACACCACTATATCACCATCACGCCTGCTATAAACACACTGCTCATCCGGCGACTGAGTGAATCCATAGGACAGGATAACCTCATTAAAACGAATGTTCCAAGATCTGGATGCTTGCTTAAGTCCATAAATGGACCTCCTAAGCCTGCATACCTTATGCTCTTGGCCCTTAACAACGAAGCCCTCTGGTTGCTGCATAAAGATGGTCTCCTCAAGACTTCCATTAAGGAAAGCTGTCTTGACATCCATCTGCCAAATCTCATAATCCATATGAGCAGCTATGGCTAAGAGAATCCGGATCGACTTAAGCATAGCTACCAGGGAAAAGGTCTCCTCATAATCGATCCCTTCTTTCTGAGTATACCCCTTCGCCACAAGCCTAGCCTTGAAGGTCTCAACCCTCCCGTCAGATCCTCTCTTTCGCTTGTAGACCCATTTGCACCCAATAGGCCTAAACCCATCAGGAAGGTCTACCAGCTCCCAGACTTGATTTGAGTCCGTAAAACCCATCTCAACAATCATCGCTCTCTGCCAAGAATCTGCATCTTTATCCTGGAGAGCCTCATTGTAGTTAACTGGGTCTGGTTCATGAGCACCAGGGATAAAGTCCGAAGACTCACCTAAACCCATGTACCTCTCGGGCTGTCTCACAGCCCTCCCACTACGACGAGGCGCAGCCTGTGTAAGAGCATAATCTGTGATAGTGTGTGCAGTCTCTTGTGGTATGTCTTCCTGTACGTGTGCATCTGGAATAGTGGACTGACTTCTAAGCTCTTCTAATACTACCTTGCTGCTTGACTTGTGATCTAAAATATAGTCCTCCTCAAGAAATCTGGCATTGGTGTTGATCACCACCTTCTGATCCTGAGGACTATAAAATAAACCACCTCTCGTTCCTTTGGGGTAGCCTATAAACAGCATAACCTTGGATATCGCCTCTAACTTGCCTGCATCTGCCTCGAGCACATATGCTGGACAACCCCAAATCCTGAGATGTCTCAGACTAGGCTTTCGCCCACTCCACAACTCTACTAGGGTCGTAGGCACAGACTTAGATGGCACAAGGTTGAGGATAAAACATGTTGTATCCAAGGCATAACCCCAAAATGAGGTAGGCAACTCACTGTAACTCATCATCGATCTAACCATCTCCATAAGAGTCCTGTTCCTCCTTTCTGCTACACCATTCTGCTGGGGTGTGCCAGGTGCAGACAACTGGGTCTGAATACCCTCCTCTGACAAATAGGTCCTAAATTCACTAGAGAGGTATTCGCCACCGCGATCAGACCGCAGTGACTTGATACTCTTACCCAGATGGTTCTCCACCTCTACCTTGAATTCTCTGAACTTGCCAAAGCACTCAGACTTGTGGCGCATCAGGTATATGTATCCATATCTAGAGTAATCATCCTTGAAAGTCACGAAATACTCATAACCACCTCTAGCCTGAACTGACATAGGCCCACACACATCAGAATGAATCAGCTATAAAACCTCCTTGGCCCTATACCCCTTCGCCTTAAAAGGCCTCTTGGTAATTTTACCCTCCAAGCAGGACTCACAGGTCGAATAACTGTCAATATCTAGTAAGTCCAAAGACCCACTCCTGACCAACCTTTGAATCCTACTAAGGTTGATATGACCTAGTCTCAGGTGCCAAAGATAAGTCTGATTCAAAGGGGAAGATTCCTTTCTCTTATTATGATTCGGTGATAAGTTACTAGTTTATGTGTTTTGCATAACTGGGGAGTAAGTCTTGATTAAAAACAAATTGTCAATTAATGTACCGGAACATATAAGTTTCTGGAATTTTCTAATAAAAACCGAACCGTCAGAAAATATACACTTATAACCATCCAAAACAAGTTTCGAAACCGAAAGCAAGTTCTTTCGAAAACTAGGTACATAAAGACAATCCTTTAAATATAAAATAGAGTCTAAAAAATAAAGACTAATAACTCCCACTGCAGCCACAGAAACTCTGGTAGTATCCCCAAGGTAGACCTGCAACTCTCCCTCTCTAAGCAGCCAGGTCACTTGGAACCCCTACAAAGAATTACAAACATGATCAGTGGCTCATGAATCCACACACCAAGTATCTGTGGGAATCGCCGCTAAACACGTCTCAGTGACTAGGGAAAATTTACACGTACCTCGAGGCTTTGGGCAGTTATTCTTCCAATGTCCCGCTTTGCCACATCTGAAGCATTTGCCTCTCGGCTTCTGCTTCTTGGCAATGCCCGCCTTGGGTCCATGACTGGCTCCTGCTTTCTGGCCTCTCTTCCTCTTTTGCTTCCTGGCTTTGGGCCCAGCAAAGATACCTGAGGGACCAATAGTAGCCAAGGCTTGCTTCTTCTCTGCGAAGAGGCTCTCAGCAGACACCAATGCAGTCATGAGCTCAGAAAGTGAATATGAGAGATTCTCCATATTATAGTTCAATCGAAACTGCTCAAAACTGGGAGGCAAGCTCTGAAGGATGATATCGACCTGGGTTTCCCATCAATCTCACCTCCCAATACCTCAATCTCATTGATGCAACCAATCATGCCCAGTACGTGATCTCTCACTGAAGTGCCCTCGGCTATCTTAGTATTCATGAGTTTCCTCATAGCTGACTGCTTGGCTGCCCTACCCTGATGTCCAAACATCTCCCTGAGGTTGAGCAACATATCGTAGGCTGAGGTCATCTGCTGATGCTGGTGCTGCAGTACACTCGACATAGAAGCCAAGATGTAGCACCTGGTCATCTCATCAGCTTTCTGCCACCTCGTATATGGCTCTCGCTGCTCAGGTGTGGCATCCTCACTGGCCTTAGGGGGGCACTCCTCAGTGAGCACGTACTTATAACCTTCGGCGGTTAGGACAATGTCCAGGTTTCATTTCCAATCAATGTAATTAGGACCGCTGAGTTTGTTTTGGTTCAGAATGACAGCTAGCGGATTGAACGACATATCAACTGAAAAATAATAAAAAACAAGTCTTAGTATACTTTTTCGAAAATATTGAAAAATCCTCAGAAAAGAAATATAATCTTCTACCGATATCTCTCCCACCGAGATTAACGCAGGTCACGATAGGTGAACGTCTACGCCAACCCACATTCGTTTGAGAAGAACCGAAGTTTAGTAATTTCATTATCTGACCAACGATCTTATGATCAATGAAATTAATAGTTGATAATTTTAGTCGTACACGTAAATAGCGTAACCTCGATGGGAGGGATACTATAAACAGTACACTAAGTGTATGCCATTACGTGACTTCTAAGTTTGTTACTTAGGGTACTAATGCTCCTCGGATGGCGAGGGTGTCGAAACTTTTCCCAATTAAACGCACTATAGTCATCCCTTTAGAAATTCATTTCGGCGATATCTGTGATTGAAAACTCATCCGATAGGGAGGAAGGTCTAAGCCAGCACGCAAGTTTAACCACATCGCCAATGAACCCGTAATGGAGGTCATGGGGCTATTAACCAACCCGCTCCCACTTAGATTTTTAATTAATTTCAATTCGCCCTGGTTTTCTCGGTTTTCTATCTCGGTTTTCTACGTAATTAGGAATCACCCAAAATTACGATAAACCAAAATCCGGGTTTTCTCGGTTTTCTACGTAATTAGGAATCACCCAAAATTACGATAAACCAAAACCCCACGTAATTAGGAATCACCCAAAATTACGATTAAACCAAAACCCGCGAATGTAATTAAGTTTGAGGATTTTTACGTTTTAACATGCAATATCTTAACTATGGATATTCGCACCCATAAAACCGTTGGAGTTTTAATATGCGAATAATCTACCTTAGTTAATTGCACATTACCTTTTTGGAAAACATTTGGTTTGGATTTCATTCATAAAAAATAAAACGAAAATCACACAATCAACGAAAAATCATAAATACGAGAAATTAAATAAAATAAAATTTCCCGACTATTATGGCCTTCTCTATCGTTGATTCCTTGACGCCTCGGTGACACTTCCCGTCGTGTCGCTCCCACTCGTTATTTGGATTCCTCTCGATTCGCCCGGGTTTTCTTGGTTTACTCCATAATTAGGAATCACCCAAAATTACGATAAACCAAAAACCGCAAATATAAGTTACCCAAAATAACGTCTTCGTCATAGTACATAAATTCCTATATACAAAGGCGTTTTTCTAGGAATTTAAAGACGACATGATTAGATCAAATCCTACTACAAGATTTTTCTAATCCTACACGGCTTCCAGCTCGTGGTTATTACTATTACAGAAATTTCCATTCAAAAATAAAACAAGCCCGGACATGTCCCGGGGTTTATGAATGAAAATTAAATTTCTACCATAATAGCCGGGAAACTAATAACCATCTGTTTATACATTTCGACAAAAATAATAATGCCAAAATAAAGCCGTGAAATAAATCAAACAAGTATACGACCGAAACCAACGCTCTGATACCAATTTGAAGGAAAACTGAACAAGCCCGGGCTAAATCGAAAACCTCACTTTCGTGCAATGCATTCCAGAATCGGAAGCTTTCGACCAAGCTCAGGCTCAAATTAGTTTACCCATGAACGGATCTAGGCTTATACTTATTTAATTTATTAATCGGGACACAAAAAATTAAATCTTTAATTAAAGCGGAATTTAAAGATTATACCTTTTGTAGCGAAGTCCCTCGCTTAAAGAAAACCAAATTTTTAGCGCAAATTCCACAAGAAATCCGAAGAATTCTCCAATACAAACTCCGAGAAAGTGTGGGCTATCGTCTACGGAGTTACCCACGGCAATACGATGAAAACCCAGAAACTTGCTTTGGAAGTAAACTCAAAAATCATGAAAACCGGACTGCCCAGGATTTTTCTGAAAAACCTGCTGCGCAAGTTTTCTTAGCTGTTGCACAACCCTCCGGAATTTCTATATAAAACCGACCACCGGAGCTACCCAATTCAGTCCCAATCTGTACAATCAATCCCACGGATCACTCAGCTAAGAAGATCTGACGTGGAAATTGATCGGCTCAGGGCACCAAATCAAAAATAGCAACCGGGTTTTTCTTGCTGCAGTACTGCTGTACTAATTCGTGATTTTCCGATTGGAAAATCCTGGACTGCAGCGATTGAAGAAAAACGACCGACAACTGGGTTATGAAGCAGTTCGGGCAATCTAACGATTTTAGTCTTCCAAAGGATAAAGCTATCTTGGTCGACTTCGAGAGAAAACTTTACGAGGAAGACACGTTCTCTCTCTAGACCAAACTTTCTCTTTCTAGCCTAAACTTGGTTGCCAAGTTTCTTTTGGTTTTTGCTGCCCATTATGTTGTATTTATAGGAGCTTCTAAGGAGACCTAATGGGCTCTCGAGTTAGGCCTTAAAATTTGACTTTCGTTGACCGCTAAGTCTTCCCGACTAATCAACTCCAATCGACCCATTTAAATTAATTTATTTAATCCACTTTGTTAATTTAATTTAATCGAACCCTTAGAATTGATTAATTCAAAATCGAATTAATTTCTAAATTCACTTTGTCAATTAAATATTAATTAAACCCTTCGGATTAATTAATTTACCTTGTCGATTAGTCAAACGCATAATAGGTCGTACCACTAACGGACCAATTATGGAACTACCGCTCGAAAATGACTTTACATCGCGCCATTATTATTTCTTCTATCTCTCCACATTAAAGATCTAGTGCTCGTCGATTTATCAATTTACTGACAAATTCATTCACCGACTTCTTGGTTTCCGAGATTAGTACCACTCGACCTTTTATTATACCGAACATAAAGTTCACTGGCCAGGTTTAGTATAATAACCTTACGAGCTCATCTCGGGAGCACCATCAACCCGGCGAACTGGTACGTGGATTCCTCCGACTAGCAATGGCACGCAAGAAGCTAAACACCGCATACCCAACTTACCGAGGTATTGGCCTCAATTGACCTCACTCTTTGGCAAATCAAAGCACACGATATCCAACCCTCACGCCCGTCCCAATCTCGGGATTGAGAGACGGAATACTAGGACCGAATTGACTACACTGATCAGTACAAGTCAATTCTATCCAAACTGGTCATGCTCAATATGCCCCGGGCATATCTATGTGATTTAAACTAGTCTAGATAAACCAATTTCCAAACCACATAATAACCTATACCGATAGTATGTTCAGACTATCTCGGTTACGAGCATACTTTTTATATATCAATACTTTAACCAATAACGGTATCTACTGTGTTTGTCGACACCCCGTTATCTAGTTCTATGATATAAAGGAACAGATTTATACTGAAACAAATTAATATGTTATCTGTGGATATTAGTTTTTGATACAAGCCATAGCTTTTCTGTATTCAAAACTAACACCAGCAACTACATCCAGCCACCAGGTTCCAACCCAGAATACTCTAGAAAAAAAATCATTCAATCCAAATCCTCCATGTTATGCCACCAAGCTTAATGTTGAACATTTAACTCTTACCAGGCATCATGAACCTTTATAATATCAAGACCTTTTGGGATATGTTTTTAATATGTTTCAAGATAAACAGTATTGGATCTCTTCTGAGCCAAACAAGGATTTGCACTATTATCAGTACATCTTGATGCACTCAGGATCGGTAGATATACATCATATTATGGGTACACCAACAAGTTCGGTCATTATGTATTCCAAGGCTGTTATCAGGAAAATCTTAAACCGGCGAGACTGGATTGATTTAACAGGACCAGCAACCGGCAAAGTCCATTTTGGAGGTTCCTATAATCCTCCAGGATACTCATATGAGGATTATAAAGAAGCATGGTTTAGAGGATTTCTCTTCAGACCCTTCAATCATTCGTGTTTTTACACAATTCACAAGACATTAAGAACTGATTTTACCAGTATTCCTCTATGGTTTTATGTATGGTGGATGTATTATGGAGCCAATGGAGATATTTATCCTCCTGATGCTAAGAAGGCTTAGCAGTTATTCAGCGGAAAACTAGATTCTGCTGTTCCAGAATTTGGCAAGATTATTCAGTTCCATTTCAAGTTGAAGCTTCCATGGATTCTCTGTTGGAATTTTAAATTCACTCAGTATTTTCCAATGCCAATGCCACTCTCTCTTGTTCGTGAATTTAAGATCAAGTGGTGGATTTCACTCAAGGTAACTCAGGATACTGTTCAGATTTACTTTGAAGGACAAAAATTGCTCCAAAACTGTCCAGAAACTTCCCAGTGCAATCCTCCGCTCCTCTTAGCTTCCCCAATCCTGCAAAGAAGGAAGTTTTAAGCTCAGGCACAAGTCAAGTCTCCCAACCACAATCGACTCTATCAATAAAACAAAAACTTCAACAGGAGAATGAACTTCTAGAATACCAAGAATTTTTGGAATTCAAAAAGTTTAAGGAGAAATCTAATAGTTTTAAGGGTGCCTCTACCACAGGATCATCCTCTGATCCTATGGATTCCAATTTAGTACTGGAACATCTGGAGTTTTAAAAATAAATAAATAAATAAATAAAAATAAAAAAATCTTTATCTTACTCTTTTCATTTTTGCAGCTGCAGGAATATTGTTCGGATAAGATGGACGAACACCTTAAAGCACGGGATTTATTATGCCTAATCAAAAGATGAATTGTACTACTCGGATTTTGAATAGAGAAATTGGTACCAAGATACTCGACAAAGGATTACAGAATCAACTCTTCTTCGATCGACTATGGCGGAATGACGATGAACTTTTTAATAGAACCCGAATTAAATCTTTACAGATTAACGAGGATGGCCAGCTATCTAAAGTTTAGCTCTGCTTTTATCCCATGTATTTGGATCATACTTTTACCTTGGATGAATTCTCGTCAGGTAATGAAGATGAAGATTGTTTGGATGCAGATTATTTGGATATGGTATATTGGTTCTCTGATTAAGTTTTCCAATATATTCCAGCTGGATGGAATCTTTGGAAAACATGTCTACAGATTCATGTGCCTAATGACGACATGCATACTTTATGTCAGGACCACTATTAAAGAAGACCTCCATTTTCAACTCTGCCATAGTGGAGGACGCACTAGGATACTTTATGTCATGTTAGGATCGGAATTCAGCATTATGTATAGTATTAGTTGGGATCTATAAATGGGGACATAGATGAGAAGGATAGGCAGAACTTCTTCAGCTCTCAGCTCTCAGCTCTCAGCTCTCATTTCGAAAATCACTCTCAATCTTCTTTTATAAACTTAGCATTCTCTTGTATTCCTTCTTTAATTTGAATATTATCAGAATCTTAAGGATTATACATCGGTGTTCATATTATAGTTTTGTAATTTCTTATTACGGTGGATTCTATCTTATAGATTTGTAAGTATTCATTATCCTTTTAGTTTGATTTTCTTCTTGTTTATTTAACCTGGGTTAGTTTGATTCATCATTGGATATTGACAGCTATCCGACCTGTGAGTCCTGCTTGGAAGGTAAGACGACCAAGAGGCCTTTTAAGGCAAAGGGGTATAGGGCCAATGAGGTTTTAGAATTGATTCATTCTGACGTGTGTGGGCATATATCAGTTCAGGCTAGAGGTGGTTATGAGTATTTCGTGACTTTCACGGATTATTACTCTAGATATGGATACATATACCTGATGCACCACAAGTCTGAATGCTTTGGCAAGTCCAAAGAGTTTAAGGCTAAGGTGGGGAACCGTCTGGGTAAGAGTATCAAGGCTTTGCAATCTGATCGCGGTGGTGAATACCTCTCTAGTGAATTTAGGTCCTATTTGTCAGAGGAGGGTATTCAGACCCAGTTGCCTGCACCTGGCACACCCTAACAGAATGGTGTAGCAAAGAGGAGGAATATGACTCTTATGAATATGGTTAGATCGATGATGAGTTATAGTGAGTTGCCTACCTCGTTTTGGGTTATACCTTAGAGACAGCGTGTTATCTCCTTAATCTAGTGCCATCTAAATCTGTGCCTACGACACCCCTAGAGTTGTGGACTGGGCGAAAGCCGAGTCTGAGACATCTCAGGATTTGGGGTTGTCCAGCACATGTGCTCGAGGCAGATGCAGGTAAGTTAGATTCGAGTTTAAAGGTTATGTTATTTGTAGGCTACCCCAAAGGAATGAGAGGTGGTCTATTTTATAGTCATCAAGATCAGAAGGTGATGGTAAGCACCAATGCCAGATTTCTTGAGGAGGACTATACTTTAGATCACAAGTCAAGCAGCAAGGTAGCATTGGAAGAGCTTAGAATTTAGTCCATTATTTCAGATGCACAAGTACAGGGAGACACACCACAAGAGATTGCACACACTATCACAGATGATACTCTTACACAGGCTACACCTCGTCATAGTGGGAGGGTTGCTAGACAGCCCGAGAGGTACATGGGTTTGGGTGAGTCTTCAGACTTTATCCCTGGTGCTCATGAACCAGACTCAGTTAGCTACAATGAGGCTCTCCAGGATAAAGATGCAGATTCTTGGCAGAGAGCAATGATTGCTGAGATGAGTTCTATGGACTCAAATCAGGTCTGAGAGCTGGTAGACCTTCCTGATGGGTTTTGACCTATTGGGTGCAAATGGGTCTACAAGCAAAAGAGAGGATCTGATGGGAGGGTTGAGACCTTCAAGGCTAGGCTTGTGGCGAAGGGGTATACTCAGAAAGAGGGTATCGATTATGAGGAGACCTTTTTCCAGGTAGCTATGCTTAAGTCAATCCAAATTCTCTTGGCCATAGCTGCTCATATGGACTATGAGATTTGGCAGATGGACATCAAGACAGCTTTCCTTAATGGAAGTCTTGAGGAGACGATCTTTATGCAGCAACCAAAGGGTTTCATTGTTCAGGGCCAATAGCACAAGGTATGCAGGCTTAAGAGGTCCATTTATGGACTTAACCAAGCATCCAGATCTTGGAACATCCATTTTGACGAGGTGATCCAGTCTTATGGATTCACTCATTATTCGGATAAGTAGTGTATTTATCGCAGATGTGATGGTGATAAGATGGTGTTTCTCGTACTTTACGTAGATGACATCCTTCTGATTGGCAACAGTAAGAAGGTGTTGTCAGACGTAAAGGCATGGTTGTCCAGGCAATTTGATAAAAAGGATTTGGGAGAGGCTGGTCATATCCTTGGGATCAAGATTATTCGAGGTCGTAAGAGGCGTTCTCTGACTCTCTCTTAGGAATCCTACATAGACACGATTCTGGCCCGTTTTAACATGCAGAACTCCAAGAAGAGTTCACTACCTTTCAGGCATGGGGTGCATTTGTCTATGGAGCAGTGTCCCAAGGCTGCTGAGGAGATAGATGCCATACAGGCTGTACCCTATGCTTCTGCAGTGGATAGTCTCATGTATGCTATGTTATGTACAAGGCCTGATATTTGCTTTGCCGTTGGCATGGTTAACAGATATCAGATTAACCCTGGGAAGGCTCACTGGGAGGCAAAAAATCCATTCTCAAGTACTTGCGCAGGACGAGAGATTATGTCCTAGTTTATAGAGCGCAGGAGCTTGTACCATTGGGTTACACAGATTCAGACTTTCAAGAAGATATGGACAAGAGTAAGTTAAGATATGGACAAGATATGGACAACGAGATATGGACAGATTCGACCTTTGTAAAAAAGGAAGCATTAACAGCATGTCAAGATTTAAAATTTCAGGCAAAATATGGTAGTGAAAGAAGAGAATTAGGCTCATTTTGTGAAGCATTTGGCATTACAGGGATAAAAGTGTTGGTGTATGTGCCCTTTTGAGGGCTATTTATGTAAATAAACTTTGAGGGTTATTTATGTAATTAAGACATTTGTCGTTTGATTGATTATTTATCTGATGAGTTAATTTCATGTAATTATATTCTTGTGCATATTGAATTTCATGAAATCGATCCGCCAAAAGAAACATTCCATGGACTGTTAGATCATGAGTGATTCTTTTGAGTAGTACTCGTACGAGGATCCTTAGACCAGAAATCATTGCATAGTCTTAGGTGAATTATAGTATGCTTTGACATATGCCTAACGAGACCGTAACAGGTTGCCAAGTACGGGTATGATTGGGTACACTATGAGTCACGCTAAGGTATATAGGTGAAGTGATGGGACTACAAGTCTCTCTTAAATGAGAGATGATATCTTGGCCACTTGATAGTGAACTGAGAAGTGCATGGCCGTGCCCAAGAAATGATAAGGGGTATCATTTGCTTGATTAAGTTCAGTGTCACTAAGAGATCAAGTAAAACATTTAGCTATATAAGGATGATTGGTTTCATGCCTTATGCGAAACTGGATATCAATGTAGAGGACAGTACGTAGTTTACTCGGAAGGTTGTGTTGAATCACCATTCGACCCTCCATTCTGAATTGTGTAGTCATTATGTCTTGCTAGAGACCACTAATGATATATGGATTAATTAATGAGATTAATTTATTCATTGTCAATTTGGAATGGGCCTACAGGATCGCACATAAGAGAGTTGATGATTCAGAATTAAATTGCCTGTAATAAGTATAAGAGTTATGCTTAAATAGATAATATTTAATTAAATGGTTTAATTAAATATTATTGAAGAGTTTTATGGTATTAATTAAAAGTTAATTAATTACCTGAGAAGAATTGAGTTGGGCTGACAAATCAAGGGACCTAATTGTCAATTAAGGTTCTTGACCCATCAGCCTGATCCATGGGTCAATGGGTTGATCCATGGTATTGGTTAAAACCAACTCAGTAAATAATTATTAATTAATTATTATTTAATTAATTAATATTTATTTACTGTTACAGATAAGTCTGTACTCTTTTATAAAAGAGCAGAGGTATGTGTGTGCTGAGAAGATTTTTTAACTGATTTTCTGGTTTTGAAACGTGGGAAAATTTTTGAGAAAAACCTCTCTCTCTCTTCCAAAAATTCTTCCAGAGAAAAACGTTTTCTCTTTTACAGGCAATTTGGCTAGCACCGGTTCTGAGAGACTCCAGTGCAAGAACGTAGATGCAATTCGTGTGAATTCGTGTGCATTGTCGTTTTAATTAAAAGTGTTTAAATTAAAACAAATAGGTTGAAAAATCGGGTATAAGAATTTTTTTTTTTTGAAAAAAACGTTTTGGAGAAAAAAATATATATACTGCTTGAATGTAGCCGGTTTCTGGGAAATTTTAGCCAGAAAGTTTTTTCGGCCGGCCGGAAGTGCGCCGAAAATTCGCAAATTGCTCAAAATTGGTTTTTTGGCCTGGATTTTTTGTGCGTTTTGTTCTTTTCCTCATTGGAAACTATTTCGGGCTTGTTTCGTTTCAAAACATTTGTTGCATGGTTGTTTTTGAAAGAAGTTTTTCTGGGTTTTGGAAAAATGTCGCCGGGAAGAAAGAAAATTTTTTTTTTCCGATTTGGGTTTTGAGAACCGTTGGAAACTCTCACCGGTTGTATCGCTAAGGCCAAGGAAAGGTTCCTCGTGCCGCGGGGAAACAAAGTGACGGAGAACTGGCTTCCTTGTTTGTTCCGTCGGGAAATCGGTTTTGCCGGGGGAGTCGCGAGGTCACGGTCTTCGTCACTTCTTGTCGATCGATGATGCCGAGGTGGGCCGCGATTTGATCGGGGTTAGACCGGGACGAAGAGACGATGCAGCGCCGGAAAAGGCAAATCGATTCGCCAGAAATCGCAGACGACGCCGGCAGCAAATCGGGGAAGAAGAAAGGAGGCGGCGGGGGCTGGTGCCCTAATTGGGCTGAAATGACCAGATTGCCCCCGCCGCACTCCATAATCCCTGAAATGCCAATTTTAAAAATTGTTTTAAAATTTGCAAAACAACCCCAACAGTTTTAATCTTTAAAACCCTAGCCCGATAATTTTTGTTAATTACAGATTTACCCTAAAATTTTCAGAAAACTTAATTTTTCTGAATTTTAAAATTTGATAAAATTTTAATTTATGATTTAGGATAAATTAAAAGATATTATCAGATTTTAATTGATAAGATTTAATTATTAAGATAAAATAAAATCTTATCAAATAGTTAAGATAGGATTAGATTTGAATTTAATTCTTATCCTATAGAATTTTAAAATTTAGAATTTTGAATAATTATCTTAATGAGATTAGGATAATTAGAAATATTTAAATTTTAAAATTTGAAAGATTATCTTAATGAAATTAGATGAATAAATAAATAATTAATTAATTAATAAGATTAGTTAATTAATTATTATGGTTTTATTTATTTATTCATTTTTCTGAGATAATGTGTTATTTATTTAAAATGTTTAAATAATTGCACGCATTATTGGTATGTCCATGCATCATTCGATTAAAATGAATGAATGAACATGGGATTGATTAAAATTGATCATGACACGATCAATTTTAATAGTGTAAGAGTTACACAATCCCTAATCAAATGATTCGGCTTAATAAAATTGGCTTGTATGAAGCATATGCATTTGTGTGTTTTTCTATGCATGAATTGGGCTTAAAATTTATTATTTAAATTTTGGGGCTTGCGAACCATTTTAAATTTGGGCCTGCGTGCCTATTAAATCATTATGTAATAGTTAGGCCCGGAAAAAGAGGTTCCAAAGGAGTCCATGGTAGAGCCCAGGAACGGAAGCCCAACCATGGAGGCCCAAAAAAAAAGAAGATGTTTTTCCTATAAAGCCCTGTAATAGATTAGAGCCCAATTCATCTCATTTTCGCAATTTTATGTTTTGTGAATGAATGAAGACGACAATGCATGTTAAGCCGTTCAAAATATAAAATCCCTAAATACCTAAGTCTAAAGTTGCTTCCATACTTGGGGGCTCGTCAAATCGTCGAACGTCTGGCGGACTTGGAGAGCCCAAGGGCCTCAGATTTTCTTCGTGAGGCGAGTTGTCATGTAATAAAAGCCCAACTTTACTCAGTACCACTATAGTGTGAAAAACTGTTTGGGCTAGCCCAACTTTACTCACTACCACTATAGTGCGAAAAACTGTTTGGGTCTTTATTGATATGAGGCTTCAAGGGATGGTTTGACTTAGGAAAATTGGTCCTTGTTGACCCGATAAGTTGACTAGGATTGATTTTGCAATGATAGAATGGTGTCAAACATTTGGAATGTTCATCCTATCACCGAAAAGTTGCATAGTAATGTAATTGGAAATCGTTAAATTACATAGGGATGTGATTTGAACGTTGCTTACCAAAAGAGCCCAATCCCTACGATACTTGCCAAAGCAAGACTGGGGTTGACTCTTTGTGGATTTTCGACCCACAATCTAGCACTAACGCAAAATTGTTTGGGATTTCAATTTTGGCTATTGTGGAAAATATTTTAAAACTCATTCTAATATTTTGCATTTTTCTTTTGTAGAAATGGCATCTACTAGCACTAATAAATCTAATCTCACTCTAAGAAGTATTTTAGACAAAGAAAAACTTGTTGGTCCAAACTTCTTAGATTGGGAAAGAAACTTGAGAATTGTTCTCAAACAAGAAAGGAAGCTAAATATCTTAGACGCCGCTTTACCTGAACCACCTGTAAATGCTATGGCTGCTGTTCAATGAGCATGGGAAAAGTTGAAAAGCGATTCCGATGACGTGACATGCCTGATACTCAAGACTATGCCAGGTGAGCTTCAGAAGCAATTCATGAATTCGAAAGCGTTCCAAATTTATGTGTCACCAACGGAAATGTTCCGTGAACAAGCCCGTAACGAAAGGCTCATTACGATAAAAGCATTGATCTCGTGCAAGATGGCGAAGGGTTCGTCAGTAAGCACGCATTTGATTAAGATGAAGGGGTATATTGATACCCTAGAGAGATTAAATGCACCTCTCACTAGAGAGTTAGCCATTGACATCATCTTGGCTTCACTGCCTGATGATTACAATGACTTTGTGGTGAACTACAACATGCATAACATGGAGAAGATAATTCCTGAGCTCCATGGAATGCTTAAAAATACTGAGCAAACCCTTCGGAAGGCAACGCCAGTACTTGTTGTAGAAAAAGGTAAGGGCAACAAGAGAAAGTTTAAAGGCAAGGCAAAAGTTGCTAAAAACAAGAAGCCTTGCAGTAAGACTGCTCCTAAGGCTCAGCCTCAAACTCCTCATGCTAAGAAAAATGCTCAGAAGGACGTTGTATGTTTTCATTGCAATCAGAAGGGGCATTGGAGAAGAAACTGCAAGCTGTTTCTTGAAGAGAAGAAACAGAATCCTTCGGCTTCAGGTATCTTTGTTATTAATCTTTCTATGTCCACCTCATGGGTATTAGATACCGGATGTGGGGCTCATATTTGTACTAATGTGCAGGGGCTGAGAAATAGAAGGATGACAAAGAAAGGCGAAGTAGATCTCCGAGTTGGCAACGGGGCAAGAGTTGCAGCTGTTGAAGTTGGAGATTACACTTTGTCTTTCCCTTCTGGTTTAAACATTATTTTAGAGAATTGCTATTATGTACCTACTATGAGTAGGAATATTATTTCAATTTCTTGTTTGGATATTAAAGGATTTCGTTTTATTATTGGTAATAATTCGATGTCTTTATATCAAAAAGATGTTTTATACGGAGTTGCAAATTTGTGCAATGGCCTATATATCTTGGATTTGACCCAAGAGAAACCGGTTTATAACATTGAAAAGAAAGCCAAATTAATTCAATCTGATTTAAGTCCAATATATCTGTGGCAATGTCGTTTAGGCCATGCAAATGAGAAGCGAGTTCAAAGACTTCATAAGGATGGAGTGCTTGGGTCATTTGATTTCGAATCATATGACACATGTGAACCCTGTTTGCAAGGCAAAATGACGAAGAGTCCTTTCAGCAAGAAAGGCGAGAGGACCAGTGAGCTATTGGCTCTAATACACACAGATGTATGTGGACCAATGAGCACACAAGCCAGAGGTGGATTTGAATACTTCGTGACTTTTACCGATGACTATAGTAGATATGGTTATGTCTACTTAATGAGGTATAAAAATGAAACTTTTGAAAAGTTCAAAGAGTTTAAAAACAAAGTAGAAACCCAGTTAGATAGAAAGATTAAGGCTATTCGCTCCGATCGGGGAGGTGAATACCTTGGTGATGAGTTCGATGGCTATCTAAAACAGTGTGTAATTGTTTCACAGCTGACTCCACCAGGAACACCTCAATGGAATGGTGTATCCGAGAGGAGGAATCGGACCTTATTAGATATGGTTCGATCTATGATGGGCCAAGCAACTCTCCCTATGTCCTTTTGGGGTTATGCCCTCCTTTCAGCAGCCTACTTACTAAATTGTATTCCATCTAAGGCAATAGATAAGACTCCATATAAGATGTGGACGGGTCAAAAACCCTATATGTTCTATCTACGAGTTTGGGGTTGTCAAGCTCATGTAAAGCGTTTACAAAGTAATAAGCTTGAACCAAAAACTGACAAATGCCTGTTTGTGGGATATCCTAAGGAAACAAAAGGATATCAATTCTACAATCCAACTGAGAACAAAGTGTTTGTTGCTCGAGAAACCACTTTCTTAGAGAACGATTTTCTCTACAAGAAAGACAGTGTGAGTAGAATAAATTTTGAAGAGGTTCAAGACCCACAAGAGAATGTAAAACGATCTACAAAAACTCAGATGGAAGTTGACATGGAAACTCATGAAGATGAGCAACCTGAGTCAACAACACAAGAACCTAGAAGGTCTAGTAGATCTCGTCATGAACCCGAGAGATACGGATTTCTCGTGACTGACGATCAAGATTTGATTTTGGTGGACTCTGATGAGCCCACAACCTACAGACAGGTTTTAGAAGGTTCAGATTCAGATAAATAGCTACAAGCAATGGAATCTGAAATGCAATCCATGAGGGACAACAAAGTATGGACTTTGATTGATCCTTCTGTTCAGGCAAAGGTTGTCGATTGCAAGTGGATTTTCAAGTTAAAACCTGGCGGGATCTTCAAGGCACGACTAGTGGCTAAAGGTTTCAGACAGACTCATGGTATACACTATGATGAAACCTTCTCCCCTGTCGTGGTGCTCAAGTCCATTCGGACTATGCTCGCCATAGCTACATATTATGACTATGAGATATGGCAGATGGATGTTAAGAATGCTTTCCTAAATAGAAACCTACTCGAGGATGTTTACATGAAACAACCCGAGGGATACATCGATCAAGAGCATCCAAATCGTGTATGCAAGATTCAGAGGTCCATCTACGGACTAAAGCAAGCATCTCAGAGTTGGAATCTTCGTTTTGACGAGGCAGTAAAAGGTTACGGCTTCATAAAGAACGAAGATGAGCCTTGTGTTTAATAGAAGGTTAGTGAGAGCAAGATAGTTTTCCTTATCCTATATGTGGACGACATCCTACTCATAGGAAATGACATTCCCATGTTGAAAGATATCAAACAATGGTTGGGGAGTGTATTTTCTATGAAAGACTTAGGAGAAGCTGAAATGATACTGGGTATCAAAATCTATAGAGATAGATCAAAGAAGAATTACCTTCTAATGGATTTCAGACACCTTTAATAGAGAAAATATCACAAACATTAGAGAAATTAAATTCCAATCTTGCTACTGGTCCTTCAAAAACAAATGTAATTAATAAAGAATTAGATTCTGAGGATTATTCTAGTAGTGATTCAGATAATGAACTTATTCATCACATAAATAAGACAGAAGAAGAATTAATAGAAGACAAGCCATATCATATCAATAGGATGCGGAGACGATCTAGATATACGAATAAGACTAATTGGACAAAGGCTGAAACACAAACTTATTATCCCAGACCAACACCACCAGATATTCAGTATGAAGAAAAGGCAAAATTTAGATCTAATAGTTATGATGGAAATTCCTTGACTAATTGGAACATAAATGGTAAAAGCGAGTATGAAATTTTGAACACTTTACAAGAAATAGGAATGGCAAAAATAGCATATCGATTGAAAAATATGTCAGAAAAAGATGCATGTCTTTTAATTACTACAGGATTTACTGGACAGTTAAAATATTGGTGGGATAATTCTTTAAGTTTCCAAGATAAAATATCTATAATGGATCACATGAGATCAGATGAGGATGCAGAAGGAAATCTCACTAATACAATTGATTCATGTGATTTCTTAATTTATACAATAGCTATGCATTTTGTAGGAAACCCTAATGGAGCATTAACTTCTTCAATGATTTTTTAACTAATTTAAGATGTCCAAGTTTATATGATTTTAGGTGATATAAGGATATGTTTTTAACTCATGTATTAAAATGACCTGATAGTAATTCTCCCATATGGAAAGAAAAGTTTGTTACAGGATTGCCTAATTTATTTTCGCAGAAGATTATGACGAATTTACAAAAAGAAATGGGCACTGAATCAATAAATTTTAATGATATGACATATGGGCAATTATTTGCCTTTGTAAAGAAAGCATTAACAGCATGTCAAAATTTAAAATTTCAGACTAAATATGGTAGTGAAAGAAGAGAATTAGGCTCATTTTGTGAAGCATCTGGCATTACAGGGATAAAAGCTCCCTCTCGAATCTCTAAACAAAAAAGGTTGACTTATAGGAAAAAGAAACCACATAAATATGACTCCCAAAAATATGAGAATCCTAGGAAATATTACAGGAATAAAAATAAAAAGAAGTACAATAAGGATAATATTATTTGTTATAAATGTGGACAAAAAGGTCATAAGGCTAATACTTGCAATAGCAAGAAAAGGATTAATGAAGTATTAGATAAATTTTCTGAATTAGATTTAAATTTAAAATAGAAGTTGGCCAATGAAATATCCCTGATTCAAGATAGTTCAGATGATTATAATGATGATTTTTATAGTGTTTTAGGATCTAGTTCAGCAGACCCAGAATGTAGTTGTAATTCTATTAATATGATACGGATTAATCCTCCAAATAAAAATAAAGAACAAAAACACATTTTGTTTGATTTAATTCAAGAATTACCTTCAGAATTACAAACTACTTATTTGCTTAAACTGAAGGATTTGATATTAAAAGAAGATCAAGATCCTATTAAGATTGTAGAACCATTTAGTATTTCTAAATTATTACATACTTATTCCTCTGATATTCATTTAGAAAGCATACTACCACAGATTTACAAAGTGAGATTACTCAGTTAAAAACTTAAATGAAGTAATTAAAATAAGACGTTTTAAGGATTGAAACAAAGAATTTAGAATTAGAAACTAAAATTGCTATTCTTAAAGCTAGTACATCAAAAGGGAAAAATATAGTAGAGGATGAAACATTACCAGAATTTTATCATTCAGAATTTCAATTAGCTGAAGTATCATTATCGGATAAACTACCCCAAGATTCTAAATTCATTTCTGTTATTGAGCAAATAAATTTTCAAAAATGGGTAATATATATTACAATATCAATAGGATCTTACTATACGACTATTACAGCTATGATTGATAGTGGTGCAGATCAAAGTTGTATTAGAGATGGATTAATACCAACTAAATATTATGTACCAACAAAAGAATCTTTAATCACGGTAAATGGTATGCCCTTAAAAGTCAAGGGTAAGCTAGTGAAAACTTCTGTATGCAATGATACATTTTGCTTTAAACATCATTTTATTGTAGTAGAGGATTTAAATATTCAGGCTATTCTAGGAGCCTCTTTTCTAACACAAATTTATCCTTTTTGGGTTGATGAGCAACGAGTTGGTACTAAAATAATTGGATCAACAGTCTTTTTTAGGTTTTTATCTCGAGTAAAATGAAAAGAATTATTATTGTTACAAAGTAATTCTATTTACAAACAAATTTATACTATAAATACAATATCAAAAAAGATTAATTTTCTTAAGGAAGAAAAAAGTTATGTCAGAATTGAAGAACAATTACAAGATTTAGGATTACAATAGAAAATAAAGAATTTAGAGGAATTAATAAGAAAAGATGTATGTTCAGACATTCCTAATGCCTTTTGGGATAGAAAAAACATTTAGTATCTTTGCCATATGAGAAAGACTTTAATGAGCGTAGTATACCAACAAAAGCTAGACCTATACAAATGAATTCAAAATTATTAGAAATTTGTAAAAAAGAAATTGACGGATTAATAAACAAAGGATTAATTACTCCATCTAAATCACCTTGGAGTTGTGCACAATTTTATGTTCAAAAGCAAGCTGAAAAAGAAAGGGGAGTTCCTCGATTGGTTATAAATTACAAACCACTCAATAAAGTTGTACAATGGATTAGATACCCCATTCCTAATAAAAGGGATTTATTAAAACGGATTTATCATGCAAAAATATATTCAAAATTTGATATGAAATCAGGATTTTGGCAAATTCAGATTGACCCAAAGGATAGATATAAAACAGCTTTTACAGTTCCAGCTGGACATTATGAATGGAATGTTATGCCTTTTGGATTAAAAAATGCCCCTTCAGAATTTCAAAAAATAATGAATGATATATTAAACCCCTATACACACTTTTCCATATTATACATTGATGACGTTTTAATTTTTTCTGATTCCATAGAACAGCATTTTAAACAGTTAAATATCTTCTCAAGTGTAATTAAGAAAAATGGATTAGGGGTTTCTGCCTCAAAAATTAAATTATTCCAAACAAATATTAGGTTTTTGGGCCACAATATATACAAAGGGACACTTATTCCTATACAGCGATCTTTAGAATTTACAAATAAATTTCCCAATGAATTAAAATATAAGACCCAATTACAAAGATTCTTAGGATGTTTAAATTATATTTCTGACTTCTTTCCAAAATTAAGAGAAATATGTGCTCCTTTATATAAACGTTTACAGAAGAATCCACCTGCCTGGAAAGAAGAACATACTAACATTATAAAATTATTAAAACAACGAATCAAAACTTTACCTCTTATTACCATCCCACTAGACATTCATGATTGTAGAAACAGATGCATCTGAAATAGGATATGGTGGTATTTTAAAACAGAGATTGACACCTAAATCAAAAGATCAATTTTTAGTAAGACATCATTCAGGTTTATGGCTTGGACCTCAGAAGAATTATTCTACAATTAAAAAAGAAATTTTATCCATTGTTCTTTCTATTTCTAAATTTCAAGATGATCTAATCAACAAAAAATTTCTTTTAAAAGTAGATTGCAAACCTGCTAAAGACGTTTTACAAAAAGACGTAAAGAATTTAGTTTCCAAACAAATATTTGCAAGATGGTAGATAATTTTATTCATATTTGATTTTGATATTGAACATATTAAAGGAAATTCTAATTCTTTACCTGATTTCGTAATTCGAGAATTCTTGACAGGTTCTAAGGATGAGTACCCAGAATACCAAGAATAAGACCCTTACGGTCCGAGACTTTATGAAGAATCCTACACCTCCATCTACTTCAAACCGTTTTCAGTCTCTCCAAGATTTTCCACCTCTAAATTATGTTCAAGCCACTTCCAATCCCTTAGCTAAATTATAGTGATCCCCTATACCAGATTCTAGTATTCATTTTCCTTATCCCTCACGACAACAAGCAACTACATCCAGCCACCAGATTCCAAGCCACCAAATTACAACCCAGAATACTATAGATAAAAAATCATTCAATCCAAATCCTCCATGCTATGCAACCAAACTTAATGTTGAGCATTTAACCCTTACCAAGCATCATAAACCTCTAGAATATCAAGATCTTTTGGGATATGTTTTTAATATGTTTGAAGATAAACAATATTGGATCTCTTCTTAACCAAATAAGGATTTGCGATATTATCAGTATATCTTGATACACTCAGGATCGGTGGATATACATCATACTATTGATACACCAACAAATTCAGTCATTATGTATTCTAAGGCTGTTATCAGGAAAATCTTAAACAGGTGAGACTGGATTGATTTGACAGGATCAGCAACCAGCAAAGTCCATTTTGGAGGATTTACTCATATGAGGATTATAAAGAAGCATGGTTTAGGGGATTTCTTTTCAGACCCTTCAATCATTCATGGTTTTACACAATTCACAAGACATTAAGAACTGATTTTGCCAGTATTCCTCTATGGTTTTATGAATGGTGGATGTATTATGGAGCCAATGAAGATATTTATCCTCCTGATACCAAGAAGGCTTGGCAGTTACTCAGCGGAAAGCTCGATTCTGCTGTTCCAAATTTTGGCAAGATTATTCAGTTTCATTTCAAATTGAAGCTTCCATGGATTCTTTGTTGGAATTTTAAATTCACTAAGTATTTTCCAAGACCAATACCACTATCTCTTGTTCGCGAATTTAAGGTAAAATGGTGGATTTCACTCAAGGTAACTCAGGATTCTATTCAGATTTATTTTGGAGAACAAAAATTGCTCCAAAATAATCCAAAATCGTCCGGAAACTTCCCAGTACAATCTTCCGCTCCTCTCAGTTTCCCTACTCCTGCAAAGAAAGAAGTTTAAAGCTTAGGCACGAGTCAAGTGTCTCAACCACAGTCGACTCTCTCATTAAAACAAAAACTTCAACAGGAGAATGAACTTTTAGAATACTAAGAATTTTTTGAATTTAAGAAGTTCAAGGAGAAATCTACTAGCTTTAAGGGAGTATTTACTACAGGATTATCCTCTGATCCTATGGATTCCAATTTAGTACTGGAACATCTGGAGTTTTAACTTAAAAAAATACAATTCCAAAAAAGACTTACAAATCTGGAAGACAGAAGCCACCGTAATAAGAAATTCCAAAAGCTATAATATGAACATCGAAGTATAATCCTTAAGATTCTGATAATATTCAAATTATTTAAAGAAATACAAGAGAATGCTGAATTACAAGAGAAAGAGGATTGAGAGTGGTTTTCTAAAAGAGATCAGAAGAAGTTCTGCCTCGACTTTTAATTTATGTCCCTATTTATAGATCCCAACTACTACTATACATAATGCTGAATTTGTCATAAAGTATCCTGACATGACATAAAGTTTCCTTAGTGTGTCCTCCACTATTACAGAGTTGAAAGTTGAAGCCTGCTGAATGACATAAAGTATCCTGAGTGCGTCTGATCATGACATAACGTATCCTAGTGCATCCTCCACTATTACAGAGTTGAGAATAGAGGCCTGCTGAATGACATAAAGTATCCTGAGTGCGTCTGATCATGACATAAAGTATCCTGAGTGTGTCTGATCATGACATAAAGTATCCTAGTGCATCCTCCACTATTACAGAGTTGAAAGTTGAGGCCGATTCTGACATAAAGTATTCATGTCTTCATTATTCACATGAATATGTAAACATGGCTTGCAAAGATTCCATCCAGCTGGAATATATTGGAAAGCTTAATCAGAGAACCAATATTCCGTATCCAAATAATCTGCATCAAAGCAATCTTCATCTTCATTACCTGAAGAGAATTAATCCAATGTAAAAGTATGATCCAGAAATATGTGATAACAACAGAGCTAAACATTAGATAGCTGGCCATCCTCATTAATCTGTAAAGATTTAATTCATGTCCTATTAAAAAGATCATCTTCATCTCGCCATAGACGGTCAAATGACAGTTGATTCTGTAATCCTTTGTCAAGTATCTTGGTACCAATTTCACGATTCAAAATCTGAGTAGTAATATTCATCTTTTTAGCAGGCATAGAAAATCCTCGTGTTTGAAGTTTTTCATCAACCTTGTCAGGACAATATTCCTGCAGCTGCAAAAATGAAAAGAGTACGATAAATTTTTTTTTTTTTAAGTTAAAACTCCAGATGTTCCAGTACTAAATTGGAATCCATTGGATCAGAGGATGATCCTATGGTAGATGCTCCCTTAAAGCTAGTAGATTTCTCCTTGAACTTCTTAAATTTCAAAAATTCTTGGTATTCTAAAAGTTCATTCTCCTGTTGAAGTTTTTGTTTTAATGAGAGAGTCGACTGTGGTTGAGACACTTAACTCGTGCTTGAGCTTAAAACTTCTTTCTTTTCAGGAGTAGGGAAACTGAGAGGAGCGGAAGATTGTACTGGGAAGTTTCTGGATGGTTTTGGATTATTTTGGAGCAATTTTTGTTCTTCAAAATAAATCTGAACAGAATTCTGAGTTACCATGAGTGAAATCCACCATTTGACTATAAATTCGCGAACAAGAGATAGTGGCATTGGTCTTGGAAAATACTGAGTGAATTTAAAATTCCAACAAAGAATCCATGGAAGCTTCAATTTGAAATGAAACTGAATATTCTTGCCAAAATCTGGAACAGCAGAATCGAGTTTTCCGCTGAATAACTGCCAAGCCTTCTTGGCATCAGGAGGATAAATATCTTCATTGGCTTCATAATACATCCACCATTCACAAAACCATAGAGGAATACTGGCAAAATCAGTTCTTAATGTCTTGTGAATTGTGTAAAACCATGAATGATTGAAGGGTCTGAAAAGAAATCCCCTAAACCATGCTTCTTTATAGTCCTCATATGAGTATCCTTAAGGATTATAAGAGCCTCCAAATTGTACTTTGCCGGTTACTGATCCTGTCAAATCAATCCAGTCTCGCCTGTTTAAGATTTTCCTGATAACAGCCTTAGAATACATAATGACTGAATTTGTTGGTGTATCCATAGTATGATGTATATCTACCGATCCTGAGTGTATCAAGATGTACTGATAATACCGCAAATCCTTGTTTGGTTCAGAAGAGATCCAATATTGTTTATCTTGAAATATATTAAAAACATATCCCAAAAGATCTTGAAATTTTAGAGGTTCATATGCCTGGTAATGTTAGTTTTGATTACAGAAAAGCTATGGCTTATATCAAAAACTAATATCCACAGTTGACATATCATTTTGTTTCCTTATAAATTTGTTCCTTTATATCATAGAACTAGATAAAGGGGTGTGGAAAGACACAGTAGATACCGTTATTGGTTAAAGTATTGATATATTAAAAGTATGCTCGTAACCAAGATAGTATGAACACACTATCGGTATAGGTTATTGTGTGGTTTGGAAATTAGTTTATCTAAACTAGTTTAAATCATACGGATATGCCCGGGGCATATTGAGCACAACCAGTTTGGATAGAATTGACTTATACTGATCGGTGTAGTCAATTCGGTCTTAGTATTCGGTCTCTCAATCCCGAGATTGGGACAGGCGTGAGAGTTGGATATCGTATGCTTTGATTTGCCAAAGAGTGCAGTTAATTGAGGCCTATACCTTGGTAGGTTGGGTATGCGGTGTTTAGCTTCTTATGTGCCGTTGCTAGTCGGAGGAATCCACGTACTGGTTCGCCGGGTTGATGGTGTTTCCGAGATGAGCTCGTAAGGTCTATTATACTAAACCCGGCCGGTGGACTTTATGTCCGGTATAATAAAAGGACGAGTGGTACTAATCTCAGTATCAAGAAGTCAGTGAATTAATTTGTCAGTAAATTGATAAACCGACGAGCACTAGATCTTTAATGTGGTGAGATAGAATAAAATATAATGGCGCGATGTAAAGTCATTTTTGAGCGGTAGTTCCATAATTAGTCCGATAGTGGCATGACTAATTATGCATTTGACTAATTGACAAGGTGAATTAATTAGTCCAAAAGATTTAATTAATATTTAATCGATAAAGTGAATTAATAAATTAATTCTATTTGAATTAATTAATTCTAAGGGTTCGATTAAATTAAATTAACTAAGTGGGTTAAGAAATTAATTCTAATTGGTTGATTGGAGTTAATTAGTCGGGAAAGACTTATCGATCAATGAAAGTCAAATTAAAAAGCCCAACTCGAGAGCCCATTAGGTCTCCATTAGAGCTCCTATAAATAGAATAACTTGAGGCCAACGAAAGCTAAGAAATCTTGCAAAACAAGTCTTGCCCCTTTTAGAGTAAGAAAGTTCTAGAGAAAGAACTTCTTCCCTTTGAAGTTTTCTTTCAAAAACGACCTATATTTCTTGCTCTTCGCATTGGATTCAACCCAAAGATCGAATCTTCAAGTTATTTTTCGGAAAATTCCACCAGATTTCTGCCGGGTTTTCTTCGAACAGCCGCTATAGCGTTTTCAGTTTTTCGCCCGGTGCTGGTTTACTTCAGTCACAAGTTTCGTGCGGTTGATTCAAGAACGCTGCATTGATCTATTTCATTTTGATGGGTGATCCGCAGCTCTTTCTTGTCTAGATCCCGGCGAGATATTGGGTTGACCGCCAGCAGAATCCGGGCGTTGCAGCAGCCGCTAGTCGAGCAGGAGGTGGAATATTTTTGGGGTTTTTAGAATTCGATTTGAAAGATTTCTTCATGGGTTTTCATGGACTAAGCAAGTAAGCTTCGATAGATTATTGCCCATGCAATATTCAAAGTTTTCTTGGAGATATCTAGTGGATTTCTATTGGAATTCGCTCAAAGATCATATTTTTCTTATTGCAAGGGACTTCGCTACAAAAGGTATAATCTTTGAATACTCCGCTTTAAATAAAGATTGCATCTTTTGTGTCGATTTAATAAATTAAATAAGTATAAGCCAAGATCCGTTCATGGGTAAATTAATTTGAGCTTGAGCTTGGCCGAAAGCTTTCGATTCTGGAATGCATTGCACGAAAGTGAGGTTTTCGATTTAGCCCGGGCTTCTTCTGTTTTCCTTCAAATTGGTATCAGAGCATTGGTTTTGATCTTATACTTGTTTGATTTATTACACGGCTTTATTTTGGCATTATTATTTTTGTTAAAATGCTTAAACAGGTGGTTATTGGTTTCCCGTCAATTATGGTAGAAATTTATTTTTCATTCATAAACCCCGAGACATGTCCGAGCTCGTATTGTTTTTGAATGGAAATGTCTGTAATAGTAATAACCACGAGCTAGAAGCCGTGTAGGATTAGAAAAATCTTGTAGTAGGATTTGATCTAATCATGTCGTCTTTAAATTCCTAGAAAAACGACTTTGTATATAGGAATTTATGTATTATGACGAAGAAATTATTTTGGGTAACTTATATTCGCGGGTTTTGGTTTCTTGTAATTTTGGGTGATTCCTAATTACGTAGTAAACCGAGAAAACCTGGGCGAATCGAGAGAAATCCAAATAATGAGTGGGAGCAACATGACGGGACGTGTCACCGAGGCGTCAAGAAATCAACGATAGAGAAGGCCATAATAGTCGGGAAATTTTATTTCTTTTAATTTCTCGTATTTATGACTTTTCGTTGATTGTGTGATTTTTGTTTTATTTTGCATGAACAAAAACCAAACCAAAATGTTTTTAAAAGGTAAAGTGCAATTAACTAAGGTAGATTATTCGCATATTAAAACTCCAACGGTTTTATGGGTGCGAATATCCATAGTTAAGATATTGCATGTTAAAACTTAAAAATCCTCAAGCTTAAAAATCTAAGTGGGAGCGGGTTGGTAAATATTCCCATGGCCTCCATTACGGGTTCATTGGTGATGTGGTTAAACTTGCGTGCTGGCTTAGACCTTCCTCCCTATCGGATGAGTTTTCAACCACGAATATCACCGGAATGAATTTCTAAAGGGATGACTATAGTGACTTTAATTGGAGAAAGTTGTGACACCCTCGCCATCCGAGACGGATTAGTATCCTAAGTAACAAACTTAGAAGTCACGTAATGGCATACACTTAGTGTATAGTTTTTAGTATTCCTCCTATCGAAGTTATGCTATTTTTGTGTACGGCTAAAATTATCGACTATTAATTTCATTGATCATAAGATCGTTGGTCAGATAATGAAATTAATGAACTTCGATTCTTCTCGAACGAATGTGGGTTAGCGTAGACGTTCACCCATCGTGACCTACGTTAATCCCGGTGTGAGAGATGTCGATAGAAGATAATATTGTTTTTTGAGGATTTTCAATATTTTCGAAAAAGTATACTGAAACTTGAATTGTTTATTTTTCAGTTGATATGTCTTCAACCCGCTAGCTGTCATTTTGAACCAAAACAAACTCACCGGTCCAAACTATATTGATTGAAAACGTAACCTGGACATTGTCCTTACCGCTGAGGGTTACAAGTACGTGCTTACTGAGAAATGTCCCCCTAAGCCCGGAGATGATGTCACCCCTGAGCAGTGAGAGCCATATACGAGGTGGCAGAAGGCTGATGAGATGACCAGGTGCTACATCTTGGCTTCTATGTCAAGTGTACTGCAGCACCAGCATCAGCAGATGACCTCAGCCTATGATATAATGCTCAACCTCAGGGAGATGTTTGGACATCATGGCAGGGCAGCCAAGCAGTCAGCTACGAGGAAACTCATGAATGCTAGAATGGCTGAAGGCACTTTAGTGAGAGACCATGTGCTGGACATGATGAGTTGCATTAATGAGATTGAGGTATTGGGAGGTGACATTGATGGGGATACCCAGGTCGATATCATTCTTTAGAGCTTGCCTCCCAGTTTTGAGTAGTTTCTGTTGAACTATAATACGGGGAATCTCTCATATTCACTTTCTGAGCTCATGACTGCATTGGTTGAAGGAAAACTGAACAAGCCCGGGCTAAATCGAAAACCTCACTTTCGTGCAATGTATTCCAGAATCGGAAGCTTTCGACCAAGCTCAGGCTCAAATTAGTTTACCCATGAACGGATCTAGGCTTATAATTATTTAATTTATTAATCGGGACACCAAAGATTCGATCTTTAATAAAAGCAGAATTTAAAGATTATACCTTTTGTAGCGAAGTCCCTTGCTTAAAGAAAAAATCCAATCTTTATTGCGATTCCAATAGAAATCCAATTGATTACTCCTTAGAAACTTCGAATATTGCGTGGGAAATAATCTATCGAAGTTTACTTGCTTAGCCCACAAGGAAATCTCTCAAATCAGACTCGTAGAAACCAAAATCTGATCACTAACTTAGGCCACATGCAAACCCACTGCTGCCGAAATAAGAAAGGTGCTGCCTTTCATGAAAACCACCACTCCTTCTACCAAAAATCGAACTACCCACTCGTGATCTAGACAGCCCAAGCCTTGGATCACCAAAGAGAGATCAACAAGACTTGAGCCGAATCAAACGCAGCAGGCAGCAGCGAAATCGGCAGCAGGAATCCGAGGAAGATCGCGTGCAGCAGTTCGGTCGCTGCTCAATGAAAATCGCGGCAGCAGCAGGTTTTCTTGCTTTAAAATCCGACCGAAAACTGGGTAAAATAAATCCAAAATGAAAGTTGTGATCTTTGGTTCGAATCCAATTTAGAGGAAGTGAAAAATTTGGTTTGTTTTTGAGAGAAAATTCTTGAAGAAAAAATTCTCTCTCTTAAACCTTTTCACTCAAGAAAACAAGAATGAAATGTCTTGCAAGACTTCCTTAGGTTTTCTTGAGCTTCAAGTCTTCTATTTATAGGAGCTCGATTGGAGACCTAATGGGCTTTCGAGTTAGGCCTTTTAATTTGACTTTCGTTGACCGCTAAGTCTTCCCGACTAATCAACTCCAATCGACCCATTTAAATTAATTTATTTAACCCACTTTGTTAATTTAATTTAATCGAACCCTTAGAATTAATTAATTCAAAATAGAATTAATTTCTAAATTCACTTTGTCAATTAAATATTAATTAAACCTTTTGGATTAATTAATTTACCTTGTCGATTAGTTAAATGCAAAATCGGTCGTGCCACTATCGGACCAATTATGGAACTACCGCTCGAAAATGACTTTACATCGCGCCATTATATTTTATTCCATCTCCCCACATTAAAGATCTAGCGCTCGTCAATTTATCAATTTACTGACAAATTAATTCACCGACTTCTTGGTTTCCGAGATTAGTACCACTCGTCCTTTTATTATACCGAACATAAAGTTCACCGACCGGGTTTAATATAATAACATTACGAGCTCATCTCGAGAGCACCATCAACTCGGCGAATCGGTACGTGGATTCCTTCGACTAGCAACTGTTAGTTTTGAATACAGAAAAGCTATGGCTTGTATCAAAAACTAATATCCACAGATGATATATCATTTTGTTTCAGTATAAATCTATTCCTTTATATCATAGAACTAGATAACGGGGTGTCGACAAACACAGTAGATACCGTTATTGGTTAAAGTATTGATATATAAAAAGTATGCTCGTAACCGAGATAGTCTAACCATACTATCGGTATAGGTTATTGTGTGGTTTGGAAATTGGTTTATCTAGACTAGTTTAAATCACACAGATATGCCCGGGGCATATTGAGCACGACCAGTTTGGATAGAATTGACTTGTACTGATCGACGTAGTCAATTCGGTCCTAGTATTCCGTCTCTCAATCCCGAGATTGGGACGGGCGTGAGGGTTGGATATCGTGTGCTTTGATTTGCCAAAGAGTGAGGTCAATTGAGGCCAATACCTCGGTAAGTTGGGTATGCGGTGTTTAGCTTCTTGCGTGCCGTTGCTAGTCGAAGGAATCCACGTACCGGTTCGCCGGGTTGATGGTGCTCCTGAGATGAGCTCGTAAGGTTATTATACTAAACCTGGCCAGTGAACTTTATGTTCGGTATAATAAAAGGTCGAGTGGTACTAATCTCGAAAATCAAGAAGTCGGTGAAATAATTTGTCAGTAAATTGATAAATCGACGAGCACTAGATCTTTAATGTGGGGAGATAGAAGAAATAATAATGGTGCGATGTAAAGTCCTTTTCGAGCGGTAGTTCCATAATTGGTCCGTTAGTTGTACGACCGATTATGCATTTGACTAATCGACAAGGTAAATTAATTAATCCGAAGGGTTTAATTAATATTTGATCGACGAAGTGAATTTAGAAATTAATTCTATTTTGAATTAATTAATTCTAAGGGTTCGATTAAATTAAATTAACAATGTGGATTAAATAAATTAATTTAAAAAGGGTCGATTGGAGTTGATTAGTCGGGAAGACTTAGAGGTCAACGAAAGTCAAATTTTAAGGCCTAACTCGAGAGCCCATTAGGTCTCCTTAGAAGCTCCTATAAATACAACATATTGGGCAGCACATAGAATAAGAAACTTGAAGTCCAAGAAAGGGCTAGAGTGAGAAAGTTTAGCTTAGAGAGAGAACATCGTCTTCCTCGTCGGAGTTCTTTCTCGAAGTCAGCTAAGATAACTTTTTCTTTTGGAAGATTTGATCTTTATACTGCCCGGCTGTTTTTAAACTGCTCGCTGGTAGGATTCGCTGGTCTGTTTTTCAAATAGGACAGCGCCTAGCACTGTTTTCTTTTCTCGGTTTTTAGAAACCCCGGCGTGCTGTGTTCATCCCGTGCCCTGAGCCGGCCTGGGCTTCACGTGGATCTTCTGAAAAGAGTGATCCGTGAGTCTGGGCTGTATAGATCGGGACGGGAAAGCATCACTCCGGCAGTGGGTTGTTCTGCAGTAGAGTCCGGCAGGTTTTTAGCGGCAGTAGGAAAAACTTGCGCAGCAAGATTTAAAAAAAAAAAAAAAAAAAACTGGGCAGTTTGGTTTTCAACAGATTTTGAGTCATTTTCCAAAGCAAGTTTCTTGGGTATTCTCGTATTGCCGTGGGTAACTCCGTAGACGATAGCCCACACTATCTCGGAGTTTGTATTGGAGAATTCTTCGGATTTCTTGTGGAATTTGCGCTAAAAGATTTGGTTTTCTTTAAGCGAGGGACTTCGCTACAAAAGGTATAATCTTTAAATTCCGCTTTAATTAAAGATTTAATTTTTTGTGTCCCGATTAATAAATTAAATAAGTATAAGCCTAGATCCGTTCATGGGTAAACTAATTTGAGCCTGAGCTTGGTCGAAAGCTTCCGATTCTGGAATGCATAGCACGAAAGTGAGGTTTTCGATTTAGCCGGGCTTGTTCAGTTTTCCTTCAAATTGGTATCAGAGCGTTGGTTTCGGTCTTATACTTGTTTGATTTATTACACGGCTTTATTTTGGCATTATTATTTTTGTCGAAATGTATAAACAGGTGGTTATTGGTTTCCCGGCTATTATGGTAGAAATTTAATTTTCATTCATAAACCCAGGGACATGTCCGGGCTCGTTTTATTTTTGAATGGAAATTTCTGTAATAGTAATAACCACGAGCTGGAAGCCGTGTAGGATTAGAAAAAATCTTGTAGTAGGATTTGATCTAATCATGTCGTCTTTAAATTCCTAGAAAAACGCCTTTGTATATAGGAATTCATGTACTATGACGAAGACGTTATTTTGGGTAACTTATATTCGCGGGTTTTGATTTATTTTAATTTTGGGTGATTCCTAATTATGGAATAAATCGAGAAAACCCGGGCGAATCGAGAGGAATCCAAATAACGAGTGGGAGCGACACGACGGGAAGTGTCACCGAGGCGTCAAGGAATCAACGATAGAGAAGGCCATAATAGTCGGGAAATTTTATTTTATTTAATTTCACGTATTTATGATTTTTCGTTGATTGTGTGATTTTCATTTTATTTTTCATGAACGAAATCCAAACCAAATGTTTTTCAAAAAGGTATAAGCTTAGATCCGTTCATGGGTAAACTAATTTGAGCCTGAGCTTGGTCGAAAGCTTCCGATTCTTGAATGTATAGCACGAAAGTGAGGTTTTCGATTTAGCCCGGGCTTGTTCAGTTTTCCTTCAGCAACGGCACCTAAGAAACTATACACCGCATACCCAACCTACCGAGGTATTGGCCTCAACTGACCCCACTATTTGGCAAATCAAAGCATACGATATCCAACCCTCACGCCCGTCCCAATCTCGGGATTGAGAGACGGAATACTAGGACCAAATTGACTACGCCGATCAGTATAAGTCAATTTTATCAAAACTGGTCGTGCTCAATATGCCCCGGGCATATCCGTGTGATTTAAACTAGTTTAGATAAACTAATTTCCAAACCACACAATAACCTATACCAATAGTATGTTCAGACTATCTCGATTACGAGCATACTTTTTATATATCAACACTTTAACCAATAACGGTATCTACTGTGTCTGTCCACACCCCATTATCAAGTTCTATGATATAAAGGAACAAATTTATACCGAAACAAAATGATATGTCAACTGTAGATATTAGTTTTTGATACAAGCCATAGCTTTTCTGTATTCAAAACTAACAATCTCCCACTAATACTCAAAGTTATGCTAAGAAGTACAAAAACTGTCCAACCCGCTATTACACTGTTGTCATAATGAAATCTCCAGAACACCTTTAAGCTCACTCACATGGCTCTCTCAAGAATCTGACTCCCATGCCCTCCACATGTCTCTCAAAGACCTTTGGGGTCAATGGCTTGGTGAAAGGATCTGCAAGGTTGTCATCTGAAGCTATCTTGGCCACGATCACGCCTCCCCTCTTTACGATCTCTCGTATCAGGTGGTACTTGCGCTCTATGTGTTTACTCGCTTTATGGGCTCGTGGTTCCCTTGATAAACACACTGCTCATTCGGAGACTGAGTGAATCCATAGGACTGGATAACCTTATCAAAACGAATGTTCCAAGATCTGGATGCTTGCTTAAGTCCATAAATGGACCTCCTAAGCCTGTATACCTTGTGCTCTTGGCCCTTAACAATGAAGCCCTCTGGTTGCTGCATGAAGATGGTCTCCTCAAGACTTCCATTAAGGAAAGCTGTCTTGACGTCCATCTGCCAAATCTCATAATCCATATGAGCAGCTATGGCCAAGAGAATTCGGATTGACTTAAGCATAGCTACTGGGGAAAAGGTCTCCTCATAATTGATCCCTTCTTTCTGAGTATACCCCTTCGCCACAAGCCTAGCCTTGAAGGTCTCAACCCTACCGTCAGATCTTCTCTTTCGCTTGTAAACCCATTTGCACCCAATAGGCCTAAACCCATCAGGAAGGTCTACCAGCTCCCAGACTTGATTTGAGTCCATAGAACCCATCTCAGCAATCATCGCTCTCTGCCAAGAATCTGCATCTTTATCCTGAAGAGCCTCATTGTAGTTAACTGGGTCTGGTTCATGAGCACCAGGGATAAAGTCAGAAGACTCACCCAAACCCATGTACCTCCCAGGCTGTCTCACAACCCTCTCACTACGACGAGGCACAGCCTGTGCAAGAGCATCATCTGTGATAGTGTGTGCAGTCTCTTATGGTGTGTCTTCCTGTACATGTGCATCTGGAACAGTGGACTGATTTCTAAGCTCTTCCAATACTACCTTGCTGTTTGACTTGTGATCTAAAATATAGTCCTCCTCAAGAAATCTGGCATTGGTGTTGATCACCACCTTCTGATCCTGAGGACTATAAAATAAACCACCTCTCGTTCCTTTGGGGTAGCCTATAAACAGCATCGCCTTGGATCTCACATCTAACTTGCCTGCATCTGCCTCGAGCACATGTGCTAGACAACCCCATATTCTGAGATGTCTTAGACTAGGCTTTCGCCTATTCCACAACTCTGATGGGGTCGAAGGTACAGACTTAGATGGCACAAGGTTGAGGATAAAACATGTTGTCTCCAAGGCATAACCACAAAACGAGGTAGGCAACTCACTGTAACTCATCATCGATCTAACCATCTCCATAAGAGTCCTGTTCCTCCTCTCTGCTACACCATTCTGCTGGGGTGTGCCAGGTGCAAACAACTGGGTCTGAATACCCTCCTCTGACAAATAGGTTCTAAATTCACTAGAGAGGTATTCGCCACCGCGATCAGACCGCAGTGACTTGATACTCTTACCCAGATGGTTCTCCACCTCAGCCTTGAATTCTCTGAACTTGCCAAAGCATTCAGACTTGTGGCGCATCAATTATATGTATCCATATCTAGAGTAATCATCCGTGAAAGTCACGAAATACTCATAACCACTTATAGCCTAAACTGACATAGGCCCACACACGTCAGAATGAATCAGCTCTAAAACCTCCTTGGCCCTATACCCCTTTGCCTTGAAAGGCCTCTTGGTCATTTTACCCTCAAAGCAGGACTCACAGGTCGAATAGCTGTCAATATCTAGTAAGTCCAAAGATCCACTCTTGACCAACCTTTGAATCCTACTAAGGTTGATGTGACCTAGTCTCAGGTGCCAAAGATAAGTCTGATTCAAAGGGGGAGATTCTTTTCTCTTATTATAATTCGGTGATGAGTTACTAGTTTCTGTGTTTTGCATTACTGGGGAGTATGTCTTAATTAAAAACAAATTGTCAACCAATATACCGAAACATATAAGTTTCTGGCCTTTTCTAATAAATATAGATCTATCAGAAAAAACACACTTATAACCATCCAAAACAAGTTTAGAAACTGAAAGCAAGTTTTTACGAAAACTGGGTACATAAAGACAATCTCTCAACAATAAAGTAGAGTTTGAAAAATAAAGACATAAAACTCCCACTACAACAACAGAAACTCTGGTAGTATTCCCAAGGTAGACCTGCAACTCTCCCTCTCTAAGCAGCAGGGTCACTTAGAACCCCTGCAAAGAATTACAAACATGATCAGTGGCTCCTGAATCCACACACCAAGTATTTGTGGGAATCGCAGCTAAACACATCTCAGTGACTAGGGACATACCTCGAGGCTTTGGGCAGTCCTTCTTCCAATGTCATGCTTTGCCACACCTGAAACATTTGCCTTTCGGCTTCTGTTTCTTGGTAATGCTCGCCTTGGGTCCATGATTGGCTCCTGCTTTCTGGCCTCCCTTTCTTTTCTGCTTCCTGGCTTTGGGCCCAGCAGAGGAACCTGAGGGACCAACAGTAGCCAAGGCTTGCTTCTTCTCTGCGAATAGGCTCTCAGCAGACACCAATGCAGTCATGAGCTCAGAAAGTGAATATGAGAGATTCCCCATATTATAGTTCAATCGAAACTGCTCAAAACTGGGAGGCAAGCTCTGGAGGATGATATCGACCTGGGTATCCTCATCAATCTCACCTCCCAATACCTCAATCTCATTGATGCAACCAATCATGTCCAGCACGTGATCTCTCACTGAAGTGCCCTCAGCCATCTTAGCATTCATGAGTTTCCTCATAGCTGACTGCTTGGCTGCCCTACCCTGATGTCCAAACATCTCCCTGAGGTTGAGCATCATATCGTAGGCTGAGGTCATCTGCTGATGCTGGTGCTGCAATACACTGGACATAGAAGCCAAGATATAGCACCTGGTCATCTCATCAGCCTTCTGCCACCTCGTATATGGCTCTCGCTGCTCAGGGGTGGCATCATCGCTGGGCTTAGGGGGATACTCCTCAGTAAGCACATACTTATAACCCTCAGCGGTAAGGACAATGTCCAGGTTACGTTTCCAATCAATGTAATTTGGACCGGTGAGTTTGTTTTGGTTCAGAACGACAGCTAGCGGGTTGAACGACATATCAACTGAAAATAAACAATTCAAGTTTCAGTATACTTTTTCGAAAATATTGAAAATCCTCAAAAAACAAATATTATCTTCTACTGACATCTCTCACACCGGAATTAACGCATTTCACGATAGGTGAACGTCTACGCCAACCCACATTCATTCGAGAAGAACCAAAGTTCATTAATTTCATTATCTGACCAACGATCTTATGATCAATGAAATTAAAAGTCGATAATTTTAGCCGTACCCAAAAATAGCGTAACCTCGATGGGAGTGATACTAAAAACGGTACACTAAGTGTATGCCATTACGTGACTTCTAAGTTTGTTACTTAGGATACTAATACGCCTCAGATGGCGAGGGTGTCGCAACTTTCTCCAATTAAACTCACTATAGTCATCCCTTTAGAAATTCATTCCGGTGATATCCGTGTTGAAAACTCATCCGATAGGGAGGAGGGTCTAAGCCAACATGCAAGTTTAACCACATCACCAATGAACCCGTAATGGAGGCCATGGGGATATTTACCAACCCTCTCCCACTTAGATTTTTATGTTTGAGGATTTTTACGTTTTAACATGCAATATCTTAACTATGGATATTCGCACCCATAAAATCGTTGGAGCTTTAATATGCGAATAATCTACCTTAGTTAATTGCACATTACCTTTTAAAAAACATTTTGGTTTGGTTTTCGTTCATGCAAAATAAAACGAAAAACACACAATCAACGAAAAGTCATAAATACGGGAAATTAAATAAAATAAAAATTTCCCGACTATTATGGCCTTCTCTATCGTTGATTCCTTGACACCTCGGTGACACATCCCGCCATGTCGCTCCCACTCGTTATTTGGATTCTTCTCTATTCGCCCGGGTTTTCTCGGTTTTCTACGTAATTAGGAATCACCCAAAATGATGATAAACCAAAACCCGTGAATATAAGTTACCCAAAATAACGTCTTCATCATAGTATATAAATTCCTATATACAAAGGCGTTTTCTAGGAATTTAAAGACGACATGATTAGATTAAATCCTACTACAAGATTTTTCTAATCCTACACGACTTCCAGCTCGTGGTTATTACTATTACAGAAATTTCCATTCAAAAATAAAACAAGCCCGGACATGTCCCGGGGTTTATGAATGAAAATTAAATTTCTACCATAATAGCCAGGAAATCAATAACCACCTGCTTAAGCATTTCGACAAAAATAATAATGCCAAAATAAAGCCGTGTAATAAATCAAACAAGTATAAGACCGAAACCAACGCTTTGATACCAATTTGAAGGACCCGAGCTAAATTGAAAACCTCATTTTTGTGCAATGCATTCCAGAATCGGAAGCTTTCGACCAAGCTCAGGCTCAAATTAGTTTCCCATGAACGGATCTAGGCTTATATTATTTAATTTATTAATCGGGACACAAAAGATTCGATCTTTAATAAAAGTGGAATTTAAAGATTATACCTTTTGTAGCGAAGTCCCTTGCTTAAAGAAAAAATCCACTCTTTGTTGCGATTCCAATAGAAATCCAATTGATTACTCTGTAGAAACTTCGAATATTGTGTGAGCAATAATCTATCAAAGTTTACTTGCTTAGCCCACAAGGAAATCTCTCAAATCGGACTCATAGAAACCAAAATCTGATCACTAACTTATGCTACAAGCAAACCCATTACTGCGGAAATAAGAAAGGTGCTGCCTTTCCTGAAAACCACCACTCCTTCTACCAAAAATCGAACTACCCACTCGTGATCTAGACAGCCCAAGCCTTGGATCACCAAAGATAGATCAACAAGACTTGAGCCGAATCAAACGCAGTAGGCAGCAGCGAAATCAGTAGCAGGAATCCGAGGAAGATCGCGCGCAGCAGTCCGGTCGCTGCTCAATGAAAACCGTGGCAGCAGTAGGTTTTCCTGCTTTAAAATTCGACCGAAAACTGGGTAAAATAAATCCCAAATGAAAGTTGTGATCTTTGGTTTGAATCCAATTTAGAGGAAGTGAAGAATCTGGTTTGTTTTTGAGAGAAAATTCTTGAAGAAAAAATTCTCTCTCTTAAACCTTTTCACTTAAGAAAGCAAGAATGAAATGTCTTGCAAGACTTCCTTAGGTTTTCTTGAGCTTCAAGTCTTCTATTTATAGGAGCTCGATTGGAGACCTAATGGGCGTTCGAGTTAGGCCTTTTAATTTGACTTTCGTTGACCGCTAAGTCTTCTCGACTAATCAACTCCAATCGACCCATTTAAATTAATTTATTTTACCCACTTTGTTAATTTAATTTAATCGAACCCTTGGAATTAATTAATTCAAAATAGAATTAATTTCTAAATTCACTTTGTCGATTAAATATTAATTAAACCTTTTGGATCAATTAATTTACCTTGTCGATTAGTCAAATGCTTAATCGGTCGTGCCACTATCGGACCAATTATGGAACTATCGCTCAAAAACAACTTTACATCACGCCATTATATTTTATTCTATCTCCCCACATTAAAGATCTACCACTCTTCGATTTATCAATTTACTGACAAATTAATTCACCAACTTTTTGGTTTCCGAGATTAGTACCACTCGTCCTTTTATTATACCGAACATAAAGTTTGTTGGATCGTGTCAAGTGTTGAGAGGGGGGGTGAATCAACACTCTATCAATTTTTCTTTCAACTAAAGGATTCCCTCTCAAATGTTAGCTCAGTTAGAGCTTATTGTTGAACTCACGTTTTGGCTTAGATGGACTGTTGGCAGATCAGATCAACCAAGGAAGACATCAGATCAACCAAGGAAGACATCAGATCAATTCAATCACTCAAGGAGGGTTTACTTACACAACCATGACACTCCTGTTCAAGCTTACAGTTTGATAATACCACACCAGTCAAGACACACTCAAAGCAGTAAATGTGCAAGGGGGATTTTTACGTGGTTCGATCAAATGATCTACATCCACGGACAGATTCACTCCTGTCAATCTTCACTATCACAGAATCATTCAGCTCTGGCCTCACTGACCATAAGCAACATAAACAAGAGCTCACTGCTCAACACATTGAGGTTCACTACCTCTACAAGTTCATCAACTAAAACAATAACATGTAAATCTCTGTTGTGCTGCCTTTTCTACACAAATATCTTTCAAAATCGCTTAATGAAAGACGTTTGATAGTGTTCTAGGCTTACCACCTGAAGCTGCAATCTCAGGGTCAGTTCTCCCGATTCTGCTCCTCCTCAGCTTCTTCTTCTCCTTGACTTCTGCCTCTCCAGCGCTTCAGCTTCTCCTTGTGCAGCAGACTATTTCTTTCTCTCTTGTGTTTTTCATATCATCTTTTTCTGCTCTCACTCTTTTTCTCCTCCCTTTTCTCGGTTTCGTTCTGTTCAGCACTCACCTTGGCTGCTGCTCCTCTCTCTCTCTTTGGGTTTTTCCTCCCAATGTGGTTTCGTTCTGTTCAGCACTCACCTTGGCTGCTGCTCCTCTCTCTCTCTTTGGGTTTTTCCTCCCAATGTGGTTTATCGTGCATTCTGCAGTTGTTGTGCCTACCACACCTACTCATCTGCCCGTTTCTTTTCCCAGAAGAAAAACTGTGCCCTACGTGCGGTGTGTCAGCATATCTTACACGGAAGGCGGCTCAAGATTCATATAATCCATTTTCAACCTTTTTAAGTTGCAACTTGCTTGCCATGTCATATTGTTGACTGTACTCCTTCAGACTTTCTCGAGTAGCTTGTCTTAGATATGTTGAAACAGCAGAAGTGATCTGATCTTAGCTTATAGCTGATCTGATGTGCCCGGCATTTGATCTGATGTCACGCTTCGGTTGATCTGATGTTAGCATGCAGTTGATCTGATGTTAGCCTTCGGTTGATCTGATGTTAGCTTGCAGTTGATCTGATGTTAGCCTTCGGTTGATCTGATGTTAGCTTGCAGTTGATCTGATGTTAGCCTCCGGTTGATCTGATGTTAGCTTGCAGTTGATCTGATGTTAGCCTCCGGTTGATCTGATGTTAGCTTGCAGTTGATCTGATGTTAGCCTCCGGTTGATCTGATGTTAGCTTCATGTCACAACGTTCTGTCCAGCAACTCAGAACCATCCATGTAGCTCCTGCAGTTCTTCTGATCGGCACTTCTTGATTCTTTTGTATTTCTGCTCGCTCACCGGATTGCTAGATACTTCAACATGATGCTCCTGCGTCTTCTGAATCTTTGGGAGACTTTTAGAGTCGCGCGTTTGAGGTGTGATTCACTAGCCGTCCTTGACTTCAGCTTCTTAGGTGTCTGCTCTAGCTCTCCAGCCTTGAGTTGTTCTCTTCTGCTGCAAATATGTTTTGTTGCTGACTTGCCTTGCTTCTGTGAAACTAAGCTGCTGAGCAATCCCTTGAGAATTTGATCTGATCTTTACTTCCGTTGATCTGATTTGTGCTGCATGTGATCTGATATGTGTATCCTTTGATCTGATGCGCACTGCATTTGATCTGATCTTCACTTCCTTTGATCTGATTTGTGCTGCATGTGATCTGATGTGTGCATCCTTTGATCTGATGCGCACTGCATTTGATCTGATCTTCACTTCCCTTGATCTGATCTGTGTGGCCTTTGATCTGATGTGCGCGTAACTTGTATGTGCAGCCTTTGATCTGCTGTGCGCGTAACTTGATCTGATCTGTGCAGCCTTTGATCTGATGTGCGCGTAACTTGATCTGATCTGTGCAGCCTTTGATCTGATGTGCGCGTAACTTGTCTGTGCAGCCTTTGATCTGATGTGCGCGTAACTTGATCTGATGTGCGCGTAACTTGATCTGATCTGTGTAGCCTTTGATCTGATGTGCCAACAGTACACTTCCTTCTCATTTTGGCACTTCAGTTTATTCATCGGCTTCTTGCTGAGATTTTGTCCAGACAATCCTCATGAACTCAGTCCATTATTGCCTTAGTAATTCACAGATTTGTCACAATGTGGTTGCAACAATTACAACACAACATTGGACTTTAATAAAGGCTAAGAAAGCTTCATTGTAGCAGCTCCAATGGCTCAACAATCTCCCCCTTTGGAATTGTTGGCAACCACATTTGCAGCCAATCAGTCAACTCAGTGCTAAGCTCCCCCTGAACCTTATTCCCCCTGAACCAGCTCCCCCTGAACCTTATTCTTCTACATAGTAAGCTCCCCCTTCATAGAGCTTTTCCAACGTCCTTCTCTCCCAAGGACAATACTGCTGCGTCTGGCCGGCCTGCTGCGGCTATCTCTCCCCCTTTGACAACCAATTTCAAAGGGATTTGGGGATGCTCAACTGATTCAGCATGAGAAGGAGGACTGCACTCCCATTTGCATCCTCAAAGTTTCAAACACCTCGGCTGGAAGAGGCTTTGTCATTACATCAGCTATTTGTTTAGCTGTGGGAACATACTCTAGCATAATTTCTCCTTTCTCAACCTTGTCCTTTATGAAGTGATACTTGATTTCTATATGTTTGGCTCTCGAGTGCTGGACTGAATTCTTTGACAAATCAATGGCACTTTTGTTGTCACAAAGAATTATCAGTGGCAAGAGAACTTCTTCTTTAAGATTTTGCAGTTCAGATCTCATCCATATAGCTTGAGTGCATGCCTTGGTTGCTGCTATGTACTCAGCTTCAGCAGTGCTTAAGGCTATACTTTCTTGCTTCTTGCTTAACCAGCTCACACATCTATTTCCAAGAAAGAATACTCCTCCTGAAGTGGATCTCCTGTCATCAACATTTCCTGCCCAATCAGCATCAGTGAAGCTTCTTAATCCCAAGCTTCCTTTCCTTGCATACCACAGACCATAATCTACTGTCCCTTGCAAATATCTTAGCACCCTCTTTAGTGCAATCATATGAGAACTCTTTGGATTTCCCTGGTATCTAGCAGCTTGGCAGACAGCAAAGGTAATATCAGGCCTTGTTGCTGTTAAGTACAATAAGCTTCCTATCATGCTTCTGTATAGACTTTGATCAGCTTCAGCTCCTTTTTCATCCTTGCTCAGCTTGCAGTTAGTTGCCATGGGTGTAGACATTGGCTTAGCATCAGTCATACCAAATTTCTTCAGCACTTCTTTGGTATACTTGGTTTGAGAGATAAAAATTCCAGTTGCTTTTTGATGAATCTGCAGTCCAAGGAAAAATGAGAGCTCTCCTATCATGGACATTTCAAACTCTTCTTGCATCTTTCTAGCAAATTCATGGCACAGCTGCTCCTTATCTCCTCCAAATATTATGTCATCAACATAGACTATGGCTATTAACTGTCCACCCTTTCCATCAAGAACATATAAATTGCTATTTATGCAACTTTTTCTGAAATTCAGATTCTTCAGGTAGCTGTCCAGCCTTGAGTACCATGCTCTTGGGGCTTGTTTTAATCCATACAGTGCCTTTTTGAGCCTGCACACCTTGTTTTCATCTTCACAAACTAGAAAACCATCTGGTTGCTCAATGTACACTTCTTCCTCCAGATTTCCATTCAAGAAGGCAGATTTAACATCCATTTGGAAGACCTTGTAACTCCTTGCTGAAGCCACTGCCAAAAACATTCTTATGGCTTCAAGCCTTGCTACTGGGGCAAAGGTTTCATCCACATCTACTCCTTCAATTTGAGAGTATCCTTTGCACACAAGCCTTGCCTTATTCTTTACAACCTTTCCTTCCTCATTCAACTTGTTCCTGAACACCCATTTTGTGCCTATCACATTCTTTTTTGCTGGCCTATCCACGAGCTCCCAAGTTTGGTTTTTCTCAATTTGGTCCAGCTCTTCATTCATGGCTTGCAGCCATGACTGGTCCTCCAGGGCTTCCTCTATTGACCTTGGCTCAACTTGAGACAGTAGGGCAGTTGCAACCATACTTTTCAGTTGCCTTCTTGTTCTTACTGGAGCTTTGGGGTCTCCAATGATAGGCATCTTGTCAATTCTCTTGTTGTACTTTCTTTTTGCTTTTTCCTGGCCTTCTGTAACTTCTGTCTCTGATCCTTCTGCATCAGTCTCCTCAGTAGCTGATTTTAGCTCCAGGTCTGCCTCATCTTGGCTCTCTAAGTCATCTAAGTGATCCAGAAAATTTTCAGGATCAGTGGCTTTCATCTTGACTTCCTCAACCACTTTCACATCATAGCTTTCCATAATCTTATCCAGCCTCTTGTTATAAACCTTGTAAGCCTTGCTCTTATTTGAGTAACCAAGGAAAATGCCCTCATCAGCCCTCTCTTCAAATTTTCCAAGGCTTTGCTCCTTGTTCTTGATGAAGCATTTGCTGCCAAAAACTCTAAAGTACTTCACATTTGGCTTGTGACCATACCAAAGTTCATATGGTGTCTTTTCAGTGTTTGGCCTCAACATGGTTCTATTTTGTACATGCACAGCTGCCATTGTGGCTTCCTTCCAGAAGTGCTTTGGAGTATTGTGCTCCAACAGCATGGTTCTTGCCATCTCAATCACACTTCTATTTTTCCTTTCTACAACTCCATTTTGCTGGGGAGTGTGAGGACTTGAGACTTGATGTTTGATTCCCATTTCCTCCAAGTATTCTTCAAATTCCTGCGAGGTAAACTCTCCTCCATTATCTGATCTCAAAACTTTGATCTTCCTTCCATGCTGGTTTTCTGCCAGTTTCTGAAATCTTTTGAAGCAGTTGAAGGCTTCACTCTTTTGCTTCATGTGCATGATGCACATCATCCTAGTGAAGTCATCCACAAAAAGAATGAAATACATCTCTTTACCTGTACCTTTTCTTTTCATTGGTCCACATACATCAGTGTGAACTAGCTCCAATGGCTTAGAGGTTCTATGCTCCTTGGACTTGTGAGAAAGCTTTGCAAATTTCCCTTTTTGGCATGAGTCACAAGTGCTGTTGTCCCTCTTTAGTACAGGGAGGTTTAACACTGCATTGCACTTCACCAGGCTTCTCATGCTCTTTTGATTTAAATGTCCAAGCCTGCAATGCCAAAGAGTATTTTCATCCATTTTGCTTAGCATGCACAACTTTTCCTTCACATCTATGAGGTATAAATCCTTGTTGTCTCTTATTCCTTTGGCCATGATTTCTCCAGTCTTGCAGTCTTTGATGAAACAGCCATTTTTTGAGAAATCTACTTTGAAACCATTGTCACACAGTTGTCTTACACTCAGCAAATTGTACTTCAGCCCTTCTACAAACAGCACCTCCTTAGATTTGAACTTTTCTGATCCAATGGTGGCTTCTCCAACAGCCTTGATCTTTAACCCACTCTTATCTGCAAACTTGACAAACCCTCTTTCAACTTCTTTTGTGTTTCTCAGTAGAGTTTTGTCTCCTGTCATATGGCTTGTGCACCCACTGTCAATGATCCATTGGGCTTCCTTAGCTTTTGTTTTCAGTGCAACTTCAGCAATGCAAGCTTCTTCAAATCTGTGTTTCTTTCTCCAAATTTTTCTTGCTGCTGGTATGCCTTGCTGTTCATTCAATCTCTGATTGCTCCTGCTGCAGCTCCAGTGATCATTCTCTTCTAACCCTTCAAAAATTTGAAATCTGTTTCTCAGATTAAGTGGCTGCATTAGAGACTGATTTCTTCTTGTGTAATCTGCTTGGTTTCTTCTTGTTTCTGCTGCAAAGTTTCTTCTATTTGTAGCTTGTTGCAGTGGCTGGGCTCTCCTGCTATTCACTCCTTCAAACCACTTGCTTCTCTTATTTGGCAATCTGCATCTGCACCAGACATTCAATTTCTGATACACTTCTCCAGGTTGTATGATCTGGCCTTTTCTGATTTCAGCTTCAGGGATCCTTCTTGAAGTACTTAGGCTTCTTTGATGATAATACTCTTTTCTATTCCATCCTCTTGACTGCATTGTTCTTCCTCCAAATCTCCAGAATGCCTTCCTCCAGCAATTTGCTGCATAGTGACCTGATTCTCCACAGGTGAAACATACTCCAGCAATCAGCCTTCTACTTTTGAGCAGGCTTCTTTGATACATAGATTGTCTCCCCCTCAGCTCGTGCAATCTTTCATTTTGCTCAGTAGACTTTCTTGATCCATTAGAGATTTCCATCTTCTTAGCATCAACAAAACTAGTTCCTGCCTTTACACCAGCAACACAAATTGAACCTTCTTTGACAAAGGTAACAGTCTTCTTGGTTGTTGCAGCTGGTTGTCCTTCTAATTTTTGATTTCCTTCATAACCAAGACCTTTCTTCCCTTCTGAATAAGATCTCTGCTTGCTGAGGCACTCATCTAACTTCCTTGTGGCTTCTTCAGTTTTTGCAGCCACTTCTTTGCTCCTTGAGTATTCACCATGCTCAGTTTTGCTTGACTGAAGCTCCAGCTTTCCTTTCAATTTTGATTCTACAGTAGTTCCATCAGTCATTTCTTTAGCTTTGATCACAGTTTGTTGAGACAGCAGATCTTCTATCTTTCTTGTTGCATCCTCTAGTTCGGCAGTGGTGGCATCTAGCTTTTCTACCAAGGTTTCACATGTCTTTTGAAGTTCCATCTTTTCTCTTGTACAATTTTTGTGAACCTCAGCTTCATTTTGCATGAGAATCAGTTCCTGCTCCAATTCAGTTACTCTATTCTCCAGTATTGAGTTTTCTTCTTGACTGCTCAAGATGACCTTTTCCATCTCCTTCATTGTCTTCATTGTCTTCTTGTGCAATCTCTTCTGCTCCTCTATCTTGTTGTATGCAAACTCCAGTTCTTCCTCTAGATCCACTTCTTCATCATCAGCTGATTGGTTCTCTAGTTCAGCATCCTCCTTCAATGAAACAGTTGAAGATTTCATTACCATGAGAGTCTCCTCTTCAGCTTCAGACTCATCTTCACTGTCTGAGACATCAGTCTCTTCATCCTCCTCAGAGCTATCATTCTTCTTCTTGCTCAGGTAGCTCCGTTTTCTGTAAGCTTTCCCTTTTCTTGATTTGAAGCTCATCTTCTTCTTTCCTTTCTGCTCAGGCCACCTGTCTGATGGCTTGTCAGCTTCCTCATCTTCTGTTCTCTTGTTCTTCATGAAGCACTTGCTTGCAAAGTGGCCTATTTTGCCACAATTGAAGCATTTTAAGGGCAACTTTCCCTTGTACTTTCCAGTCTGGCCTCTGAAACTCCTTGAAATCAGCACCATCATTCTTTCAAGATCACTGTCTGCTGCTTCATCTTCACTGCTTTCCTCCTTTAGCTTCCTTGAGTGTTTTGTTTTAAATGCTATCTCCTTGACTGCCTTTGAAGTCTCCTCCTTTGAATTTGAAATCCTCATTTCATATGCTACAAGGGTGCTTTGCAGCTCATCTAATGTCACTCTATCTAGGTCCCTCTCCTCTATAGCAGAGACCTTAGAATCATATCTTGCTGGTAGGGATCTAAGAACCTTTTTAACTATATTGGAATCTCCAACGCTCTCACCCAGACCCCTCATTGAGCTAACTAATTCAACAACTCTGTTTAGAAAGTCCTCAATGTTTTCACCTTCTCCCATCTTAAGACCTTCAAACTTACTTCTAAGAACCTGCAATTTTGCCTCCTTAACCTTGATGTCTCCCTCATGAATATTAATCAGTTTAATCCATATTTCATGAGCAGTAACACAGTCTATAACTTTAAAGTTCTCTTTTTCTGACAGAGCTGCATATAGAGCATTCCTTGCCTTTCCATCAGCTTCTAAGTTTCTAATTTCTGCAGCTGTAGGATTCTCCTCATCTACGGTTGGTGTAAATCCATGCAAGACTACTCTTTGTACTTGTAGACCTTGTGCTAAGAGATAAGCACTCATTCTCTTTTTCCATAACTGGAAATTTTGGCCACTGAAATAAGGAACTCCCTTAACAGTTGTTGCTTGATTCTCCATTCCTACTGCTGGTTTTAAGTTTCAACAATCACTTGACAAAAGCAAACCTAGCTCTGATACCAATTGTTGGATCGTGTCAAGTGTTGAGAGGGGGGGGGTGAATCAACACTCTATCAATTTTTCTTTCAACTAAAGGATTCCCTCTCAAATGTTAGCTCAGTTAGAGCTTATTGTTGAACTCACGTTTTGGCTTAGATGGACTGTTGGCAGATCAGATCAACCAAGGAAGACATCAGATCAACCAAGGAAGACATCAGATCAATTCAATCACTCAAGGAGGGTTTACTTACACAACCATGACACTCCTGTTCAAGCTTACAGTTTGATAATACCACACCAGTCAAGACACACTCAAAGCAGTAAATGTGCAAGGGGGATTTTTACGTGGTTCGATCAAATGATCTACATCCACGGACAGATTCACTCCTGTCAATCTTCACTATCACAGAATCATTCAGCTCTGGCCTCACTGACCATAAGCAACATAAACAAGAGCTCACTGCTCAACACATTGAGGTTCACTACCTCTACAAGTTCATCAACTAAAACAATAACATGTAAATCTCTGTTGTGCTGCCTTTTCTACACAAATATCTTTCAAAATCGCTTAATGAAAGACGTTTGATAGTGTTCTAGGCTTACCACCTGAAGCTGCAATCTCAGGGTCAGTTCTCCCGATTCTGCTCCTCCTCAGCTTCTTCTTCTCCTTGACTTCTGCCTCTCCAGCGCTTCAGCTTCTCCTTGTGCAGCAGACTATTTCTTTCTCTCTTGTGTTTTTCATATCATCTTTTTCTGCTCTCACTCTTTTTCTCCTCCCTTTTCTCGGTTTCGTTCTGTTCAGCACTCACCTTGGCTGCTGCTCCTCTCTCTCTCTTTGGGTTTTTCCTCCCAATGTGGTTTCGTTCTGTTCAGCACTCACCTTGGCTGCTGCTCCTCTCTCTCTCTTTGGGTTTTTCCTCCCAATGTGGTTTATCCTGCATTCTGCAGTTGTTGTGCCTACCACACCTACTCATCTGCCCGTTTCTTTTCCCAGAAGAAAAACTGTGCCCTACGTGCGGTGTGTCAGCATATCTTACACGGAAGGCGGCTCAAGATTCATATAATCCATTTTCAACCTTTTTAAGTTGCAACTTGCTTGCCATGTCATATTGTTGACTGTACTCCTTCAGACTTTCTCGAGTAGCTTGTCTTAGATATGTTGAAACAGCAGAAGTGATCTGATCTTAGCTTATAGCTGATCTGATGTGCCCGGCATTTGATCTGATGTCACGCTTCGGTTGATCTGATGTTAGCATGCAGTTGATCTGATGTTAGCCTTCGGTTGATCTGATGTTAGCTTGCAGTTGATCTGATGTTAGCCTTCGGTTGATCTGATGTTAGCTTGCAGTTGATCTGATGTTAGCCTCCGGTTGATCTGATGTTAGCTTGCAGTTGATCTGATGTTAGCCTCCGGTTGATCTGATGTTAGCTTGCAGTTGATCTGATGTTAGCCTCCGGTTGATCTGATGTTAGCTTCATGTCACAACGTTCTGTCCAGCAACTCAGAACCATCCATGTAGCTCCTGCAGTTCTTCTGATCGGCACTTCTTGATTCTTTTGTATTTCTGCTCGCTCACCGGATTGCTAGATACTTCAACATGATGCTCCTGCGTCTTCTGAATCTTTGGGAGACTTTTAGAGTCGCGCGTTTGAGGTGTGATTCACTAGCCGTCCTTGACTTCAGCTTCTTAGGTGTCTGCTCTAGCTCTCCAGCCTTGAGTTGTTCTCTTCTGCTGCAAATATGTTTTGTTGCTGACTTGCCTTGCTTCTGTGAAACTAAGCTGCTGAGCAATCCCTTGAGAATTTGATCTGATCTTTACTTCCGTTGATCTGATTTGTGCTGCATGTGATCTGATATGTGTATCCTTTGATCTGATGCGCACTGCATTTGATCTGATCTTCACTTCCTTTGATCTGATTTGTGCTGCATGTGATCTGATGTGTGCATCCTTTGATCTGATGCGCACTGCATTTGATCTGATCTTCACTTCCCTTGATCTGATCTGTGTGGCCTTTGATCTGATGTGCGCGTAACTTGTCTGTGCAGCCTTTGATCTGCTGTGCGCGTAACTTGATCTGATCTGTGCAGCCTTTGATCTGATGTGCGCGTAACTTGATCTGATCTGTGCAGCCTTTGATCTGATGTGCGCGTAACTTGTCTGTGCAGCCTTTGATCTGATGTGCGCGTAACTTGATCTGATGTGCGCGTAACTTGATCTGATCTGTGTAGCCTTTGATCTGATGTGCCAACAGTACACTTCCTTCTCATTTTGGCACTTCAGTTTATTCATCGGCTTCTTGCTGAGATTTTGTCCAGACAATCCTCATGAACTCAGTCCATTATTGCCTTAGTAATTCACAGATTTGTCACAATGTGGTTGCAACAATTACAACACAACATTGGACTTTAATAAAGGCTAAGAAAGCTTCATTGTAGCAGCTCCAATGGCTCAACAAAGTTCACCGGCCGGGTTTAGTATAATAACATTACGAGCTCATCTCGGGAGCACCATCAACCCGGCGAACCGGTACGTGGATTCCTTCGACTAGCAACGGCACGTAAGAAGCTAAACACCGCATACCCAACCTATCGAGGTATTGGCCTCAATTGACCGCACTCTTTGGCAAATCAAAGCATACAATATCCAACCCTCACGCCCGTCCCAATCTCGGGATTGAGAGACGGAATACTAGGACCGAATTGACTACGCCGATCAGTATAAGTCAATTCTATCCAAACTGGTCGTGCTCAATATACCCCGGGTATATCCGTATGATTTAAACTAGTTTAGATAAACTAATTTCCAAACCACACAATAACCTATACCGAGAGTATATTCAGACCATCTCGGTTACGAGCATATTTTTTATATATCAATACTTTAACCAATAACGGTATCTACTCTGTCTGTCCACACCCCGTTATCTAGTTCTATGATATAAAGGAACAAATTTATACTGAAACAAAATGATATGTCAACTGTGGATATTAGTTTTTTATACAAGCCATAGCTTTTCTGTATTCAAAACTAACATTGGTGTCTGCTGAGAGCCTATTCACAGAGAAGAAGCAAGCCTTGGCTACTGTTGGTCCCTCAGGTTCCTCTGCTGGGCCCAAAGCCAGGAAGCAAAAGAGGAAGAGAGGCCGGAAAGCAGGAACTGATCATGGACCCAAGGCGGGCATTGCCAAGAAGCAGAAGCCGAAAGGCAAATATTTTAGGTGTGGCAAAGCAGGACATTGGAAGAAGGACTACCCAAAGCCTCGAGGTATGTGTAAATTTTCCCTAGTCACTAAAACGTGTTTAGCGGCGATTCCCATAGATACTTGGTGTGTGGATTCAGGAGCCACTGATCACATTTGTAATTCTTTGCATGGGTTCCAAGTGACCCGGCTGCTTAGGAGGGAGAGTTACAGGTCTACCTTGGGGATACTACCAGAGTTTCTGTTGCTGTAGTGGGAGCTGTTTGTCTTTATTTTTCATACTCTACTTTATTGTTGAGAGATTGTCTTTATGTACCCAGTTTTCGTAAAAATTTACTTTCTGTTTCTAAACTTATTTGGGATGGTTATAAGTGTGTTTTTTCTGATGGATCTATTTTTATTAGAAAAAGCCAGAAACTTATATGTTCCGATACATTGGTTGACAATTTGTTTTTAATTAAGACATACTCCCCAGTAATACAAAACACAGAAACTAGTAGCTTATCACCGAATCATAATAAGAGAAAAGAGTATTCCCCTTTGAATCAGACTTATCTTTGGCACCTGAGACTAGGTCACATCAACCTTAGTAGGCTTCAAAGGTTGGTCAATAGTAGGTCTTTGGACTTACTAGATATTGACAGCTATTCGACCTGTGAGTCCTGCTTGGAGGGTAAAATGACCGAGAGGCCTTTCAAGGCAAAAGGGTATAGGGCCAAGGAGGTTTTAGAGTTGATTCATTCTGACTTGTGTGGGCCTAGTCAGTTCAGGCTAGAGGTGGTTATGAGTATTTCATGACTTTCACGGATAATTACTCTAGATGTGGATACATATACCTGATGCACCACAAGTCTGAATGCTTTGGCAAGTTCAGAGAATTCGAGGCAGAGGTGGAGAACCATCTAGGAAAGAGTATCAAGGCCTTGCAATCTGATCGCAGTGGCGAATAACTCTCTAGTGAATTTAGATCCTATTTGTCAGAGGATGGTATTCAGACCCAGTTATCTACACCTGGTACACCCCAGTAGAATGGTGTAGCAGAGAGGAAGAACAGGACTCTTATGGAGATGGTTAGATCGACGATGAGTTACAGTGAGTTGCCTATCTCGTTTTGGGTTATGCCTTGGAGACAACATATTTTATCCTCAACCTTGTGCCAACTAAGTCTGTGCCTTCGACCCCATTAGAGTTGTAGAATGGGCGAAAGCCTAGTCTGAGACATCTCAGAATATGGGGTTGTCCAGCACATGTGCTCGAGGCAGATGTAGGCAAGTTAGAGGCGAGATCCAAGGCTATGATACTTATAGGCTACCCCAAAGAAACCAGAGGTGGTTTATTTTATAGTCCTCAGGATCAGAAGGTGGTGATCAGCTCCAATGCCAGATTTCTTGATGAGGACTATATTTTAGATCACAAGTCGAGCAGCAAGGTAGTATTGGAAGAGCTTAGAAGTCAGTTCACTATTCCAGATGCACAAGTATAGGAAAACACACCACAAGAGACTACACACACTATCACAGATGATGCTCTTGCACAGGCTGTGCCTCGTCATAGTAGGAGGGTTGTGAGACAGCCCGAGAGGTACATGGGTTTGGGTGAGTCTTCAGACTTTATCCCTGGTGCTCATGAACCAGACCCAGTTAACTACAATGAGGCTCTCCAGGTAAAGATACAGATTCTTGGCAGAGAACGATGATTGCTGAGATAGGTTCTATGGACTCAAATCAAGTCTGGGAGCTGGTAGACTTTCCTGATGGGTTTAGGCCTATTGGGTGCATATGGGTCTATAAGCGAAAGAGAGGATCTGACGGTAGGGTTGAGACCTTCAAGGCTAGGTTTGTGGCGAAGGGGTATACTCAGAAAGAGGGTATCGATTATGAGGAGACCTTTTCCCCGGTAGCTATGCTTAAGTCAATCTGGATTCTCTTGGCCAGAGCTGCTCATATGGACTATGAGATTTGGCAGATGGACGTCAAGACAGCTTTCCTTAATGGAAGTCTTGAGGAGACCATCTTTATGCAACAACCAGAGGGCTTTATTGTTAAGGGCCAAGAGCACAAGGTATGCAGGCTTAGGAGGTCCATTTATAGACTTAAGCAAGCATCCAGATCTTGGAACATCCGTTTTGACGAGGTTATCCAGTCCTATGGATTCACTCAGTATCCGGATGAGCAGTGTGTTTATCGCAGGCGTGATGGTGATACGGTGGTGTTCCTCATACTTTACGTAGATGACATCCTTCTTATTGGCAACAGTAAGAAGGTGTTGTCAGACATAAATGCATGGTTGTCCAAGCAATTCGATATGAAGGATTTGGGAGAGGCTGGACATATCCTTGGGATTAAGATTATTCGAGATCGTAGGAGACGTTCTCTGACTCTCTCTTAGGCATCCTACACAGACACGATTCTAGCCCGTTTTAACATGCAGAAATCCAAGAAGTGTTCACTACCTTTTAGGCTTGGGGTGCATTTGTCTAATGAGCAGTGTCCTAAGACTGTAGGTTCTTAGGCATGCATAATTTCCTAAATTATGCTACGGAATAGCCTAAATTCTAAGAGGATCGGGTCTTACCCTCGACACGTAATCAGTTGTGCTCGTCGCTGGATCCCTTGGGAAGATTGCGTTCACCACTAATCAATTCACACGAATTGCCTCTACATTCTTGCACTGGAGTCTCTCAAAACCGGTGCTAGCCAAAAATGCCTGTCAAAGAGAAAATGTTTTTCTCTAGAAGAATGTTTGGAAGAGTGATTACCCAGAAGAGTCAGAGAGAGACCTTTTTAAAATTATTTTTCAAAACGTGTTTTTTTTAAAACTGAATTAGTTAAAAAAAATCTCTCAACCCCCCAGATACATCTCTGATCTTTATTTTAAAGATTTTGAGAAGTATCTGTAAATAATTAATTATTAATAATAATTAATTATTTACTGAGTTGGGTTTAACCAACACCATGGATCAACCCATTGATCCATGGATCAGGCTGATGGGTCAAGAACCTTAATTCACAATTAGGTCCCTTGATTTGTCAGCCCAACTCAATTCTTCCCAGGTAATTAATTAACTTTTAATTAATACCATAAAACTCTTCAATAATATTTAATTAAACCATTTAATTAAATATTATCTATTTAAGCATAACTCTTATACTTATTACAGGCAATTTAATTAATTCTGAATCATCGAACTCACTTATGTGCGATCCTGTAGGCCCATTCCAAATTGACAATGAATAAATTAATCTCATTAATTAATCCATAAATCAGTAGTGGTCTCTAGCAAGACATAATGACTACACAATTTAGAACGGATGGTCGAATGGTGATTCAACATAACCTTCCGAGTATACTACGTAATGTGCTCTACACTGATATCCAGTTTAGCATAAGGCATGGAACCAATCATCCTTATATAGCTAAACATTTTACTTGATCTCTTAGTGATACTGATCTTAATCAAGCAAATGATAACCCTTATCATTTCTTGGGAACGGCCATGCACTTCTCAGTTCACTATCAAGCGGCCAAGATATCATCTCTCATTTAAGAGAGACTTGTAGTCCCATCACTTCACCTACATACCTTAGCGTGACTCATAGTGTACCCAATCATACCCGTACTTGGCAACCTGTTACGGTCCCGTTAGGCATATGTCAAAGCACACTCTAATTCACCTAAGACTATGCAGTGATTTCTGGTCTAAGGATCCTCGTACGAGTACTACGCAAAAGAATCACTCATGATCTAACAGTCCATGGAGTGTTTCTTTTGGCGGATCGATTTCATAAAATTCAATATGCACAAGAATATAATTTCATGAAATTAACTCATCAGATAAATAATCAATCAAATGACAAATATCTTATTTACATAAATAACCCTCAAAGTTTATTTACATAAATAGCCCTCATAAGGGCACATACACCAACAAAGACTGCTGAGGAGATAGATGCCATGAAGGCGGTACCCTATGCTTCTACAGTGGGTAGCCTCATGTATGTTATGTTGTGTACAAGGCCTGATATTTGCTTTGCCGTTGGCATAGTTAGCAGATATCAGAATAACCCTGGGAAGGCTCCCTGGGAGGCAGTAAAATGCATTCTCAAGTACTTGTGCAGGACGAGAGATTATGTCCTAGTTTATAGAGCGCAGGAGCTTGTACCATTGGGTTATACAGATTCGGACTTTCAAGGTGATTTGGACAAGAGTAAGTCTACCTCTGGGTTTGTGTTTACTCTATGAGGTGGAATCATAGTATGGCGGAGTGTCAAGCAGAAATGCGTGGCAGACTCCACCATGGAGGCTGAATATGTTGCCGCATCAGAGGCAGCGAGAGAGGCTGTATGGCTCCGGAGCTTCCTGATGAACTTAGATGTGGTTCCTGAGTTGCCTAGGTCTATCACAGTCTATTGTGATAACAATGGTGCAGTTGCTAACTCAAGGAAACCACGAGCCCATAAGGCGAGTAAACACATAGAGCGCAAGTACCACCTGATACGAGAGATCGTAAAGAGGGGAGACGTGATCGTGGCCAAGATAGCATCAGATGACAACCTTGCAGATCCTTTCACCAAGCCATTGACCTCAAAGGTCTTTGAGAGACATGTAGAGGGCATGGGAGTCAGATTCTTGAGGGAGCCATGTGAGTGAGCTTGAAGGCATTCTGGAGATTTCAATATGACAGCATTGTAATAGCAGGTTGGACAGTTTTTGTACTTCTTAGCATAGCTTTGAGTATTAGTGGGAGATTGTTAGTTTTGAATACAGAAAAGCTATGGCTTGTATCAAAAACTAATATCCACAGTTGACATATCATTTTGTTTCGGTATAAATTTGTTCCTTTATATCATAGAACTAGATAACGGGGTGTGGAAAGACACAGTAGATACCGTTATTGGTTAATGTATTGATATATTAAAAGTATGCTCGTAACCGAGATAGTCTGAACACACTATCGGTATAGGTTATCGTGTGGTTTGGAAATTAGTTTATCTAAACTAGTTTAAATCACACGGATATGCCCGGGGCATATTGAGCACGACAGGTTTGGATAGAATTGACTTATACTAATCGGCATAGTCAATTCGGTCCTAGTATTCGGTCTCTCAATCCCGAGATTGGGACGGGCGTGAGAGTTGGATATCGTATGCTTTGATTTGCCAAAGAGTGTGGTAAATTGAGGCCTATACCTCGGTAGGTTGGGTATGCGGTGTTTAGCTTTTTACGTGCCGTTGCTAGTCGGAGGAATCCACGTACCGGTTCGCCGGGTTGATGGTGCTCCCGAGATGAGCTCGCAAGGTCTATTATACTAAACCCGGCCGGTGGACTTTATGTCCGGTATAATAAAAGGACGAGTGGTACTAATCTCAGATATCAAGAAGTCAGTGAATTAATTTGTCAGTAAATTGATAAACCGACGAGCACTAGATCTTTAATGTGGGGAGATAGAATAAAATATAATGGCACGATGTAAAGTCATTTTCGAGCGGTAGTTCCATAATTAGTCCGATAGTGGCACGACTAATTATGCATTTGAATATTTAATTGACAAAGTGAATTAAGAAATTAATTCTATTTGAATAATTAATTCTAAGGGTTTGATTAAATTAAATTAACTAAGTAGGTTAAGAAATTAATTCTAATGGGTCGATTGGAGTTGATTAGTCAGAAAGACTTAGAGGTCAACGAAAGTCAAATTAAAAGGCCCAACTCAAGAGCCCATTAGGTCTCCATTAGAGCTCCTATAAATAGAATAACTTGATGCCAAAAAAAGCTAAGAAATCTTGCAAAACAAGTCTTGTCCCTTTTAGAGTAAGAAAGTTCTAGAGAGAGAACTTCATCCCTTTGAAGTTTTCTTTAAAAAACGAACTAGATTTCTTGCTCTTCAAATTGGATTCAACCCAAAGATCGAATCTTCAAGTTATTTTTTGGAAAATTCCACCAGATTTCTGCCGGGTTTTCTTCGAACAGCCGCTGCTGCATTTTCAGTTTTCCGCCCGGTGCTGGTTTACTTCAGTCGCAAGTTTCGTGCGGTTGATTCGAGAATGCTGCGTTGATCTCTTTCATTTTGATGGGTGATCCGCAGCTCCTTCTTGTCTAGATCCCCGCGAGATATTGGGTTGAGCGCCAGCAGAATCCGAGCGTTGCAGCAGCTTCTAGTCGAGCAGGAGGTGGAATATTTTTCAGGGTTTTTGTTCGATCAGTTTTTGGGGTTTTTAGAATTCGATTTGAAAGATTTCTTCATGGGTTTTTGTGGGCTAAGCAAGTAAGCTTCGATAGATTATTGCCCACGCAATATTCGAAGTTTTCTCGGAGATATCTAGTGGATTTCTATTGGAATTCGCTCAAAGATCGGATTTTTCTTATTGCAAGGGACTTCGCTACAAAAGGTATAATCTTTGAATATTCCGCTTTAAATAAAGATTGCATCTTTTGTGTTGATTTAATAAATTAAATAAGTATAAGCCAAGATCCGTTCGTGGGTAAATGAATTTGAGCCTGAGCTTGGTCGAAAGCTTCCGATTCTGGAATGTATTGCACGAAAGTGAGGTTTTTGATTTAGCCCGGGCTTGTTCTGTTTTCCTTCAGGTAAGGGTTAAATGCTCAACATTAAGTTTGGTTGCACAGCATGGAGGATTTTGATTGAATGATTTTTTATATGAAGTATTCTGGGTTGGAATCTTGTGGCTTGATGTAGTTGCTTGTTTTCATGAGGGATAAAGAAAATGAATACTAGAATCTGGTATAGGGGATCGCTGTAATTTAGCTGAGGGATTGGAAGCGGCTTGAACATAAGTTAAAGGTGGAAAATCCTGGAGAGACTGAAAACGGTTTGAAGTAGATGGAGGTGTAGGATTCTTCATAAAGTCTTGGACCGTAAGGGTCTTATTCTTGGTATTTGGGGTACTCATCCTTAGAACCTGTCAAGAATTTTCGAGTTAGGAAATCAGGTAAAGAATTAGAATTTCCTTTAATATGTTCAATATCAAAATCAAATACGGATAAAATTGCCTGCCATCTTGCAAATATTTGTTTGGAAACTAAATTGTTTACATCTTTTTGTAAAACGTCTTTAGCAGGTTTGCAATCTACTTTTAAAAGAAATTTTTTGTTGATTAGAGCATCTTGAAATTTAAAAATACAAAGAATAATAGATAAAATTTCTTTTTTAACTGTAGAATAATTCTTCTGAGGTCCAAGCCATAAACCTGAATGATATCTTACTAATTGATCTTTTGATTCAGGTGTCAATATCTGTTTTAAAATACCACCATATCCTATATCAGATGCATATGATTCTACAATCATGAATGTCTGGGGGTGTGGGATGGTAATAAGAGGTAAAGTTTTGATTCGTTGTTTTAATAATTTTATAATGTTAGTATGTTCTTCTGTCCATGTAGGTGGATTTGATATCCTGAGAAATTATTAAATAATTAATTATTTAATTATACTGTACCACAGTTTACTACTAAATAGTTTAACAGTTTACCTCGTCCAGATAGTACATAACAGTTTATTTAGTACATAATAGTTTATCCGATAATGATACTTCTGCTAATTGAAATTCTAAATGATGAAATTCTGGTAATATTTCATCCTCTACTATATTTTTCCCTTTTGATGTACTAGATTTAAGAATAGCAATTTTAGTTTCTAATTCTAAATTCTTTGTTTCAATCCTTAAAACGTCTTCTTTTAATTGCTTCATTTGAGTTTTTAACTGAGTAATCTCACTTTGTAAATCTGTGGTAGTATGCTTTCTGAATGAATTATCAGAGGAATAAGTATGTAATAATTTAGAAATACTAAATGGTTCTACAATCTTAATAGGATATTGATCTTCTTTTAATATCAAATCCTTCAGTTTAAGCAAATAAGTAGTTTGTAATTCTGAAGGTAATTCTTGAATTAAATCAAACAAAAGGTGTTTTTGTTCTTTATTGTTATTTGGAGGATTGATCCGTATCATATTAATAGAATTACAACTACATTCTGGGTCTGTTGAACTAGATCCTGAAACACTATAAAAATCATCATTATAATCATCTGAACTATCTTGAATCAGGGATATTTCATTGGCCAACTTCTCTTTTAAATTTAAATCTAATTCAAAAAATTTATCTAATACTTCATTAATCCTTTTCTTGCTATTGCAAGTATTAGCCTTATGACCTTTTTGTCCACATTTATAACAAATAATATTATCCTTATTGTACTTCTTTTTATTTTTATTCCTGTAATATTTCCTAGGATTTTCATATTTGTGGGAGTCATATTTATGTGGGTTCTTTTTCCTATAAGTCAACCTTTTTTGTTTAGAGATTCGAGAGGGAGCTTTTATCCATGTAATGCCAAATGCTTTACAAAATGAGCATAATTCTCTTCTTTCACTACCATATTTAGCCTGAAATTTTAAATCTTGACATGCTGTTAATGCTTCTTTCTTTACAAAGGCAAATAATTGACCATATGTCATATCATTAAAATTTATTGATTCAGTGCCCATTTCTTTTTGTAAATTTGTCATAATCTTCTGCGAAAATAAATTAGGCAATCCTGTTACAAACTTTTGTTTCCATATGGGAGAATTACTATCAGGTCATTTTAATACATGAGTTAAAAACATATCCTTATATCACCTAAAATCAGATAAACTTGGACATCTTAAATTAGTTAAAAAAATCTTCGAAGAAGTTAATGCTTCATTAGGGTTTCCTACAAAATGCATAGCTATTGTACAAATTAAGAAATCACAAGAATCATTTGTATTAGTGAGATTTCCTTCTGCATCCTCTTCTGATCTCATGTGATCCATTATAGATATTTTATCTTGGAAACTTAAAGAATTATCCCACCAATATTTTAACTGTCCAGTAAATCCTGTAATAATTAAAAGATATGCATCTTTTTCTGACATATTTTTCAATCGATATGCTATTTTTTCCATTCCTATTTCTTGTAAAGTGTTAAAAATTTCATACTCGCTTTTACCATCTATGTTCCAATTAGTCAAGGAATTTCCATCATAACTATTAGATCTAAATTTTGCCTTTTCTTCATACTGAATATCTGGTGGTGTTGGTCTGGGATAATAAGTTTGTGTTTCAACCTTTTTCCAATTAGCCTTATTCGTATATCTAGATCATCTCTACATCCTATTGATATGATATGGCTTGTCTTCTATTAATTCTTCTTCTATCTTATTTATGTGATGAATAAGTTCATTATCTGAATCACTACTAGAATAATCCTCAGAATCTAATTCTTTATTAATTACATTTATTTTTGAAGGACCAGGAGCAAGATTGGAATTTAATTTCTCTAATGTTTGTGATATTTTCTCTATTAAAGGTGTCTGAAATCCATTAGAAGATAATTTAATTTTATTCCTTTCTGTAATTAATACATTAGGTTGAAAATGAGGAAAAGAATGACTATCAGGAAATTTTTGACTATGTCTAGGTAAGGATTTAACATCAACTGATAAAGAATCTAATTGTTTAGTTATATGATGTAATACTATATTTGAATAATTATGTTGCATATGTAGTTTCCTTATATCCTACATCCTAACAAATTCATCATTATCCTTGCCAGTCTTAAATGGAGATGCAAGTAATTCACCATGAGCTGTATCTATCTTTAATGTATTAAGAGGGGGATATGTATCATCCCGCCCTAATGGTTACGAAACGGGATGCCTTTCTCAGCTCGCACTGAGATTTATTAATTAAAATATCAATAAAATTTTACAATCCTTCATAAATCAAACAATATAAAATGGAACTGAAATTTGCCCTAATATCCTAGAGCTCTCAAATGCCTTATTCCTTGACACGTGTCACGATCTCCGGAAATCACGCATCTTTATTTAAAACCTAACTGAAATTGTAATATATAAAGGGATGAGCCACAGCCCAGTAAGAAAATTTAATAAGATTTAACATGCAAGCAAAACAAGTGTAAATCAAAACCGAAAATTATTTCAAAAATACGTATCAGAAGATTTTAAAAACAGAGGCACAGCGGAAGACATTTAAAATTGGTTAAAAGTTGAAAACAGTTTCAATATCACATATGAATAGTTAAAATATATCAAAAATAGAAAATAACTAATAGTGCCCGAAGGCCAATACCCGAAGGCAAATAACAGTACCCGAAGGCCAGTACCCGAAGGCTAATAACAGTACCCGAAAGTCAGTACCTGAAGGCTAATAACAGTACTCGAAGGCTAATAATAGTGCCCGAAGGCTAGTAATAATGCCCGAAGGCCAGTACCCGAAGGCTAGTAATAGTGCCCGAAGACTAAAAATAATCAGTCATATAACAAGTCGGACATATAGTGAAAATTCATATAACGAATGGTAATCATTTCAATCAAAACAGTAGTCAAATATTCAGTACAAGTATCAAAATGCCAACTGATTTCGGTGTAAAAATCAAAAGTCAAATTATCTCATTACGATGGTAAGTAAAACAATACGAAAGTCAAAATCAATATTTGTCGTCACGAAAACAAGTGATACAAATTTTAATAAAATAGTCAAAGTCAAATGGGTTTTCGTTATGAAAGTCAAAATCAATATTTATCGTTTTAAAAAAAACTAGTGAGACAAGTTTTAATATAACAGTCAAATTCAAATGGATTTTCGATATGGAAGTCAAAAGTCAAAACGATAGTCAAAATTAACACGCAGAGCAATCAAATAGCCTGATCAAATCTAAGCATGTTAGGTAATAATATAACAATATAAAAATATGGGTAGGTTAGACCCGACAAATTTACGAAAATTTCTTACTAAAATCCCTCACCTTTATTTTGTTTAAAACCATCTTGCATGTGAGATGACTCTTTAATTTTCATCATCTTCCCTTTCAATCCACCTACTTCTTCATCCTTATATCTCTTTTCTTTCTCTACTCTCTCTCAGTTGGGCCAGGGAAAAGTTAACCCTTAATCCCCATAATATAAGAAAAAAGTTGGGTGATGGATTAGCTCCTAGGTTTGCAGCAAATCTTTACTGGTCACATTCAAAATATAAAGAACGAACAAAGGTTTAGAAAGAAAAAAATAAACCGTAGGACAAGAGTGATGGCATGGGCAATGTTGGGCAGATCTGGTACTGTAGAATGAAGGGCAAGAAATAGTTGATGGCATGGTTTTTGTAAAGAAGGGAGTGAAGTAAAGAGGTTTGAACCAAATTTATGGAGGATAGCCTAATTAATTATGACACTAATTATGACATATATAAATTTACCTAAAGTTGATTGATCCTTATCATATTTACAAAGATTCTAATGAGGACCCGATTGATACATTACATTTAATTTGATTTGCTTGATCGTTGGGGATAATGTTTCATTTGATTTTATTTAACTACGTTTATTCTAAAAATTAGATTAATGTAAATTGGAAAAAAAATTTATGTTCGAATTTTCGGATCCTTACATTCTCCCCTCTTTATGAGAATTTCGTCCCGAAATTCCTTTTTCTATTTGTAAGATGAATTGCGAAGGTTTTCATTTACAAATCTAGTTTATAACTAATTTGCCTATTCAACTTATCATGTTTCGTTATATTTCCCCAAATCAACAGTCGATCATCATCCCTTCCTAGGAAATTTCAAACTCACAATACCCTCCAAAATTCATAATAATATCCTCTAAAATTGTAACTAGTCCATTTGCATTTTATTTTCAAAGGTTGCACATCAGTAAATGTTATCCTTAATCGTTTTCTTATAAACAATGAATCATCTAAGCACTGGTATTAAGGGTCATCAATACTCGCTAGGGTGTAAGTAAAATTTATGTCCATTAAGAGCTCGCTAGGTATAAATAAGTTAACACACTTATATATCATCCCATAAGTACGTGTGAAAGGATTCAATAACTAACCTGGGTCAATTGTTATTCTTATATGGTTTAAAAGAATTTCATTCCTAGAGTGACAACAACCAAAAGATTCACAGCCCAAACATAAAATCCATAAGCACTAATGCAATACTTATATAGTACAACTAGGAATACTAATTTATTTAGTACTCCTAGTAAAAATTAAATCAAAATGTAAAACAGTAAATTAAATAAAGAAGCAAGTGTAGTCACGCTCCCTCAAAATAATAAAAGAACCCTAAAAACTGTTGCAGCTGCATTTTAAATCCCTACACTTTCCAAGACAAGAGTAATGATTTCATTTTGTGTGGGAAATTGAACAAATTCAAATTTTCATCGATCCTCATAAAATGGACACGAAATACGACTTTTCATTCCCATTTTTGATTGAATAAGCAAAATTGCTGCTCTCCATTTCAAGAAAACCAAAGACGTCATTGGCAGAGGCTTTAGAGGCCGAGGAGGAGGTGAACGTGGACGCGGTGGTCGGGGCCGTGGTGGTCGCCGTTGAGGACGTCGCGAAACAGAAGAAGAGAAATGGGTTCCCGTCACAAAGCTTGGCCATTCTTTAGCTACTTCGAGGTTGGTTCTTGCCCATATCCAGAGCTGGGTTTGTCCCCTCTGTTTTTTTCATTTTCCGCTTTCAGAACACGAAGACTTCATGGGTTTTTTTCATTTTCCCCTCTGTTATTTTCATTTTCCAGAACACAAAGATGAAGACGAAGAAGAAGAAGAAAACATGGTCCTTTTTGGAGCCAACTTTTTTCTTTTGAGGCTTTAATTATACGTACTGATACTACTGTTTTCACTCACACTGCCCTCTGATTCCTGGTTTTTAGTATCCCAAACAATCAAATAAATGATTTTTGTTTGATAGAATATGTCCAAAGTTGATGGTAAATGTCCAAAGTTGATGGTAAATGTGAACTTGGTGATGGTAAATGTCCAAAGTTGATGTTAAATGTCCAAAGTTGATGGTAAATGTGAACTTGGTGATGGTAAATGTGAACTTGGTTAACAAGGGATATCAGATCAGGATTATATAGACATCAGATCAGCGAATACTTGACATCAGATCAACAGACTATAGATATCAGATCAAGAATATAAAAGAAATCATACATTAGAATTAAAACATACTTAACAAGGGAGATCAGATCAGGATTATATAGACATCAGATCAGCGAATACTTGACATCAGATCAACAGACTATAGATATCAGATCAAGAATATAAAAGAAATCGTAGAATAAAATTAAAACATACTTAACAAGGAGATCAGAACAGGATTATATAGATATTAGATCAGTGAATACTTGACATCAGATCAACAGACTAAAGATATCATATCAAGAATATAAAAGAAATCATACAGTAGAATTAAAACATACTTAACAAGGGATATCAGATCAGGATTATAAAGACATCAGATCAGCGAATACTTGACATCAGATCAACAGACTATAGATATCAGATCAAGTTCACATTTACCATCACCAAGTTCACATTTACCATCAACTTTGGACATTTACCATCACCAAGTTCACATTTACCATCACCAAGTTCACATTTACCATCAACTTTGGACATTTACCATCAACTTTGGACATATTCCATCAAACAAAAATCCTGATCTGATGTCAAGTATTCGCTGATCTGATGTCAATATAATCCTGATCTGATCTCCTTGTTAAGTATGTTTTAATTCTATTCTATGATTTCTTTTATATTCTTGATCTGATATCTATAGTCTGTTGATCTGATGTCAAGTATTCGCTGATCTGATGTCTATATAATCCTGATCTGATCTCCTTGTTAAGTATTTAATGCTATTCTATGATTTCTTTTATATTATTGATCTGATATCTATAGTCTGTTGATCTGATGTCAAGTATTCGCTGATCTGATGTCTATATAATCCTGATCTGATCTCCCTTGTTAAGTATGTTTTAATTCTACTGTATGATTTCTTTTATATTCTTGATCTGATATCTATAGTCTGTTGATCTGATGTCAAGTATTCACTGATCTGATGTCTATATAATCCTGATCTGATCTCCCTTGTTAACCAAGTTCACATTTACCATCAACTTTGGACATTTACCATCACCAAGTTCACATTTACCATCAACTTTGGACATATTCCATCAAACAAAAATCATTTATTTGATTGTTTGGGAAACTAAAAACCAGGAATCAGAGGGCAGTGTGAGTGAAAACAGTAGTATCAGTACGTATAATTAAAGCCTCAAAAGAAAAAAGTTGGCTCTAAAAAGGACCATGTTTTCTTCTTCTTCTTCGTCTTCGTCTTCGTCTTCGTGTGTCTGGAAAATGAAAATAACAGAGTAGAAAATGAAAAAAACCCCTGAAGTCTTCGTGTTCTGGAAGCGAAAATGAAAAAACAGAGGGGACAAACCCAGCTCTGGATATGGGCAAGAACCAACCTCAAAGCAGCTAAAGAATGGCCAAGCTTTGTGACGGGAACCCATTTCTCTTCTTCTGTTTCGCGACGTCCTCCACGGCGACCACCACGGCCCCGACCACCGCGTCCACCACGACCCCGACCCATTTCTCTTCTTCTGTTTCTGCAAAATCCAACGCATCCCTTAGTCTTCTCCATCAGAGCAGCTGAATAAATCTGGAAAATGTAGAGTAGAGAAATCTGGAAAATAGAAGCAAAAAAAATCATGAATGTGGGACAATTTACAAGGCAAAAAAACGGCTACAAAAAGAAGAAAGTGAAAATGAGGGTTTTGCAAACAAAAAAGAGGCGCGTAAGGGAGTATAGAAGAGGGTAGGTGGGAAACATCATTTAATAAGATGTTTTGTATACAAATTCTCCTATTAGTACCATCCTATTCGTACTCCTAGTTGTAGGAAAAAAATTGTCCATCTAACTCTTAATTATATGAGATTGAGACCTATCAGGAACATCACCCAATATGACAACTTTAAAAGGGATGTAACTTTATATACAGCAAAATCCTTCACGTCTAAGTAACCAGTGGGTTTATAAGAGATATATCGAGGACGACATTGTTGAGGAGGAAATGTAAGTGAATTAAAATGCTCAGGAGATTGATATCATAATGATTTTATTTTTATTTTTTTTTTGGTATAGAGAAAGAGGCTAATGGCTAGTTACCTACGAACTGAGTGAAGGAAAACTGAACAAGCCCGGGCTAAATCAAAGACCTCACTTTCATGCAATGCATTCCAGAATCGGAAGCTTTCGACCAAGCTCAGGCTCAAATTAGTTTACCCATGAACGGATCTAGGCTTATACTTATTTAATTTATTAATCGGGACACAAAAGATTCGATCTTTAATTAAAGCGGAATTTAAAGATTATACCTTTTGTAGCGAAGTCCCTTGCCTAAACAAAAACCAATTCTTTTATGCAAATTCCAATAGAAATCCAATCGATTCTCCAAGAACACTTCGAATATTGCGTGGGCAATAATCTATCGAAGCTTACTTGCTTAGCCCACGAAAACCCACCAGGAAATTCCTCTAATTGAACTCACAATAACCCAAAATTTGATCACAATATTTCGCTGCCCAGAATTCTTTCTTGCGCCGCAAGCTACTTACCGCCGGACAGAAATAACGCCGCCCGATCACCTAGACTCAACGCCCGCCCAGCCGTGATCTAGACAACCATCACCACGGATCACCAATAGAGATCGACGTGATGATGGTCGAATCAACGCGTGGACAGAGCACCAAGTTTTCAGCGCCGGGAATAAGAAAACCCTGGAGCAGTCCGGCGGATTTTTCCCACCAGCAGCCCGGCGAAATTCTGAGCAGCAGACCGACTATGTTAATCCAATTTCAATACAAAGATGTGATCTTTGGGCTGAGTTCAATCCTAGGAGTGAGAAATCTGGTTTGTTTTTGAGGAAGAATTCTTGAGGAAGAATTCTCTCTCTTAAACCTTCTCACTCAAAAAAGCAAGACAAATTGTCTTGCTAGAATTTCCTTAGCTTTCTTTGGTCTCAAGTTATTCTATTTATAGTAGCTCGATTGGAGACCTAATAGGCTCTCGAGTTAGGCCTTAAAATTTGACTTTCGTTGACCGCTAAGTCATCCCGACTAATCAACTCCAATCGAACCATTTAAATTAATTTATTTAATCCACTTTGTTAATTTAATTTAATCGAACCCTTAGAATTAATTAATTCAAAATCGAATTAATTTCTAAAGTCACTTTATCGATTAAATATTAATTAAACCTTTTGGATTAATTAATTTACCTTGTCGATTAGTCAAACGCATAATCGGTCGTACCACTATCGGACCAATTATGGAACTACCACTCGAAAATGACTTTACATCGTGCCATTATACTTTATTCTATCTCCCCACATTAAAGATCTAGTGCTCGTCGATTTATCAATTTACTGACAAATAAATTCATCGACTTCTTGGTTTCCGAGATTAGTACCACTCGTCCTTTTATTATACCGAACATAAAGTTCACCGGCCGGGTTTAGTATAATAACCTTACGAGCTCATCTCGGGAGCACCATCAACCCGGTCAACCAGTACGTGGATTCCTCCGACTAGCAACGACACGTAAAAAGCTAAACACCGCATACCCAACTTACCGAGGTATTGGCCTCAATTGACCTCACTCTTTGGAAAATCAAAGCACACGATATCCAACCTCACGCCCGTCCCAATCTCGGGATTGAGAGACAGAATACTAGGACCGAATTGACTACGCCGATCAGTATAAGTCAATTCTATCCAAACTGGTCGTGCTCAATATGCCCCGGGCATATCTGTGTGATTTAAACTAGTTTAGATAAACCAATTTCCAAACCACACAATAACCTATACCGATAGTATGTTCAGACTATCTCGGTTACGAGCATACTTTTTATATATCAATACTTTAACCAATAACGGTATCTACTGTGTCTGTCCACACCCCTTTATCTAGTTATATGATATAAAGGAACAAATTTATACTGAAACAAAATGATATGTCATCTGTGGATATTAGTTTTTTATACAAGCCATAGCTTTTCTGTATTCAAAACTAACAATCTCCCACTAATACTCAAAGCTATGCTAAGAAGTACAATAACTGTCCAACCCGCTATTACACTGCTGTCATAATGAAATCTCCAGAACACCTTTAAGCTCACTCACATGGCTCTCTCAAGAATCTGACTCCCATGCCCTCCACATGCCTCTCAAAGACCTTTGGGGTCAATGGCTTGGTGAAAGGATCTGCAAGGTTGTCCTCTGAAGCTATCTTGGCCACGATCACGTCTCCCCTCTTTACGATCTCTCGTATCAGGTGGTACTTGCGCTTTATGTGTTTACTCGCCTTATGGGCTCGTGGTTCCCTCGAGTTAGCAACTGCACCATTGTTATCACAATAAACTATGATAGACCTAGGCAACACAGGAACCACATCTAAGTCCATCAGGAAGCTCCTGAGCCATACAGCCTCTTTCGCTGCCTCTGAAGCAGCAACGTACTCGGCCTCCATAGTAGAGTCCGCCGCGCATTTCTGCTTGACACTCTTCCATACTATGGCTCCACCTCCTAGAGTAAACACAAACCCAGAGGTAGACTTACTCTTGTCCAAATCTCCTTGAAAGTCCGAATCTGTGTAACCCAATGGTACAAGCTCCTGTGCTCTATAAACTAGGACATAATCTCTCGTCCTGCGCAAGTACTTGAGAATACATTTTACTGCCTCCCAGTGAGCCTTCCCAGGGTTACTCTGATATCTGCTAACCATGCCAACGGTAAAGTAAATATCAGGTCTCGTGCACAACATAGCATACATGAGGCTATCCACTGCAGAAGCATAGGGTACCGCCTTCATGGCATCTATCTCCTCAGCAGTCTTAGGACACTGCTCCTTAGACAAATGCACTCCATGCCTGAAAGGTAGTGAACCCTTCTTGGAGTTCTGCATGTTAAAACGGGCCAGAATCGTGTCTATGTAGGATGCCTGAGAGAGAGTCAGAGAACGTCTCCTACGATCTCGAATAATCTTGATCCCAAGGATATGTCCAGCCTCTCCCAAATCCTTCATATCGAATTGCCTGGACAACCATGCCTTTACGTCTAACAACACCTTCTTACTGTTGCCAATAAGAAGAATGTCATCTACGTAAAGTACGAGGAACACCACCATATCACCATCACGCCTGCGATAAACACACTGTTCATCCTGAGACTGAGAGAATCCATAGGACTGGATAACCTCATCAAAACGAATGTTCCAAGATCTGGATACTTGCTTAAGTCCATAAATGGACCTCCTAAGCCTGCATACCTTGTGCTCTTGGCCCTTAGCAATGAAGCCCTCTGGTTGCTGCATAAAGATGGTCTCCTCAAGACTTCCATTAAGGAAAGCTGTCTTGACGTCCATCTACCAAATCTCATAGTCCATATGAGCAGCTATAGCCAAGAGAATCCGGATCGACTTAAGCATAGCTACCGGGGAAAAGGTCTCCTCATAATCGATCCCTTCTTTCTGAGTATACCCCTTCGCCACAAGCCTAGTCTTGAAGGTCTCAAACCTCCCGTCAGATCCTCTCTTTCGCTTGTAAACCCATTTGCACCCAATAGGCCTAAACCCATCAGGAAGGTCTACCAGCTCCCAGACTTGATTTGAGTCCATAGAACCCATCTCAGCAGTCATCGCTCTCTGCCAAGAATCTGCATCTTTATCCAGGAGAGCCTCATTGTACTTAACTGGGTCTGGTTCATGAGCGCTGAGGATAAAGTCCGAAGACTCACCCAAACCCATGTACCTCTCGGGCTGTCTCACAACCCTCCCACTACGACGAGGCGCAGCCTGTGCAAGAGCATCATCTGTGATAGTGTGTGCAGTCTCTTGTGGTGTGTCTTCCTGTACGTGTGCATCTGGAATAGTGAACTGACTTCTAAGCTCTTCCAATGCTACCTTGCTGCTTGACTTGTGATCTAAAATATAGTCCTCCTCAAGAAATCTGGCATTGGTGCTGACCACCACCTTCTGATCCTGCGGACTATAAAATAAACCACCTCTCGTTCCTTTGGGGTATCCTATGAACAGTATAACCTTGGATTTCGCCTCTAACTTGCCTGCATCTGCCTCGAGCACATGTGCTGGACAACCCCAAATCCTGAGATGTCTCAGACTAGGCTTTCGCCCACTCCACAACTCTACTGGGGTCGTAGGCACAGACTTAGATGGCACAAGGTTGAGGATAAAACATGTTGTATCCAAGGCATAACCCTAAAACGAGGTAGGCAACTCATTGTAACTCATCATCGATCTAACCATCTCCATAAGAGTTCTGTTCCTCCTCTCTGCTACACCATTTTGCTGGGGTGTGCCAGGTGCAGACAACTGGGTCTGAATACCCTCCTCTGACAAATAGGTCTTAAATTCACTAGATAGGTATTCGCCACCACGATCAGACCGCAGTGACTTGATACTCTTACCCAGATGGTTCTCTACATCTGCCTTGAATTCTCTGAACTTGCCAAAGCATTCAGACTTGTGGCGCATCAGATATGTATCCATATCTAGAGTAATCATCTGTGAAAGTCACGAAATACTCATAACCACCTCTAGCCTGAACTGACATAGGCCCACACACTTCAGAATGAATAAGCTCTAAAACCTCCTTGGCCCTATACCCCTTCGCCTTAAAAGGCCTCTTGGTCATTTTACCCTCCAAGCAGGACTCACAGGTTGAATAGCTGTCAATATCTAGCAAGTCCAAAGACCCACTCTTGACTAACCTTTGAATCCTACTAAGGTTGATGTGACCGAGTCTCAGGTGCCAAAGATAAGTCTGATTCAAAGGGGAAGACTCTTTTCTCTTATTATGATTCGGTGATGAGTTACTAGTTTCTGTGTTTTGCATAACTGGGGAGTAAGTCTTAATTAAAAACAAATTGTCAACCAATGTACCAGAACATATAAGTTTCTGGCATTTTCTAATAAAAACTGAACCATCAGAAAATACACACTTATAACCATCCATAACAAGTCTCGAAACCGAAAGCAAGTTCTTTCAAAAACTAGGTACATAAAGACAATCCTTTAAGTGTAAAATAGAGTCTGAAAAATAAAGACTAATAACTCCCACTGCAGCCACAGAAACTCTGGTAGTATCTCCAAGGTAGACCTGCAACTCTCCCTCTCTAAGCAGTCGGGTCACTTGGAACCCCTGCAAAGAATTACAAACATGATCAGTGGCTCCTGAATCCACACACCAAGTATCTGTGGGAATCGCCGCTAAACACGTCTCAGTGACTAGGGAAAATTTACACGTACCTCGAGGCTTTGGGCAGTCCTTCTTCCAATGTCCCGCTTTGTCACATCTGAAGCATTTTCCTCTCAGCTTCTGCTTCTTGGCAATGCCCGCCTTGGGTCCATGACTGGCTCCTGCTTTCTGGCCTCTCTTCCTCTTTTGTTTCCTGGCTTTGGGCCCAGCAGAGGAACCTGAGGGACCAACAGTAGCAAAGGCTTGCTTCTTCTCTGCGAAGAGGCTCTCAGCAGAAACCAATGCAGTCATGAGCTCAGAAAGTGAATACGAGAGATTCCCCATATTATAGTTCAATCGAAACTTCTCAAAACTGGGAGGCAAGCTCTGGAGGATGATATCGACCTGGGTATCCCCATCAATCTCACCTCACAATACCTCAATCTCACTGATGCAACCAATCATGTCCAGTACGTGATCCCTTACTGAAATGCCCTCAGCCATCTTAGCATTCATGAGTTTCCTCATAGCTGACTGCTTGGCTGCCCTGCCCTGATGTCCAAACATCTCCCTGAGGTTGAGCATCATATCGTAGGCTGAGGTCATCTGTTGATGCTGGTGCTGCAGTACACTTGACATGGAAGCCAAGATGTAGCACCTGGTCATCTCATCAGCCTTCTGCCACCTCGTATATGGCTCTCGCTGGGCTTAGGGGGACACTCCTCAGTAAGCACATACTTATAACCCTCAGCGGTAAGGACAATGTCCAGGTTACGTTTCCAATCAATGTAATTTAGACCGGTGAGTTTGTTTTGGTTCAGAATGACAGCTAGCGGGTTGAACAACATATCAACTGAAAATAAACAAACAAGTTTCAGTATACTTTTTTGAAAATATTGAAAAATCCTCAGAAAACAAATATAATCTTCTACCGACATCTCTCACACCGAGATTAACGCAAGTCACGATGGGTGAACGTCTACGCCAACCCACATTCGTTCGAGAAGAACCGAAGTTCATTAATTCCATTATCTGACCAATGATCTTATGATCAATGAAATTAATAGTCGATAATTTTAGCCATACACGTAGATAGCGTAACCTCGATGGGAGGGATACTATAAACAGTACACTAAGTGTATGCCATTACGTGACTTCTAAGTTTGTTACTTAGGATACTAATGCGCCTCGGATGGCGAGGGTGTCGCAACTTTCTCCAATTAAACTCACTATAGTCATCCCTTTAGAAATTCATTCCGGTGATATCTGTGATTGAAAACTCATTCGATAGGGAGGAAGGTCTAAGCCAGCACGCAAGTTTAACCACATCACCAATGAACCCGTAATGGAGGCCATGGGGCTATTAACCAACCCGCTCCCAATTAGATTTTTAATTAATTTCGATTCGCCCGGGTTTTCTCGATTTTCTACGTAATTAGGAATCACCCAAAAATTACAATTAAACCAAAACCCGCGAATTTAATTAATTTGAGGATGCAATATCTTAACTATGGATATTTGCACCCATAAAACCGTTGGAGTTTTAATATGTGAATAATTTACCTTAGTTAATTGCACATTACTTTTTTTAAAACTTTGGTTTGGTTTTCGTTCATGCAAAATAAAACGAAAATCACACAATCAACGAAAAGACATAAATACGGGAAATTAAACAAATAAAATTTCCAAACTATTATGGCCTTCTCTATCGTTGATTCCTTGACACCTCGGTGACACTTCCCGTCGTGTCGCTCCCACTCGTTATTTGGATTTCTCTCGATTCGCCCGGGTTTTCTCGGTTTACTGCGTAATTAGGAATCACCCAAAATTATGATAAACCAAAACCCGCGAATATAAGTTACCCAAAATAACGTCTTCGTCATAGTACATAAATTCCTATATACAAAGGCGTTTTTCTAGGAATTTAAAGACGACATGATTAGATCAAATCCTACTACAAGATTTTTCTAATCCTACACGGCTTCCAGCTCGTGGTTATTACTATTACAGAAATTTCCATTCAAAAATAAAACAAGCCCGGACATGTCCCGGAGTTTATGAATGAAAATTAAATTTCTACCATAATAGCCGAGAAATCAATAACCACCTGTTTAAGCATTTCGACAAAAAATAATAATGCCAAAATAGAGCCGTGTAATAAATCAAACAAGTATAAGACCGAAACCAACGCTCTGATACCAATTTGAAGGAAAATTGAACAAGCCCGGGCTAAATCGAAAACCTCACTTTCGTGCAATGCATTCCAGAATCGGAAGCTTTCGACCAAGCTCAGGCTCAAATTAGTTTACCCATGAACGGATCTAGGCTTATACTTATTTAATTTATTAATCGCGACACAAAAGATTCGATCTTTAATTAAAGCGGAATTTAAAGATTATACCTTTTGTAGCGAAGTCCCTTGCCTAAAGAAAAACCAATTCTTCTAGGTGAATTCCAATAGCAATCCAATCGATTCTCCAAGAACACTTCGCATATTGCGTGGGCAATAATCTATCGAAGCTTACTTGCTTAGCCCATGAAAACCCACCAGGAAATTCCTCTAATTGAACTCACAATAACCCAAAATCTGATCACAATATTTCGCTGCCCAGAATTTTTTTCTTGCGCCGCAAGCTACTTACCGCCGGACAGAAATAACTCCGCCCGATCACCTAGACTCAGCGCCCGCCCAGCCGTGATCTAGACAACCATCACCATGGATCACCAATAGAGATCGACGTAATGATGGTCGAATCAACGCGCGGACAGAGCACCAAGTTTTCAGTGCCGGGAATAAGAAAACCCTGGAGCAGTCCGGCGGATTTTTCCCACCAGCTGCCCGGCAAAATTCTGAGCAGCAGACCGACTATGTTAATCCAATTTCAATACAAATATGTGATCTTTGGGCTGAGTTCAATCCTAGGAGTGAGAAATCTGGTTTGTTTTTGAGGAAGAATTCTTGAAGAAGAATTCTCTCTCTTAAACCTTCTCACTCAAGAAAGCAAGACAAATTGTCTTTCTAGAATTTCCTTAGCTTTCTTTGGTCTCAAGTTATTCTATTTATAGTAGCTCGATTGGAGACCTAATGGGCTCTCGAGTTAGGCCTTAAAATTTGACTTTCGTTGACCGCTAAGTCATCCCGACTAATCAACTCCAATCGACCCATTTAAATTAATTTATTTAATCCACTTCGTTAATTTAATTTAATCGCACCCTTAGAATTAATTAATTCAAAATCAAATTAATTTCTAAATTCACTTTGTCGATTAAATATTAATTAAACCTTTTGGATTAATTAATTTATCTTGTCGATTAGTCAAACGCATAATCGCGTACCACTATCGAACCAATTATGGAACTACCGCTCGAAAACGACTTTACATCGCGCCATTATATTTTATTCTATCTCCCCACATTAAAGATCTAGTGCTCGTCGATTTATCAATTTACTGACAAATTAATTCATCGACTTCTTGTTTTCCGAGATTAGTACCACTCGTTCGTTTATTATACCAAACATAAAGTTCACCGGCCGGGTTTAGTATAATAACCTTACGAGCTCTTCTCGGGAGCACCATCAACCCGGCGAACCAGTACGTGGATTCCTCCGACTAGCAACGGCACGTAAAAAGCTAAATACCGCATATCCAACTTACCGAGATATTGGCCTCAATTGACCTCACTCTTTGGCAAATTAAAACACACGATATCCAACCCTCACGCCCATCCCAATCTCGGGATTGAGAGACAGAATACTAGGACCGAATTGACTACGCCGATTAGTATAAGTCAATTCTATCCAAACTGGTCGTGCTCAATATGCCCCAGGCATATCTGTGTGATTTAAACTAGTTTAGATAAACCAATTTCCAAACCACACAATAACCTATACCGATAGTATGTTCAGACTACCTCGGTTACGAGCATACTTTTTATATATCAATACTTTAACCAATAACGGTATCCACTGTGTCGGTCCACACCCCGTTATCTAGTTCTATGATATAAAGGAACAAATTTATACTGAAACAAAATGATATGTCATCTGTGGATATTAGTTTTTGATACAAGCCATAGCTTTTCTGTATTCAAAACTAACACTGAGGACCGTCACGCTCTTAAGATTGATATCATAATTTTTTTTATGATCAAAATTCAAACTTAATTCCTAAATTTCAAAATCATTGTGATCCATAACTTAGTCCAAAATTCTAATATCCCTTGCTAACCCTAAATTTATTTGGTCTCAAAATCTGAGTTGCACTTGTTGAAAGTCCTAATATAATGATTATATGTTTCATTATTTATTTATTGAGTAATGTATCTACCATGAATGATAAACTTCTATTTAGGCATGTACTCAATTATAAATATACTCTAAACAAATTGTAGATTTAACATGTATATTCCTTTAAAATATGGATTTATATAAGTTTTGTATAGGTCTACTCATGTTCACTTTAAAGATCATTTCCTAGATATGCAAATCTTTATTTCGTGATGTCATGACCAAAGTTAAAATGTCTTGTACTAAGTCCCTTTAGTAATGTAATTTGTATATCACACCTTCAAATACTTCCACTTGAAAATTTTCGTCCAAGTCTTATGTTCACTAATTAAATCTCAAGTTATGACCTAAGCTCCAAAATTTTGTTCTAATCCTCAAATTGCTTCTTTACTTATTAAATCCATAGTCGCAATTTATATACTCCTTTATTGCAATTATGATCTCAATCTCAGCCTTTTAATTTAAAATTTTCTCTCCAAAGTTATGGATCCTATTTACACCGACATCAGATTTTATCTTTAAAGTTTTGATTATTATATTAAGTTTGTTCTTAGAATCGGCGAAATTGTATTCGCAAGTAATATTAACTAATTCGTATTTCCTTTAGGTGATTAAAATTCATAGTTAATTACTAAATGTTTTGCTATTTGTAGCTAAATTCTATAATTCCTTGTTCAGTGATTCCAAATCTAAGACATGATTGAGTGTCAAGCAAAACTATTATGACTAAAAGTTTTCATTAAACATTTGATCTTGAAATTAGAGTAATTTATCACTAATATTTATAAATCATCCAAACTAGACAAGCAACCTGTGTTTTGGTACAATTGTGCACAATCTACCTATTCTAAGGTTCTGGCAATCCATTTATTTGCCTATGAGGTTGAGAGGATTTTTACTTATGCCAACTATACTATAGAAATATTGATACAACAATAATCCAATTATGGGTATATCGTAGCTTATTTCTTTCTAAGTTAACTCCATTGTGAATAGAATACTGATGTCAATAGTTAAAATAGTGTATGGATATCGTTATGAAGGTTATAAATATCATTTTCATAACTGACTATAAAAAAATATTTCAATTAATCCTTGCCGTAAGAGTTTTAAGTAAGTGAGAAAGTACTTAAAATAATAATAATACAAGGATGTGATTTGTGTTCTTACACAAGATTCAAAACAAAAACTAATAACATAATAAGGACAAAAAATTTTTTTTTTTTTTATCCTCATGGAAACCACGGGAGGTAGAATAAAATAGAAGTATAGATGTAGTTTTTTTAAAAAAATAAATAAACCATAAGAATAATAATAATAATAATAATAATAATTTTGGAAACTAAAATATCAAGCTAATAATTGATTTTGGAATTTTAACTATATCAATAAATAAAAATCGAATTAACAGAATTACATATATAAAATATTGGTATGAACATAGACATAAATTTTAAAATAGAATTAATAACTCATTGATGGTGACATAGTAATTTTTTTTAAAATCATATATATTCAAAATAATAAATCAAGCCATTAGAAAAATTACTGACCTTGGTCGTTTTGAAAAAAAAATTAATTATAGAAAGTTATATACATAGTTTATAAAATCTATAGTAAAGTAGTATGCAGTAAAAGTTTTTTTTTTAATTAAGAATTATAAATTTATATTAGAAACTTAAAAAAATGAAAGATAATCAAGAGAGTTGTCAATTCATGTTACAAGTCGAGATTCAAGTTTAACTTCAAAATACCCATCTCGTCCGTCACTATTCCCAATCCAAATATAAGCAAACGTCACAATTTAAACTCTAACCGCTTCATAATTTTTATTGTCATTAAATCCTTTTCTTAAATTTATTCGTTCCCTCCCTTATTGCCATTAAATTCTTTCCTTAATTTATTTTTAGTTGAAACTATATTGGCTTAGATATATTATTTACTATCAATAAATCAAGACTATAGATATACCAATTGCATCTCTGTAATTTGGTATCAGAGCCTGGATTTATGAATTTACTTCACTTTTATTCTAACCATGATTATTCCTTTTCTAATAAATTTAGGAAAAGGTAAACAGATTATTAAAAATAGTCTGAAACAGGAATTTGATATCCCTGAAAATCTAGAAGACCTTAATAGGTGGACAATTCCCAGAATTGATGTTAAAACTGTATATCAGTTAGGAACTTTTGAACGTTAGGTTTCAAACAGATTATAAAAACAACAGAAGAATCAGTTTCTTTAGATAATGAAGAAATTGAAATAAAATTAATACAGTCAGATGATATTAATAGATATACTGATTTATATAGATTTATACATATTGGTTTAGTGCAGATTGCCTTTAAACCATTAACCTTAGAAGATTTACCTGAAAGTTTCATAGCATGTTTAAGGGATGCTAGAAATTTAAATTGGAACAATCTTTAATGGGTATCATACAATCGAGTTTAGCTCATGGCCCTGTTTATTTTAATGTTTATCCGAACTTATCTCTATCATTAAGTGATGATAATATATTAAATGCTTTAACATTAAATGTTAAAACACATGGATATAATTATATGCCTGGTTCTGAATTAATATGTGTATGTTATAGAATTTATTATAAACCTTTGAAAACATTGAATCCTAATTGTAGGTTAATAGATAAAAAGATAGATGAAACAATACTAATAGAAACTAATTTTAATAAATCAAAAATTATAAAACGGAGAACTATTAAATGGAATGAAATACCTATTCCAGAACATTGGACAATGAAAGAGTCAGTCATAAACAACCTCAAATTAATAGTGACATAGATTATATTGAACAGACTCCTGAAGGAAAGATTAAAATAAAAATGCAAAATAATCCATTTTTATTAGATAATAGATCTAAATTATCAAGATCATACTCTTCACATTTTATATCACCTTTAGATGATAATGTTTCAGTTATACCTAGACATTCTGTGTCTCAACCTTATAGAGTTTCTACTTTTCAGGTTAGTGACGATACTGAGAGTAATTATGTTGATAGATTAGTTAAAAACAAACATAATATTGTTAAAGGTGTTTATAATACAGAAAAAGACGAAGAAATAACTGAGTCTAAAATGGCCTTTCCCATATGAATAAAATAGATTTTAGTCCTGGATCTTTAGCCAGAAATCAGGTTAAAGAAGAATTTAATAGGGACAGATGGAAACCATTTAGAACATGGTTTTTTAATAATTTCTCTTTAAATGAACAGAAAAATATTTCTGATCAGTTTTATGCATTTCTATCACAGCATAATATTTTATTTCCTTTTGTACCATGGTTTATTTCTAATTATATTGAACCATGTATTTGTGTTTTAGAATGAGATTATAAACTCTTGAATGGTAATACTTTGAAGGACATATTTCCTCCTCAGCAACCTTTTAAATTGGAAAAAGAAAATCATGTATTAAATTTCTCTGCATTTGCTAAATTATTTGATAATGATACATTAGTCATAACTGTTAAACAAATAAATAAAATTATAGAACAGAATAATTATACAAACATTTATTTAAATGTTTTAGGTGAACAAATTATATCTTTACATCATAGACTAGATCATATAATAAATAGAATACAGAAAACTCATTCTGAAGAATCATCTTCTGCGGAGCAAGTTATAGTAACTCCAACTCTTCAACCTCCTCCTGAAATAAAAGATTTCAAGTTAAAATCTATATTAGAATTAGAAAGATTACTTGATGAAAAATTTAAAGGATTAAAAACTAATACATTAGAAGAAGAATTAGAAAAATAGTTTAAAGACACATCACATAATAATGATGAAATTAATAAAGTATGAAAGTTTGCTGATCACCCTAATTAAAGATTACCTACTCAAATTACAGAGAGACCCTCAGCATGATAATTAAAGAAGCAAAGACACGTAGGATCTTACAGAATTAATCAAACAGAACTACAAATTTATCAAAGCAATCCGGGCTCTACGCCTAACGCCTTAACAACAATAACGGCTAACGGCAACACCCTTCTTTTCTAAATTTATAGTCTGTCTAATAATTCTAACCCATTCTTTAATTCCATATTATCATACTGAGAATTTCTCAATAACAAGGATCTAAAGTATGAATTTACATAATTACTCAACTTTTATTCTAACCATAAGGCTTTTAGCCTTGCATCATATATAAAATAAAAATAAATACAAACTTACTTGATTGATGACACCAGAATAATAATTTATATAAGAAATCTCACAAAGCTGCTAATAATAAAGCTGCTAAGAAAACCTCCGCTGGAGTAATATATTAACGGAAAGAAACATACAAAGAAAGAAAGATACAGAGAGAGTTGTGTACAAGAGAGAGAAGAGAAAAGGAGCAAAAGAGGTCTGCCTAAAACTGAAAACTTAGTAGGCTATTTATACTAGTTTTATGCTAATTATTACGGACTTCAAATCTTATTTTTCAAGTCCATACAATTATAAGCCTCTAATGAGTCATTGCTTACATATTATAGCACTATCTATTACATCATTGCTTAAATAAGCACGCATTATCACCCATCTTTAGCATCTTTAAGTCTGCAGCATCTTCCTTTAAGTCTTTACTTCTTTGTCTTGCTTTGTCTTCTTCCTTTATGTCCTTGTCATCGTATAACTTTAGCTTTTCCTTTATTTTTGGCCTTTTCAGCATTTAGGCCATCTATCAATTCCTTTAATTGTGCATTCATAAAATCTTCATCAAAGGGATCAATATCATTAGGATCCTGCGCAAATTCGTCCATGTCTTTAGGGTCTTGATATTCACCCGCCAAACTATGAGCTCCAGAAGAGGATGCCATGGAAACATCTGATTTATTATCCTCATTTTTCTGCAAATGTTTTTTGAGCTCATCCATATAAGCTTTAATAAGATCTTGCTGAGAAATGTTATCTTTTTGTAATTTCATCTTCATCAAAATATGAGTGAAAGGATCAATTTCCTGAGAACTTGAAGTTTCTCTATGCTGACTATAATGCTGGACTCTTTCTTGAATAGCCATAAGAGTCTCCTGCCCATAAGGCTTATTAGTATCAGGATCAAGCTTTTGCATTTTATCCCAAAATCTCGTATAAATGGTCTTCATGATGCATGGTAAATTTTCCTCAGTATAACTGAGTTCAGGGATCCATCTCCAAATCCAAGGAATGGAGAATTCTATAAAAAACCACATATTAGCAATGGTTTCATTGCATCTATTAGATGCTACTGATTTGGATATTTTGGGTGAAACTTTTACCCAATCTCCATATGAGGAGAGAAAATCTTTAGGAAGAATACTTTTAACTGGTCCATGTTGGTACCACCACTTTATGAACCAATTTGGGATGGGATCATTATAAATGTTTCCACAGATTTTAATAAACCAAGAATGTTTCTTATTATTATTTTCATATAAGAAAATCTGAGTATGGGCTTCAATATAATCCCAGTAATTATATTTATATTTCACTTGGGTTTCAGGAATTATAAATTCCCTATCATTCAAAGTTGATAACCCCCATTCTTATGCTGTTATAATCTTTTTTATAATGATCTTACTAAAATTGTAAATTTTACTACCCTGATAAGGGTAAAAATGTTTAATGTCACAAGTACCAGAAACTTTCAAAATAGTTTCATAGTACATGTGTGGCTTATAAGCTCCATTAGCATGAATATAAATTCCATTATTAGGAGACCCTGTATTCAGATATCTTTTGATCAATTCCCATGGATCTTTTCCCCATTGAAGATCCTTATCTTCTATGAGAAATAAAAGTTCCTTTTTATTATGAACTTTGTAATTTGTAATATGATCCTCGGCAACAGCAATTTCCACATATGATGCGGACGTGTTTTCTGTAGAAGAGGAGGATTCCGCCTTTTCTTGTTCAAGAAATTTTTGGAATTTATTAAATAAGACCGGATTATGAGAAAGGTCTGCAATATTATCTGAGTATAGGGTCTTATTACCCATTTGAGAAAGGATATGCCTTCCTCGACCTCTGCCATGCATTCCAGTAGCACGAGAGGGATATCCCCTGCCTCGGCCTCTATTAGTATCACGTGGTATCATCCTGTATAAATTCACGAGAGAGAAAATCAGGAAGATTATTATCTGTCCCCTTTTTATAAACAATATCAAAATCAAATGGAGCTAAATTAGCTTGCCATCTAGCATACATTTGCTTAGAGACATCATGTTTAAAATCTTTATTAAACATATATTTTGCTGCTTGACAATCAGTTCTGATTATAAATCTCTGATTGTATAAATCATCTTGAAATTTCAAAACACATTTCAATATAGCTAATATTTCCTTAGCTACTGTGGCATAATTTTTCTGACTATTAGTCCATTTTCCTGAATGATATCGAACTAATTTTTCTGTCTTATCATCAGGACATATTTGTTTTAATATTCCTCCGTATCCTATGTCAGAGGCATCTGTTTCAACAATTTTAACCCAATTGGGATTAGCTAATATAAGACATGGTAAAGATGTAACTTTTTCTTTAATTTTCTGGACTGTATTAGTATGTTCATTAGTCCAGGGTTTAGGTTTATCTTTTAGTCTATCATATAAAATGGCAGTATCATATGCTAAGTTCTTATAATAAGGAAGAATATAATTCAAACTTCCCAAAAACCTTTGTAATTGTGTTTTATATTTTATTTCATCAGGAAATTTAGAATCAAAATCTATACTTCTATCTATGGGAATTATTTTTCCTTTTTCAATATTATGCCCTAAAAATCTAATATTAGTTTGAAATAAGACCATTTTAGATTGTGATATAACAAATCCATTAGTTTTTATAAGCTTCTTAAAGATATCTAAATGATTGAAATGTGATTGAATATCTTTAGAAAATACTAAAATATCATCAATAAAAACAATAATAAAATTGCTATAAGGAATAAAAACATCATTCATAATTTGCTGGAATTCAGACGGTGCATTTTTTAATCCAAAAGGCATAACTTTCCATTCATAATGTACTATTGGAACATTAAAAGTTATATTGATCTGATTCTTTTATTTGAATCTGCAAGTATCCTGATTTTAAATCAAACTTAGAAAATATTAATGCATCATATAACCTATCTAATAAATCCTTTTTATTAGGAATAGGATGTCTTATCCATTTTAAGACTTTATTCAGAGGTTTATAATTTATAACTAACCTAGGTCTTCCTCTTTCAATTTCACTATGCTTATTTATATAAAATCCTGTACATGACCAGGGTGATTCAGACTGTTTTATTAAGCCTTTTTCTAATAACATACTTATTTCTTGTTTACATAACTCTAAATATTCAGAGTTCATTTGACACGGTCTTGCCTTTGTCTTAATCATAATTTTTTTCATCAAAATCGTCCTCATAAGGAAGACTTATAATATGCTTCTTTCTATCCCAAAAAGCATTAGGATGTTCATTACAAATTTTATTAGAAAAAGGTATTATAAACACTTTTTATTTTTTCTTGTAATTTAAGATTATTCTGCAAAGTGTCTTTAATAGAAAAAGAGTTAATTTCAAATTTTAAAAAAATAATTTGATTATTTTTTCTATTAATTAAATCTTTTAATTCATTTATAAATCTAGTATTAGGTTCAGTTATAAACTGAAAACTTACATTTTTCTTATTATAAGTACCTGTAATCTTATCAGTATTAATATACGTGATAGGAAATATCTTTTTTATAAAAGAAGTGCCTAATATTAATTGACTAGTAATATTTTTGGCTATTAAAAAACTTTTTGGAATACATATGCTATTATTGCAAATATAACCTTTAGATAATTTATAATTTATAGCTAAGGCTTTACCACCTGCATGTCTTACTATATGAGTAGATTTGTCAAAATATCTAGTAGGAACTATTCCTTCTTGTATAACACATACATCTGCGCCACTATCAAAAAGAGCAACTAATTCAATAGTAAAAGAGTTATCTATTAATAATTTTATCTTAACATAAAATTTAAAAGAAGTGATTAAATTTAATGATCCTAGAAAATTTTCATTTCCTGTATCTTCTATTAACATATCATAATCTAATTTAATATGATCTTTCTTTTCTAAATAAGATACTCTTTCATCTAACGTCTCATTTAACTTTTTTAAGATTTTTATCTCTCCTTTAAGATTATTAATCTCTTTTCCTAAATCTTCTATTGTTGTAGGAAATCTTTCTATAGTACTGTGTTTATTTTTTAATATTTTATAGACTTCAGACATAGTATAAGGATTCTGATTTTCTTCTAATTTGTTATTAATCTGACTAGTTTCTGGAATATCATCCATCTGTTCTATTATTCTAGATCTCAATTCCTGATCTTTTATGGATTTGAGGAATTCTAAAATATTATGATTTGTTATTACATTAACATCTAAGTCTAAGTCTTGAAATTGTGATAAAATTTTATAATACTCTTCATTTTCACTATTAGTGTCTTTTTTTTCTATATTATTACAATTACATTCCTGTTCACCTTCTGAACTGTTTATTTCTTCATTGTCAGATATTTCTGACTCATACTCAGAATCTGTAGTTACTATCTGAAGTAATTCTTCTTTAATTTCCTTATCTATCTCTAGACTATTAATTTTCTTTTTCATTTTACATTTATTAGCAAAATGCCCTTTTTGTTTACACTTATAGCATGTAATATTATTCATGTCTTTCTTGTTACGTCTTTCTAGTTTTCTATATTCTTTTTTATTCTTTTTATCTTGAGAATATTTTCTTTTTTTATATTTATATCTAGGATAAGTCCTATAATTCTTTTCCTGTATTATTTTCTTTTCCTTAGATGGTATATTCATTCCAAATTGACTACAAAACTGTCCTAATTGACGTTTTTCATTTAATCTTTGATTTTTAATTTATTGATTTAGTTTAATTTCATTAAATAAGGTCAAACCTTCTATTATGCAAATTCCTATTAATTTCCCATAAGTATAAATTTCATAGGGTATATTCATCCTATCTTTCCTTAAAATTTTTTTAATTCTTTCTACAAATAGGTGTGGTAGTCCATCTATAAATTTAGACTTCCAATGATTACTATTACTATCATTTAATTCCATAACTCTATTAAGAAAAGCATCTTTATACCACCTAAAATCTGAAAGTGTCTTACATCGCAGGTTTTGTAATAAGGTACGAATATTTTCAGCATTATCTGAAATCTTACCTGTAAAATGTTCTAGGATAGTTACTATTAAGGTATAAACCACATTTTCAATCGGCTGAGAGGTTGATTCCTCCATTTTAACTGTTTTAAATATTTCATCTTTATTTTGTGGGGTCAAATAATTATCCCACCAACCTTTAAGTTGACCAGTAAAACCTGAAACTATCATTTTAGCGATACCTACATCAGTATTACCATTGGTTTAACAAATGCTACTATACATAAGCATTCTATGGGCTTGATTATAAATCTGTTTTTCAGTATACCCGTCTATATTCCATTCATATATGCATTTACCATTATAACTGTTATTAAGTACATATTCTTGTTCTTCATGTAAAATGTCCATTGGAGAGGGTCTATTATAGTAATATAGTCTCTGAGTTGGTTTATAAGCAAATTTTTTATCAGTAAATTTGCCTATCTTATTTATTTCATCATTATTATTATTAGCTGTATCTTTTAGCTGTGATTCAAATGCTTCTAATTCTTCTTCTAATGTATTAATTTTCAATCCTTTAAATTTTTCATCAAGCAATTTTTCTAATTCTGAAATAGATTTTAACTTGAAATCTTTTATTTCAGGCGGTGGTTGAAGTGTTGGAGTCACTATTACCTGTTCCTTAGAAGAGGATTCGTCAGGAGAAAACTTCTGTAATCTATGTAATATTTGATCTAATCTATGATGTAAAGATATAATCTGTTCGCCTAAAACATTCAAATAAATATTTGTATAATTATTCTGTTCTATAATTTTATTCATCTGTTTAACAGTAATTACCAATGTATCATTATCAAATAATTTAACAAAAGCAGAGAAATTTAATACATGATTCTCCTTTTCTAATTTAAAAGGTTGTTGAGGAGGAAATATTTCCTTCAAAGTATGACCATTTAGAAGTTTATAATCTCTTTCTAAAACACAAATACATGATTCAATATAATTTGAAATAAACCATGGAACAAAAGGAAATAAAATATTATGTTGCGATAGAAAAACATAAAACTGATCAGAAATATTATTCTGTTCATTTAAAGAGAAATTAGAAAAAAACCATGTTCTAAATGATTTCCATCTGTCTTTATTAAATTCTTCTTTAACCTGATTTCTGGCTAAAGATCCAGGACTGAAATCTATTTTATTCATATGGGAAAAGTCATTTCAGACTCAGTTATTTCTTCGTCTTTATCTGTATTATAAATACCTTTAACAATATTATGTTTATTTTTAACTAGTCTATCAACATAATTATCAGTATCGTCACTAACCTGAGAGGTAGAAACTCTATAAGGTTGTGAAACAGAATGTCTAGGTATCACAGATATATCATCTTTGCTATCTAGCGGTGATATAAAATGAGAAGAGTATGATCTGGATAAGTTAGATCTATTATCTAATAAAAATGGATTATTCTGCATTTTTATGTTAATTTTTCCTTCAAGAGTCTATTCAATATAATCAATGTCACTATTAATTTGTGGCTGTTTATTACTGACTCTTTCTATTGTCCATTGTTATGGAATAGGTATTTCATTCCATTTAATAGTTCTTCTTTTTATAATTTTAGATTTATTAAAATTAGTTTCTATCAATATTGTTTCATCTATTTTTTTATCTACTAATCTACAATTAGGATTCAACGTTTTTAAAGGTTTATAATAAATTCTATAACAGACACATATTAATTCAAAACCAGGCATATAGTTATATCCATGGGTTTTAACATTTAATGTTAAGGCATTTAATATATTATCATCACTTAATGATAAAGATAAATTCGGATAAACATTAAAATAAACAGGGCCATGAGCTAAACTTGATTGTATAGTTCCCATTAAAGATTGTTTCCAATTTAAATTTCTAGCATCTCTTAAACATGCTATAAAACTTTCAGGTAAACCTTCTAAGGTTAAGGGTTTAAAGGCAATATGTACTAAACCAATATGTATAAATCTGTATAAATCAGTATATCTATTAATATCATCTGACTGTATTAATTTTATTTCAATTTCTTCATTATCTAAAGAAACTAATTCTTCGGTTGTTTTTATAATCTGTTTGAAACCTAATTTTTCAAAGGTTCCTAACTGATATACAGTTTTAACATCAATTCTAGGAATTGTCCACCTATTAAGATCTTCTAGATTTGCAGGGATATCAAATTCCTGTTTCAGACTATTTTTAATAATCTGTTTACCTTTACCTAAATTCATGAGCAAAGGAGTAAACTGGTTAGAATAAAAGTAAGTAAATTCATAAATTCAGGCTCTGATACCAAAATGCGGTTTATACCTTAATAGTAACTATCCTAGAACATTTTACAGGTAGGATTTCAAATAATGCTAAAAATATTCGTACCTTATTACAAAACCTGCGATGTAAGACACTTTCAGATTTTAGGTGGTATAAAGATGCTTTTCTTAATAGAGTTATGGAATTAAATGATAGTAATAGTAATCATTGAAAGTCTAAATTTATAGATGGACTACCACACCTATTTGCAGAAAGAATTAAAAAAAATTTAAGGAAAGATAGGATGAATATACCCTATGAAATTTATACTTATGGGAAATTAATAGGAATTTGCATACAAGAAGGTTTGGCCTTATGTAATGAAATTAAACGAAATCAACAAATTAAAAATCAAAGATTAAATGAAAAACATCAATTAGGACAGTTTTGTAGTCAATTTGGAATGAATATACCATCTAAGGAAAAGAAAATAATACAGGAAAAGAATTATAGGACTTATCCTAGATATAAATATAAAAAAAGAAAATATTCTCAAGATAAAAAGAATAAAAAAGAATATAGAAAACTAGAAAGACGTAACAAGAAAGACATGAATAATAATACATGCTATAAGTGTAAACAAAAAGGATATTTTGCTAATAAATGTAAAATGAAAAAGAAAATTAATAGTCTAGAGATAGATAAGGAAATTAAAGAAGAATTACTTCAGATAGTAACTACAGATTCTGAGTATGAGTCAGAAATATCTGACCATGAAGAAATAAACAGTTCAGAAGGTGAACAGGAATGTAATTGTAATAATATAGAACAAAAAGACACTAATAGTGAAAATGAAGAATATTATAAAATTTTATCACAATTTCAAGACTTAGACTTAGATGTTAATGTAATAACAAATCATAATATTTTAGAATTCCTCAAATCCATAAAAGATCAGGAATTGAGATCTAGAATAATAGAACAGATGGATGATATTCCAGAAACTAGTCAGATTAATAACAAATTAGAAGAAAATCAGAATCCTTATACTATGTCTGAAGTCTATAAAATATTAAAAAATAAACACAGTACTATAGAAAGATTTCTTACAACAATAGAAGATTTAGGAAAAGAGATTAATAATCTTAAAGGAGAGATAAAAATCTTAAAAAAGTTAAATGAGACGTTAAATGAAAGAGTATCTTATTTAGAAAAGAAAGATCATATTAAATTAGATTATGATATGTTAATAGAAGATACAGGAAATGAAAATTTCCTAGGATCATTAAATTTAATCACTTCTTTTAAATTTCATGTTAAGATAAAATTATTAATAGATAACTCTTTTAATATTGAATTAGTTGCTCTTTTTGATAGTGGCGCAGATGTAAGTGTTATACAAGAAGGAATAGTTCATACTAGATATTTTGACAAATCTACTCATATAGTAAGACATGCAGGTGGTAAAGCCTTCGATATAAATTATAAATTATCTAAAGGTTATATTTGCAATAATAGCATATTTATTCCAGAAAGTTTTTTAATAGCCAAAAATATTACTAGTCAATTAATATTAGGCACTTCTTTTATAAAAAAGATATTTCCTATCACGTATATTAATACTGATAAGATTACAGGTACTTATAATAAGAAAAATGTAAGTTTTCAGTTTATAACTGAACCTAATACTAGATTTATAAATGAATTAAAAGATTTAATTAATAGAAAAAATAATCAAATTAATTTTTTAAAATTTGAAATTAACTCTTTTTCTATTAAAGACACTTTGCAGAATAATCTTAAATTACAAGAAAAAATAAAAAGTGTTTATAATACCTTTTCTAATGAAATTTGTAATGAACATCCTAATGCTTTTTGGGATAGAAAGAAGCATATTATAAGTCTTCCTTATGAGGACGATTTTGATGAAAAAATTATGATTAAGACAAAGGCAAGACCGTGTCAAAAGAACTCTGAATATTTAGAGTTATGTAAACAAGAAATAAGTATGTTATTAGAAAAAGGCTTAGTAAAACAGTCTGAATCACCCTGGTCATGTACAGGATTTTATGTAAATAAGCATAGTGAAATTGAAAGACGAAGAACTAGGTTAGTTATAAATTATAAACCTCTGAATAAAGTCTTAAAATGGATAAGACATCCTATTCCTAATAAAAATGATTTATTAGATAGGTTATATGATGCATTAATATTTTCTAAGTTTGATTTAAAATCAGGATACTGGCAGATTCAAATAAAAGAATCAGATCAATATAAAACAGCTTTTAATGTTCCAATAGGACATTATGAATGGAAAGTTATGCCTTTTGGATTAAAAAATGCACCGTCTGAATTCCAGAAAATTATGAATGATGTTTTTATTCCTTATAGTAATTTTATTATTGTTTATATTGATGATATTTTAGTATTTTCTAAAGATATTCAATCACATTTCAATCATTTAGATATCTTTAAGAAGCTTATAAAAACTAATGGATTTGTTATATCACAATCTAAAATGGTCTTATTTCAGACTAATATTAGATTTTTAGGGCATAATATTGAAAAAGGAAAAATAATTCCCATAGATAGAAGTATAGATTTTGCTTCTAAATTTCCTGATGAAATAAAAGATAAAACACAATTACAAAGGTTTTTGGGAAGTTTGAATTATATTCTACCTTATTATAAGAACTTAGCATATGATACTGCCATTTTATATGATAGACTAAAAGATAAACCTAAACCCTGGACTAATGAACATACTAATACAGTCCAGAAAATTAAAGAAAAAGTTACATCTTTACCATGTCTTATATTAGCTAATCCCAATTGGGTTAAAATTGTTGAAACAGATGCCTCTGACATAGGATACAGAGGAATATTAAAACAAATATGTCCTGATGATAAGACAGAAAAATTAGTTCGATATCGTTCAGGAAAATGGACTAATAGTCAAAAAAATTATGCCACAGTAGCTAAGGAAATATTAGCTATATTGAAATGTGTTTTGAAATTTCAAGATGATTTATACAATCAGAGATTTATAATCAGAACTGATTGTCAAGCAGCAAAATATATGTTTAATAAAGATTTTAAACATGATGTCTCTAAGCAAATGTATGCTAGATGGCAAGCTAATTTAGCTCCATTTGATTTTGATATTGTTTATAAAAAGGGGACAGATAATAATCTTCCTGATTTTCTCTCTCGTGAATTTATACAGGATGATACCACGTGATACTAATAGAGGCCGAGGCAGGGGATATCCCTCTTGTGCTACTGGAATGCATGGCAGAGGTCGAGGAAGGCATATCCTTTCTCAAATGGGTAATAAGACCCTATACTCAGATAATATTGCAGACCTTTCTCATAATCCGGTCTTATTTAATAAATTCCAAAAATTTCTTGAACAAGAAAAGGCGGAATCCTCCTCTTCTACAGAAAACACGTCCGCATCATATGTGGAAATTGCTGTTGCCGAGGATCATATTACAAATTACAAAGTTCATAATAAAAAGGAACTTTTATTTCTCATAGAAGATAAGGATCTTCAATGGGGAAAAGATCCATAGGAATTGATCAAAAGATATCTGAATACAGGGTCTCCTAATAATGGAATTTATATTCATGCTAATGGAGCTTATAAGCCACGCATGTACTATGAAACTATTTTGAAAGTTTCTGGTACTTGTGACATTAAACATTTTTACCCTTATCAGGGTAGTAAAATTTACAATTTTAGTAAGATCATTATAAAAAAGATTATAACAGCAGAAGAATGGGGGTTATCAACTTTGAATGATAGGGAATTTATAATTCCTGAAACCCAAGTGAAATATAAATATAATTACTGGGATTATATTGAAGCCCATACTCAGATTTTCTTATATGAAATAATAATAAGAAACATTCTTGGTTTATTAAAATCTGTGGAAACATTTATAATGATCCCATCCCAAATTGGTTCATAAAGTGGTGGTACCAACATGGACCAGTTAAAAGTATTCTTCCTAAAGATTTTCTCTCCTCATATGGAGATTGGGTAAAAGTTTCACCCAAAATATCCGAATCAGTAGCATCTAATAGATGCAATGAAACCATTGCTAATATGTGGTTTTTTATAGAATTCTCCATTCCCTGGATTTGGAGATGGATCCCTGAACTCAGTTATACTGAGGAAAATTTGCCATGCATCATGAAGACCATTTATACGAGATTCTGGGATAAAATGCAAAAGCTTTATCTTGATACTAATAAGCCTTATGGGCAGGAGACTCTTATGGCTATTCAAGAAAGAGTCCAGCATTATAGTCAGCATAGAGAAACTTCAAGTTCTCAGGAAATTGATCCTTTCACTCATATTTCGATGAAGATGAAATTGCAAAAAGATAATATTTCTCAGCAAGATCTTATTAAGGCTTATATGGATGAGCTCAAAAAACATTTGCAGAAAAATGAGGATAATAAATCAGATGTTTCCATGGCATCCTCTTCTGGAGCTCATAGTTTGGCGGGTGAATATCAAGACCCTAAAGACATGGATGAATTTGCGCAGGATCCTAATGATATTGATCCCTTTGATGAAGATTTTATGAATGCACAATTAAAGGAATTGATAGATGGCCTAAATGCTAAAAAGGCCAAAAATAAAGGAAAAGCTAAAGTTATATGATGACAAGGACATAAAGGAAGAAGACAAAGCAAGACAAAGAAGAGAAGACTTAAAGGAAGATGGTGCAGACTTAAAGATGCTAAAGATGGGTGATAATGCGTGCTTATTTAAGCAATGATGTAATAGATAGTGCTATAATATGTAAGCAATGACCTCATTAGAGGAATAAGATTTGAAGTCCGTAATAGTTAGCATCAAACTAGTATAAATAGCCTACTAAGTTTTCAGTTTTAGGCAGACCTCTTTTGCTCCTTCTCTTCTCTCTCTTGTACACAACTCTCTTTGTATCTTTCTTTCTTTGTATATTTCTTTCCGTTAATATATTACTCCAGCGGAGGTTTTCTTAGCAGCTTTATTATTAGCAGCTTTGTGGGATTTCTTATATAAATTATTATTCTGGTGTCATCAATCAAGTAAGTTTGTATTTATTTTTATTTTTTATATGATGCAAGGCTAAAAGCCTTATGGTTAGAATAAAAGTTGAGTAATTATGTAAATTCATACTTTAGATCCTTGTTATTCAGAAATTCTCAGTATGATAATATGGAATTAAAGAATGGGTTAGAATTATTAGACAGACTATAAATTTAGAAAAGAAGGGTGTTGCCGTTAGCCGTTATTGTTGTTAAGGCGTTAGGCGTAGAGCCCGGATTGCTTTGATAAATTTGTAGTTCTGTTTGATTAATTTTGTAAGATCCTACGTGTCTTTGCTTCTTTAATTATCATGCTGAGGGTCTCTCTGTAATTTGGTATCAAAGCCTAGATTTATGAATTTACTTACTTTTATTCTAACCAGTTTACTCCTTTGCTCATGAATTTAGGTAAAGGTAAACAGATTATTAAAAATAGTCTGAAACAGGAATTTGATATCCCTGCAAATCTAGAAGATCTTAATAGGTGGACAATTCCTAGAATTGATGTTAAAACTGTATATCAGTTAGGAACCTTTGAAAAATTAGGTTTCAAACAGATTATAAAAACAACCGAAGAATCAGTTTCTTCAGATAATGAAGAAATTAAAATAAAATTAATACATTCAGATGATATTAATAGATATACTGATTTATACAGATTTATACATATTGGTTTAGTACGGATTGCCTTTAAACCCTTAACCTTAGAAGGTTTACCTGAAAGTTTTATAGCATGCTTAAGAGATGCTAGAAATTTAAATTGGAAACAATCTTTAATGGGAATTATACAATCAAGTTTAGCTCATGGCCCTGTTTATTTTAATGTTTATCCGAATTTATCTTTATCATTAAGTGATGATAATATATTAAATGCCTTAACGTTAAATGTTAAAACCCATGGATATAACTATATGCCTGGTTCTGAATTAATATGTGTCTGTTATAGAATTTATTATAAACCTTTAAAAACGTTGAATCCTAATTGTAGATTAGTAGATAAAAAAATAGATGAAACAATATTGATAGAAACTAATTTTAATAAATCTAAAATTATAAAAAGAAGAACTATTAAATGGAATGAAATACCTATTCCAGAACAATGGACAATAGAAAGAGTCAGTAATAAACAGCCACAAATTAATAGTGACATTGATTATATTGAACAGACTCCTGAAGGAAAAATTAACATAAAAATGCAGAATAATCCATTTTTATTAGATAATAGATCTAACTTATCCAGATCATACTCTTCTCATTTTATATCACCGCTAGATAGCAAAGATGATATATCTGTGATACCTAGACATTCTGTTTCACAACCTTATAGAGTTTCTACCTCTCAGGTTAGTGACGATACTGATAATTATGTTGATAGACTAGTTAAAAATAAACATAATATTGTTAAAGGTATTTATAATACAGATAAAGACGAAGAAATAACTGAGTCTGAAATGGCTTTTCCCATATGAATAAAATAGATTTCAGTCCTGGATCTTTAGCCAGAAATTAGGTTAAAGAAGAATTTAATAAAGACAGATGGAAATCATTTAGAACATGGTTTTTTTCTAATTTCTCTTTCATGAACAGAATAATATTTCTGATCAGTTTTATGCTTTTCTATCGCAACATAATATTTTATTTCCTTTCGTTCCATAGTTTATTTCAAATTATATTGAACCATGTATTTGTGTTTTAGAAAGAGATTATAAACTTCTAAATGGTCATACTTTGAAGGAAATATTTCCTCCTCAACAACCTTTTAAATTAGAAAAGGAGAATTATATATTAAATTTCTCTGCTTTTGTTAAATTATTTGATAATGATACATTGGTAATTACTGTTAAACAGATGAATAAAATTATAGAACAGAATAATTATACAAATATTTATTTGAATGTTTTAGGCGAACAGATTATATCTTTACATCATAGATTAGATCAAATAATACATAGATTACAGAAGTTTTCTCCTGACGAATCCTCTTCTAAGGAACAGGTAATAGTGACTCCAACACTTCAACCACCGCCTGAAATAAAAGATTTCAAGTTAAAATCTATTTCAGAATTAGAAAAATTGCTTGATGAAAAATTTAAAGGATTGAAAATTAATACATTAGAAGAAGAATTAGAAGCATTTGAATCACAGCTAAAATATACAGCTAATAATAATAATGATGAAATAAATAAGATAGGCAAATTTACTGATAAAAAATTTGCTTATAAACCAACTCAGAGACTATATTACTATAATAGACCCTCTCCAATGGACATTTTACATGAAGAACAAGAATATGTACTTAATAACAGTTATAATGGTAAATGCATATATGAATGGAATATAGACGGGTATACTGAAAAACAGATTTATAATCAAGCCCATAGAATGCTTATGTATAGTAGCATTTGTTAAACCAATGGTAATACTGATGTAGGTATCACTAAAATGATAGTTTCAGGTTTTACTGGTCAACTTAAAGGTTGGTGGGATAATTATTTGACCCCACAAAATAAAGATGAAATATTTAAAACAGTTAAAATGGAGGAATCAACCTCTCAGCCGATTGAAAATGTGGTTTATACCTTAATAGTAACTATCCTAGAACATTTTACAGGTAGGATTTCAGATAATGCTGAAAATATTCGTACCTTATTACAAAACCTGCGATGTAAGACACTTTTAGATTTTAGGTGGTATAAAGATGCTTTTCTTAATAGAGTTATGGAATTAAATGATAGTAATAGTAATCATTGGAAGTCTAAATTTATAGATGGACTACCACACCTATTTGCAGAAAGAATTAAAAAAATTTTAAGGAAAGATAGGATGAATATACCCTATGAAATTTATACTTATGGGAAATTAATAGGAATTTGCATACAAGAAGGTTTGGCCTTATGTAATGAAATTAAACTAAATCAACAAATTAAAAATCAAAGATTAAATGAAAAACGTCAATTAGGACAGTTTTGTAGTCAATTTGGAATGAATTTACCATCTAAGGAAAAGAAGATAATACAGGAAAAGAATTATAGGAATTATCCTAGATATAAATATAAAAAAAGAAAATATTCTCAAGATAAAAAGAATAAAAAAGAATATAGAAAACTAGAAAGACGTAACAAGAAAGACATGAATAATATTACATGCTATAAGTGTAAACAAAAAGGACATTTTGCTAATAAATGTAAAATGAAAAAGAAAATTAATAGTCTAGAGATAGATAAAAAAAATTAAAGAAGAATTACTTCAGATAGTAACTACAGATTCTGAGTATGAGTCAGAAATATCTGACAACGAAGAAAATAAACAGTTCAGAAGGTGAACAGGAATGTAATTGTAATAATATAGAACAAAAAGACACTAATAGTGAAAATGAAGAGTATTATAAATGTTGGATCGTGTCAAGTGTTGAGAGGGGGGGGTGAATCAACACTCTATCAATTTTTCTTTCAACTAAAGGATTCCCTCTCAAATGTTAGCTCAGTTAGAGCTTATTGTTGAACTCACGTTTTGGCTTAGATGGACTGTTGGCAGATCAGATCAACCAAGGAAGACATCAGATCAACCAAGGAAGACATCAGATCAATTCAATCACTCAAGGAGGGTTTACTTACACAACCATGACACTCCTGTTCAAGCTTACAGTTTGATAATACCACACCAGTCAAGACACACTCAAAGCAGTAAATGTGCAAGGGGGATTTTTACGTGGTTCGATCAAATGATCTACATCCACGGACAGATTCACTCCTGTCAATCTTCACTATCACAGAATCATTCAGCTCTGGCCTCACTGACCATAAGCAACATAAACAAGAGCTCACTGCTCAACACATTGAGGTTCACTACCTCTACAAGTTCATCAACTAAAACAATAACATGTAAATCTCTGTTGTGCTGCCTTTTCTACACAAATATCTTTCAAAATCACTTAATGAAAGACGTTTGATAGTGTTCTAGGCTTACCACCTGAAGCTGCAATCTCAGGGTCAGTTCTCCCGATTCTGCTCCTCCTCAGCTTCTTCTTCTCCTTGACTTCTGCCTCTCCAGCGCTTCAGCTTCTCCTTGTGCAGCAGACTGTTTCTTTCTCTCTTGTGTTTCTCATATCATCTTTTTCTGCTCTCACTCTTTTTCTCCTCCCTTTTCTCGGTTTCGTTCTGTTCAGCATTCACCTTGGCTGCTGCTCCTCTCTCTCTCTTTTTCTTTCTTTTCGTGCCTTCTCTCTCTTTGGGTTTTTCCTCCCAATGTGGTTTATCCTGCATTCTGCTGTTGTTGTGCCTACCACACCTACTCATCTGCCCGTTTCTTTTCCCAGAAGAAAAACTGTGCCCTACGTGCGGTGTGTCAGCATATCTTACACGGAAGGCGGCTCAAGATTCATATAATCCATTTTCAACCTTTTTAAGTTGCAACTTGCTTGCCATGTCATATTGTTGACTGTACTCCTTCAGACTTTCTCGAGTAGCTTGTCTTAGATATGTTGAAACAGCAGAAGTGATCTGATCTTAGCTTATAGCTGATCTGATGTGCCCGGCATTTGATCTGATGTCACGCTTCGGTTGATCTGATGTTAGCATGCAGTTGATCTGATGTTAGCCTTCGGTTGATCTGATGTTAGCTTGCAGTTGATCTGATGTTAGCCTTCGGTTGATCTGATGTTAGCTTGCAGTTGATCTGATGTTAGCCTCCGGTTGATCTGATGTTAGCTTGCAGTTGATCTGATGTTAGCCTCCAATTGATCTGATGTTAGCTTCATGTCACAACGTTCTGTCCAGCAACTCAGAACCATCCATGTAGCTCCTGCAGTTCTTCTGATCGGCACTTCTTGATTCTTTTGTATTTCTGCTCGCTCACCGGATTGCTAGATACTTCAACATGATGCTCCTGCGTCTTCTGAATCTTTGGGAGACTTTTAGAGTCGCGCGTTTGAGGTGTGATTCACTAGCCGTCCTTGACTTCAGCTTCTTAGGTGTCTGCTCTAGCTCTCCAGCCTTGAGTTGTTCTCTTCTGCTGCAAATATGTTTTGTTGCTGACTTGCCTTGCTTCTGTGAAACTAAGCTGCTGAGCAATCCCTTGAGAATTTGATCTGATCTTTACTTCCGTTGATCTGATTTGTGCTGCATGTGATCTGATATGTGTATCCTTTGATCTGATGCGCACTGCATTTGATCTGATCTTCACTTCCTTTGATCTGATTTGTGCTGCATGTGATCTGATGTGTGCATCCTTTGATCTGATGCATACTGCATTTGATCTGATCTTCACTTCCCTTGATCTGATCTGTGTGGCCTTTGATCTGATGTGCGCGTAACTTGTCTGTGCAGCCTTTGATCTGCTGTGCGCGTAACTTGACTGTGCAGCCTTTGATCTGATGTGCGCGTAACTTGATCTGATCTGTGTAGCCTTTGATCTGATGTGCGCGTAACTTGATCTGATGTGCGCGTAACTTGATCTGATGTGCCAACAGTACACTTCCTTCTCATTTTGGCACTTCAGTTTATTCATCGGCTTCTTGCTGAGATTTTGTCCAGACAATCCTCATGAACTCAGTCCATTATTGCCTTAGTAATTCACAGATTTGTCACAATGTGGTTGCAACAATTACAACACAACATTGGACTTTAATAAAGGCTAAGAAAGCTTCATTGTAGCAGCTCCAATGGCTCAACAATCTCCCCCTTTGGAATTGTTGGCAACCACATTTGCAGCCAATCAGTCAACTCAGTGCTAAGCTCCCCCTGAACCTTATTCCCCCTGAACCTTATTCTTCTACATAGTAAGCTCCCCCTGCATAGAGCTTTTCCAACGTCCTTCTCTCCCAAGGACAATACTGCTGCGTCTGGCCGGCCTGCTGCGGCTATCTCTCCCCCTTTGACAACCAATTTCAAAGGGATTTGGGGATGCTCAACTGATTCAGCATGAGAAGGAGGACTGCACTCCCATTTGCATCCTCAAAGTTTCAAACACCTCGGCTGGAAGAGGCTTTGTCATTACATCAGCTATTTGTTTAGCTGTGGGAACATACTCTAGCATAATTTCTCCTTTTTCAACCTTGTCCTTTATGAAGTGATACTTGATTTCTATATGTTTGGCTCTCGAGTGCTGGACTGAATTCTTTGACAAATCAATGGCACTTTTGTTGTCACAAAGAATTATCAGTGGCAAGAGAACTTCTTCTTTAAGATTTTGCAGTTCAGATCTCATCCATATAGCTTGAGTGCATGCCTTGGTTGCTGCTATGTACTCAGCTTCAGCAGTGCTTAAGGCTATACTTTCTTGCTTCTTGCTTAACCAGCTCACACATCTATTTCCAAGAAAGAATACTCCTCCTGAAGTGGATCTCCTGTCATCAACATTTCCTGCCCAATCAGCATCAGTGAAGCTTCTTAATCCCAAGCTTCCTTTCCTTGCATACCACAGACCATAATCTACTGTCCCTTGCAAATATCTTAGCACCCTCTTTAGTGCAATCATATGAGAACTCTTTGGATTTGCCTGGTATCTAGCAGCTTGGCAGACAGCAAAGGTAATATCAGGCCTTGTTGCTGTTAAGTACAATAAGCTTCCTATCATGCTTCTGTATAGACTTTGATCAGCTTCAGCTCCTTTTTCATCCTTGCTCAGCTTGCAGTTAGTTGCCATGGGTGTAGACATTGGCTTAGCATCAGTCATACCAAATTTCTTCAGCACTTCTTTGGTATACTTGGTTTGAGAGATAAAAATTCCAGTTGCTTTTTGATGAATCTGCAGTCCAAGGAAAAATGAGAGCTCTCCTATCATGGACATTTCAAACTCTTCTTGCATCTTTCTAGCAAATTCATGGCACAGCTGCTCCTTATCTCCTCCAAATATTATGTCATCAACATAGACTATGGCTATTAACTGTCCACCCTTTCCATCAAGAACATATAAATTGCTATTTATGCAACTTTTTCTGAAATTCAGATTCTTCAGGTAGCTGTCCAGCCTTGAGTACCATGCTCTTGGGGCTTGTTTTAATCCATACAGTGCCTTTTTGAGCCTGCACACCTTGTTTTCATCTTCACAAACTAGAAAACCATCTGGTTGCTCAATGTACACTTCTTCCTCCAGATTTCCATTCAAGAAGGCAGATTTAACATCCATTTGGAAGACCTTGTAACTCCTTGCTGAAGCCACTGCCAAAAACATTCTTATGGCTTCAAGCCTTGCTACTGGGGCAAAGGTTTCATCCACATCTACTCCTTCAATTTGAGAGTATCCTTTGCACACAAGCCTTGCCTTATTCTTTACAACCTTTCCTTCCTCATTCAACTTGTTCCTGAACACCCATTTTGTGCCTATCACATTTTTGTTTGCTGGCCTATCCACGAGCTCCCAAGTTTGGTTTTTCTCAATTTGGTCCAGCTCTTCATTCATGGCTTGCAGCCATGACTGGTCCTCCAGGGCTTCCTCTATTGACCTTGGCTCAACTTGAGACAGTAGGGCAGTTGCAACCATACTTTTCAGTTGCCTTCTTGTTCTTACTGGAGCTTTGGGATCTCCAATGATAGGCATCTTGTCAATTCTCTTGTTGTACTTTCTTTTTGCTACTTCCAAGCCTTCTGTAACTTCTGTCTCTGATCCTTCTGCATCAGTCTCCTCAGTAGCTGATTTCAGCTCCAGATCTGCCTCATCTTGGCTCTCTAAGTCATCTAAGTGATCCAGAAAATTTTCAGGATCAGTGGCTTTCATCTTGACTTCCTCAACCACTTTCACATCATAGCTTTCCATAATCTTATCCAGCCTCTTGTTATAAACCTTGTAAGCCTTGCTCTTATTTGAGTAACCAAGGAAAATGCCCTCATCAGCCCTCTCTTCAAATTTTCCAAGGCTTTGCTCCTTGTTCTTGATGAAGCATTTGCTGCCAAAAACTCTAAAGTACTTCACATTTGGCTTGTGACCATACCAAAGTTCATATGGTGTCTTTTCAGTGTTTGGCCTCAACATGGTTCTATTTTGTACATGCACAGCTGCCATTGTGGCTTCCTTCCAGAAGTGCTTTGGAGTATTGTGCTCCAACAGCATGGTTCTTGCCATCTCAATCACACTTCTATTTTTCCTCTCTACAACTCCATTTTGCTGGGGAGTGTGAGGACTTGAGACTTGATGTTTGATTCCCATTTCCTCCAAGTATTCTTCAAATTCCTGCGAGGTAAACTCTCCTCCATTATCTGATCTCAAAACTTTGATCTTCCTTCCATGCTGGTTTTCTGCCAGTTTTTGAAATCTTTTGAAACAGTTGAAGGCTTCACTCTTTTGCTTCATGTGCATGATGCACATCATCCTAGTGAAGTCATCCACAAAAAGAATGAAATACATCTCTTTACCTGTACCTTTTCTTTTCATTGGTCCACATACATCAGTGTGAACTAGCTCCAATGGCTTAGAGGTTCTATGCTCCTTGGACTTGTGAGAAAGCTTTGCAAATTTCCCTTTTTGGCATGAGTCACAAGTGCTGTTGTCCCTCTTTAGTACAGGGAGGTTTAACACTGCATTGCACTTCACCAGGCTTCTCATGCTCTTTTGATTTAAATGTCCAAGCCTGCAATGCCAAAGCGTATTTTCATCCATTTTGCTTAGCATGCACAACTTTTCCTTCACATCTATGAGATATAAATCCTTGTTGTCTCTTATTCCTTTGGCCATGATTTCTCCAGTCTTGCAGTCTTTGATGAAACAGCCATTTTTTGAGAAGTCTACTTTGAAACCATTGTCACACAGTTGTCTTACACTCAGCAAGTTGTACTTCAGCCCTTCTACAAACAGCACCTCCTTAGATTTGAACTTTTCTGATCCAATGGTGGCTTCTCCAACAGCCTTGATCTTTAACCCACTCTTATCTGCAAACTTGACAAACCCTCTTTCAACTTCTTTTGTGTTTCTCAGTAGAGTTTTGTCTCCAGTCATATGGCTTGTGCACCCACTGTCAATGATCCATTGGGCTTCCTTAGCTTTTGTTTTCAGTGCAACTTCAGCAATGCAAGCTTCTTCAAATCTGTTTTTCTTCCTCCAAATTTTTCTTGCTGCTGGTATGCCTTGCTGTTCATTCAATCTCTGATTGCTCCTGCTGCAGCTCCAGTGATCATTCTCTTCTAACCCTTCAAAAATTTGAAATCTGTTTCTCAGATTAAGTGGCTGCATTAGAGACTGATTTCTTCTTGTGTAATCTGCTTGGTTTCTTCTTGTTCCTGCTGCAAAGTTTCTTCTATTTGTAGCTTGTTGCAGTGGCAGGGCTCTCCTGCTATTCACTTCTTCCGACCACTTGCTTCTCTTATTTGGCAATCTGCATCTGCACCAGACATTCAATTTTTGATACACTTCTCCAGGTTGTATGACATGGCCTTTTCTGATTTCAGCTTCAGGGATCCTTCTTGAAGTACTTAGGCTTCTTTGATGATAATACTCTTTTCTATTCCATCCTCTTGACTGCATTGTTCTTCCTCCAAATCTCCAGAATGCCTTCCTCCAGCAATTTGCTGCATAGTGACCTGATTCTCCACAGGTGAAACATACTCCAGCAATCAGCCTTCTACTTTTGAGCAGGCTTCTTTGATACATAGATTGCCTCCCCCTCAGCTCGTGCAGTCTTTCATTTTGCTCATTAGACTTTCTTGATCCATTAGAAATTTCCATCTTCTTAGCATCAACAAAACTAGTTCCTGCCTTTACACCAGCAACACAAATTGAACCTTCTTTGACAAAGGTAACAGTCTTCTTGATTGTTGCAGCTGGTTGTCCTTCTAATTTTTGATCTCCTTCATAACCAAGACCTTTCTTCCCTTCTGAATGAGATCTCTGCTTGCTGAGGCACTCATCTAACTTCCTTGTGGCTTCTTCAGTTTTTGCAGCCACTTCTTTGCTCCTTGAGTATTCACCATGCTCAGTTTTGCTTGACTGAAGCTCCAGCTTTCCTTTCAATTTTGATTCTACAGTAGTTCCATCAGTCATTTCTTTAGCTTTGATCACAGTTTGTTGAGACAGCAGATCTTCTATCTTTCTTGTTGCATCCTCTAGTTCGGCAGTGGTGGCATCTAGCTTTTCTACCAAGGTTTCACATGTCTTTTGAAGTTCCATCTTTTCTCTTGTACAATTTTTGTGAACCTCAGCTTCATTTTGCATGAGAATCAGTTCCTGCTCCAATTCAGTTACTCTATTCTCCAGTATTGAGTTTTCTTCTTGACTGCTCAAGATGACCTTTTCCATCTCCTTCATTGTCTTCATTGTCTTCTTGTGCAATCTCTTCTGCTCCTCTATCTTGTTGTATGCAAACTTCAGTTCTTCCTCTAGATCCACTTCTTCATCATCAGCTGATTGGTTCTCTAGTTCAGCATCCTCCTTCAATGAAACAGTTGAAGATTTCATTACCATGAGAGTCTCCTCTTCAGCTTCAGACTCATCTTCACTGTCTGAGACATCAGTCTCTTCATCCTCCTCAGAGCTATCATTCTTCTTCTTGCTCAGGTAGCTCCGTTTTCTGTAAGCTTTCCCTTTTCTTGATTTGAAGCTCATCTTCTTCTTTCCTTTCTGCTCAGGCCACCTGTCTGATGGCTTGTCAGCTTCCTCATCTTCTGTTCTCTTGTTCTTCATGAAGCACTTGCTTGCAAAGTGGCCTATTTTGCCACAATTGAAGCATTTTAAGGGCAACTTTCCCTTGTACTTTCCAGTCTGGCCTCTGAAACTCCTTGAAATCAGCACCATCATTCTTTCAAGATCACTGTCTGCTGCTTCATCTTCACTGCTTTCCTCCTTTAGCTTCCTTGAGTGTTTTGTTTTAAATGCTATCTCCTTGACTGCCTTTGAAGTCTCCTCCTTTGAATTTGAAATCCTCATTTCATATGCTACAAGGGTGCTTTGTAGCTCATCTAATGTCACTTTATCTAGGTCTCTCTCCTCTATAGCAGAGACCTTAGAATCATATCTTGCTGGTAGGGATCTAAGAACCTTTTTAACTATATTGGAATCTCCAACACTCTCACCCAGACCCCTCATTGAGCTAACTAATTCAACAACTCTGTTTAGAAAGTCCTCAATGTTTTCACCTTCTCCCATCTTAAGACCTTCAAACTTACTTCTAAGAACCTGCAATTTTGCCTCCTTAACCTTGATGTCTCCCTCATGAATATTAATCAGTTTAATCCATATTTCATGAGCAGTAACACAGTCTATAACTTTAAAGTTCTCTTTTTCTGACAGAGCTGCATATAGAGCATTCCTTGCCTTTCCATCAGCTTCTAAGTTTCTAATTTCTGCAGCTGTAGGATTCTCCTCATCTACGGTTGGTGTAAATCCATGCAAGACTACTCTTTGTACTTGTAGACCTTGTGCTAAGAGATAAGCACTCATTCTCTTTTTCCATAACTGGAAATTTTGGCCACTGAAATAAGGAACTCCCTTAACAGTTGTTGCTTGATTCTCCATTTCTACTGCTGGTTTTAAGTTTCAACAATCACTTGACAAAAGCAAACCTTGCTCTGATACCAATTGTTGGATCGTGTCAAGTGTTGAGAGGGGGGGGGTGAATCAACACTCTATCAATTTTTCTTTCAACTAAAGGATTCCCTCTCAAATGTTAGCTCAGTTAGAGCTTATTGTTGAACTCACGTTTTGGCTTAGATGGACTGTTGGCAGATCAGATCAACCAAGGAAGACATCAGATCAACCAAGGAAGACATCAGATCAATTCAATCACTCAAGGAGGGTTTACTTACACAACCATGACACTCCTGTTCAAGCTTACAGTTTGATAATACCACACCAGTCAAGACACACTCAAAGCAGTAAATGTGCAAGGGGGATTTTTACGTGGTTCGATCAAATGATCTACATCCACGGACAGATTCACTCCTGTCAATCTTCACTATCACAGAATCATTCAGCTCTGGCCTCACTGACCATAAGCAACATAAACAAGAGCTCACTGCTCAACACATTGAGGTTCACTACCTCTACAAGTTCATCAACTAAAACAATAACATGTAAATCTCTGTTGTGCTGCCTTTTCTACACAAATATCTTTCAAAATCACTTAATGAAAGACGTTTGATAGTGTTCTAGGCTTACCACCTGAAGCTGCAATCTCAGGGTCAGTTCTCCCGATTCTGCTCCTCCTCAGCTTCTTCTTCTCCTTGACTTCTGCCTCTCCAGCGCTTCAGCTTCTCCTTGTGCAGCAGACTGTTTCTTTCTCTCTTGTGTTTCTCATATCATCTTTTTCTGCTCTCACTCTTTTTCTCCTCCCTTTTCTCGGTTTCGTTCTGTTCAGCATTCACCTTGGCTGCTGCTCCTCTCTCTCTCTTTTTCTTTCTTTTCGTGCCTTCTCTCTCTTTGGGTTTTTCCTCCCAATGTGGTTTATCCTGCATTCTGCTGTTGTTGTGCCTACCACACCTACTCATCTGCCCGTTTCTTTTCCCAGAAGAAAAACTGTGCCCTACGTGCGGTGTGTCAGCATATCTTACACGGAAGGCGGCTCAAGATTCATATAATCCATTTTCAACCTTTTTAAGTTGCAACTTGCTTGCCATGTCATATTGTTGACTGTACTCCTTCAGACTTTCTCGAGTAGCTTGTCTTAGATATGTTGAAACAGCAGAAGTGATCTGATCTTAGCTTATAGCTGATCTGATGTGCCCGGCATTTGATCTGATGTCACGCTTCGGTTGATCTGATGTTAGCATGCAGTTGATCTGATGTTAGCCTTCGGTTGATCTGATGTTAGCTTGCAGTTGATCTGATGTTAGCCTTCGGTTGATCTGATGTTAGCTTGCAGTTGATCTGATGTTAGCCTCCGGTTGATCTGATGTTAGCTTGCAGTTGATCTGATGTTAGCCTCCAATTGATCTGATGTTAGCTTCATGTCACAACGTTCTGTCCAGCAACTCAGAACCATCCATGTAGCTCCTGCAGTTCTTCTGATCGGCACTTCTTGATTCTTTTGTATTTCTGCTCGCTCACCGGATTGCTAGATACTTCAACATGATGCTCCTGCGTCTTCTGAATCTTTGGGAGACTTTTAGAGTCGCGCGTTTGAGGTGTGATTCACTAGCCGTCCTTGACTTCAGCTTCTTAGGTGTCTGCTCTAGCTCTCCAGCCTTGAGTTGTTCTCTTCTGCTGCAAATATGTTTTGTTGCTGACTTGCCTTGCTTCTGTGAAACTAAGCTGCTGAGCAATCCCTTGAGAATTTGATCTGATCTTTACTTCCGTTGATCTGATTTGTGCTGCATGTGATCTGATATGTGTATCCTTTGATCTGATGCGCACTGCATTTGATCTGATCTTCACTTCCTTTGATCTGATTTGTGCTGCATGTGATCTGATGTGTGCATCCTTTGATCTGATGCATACTGCATTTGATCTGATCTTCACTTCCCTTGATCTGATCTGTGTGGCCTTTGATCTGATGTGCGCGTAACTTGTCTGTGCAGCCTTTGATCTGCTGTGCGCGTAACTTGACTGTGCAGCCTTTGATCTGATGTGCGCGTAACTTGATCTGATCTGTGTAGCCTTTGATCTGATGTGCGCGTAACTTGATCTGATGTGCGCGTAACTTGATCTGATGTGCCAACAGTACACTTCCTTCTCATTTTGGCACTTCAGTTTATTCATCGGCTTCTTGCTGAGATTTTGTCCAGACAATCCTCATGAACTCAGTCCATTATTGCCTTAGTAATTCACAGATTTGTCACAATGTGGTTGCAACAATTACAACACAACATTGGACTTTAATAAAGGCTAAGAAAGCTTCATTGTAGCAGCTCCAATGGCTCAACAATAAAATTTTATCACAATTTCAAGACTTAGACTTAGATGTTAATGTAATAACAAATCATAATATTTTAGAATTCCTCAAATCCATAAAAGATCAGGAATTGAGATCTAGAATAATAGAACAGATGGATGATATTCCAGAAACTAGTCAGATTAATAACAAATTAGAAGAAAATCAGAATCCTTATACTATGTCTGAAGTCTATAAAATATTAAAAAATAAACACAGTACTATAGAAAGATTTCCTACAACAATAGAAGATTTAGGAAAAGAGATTAATAATCTTAAATGAGAGATAAAAATCTTAAAAAAGTTAAATGAGACGTTAGATGAAAGAGTATCTTATTTAGAAAAGAAAGATCATATTAAATTAGATTATGATATGTTAATAGAAGATACAGGAAATAAAAATTTCCTAGGATCATTAAATTTAATCACTTCTTTTAAATTTCATGTTAAGATAAAATTATTAATAGATAATTCTTTTACTATTGAATTAGTTGCTCTTTTTGATAGTGGCGCAGATGTAAGTGTTATACAAGAATGAATAGTTCCTACTAGATATTTTGACAAATCTACTCATATAGTAAGACATGCAGGTGGTAAAGCCTTAGATATAAATTATAAATTATCTAAAGGTTATATTTGCAATAATAGCATATGTATTCCAGAAAGTTTTTTAATAGCCAAAAATATTACTAGTCAATTAATATTAGGCACTTCTTTTATAAAAAAGATATTTTCTATCACGTATATTAATACTGATAAGATTACAGGTACTTATAATAAGAAAAATGTAAGTTTTCAGTTTATAAATGAACCTAATACTAGATTTATCAATGAATTAAAAGATTTAATAATAGAAAAAATAATCAAATTAATTTTTTAAAATTCGAAATTAACTCTTTTTCTATTAAAGACACTTTGCAGAATAATCTTAAATTACAAGAAAAAATAAAAAGTGTTTATAATACCTTTTCTAATGAAATTTGTAATGAACATCCTAATGCTTTTTGGGATAGAAAGAAGCATATTATAAGTCTTCCTTATGAGGACGATTTTGATGGAAAAATTATGATTAAGACAAAGGCAAGACCGTGTCAAATGAACTCTGAATATTTAGAGTTATGTAAACAAGAAATAAATATGTTATTAGAAAAAGGCTTAATAAAATAGTCTGAATCACCCTGGTCATGTACAGGATTTTATGTAAATAAGCATAGTGAAATTGAAAGAGGAAGACCTAGGTTAGTTATAAATTATAAACCTCTGAATAAAGTCTTAAAATGGATAAGACATCCTATTCCTAATAAAAATGATTTATTAGATAGGTTATATGATGCATTAATATTTTCTAAGTTTGATTTAAAATCAGGATACTGGCAGATTCAAATAAAAGAATCAGATCAATATAAAACAGCTTTTAATGTTCCAATAGGACATTATGAATGGAAAGTTATGCCTTTTGGATTAAAAAATGCACCGTCTGAATTCCAGCAAATTATGAATGATGTTTTTATTCCTTATAGCAATTTTATTATTGTTTTTATTGATGATATTTTAGTATTTTCTAAAGATATTCAATCACATTTCAATCATTTAGATATCTTTAAGAAGCTTATAAAAACTAATGGATTTGTTATATCACAATCTAAAATGGTCTTATTTCATACTAATATTAGATTTTTAGGGCATAATATTGAAAAAGGAAAAATAATTCCCATAGATAGAAGTATAGATTTTGCTTCTAAATTTCCTGATGAAATAAAAGATAAAACACAATTACAAAGGTTTTTGGGAAGTTTGAATTATATTCTACCTTATTATAAGAACTTAGCATATGATACTGCCATTTTATATGATAGACTAAAAGATAAACCTAAACCCTGGACTAATGAACATACTAATACAGTCCAGAAAATTAAAGAAAAAGTTACATCTTTACCATGTCTTATATTAGCTAATCCCAATTGGGTTAAAATTGTTGAAACAGATGCCTCTGACATAGGATACGGAGGAATATTAAAACAAATATGTCCTGATGATAAGACAGAAAAATTAGTTCGATATCATTCAGGAAAATGGACTAATAGTCAGAAAAATTATGCCACAGTAGCTAAGGAAATATTAGCTATATTGAAATGTGTTTTGAAATTTCAAGATGATTTATACAATCAGAGATTTATAATCAGAACTGATTGTCAAGCAGCAAAATATATGTTTAATAAAGATTTTAAACATGATGTCTCTAAGCAAATGTATGCTAGATGGCAAGCTAATTTAGCTCCATTTGATTTTGATATTGTTTATAAAAAGGGGACAGATAATAATCTTCCTGATTTTCTCTCTCGTGAATTTATACAGAATGATACCACGTGATACTAATAGAGGCCGAGGCAGGGGATATCCCTCTCGTGCTACTGGAATGCATGGCAGAGGTCGAGGAAGGCATATCCTTTCTCAAATGGGTAATAAGACCCTATACTCAGATAATATTGCAGACCTTTCTCATAATCCGATCTTATTTAATAAATTCCAAAAATTTCTTGAACAAGAAAAGGCGGAATCCTCCTCTTCTACAGAAAACACGTCCGCATCATATGTGGAAATTGCTGTTGCCGAGGATCATATTACAAATTACAAAGTTCATAATAAAAAGGAACTTTTATTTCTCATAGAAGATAAGGATCTTCAATGGGGAAAAGATCCATGGGAATTGATCAAAAGATATCTGAATACAGGGTCTCCTAATAATGGAATTTATATTCATGCTAATGGAGCTTATAAGCCACGCATGTACTATGAAACTATTTTGAAAGTTTCTGGTACTTGTGACATTAAACATTTTTACCCTTATCAGGGTAGTAAAATTTACAATTTTAGTAAGATCATTATAAAAAAGATTATAACAGCAGAAGAATGGGGGTTATCAACTTTGAATGATAGGGAATTTATAATTCCTGAAACCTAAGTGAAATATAAATATAATTACTGGGATTATATTGAAGCCCATACTCAGATTTTCTTATATGAAAATAATAATAAGAAACATTCTTGGTTTATTAAAATCTGTGGAAACATTTATAATGATCCCATCCCAAATTGGTTCATAAAGTGGCGGTACCAACATGGACCAGTTAAAAGTATTTTTCCTAAAGATTTTCTCTCCTCATTTGGAGATTGGGTAAAAGTTTCACCCAAAATATCCGAATCAGTAGCATCTAATAGATGCAATGAAACCATTGCTAATATGTGGTTTTTTATAGAATTCTCCATTCCCTGGATTTGGAGATGGATCCCTGAACTCAGTTATACTGAGGAAAATTTACCATGCATCATAAAGACCATTTATACGAGATTCTGGGATAAAATGCAAAAGCTTGATCCTGATACTAATAAGCCTTGTGGGCAGGAGACTCTTATGGCTATTCAAGAAAGAGTCCAGCATTATAGTCAGCATAGAGAAACTTCAAGTTCTCAGGAAATTGATCCTTTCACTCATATTTCGATGAAGATGAAATTGCAAAAAGATAATATTTCTCAGCAAGATCTTATTAAGGCTTATATGGATGAGCTCAAAAAACATTTGCAGAAAAATGAGGATAATAAATCAGATGTTTCCATGGCATCCTCTTTTGGAGCTCATAGTTTGGCGGGTGAATATCAAGACCCTAAAGACATGGACGAATTTGCGCAGGATCCTATTGGAACATTAAAAGCTGTTTTATATTGATCTGATTCTTTTATTTGAATCTGCCAGTATCCTGATTTTAAATCAAACTTAGAAAATATTAATGCATCATATAACCTATCTAATAAATCCATTTTATTAGGAATAGGATGTCTTATCCATTTTAAGACTTTATTCAGAGGTTTATAATTTATAACTAACCTAGGTCTTCCTCTTTCAATTTCACTATGCTTATTTACATAAAATCCTGTACATGACCAGGGTGATTCAGACTGTTTTATTAAGCCTTTTTCTAATAACATACTTATTTCTTGTTTACATAACTCTAAATATTCAGAGTCATTTGACACGGTCTTGCCTTTGTCTTAATCATAATTTTTTCATCAAAATCGTCCTCATAAGGAAGACTTATAATATGCTTCTTTCTATTCCAAAAAGCATTAGGATGTTCATTACAAATTTCATTAGAAAAGGTATTATAAACACTTTTTATTTTTTCTTGTAATTTAAGATTATTCTGCAAAGTGTCTTTAATAGAAAAAGAGTTAATTTCAAATTTTAAAAAATTAATTTGATTATTTTTTCTATTAATTAAATCTTTTAATTCATTCATAAATCTAGTATTAGGTTCAGTTGTAAACTGAAAACTTACATTTTTCTTATTATAAGTACCTGTAATCTTATCAGTATTAATATACGTGATAGGAAATATCTTTTTTATAAAAGAAGTGCCTAATATTAATTGACTAGTAATATTTTTGGCTATTAAAAAACTTTCTGGAATACATATGCTATTATTGCAAATATAACCTTTAGATAATTTATAATTTATATCTAAGGCTTTACCACCTGCATGTCTTACTATATGAGTAGATTTGTCAAAATATCTAGTAGGAACTATTCCTTCTTGTATAACACTTACATCTGCGCCACTATCAAAAAGAGCAATTAATTCAATAGTAAAAGAGTTATCTATTAATAATTTTATCTTAACATGAAATTTAAAAGAAGTGATTAAATTTAATGATCCTAGAAAATTTTCATTTCCTGTATCTTCTATTAACATATCATAATCTAATTTAATATGATCTTTCTTTTCTAAATAAGATACTCTTTCATCTAACGTCTCATTTAACTTTTTTAAGATTTTTATCTCTCCTTTAAGATTATTAATCTCTTTTCCTAAATCTTCTATTGTTGTAGGAAATCTTTCTATAGTACTGTGTTTATTTTTTAATATTTTATAGACTTCAGACATAGTATAAGGATTCTGATTTTCTTCTAATTTGTTATTAATCTGACTAGTTTCTGGAATATCATCCATCTGTTCTATTATTCTAGATCTCAATTCCTGATCTTTTATGGATTTGAGGAATTCTAAAATATTATGATTTGTTATTACATTAACATCTAAGTCTAAGTCTTGAAATTATGATAAAATTTTATAATACTCTTCATTTTCACTATTAGTGTCTTTTTGTTCTATATTATTACAATTACATTCCTGTTCACCATTTGAACTGTTTATTTCTTCATTGTCAGATATTTCTGACTCATACTCAGAATCTGTAGTTACTATCTGAAGTAATTCTTCTTTAATTTCCTTATCTATCTCTAGACTATTAATTTTCTTTTTCATTTTACATTTATTAGCAAAATGTCCTTTTTGTTTACACTTATAGCATGTAATATTATTCATGTCTCTCTTGTTACGTCTTTCTAGTTTTCTATATTCTTTTTTATTCTTTTTATCTTGAGAATATTTTCTTTTTTTATATTTATATCTAGGATAAGTCCTATAATTCTTTTCCTGTATTATTTTCTTTTCCTTAGATGGTATATTCATTCCAAATTGACTACAAAACTGTCCTAATTGACATTTTTCATTTAATCTTTGATTTTTAATTTGTTGATTTAGTTTAATTTCATTACATAAGGCCAAACCTTCTTGTATGCAAATTCCTATTAATTTCCCATAAGTATAAATTTCATAGGGTATATTCATCCTATCTTTCCTTAAAAATTTTTTAATTCTTTCTGCAAATAGGTGTGGTAGTCCATCTATAAATTTAGACTTCCAATGATTACTATTACTATCATTTAATTCCATAACTCTATTAAGAAAAGCATCTTTATACCACCTAAAATCTGAAAGTGTCTTACATCGCAGGTTTTGTAATAAGGTACGAATATTTTCAGCATTATCTGAAATCCTACCTGTAAAATGTTCTAGGATAGTTACTATTAAGGTATAAACCGCATTTTCAATTGGCTGAGAGGTTGATTCCTCCATTTTAACTGTTTTAAATATTTCATCTTTATTTTGTGGGGTCAAATAATTATCCCACCAACCTTTAAGTTGACCAGTAAAACCTGAAACTATCATTTTAGCGATACCTACATCAGTATTACCATTGGTTTTACAAATGCTACTATATATAAGCATTCTATGGGCTTGATTATAAATCTGTTTTTCAGTATACCCGTCTATATTCCATTCATATATGCATTTACCATTATAACTGTTATTAAGTACATATTCTTGTTCTTCATATAAAATGTCCATTGGAGAGGGTCTATTATAGTAATATAGTCTCTGAGTGGGTTTATAAGCAAATTTTTTATCAGTAAATTTACCTATCTTATTTATTTCATCATTATTATTATTAGTTGTATCTTTTAGCTGTGATTCAAATGCTTCTAATTCTTCTTCTAATGTATTAATTTTCAATCCTTTAAATTTTTCATCAAGTAATTTTTCTAATTCTGAAATAGATTTTAACTTGAAATATTTTATTTCAGGCGGTGGTTGAAGTGTTGGAGTCACTATTACCTGTTCCTTAGAAGAGGATTCGTCAGGAGAAAACTTCTGTAATCTATGTATTATTTGATCTAATCTATGATGTAAAGATATAATCTGTTCGCCTAAAATATTCAAATAAATATTTGTATAATTATTCTGTTTTATAATTTTATTCATCTGTTTAACAGTAATTACCAATGTATCATTATCAAATAATTTAACAAAAGCAGAGAAATTTAATACATGATTCTCCTTTTCTAATTTAAAAGGTTGTTGAGGAGGAAATATTTCCTTCAAAGTATGACCATTTAGAAGTTTATAATCTCTTTCTAAAACACAAATACATGGTTCAATATAATTTGAAATAAACCATGGAACGAAAGGAAATAAAATATTATGTTGCGATAGAAAAGCATAAAACTGATCAGAAATATTATTTTGTTCATTGAAAGAGAAATTAGAAAAAAACCATGTTCTAAATGATTTCCATCTGTCTTTATTAAATTCTTCTTTAACCTGATTTCTGGCTAAAGATCCAGGACTGAAATCTATTTTATTCATATGGGAAAGCCATTTCAGACTCAGTTATTTCTTCGTCTTTATCTGTATTATAAATACCTTTAACAATATTATGTTTATTTTTAACTAGTCTATCAACATAATTATCAGTATCGTCACTAACCTGAGAGGTAGAAACTCTATAAGGTTGTGAAACAGAATGTCTAGGTATCACAGATATATCATCTTTGCTATCTAGCGGTGATATAAAATGAGAAGAGTATGATCTGGATAAGTTAGATCTATTATCTAATAAAAATGGATTATTCTGCATTTTTATGTTAATTTTTCCTTCAGGAGTCTGTTCAATATAATCAATGTCACTATTAATTTGTGGCTGTTTATTACGGACTCTTTCTATTGTCCATTGTTCTGGAATAGGTATTTCATTCCATTTAATAGTTCTTCTTTTTATAATTTTAGATTTATTAAAATTAGTTTCTATCAATATTGTTTCATCTATTTTTTTATCTACTAATCTACAATTAGGATTCAACGTTTTTAAAGGTTTATAATAAATTCTATAACAGACACATATTAATTCAGAACCAGGCATATAGTTATATCCATGGGTTTTAACATTTAACGTTAAGGCATTTAATATATTATCATCACTTAATGATAAAGATAAATTCGGATAAACATTAAAATAAACAGGGCCATGAGCTAAACTTGATTGTATAATTCCCATTAAAGATTGTTTCCAATTTAAATTTCTAGCATCTCTTAAACATGCTATAAAACTTTCAGGTAAACCTTCTAAGGTTAAGGGTTTAAAGGCAATCCGTACTAAACCAATATGTATAAATCTGTATAAATCAGTATATCTATTAATATCATCTGACTGTATTAATTTTATTTTAATTTCTTCATTATCTGAAGAAACTGATTCTTCGGTTGTTTTTATAATCTGTTTGAAACCTAATTTTTCAAAGGTTCCTAACTGATATACAGTTTTAACATCAATTCTAGGAATTGTCCACCTATTAAGATCTTCTAGATTTGCAGGGATATCAAATTCCTGTTTCAGACTATTTTTAATAATCTGTTTACCTTTACCTAAATTCATGAGCAAAGGAGTAAACTGGTTAGAATAAAAGTAAGTAAATTCATAAATCCAGGCTGTGATACCAAATTACAGAGAGACCCTCAGCATGATAATTAAAGAAGCAAAGACACGTAGGATCTTACAGAATTAATCAAACAGAACTACAAATTTATCAAAGCAATCCGGGCTCTACGCCTAACGCCTTAACAACAATAACGGCTAACGGCAACACCCTTCTTTTCTAAATTTATAGTCTGTCTAATAATTCTAACCCATTCTTTAATTCCATATTATCATACTGAGAATTTCTCAATAACAAGGATCTAAAGTATGAATTTACATAATTACTCAACTTTTATTCTAACCATAAGGCTTTTAGCCTTGTATCATATATAAAATAAAAATAAATACAAACTTACTTGATTGATGACACCAGAATAATAATTTATATAAGAAATCCCACAAAGCTGCTAATAATAAAGCTGCTAAGAAAACCTCCACTGGAGTAATATATTAACGGAAAGAAATATACAAAGAAAGAAATATACAAAGAGAGTTGTGTACAAGAGAGAGAAGAGAAGGAGCAAAAGAGGTCTGCCTAAAACTGAAAACTTAGTAGGCTATTTATACTAGTTTTATGCTAACTATTACGGACTTCAAATCTTATTTTTCAAGTCCATACAATTATAAGCCTCTAATGAAGTCATTGCTTACATATTATAGCACTATCTATTACATCATTGCTTAAATAAGCACGCATTATCACCCATCTTTAGCATCTTTAAGTCTGCAGCATCTTCCTTTAAGTCTTCACTTCTTTGTCTTGCTTTGTCTTCTTCCTTTATGTCCTTGTCATCTTATAACTTTAGCTTTTCCTTTATTTTTGGCCTTTTCAGCATTTAGGCCATCTATCAATTCCTTTAATTGTGCATTCATAAAATCTTCATCAAAGGGATCAATATCATTAGGATCCTGTGCAAATTCGTCCATGTCTTTAGGGTCTTGATATTCACCCGCCAAACTATGAGCTCCAGAAGAGGATGCCATGGAAACATCTGATTTATTATCCTCATTTTTCTGCAAATGTTTTTTGAGCTCATCCATATAAACCTTAATAAGATCTTGCTGAGAAATATTATCTTTTTGCAATTTCATCTTCATCGAAATATGAGTGAAAGGATCAATTTCCTGAGAACTTAAAGTTTCTCTATGCTGACTATAATGCTGGACTCTTTCTTGAATAGCCATAAGAGTCTCATGCCCATAAGGCTTATTAGTATCAGGATCAAGCTTTTGCATTTTATCCCAGAATCTCGTATAAATGGTCTTCATGATGCATGGTAAATTTTCCTCAGTATAACTGAGTTCAGGGATCCATCTCCAAATCCAGGGAATGGAGAATTCTATAAAAAATCACATATTAGCAATGGTTTCATTGCATCTATTAGATGCTACTGATTCGGATATTTTGGGTGAAACTTTTACCCAATCTCCATATGAGGAGAGAAAATCTTTAGGAAAAATACTTTTAACTGGTCCATGTTGGTACCACCACTTTATGAACCAATTTGGGATGGGAATGTTTCCACAGATTTTAATAAACCAAGAATGTTTCTTATTATTATTTTCATATAAGAAAATCTGAGTATGGGCTTCAATATAATCCCAGTAATTATATTTATATTTCACTTGGGTTTCAGGAATTATAAATTCCCTATCATTCAAAGTTGATAACCCCCATTCTTCTGCTGTTATAATCTTTTTTATAATGATCTTACTAAAATTGTAAATTTTACTACCCTGATAAGGGTAAAAATGTTTAATGTCACAAGTACCAGAAACTTTCAAAATAGTTTCATAGTACATGCGTGGCTTATAAGCTCCATTAGCATGAATATAAATTCCATTATTAGGAGACCCTGTATTCAGATATCTTTTGATCAATTCCCATGGATCTTTTCCCCATTGAAGATCCTTATCTTCTATGAGAAATAAAAGTTCCTTTTTATTATGAACTTTGTAATTTGTAATATGATCCTCGGCAACAGCAATTTCCACATATGATGCGGACGTGTTTTCTGTAGAAGAGGAGGATTTCGCCTTTTCTTGTTCAAGAAATTTTTGGAATTTATTAAATAAGACCGGATTATGAGAAAGGTCTGCAATATTATCTGAGTATAGGGTCTTATTACCCATTTGAGAAAGGATATGCCTTCCTCGACCTCTGCCATGCATTCCAGTAGCACGAGAGGGATATCCCCTGCCTCGGCCTCTATTAGTATCACGTGGTATCAGCCTGTATAAATTCACGAGAGAGAAAATCAGGAAGATTATTATCTGTCCCCTTTTTATAAACAATATCAAAATCAAATGGAGCTAAATTAGCTCGCCATCTAGCATACATTTGCTTAGAGACATCATGTTTAAAATCTTTATTAAACATATATTTTGCTGCTTGACAATCAGTTCTGATTATAAATCTCTGATTGTATAAATCATCTTGAAATTTTAAAACACATTTCAATATAGCTAATATTTCCTTAGCTACTGTGGCATAATTTTTCTGACTATTAGTCCATTTTCCTGAATGATGTCGAACTACTTTTTCTGTCTTATCATCAGGACATATTTGTTTTAATATTCCTCCGTATCCTATGTCAGAAGCATCTGTTTCAACAATTTTAACCCAATTGGGATTAGCTAATATAAGACATGGTAAAGATGTAACTTTTTCTTTAATTTTTTGGACTGTATTAGTATGTTCATTAGTCCAGGGTTTAGGTTTATCTTTTAGTCTATCATATAAAATGGCAGTATCATATGCTAAGTTCTTATAATAAGGTAGAATATAATTCAAACTTCCCAAAAACCTTTGTAATTGTGTTTTATCTTTTATTTCATCAGGAAATTTAGAAGCAAAATCTATACTTCTATCTATGGGAATTATTTTTCCTTTTTCAATATTATGCCCTAAAAATCTAATATTAGTCTGAAATAAGACCATTTTAGATTATCTAAATTTATAGATGGATTACCACATTTATTTGCAGAAAGAATTAAAAAAGTCTTAAGAAAGGATAGGATAAATATACCCTATGAAATTTATACTTATGGCAAATTAATAGGAATTTGCATACAGGAAGGTTTAGCCTTATGTAATGAGATTAAATTAAATCAACAAATTAAAAGTCAAAGATTACATGAAAAGCGTCAATTAGGACAATTTTATAGTCAATTTGGGATGAATATGGCATCCAAAGAAAAAAGAATTAAGAAAGAGAAGGATTATACCTATTATCCTAAAAGAAAAAAGAGAAAATATTCTCAGGATAAGAAACTTAAAAAAGAATTTAGAAAAATTAAAAGACAACATAATAAGAAAGACATGAATAATATTACATGTTATAAATGTAAACAGAAAGAACATTTTGCTAATAAGTGCAAAATGAAAAAGAAAATTAATAGTTTAGAAATTGATAAACAACTTAAAGAAGAATTACTTCATATAGTCAATTCAGATTCTGAGTATGAGTCAGAACTATCTGAAATCGCAGAAACTAATAGTTCAGAAAGTGAACAGGAATGTAATTGCAATAATATAGAGCCAACAGATAATAATAGTGAAGAAGAAGAATATTATAAAATTTTATCACAATTTCAAGAGTTGGATTTAGAAGTCAATGTCTTAAATAATAATACTATTTTAGAATTTCTAAAATCTATAAAAGATCAAGAATTAAAATCTAGAATAATAGAACAGATGGATAATATTTCAGAATCTAGTCAAAATAATAATAAGATTGAAGATAGTCAAAGTCCATATACAATGACTAAAGTATATGAGATGTTAAAAAATAGGAAAAGTTATATAGAGAAATTTCCTACAACTACAGATGATTTAGGAAAAGAGATTAATAATCTTGAGAATGAAAGGATTTAGAAGTCAATGTCTTAAATAATAATACTATTTTAGAATTTCTAAAATCTATAAAAGATCAAGAATTAAAATCTAGAATAATAGAACAGATGGATAATATTCCAGAATCTAGTCAAAATAATAATAAGATTAAGATAGTCAAAGTCCATATACAATGACTAAAGTATATGAGATGTTAAAAAATAGGAAAAGTTATATAGAGAAATTTCCTACAACTACAGATGATTTAGGAAAAGAGATTAATAATCTTAAGAATGAAATAAAAATCTTAAAAAAGATTAATCAAAATTTAGATGAAAGAGTTTCTTATTTAGAAAAGAAAGATAATATAAAGGAAAATTATGATATGCTAATAGAAGACACTGGAAATGAAAATTTCTTAGGATCATTAGATCTTATATCTTCTTTTAAATTTCATGTTAGTATAAAATTACTAATAGATCACTCTTTTAAAATGGATTTATTGCTCTTATTGATAGTGGTGCAGATGTTAGTGTTATACAAGAGGGAATAATCCCTACTAGATGCTTTGAAAAAACAACTCATATTGTTAGACATGCAGGTGGTAAAGCCTTAGATATTAATTATAAATTATCTAAAGGTTATATTTGTAATAATAAAATCTGCATTCCAGAAAGCTTTCTAATAGCAAAGAATATTACTAGTCAGATCATACTTGGTACTTCTTTTATAAAGAAGATATTTCCCATAACCCATATTGACACTGATAAGCTTATAGGTACATATGATAAGAAAATGGTCAGTTTTCAGTTTATAACTGAACCTCATACTAGATTTATAAATGAATTAAAAGATTTGATTAATAGAAAAAATAATCAAATAAATTTCTTAAATTTTGAAATTAACTCTTTTTCTATCGAAGACAATTTGAAAAATAATATTAAATTACAAGAAAAAATAAAAAGTGTTTATAATACCTTCTCAAATGAAATTTGTAATGAACATCCTAATGCTTTTTGGGATAGAAAGAAGCATATTATAAGTCTTTCTTATTAAGGAAAACTGAACAAGCCCGGGCTAAATCGAAAACCTCACTTTCGTGCAATGCATTCCAGAATCGGAAGCTTTCGACCAAGCTCAGGCTCAAATTAGTTTACCCATGAACGGATCTAGGCTTATACTTATTTAATTTATTAATCGGGACACAAAAGATACGAACTTTAATGAAAGCGGAATTTAAAGATTCTACCTTTTGAAGCGAAGTCCCTTGCCTAAAGAAAAATCCAATCTTTGATTGCGATTCCACTAGAAATCCAATCGATATCTCCGAGAAATCCCGAATATTGGATGGGCAATAATCTAACGGGATATGCTATCGAAGCCCATGAGAACTACCAAAAGGGGATGCCAGAAAATTCTCCAAAATTAACCCAAAATCTCGGTCCAATCAAAATTGCCGACCAGCTGCTAAATAAAAAACCGTCCGCCGTGAATTTCCAGCGAATATTGCCACCGACCAACCGCTACACAAGGACCCAAACAACACCGACCGACCTGGAGTTTCAGTCGCAATCTGTACACGAACAAAGTTCGCGGCTCAGCGCACCGAACTCAACAGTCCAGCAGAAAAAAAATTGTAGCAGCAAAAAAAAAAAACACCAGCAGCAGTTCCGCCGGAAACCCACTTGAAAACCTGCGGGAATGAAGACCAGCAGCTACTAAAGATGGAACCTGTAACATCCCTGCAAGTAGGTGAATATTCTTAAAAAGATTATCGGGTTTAATCTAAGAAAAATAAACTGGGTTTTAAATAAATTTAAATAAATGATTAGCTAAGGGAAATATTAATTAGTAAATGGTAGAATAAATTAATAATTAGGCCTAAATTGAGAGAATAGGAATCAATTAAGGGTAAGAGAGATAGAGGCTAAACTAGGAGGACTAAAGGAGAAATTTATGGAAACTTAAACTTAAAAGACTTTTCTTTTTCTTTCTTTTCTTTTCTCTTCTTTCCTTTTTTCTTCTTCTCTTTTCTTTTTCTCCCTCCCGCCGGACTCCACCTTCACCAGCCATGGCTGCCATCCGTTTTCACCTTCTCCGGCGCCGATTCATTCACATAAACCCATGAAAGGAATCCTCTTCATGCGAGGAACAAAACCCAGCCTTCATTTGCCTCTTCCTCTCGCATTTTCTCTCTCCTAGTCAAGCCCCGCCGCGATTCAGCCTCCTCCGGCGTCGTTTGGGTCGCACAACACCACGAAAAGAACCCCCATGTTGCAAGGAACAAAACCCACCTTCCATTGCTCTCTTTTCTCACGAATTCTCTCTCCCCAAAACCCTTTCCCCGCCACCCGACCGCTGTCAATTTGGCCATTTCTGGCCATGCATGTGGTCGATTCTCACACCAAAAATACTCCCCACCCTCTCTAGAACAAAAGCCTTCAAGTTATTTCCCATTTTCATGGTTGGAACGCCACCCTAGGATCGCCGCCGCCACCGGGCCGCCGCCGGACCACTGTCTCGCTGGTTCTCCCTTTCTCTAATCGCCGGCCAGAGCTTTCTCTAGTTGATTCCGGCTTGGCTCCAACATGTTTGGTGGTAAATCCTTAAAATCTATCTTTAAGCCATTATTTTCATATTTATGTTTATGCATTTTACGATTTAATAGTATAAATAAGTTCTTAAATATTCGAAAATCAATTAAAGAGAGTATGACTTGGTAAGTAGTAAAATTGATTTCATTAAAATCAGCATTTTGTGTGAGTTGAGAAGTTGGCTCCTAATAACTCAAGATTAGTCGCTAATCATTTATCCACTCTTTCCAAAAGATAGTTAATACCTAGGTTGATAAGCTTAAATTGGTTTAGGGGGTAGATATAGGAACATAAAATATCCAGGAGCTGGGTTTAGAAACCAGAGGTGATGGGCTTATGGCCATTCATGAAATGTGGAACTCACTTAAGTTACCAAAGTTTAATAAGGAGTGATTTAAAAGTAATGCTAGATATCATATAAGAGAGTTAATAGAACTAATCTAATAAAGGAATAGAAATGCATGTGACTTTAAATAATCTGAGATTAAAAGGATGTAAAAATCCACTTCACGAGCTTTGTGGAATCTTATCCCCTTCAATCGTGGAATTGGTTTTGAGACACAATTGGAATAGGATTAGGTTAGTTTTCATTTAGAGAATCTTAGGACATATGCATATAAATATCATCTTTATATGAGAAATTGAGTAGTGTTTCATGTATGTTATTTTTAATAGGAGAAGCTCGTAATAAGGTGACGGTTGGCATTTTCGTGTCAATTGAGGTTCGATAGGTAAAATGCGATAAGGTGAGTGTCTCCCCCTTAGATGTGCTTTTTGTTCTGACTAGGAGTACACCGGTATGTTCTATGGACATACTGGCGTAATCTAGGAAGAACCTGGATTACATTCAAAGTTCTTTTATGCTTGTGTTTGGTTTATATTCTGTATAGAAATTATGGCCTTGCCGGCACATAGGTTTCAGTTATGTATATTACGTGGTGCTGTTGATTGACTATGTGGCTGTTTTGAATGATTTATGCTGGTTGGGTATTTGGGTTATTGTATTTTTAGTCGTTATGCTGCCAAAATCTCTGTAGAGTCTATGGTACGACCGTATAATTATTTGTACTAATTGTTGTATGATTTATTTAAGAGTCATGGTTGTGTTTGCATCTTTTGGGGGCCCCGCCCTTTCCATGCCGGCCTACTAGGTAGGGGCAGGATTGAGGCCTAGTACATAGGACAGGTATGGCCCGGGGTACCTTTGGTGGCTCGGCGGATATTGGTGGCTCGGTTGATAACGGGTGGGATGCCCGTTTCCGTTGGCTGGTACAGATCCAGGTTTGTTGGTTATTTTTGTATGCGCATTATGTGGTTATTTGTTATAACATTGGCATGTTATTTGGGCACGTTATGAATACATGACTGTTGTTGTAGGTTGTTCTTCTGTTTGTTGTTTTTCAATTATATTGTTGGGTCCAGGAGGTGACCCTCACTAGGTATGCGATTTCGTATACTTATGTTTATTTTATCTTTGAATGTGATCCAGGTAGGAGATTACCGGATACAAGCCTAGGAAAAGCTTGGGAGTGGTTGGGATGCCATAAGCTTTGAAAATACTTAAATGTAATAGCTTGTTAATTGGAATTTTGTAGTTTGTAATTAGTTTAAATTAGCTTCATCATGCTTTGTTGCGAGTTTAGAAAATCAGATGTTTTCGGGGACTGACAGAACCTTTTGGTTGGAGAATTGTTTGGGAGAAAGAAAGACCTGGGTGACTCTGAGAAAGATTCAAAAGATTCAATCTTTGCTTGAATCTCTCTCTAACCCCTTTCTTTCTCAGCAAGACAATTTCTTGTCTTTCAAGCCACACTTCTAATTTCTTAAGGCAAAAGCTTTCTATTTATAGGAGCTCGATTGGAGACCTAATGGGCTCTCGAGTTAGGCCTTTAAATTTGACTTTCGTTGACCGCTAAGTCTTCCCGACTAATCAACTCCAATCGACCCATTTAAATTAATTTATTTAATCCACTTTGTTAATTTAATTTAATCGAACCCTTAGAATTAATTAATTCAAAATAGAATTAATTTCTAAATTCACTTTGTCGATTAAATATTAATTAAACCTTTCAGATTAATTAATTTACCTTGTCGATTAGTCAAATCATAATCGGTCGTACCACTAACGGACCAATTATGGAACTACCGCTCGAAAATGACTTTACATCGCGTCATTATATTTTATTCTATCTCCCCACATTAAAGATCTAGCGCTCGTCGGTTTATCAATTTACTGACAAATTAATTCACCGAGTTCTTGGTTTCCGAGATTAGTACCACTCGTCCTTTTATTATACCAAACATAAAGTTCACCGGCCGGGTTTAGTATAATAACCTTACGAGCTAATCTCGGGAGTACCATCAACCCGACGAACCGGTACGTGGATTCCTCCGACTAGCAACGGCACGTAAGAAGCTAAACACCGCATACCCAACTTACCGAGGTATTGGCCTCAATTGACCTCACTCTTTGGCAAATCAAAGCACACGATATCCAACCCTCACGCCCGTCCCAATCTCGGGATTGAGAGACGGAATACTAGGACCGAATTGACTACGCCGATCAGTATAAGTCAATTCTATCCAAACTGGTCGGCTCAATATGCCCCGGGCATATCTGTGTGATTTAAACTAGTTTAGATAAACCAATTTCCAAACCACACAATAACCTATACCGATAGTATGTTCAGACTATCTCGGTTACGAGCATACTTTTATATATCAATACTTTAACCAATAACGGTATCTACTGTGTTTGTCGACACCCCGTTATCTAGTTCTATGATATAAAGGAACAAATTTATACTGAAACAAAATGATATGTCATCTGTGGATATTAGTTTTTGATACAAGCCATAGCTTTTCTGTATTCAAAACTAACAATCTCCCACTAATACTCAAAGCTATGCTAAGAAGTACAAAAACTGTCCAACCCGCTATTACACTGCTGTCATAATGAAATCTCCAGAACACCTTTAAGCTCACTCACATGGCTCTCTCAAGAATCTAACTCCCATGCCCTCCACATGCCTCTCAAAGACCTTTGGGGTCAATGGCTTGGTGAAAGAATCTGCAAGGTTGTCCTCTGAAGCTATCTTGGCCACGATCACGTCTCCCCTCTTTACGATCTCTCGTATCAGGTGGTACTTGCGCTCTATGTGTTTACTCGCTTTATGGGCTCGTGGTTCCCTCGAGTTAGCAACTGCACCATTGTTATCACAATAAACTGTGATAGACCTAGGCAACTCAGGAACCACATCTAAGTCCATCAGGAAGCTCCTGAGCCATACAGCCTCTTTCGCTGCCTCTGAAGCGGCAACGTACTCGGCCTCTATGGTAGAGTCCGCCACGCATTTCTGCTTGACACTCTTCCATACTATGGCTCCACCTCCTAGAGTAAACACAAACCCAGAGGTAGACTTACTCTTGTCCAAATCTCCTTGAAAGTCCGAATCTGTGTAACCCAATGGTACAAGCTCCTGCGCTCTATAAACTAGGACATAATCTCTCGTCCTGCGCAAGTACTTGAGAATGCATTTTACTGCCTCCCAGTGAGCCTTCCCAGGGTTACTCTGATATCTGCTAACCATGCTAATGGCAAAGCAAATATCAGGCCTCGTGCACAACATAGCATACATGAGGCTACCCACTGCAGAAGCATAGGGTACCGCCTTTATGGCATCTATTTCCTCAGCAGTCTTAGGACACTGCTTCTTAGACAAATGCACTCCATGCCTGAAAGGTAGTGAACCCTTCTTGGAGTTCTGCATGTTAAAACGGGCCAGAATCGTGTCTATGTAGGATGCCTGAGAGAGAGTCAGAGAACGTCTCCTACGATCTCGAATAATCTTAATCCCAAGGATATGTCCAGCCTCTCCCAAATCCTTCATATCGAATTGCCTGGACAACCATGCCTTTACGTCTGACAACACCTTCTTACTGTTGCCAATAAGAAGAATGTCATCTACGTAAAGTACGAGGAACACCACCATATCACCATTACGCCTGCGATAAACACACTGCTCATCCGGAGACTGAGTGAATCCATAGGACTGGATAACCTCATCAAAATGAATATTCCAAGATCTGGATGCTTGCTTAAGTCCATAAATGGACCTCCTAAGCCTGTATACCTTGTGCTCTTGGCCTTTAACAATGAAGCCCTCTGGTTGCTGCATAAAGATGGTCTCCTCAAGACTTCCATTAAAGAAAGCTGTCTTGACGTCCATCTGCCAAATCTCATAATCCATATGAGCAGTTATGGCCAAGAGAATCCGGATTGACTTAAGCATAGCTACCGGGGAAAAGGTCTCCTCTTAATCGATCCCTTCTTTCTGAGTATACCCCTTCGCCACAAGCCTAGCCTTGAAGGTCTCAACCCTCCCGTCAGATCCTCTCTTTCGCTTGTAAACCCATTTGCACCCAATAGGCCTAAACCCATCAGAAAGGTCTACCAGCTCCCAGACTTGATTTGAGTCCACAGAACCCATCTCAGCAATCATCGCTCTCTGCCAAGAATCTGCATCTTTATCCTGGAGAGCCTCATTGTAGTTAACTGGGTCTGGTTCATGAGCGCTAGGGATAAAGTCCGAAGACTCACCCAAACCCATGTACCTCTTGGGCTGTCTCACAACCCTCCCACTACGACGAGGCGCAGCCTGTGCAAGAGCATCATCTGTGATAGTGTGTGCAGTCTCTTGTGGTGTGTCTTCCTGTACGTGTGCATCTGGAATAGTGGACTAACTTCTAAGCTCTTCCAATACTACCTTGCTGCTTGACTTGTGATCTAAAATATAGTCCTCCTCAAGAAATCTGGCATTGGTGCTGACCACCACCTTCTGATCCTGAGGACTATAAAATAAGCCACATCTCGTTCCTTTGGGGTAGCCTATAAATAGCATAACCTTAGATCTCACCTCTAACTTGCCTGCATCCGCCTCGAGTACATGTGCTGGACAACCCTAAATCCTGAGATGTCTCAGACTAGGCTTTCGCCCACTCCACAACTCTGCTGGGGTCATAGGCACAGACTTAGATGGCACAAGGTTAAGGATAAAACATGCTGTATCCAAGGCATAACCCCAAAACGAGGTAGGCAACTCACTGTAACTCATCATCGATCTAACCATCTCCATAAGAGTCTTGTTCCTCCTCTCTGCTACACCATTCCACTGGGGTGTGCCAGGTGCAGACAACTGGGTCTGAATACCCTTCTCTGACAAATAGGTCCTAAATTCACTAGAGAGGTATTCTCCACCGCGATCAGACCGCAGTGACTTGATACTCTTACCCAGATGGTTCTCCACCTCTGCTTTGAATTCTCTGAACTTGCCAAAACATTCAGACTTGTGGCGCATCAGGTATATGTATCCATATCTAGAGTAATCATCCGTGAAAATCACGAAATACTCATAACCACCTCTAGCCTGAACTGACATAGGCCCACACACGTCAGAATGAATCAGCTCTAAAACCTCCTTGGCCCTATACCTCTTCGCCTTAAAAGGCCTCTTGGTCATTTTACCCTCCAAGCAGGACTCACAGGTAGAATAGCTGTCAATATTTAGTAAGTCCAAAGACCCACTCTTGACCAACCTTTGAATCCTACTAAGGTTGATATGACCTAGTCTCAGGTGCCAAAGATAAGTCTGATTCAAAGGGGAAGACTCTTTTCTCTTATTATGATTCGGTGATGAGTTACTAGTTTCTGTGTTTTGCATAACTGGGGAGTAAGTCTTAATTAAAAACAAATTGTCAATCAATGTACCGGAACATATAAGTTTCTGGAATTTTCTAATAAAAACTGAACCGTCAGAAAATACACACTTATAACCATCCATAACAAGTTTCGAAACCGAAAGCAAGTTCTTTCGAAAACTAGGTACATAAAGACAATCCTTTAAATATAAAATAGAGTCTGAAAAATAAAGACTAATAACTCCCACTGCAGCCACAGAAACTCTGGTAGTATCCCCAAGGTAGACCTGCAACTCTCCCTCTCTAAGCAGCCGGGTCACTTGGAACCCCTGCAAAGAATTACAAACATGATCAGTGGCTCCTGAATCCACACACCAAGTATCTGTGGGAATCGCCGCTAAACACGTCTCAGTGACTAGGGAAAATTTACACGTACCTCGAGGCTTTGGGCAGTCCTTCTTCCAATGTCCCGCTTTGCCACATATGAAGCATTTGCCTCTCGGCTTCTGCTTCTTGGCAATGCCCGCCTTGGGTCCATGACTGGCTCCTGCTTTCTGGCCTCTCTTCCTCTTTTGCTTCCTGGCTTTGGGCCCAGCAGAGGAACCTGAGGGACCAACAGTAGCCAAGGCTTGCTTCTTCTCTGCGAAGAGGCTCTCAGCAGACACCAATGCAGTCATGAGCTCAGAAAGTGAATATGAGAGATTCCCCATATTATAGTTCAATCGAAACTGCTCAAAACTGGGAGGCAAGCTCTGAAGGATGATATCGACCTGGGTTTCCCCATCAATCTCACCTCCCAATACCTCTATCTCATTGATGCAACCAATCATGTCCAGTACGTGATCTCTCACTGAAGTGCCCTCAGCCATCTTAGCATTCATGAGTTTCCTCATAGCTGACTGCTTAGCTGCCCTGCCCTGATGTCCAAACATCTCCCTGAGGTTGAGCATCATATCGTAGGCTGAGGTCATCTGCTGATGCTGGTGCTGTAGAACACTTGACATGGAAGCCAAGATGTAGCACCTGGTCATCTCATCAGCCTTCTGCCACCTCGTATATGGCTCTCGCTGCTCAGGGGTGGCATCATCGCTGGGCTTAGGGGGGCACTCCTCAGTAAGCACGTACTTGTAACCCTCAGCGGTAAGGACAATGTCCAGGTTACGTTTCCAATCAATGTAATTTGGACCGGTGAGTTTGTTTTGGTTCAGAATGACAGCTAGCGGGTTGAATGACATATCAACTGAAAATAAACAAACAAGTCTCAGTATACTTTTTCGAAAATATTGAAAAATTCTCAGAAAAGAAATATAATCTTCTACCGACATCTCTCACACCGGGATTAACGCAGGTCACGATGGGTGAACGTCTACGCCAACCCACATTCGTTCGAGAAGAACCGAAGTTCATTAATTTCATTATCTGACCAACGATCTTATGATCAATGAAATTAATAGTCGATAATTTTAGCCATACACGTAGATAGCATAACCTCGATGGGAGGGATACTATAAACAGTACACTAAGTGTATGCCATTACGTGACTTCTAAGTTTGTTACTTAGGGTACTAATGCGCCTCGAATGGCGAGAGTGTCGCAACTTTTCCCAATTAAACGCACTATAGTCATCCCTTTAGAAATTCATTCCGGTGATATCTGTGATTGAAAACTCATCCGATAGGGAGGAAGGTCTAAGCCAGCATGCAAGTTTAACCACATCACCAATGAACCTGTAATGGAGGCCATGGGGCTATTAACCAACCCGCTCCCACTTAGATTTTTAATTAATTTCAATTCGCCCTGGTTTTCTCGATTTTCTACGTAACTAGGAATCACCCAAAATTACGATAAACCAAAACCCAGGTTTTCTCGGTTTTCTACGTAATTAGGAATCACCCAAAATTACGATTAAACCAAAACCCGCGAATTTAATTAAGTTTGAGGATTTTTACGTTTTAACATGCAATATCTTAACTATGGATATTCGCACCCATAAAACCGTTGGAGTTTTAATATGCGAATAATCTACCTTAGTTAATTGCACATTACTTTAAAAAAAATTTGGTTTGAATTTCGTTCATGCAAAATAAAACGAAAATCACACAATCAACGAAAAAACATAAATACGGGAAATTAAATAAAATTTCCCGACTATTATGGCCTTCTCTATAGTTAATTCCTTGACGCCTCGGTGACATTTCCCGTCGTGTCGCTCCCACTCGTTATTTGGATTCCTCTCGATTCACCCGGGTTCTCTCGGTTTGCTACGTAATTAGGAATCACCCAAAATTACGATAAACCAAAACCCGCGAATATAAGTTACCCAAAATAACGTCTTTGTCATAGTACATAAATTCCTATATACAAAGGCATTTTTTCTAGGAATTTAAAGACGACATGATTAGATCAAATCCTACTACAAGATTTTTCTAATCCTACACGGCTTCCAGCTCGTGGTTATTACTATTACAGAAATTTCCATTCAAAAATAAAACAAGCCCGAACATGTCCCGGGGTTTATGAATGAAAATTAAATTTCTACCATAATAGCCAGGAAATCAATAATCACCTGTTTAAGCATTTCGACAAAAATAATAATGCCAAAATAAAGCCATGTAATAAATCAAACAAGTATAAGATCGAAACCTCGCTCTGATACCAATTTGAAGGAAAATTGAACAAGCCCGGGCTAAATCGAAAACCTCACTTTCGTGCAATGCATTCCAGAATCGGAAGCTTTCGACCAAGCTCAGGTTCAAATTAGTTTACCCATGAACGGATCTAGGCTTATACTTATTTAATTTATTAATCGGGACACAAAAGATACGAACTTTAATGAAAGCGGAATTTAAAGGTTCTACCTTTTGAAGCGAAGTCCCTTGCCTAAAGAAAAATCCAATCTTTGATTGCGATTCCACTAGAAATCCAATCGATATCTCCGAGAAATCCCGAATATTGGGTGGGCAATAATCTAACGGGATATGCTATCGAAGCCCATGAGAACTACCAAAAGGGGCTGCCCGAAAATTCTCCAAAATTAACCCAAAATCTCGGTCCAATAAAAATTACAGACCAGCTGCTAAATAAAAAACCGCCCGCCGTGAATTTCCAGCGAATACTGCCACCGACCAACCGCTGCACAAGGACCCAAACAACACCGACCGACCTGGAGTTTCAGTCGCGATCTATATACGAACAAAGTTCGTGGCTCAGCGCACCGAACTCAACAGTCCAGCCGAAAAAAAACTGCAGCAGCAAAAAAAAACACCAGCAGCAGTTCCGCCGGAAACCCACTTGAAAACCGGCGGGAATGAAGACCAGCAGCTACTAAAGATGGAACCTTTTGGTTGGAGAATTATTCGGGAGAAAGAAAGACCTGGGTGACTCCGAGAAAGATTCAAAAGATTCAATCTTTGCTTGAATCTCTCTCTAACCCCTTTCTTTCTCAGCAAGACAATTTCTTGTCTTTCAAGCCACACTTCTAATTTCTTAAGGCAAAAGCTTTCTATTTATAGGAGCTCGATTGGAGACCTAATGGGCTCTCGAGTTAGGCCTTTAAATTTGACTTTCATTGACCGCTAAGTCTTCCTGACTAATCAACTCCAATCGACCCATTTAAATTAATTTATTTAATCCACTTTGTTAATTTAATTTAATCGAACCCTTAGAATTAATTTCTAAATTCACTTTGTCGATTAAATATTAATTAAACATTTCGGATTAATTAATTTACCTTGTTGATTAGTCAAATCATAATCGGTCGTACCACTAACGGACCAATTATGGAACTACCACTCGAAAATGACTTTACATCGTGCCATTATATTTTATTCTATCTCCCCACATTAAAGATCTAGCGCTCGTCAGTTTATCAATTTACTGACAAATTAATTCACCGACTTCTTGGTTTCCGAGATTAGTACCACTCGTCCTTTTATTATACCGAACATAAAGTTCACTGGCCGGGTTTAGTATAATAACCTTACGAGCTCATCTAGGGAGCACCATCAACCCGGCGAACCGGTACGTGGATTCCTCCGACTAGCAAAGGCACGTAAGAAGCTAAACACCGCATACCCAACTTACCGAGGTATTGGCCTCAATTGACCTCACTCTTTGGCAAATCAAAGCACACGATATCCAACCCTCACGCCCGTCCCAATCTCGGGATTGAGAGACGAAATACTAGGACCGAATTGACTACGCCGATCAGTATAAGTCAATTCTATCCAAACTGGTCGTGCTCAATATGCCCCGGGCATATCTGTGTGATTTAAACTAGTTTAGATAAATCAATTTCCAAACCACACAATAACCTATACCGATAGTATGTTCAGACTATCTCGGTTACGAGCATACTTTTATATATCAATACTTTAACCAATAACGGTATCTACTGTGTTTGTCGACACCCCGTTATCTAGTTCTATGATATAAAAGAACAAATTTATACTGAAACAAAATGATATGTCATCTGTGGATATTAGTTTTTTATACAAGTCATAGCTTTTCTGTATTCAAAACTAACACCTTATGAGGACGATTTTGATGAAAAAATTATGATTAAGACAAAGGCAAGACCATGTCAAATGAACTCTGAATATTAAGAGTTATGTAAACAAGAAATAAGTATGTTACTAGAAAAAGGACTAATAAAAAGTTTTGAATCACCTTGGTCATGCACAGGATTCTATGTTAAGAAACACAGTGAAATAGAAAGGGGAAGACCTAGATTGGTTATAAATTATAAACCTCTTAATAAAGTCTTAAAATGGATGAGACATCCAATTCCTAATAAGAAGGATTTATTAGTTAGATTATATGATGCATTAATATTTTCAAAGTTTGATTTAAAATCAGGATATTGGCAGATTCAAATAAAAGAATCTGATCAATATAAAATAGCTTTTAATGTTCCAATAGGTCATTATGAATGGAAGGTAATGCCTTTTGGATTAAAAAATGCACTGTCTGAATTTCAGCAAGTTATGAATGATGTTTTTATTCCTTATAGCAATTTTATAATTGTTTATATTGATGATATCTTAGTACTTTCTAAAGATATACAATCTCATTTTCAACATTTGAATATTTTTAAAACAATTATAAAAAAGAATGGATTTTTAATATCTCAATCAAAAATGGTTTTATTTCAAACCAATATTAGATTTTTAGGTCATAATATTGAAAAGGGAAAAATAATTCCTATAGATAGAAGTATAGATTTTGCTTCTAAATTTCCTAATGAAATTAAGGATAAAACCCAATTACAAAGGTTTTTAGGAAGTTTGAATTATATTCTGCCTTATTACAAAAATTTAGCATGTGATACTGCTATTTTATATGATAGATTAAAAGATAAACCTAAACCCTGGACGGATAAACATACTAAGACATTCCAAAAAATTAAAGAAAAGGTTAAATCATTGTCATGCTTAATACTAGAAAATCCTCAATGGTTTAAAATCGTTGAGACAGATGCCTCTGATATAGGATATGGAGGTATATTAAAACAAATTTGTCCTGATGATAAATCAAAAAAATTAATCAGATATTATTCAGGAAATTGGACTAATAGTCAGAAAAATTATGCTATTGTGGCAAAAGAAATACTTGTCATAGTTAGATGTGTGTTAAAATTTCAAGATGATTTATACAATCAGAGATTTATAATCAAAACTAATTGCCAAGCAGCAAAATATATGTTTAATAAAGATTTTAAACATGATGTATCTAAGCAAATGTATGCTAGATAGCAAGCTAATTTAGCACCTTTTGATTTTGATATTGTTTATAAGAAAGGGAAATATAATAGTCTTCCTGATTTTCTTTCTCGTGAATTTTTACAGGATGATACCCAGGGACTCTTATAGAGGCAGAGGTGGCAGAGGTTATACCTCTCATACTTCTGGTATGTATGGCAGAGGAAGAGGGAGACATATGCTCTCTCAAAATTATAATAAAACCTTATATAAAGATAATATTGCAGATCTTTCGAACAATCCAGCGGATCTTATGAAAAATCCAAACTTATATAATAAATTTCAAAAATTTTTGGAACAAGAAAAAGAAGAAGCCTCTTCTTCTACTGACACTCCATCATATGTGGAAACTGTTCTTAAAGAAAATCCTATTACTAATTATAAACTTCATCCTCATAAAGAAGTTCTATTTCTTATAGAAGAAAAAGATTAACAATGGGGAAAAGACCCATGGCTCATAATTAATAGATACCTGGATACATGATCAAAAACTAGTGGCATTTATGTACATGCTCATGGAGCTTATAAGCCCCGAATGTACTATGAAACCATTCTAACAGTTTCTGGTGCATGTGAGATAAAACATTTTTACCCTCATCAGGGAACTCCAATTTATAATTTTAGCAAAATTATCATAAAAAATATTATCTCTCCAGAAGAATGGGGACTTTCTACTCTGAAAGATAAGGAATTTATAGTTCCTGAAAATTGAGTTACTTATAAGTACAATTATTAGGATTATATCGAAGCTCATAATCAAGTTTTCTTATATGAAAATCCCAATAAAAAACATTCATGGTTTATAAAAATCTGTGGAAACATTTATAATGATCTCATACCTAATTGGTTTATAAAATGGTGGTATAGATTTGGTCCATCTAAAACCATCATTCCTAAAACATTTTTTTCCTCATATGGAAATTGGATCAAAGTTTCACCAAAAATATCAGAATTGGTGGCATCTAATAGATGTACTGAAGAACTTGCTAATATGTGGTTCTTTATAGAATTCTCCATCCCTTGGATTTGGAGATGGGTACCAAAAATCAGTTATACTGATAATAAATTACCTTGTATTATACAAACTGCTTATACACAGTTTTGGGATAAAATGAATAAAATTGATCCCACCACTGATGCCTCATATGGTCAAGAAGTCTTAATGATTATTCAAGAAAAAGTCACACATTATATGCAGCATAAAGACACTCAAAGTCAAAAGGAGATTGATCCTTTCCAGCACATTGCTACGAAGATGAAATTGCAAAAGGAGCATGTGTCTCAACAGGACCTAATACAGGCGTACATGGATGAGCTTAAAAAACATTTGAAAAATCATAATTCCAATGATAATAAGTCAGACATTTCTATGACTTCCAGCAAATCTCAAGACAATATGGATCCTGATGATATAGATGAACTTGATGAAGAGTTCATGAACGAGCAATTAAAAGAGTTGATAGCTGGACTCCACAAAGAAGAACAAGCCAAAGATAAAGGCAAAAGCAAGATGATCTGATAGAGACTTAAAATTGATGAAGACTTAAAGTTTGATTATGTCAGCAGTGACCTCATTAGGTCTATTATGTAAGCAATGACCTCATTTGGTCTAATAATGTAACTGGACTTCAAAATGATATTTTCAAGTCCGTAATAGTTATTTATAGGAAACAAGCTATTTATAGGAAACAAAATCTAACTATTACAGACTTGAAAATATCATTTTGAAGTCCAGTTACATTATTAGAACAAATGAGGTCATTGCTTACATAATAGACCTAATGAGGTCACTGCTGACATAATCAAACTTTAAGTCTTCATTAATTTTAAGTCTCCATCGGTTGCTGTCTTCATTCTTCTTTATGTCTCTATCAGATCATCTTGTTTTTGCCTTTATCTTTGGCTTTTTCTTCTTTGTGGAGTTCAGCTTGTTAGTTTTGAATACAGAAAAGCTATGGCTTGTATCAAAAACTAATATCCACAGTTGACATATCATTTTGTTTCAGTATAAATTTGTTCCTTTATATCATAGAACTAGATAACGGGGTGTGGACAGACACAGTAGATACCGTTATTGGTTAAAGTATTGATATATAAAAAGTATGCTCGTAACCAAGATAGTCTGAACATACTATCGGTATAGGTTATTGTGTGGTTTGGAAATTAGTTTATCTAAACTAGTTTAAATCACACGGATATGCCCGGGGCATATTGAGCACGACCAGTTTGGATAGAATTGACTTATACTGATCGGCGTAGTCAATTCGGTCCTAGTATTCCGTCTCTTAATCCTGAGATTGGGACGGGCGTGAAGGTTGGATATCATATGCTTTGATTTGCCAAAGAGTGCGATCGATTGAGGCCTATACCTCGGTAGGTTGGGTATGCGGTGTTTAGCTTCTTACGTGCCGTTGCTAGTCGAAGGAATCCACGTACCGGTTTGCCAGGTTGATGGTGCTCCCGAGATGAGCTCGTAAGGTTATTATACTAAACCCGGCCGGTGAACTTTATGTTCGGTATAATAAAAGGACGAGTGGTACTAATCTCAGAAACCAAGAAGTCGGTGAATTAATTTGTCAGTAAATTGATAAACCGACGAGCGCTAGATCTTTAATGTGGGGAGATAGAATAAAATATAATGGCGCGATGTAAAGTCATTTTCGAGCGGTAGTTCCATAATTGGTCCGTTAGTGGTACGACCGATTATGCATTTGACTAATCGACAAGGTAAATTAATTAATCCAAAAGGTTTAATTAATATTTAATCGACAAAGTGAATTTAGAAGTTAATTCTATTTTGAATTAATTAATTCTAAGGGTTCGATTAAATTAAATTAACAAAGTGGATTAAATAAATTAATTTAAATGGGTCGATTGGAGTTGATTAGTCGGGAAGACTTAGCGGTCAACGAAAGTCAAATTAAAAGGCCTAACTCGAGAGCCCATTAGGTCTCCTTAGAAGCTCCTTATAAATACAACTTATTGGGCAAGAAATCAATTAAGAAACTTGACACCCAAGTAAGGGGTAGTAAGAGAAAGTTTAGCTTAGAGTGAGAACTTTGTCTTCCTCGTCGAAGCTTCTTCTCGAAGTCAGCTAAGAAAGCTTTCTCCTTCAAAAAACTCAGCCATTCTATTTGTCCGGACCATTCTTTATTACAGTCGCCGGTCGGTTTTCTTTGCTCGAAGTTGCGCTGGCCGTTTTTCTTCTCGGACGTGCAGGACTGGTTCTGCGTTTAAAAACCCGGCGGTTGTCTTGATTTGGTGCCTTGAGCCGACTGATCTTCACGTCGATCTTCTTGTTGAGTGATCCATGAAGACAGTTGTACAGATCGGGACTGAATCAAGCTGCTCCGGTGGGCGGTTTTATCCGAGCAAGTCCGGCGACTAGCGCAGGAAATTTCAGGAAGTCCGGGCAGAGTGATTTTTCAGTTTTTTTAGTTTTCTTCCGGAGCAAGTTTCTTGGGTTTTGGTTATTTTGCCGTGGGTAACTCCGTAGACAATAACCCACACTATTTCGGAGTTTGTATCGGAGTAATTCTTCAGATTTCTAGTGGAATCGCAATCAAAGATTGGATTTTTCTTTAAGCAAGGGACTTCGCTACAAAAGGTAGAATCTTTAAATTCCGCTTTTATTAAAGATTTAATTTTTTGTGTTCCGATTAATAAATTAAATAAGTATAAGCCTAGATCCATTCATGGGTAAACTAATTTGAGCCTGAGCTTGGTCCAAAGCTTCTGATTCTGGAATGTATTGCACGAAAGTGAGGTTTTTGATTTAGCCCGGGCTTGTTCAGTTTTCCTTCACAGCTATCAACTCTATCAATTGCTCGTTCATGAACTCTTCATCAAGTTCATCTATATCATCAGGATCCTGAGCAAATTCATCCATATTGTCTTGAGATTTGCTGGAAGTCATAGAAATGTCTGACTTATTATCATTGGAATTATGATTTTTCAAATATTTTTTAAGCTCATCCATGTACGCCTGTATTAGGTCCTGTTGAGACACATGCTCCTTTTGCAATTTCATCTTCATAGCAATGTGCTGGAAAGGATCAATCTCCTTTTGACTTTGAGTGTCTTTATGCTGCATATAATGCGTGACTTTGTCTTGAATAATTATTAAGACTTCTTGACCATATGAGGCATCAGTGGTGGGATCAATTTTATTCATTTTATCCCAAAACTGTGTATAAGCAGTTTTCATAATACAAGGTAATTTATTATCAGTATAACTGATTTCCGGTACCCATCTTCAAATCCAAGGGATGGAGAATTCTATGAAGAACCACATATTAGCAAGTTCTTCAGTACATCTATTAGATGCCACCAATTCTGATATTTTTGGTGAAACTTTGATCCAATTTCCATATGAGGAAAGAAATGTTTTAGGAAGGATGGTTTTAGATGGACCAAATCTATACCACCATTTTATAAACCAATTAGGTATGGGATCATTATAAATGTTTCCATAGATTTTTATGAATCATGAATGTTTTTTTATTGGGATTTTCATATAAGAAAACTTGATTATGAGCTTCGATATAATCCCAATAATTGTACTTATAAGTAACTCGATTTTCAGGAACTATAAATTCCTTATCTTTCAGAGTAGAAAGTCCCCAATCTTCTGGAGAGATAATCTTTTTTATGATAATTTTGCTAAAATTATAAATTGGAGTTCCTTGATGAGGGTAAAAATGTTTTATCTCACATGCACCAGAAACTGTTAGAATGGTTTCATAGTACATTCGGGGCTTATAAGCTCCATGAGCATGTACATAAATGCCACTAGTTTTTGATCCTGTATCCAGGTATCTATTAATTATGAGCCATGGGTCTTTTCCCCACTGTAAATCTTTTTCTTCTATAAGAAATAGAACTTCTTTATGAGGATGAAGTTTATAATTAGTAATAGGATTTCTTTAAGAATAGTTTCCACATATGATGGAGTGTCAGTAGAAGAAGAGGCTTCTTCTTTTTCTTGTTCCAAAAATTTTTGAAATTTATTATATAAGTTTGGATTTTTTATAAGATCCACTGGATTGTTCGAAAGATCTGTAATATTATCTTTATATAAGGTTTTATTATAATTAAACCTTTAGGATTAATTAATTCACATTGTCGATTAGTTAAATGCATAATTAGTCGTACCACTATCGGACTAATTATGGAACTACCGCTCGAAAATGACTTTACATCGCGCCATTATATTTTCTTCTCTCTCCCCACATTAAAAATCTAGCGCTCGTCGGTTTATCAATTTACTGACAAACTAATTCACCAACTTCTTGGTATCCGAGATTAGTACCACTCGACCTTTTATTATACCGGACATAAAGTTCACCGGCCAGGTTTAGTATAATAGACCTTACAAGCTCATCTCGGGAACACCATCAACCCGGCGAACCGGTACGTGGATTCCTCCGACTAGCAACGGCACGTAAGAAGCTAAACACCGTATACCCAACCTACCGAGGTATAGGCCTCAATTGACCGCACTCTTTGGCAAATCAAAGCATACAATATCCAACTCTCACGCCCGTCCCAATCTCGGGATTGAGAGACTGAATACTAAGACCGAATTGACTACGCCGATCAGTATAAGTCAATTCTATCCAAACTGGTCGTGCTCAATATGCCCCGGACATATCCGTATGATTTAAACTAGTCTAGATAAACTAATTACCAAATCACACGATAACCTATACCGATAGTATGTTCAGACTATCTCGGTTATGAGTATACTTTATATATATCAATACTTTAACCAATAACGGTATCTACTGTGTCTTTCCACATCTCGTTATCTAGTTTTATGATATAATGGAACAATTTAATACCGAAACAAAATGATATGTCATCTGTGGATATTAGTTTTTAATACAAGCCATAGCTTTTCTGTATTCAAAACTAACACCCAGACCAACACCACCAGATATTCAGTATGAAGAAAATGCAAAATTTAGATCTAATAGTTATGATGGAAATTCCTTGACTAATTGGAACATAGATGTGATTCGGATAATTGGTTTATCTAAACTAATTGAATCATATAGATATGCGCGAGGCGTATTGAACTTGACCTTTAAGAATGATTTGTCTTGTACTGATTTAATAGACAAATTGTTCTTGGTATTCTATCTCTTAATCCCTAGACTCGAGCGGGCATGAGGATTAGACATAGTGTACTTTGATCTGCCAAAGGGTGAGGTCAATTGTGGCCAATAGTCTCGGTAGGTTGGGTGCGCATGTTTAGTTACTTGGTGTGCTGCTGCTTGTTGAAAGGAAACCATGTACCGATGCGTCCGGGGTGATGGTGCTCCCGAGATGAGCTCGTAAAGTTTATTATACTAAACCCGGCGGGTGGACTTATGTCCGGTATAGTAAAAAGGTCGAGTGGTACTAGTCTCGGAATTAAAGAGGTTAATTAATTAGTTTATCAGTAAATTAATATATTAACGAGCACTATATCTTTGATATGGGGAGATTATGAATATAATTTAATTAAGTTGTTCTGGAAGCAATTCTGGTGTAGGATGGTAGTGCCAAAATTAATCCGTTAGTGGTACGATTAATTTTATAATGGGTCAATTGAATAGGTAGAATTAATTAATTGATTAATTATTCCTAAGGGTTAATTGAGTAATTAACAAAGTGAAATTATTTAATTAATTAATTAAGTCTTAAGTTTCAATTGGAATTAGAAAATCCTAGAGATTAGGAAATCTAGTAGGATTTGGTTTATCCTATGAGATTGGTTACCTAATTGGATTTGGAAACTAATTAATTACCTAAATACATTAGGAAGACCAATCATAAACCAACTAGAAAACTAGAGAGAGAAAATCCTAGAAAGAGAAAACCTTCTCTCTTCAAGTCAAATTTTTGGAGATAATTGCGGCTGGGATTTGGACTGTGTTGGCCGAAATTTTGGCCTTGTTTTATACCAGCTGCGTGTATCTTTCTCTCTCCGGGCGGTACATTTACAGTACGTGCCAGGTGCTGCGGTGCTAGAATTTTCTAGCAGGTGGATTGTGGTGATTAGCTGATCGATTGATTTCTAGTTCGTTGCCCACACAACGTGAAGTCAAAGTCTTGAGGTATACAAGAGAATCACCTGAGTGCACGCTTCGAAGGTACTTTTCTAAGATTCAACTTTTAATTAGAATTTTTGTTGCGTGGTAAATCGAACAAGTGCGAACCCAGATCCTATGTGGCAATTCTTTCAACCGGGTCATCTCATCAGCTTTCTGCCATCTCGTATATGGCTCTCGCTGCTCAGGGGTGGCATCATCGCTGGGTTTAGAGGGGCACTCCTCAGTAAGCACGTACTTGTAACCCTCAGCGGTAAGGACAACGTCCAGGTTACGTTTCCAGTCAATGTAATTTGGACCCGTAAGTTTGTTTTGATTCAAAATGACAGCTAGCGGGTTGAACGACATATCAACAACTGAAAAATAAACAGTCAAGTTTCAGTATACTTTTTTGAAAATATTGATATCCTCAAAACAATACATTCTCCTATCGACATCTCTCACACCAGGATTAACGCAGGTCACGTTGGGTGAACGTCTACGCCAACCCACATTCGTTTGAGAAGAACCGAAGTTCATTAATTCCATTATCTGACCAACAATCTTATGATCAATGAAATTAATAGTTGATAATTTTAGCCGTACTCAATAAGCAGCATAACCTTTTAGGAGTAATACTACAAACGGTAAACTAAGTGTTTGCCATTACGTGACTTCTAAGCTTGTCACTTAGGATACACATGCACCGTGATTGAATCATTTTTCATCACCATGTGACAATGTTGGCTGGATGACCACCCCTACGGACTTGTTTGCTATCGCCACTTATGCAAACGCCTTGGTAATACATCTCAGTATCACTCGTGATTGTTGTTTCTCCATTTCACCTTTGAGGCCGTTAGGTGGTGGTAGAAGACCATCTCGGCAGATAGTCATTGCCCACGTACATGGAAATCATTATGTCTATGTCAGTTTGACTGATGATTGCCCTGTCCCCCCGTTGGCATACTTGTGGAGGTATCACTGCGATGATGTTATGACGCAATTTGCAGAATCTGCTGAATTTAAAAGGAGGCTCGACCACTGGAACATGATTTTGTGGACCATGATTTGTGACATTTCACTTTAATTTGTATATTTATTTTTTTTATTGTTGTCATTTACTTAGACTTCAAATTATCATTTCATTAGTCAAATTACCATAAATCATAGCTAAATGAAATACAAAACAACCAAAAAAGTCTTGGTGAAATAAATTTAAACACAACAAAAGAGTCATAGCTACAAAATCCAAGAACTAACAAAAAAGAGTACAATAATACAATCACCCAGCTAAATGCCATCTATCCATCTCCGCCCTCAACATAGCCTCGCAGTCATCCGACTGGGTTAATCCACCATCTCTGATGATTTGCAGAAACTTCTCAGATATATGTGTAAATCGGCTCACCCACTACAAATTCAACAAATTAAAATTATTAATTTCATATTTTATATAATAATATAAAACAATTATTAACTAAAATTAAATAAAAAAATTACGTACATATTATGTGTTGGTGCGAGGCGAAACTCCACCGACATCAGCGGGGGGGCCATTAATGAACAGATACGGATGGGAGTGCTAGCGATACCATGTGATGTACTCATCTGTGGATGCGCTGGGAGAATCACACGGCTGTAAGTCCTCAGTACATAAACTAGAACTACGTACTGACTGCCATAAACTCTTGGCGAACTCCAAGTCAAAGTCCACACTGTAACCCCCACTATACGACCGATACGCCTTCTTCGGACGAAAGATGGCAAATGGGATATCATGTACGTACCCCAACTGTCTCACACACCTATCTGGCATGTAAGGCTCAACCTCGTCACCACATGCGATCAATCCCCGGTACGTGGTGATCGGGGTGCGTGCGTGCGGATATTGACCATATGGGGTCCATGTCACCTGTAATATATACAATTATTGTCAGATATTTATTAAATATTTACAAAATTAAATAAAAATTTAATTATAAAATGTACAAAAATATTTTAACATTCCTCCTCGGCTCTCAAATGGTCAAGTGCATCCCGGTACCTCTGCAGACGGGCACTCGCGCCCTGTCGGGGGCTAACAGTCCACAAAGTAGCTCGTGGAGTATATGGATCATCAGACATAGGCACAGAATGCGGTCTGAATGCTGGAAAATGCTCATATATCCATGCCTATAGCAATGTCAGACAACCCGCCATCCCACTGCAGCTACCTCTACTAGCCTTACCTAAATGCCTATATAAGTATGCTAGTGTCGAGGTACCCAAGCATGCTGCTGTGCGGTATGTAACTGGCCCCTAATCTGCACAATATGATGTGGTCTAAACCTATTGGAACTCTTATCCACAAATAAAGTAGAACCAATAGCTAACCATAACCAAGCCTCCACATCATAAGGCAAGTGCAATGTACCCGTCTTTAAATGCGAGCGTCGCCTAAACACATAATCAACGACTATCCCACCATCGGAGTGCATTTAACTCCACTCCCCATCCCGCTCAGAAACCTGTAGCAAGTCTCTGCAGAGGCCTCACATAACTGACTTGGCAGTACAATCAGCGATCATACTACCATCAACCGGTATGCGTAGTATCTCCCACACATCGTGCATGAGTATAGTCATCTCACCGATAGGGAGGTGGAACGTGTTCGTATCAGGTTGCCAACGCTCAATAAATGCACATATGAGGGGGACATCAATGGTACTGTGCATGGTAGTAGGCAGGTGAGACAAACCAGTCGCCCTCAATAATGTCTGCCAATCATCGGGCATACCGGCAAACCAAGAAACTAATCTCTCGCATACCCTGCCCTATTGTGGCACCTCAAGGGCAACCTAGGTACTACAGCCTCGTCACCCTCCTCACCGTCCTGTCTATATCTCGAAGCCACATGCCCCTTCCAACTAGGTATCACTGACCCATCACTAGGGCCACCCGTACAAGGCACTGTCACAATCCAAGACGTATCGACCCTCCCACGCTTATTTGTAACTAATTTCAAAAAATATTTATAATAAATAAAGTTATTTAACAAACATAAGTAAAAAAAATGCACTAATATAATTCAAATATCAACACATAATCATATAATCAAATTACATAAATAATAAAATTCACTAAAATAATTCGAATAACAACACATAATCATATAATCAAATTACATAAATAATAATAATCACTAAACCACTTCAGATATCAACATATAATCAAATTACATAAATAATAATAATAATCACTAATACACTTCATATATTAAATAAGAGAATTAAATAAATATACATTAAATTAGTCTTAAATTTAAAACTGACCTCATGTGGGCTCCTCATCATGTGCTGAGGATGAGAGAATTTCCTGCCTGCCTATGAAAGGCTGCTCCCCTCCATCAATATTCTCATCTACCAACATATGGTATGAGCTACCTCTCCCTGTTTTTTTCTTCTCATACGAAGCAGTAGGCCGCTGTCGCGGGAGAGACTTCCCCCAACCTACAACAAATTTAATGAATACAACATTAAAACTACAAATAATAATTTAAAACATGAAAAATATTAATAATAATTAAAAATATTAAAAAACAAACATAAAATACTGTTCTTGAGAAAAATCGCACCTTATGTGCGATTTTTCTCAAAAATTTCGCAAGTCAAATGCGATTATTTTTGAAAAATCGCACATAAATATCCCAGATGAGTTGCAAAAATTTTGGGAAAAATCACACCTCATTTGCGATTTTGTCGATTTTTTGGACTAAATCGACAAAATCGCACTTCTTTGCGATCTTTTTGCTTCTTTTGCTGCTTCTTTTGTTGCTTCTTTTGCAATTGTTAGAAACAATTTCGTTTTTTCCTTTAAAAATTTCGTTTTTTCCTTTGAAACTGTTCTCTTTCTAACCAAACAATCACAAGTACACCTATTGTGATTCCTAATCAAAAAAGAAGGAAGATGAGTTCTTCTTTCTTTTATCCCAAGCGACGTGTCAGGTCCAGGGCATCCCAATTAGATTCACTGGAATGACAGTTTCTCATTCGGAATCTGTAAAATCAGCATTTCGATCAAATCACACATCGCAAGGCTATTTTGGGGCAAGCGGGTCATTTATGATGAAGAGGATGAGCTTTAAGAGTATGATGAAGAGGATGAGCTTCAAGAGTATGATGAAGAGGATGAGCTTCAAGATTGTTGGACAAAATCGCACTTCTTTGCGATTTTTCCCAAAAAATCAAGAGTATGATGAAGAGGATGAGCTTCAAGAGTATGATGAAGAGGATGAGCTTCAAGATTGTTGGACAAAATCGCACTTCTTTGCGATTTTTCCCAAAAAACCGCACAGATCTGTGATTTTTTTGGAAAAAATCGCAAAGAATTAGCGATTCTTCCCAAACAGTTTCGCCTATTGTCGGCGATCGGTGATCCGACTGTATTTTATCTCTAACGTAGGCGATTTTCCTAAAATTTAAACGAAATAATACAATTTTTACCTGACCGTACAAGCCTTTCCCCCTCCCGGGACCCCGTGGTGGTTGAGACCCGCCCGCATCCATTTTGCGAATTTTTCAAAGTTTTTTGGATGGTTTGAGAGATTTTTGGTGTGAAAATCTGAAATGAAATGTGAGTTTTTATGGTTTCTCACACAATTATATAACCAAACCCGCGGCAGCAAAATCGCACCTACTATGCAATTTTTCTGTGAAAAATCGCATGTGCTGCACTATCGCCTCACTTATCTGATTTTCGGGTAAAAAATTGGACCCTTTTTGCGATTTTTCCACGTAATATCGGATTAGTGTGACAAATTTTTTGCATTATATCACGCGTTGGTGGTGATTTTTTCCCTTTTTTCGCAAATTTCTTGCGATTTTTCCTTATTTTTTCGTAAATTACACGTAATTTTTCATTGCAATTTCCAATTTTTGGTTTTTAGGGGCATTTTAAGTATTTCATCAATATTTTTGTGCTACAAATAGCAAATCTGGGCTGCTAAACATAGCACATTTTTGCTATTTGTAGCACAAAAAATAGGATGAAATGCCTAAAATGCCCTTAAAACAGAAAATGCCAAGTTTTGATGAAAAATTGGATGTAATTTGCGATAAAACTACGAAAAATTGGACCCAATATGCGATTTTTCAGCAAAAAATCGCACACAATGTGCGAAAGTGGGGCGAAAAATCGCCCCACTTATCCGATTTTCTGGGGAAAAATCGCCCCACTTAAGCGATTTTCCCCCAGAAAATCGGATAAGTGGGGCGATTTTTCGCCCCACTTTCGCACATTGTGTGCGATTTTTTCTGAAAAATCGCAAAGTAAGTGCGATTTTTCATAGAAAAATCGGAAAGTAAGTGCGATTTTTTTCTATATGTACGCTTATAAGTTCCTTGCAATCCTTACAAAATCAAACTTCATTTCAGATTTTCGAAGCAAAATTCTCTCAGACCATTCAAAAAAATTTTGAAAAAATCGCACAATGGACGCAGGCGGCTCTCAACCACCACGGGGTCACGGGAAGGGCAAAGGCTTATTCATTCAGGTAAAAATCGTATTATTTCGTTCATAATTGTTTGAAATCGCGTAAGAAATCGCACCTATTGTGCAAAATTTTATGTAAAAATCTCACCAGATTGAGATTTTGTACTGAAAAATCGCACCTGATGTGCGATTTTTTTGGACAAAATCTCACCAGATCGAGATTTTGTCCAGGAAAATCGCACTTCAGGTGCGATTTTCCTTTGGAAAATCGCACTTCGCACTTTAGATGCGATTTTCCTTTGGAAAATCGCACTTCGCACTTTAGGTGCGATTGGGGTAAAATCGCACCTCATGTGCGATTTTCTTGTGTAAAATCGCACATTAGGTGCGATTTTTCACAAAAAAATTATATTCGTACTTTTAATGTTATTTTTATGAAATTTGCTGTAGGCTGCGGGGAAGACACTACCGCGACAACGGCCCACAGCTTCTAATAGGAAGAAGAGAGCAGGCAGAGGTGTCCCACTCCGTGAGCTGGTCGATGATGAGAGCGACAGGGAGGAGCAGCCTTTCATTGGCGGAGATGGGCCTCCTTCACCCCCAATACGCGATGAGGAGCATTTCATTGGCGGAGATGGGCCTCCTTCACCCCCAGTACGCGATGAGGAGCATTTCATTGGCGGAGATGAACAGCTCCCCCGACGCGTTGAGAAGCGCCCACGAGGTCAGTTTAGAATTTTCAAAGAATATCATTTATATTTATTTATTTATCGTATTACGTTTTGCTATTTGAATTATTATTGTTACATAAATTTGTTTATATTAAATAATTTATTGAATTTAGTTGCAAATAAGCGTGGGCGGAATGACACGTCTTGGCTTGTGACCGAGCCGTGTACTGGTGGACCTATTGATGGGTCCGTTATTCCTAGTTGGAAAGGCCATGTGGCCTATCGTTATAGACAGGACGGTGAGGATGGTGAGGAGGCATTACCACCTATGACCCAGTTGAGATGCCATAATAGGTCAGGGTCATGTGAAGAACTTGTTAAGTGGTTCGCCGCCATGCCTGACGACTGTCGGAGTTTGTTGAGGGGGACAGGTTTGGCTCATCTGCCATCTATCATGCACACGGCCATTGATGCGCCACTTATATGTGCATTCGTTGAGAGGTGGCAGCCCGATACGAACACCTTTCATCTCCCAGTCGGTGAGATGACTATTCTTCTGCACGATGTGTGGGAGATACTACGTGTCCCCGTAGACGGCAGTATGGTCGCTGATCGTACTGACAAGAGTGTGATGTGGGGACTTTGTAGAGATGTGCTGCAGGTGTCAGCGAGTGATGGGGATTGGAAGATGAACCACAATGATGGTGGGGTACTATCTGAGTTCGTGTTCAAGAAGAGGTCGCTTTTGGAGACGCACACTATGCACATGCCCCTTGATTTGGAGGGTTGGTTGTGGCTGGCTATTGGATGTACTTTATTTGTCGACAAGAGTTCCAATAGGATTAGGCCACAGCACGTTGTCCAGCTTAGGAGCCAGTTGCACAATGTGCATCAGTATGCTTGGGGCACCTCTGCACTAGCTTACCTGTATAGACATTTAGGTAAGGCTAGTAGAGGTAGCTGCAGCGGGATGGCAGGGTGTTTGACACTTCTTCAGGCATGGATATACGAGCATTTTCCGGCGTTCAGGCCGCACTCCGTGCCTATGTCTGACGATCCACACTCGCCGCGCGCTGCTTTGTGGAGTGTTGGCCCTCGACAGGGCACCAGTTCCCGTCTCCGGAGGTATCGCCATGCACTTGACCACCTGCGACCGGAGGAGGTATGTTAAACTATATTTGTACATTTTATAATTACATTTTTAGTTAAATTGTAAATATTTCATAAATATCTAACCACACTTGAATATGTTACAGGTGACATGGACACCGTATGGTCAGTTTCCCCATCTCCGCACCCCGATCACCACGTACAGGGGTTTGATCACATGTGGCGACGAGGTTGAGCCGTACATGCCAGATAGGTGCGTGCGCCAGTTGGGGTTCGTTCAGGATATCCCATGCGCCATCCTCCGACTGAAGGTGGCGTACAGGCCATATGGTGGTGGGTACAGTGTGGAATTCGATTTGGAGTTCGCCAAGAGCGTATGGCAGTCCGCACTGTTCTCTAGTATTCGGCCCGATCTCCTACAGCTTTCAGAGTATCTCGGCGCTACCACACCTGAGTACATAACATGGTATCGCCAGCACTCCCACCCGTACCTGTTCGTCGATGGCCCCCCCGATGATGATGGTGGAGTTCCTCGCGGAAGAATCTGTTGAAAAAATTAATTGCAAAAAGTAAAATTTAATTTACATGCTTAAATATATGTAAATAAGCAAAACATTGTAAAATAACATACTTAATATAAATCATACCAAAGTTCCTCAGAAATAGTGTTCGAACCCACTTCGGATGGCTCAATCGTCAATCTCTTCCAAAACTCGTGCACCATTTCAATAGTGATCGTGTCACGCGATTCCTTCAACTTCCAAATTGCACACGCACAAGGGATTCCATGGGTCGTCTTGCAGACACACCCACATCGCTCAAACAAGTCATTGCCCAACTTACTAATCCTTTCAACTTGTTCACTTATCAATTCCAAACAATGGTGCGACACATAACCATTCAATAATTCATAAGGAAAACACATCATAGCGGTTGCTTTCTTGGAAATGCATGCCTCAAGCGTTTCCCTAAAAAATACATCAATCAAGTAAACGTACATGCATTAAATTAATAAACTAAGTATTGAATCATGTTAAGTAATCAAGGTATGAGGGCATAATTTAAATAAATACAGTAAGTACGGAATTAAACTATGTAATAAATTTACCTTATCTGTGATAGCTGGTAATTGACATGGTCGTCAATCACACCAAACAGCGTGTCAAGAGAGTAGGTGCCGGCATTCATCCAATCCTTAAAAGCAGCATGAGTGCTCTCCACTCTGTTACTACTAGTGTTGCCAAAATGCAGAATTTTGTTTGTCCAAGCCCTACAAAACATCTCTTTGTACACCAGCCATGTCCTCTCCAAATATATAACAACAGACGGCGCAACCATAGAATAACTGTCCTTCAGCCGCTTTAGTAACATTTCATACTCTTCCACTGTTGGCGAATTAACAATTGCCTTCCAAAGCTTTTTTATTGCTTTTTTCCTGTCACCTTCACCAACAAGCCTTCTCAGCTGATTATCGACATCACGGTCGATATGCCACAAACATAACAGATGGTGTGATCTAGGAAAATGATCCCGTATAGGATCCATCAAACCCATCTCTCGATCAGAAACAATAGCACTAGGACAATTTTCAACATCCAACAACGCTCTCAACTGCTCAAACACCCAATCATAAGTAATTTTTTTCTCATCTCTCAAAAGGGCACAAGCAATATTAAAATTCTTGTTGGAAGGAGTCATACCAATTATTTCAAAGAGTGGCATCTTGTACTTGTTGGTCTTGTATGTTGCATCCACCACAATCACCCAATAATATCTGTTCAACAACTGAATTGACATTGGATGCGCTATGAATGCATGTGTGATCACGTCTGTGCCATCTTCTTTCAAAACTTTCACATAATAATGCTTCTCCTCGGCGTAATGCACAAACTGCTGCCCAATATTTCTACCTTCAAATGTTGCCTTCCTGTCAGCAGATTTCAGATTGTTTACCTGCCTCACTATAACATTATCTCCAGGATGCGTCTCAGCAAGGTGATTCCGAATCAGCTTAGGCTTCATATTTGCATTGTTCAAAGATCTAGCAACCTGGCTGGCATCATCACTCAACCGGCTGAGCTGTCTGTGCCCCTCTGGATACACTATAGCAGTGTGATTGTGCATGGATTTTTCACCTGGTGTAACTTTGACCAACCAACCATTAACCATCACCTCCTTGCAATATAACTTGAACATACACTTACACCCTCGCCGTTTGGTGTTCTTCCTCTGTTGTGGGGGAGGCCCTTGTTCAACCGGATCTCTAAATCTGTTACAACGATATGTGACAGATTTACCATTATTACATTTCCCTACTTTAAATCAGCTCGAAACGAAATGAAAGAGCCAAGTCTGAATAATAAGTGTATGCTGCTTCTTCAGTAGGAAAAAAGCCAGGACACTTAAACTCATGACTCAAATCCCTCTGAAGGTCGGGCAATCCATTTGGATCCTGCGTCATTAATCAAATTCAAACTAATAGTAAGTACTTACATAAACAATGTGCAATATTTCCATGAAAAAATCACGAATGTGAGTAGGTATTTTTTAAATAAATCACGCGAACAATGTGCAACATTTCCATGAAAAAATTGCATGCAAATACGGTTTTTCAGAAAAATCGCCTGCAATTGGCGATTTTTCATGGAAAAATCGCACAATGGCTGCGATTTTGAAAAATCGCAGCCATTGTGCGATTTTTCTCTGAAAAATCGCACGCATTCCAGGAAAAATCGCCTGTTTTTTGCGATTTTGCCTTGGAAAATCGCAAAAAGCAGGCAATTTTCCAACGAAAAATCGCCTATAATTGGCGAATTTTGGGTAAAAAATCTCCAACATTGGGCGATTTTTTACACCACATTCGCCAATTATGGGCGATTTTCCCCAATAAAATTGCAAAACATGTGCGATTTTTTTGGCAGCATGATAAAAACAATACAAAAGTATTAGATTCGTACCATTTTTGCGTCAATTTTGAAGTAGACTCTATCCCAAGCTGAACGAACGATGCGTTTCAATTTGTTTCTACGATTTTAAACGTTTTTGAATGATTTGGAAGGCTTTCGTAAGATTTTTTGAGGGAGTTTTGAATGTTTTGAGATGTTTTTTGAATTTTGTGAAGTATATTACTTATTCATACATTAAGGGCATTTTTGTCATTTCATTTTTTTTTGTGCTACAAATAGTAAATTTGTGCTACAAATAGTAAGATCCATAGCAAATTTGTGCTACAAATAGGTTTTCAGAAAAATAATCCCTCCGACTTTTCTCGTGATCGGCGCACGTGCTCAGTCTTTGCCCGTATCTATTTCCTTCTTCAACGCCAACAGCAGCTGAATTAACATAACCGACGACGACTGGAGAACACTGTACCGCAGTCGTTCGAGCTAGACGCTCTTTGATTTGACCTCAAACAAATACGCGCGATCGCATACGCACAGTGGGGTGTGTGTTTTACTTGACGGAGATGGCGGCTCTAATGGCGGTGTTGGAGGCGGATCTACGTGCTCTCTCGGCAGAATCTCGCCGCCGATACCCCGCAGTGAAAGATGCGGCTGAACACGCGATTCTCAAGGTTCCACTAATTTCTTCAATTCAATCTATCTTTCACTTATAATTCCTCATTTCGTTGCTATATAGAATTGCTAAAGGCTGTATGACTCAAGATTTTGATTTTTTCGACGTTAATTCTACTCTTTCTAGATGCTGTTAGGAAATGCATTGACAAGCGATGCTGGTGTTCTTGTGTTAAATAGGTTTGGTCGAACAATAATTTAATTTCAATGTCGTTTATTTTTTGCTTGTTTGGGAAGTATTTAGTCCAAATTAGTGAATCATTGGAGTTATAGTTTCTGAATAATTTGTATGCGAGATCATGTTTACTAACGCTGGGAGAAAAATTGCAGCTTAGATCATTGTCGAGCACCAACGAAATTGCGCAAAACGAGGATATTCTAAGGATATTTTTGATGGCTTGTGAAGTTAAAAATGTGAAGTTAAGTGTAATAGGGCTTTCTTGCCTGCAAAAACTGATATCGCATGATGCAGTTGCTCCATCAGCTCTGAAGGAGATTCTCGCCGCTTTAAAAGATGTAAGCTTTACCATTGCAGATGAGTTTCTTCAATGTAGTTGCTATATCTTCTTTTGCTTTTAGCTCTTTATGCTGCAGTTATGTTAGGAAATTAGTATTCTCATGTTGATTTCTCAAGTATGTTACTTTTACATAATCCTTATATGACATATTTGGTTTCTGAATTCCATTTTTTATTGTTTTACATAAAAACTGATGCTGGATATTGTGTTTTGTGTTTAACATTGATTGTGTTGCAAATGTGATTCGTCCCTTCTTCTCTCTTTTCGTTTATTTTTATTTTATAATTTTCCTTAGGAACACATTAAGTTGATTTGAATTAATAATGAATGCATTAGAAAGAAAGTGGAGCTGACACCGATATATGCGGAAGTGTCAATTATTCTTAAAATAGTTTGGACATATATTGTCTACAGGAGACTAGATCGCCTAATAAGATGATGAATAAACATAGAATCGTGAACTCAAATTTGTAGGGATTCCCCAACAAGAGGATGGAAAATCTAGAATCATTTACATAAATTAGAAACAAATTCAAAGCAGAAAGGAAAGACCTAAAAAGAATTAAAAAGAATCTATTGAAAGGTAAAACTTATTTAAGCTTTAAATATGACTATCTCATAGAACTCGATGGTAACATATAATCCATATAAGCAATCCAACATAGTGCGACAAAGGCTAGTTGTTGTTGTTGTTCTTGTCGTACTCATTAGTTTACTGTAAGAAGCAAATTTGCCAGACCCGATTGGAATCCATCATTCTCCTTGGTTTTTGTATATAATAAATGTCCAGGATGACATAAGGTGTGTGTTGTAAAAGAATACATGTGCACCAGCCATCTAAATTAAGGAATTATTGATACCTACTATCATTATTCATGAAATTGAAGCTGCAAAGTGCATAATGTATAAAGTGAGGGTGCTGTAGTTGTAGAAATTGATGGAAATAACATGCTCTAGAGTTAGAGAAGATTAGTTATGCTTTTAATTCTTTATGAAGAGTGAGAAGTTTTGTAGTCCAGAGCATACTACAAAAGGTCCGTATTAATTAGTGCTTTAAGGTATTTTAAGCCTACTTTCTTACTGGAATGTTTTGGGGTTGATTGGGAGGTGGGTAACAGTTGTAGGAAGTACAAGCTTGTCTGAATTGTTCATGATGATAAAGACAAGAAATCCAGTTCTTTACTTCACTTTCCTTCGTATTTTTGCTCCCAGATGCTTTGAGACTATCTTTGTTCTTTATGTCATTTCCTTATTTGATGTGTGTATATAATTCAGTGCTAAGAGTATTAGATAGAAGGTTAATGGATTAGAATTTTGAAGTTCTTTTCAATTCTTTGCCTATAAGCTGTTGAAGTGTCTCAAGTCTTTAGCTTTAGTTTATTCCTATTAGTGTCTGTGGTTGATCTGAAATTCAAGACAGGTAAAAGGCATTATTTTTTGTTATTTGATAAAGGAGTGAAGAGAGAAAAGGGTAGCTAAAAATATAAAAGCTTTTCTTTGCCTTCATGCAACATTATAATTTATAAATGATCCTATCCCAATGTTTCAGAATGGTGGACCCTCTTTGATAAATAATAACCCCATCATAAGTACTTCTTTGATCTCTTTATCTTGATTATTATGTAGTTTTAATTTATTTAAAAAATTAAGGTTTGAGACAAAGATTACTTGGTTGGAAAATGCAACGTTTGGGGCTCAGATCCTTTCTTCGACCTAAATTGCTTCCCAAGGATTTTATCATCTCTTCTGCTCTAAATTTCCATAATTACATCGTTTGATTGGTTTCAAGAATTCATTTAGAAAGATTTTTAATGTAACTAGTGGAATGCTTCTTTACTTCAAATGGGTTGACATGTTTTGAGGGGATTTTAATGCATGGAGCATTTGAAGTTGCATTGACATTTTTACGCTCACCTGATAATATATCAGAATGAAGAGATAATCATGGACATTTGAAGGTGCATTGACATTTTATGCTCACCTGAAAATATATCAGAATGAAGAGAGAATCATGTAGTCCATGAATTATTTAAATTGAAGTCAACATTTGAACGGTCAATTTTGTGATTCTTTGTTCTTTTTATCAACCAGAGATGCTGTTGCTATGCCATGGGATTCTTAAAATCCAGTTGCGAGGAATTATCTTCGTAAGAATCACCTCAGCGTGGTTTGTGGTTTGAGTGAAGCATTAACTATGCTTTCTGCTATAATGAATGTTTTAGTAGCATATCTGTCCCTAAGTGACTTCTGCTTTATGTTTGTGGCGGATAGGAACTTTGAGAGCTGGACAAAACTTGACCTGACAGGAACTAGAACTGTATGTGGATATAATATTTTCGCTTAGTTAGTAGGAAGAATACTACCGTTCCTAGTTCCCAATAGGTTGAGTGGTTTGAGGAGCTTTGCAATTGTGGGAGATGAGATTAACTTTACACAGTGAATTCTATAAATGCTGCACATTAAGGATACTGTTTTATTGTGGAACTGTTAATTTTTCAAGTGATATGCATATGTATCTATGCTCCAAATTACTGGTGTCTTCTCGTAATGACAAAATTCAAGATGATGTTTTTATGATGAGGAGTTGAGTTGTAAGTTGATAAAGATATGAAGCAAGGATACCTGGTTGAAGTGATGGACCCTGAATTTTAGTGTAGGTCTTGTCCATTTTTCCGTTTTTCTATTTCTAGTTTGACTAATTTGATACTATTCTACATGTTGTGTAAGGCTAATTATTAGTTATTCTAACCATTTATGTTGGCACATATGAATTATCCTTTTTATTAGTTTTTAAAAATATCTTAGCTGCGAACCCGCATTGCAGGAATTAGGAATGATTGTTTACATGTTTGATCTCAACTTACTTTTTATTTTGTGTTTAGAGTGTTTACTATTGCTTTCCCTGACATCAATTGCTATTATCTTTGCCTTAGCCTTTGCGAGAAAAAAGTGGTTATTGGTTGTGGCCATGATTCTTTTATGTTATTCAAGTTTTATCTTTCTTTCCCTACTAATTCATGACAGCTTGTCTTACCTTCATTTTTTTTATTGTCTTTTTCACCTTTGCTGCCAGCATGGTGAAATGGCAGATGATAGCATCCAGTTAAAGACACTTCAGACTATCCTTATAATATTTCAGTCTCATTTACAACCTGATAATGAGGTATGGACTGTGCAGCCTTTTATTGTCTCATTGCGTGCTCTCAATCACTTAGAACCAATATAGAGCTTGCTCCACTAGATGAATATGTAAATGGAGGTAGACATCAAATTGAGATTTTGCTGAGCAACTATTTTTAGGTGAACTGGAACTGCTCTTTTTATTCCTCTGTCCTATCAGTGGAGGGAGCTGGTATGGGATATATTTATTATTCTTAACACTACAGCTTTGACCTGTTCAAAGATGTTTTGAATTTTATCTGGTATTTCTTCTCCATGTCCATATTTTAACTTGATTGAGTCTTTTCCATCCAGGAATTTTTTTAGTAGTTGGTTTGATGAGCCTTTGCCTTCTTAATGTGATAACGGTAACTCATTGACTGTAAGAATATCTTAGTAAATTATGCTCGGAGTTTGGTATCTGGTTTAAGCATATGAAAGTTGTCGATGGTCTTCATCTTTATTATCCTTTGGGTTTTTTTTTTTTTCCCCCTATAGTCTTGGACCATGTCTTTTTCTTGTTATTCAGCATTTGACATGCAGTCTAATGTTTGCATCTTTCGACTTAAAAGCCACTCAGAATTATGTTTTTCAAGAAAATTGTTCATCCTTTTTCTTGCCTTGATTTCCTTACCTTCCTTTCAAATCATTTTATAAGAAAGTGTATTTTCTTCATGATGATGTTTAACAATTATGGAATGTTTTCATCTTGGTGGGGTCTATCGGGATGATGATGAATGCGTGGGTTTTGTGTGAATTTTGGAACCTTAAGTGATTTAATTTCAGGAGAATATGGCTCAAGCTCTTGGCATCTGTCTTCGTCTTCTTGAAAACAGTAGATCTTCTGACAGTGTGAGGAAGTAAGGATACTATTTGTTACTTAGATAATCGTGGAATTTATGAAGTTCTTCAAGCCCTTCTCTTTTTGTTTGGGCTCTATTTTCCAATTTGACTGGCACTCTAAGTGGTTCTTATCACTCTATGCAATTTTGTGAAGCACTGCTGCAGCAACCTTTCGACAGGCAGTAGCATTGATATTTGATCATGTGGTTTCTGCTGAGTCACTTCCTACAGGGAAAGGTGGAGGATACATTTCTCGGGCTAATTCAGTAACCAGTGATGTTAATCGCAATATAAACCGCCTTGAGTATGTAAATTGCTGTTATGATTACGTTGATTGTTCCAATATTGGTATCCTCATGTGGACTGCATCTTTCTGGCATCCACGTGGCTATGCATTTGTGGATTTGGATATTATGTTGAGCAAATTTATAATAGCCAGGTTTAGGTTTTAAGCTAGGGTATGACCTTCAGAAGCTTTTCTGCTATGAGTTGAGTTTGTCGAATCTACTGGCTTATATATATGATTAAACTTGAGCTCTTTATTGTTGAGCTATTCTTTGTTCTAAAAGTCTTTACTCATTTGAATAATTGAACCTCGGTTGGATAGGGCCCTGGACTTGGAGTCTGTCTCTGGAAGTCCATCATTAATGAGGGGTAGTCTTACTAATTCTGGAAAGCTTGGGCTGCAGTTGCTTGAGGACCTGACAGCTCTTGCTGCAGGTGGATCCGTATGTGCTATTTTAGCATCAATGCTTTGCTTCATGAAATAGCAATATCACAGCGTCCCTGCCAGCAAAATTTGCTGTTCGATGTGACTCTAACTTTAAGCAATTTCAGCTATTCAACAATATTGATAAATGAATCACTTATTTGCTCAAATGTTTCAGGGGTTTGGTTAAGGGTTGGCTCAATACAACGGACATTTGCTCTTGATATCCTCGAGTGAGAAATCTTTATTCTTCTTTTTTTTTTTAATTTTCCTAGTGTTCTGATATCCAAATTTTATTACTTGAACTTCAGGAAGTTGTATAGTATGCATTTTGGCTCCAGAGTGGGAGAACTGTGGAGTGAATGACACAGATTTCCCTCTGGGTCTCTTCCTCAGCTGAATGTCTCCGTTTTGCCTTTGAGCACAGTTTAAGAAAGAGTTAAAAGTTTAAAGAGAATGGTTCTTACTTCTGTTCTATTCATGTTCAATCTTCTGACAGTTTTTATAGGAAAGTATTGGAGTTTAAGGATAGTGTCCTGATCCTGCCTAAGAAATTTCCTGATCTCTAACTATATTGTGTGTGGCAAAATGAGAACTTTGTATGGTACCATCATGGCGAATGTTGGAAAAAGACTTGGGAATTGCATGGGAATCTGCCCGTTTTTATGTATTACTTCAGCACTTCTGTTTTTGTTGTCTTGATAAAGGCACATGAGAGTCAATTATCAGTTTATGCCCCTAACGACATGCGTGATTTAATACTATAATTTATCACATTTTGACTGGTTTTTTATATTTTCTGCATCACTTACTGACTAATTAGACATGAGTATGGGATAATATGTGAAAAATTGGAAATGAAAGCTTTGTGCTTATTTGACTTCGTAATATGGTTCTTTAGGTTTGTTCTCTCCAACTATGTGGCATTATTCAGAAACTTGGTTCCCTATGAACAGGTTTTGTGAATCTTTGATTTTGACCCTTCTTTGATTTCATCATTGTTCCAAAATTTTCATCAACTTGATAACCTGGAATATCTACAGGTCCTGCTTCGACAAATATGCTCACTGCTTATGACGTCCTTGAGAACAAATTCTGAGGTGGTTTGTTATTTCAAAGATGAGAAGATGGAATTGAGATTCCATTTGTATAACCTATTTTATTGATTGTGTCTGTGTTCTTTGATCAGCTTGAGGGAGAAGCAGGAGAGCCTTATTCCCGCCGCTTGGTACTCCGTTCAGTAGCTCATATTATTAGGCTTTACAGTTCAACGCTTATTACTGAATCAGAGGTACAATTTTGTTGTAATTTTTGAAAATCTCTTTTTCAGTGATTGGTTGAAACTCTGTTGATTCATAATGATTAATGCTTTTTGGTGAATGTGGTGGGGAGTAAACCTGAATTGACATGGACAGAGTTAAGGGAAACAGCAAAGAAAATAATATGAGTGTTTACACTAAATCAAATATGATGGGCCAAATGCCTGAGGCCTTTTGCAGGTTGAATGAGAAGGAATGGAAACAAGAAATAGTAATCCTATTTTATTTTCTCTAGCTGCCTCTCTTTCCCTTCTCGTTCTCAAATCATGAAAGCATTTCAAATGATGCAGTTTCTGGTGGTTATGGCAAGTATGAATATTCTCATTGTCATTGCATGTTTCTGAAAAGTATATTTAGATTCTGCCCAACAAGTACAAATATAGTTTGTAGTCGTACATCTTTGGTCAATGGTTTTTAGTTTAGTTAATGTGTCTTTTTGAATGTATTTTATTTGTTACAAATCTTTGTTATTGTTCAACCAAACCAATTTTTGTTACAGGTATTTCTTAGCATGATGGTTAGAATCATATCTCTTGATCTACCGTTATGGCACCGAATTCTTGTCCTCGAGGTCCTAAGGGTATGTTCAATAATCCCAAGAGAACATTATAATGTTATTGTCGAGTAGCAGAACCGTGATTTTGTTGTTTTATGTTACACTGAAATTGATAGGGATTCTGCGTGGAGGTGCGTACTTTACGGATCCTTTTCCAGAATTTTGACATGTAAGGTTCCTATTTTGATTGATGGTGTTCACTTTTGCTTTTAATGCCTTAGGAAGATGACAGTTGTGATGAAACTGGGAAGATGAGATTTTTTATTTTCATTTTTTCCCTTTCTTTCTACATAGTAATGTTCAGAAAGTTTCAAAATGAGCAGAATTTCTGTAGTCAAAATATTTTTGGTCCCATATCAGCTCTGATACTCTACACTTTCCTCTCATTTTTTATGCAAATGGTAATGCCTTCACAATTATTATCTTCAGTGTACATTATAATTCTTAATTAGCAGCTCCCTCTAATTGGGCACGGGTATTCCTACCTAAATACGTATCGTTGGATTGACTGTGGAAGATAACTTACATATCTTTATTCAAGTATATGATTAATTTTTACAACTCATTCATTTCAATTAATTCGCTGTTTTCATGTTTAGTCATGATTGTGAGATTTTTTAAAACGTAAGTTATATTCTTGTGTCACATTAGATTATGATTTAAAAAGCCAACTGTGATACAGCAGCAGGAACAGCCCTGAATTTTTCTGCTTTGGTTGCTGGGTATCACTGGAGGATCCAATGATTCTAAAGTGATCTTAATGTCAACCAAGATGTCATTTTATGTAATGTGGATTGGTTTTTGCCACATATTATAGTCATGGAGGCAATCAATAGTAGTGATGATGTGTAATACCTTAGTCAGGGGGTGGGAGGGTTGTCTGTTAATGATTTTCTCGGTATTGCACATGCTTCTGATTTGGCATGGAACAAAGTATGTTATATCCATGTAAAGAGGTCAATTCACACTTGATGCATTGTTTATGTATTCTTCTATAAAATTAAATTTTTTGGTCATTTGAAAGAGTCCTGAAGGATTTGAAAATTTTCAAAGTTCTTGCACATTTTTTACTATTTGTAGAAACCCCACGTGTGCCTAAACAGCTGACAGGAGACAAAAAACACGTCTTTATCAGCTTGGATGATGGAAAATTAGAAGGTTGGAGGATAATCCTTAATATAATTAGGTAAATGGTTGAGGAGTGACCATGATGGTATCTTTTTGAACCTGAACGAAGGAAAAACTTTTGAATGGCACTATTTAGAAGTGGATAAGAGTCCAGAGAGAGGTGAATTAGGGGGTGGTGCCTTGCTTCTTATCAATTTGAAATTGTGCATCAACTATCCTGGGCATTGTATGGTTGTTTTCCTGTTATAGCAAGCTGATATCAAAGCATAAATCCCAAAAATATATTTATAGATTAGAATGTATTTGTATTTCTATTTTCCATCAAAGAGGCTAATTAGGTTGATGCTTGCAGGCATCCTAAGAACACAAACATTGTTGAGGATATGGTAAAGGCTCTGGCTCGAGTTAAGCATCCTAAGAACACAAACATTGTTGAGGATATGGTAAAGGCTCTGGCTCGAGTTGTTTCAAATGTACAGGTAAAAGGGTGCTGCTTCAGGATATTAACTTATCTATCATATAATCTCTCCGACTTTTTACATGAAATAAAGTGGTTCGAGAGATCCAATTACAATTACCTTGTTAATTTCATTGATGAGCCTTTCCTTGGCATTATATTATGTGGTGAATTCATGCTTAAGTTTGGCCCTTTTTTAAATTTTTTTTTTTATATTTACCTCCATTCAAGTGTCCTCTGTTAGACCAGAATGTTTAGACTGTTGAAGTTGTATGACTAATGCTTTAGTCATGGAATGCATGGGAACATAAGTTTTTAGAGACAAGCACTTTACTGATCCTCATATTTTAGCTCTTCAGTATAGGAGGAAAGAAGTAATCTAGTAGCTTTTCATTCTAATCACATAAATTTCAGTGAAATATTAGAGATGAACATCTAACGAGCTAACCTTTTTATAACTTTTCATTCATTTAACCTAAGTTAACATTTATTAAGAATGCGGTAGTAATTGTTCTTCATAATGTTTCGAAATTAGAGTAAATCAAAGAGGAAAAAATTTGAAGTGAAAAACAATAGGCCTTAATTGATCAGAATTTGGAAAGAAATAAATATATTTTTTTAAATTCAGAATTTTATGAGGCTTTTGAAGAAATTATCAAATTTCGGTATCTAGTATGTTAGGGAAACAAATTGTAATTAGTAAAAATCAAATAATTCAACTGTGACGCGTCTTTAAAAGACATTTCAACAGTTGGCAGATTTAAATTAAAACATTATTTTGTTGTAGTGGTACAAAGTGTCCTTTGAGTTTGTCAGTCTAGTTTCTTATATACAATATTCTGCTTGTGTTTCTCTTGTGTGAGTACGAGGCTTTTTGAGTATAATTGTGATGTCATTGTCTCAAAATCATTTGGTGGGTTCGGAGAAATAGTTTTCTCGAGGAATCGGAAGGTTTCATACTTCTATTAGACTTTTACATGTAATCTTCTTTGGTTTCTCTCCTTTCTTGAGGCTTCAGTCATGTTTTTGTTTTGATTATATGCATTGGATAATGATTTGTTCTTGAACTCATCATAGCCACTGAGTGCACATGACAGCATAACATGCCATTGTTCAACTTCCACTTATGGTTGTGATGGGGATAAATGGCAGAAAGTTACTAAATTGTATAACCGTCAGGGTAAAGAGGATTCAAGGGCCCAAAAGTTAATTTGGCACTGGATGGAGATGAATGTGTTTGGGAACTTCAATAGCGTCTTAAAAGTCTTTTTTTATTAACAGTATTTTGCCGGAACTTTATTTACTGTTTTCAGGTTTTTATGACTTAAGAGGGTTCCAGTAAATTGGCTGCATTGCAGGAATTTTCTGAAACCTAACTTCCTTTTTTGTCTCTGAGTTGGTTTAGTTTAAGAAAATGGTTTTAGAAAAGGAGAAGTTTCCAAAACTTATTTGGACTTCCACAACAGATTTGGATTTAGTTTTAGGTCTATGAATAACGTACCTCCTCAAGAAGAAAATTCAGATCTGTTTTAATAAACAGTCCCCTGCGACAATTTTGTCTTCCTACAAGTTGTGTGATGCAACCAAACCTTGGGTGTCTCCCAAAGGTCCGTAGGTGTGATGCGTAAGGGTTCAAGGAGTGATTCCTTAGGCTTCCTTTCTCGTTTTCTTGCAAGTTTTATTCTTGGATCCAGATTATCTGCTAATGCCCTCTATATTCTGTCTCCGTTCAAGCCTAAGATTGTTGTCTACTATTCTTTCTACCCTTGTGCTGTGTCAGGTTGTTAAAAATCAGTCAAGTGACTATTGGTGGTATTCCCCTGTTCTTTCATTTGGGATGAGTTCCATTTCTCTATTGAGCTCCTATTTTTTTTTCTTTACCATTTAGCTTGCTCACCTTATAATGATCAAATAAAATAAATACTAAATTGATCACAGTTAGTTGATTTACAGTTTCAGGAGACAAGTGAAGAGAGCCTTGCTGCCATTGCTGGAATGTTTAACAGTAAATCTAAAGGTATTTTAAGATAGATGTAGCTGTGTTCAGTAGAACTAAGGAAAATTGTATCATAGTATGCCCTTAAACTTATGCTTAGAAATTGTTGCCTCAAGTTTGTGCTGATATTATCTTGAAATTGGTGTTATTTGATCTTGAAATGAAGAATTCATGAGTTTAACTTGGAATATCCTCTCCCCGCCTCCGTATTGCTGACCCCACATATGGGATAAAGGTGTATATATGTTGTTGTACATCCTGTCCCTGTCTTCTATAGATAAGAAACACTACATGAGAAAAAACGAGGATTAAGTAGTGAAACTTTTGAGTAAAATGACACTTTTGATAGTAAATTTGATTCGCATAAAGAGTGAATTGTAAAAAAGGTCATCATACTTTGGTAAAGTTTAGGTTTTGGTCACTAACTTTTAAATATTCAAAAAAGGTCACTAACTTTAGCATTTGAATTCTAGTTTTGGTCATTCCGTTAGAATGAACCGTTAAGTCCACTAACAATCCTATATTTGGAGGGTATTTTTGTCCATTCATTAATGCTGTACACATGCTGCTCGCGCTACAGTGCGCGCTACAGTAACGCGCTACAGTGCGCGCTACACTAACGCGCTACAGTTATTTTTTTTTTTAACGCATAGCCTTTTTTTAAAAAAAATAATTTACTAAAAATATCAAAAAATTTTATTTATAATTTCGCTCATCTATTCTACTTTATTTATAATTTTTATAATGCTACTTTATTTATAATTTAATCTACCAAAAATTTATAAAAATTATAAATAAAGTAGAATAGATGAGCGGAATTATAAATAAAATTTTTTGGTATTTTTAGTAAATTAAGTATTTTTTTTAAAAAAAAGGCTATGCGTTAAAAAAAAAAAATAACTGTAGCGCGTTAGTGTAGCGCGTTAGTGTAGCGCGCACTGTAGCGCGAGCAGCATGTGTACAGCATTAATGAATGGACAAAAATACCCTCCAAATATAGGATTGTTAGTGGACTTAACGGTTCATTCTAACGGAATGACCAAAACTAAAATTCAAATGCTAAAGTTAGTGACCTTTTTTGAATATTTAAAAGTTAGTGACCAAAACCTAAACTTTACCAAAGTATGATGACCTTTTTTACAATTCACTCTCGCATAAATAACATTCTAAGAATTTTCTAGAGCTCTAAGTAATTTATCTTGCACTTCGGAGTGTTATTTTGTAATGATATATGCGTAGTTTTCCTGTAGGTAGACAGTGTAACTGATATCCTGATATTGAATGTGACTTAATGTAGTCATGAAAGAAGCAGAAGCTATTGACTTTTATCCGAAACTAACAAGTCGAGGGAGAGCATACATACATAATACAAAATACAGATAGCTATAGCAGCTAAACTCATTTATTTCTTGGTTACTGAACTTCTTGATTATTAGAGAAAACCACTATTTTAGTAAATACATACACAATCATGATTTTCCTCTCATTTTGTTGAAATTTCATGGCTATTGTACAAAGTTATCTATCTAGAGTGCGTGTGGTTTTCCAGTTTTCACTTTTTTATCAGTTGGATGCATGGATGAATGTGAAGTTTCGAATTGTGCCAGGGATTGAGTGGAGTTTAGACAATGATGCATCCAATGCTGCTGTCTTGGTTGCAAGCGAAGCCCACTCGGTAACATTGGCTATTGAGGGTTTGTTGGGAGTTGTTTTTACGGTCGCTACTTTGACTGATGAGGCAGTTGATGTTGGTGAGGTATGTATAATGGCTGTTATATATTTATTATACTTGGTTTCACTTATTTGACTTTCTTTTTGTTTGTTTATTTTGGAGTAATCAGATTGAATCTCCTAGATGTGATTCTGATCCTCCGGAAAAATGCACCGGGAAAGCTGCTGCTCTTTGCATTGCAATGGTCGATTCAATGTTGCTGATCATCCTTGATGCTTTGTCCCTGATCTTGGCAAAGTAGGTAAAAGTGCCATTCATTTTTTAATAGCAACTACAAGGTAATCAAATGCTTCTGCTGACATGAAGTGTATATTGGAGGTCTCAAGGTGAGGCGATTGTATTAGAGATTTTGAAGGGATATCAAGCTTTTACTCAGGTACTAATCATGAGCCATTCAAGTTGTAGATGTGATCTCTTATATATGATTGTGTATGTATTATAGTAGAAATGTACGGTTATGTTGTTTTCCTTTTGGAGTATAACATTTGAATGTGATTAGTAGTAAAGGAATCACATTTAAATTTTGTTATTATAGTAGAAATGTTATTTACGTATGCTTATAATTGAATGTGATTCCTTTAATCAGGTACTAATCATGAGCCATTTGAATGTGATAAGAAAACATATCAAGCTTTTACTCAGGACAAAATTTGAATGTGATTCCTTTAAATTTTGTTATTTACGTATGCTTATAATTGCTAAGAATTTGGTTTCTGTTATACCTAGCTGCTTTCCTCTCACAGGTTTGGTTTTTGTAAATTCATATTTCACTAGTTTATCATATCTATTTGTAGACAATAATGGTTACATGTTTTGAAGGCATGCGGAGTTCTTCGTGCTATTGAACCTTTGAATTCTTTTCTGGCCTCCCTTTGCAAGTTTACCATCAATATGCCCACTGAAGTTGAAAAGAAGAGGTACGGTTGAGTTTTCTGACGCAACATGTCTTTTCATTCCTGCTCTGTTTTACAACTTTTCGTCTTAGTGGTTTCCCTCCTGCATTAAGATCAATCTCTCATGGTGCTTGCTCTTTTCTAGAAAGTTTTATTGTCCATAATTTTTTGGGTATGAACTCCGCCCCGTTTTTCCCTCCAAGCTTATTTTTGTTTTTTAAAGCAAAGGCTGGAATGCTGGAATGGATGGAAATTCGGCCTCCACCGGCCCCTGGACGAACATGCTTTTCGATCGGGCATCCGTCTGGACGGAATCCCCTTCTGCCTGGACTGACGCCCGGATTAAAAGTGTGTTCGTTTGGGGGGGGGGGGGGGTGTGGAGGTGGAATTTCCATCTGTCCGGGGGGCGCTGTAGGCCAATTTAGTGAAAGTTTTTGAGGGGCTTTTTTTTTTCCAGCAATTCTTTCACCCGAGGGAAGTACCTAGGTAGTACATGCTGTTTTAATTTGAGTGATGCAAAAGCAGAAATAATAACCTGCCTTTTCTACCTTGTGGTTAATGACCAATAAGTGAAATAATGCGCTGATAATTATTTTTGGCACATTTTCCTTTAGTGAATGCGCATCTTCAGAAAGTTCTAATAAATACTCACTAGTGTCAAAAGTAGCATTTGCTCTGGAGAGAAATAAGTTTACCAAATTCTGTTTGATGGGGAAGATCATCTCCAGTGACCACATTCATTAATTGTGTTTTTAACTTCAATTTTGCCTTGCTGTGATTTTCTTTCTATGACAATCTTCATTACTTGTAATGTAATGGTTGTGAAACATGATTATGCAGACAAGAACGAAAAAATTTGCCAAGACACTTCAGGAAATGTTTTTTGTCCTAATCAGATGCAATACCAAAAACTTCTCACTTTTTATGGGTAACCATATTTGTCAATCTTCCCCTCATCACCAAACTCAATCCCTCGGTATTAGTTGCAGAGAGGTAGAATTGAAATTGGCTCGTAGAGGTGGGGGTCTATTTGGAGTTACCTAAGCCCCTTCCGGTTTTGCAAATTGATCCTTACTGCCTGGGTGCCATCTTTCTCAAAAGTTCTTGACGTTATTTTTCTTGTCTGAATTTGGTCAGTTTGTGTTGTAAGGAGAATGCCTGGCTTGTGAATTGCAAGATTCTATTGAGGGACTTGGACAACAGAACAACTTGCGAACTTCAATAGTGGAATAGTTTGTAAAGGATGTGATTGCGTGAAAAGGGATAAGATTTTCCAAAGATACGGGAAATTTGGTCTGGTGAATATAAATGTATGAGTTAGTCTGAGAATCTTATGTAGCTGCATTTCTGTGTATTGTGAGATGCCGAGTCATTTTGAAAGAGGAACACAAACAAAAAAAATCAACATGTGCTCACTTCTTGGGGTATTTAAAACCCAGAGTGGTGGCCGAACTGGTTGTTGCTTACCACCCAAACTTTCTAAAAAATCTAATGAGTGTTTGATGAAATGCTAGTTCATGCTGCCGTTTGTGAATACGGTGTTTCCATAGTTTCATCTTACAGTCAATCTAGTTACTGTGGGGAACTCCTGTTTTACATGTATGCCTGCCTTACTTTGGTGCCAATAATGAGGTTGATTATTTGCTGTAAGAATTTGAAGTGATCGTCTGTCATAATGTCAACCAGATGATGTCCCTTGTGATTGTGGGTTTTATTGAGGTTTATAAGTTTTATGTACTTTAACAATATTATTTAAATAAATAATAAAAGGTGACCTTAATAAAAGATAATTATAATCTTAAAAACTAAAAGAAAGAAAACCCTTTGACATCCACAATAGAGATATGATTTTCTAGATGATATCACAAATTTCTGTAGAGGATGAGATTGTTAAGCAGAAATATTTATAAAAGGTAACTCCTAAAATTTATTTCCAACTTTGGAGACAATAAATCAAATACTTGAAATAGTATCTTTTAAACATAGAATTGAGGATAAGATTTTTAATAACCTAACTATTCTTGTGTATAGGATTGGAAGGGTACAAAAAAAAAAAAAGCTAAAAAAAGTAAAAAAGTAATTATGAAAAAGAATTGCAGTTAGAGTGATTAAGGAAATAAGATATAGACAATTGAAAAAGAAAAAGTTATCAGATGATCAGGATATAATTGTCTCATTTGATTTAGAATATTGAACAGAACATAAAGCCGTAAATGACAGGGAGGGGTTTTGGAGGAAAAATATTACACATAATTGTGACACGTGGCACTAAAAAACTCCGTTTTGACAGTGGTTAATAGATAGATGGCTGTTTCCAAAGAGAATTACAACTATTAACTTATAGTTAACTATTCTCATTCATCAGTTTTTATTTATTTATTTATTTATTTATTTGTCTTCTGCTAACTTCACTTTTTCTGACGCTCTATGGCTCATTTTACTGTTGTCTTGAAATTCTTCTTCAACCTGGTATTCATAACTAATGCTTTCTTGTTACAGGTTTTGGTTTTATTTTCTTTTTTCTACTTCATCATTTTTGCATCTCTCTTCCAAGAAGCACCTCCCTTGCTAGCCTAATCTGAATAATTCACCTGACATTTCCTGGATTTGGTTAACCATTCTTTGACTTCTATTGTCAATTCGACATTTAAAACAATTAATCCTTTTATTATCTGCCCTATGAAATTTTGATGAAAGTCGTCAAGCAAAATATACTATTAAAGATTTACTTGGGATATTGTTTACTGAATTAGTTAAAAGAGGTTGAGTTTTCTTATGATTTTTCTTTTTTCCAGGATTTTATTACCTATGTTCTTTACCTTTTGAGGTAATTGGGTGATTATCCTCTATACGTACGATTTTGAAATGAGCTACAACCTAAATGTGGTCAGTACTTATGAGTGAGTGAGTGAGTTGACTGTTTAACATCATTGATAGCTTTTGTTGAATAGATTTTGTTGCTGACTTGAACTTCAAGTATTTCGAGCATGTAACTAGATGATATGATGTTAGATGTGACTCATCACTTGTTGGATCCTGTTCTTTTATGCATAAATCTGACACTTTCTTTCTTCATCATTAGTTCTCTGCTTTAATTGTCTGTCTTGCTTTGACTTAATTATGGAGTTCGATGCAGTGTGGTACAGTCCCCTGGGAAGCGTTCTGAAATATTGTTTGATCAGAGGGAAAGCATTGTCCTTACTCCTAAAAATGTGCAGGTTAGTTGTACATTTTGTTGTATGAATTCTTTTTTGTACTTAATTGAACTTTTTCTTTCTGTTTATTGACTGATCTTTAATTAGGAAATGTCTCTGCAATTCAGGCACTAAGAACTCTTTTCAATATAGCTCATCGACTGCACAACTTTTTGGGACCTTCATGGGTTCTGGGTTCTGGTATGTGATTCTGTCTTTTGTAAATGGGTAAAGTAGATTACATATTATTAAGTCCTTTTTGAATATTTCTAGGTACTGGAAACCCTTGCTGCTCTTGACCGAGCAATTCATTCACCTTATGCCTCCACACAGGTGAAACTAATTTGTTTATTTATATGCTTTTTTGTTCGACTCTGTGGGAGAGCTTAAAAATACTCCCTCTGTTCTATTTTACTAGGCTGTTGCCATATTCACTTATAAATCAACTTAACCAACCAACAAAATACCACTTTTACTAAACTTTTTCTCAACTACAATTAAATAATCACATCATTTAATGTTTGTAGATGAATTTAATACTTGAAAGGCTTCCCCAAATTTTTTATGCTTTTCATTATTTCCAATGTTGCAATTAATTGAGGGTATAATTGATATTTTAAAGACTAGACACATTCTATAAGGAAACAAGACAAAAAAATGGCACTCCCAAAAATGAGCCTATTAAAATGAGATGTTGGGCTCATACACCACTATAACCAATACTTACTGGATGTGGGTTGGGAACTTGTTGCGTACTGCTTCTTTTGGTATGTATTAGAGAGGAACAAGCAAAGTATTGCTATAGTAACTTAATAAATGCCAATATAATTTTGGCTTGCCAATGATATGTTTACTTTTATGAATTGAAGTGAAGAAGATATCCTTTTTTCCGGTTTCATTTTGGTAATTTTCTTCAAAGTTACCTGGTCTCTGAAGAGTTTATCTTAAAGAGTTTCACCTAAAGTTCTTGAAACCGAAATGCCCTTGACAACTAAAGATAAAAATTATTAAGACCAACAAATCAAATTCCTGCATTGACTCTTTTTTTGAAAAAAGTTAACCAGGTTTGTGGTAAGACTTCATTAAGAACAACTTAGTTAAATTATTCTACATGTTGCTTTCTTATTTGAGATGTCCATTGCAAATGGAGCTAGAAGAGTCAATTTGACAGTTCTTTTAGTTTTGTGCTAATAACGGACTACATCAAAATGGCTTAATTAAATTCCAGTACTTCTTAATTTTAGTGAAGTTGCTGGAAATTGATATATCAAATGACGCAACGTATCTCGGGTCGCACTACAGGAACAGCCTCTTTGTATAATTACAAGGGTAAGGCTACGTACATCTGATCCCCCAAACCCCAATTTAGTTGGGAATATTGGGTATGTTGATTGATTGTTGCTTTCTTATTTGAATCTTGATGAAACTTGGCACAGTTGAGGAAATACTTGAATATGAATTTCCTTGTGATCTTTCTTCTCTGCATCACCATTGCTATTATTCATTTTTGTTTTCACATAGCTCGTTAAGGTGCTAGTTTGTTACTTTAAAGTGTCTAAGGAGGCTCAACTCCACATCTTATTACTAGTACCTTCTAAATTATTTCTCCATCTTCATAAAGGAAGTTTCCACTGCTGTACCAAGACTTACTCGAGATTCAGCTGGTTCTGGTCAATATAGTGACTTCCATATTCTCTCTTCATTGAATTCTCAGGTCCTTTTCTTTCTTTATCTTCTCTTTTATGTTTAATGTTGCCCCTGTCTCCCCTCTCCCTCCCTTTCATTTTATTTTCCCCCCTTGTTCCAACTAGCTTTTTGAGAGCTCTGCTCTGATGCATGTCTGCCGTGAAATCACTTATATCTGCTCTGCATCAATTGTCGCATCAATACATGACTGCAATTTCTGGTAGCTTCACCCAAGTTTCCAATCAAAAGTTGGGTATTATTGGTTTTGCAGTGGAGAGATTGCTAACAATATTAGTCAACAATCTTCACCGTAAGTCTAAAATTTTTTTGGAACTTGGATTTTAAGGTTCCATCGATATTTGCTATATGTATATATATATATATATATATATATATAATTTATGTTAACTACATGACAATATAAGACAATATAAGTGCAAAAAGTATTGACTATGGAAATTTTATACTACAAGTCATTACAGATGACAGGATGGTTTTCTTTTTGATGAATATTTGTAGATTTTTTTACCTGCACTTATTCAAGGTGTTCTATTAAAAAATGTTTCAAATGAAATTTGTAAGAGTTGCTGATGAATGGTTTTCTAAGGTTTCTGAGTGGATGGAAATCAACCTTCCGATGAATTGAGCTAGTGGGGAGGGGGAAAAATATTTATTGTACATTTTGTGTTATTGTTTTGATGAGCAGAATATAATAAATAAAAGAAGGGTTATCTAGTCCCACTATCAATCAAAGCTTATCTCAGACGAGATTAATGATTATGCTTTGCTTTTCCTTTTTTTGTCTCAAAAAGTGAAAAGAATTTAGCCATTCAACCTTTAAACTATTGTATTTTATGGATAACTTTTTATATAAATTTTTTCTTTAGGATTTAACTGCTGGAATGTGCTTGGACACAACATGATGGTGATACATGATCAATATAGCCGACCCCACATAGTGAGATAATGGCTTAGTTTTTGTAGGACTGAACTGCTAGTGATGAGTGCTATTTGTTAATGTTTTGGGTTTGCTGGTATTTGTGAATCTTTTCGCACTTTTAAAAAGTACTACTCAGTTGAAACATATGGTTGTGTCATGTTCTAATTAGAGTATTTTGTTCGTTTGATGCTTCAAAATGTTGTTTTTGCAGGTAGTCTGATTTGTCCTAATGCTCTGAAGTTTGTTTATTGTGCGACAGGTGTGGAGCCATTGTGGGATGACGTTGTTGGCCATTTTCTTGAGGTATGTTGAGCAATTTTGAGAATGTAAGACTTGTACAAGTCACTTGTTAATTTCCCTTTCAATTGGGATCTTGAACTCCATGCAGCTTGCCGATAGCTCTAGTCATCACTTACGCAATATGGCATTGGATGCGTTGGATAAATCAATCTGTGCTGTTTTAGGTTCTGATCTCTTTCAGGGCCGCAATGTGGAGGAAAGCCATGGTGTCTCCAGAAATGTGAGTAATTCCAGCTTGAAAAGAATAGTTGAGTTTTGTTACTCCCTCCGGTACATACAAGTCATTTTAGGAAAAACTCTTAAAGGGGCAATCAATAGATGTATTTAAATGACTAAATCATCCTTGAATCTCTTTCTAAATGAGGTTGAAAATGAACTCCCAGTTCCAAGAACTAAGCATTAAAGTAAATGAGGTTGAAATGAGAACAAATAGGCAAAGTTCATTGGTAATCTAAAACAACTTATAAATTAGACCAAAATTATTTTTTAAAATGACATATTTCAAAATGGAGGCAGTATAATTAATTACTTGTTGACAATTGTAAACTCTGCAGAATCAAACTGAGTCTATAGACTACAGCTCGCTGGAGTGTGCTGTCATTGCTCCATTAGACTTTCTTTATTCCTCCTCTCAAAGTTTAGATGTTCGTGCTGGGTCTTTAAGAATTCTTCTTCATGTTTTAGAAGTAAGTATTAGATCCTTAATGGAATTCTTATTGGCCGTTTGTTCTTGTTAAACTGCAAAATTTTTTTACTTGCATTTCAGAGGCATGGGGAGATGCTGTGCTATAGCTGGCCAAACATTCTGGAAACTTTGAGGTCCTTCCTATGTAGAACATGTTTTTACTTCCTTAAGAAGTTTTGCCGGTGGCTCATAATCAATCCTGAATTCTTGTTGTTCATACTTTCAGGTCTGTTGCTCTTGCACTAGAGAAGGATCTGGTTGCCTTGGGATTCCAGGTGAGGAAAATGTTAATCAATCAGTTTGAACTCAGATTCAGAAGTAGCACCTGCGTTAAAGTGGCTGAATACACTGTAAAAGGTTACACGTTCCAACATATCCCCTTCCCCTTCCGACCTACGGAAGGAAACAGCCATATCTGTCCTTGTGCGAAAATGGGGTGTCTTTTAGTCTTTTGATAATGCTAAAATGTAATTATAAAGTTAAAGAGAGATTTTCTTTTATTGGAATAATCTGCTTCTGAAAAACTGAAATTGAACATTGAACTCTTGTGCAGATCTTATCTCTTATGTGAGTTCCTCTTTGCACTTTGGTTTTAATAATCAGTATGAATCTATATTTTGTTATCATGTCTACTATGTCTCCTTGCATAAAACAAACTAAGCTTGAATCCCACTATGGGAGCTCAGCTATATGGATCATATCTCACCATTATTCTGCTAAAACACATCTTCTGTTCGAGGTTCAAACAGTCATGTCTCTAATAGTTTATTTCCTATTCTTTTTAGGTTCCCATTCATTTTTTAGTTTGAGTTAATGATTTCTACTTGCCATGCATGCATGTACATCTTTATTGTAAAGATCATAACTGCTTACATGCAAGTGTGCCATGTTTATTTGTGAGACAGTATTAAAATTGTTTATTGATTTTGTTCTCATGCATCAAAACTGACTTCTATTCTTCATTGCTAGAGTCTCCGTGTAATAATGAATGATGGACTTTCAACAATACCTGCAGACTGCCTCAATGTATAAGTGCTCTGCTTGCCTTTTGGACAATGGATTTGTTATTCTTCTGACTTAAACAAGTAGAACTATGTTTTTTGTAGATAGTAACTGTTGAAGAGTTGTTAATAAGTTGCTATTTGCATTTTCTTAGGACTTTGTCATAAATAACTCATAGACAATGATGCCATGAAAGTAACTAGTTTTGTCAACCTGCACCAGTATTTAGAACTTTTAAATGCTCTGTGGTCAGTGAAAAGTAAATCTCTTCCCCAGAATTTGACTTTGGTGAAGTTGCTATGCTAATTGCTCATAGAATACTTTCCAAGTTTGGGGTCTTCAAGTTTAACATCCATGAACGCCTTTCTTTAAAAATCAATTGTGCTAATATGCACTTTGTGAAGAAAAGATTCTCCACATATTCTCACCAAATGATATGGAATAGATGACAACAAATGCTTTTCACCAACAAGACATGACTGCACTGCAACAAGATTTAAATATCTATACAATGTGAGATGACTGCATTGCAACAAGTTTAAATATCTATACAATGTGAGATGACTGCATTGCAAATAATACCATTAAAAGAGGGAAAATGCCACCCAATGATAGTGGTTCAAGTTTCTATATTTGAAACTCTAACCCACACTTAAGTTCTTCAAAGTTTAGAATTTCAAACTTCTCTCCTCATTCTGACCAATGAAATTCTTACACTTGGATCAAACCCTTAAAATGAGATTACTGACAGTAAGCTCTAAAGCATATTAGTAGGAGCTCTGATTTAACTGAGAGACTAACTATTGTAGTATTCTTTGTGCAAGTTCTACACAAGGGAATTTAGGACCTTCTAGTGCAATTTTCACCTAGAAGATTAGGACTTTTTCTCAATTCTGACCAAGAAATATAGGACTCTTTTCTCTCCTCAATGAAAATCTACTTATGTTTGTTCAATGTAGGAGATTTACAATGAAGCTCACAGCTGGAAACTGCACAACAGTGTGGCCATACTAGGCTCTTTCCCGTATTAAAATATAGTTGGGCCCCAAATATTCTAAGGATGAAAGTTAAACTCTTTATTATGCATAAGATAGTTTCTGTACACCTTGGTTCAAAGTCATAGGTTGATGCTTTCATAGAGGGTGAAATTTTACCCTGAAAGTCATTTGACGTCGCTGAAAAAACTTATGAGTTTTCTCAACCATAGCGCTCCTTTCTATATTCAAGAGGGTGAAATTTCAATCTAACGGTCAATTGATGACCCTAAAAATCAATTTATGTGTTTCTTTAACGGTAGTGCTGCTTTTCCTGTATTCTACATGTTGGATGGACCATTTTATCAACTGACTTAGGAGATGCTTGGTGGGGTGGGGTGGGGTGGGGTGGGGTGGTGTGGTGTGGTGTGGGGAGTGGTGAATGGGAAAGGATTGAAAACTATGTGCTTGTTAAAGGTGAGTGATTCCTTGACAATATTTTCATATTTGAGTGTTAATGGTATGGCCCGCATCCCTCTATGTAGGGAGAATAAATGTGAGGAAAGGAAAAAACCTTTGGCACCCTTTTGTTATGTTTTCACACGGTTAATGACACGAATTACACACTCAACATCTACACTTAGATTTATATGTTATCTGATTCCTAATGAGTTGCAATATATTAGAATTTAATATAAAACCAAAAGAAAAGAAATTTAAATTCCATTCCTAAATATTTTTAGTAACTAACCACTACTGATGATAGTGGTTATCACTCCCCCATTTTAACCAAACATCACAATTATAATTATAATTATAATGATCATGCTCATTCTTGTTCCTTATTATTGGCCAGTGATTGCCTTTTCCATTCTCGTGATCAAGCATCCCTTAAGTTTCTTCTTGATCAGTTGGCATGTTGAGGACTGATATCTGGGCAGCTTCTAACTGATTTTTGAGTGTTACTTAAATGGGCACATTTACTGATCGTTGGTGTTCACTGTCCAATTCTCATTGTCAGCTTAAATACACACATGACCTGGTCAATTGGTTGGTACTCATTGATTAATTTATCTTGAGAACTTAAGACACTGACAAGCTACGAATACATTCCCTTATTTGTTAATTAAATCATGAAAACAACCAAGGTCTAACACCTTGGTTTAAGAAAATGTACTGGTGAATTATAATTGATTAAGTTGCGAACTGCTTAATATAAAATGTCAAATGAGCTAATGTTCAATCGCCCATAATGAGAAGAATTCTTTCTTACACATGGCATCTGTGATTATTTTTTCAGATGCATTGATGTAACTGGAGCCTACAGTGTTCAGATGACTGAGTTGAATATAAGTTTGACAGCTATTGGGCTTCTGTGGACATCTACTGATTTTATTGTCAAGGGAGAGCATCAAATGGAAACAGAGACAAAAGCTGGTAATTCATTGTGGCTTTTGCTTCTGGAATATATGACCAAATCTTGTATATTAATACATTTTTGAATGATTAAATCTTTGCAGATCAAAGAAGCATTCACAAGAAGAGAACGATACCCAATTCCCCTATTAATTTATTGAATGAAGAGTTGACCCAAACTGTTGAACGTGATATGTTGCTACTATCTGTTTTCTATCTACTTCAAAAGCTGGGTGCTGATGACAGACCAGAGGTAGTACTGATGGTCTTCTCAGGGAGTACATTTTCTGGGTTTAGTCATTGCTTAGCATATGGAACTCTTGAACCATAGTATCCTTGGATACCAGACAAGGGGTGCTCAATTAAAAGCCTGGGAAATAACTGAATAAAAAATATGTAGCTGAACTTGACTCTTGGTCACCTGCTGGTGAAATGGATACTTAAGCCACTCAAACGTGTCACCTCTGCTGTAGGCTTAAATCTCTTATTCAAATTAAAATTACATTGTCCGAGACGGAGGTCTAACTGGACTAAAGAAATGATCTGCTGGATGCCAATCATAAGTAGCTTACCTTTGTAGGGGTTGAATAACTTTCTATTTATCAGTAGTTAATTTTTCTGTTATTGGCTATAGCCCAGTTCCAAATGACGGTTAATAGTATCAAGAAGGTACTGGAAAACAAAATTTGAGCTATTCAAAGGGCAATGACTGGGATGATTAGGGTGCCCAAGGATTCTAAATGATTACCTTTGATTCTTGTTTAGCTTCATTTATGTGGGAAGACATTTTCAGTTTATGTTTATTGTGAAATCTTAATGTCACCGCCCACAGGTGTCGTTGATGGTTTCTCTACAAGGTTCACACGAGATTTAGTTGTTAGACGACATCTTTGAGTTTTCTTTCTGTTGTTGCTCCATTTTTGTTATGAGAACCTTCTGTCACTCGGTATTCAACATCTACCCATGCCTGCTTACAACTACAGTTTAAGGCATTCTTCTGACTATTGGACTCCAGTTGATTTGATGAAGTATTTATATTGACATCTGTTTTTTCCTTGTAATTTAAAGTTTTCATAAAGTTACCTCGGCTTTCAGCCAAACAAGTAAAACCTTCTTCATTCTGCTGTATTGTCAGTTTATTTTGTTACTTTAGTAAATGTATACAGCACTGTTAGACCAGCAATTAAGTAAAATTTAAAGACAGTGCATCACTATCCTTGAAAATGTGACTCCAATGCTTTTCTTTTGATTTAGCTCAAATATATAATGTGAGTAAGAAAGTTGGCTTTATGCTATTTATAACTTGGGAAATAAATAGATTAATTTTGAGCTATCCATTTGATCTCTAGGTTAGAAATGCTGCTGTGAGGACGCTTTTCCAAATCCTTGGAAGTCATGGGCAGAAGCTCTCAGAAAGTATGTGGGAAAATTGTCTGTGGAATTATGTTTTCCCGACATTAGACCGTGCTTCCCACATGGTAAGCTAAACTGGAAAAGGAAGATTGCTCTTCCTTTCATACCTTTCCTTTTGACAAATTTAACTATTCTTGGTTTAGGTGGCAACCTCGTCTAGGGATGAATGGCAAGGGAAAGAACTTGGAACAAGAGGAGGAAAAGCAGTTCATATGCTCATACATCATAGGTATATGAATTCCTTTTGCTTTGCTTTGTGCAAACTATGGGCCCTCCTCGCCCCCCTCCCCACCTCCCCCTCTCCAGTTTCTTCTTTCCTGCTTTATTCCAACTGCCATTTTTGGGATGAATTTGCAGTCGTAACACTGCTCAAAAACAATGGGATGAGACCCTTGTCCTGGTGCTTGGTGGAATAGCTCGGATTTTACGTTCCTTTTTCCCTTATCTCAGAGAATTGAAGAATTTTCAGTCTGGTATTTTATAATATCTTCTGGTTAAAGTTCAGGTATTTGGAAATGATTCATTTAAATATTCTTTTTTGGCGCAGGATGGGAGTCATTGCTCATCTTTGTAGAGAATAGTATTTTAAATGGTAGCAAAGAGGTTGCTTTAGCAGCAATAAATTGCTTACAAACAACTGTAGTTTCTCATTCTCCCAAGGTAGCCATTATGATCCTACAAACTTCTAGTTCTTTTTTCTTGTTTATCGAAGTGGTGTTACATAAGTGCTCCTGTGGTGCTGCTGCTTAATAATTAACATACTTGTTTGATGATATTTTCAGCTATCCATTACTATTTATTGAATTGATTTTGTAGTACTAATATCAATGTTTTTTTTCAAGGGAAATTTTCCAATCGCATACCTTAGATCGGTGCTTGATGTCTATGAGCTTGTTCTTCATAAATCCCCCAACTGTAGTGACAATACATCAAGCAAGATCAAGCAAGAGATTTTAAACAGTTTAGGTAATGGAAATTTTTGTTTTCAATAAATAATATGTTAAACTGAGCATGAATAAAAATCTCAATTGAATGCATTGAGGTGGTTAAAACATTATATTTGATGGAGCAGATCAACTGTCTTTCCTTTAATTATGAAACTAGTGAAGTTTACTTCTTGGATGTATTTGATTTCTTCGAGATATTAACCAGTGAGTCAAAAAAATATTATTTGACCTTCCTGTACTTTGCTGCCGTATGCTTGATACCTTTCATTCTTTGCAAACTTTTGACAGGAGAATTATATGTACAAGCACAGGGGATGTTTGACAGTGGCATGTATAAGAGGATACTCTCTGTCCTGGATGCTGCAATCAAAGAAGCCAAATTTGCTAGTACTAACTTTGAGGCTGAATATGTGAGTACTAATTTTCCTGGAAAGAGTTGTCCAACAAAGCGATGGGTCGCTTATTAGTTCCTGGGAGACTCATAATGGGATAACTGTTTTATATTTATCTGGCATTCTAGCTTGAGAGACACACTTAGTTGTTGACTCTTTGAATTCGATATTTTATGTCCCTAGTTGCTTCCTCATTGTGCTGCTCATTATTTGTCTCTTGTATTTTCATGTTTAGCACTATACAATTTTGCATACCCAAGAAGTTTTAGATTACAAATTGTTCTAGATATTCAGTAAAACTCACTGCTCTCAAAGGTTATTCTATGGCTATAAGGTTACATTATCTTGGTTTGCTCTGTTTCTGTAAATAACATGAGGAATTTCCTTCTTTTTAGGTCAATGTTCCACCTGTTCAACGTACAGCACTTGAGATCCTGCCACTGCTACGTCCAGCAGGACACCTTTCTTCTATGTGGTTAATTCTTTTTGGCACACTGTTAGTGTATCTTCCAAAATCTAATTCAGTCATAGGAAACAATGAGGATGAGTTGGACTCAGGTGATGGTATGTTGGAGAAATGCCTATCTCACTCATCGCAAAGCCATTTATACCTGTCGTAATCATATTTCTTTTAATTTTCTTTTTTTGCAGACACTAACAACATGAAAGAGATTCCAAATGGGACTGTGCTAACATCCCAAAAGGAGTTAACTTCACCTCAGAATCTTGAAGCAGTCACCAATTCCAGTTATTTGTTTGCAGAAAAACTTGCTCCAGTGATGGTGGATCTATATTTTCAGGCTCCTGCTTTGGAAAAGTGTAGTATCCTCCCTGATTTTATTCAAGCTTTGGGAAGGTGGGACTTTTATATCAGATTGATACTCCTGCTGAGTCCTAGTATTCCCTATTATTTAGGCTCATAACAACTTATAAATAGGAACTTTTAAAGTGAAATGCTATATTTTTATTTCTAGCTGTTAATATAATTATTTATCTCTGTGCTTCTTGCATACTTGGGTCTGTAGTGTACTCTACTTCCAGACCAAGCATTGTCTTGTTCCTTGATTTCTGTGTTCTTGTGCGTATAATTTATGAATAATTGTCAACCATGATTTTTGTTGGCGGATGGAATGCTGTTATTTATGAGAAAAAATAAAATGAACATTGAGTATTATGTATGAAATGTACAATTCTAGCTTTGATGTCATTCGCCGAATACATTTTTAAGTTAAATGAATGCTTTTGGTTCTGAGTCCATGGGGTTTCCAATCAAAATCTTATTTCCAGGGCCAATATCTTGTTTTTCTTTATCGTCTATAGGTGTATGACTACAAGAAGAGATAATGCTGATGGGTCACTTTGGAGATTGGCTGTTGATGGCTTGAATAAAATTCTTGTTGATGATGTGAGCAAAGGGATTGCAAACACAGAAATATCTTTCCCCAGAGCAGCAAGAATGCGTGTCTGGAAAGAAGTGGCTGATGTTTATGAGATTTTTCTAGTTGCTCATTGTGGCCGTGCCCTCCCTTCTAGTGCACTCACTGCAGCTGTGCTCAAGGCTGATGAGTCCCTGGAGATGAATGTCTTAAACATTCTTGGAGATACGATTCTGAAGTATCAGACTGATGCAGCTCTTGATGTAAGCATCATTCTAGGTTGACTGAGATAATTGCTATCATGTCTGGATATTTTGTTGTTTGGTTGCGTCAAATATTTTTTAGTAGAATTTCACATTGAGAAAGATTCTTATGGTGATGAGTAGACTAATCGGAAAACAGATACCAGTTATCGTGAAATCGGTGTATACGGCTACGCTCTTCAGAATCACCCTTAAACCTGTACTTAGGATGTTTATCTGATATATGATTGCCATTATGGACTTCACCTACTGCATATGAAAGCATCTTTTCTATCTTGTGTGCTGACTCCTACAAATTATGCGTGTCTGTTAGTTCTCTATTCTCTCAAGTTATTTTTCCGAGTACTTTATTCCATATCTTGCTCTTTCAGTTATGATTGATTATTCATGGGAGAAACCATTGAATTTGCAAATTTCAGGTTTTCTTCATATGCTAACCATATGACTTGACTATTGAGATTTTATTTTGCTATTTACAGGTTTTACGGCGATTGGTGACTACCTTGGACCAATGTGCATCACGGACCAGTTCTTTGCCAGTTAAAACTGTTGAGGTCATGCCTTCATACTGCAGCCGTTTCTCTTTGGCTTGCTTGCAGAAGTTATTTTCTTTAAGCAAGTAAGTTTGAAGTTTTGTAGAGTTAAAGTATGGTTCTCCAATTTTTTTTTTTTTTTTTTTTTTTTTTTTTTTTTTTTTTTTTTTTTTTTTTTTTTTTTTTTGTATTTGCTTGCATTTTTTTGACATTTATAAACCTTTTCAGTTACCCTCGTGGAACCACAGAGTGGAATCCTTCCCGATCTGATGTGAGCAAAGTATCAGTAACTATACTAATGTCAAGATGCGAATTCATATTGAAAAAGTTTTTGACGGATGAAAATGATTTAGGTGTGTAGCTGGACTGCCTTCAATTTTGGCTTGAATAGTCTTTTCTTCCTTTCCTTTTTGGTTGGCTGGATGTCATGTAAATCTGTGAGCTCTTACTTCAGGTGACCATCCTTTGCCACATGCAAGAGTGGAAGAAATTGTTTTTGTGCTTCAGGAGCTAGCACGTGTTGTGATTCACTTGGAAACAGCATCTGTCCTTCCTTTGCGTCATTCCTTGAAGGAAGGGAACTCAGAAGAAGATGGAGGACGGGCGCATTTGCTTGTCCTTTTTCCCTCCTTCTGTGAACTTGTTGTATCAAGGTATTAAGGCCTCTTTATCTTTTTTGTTATCTTTTTAAATTGATTACTCTAGAACTAGGGTAGTTTTAACTGTATTAACTTGATTGTAACCGTTAAGTGGGAAAGTAGTCATTTTGGTGATCTTTACTGATTGATTACTCTGGAACTAGTTTATTATTCATTTTAAGGATATCCTTGCTGGTGATAATTTCGTGGTTATGTCAAAAGTTTACTGGTTTTGGTATCTACTTTCTGTTACTTTTGCTTCTGGCCAAAAGAAAATCTGGTCGGCGAAGCAATTATTATTTGATTTGTACACTAAATTCTGGGCCCGCTTCGTACTTCCATTACATTAATGTTGGACTTTGACGTTGTTTAGTGGCCAAACTGCTCATTGTCATCAAAAAACAAGTCGTTGTTCCCAAGTTGTTTTAATAGATGATGTTCCTGGCATGGAGTTTCCTGTTTTTGATTGCAACCTTCGTTGCAAGATTCTTCTGATGTATTTCCTTGATGTCTTTCGGTTTTCGAAATCGATTTACAAATTACTTCTCTTTTCAATGTCTTCACAACTTTACCATCAATAAAAGGTTTGTCTTTGGTCTCTTTGCCCAATGTTCAAAAAGAAGTTGCTGCTTGTAATTGTGCTAATTCAGGATTCAGTGTTCTTTGTTATGTATCTTACTGACAATGTGCAGGATATAAGAAGCAGCAAGTTTCTTTTGGATGTTTATTTATTATTTCATTTCCACTTTTTGTACAGAGAAGCTAGAGTGCGGGAGTTGGTGCAAGTACTATTGAGACTTATTGCTGCGGAATTGGGTATTGGAAATATAGGAAGTTGATGTGTGGGAAGAGTGCTGCCCGGTAGAGTTCATGTTAGTCCCTTTTTTGCGCCCTTGTACATTTGAGGAAATTTTTTGGCCGCCTCGGTAGTTCCCATCATGGTGTTGTACCACCATATGTTTTGTTTCTAAAGGATATGGTAGTGCATAGTTAGAATATAGCTTGGCTAATTTGTATTTAGGGTGAGAGAATGTGTACCGAACTAATTGTAGAGTGCCTTCTTTCTTAATCCTCTAAAATGTAAACCACCATGGTTTGTTTCTCTGACTAGATGACTCTTACTTTATGCCAGTCGTCGATCAAAACAATTCGATTCGATCAGGATGAGCGATTCTACCAAATTCGTTTCACATCTATTTTGACTTAACAAGATGGTGAAACTTAAAAAAACTTCCACGGTCAACGTCAACTTTTTATAGCCATTAAAAAAAGGGTCTAAAAGTACTTGGCACTGAAGTTTCTGGATCGACTCAATCCCAATAAACCGTAAGGCAAACTTAAAAATTACTAACCCATAAGAAGACTTAAAAAATGACATTTGTCCGGCCTGCTCTCAACATGAACCCATTTAAAAATTAACAAGTACATAGATGAACAAAACATTTCCTCCCAGCATAAGAAAGATACTAAAATACACTGCGTAACTGATCCAGCATTCCATGTCACAATCCAACTCAACAATTGTCAAGACCTACATCATTAACAAGCAGAGAGGCTGGCTAGGATACAGTTGTCTCAGGAACCAAATCCAAACAAGATTTGAACCACAAAATTTGAAAGTATTTATGCAAAATCACTGTCTAGATCTTTCCGTGCGCCTCGCTTCATCTGGTGTACAAGGAAAAAGCTCTATGTAACGTGTGCCAATAAGTTTGTTGTCCCTTCGCATGGCTTTCTTAGCCTCCTCAACTGAAACAAACTCCACAAACGCCTCTCCAGTAGCTTTTCCGTCATGGCGGTATCCAATGTGAACTTTATCTTCCGTCAAATTAAATTCTCCAAAAAATTTCATAATGTCTGACTTCTTCACCAAGTAAGGGAGACCTCGTAGCTTCAATACCTCTGTGTAGTCCAATTTATCCTTATCAAGGGACCTTTTTGGACGCGATGGAGGTGAGGTTCTACGATAGTCATCATAACCACCACTTTCAGATTGCACTTCAGCAGCTATAGCACTATAATAATCCTGCTTTTTGCACCTGAAAACCTCGACATATCTCTTTCCCATGTTCTGCCTATCTCTCTGAAGAGCAAATTCAGCCTGCACTGGAGACGCAAAGACAACAAAAGCTTCTCCAGAAAATCGTCCACTTTTGCTTACCAGGAATACATCCACAATATCCAGCCCAGCAAAGAACTTGAAAACATCAATATCAGTGCAGTCAAACGGAAGGCCTCTGAGACGGACAACTGGAAACATAAAGGGCCCGCTGCTGAAGCCATAAGATTGATAACCACTTGGACCGCTGCTCACTGCGAAGTAGGGATTTGATTCCATCATTCTTGGTCTCTTTGAGCCGACCTCGTACCCGTCCGAAACCCCCCCGCTCCCCAACATTGCCCTTCAGTTATTCATACCCAACAAAAGGAGAAACCCCCACTCAACCTTGTTAATAAAACCAAACCCAACCCATGTTCCTACGACCTAGTTCCAACTCCTAATGTCTACAAATAATTGATACAAACTTAAGCAATTGACCTTTAAACAAATAAGACATGCATATACACGGTCAAAGAAGAAGAATACAAACAATAACTAAACCAGAAAATAAGAAGGAAAATTAGAACACAAAATATAAAGACACTACAATCATAAGACCCTACACCAACCAATAAACTAGGAAACAATCATGCAGCTGCTACATTTGAAATGAAAACAATTCATTGGCGAAGCAACATGCAGCTGGCAACTGTAAGAATACGACAGCACAAGGCAAGATAATACCATCTGACACTGACAGTTTAGTACTAGCCTCAATCATCCATAGAAGCTCATATTAAATACTTAGTGCCTGGAATTCTAAAAAAGAAAGGTTTTTCATCACTTTCCAGTAAGTGTTCCAAACTCTAGGAGCTGCAGGTCTCTCATCGCCAAGGGCAAAACAAGTAAAGCAAAAGACAATTAAATACTCAGTAATTAGAATAATGACCAAACAATGTCAATGTTTCTCAAAGAATTACACTACAATGACCGAGCAATGAAGAAACAGGAGTGTCAAACTCTCTACACAGATTTAAATATGGACCAATAATGTTGCTACTGGGTTAAAAAGATTGGCAAAACCAGTAACATTTTGGATTAAAATCTTAAATCTCAAACATTCAACTATCAATTCCACTTTGTTTGACCCCTTCGAAGAAAATGCTCAATTCTCTAATTTATCAAATTTGAAGCTGTAATATATCAAAATGTAACCAATGCTACTTTGTATTAACATTGAAAAACATCACATAATGGCAAGGCTGGTCGAGGAGTTGATGGTTAATGAGTTAACCCACCTACCCATACCCAATGGCAAGAATCAGTAATATTAACCCCAGAGAGTTAGTGCGGGAGGGTTGAATAAAGTTCACAAATCAAAAAAATTTTATCCATTTACAAAATGTTCAATCATTAATTCATCCTAAGAGCAACCATAGCAAAATACAGCAATTCATGTGGTCTTCCACCAGAACAAAACCGCAAAAAATTCGATCAGAAGAATAAAACAGACCAAAAAAACAAGCCCACAAGAAGATTCATCGCCCTAATCAGTAATCACCCTAACAGAAATAAGTAACGACAAACCAAAACCCTTGCGTAAAATCTATAGCCAATAATCACATACGCAAGTCCTGCAGATATCAATAAAATTCTGGGTTCAAAAGCTTACCCTCTTGATCCGTACATAGCTGAAACAAGTTCTTCCAAAGAAGCTTCTGGAGAATGCAATGCTCTAACCCGTGTAAGAGAGAGTAAACCAGAAAATGCTCTTATTGGCAATGACTCTTATTCGCAAAGCCTTTCACTGAGAGAAGTCAGCAACATTTTGTAGCATAACTACAGGTTCAATAATATCAGACACATCTATATGAAACATCTATTTGGAATAGACTTTTGAAAGCCAAACATAAAATCTACACACCACTATCAAGGGATATACGAAATAAACAATATACCTGGGAAGGTATTGGCGACCAGGCTGAAGGATCTTGCGTTGGATGCTTGATTAAAAACAATGCAGATATAATTTGAGTGAAAAGGAGAAGAAGGGGCGAGCCGGAGAGGAGAAGGAGCCGCTAGGGCGAAGAGAAGAAGGGGGAAGCGCGGCGGGAGAGAAGAGAGACTGGAGGAAGGGTAGACAGGGTGAAAAAGAGGAGATAATAAGAGGAAAATGAGTCAGAAACAGGTGGAGCGCGGCGGCGAGGAGGAGCCACTAGGGCGAAGACAAAAAGGGGTTGGCGCGTCGGAAGAGAGAGGAGGAGCCGCAGCAAAGGCGAAGGGGAAAAAGAAAAAAGAAAAAAAAGAAAAAGAAAAAAGAGGTGAATTACATTTACTTCCCCTTCTGTTTGATTAAATTACCAATCACTTCTCAAGGTTTGTGATAATTATGTTTACCCCCTCGACCACCCAAACTGTTAACAAAACCCCCCCCCCTGCCGCTCAGAAAAATTATGAAAGCATGTGATGTAAGCAATTTTATTAGGTAAAGAGTTAAAATTATCCTTATTGTTGCCTTCCAAAAATTTTAAGACAAAGTTGCCCTCATATCCACCACCTTCGTTTCACTACTAGTAGCTACCATCACCATTGTAAAATCATCAATCACTATCACGGTAATTTATATCATACAACTAGAACTACTGATAAATTTGTACTATTAGTTACTTTTCAATACAAAATAACAATAAATGAGATGTTCCCCACTTTTCTAATTATATCTTCCCTCACGTGCCTAAATTTGTTTACAAAACCCTCAAACCACCCCGTCATCATTGCTTCACAAATTTTTTTTTTTGAAAATTGGTCTATTAATTAATGATGCAACCGTTTGTTTCCTCTCTTCAAATCAGTCTTAAATTCTCATTCTCCTCCTCTTCAAATCATGCTCCAAGAATCTCACGTCTAGATCTACCAGTTGTAGTCATGAATCCATTTATGTCATGGGATTAGCAATCGATGGTAACGACAGGTCATAGATCTTCAGTGAGTCGTCGGCTACGGCGACAATGATGAGAGAATCGTGGGATTCTGACCAGCAGCACTCGTACACACCATCAGCAGTGTCGAAGGATGCGATTTCAATGATGGGTTGGTTGGAATTCGGAGCTTGGGAGCTGAAGCACGCGGAGACGGTCGTTTCTGGGGATTCCGAAGTGGTGGCCATCGACGTCGCTTTGAGATCCCGCTCCAAACTGACGAGGTATTACATAAAATAACCTTCTAATATTTAAAATAAGATTTTATGCAATAGCACTTGCTAGCTAAATCAAGCATAATTAGGAATTGCAGGGGTTTAATTGAAAAGAGAGTGATGATGAGTGGGTGAGATTTAGAGTTTGGGAAAATTCAAGGTGAATGGAGTAAATAGGGAGTGTTGTATGTTTACTGTTATTTAAAAAAAAAAAAAACGGGAATCAAAGAAAAGCTTGGATAACTATTAACAAACCCAGAACTTTCTTTCCCCAATTCTTTTGTTTTTTCTCTTGTTCCAATCTTCCTCAATGGACTCACCATCTCCTCTTCTTGTCTTTTCTCTTCTTCACTTACTTTCTTTTCAAAACTTGTAATTCAATGTCTCTCCTCCATTGCAAGCTGTAAGGTAGGTAGAGGGAGAATTTTGGGTTGAAGGATAACTCAGGGCTCAATTAATTTTGGGGATTAGCTAGAGAAGCAGTAGATAACTTACTTCCACCCCTCAATCTAGATAAGGTAAAATAAATCTCCTCTAACTCTAGTAAAACTCCATAAGTTGATGGATGCTACTGCATGAATGAATTTTGGATTTTGGAATTATTTCGTGGTGTTCTAAACTGTACTGGAAGGTTTGTAGGTTTAACCTTGTGTTGTTAACTGTGGAGCTGGATTGAACATGTATGGATGACATGTGATGATTTGAAATTGGTTTAAAGGTGTAAATGCTAAATATGCTTGGAATGAGAATGTTATTATTGTAATGGGTTCAAGATTCTTATAACACTCTATAGCTTGTTGAAGTTTGAAACCTTTGAATGATAGTGTGCATAAGTTAAGGCCTTGAGGGCATTACTATCCTATGATTGTGCCTAGGTGAGTTATGACTTATAGCTTGGTCTTGGATGGACTTATGATGTTAGTGTGTTTCTATGTTGCTAGATGTTCATGTTATCATACTATTGGATGATTTTATGATAGATAGAAAATTTCTTAGAAAATTCAGATTCACGTGATAGATTTTGGAACCTCATATCTCTCTCATTTTGTGTTGAATTTTAGAAAATCTTAGTTTGTTGTAATCCTCTCCTCATAGGGATTATTTAGTACCTCATAGATTGCCATTTGGACTTGTAAAACATACAAAAACTTCTTCTAAAAATTGGGGGGAGGGGGGGAGGGGGACGTTGCTAATGGTTGCAGAAATTCTGCAGTTATCACCCATCTTTGAAATTATGCATATTCCTCGTTTCTATCCGTTTTGACTAAAATTTAGCTTGATTGAAACCTTTCCTTACAGGTATTACAAGTTTATGGCTCTCCATTTGGATTTGTAAATCTCCCACAAATCAGCTATGAAATAGAGCTAAAAGTGCTGCTCTTCCCGCACAAATTCTGAAGTAATAGTTGTATTTTAGAAATTCATATATTCTTCGTTCTCTGTCTGATTTAAGCAAACTATAACTCGATTTAAACCTCTTCGAATGAGGTTTACTGAAAAATTTATAGAACCAATTTTGGCTCTCTATATTTTCCAAAAAATGGGAAAGAACAGAGTTGCCTTCTGTAGCAGTTCTCTGAAATCTGAAATTTTTCTGGAAATCTTGAGAGTTCATATTTTATTCCATTGTGATTAGGTTCTATTGAGTTCCTTTTGTAGAAAAATCTGATTTTCCAACCTCCTCTTGTTGGAAAATACCACAGTGCTTTTGAGGAGCTTCTCTCTTCTCTTTTGTTTACTTAATTGCTTGTTTTCCTTTAAATCCCTTACTAAGAATGTTATTTTGCTCAAGAGGCAAAACTTGAAACCTGCACCTTGCTTTAGACTAGAAGAAGTAAATTATCTAGACTAGTTGAATAGATATGTAAGAAGTAAAAATAACCTAAGTCCTAAAGTTGTTAACCATGACTTTTCCTTGTTTTAGAAACTCAACTAGAAAAAAATGACCATCAAAAACCTTGAAAATCGGTGAATGTTCTCGCTACTTTTGAATGCATCATTGTGTTATAGATTATATATATATATATTGTGTATATACAACTGTACTGGTGCATATATACAAACGGAGATGCAGTCTTATTGATTAATCTTCCCATGGTTTATTATCCTTGTGATTGTGTGTTTACCAACGATTGAATGTTGTATGTTACCTGCGATAGTGTATAATAAATACCCGGGTATTTCTTTATTTGTTTGTGTAATATTGCGCTGAGGAACCCCAAACTTGCTGGGAATAGGCTGAGTTCTCCATGCCAGCAACAGGCTTAGGTTGCTAAACAAGGTCATCGTGGTAAGGGCAGACTCGTTTGTCACTGTTACTGTATATTGCCTACTGTTTACTGTTAAAAGGGCGAGGCTGACGACTGTGTGGGATACCACATAGACTGGTACAGTAAGTGGTGAAAGCTTACTCATTGGGAATAGGTAATCTAGATTAAGACCTTCCACACTAAATGTTTTATGACTATTGAATGAGCATTTTACTGCATATTCCAGACGTGATATTTTCCCCCTTGAAATGAATCTACTGTTTTACTCATTTGATTGCTCATTATATCACTACATGCTATAACGAACGTTTTCTCCATGGGACTTATTGTTATTGCTGGTTTAATTGTGTAAAGTTTCTTTTGACAACCATCTAAGAACCTCACGGGTAATATAGCTCACTATTTTGTTCCTAAAACTGTACTTTTCCAGTCGAAAAACTGAAGTAGCTGTCTGTGCAGCAAGAGGTTTCAGGAAATGTATTAGTATTGTAATAGTTAGGAGTGTTATAGCCTACATTAAGGCTTGGATAGAGGTTTTTGAAATCTTTGGTGTTACTTTGTATTATAGTAGTTACGGGAGTGTTGTATGAAACTCATAGGTTTGTGATATACAAAAGACTGTGTTTTAATAACCATGTGTTGCAGTTTAAATTTTGTGTGCACCTTTAATTAAATTGTCATTTTTTTTGAGTGAGTCTTGTCGTGAGTCAGGCCAACGTCCAGTTACACTCGTATTGGATAGGGGACTAGTTTGGGGCGTTACAGTCGCTGCCAACGGCTCTTTTTGCCTTGAGTTCCTTAACTCATTCAATGGTATAATATTTTTTTATTTTCCAAGATTCTTTTTTTTTTTTTGCCGTTTACTTGCTTCGTACCTGGGTATACCTTTCTCATAGTTTTTTTGTGGGCTTAGTTCTTGGAAATCAAGTGGGTCATCTTATTTGCTATTGTTCCTATTGCTTAATTTAAGACGTTCGGTTTTTAGTCCTGGTTTTAAGATTCTGAGTTCGTTTTAGGTTTTAAATTTGTTTATTTGTGTCTATTTTTTCTTACGATTTCTTGATGGGTATTCTCATGTATAGAAAAGTTATCTTTACTTCATGTTTCTTTAATTGACGCTGGGTTCTTTTCTGTGATTCATCTAGCACAAGTGTCTGGAATTACAAATCCGATCAAAATCAGGAGAAACGAAAGCCAATGGAGGATTGGGGTAATTATGTTATCTTCTTTGTTTTTAGGGATTGGTTTTATTTCATATAGTGGTAGTGTAAATGTTTATGACTGTTGGGAGTTCATGATCATACCTGAAGATAACAGTTCTGAGTAGGATGTGTCTTATTGTTGATGGTGAAATAATTTACATGGTGCTATAGTTGGCTAAAGTTCTTGTTGGAAATATCTTGTGATTTCAGAGGACGAACATATTCCAGATCTTTCAAAGAAGTAGCAACCTAAAATTAAAGGTATGTGGGATGATGAAGACATTGATGAGAACAATATGAAAGATTCTTAGGAGTTGTTGTAGTGGCTAAAGCCATTTAAGGGAGTTGAATTTTCTATAGTAGTTATCTTACTAATTTACATTAGAATTTTTTCCATTATCAAAATTTCTCCGAGTTTTGACCCGCTAAAAAAAAAAAAACTGTTGTAGATTTTGATGTAAAATCATGTATTATATGTTGTAACATCTGATGTAAATTGGAATTCAATTTCAGAAATCTGAGGTAAAATCATGTATTATATATTGTAAAATCTGATATAAATTGGAATTCGATTTCAGATGTAACGCCCCAACCAACCCCCTATCCAATATGAAAGCCTACTTAGACATCTGCCTGACTCACGTCAGGACTCACTCATTTGTCATTAGTTTAAACTTAAGTGAAATAAGAAAAACTCAACCAATCCAAGTGTACCACCATGCTATTAAAGTAGATCTTTACTTATATTACAACCCAAGAGAGTTATGCTACTAGATCATCAAACAGTATATACAACTACCCTAAGAAGCTAAATACACATCATATGGGTAGGTTTGAATACATAAGTTATGCTTGTATTATACTTTTTTCCAGTTAATATATCGATTTAATATTTTGGTTTATACGTTGTGCATGTTTAGTCCATTTATATAATGTAGTTAGATGATGAGGTGTCTGGTGTGACACAGTAGATCTCATCATTGGTTAAAAGACATAATATATAAATAAGGTTCGTAACCGAGATAGTTTTTGGTCAAGCTGTCGATTTAGGTTATTATGTGATTCAGATAATTGGTTTGTCTAAACTAATTGGATCATATAGATATGCCTGGGGCATATTAAACTTGACCATTTAGAATAATTTTTCTTGTACTGATTTAATAGACAATTCGTTCTGAGTATTCTATCTCTTAATCCCTAGACTTGAGCCGGCATGAGGATTAGACATAGTGTACTTTGATCTGCCAATGGGTGAGGTCAATTTTGGCCAATAGTCTCAGTGAACGATTATCTGCCCGGACCCGATCAAAAACTCACTTTCGTGCTACGCATTCCAGAATCGGAATCTTTGACTAGGCCTAGATTCTAGCACAATAGCCCAATCCTTGCTTGAAATAACATTGCGTAGGATTGGTTTGTACTTATTCGATTTATCACGCAACAATAATTTTCTAATTAAAAGTGGATACATAGAAAAGTACCTCTTGAAGCGTGTTAACTCAGGTGATCGCTTGTATGACTCAAGACTATGATTGAACGTTGTGTAGATTGCTGATCAATTGCTCGCTAGATCGTTGCCCACACAATGTGCGATCAAAGTCTTGAGTCATACAAGTGATCACCTGAGTAACACGCTTCAAGAGGTACTTTCTATGTTTCTGCTTTAATTATACATATTTTGTTGCGTGATAAATCGAATAAGTAAATACCAAGATCCTCCGCAATGTTATTTCAAGCAAGGGTTGGAATAGCGATTATGCTAGAGTCTAGGACTGGTCAAAGATTCTGATTCTAGAATGCGTAGCACGAAAGTAAATTTTTGACCGGGCCCAGGCAGATAATCTTTCAATTGGTATCAGAGCCTGGTTTTGGGTTTTGTGTTTGTTCAATTTATTACATGGTTTTATTTGCTGGTGGTTTAGAAATCCCAACTATTATGGTTGCGTTTGTATGATTTTTAATTAAACCCCGGGATAAATCTGAATTTGGTTTTATTATGAATGCTTGTAATAGTATAACCACGTGCTGGAAGCAGTGTAGGATTAGATCAAATCTGTAGTAGGATTTTTTCTATGTAATTTTGATCTTAATTTTCCTAGAAGCCTTGTAGGAGGAGAATTTTTTTGTAATCAAAGGCGTTGTGGTGGGCAACTTGAATTCGTGGTTTTGGGTTATCGTTAATTCGTAGAAACCCAGAAAACCCAAAACGAATTGCAAGAAGACCAAATAGCATAGAAAAAATGAAGGAGGAATATAAGGTGGGCAGCGGCACCGGCAGGAGCTGCCGCCGGCACTGGCAGCAGTAAAATGCTTTGCAAGTGCACAACAGCAGATGCGTGCTACTGGGCCGCGCGCGGGCCATTTGGCTCTCTCGTTTTTCCTCCAGAGTTTATTTTTTTTGATTTTTCAAGACTCAATCCATTGAGTGGCGTGGCGGGACACGAGATTAAGGCAGAAGATGGAAGCAATTAAAACCATGATAGTCGGGATATTTATTTTTCTTATTTATTTCCCGTATTTATAGTTTTAATTTTTGTGCTTTAATTTTTGTGTTGTATTTTAGATGCATAATTTTAAAGCATGCTGGTTTTATGTTTGCACATAACTTAGGGTTAGTTAATTGTATGTTAAAACCGGAAAATCAATTTAGAAATCTAAGTGGGAGTAGGTTGGTTTAATATCCCTACAGCCACCATTACGAGTTCATATGTGATGTGGGTAGACTTGCACGTTGGCATTAGGGCCTTCCTTAATTTGGATGAGTCCAACCACAAGATCGCTAGATTATGAATTTCTAAGTAAGATGACTAGAATAAGTTTAACTAGGAGAAATGCGATACCCTCTTCATCTGAGGTGCACTTTCTTGAGGTAACAAGCTTAAAAGTCGTGTAATGGCACACACTTAGTGTACGATTTGTAGCATTCCTCCCATCGAGGTTACGCTGCTTATTTGTACGACTGAAAGCACTGACTATTAGCTACATTGATCAATAGATCGTTTGGTCAGATAGTGTAGTTAATGAACTTAGTTTTTCTCAAATGAATGTGGGTTAGCGTAAACGTCCACACTATCGTGGCTTGCGAGAATCCCGGTGAATAAGATGTTGGTGGTTTAAATTATTGTTTGAGGGATGTCAATAATTACTTAAATTTTGAAAATTCTGTTCTTTATACTGAAACATTGTCTGTTTATTTAATTTACAGTATTCCATATGACATTCAATTCTTTAGCTATAATATTGAATGACAACAAATTAACTGGTCCGAACTATGTCGATTAGAGTCGTAATTTGGACATTGTCCTGACAGCTGAGAGCACTCCTGTGAGAGATCATGTCATTGACATGATTAGTAACATCAACAAGGTTGAGGTAGTGGGATGCAAAATCGATTGTGAAACCAAAGTCAATATTGTCCTCCAGAACTTGCCACAAAACTATGAGCAGTTTTGGTTGAACTACAACATGAAACAATGTTGCGTACTTCATCCAAGCTCTTAGCAGAGTTGGTGGTGGCTAAAAGTATATTTCAAGAGAAGAAGTGAGTTTTAGTCGTAGTCAAAGCTTCAGAATCTTCTTATCAGCCTGAGACTAGAAAGAATAAGAGAAAGGTCAAGGGAATAGCTCAAAAGGCAAAAATTATGCCAAAGCCGGAGATTACAAAGAAGAAGTCAAAAGGCAAGTGCTTCAAGTGCAATCAGACGGGACATTGGAAATCAGATTGTCCAAAGCTCAAAAGTATGACAGTTATGCCTTAATTACTGAGACATGTTTAGCGGCGATCCCTATAGATACTTAGTGTGTGGATTCAGGCGCCACTGACCATGTTTGTAATTCTTTACAAGGGCTCTAAGTAACCCGGAAGCTTAGAGAAGGCGAGCTGGATATCTATTTGGGCGACACTATAAGAGTGTCAGTAGAAGCAGTGGGAGTAGTTAGTTTTGAAGGAAAATAGAACAAGCCCGGGCTAAATCGAAAACCTCACTTTCGTGCAATCCATTCCAGAATCGGAAGCTTTCGACAAAGCTCAGTCTCAAATTCATTTTCCCATGAACGGATCCAGGCTTATACTTAGTTAATTTATTAAATTGACATCTAACGCATAAAGATTGAACCTTTAATTAAAAACGGAAGGATTAAAGGTTATACCTTTGAAGCGAAGTCCAACGCAATATGAAAAACCAAATCTTTCCTTACGATTACCACCGAAATCCAAAAGATAACTCCGAGAAAACTTCGAATATTGCGTGGACAATAATCTATCAAAGTGTGCTACCAAAGCCCACAAGAAACCCACAAAGAAAATCCCTCGAAAAGATTAAATATGCCCAAAAGATCAAACCTTTAACCCAAAAAACTGCTGCCCACTATTTTTCTTGCAATAAAATCGAACCCACTTCAACTCCGGTCACGATCTGGACAACCGGGATTGTGGATCACCAACCCAAGGGAGAGATCAACACAAACCCAGCTGGATCAAGCACCCCGGAGCTGCTAGAAGAGGGCTGGCCAGACAAAAATGAAGAATGTGAAGTCCGGCCAAAGCTAGAAAATCCGGCCAAAAAATTTAAAAAAACTGGGCAGCAATTAAATAAAATCCATCAATGGGCTGTCTAAAAGTTTCATCTTTGGACTTAATCTAAATTGAGAAGTGAGATTCCACGTTCATTTTTTAAAGAAACCCAAGGAAGGAAGGAGAGTCTCTCTCTAGAACTTTCTCACTCAAGAGGAAGACAAAATGTCTTGCAAGATTTTCTTAAGTTTATTTAGCTTTAAGCTTTCTATTTATAGGGAGCTCTAATGGAGACTTAGTGGGCTTTTGAGTTGGGCCTTTTAATTTGACTTTCGTTGACTGCTTAGTCTATCCTAGACTAATCAACTCCTATCGACCCATTTGAATTAATTTCTTAACCCACTTTGTTAATTTAATTTAATTTAATCAAACCCTTAGGATTAATTAATTCATATAGAATTAATTTCTTAATCCACTTTGGCAATTAAATATTAATTAAACCTTTAGGATCAATTAATTCACTTTGTCGATTAGTTAAATACATAAGCTCAAAAATGACTTTATATCGCACCACTATATTTTCTTCGATCTCTCCACATTAAAGATCTAGTGCTCGTCGGTTTATCAATTTACTGACAAACTAATTCACTGACTTCTTGGTATCCAAGATTAGTACCACTCGACCTTCTTATTATACCGGACATAAAGTTCACCAGCCGGGTTTAGTATAATAAACCTTACGAGCTCATCTCAGGAGCACCATCAACCTGGCGAATCGATACGTGGATTCCTCCGACTAGCAATGACACTTAAGAAACTAAACACCGCATACCCAACCTACTGAGGTATAGGCCTCAATTGACAGCACTCTTTGGCAAATCAAAGCATACGATATCCAACTCTCACGCCCGTCCTAATCTCGGGATTGAGAGACTGAATACTAGGACCAAATTGACTACGCCGATCAGTACAAGTCAATTCTATCCAAACTGGTCTTGCTCAGTATGCCCCGGGCATATATGTGGGATTTAATTAGTGCAGATAAACTAATTTCCAAACCACACAATAACCTATACCGATAGTATGTTCAAACTATCTCAGTTACGAGCAGACTTTTTATATATCAATACTTTAACCAATAACGATATCTATTATGTCCTTCCATACCCCGTTATCTAGTTCTATGATATAATGGAACAATTTAATATTGAAACAAAATGATATGTCATCTGTGGATATTAGTTTTTGATACAAGCCATAGCTTTTCTGTATTCAAAACTAACAAGTTTAAATTTCGAAAATTATAGACTAGATTTACCAAATTGTCATTATGTACTGAGTTTTAGAAAGAGCCTTATTTTGGTTTCTAAACTCTTAAAGAATGGATTCAAGTTTATTTTTCTGATACTACTGTTGTTGTTAGAAAAGGTGGCAAACTTGTTTGTTCTTGTTCATTAGTAGATAATTTGTTTGTGGTTAAATAAAACTCCCCTATTGTGCAAAACATAGAATTAAATAGCGCATCATCTAACAAGAGGAAAGAACTTCTAAAATGAATCAAACCTATCTTTGGCGTCTCAGGCTAGGTTATATAAACCTTAATAGGATTCACAAGTTGGTCAATGATAGACCTTTAAGTTCATTAGAGATTGACAGTTACTCAACATGCGAATCTTGCTTGAAAGGTAAGATGACCAAGAGACCTTTTAAGGCAAAAGGTTATAGATCCAAAGAAGTATTAGAGTTGATTCATTCTAACTTGTGTGGACCAACGTCGATCCAAGCATGAAGTGGGTTTGAGTTTTTCGTGACGTTCACGGATGGTTACTCAAGATACGGATACATTTACCTAATGCGCCATAAGTCTGAATGCTTTAGTAAATTCAAAGAGTATCGGGTAGATATGGAGAAACATCAGGGTAAAAGTATTAAGACACTGCGATCAGATCGTGTTGGTGAGTATCTGTCCTATAAATTTTAAGAATACCTCAGTTAGGTCAGAATTCAGTCTCAGTTGTCTGCACTTGGCACACCACATCAGAACCGTGTAGCAGAAAGAAGGAACCGAACTCTCATGAAAATGTTTAGGTCAATGATGAGCTATAGTGATTTGCCGAGTTTGTTCTGGGAATATGCCTTGGAAACAACAATGTGCATCCTAAATCTTGTACCATCTAAAACCGTGCCTTCAACCCCAGTAGAGTTTTGGAACGGGCATAAGCCCAGTCTAAGGCATCTCAGAATTTGGGGTAGCCCAGCACATGTGCTTAAGGTAGATGTGGCTAAGTTAGATGCAAGAACAGAAGTAATGCTGTTTGTAGGATATCCTGGGGGAATGAAAGGTGGTCTATTCTATAGTCCTAAAGAACAGAATGTGGTAGTTAGCACTAATTTCAGATTTTTAGAGGAAGACTATATTTTAGATCACAAGCCGAAGAGCAAGATAGTACTAGAAGAGATTAGGAAACAATCTGATAATCCTGATGCACCAGCACAAGTAGATACATCACACACTGCATAAGATATCATAGATGATGCGCCTACACTGGTGGTGCCTCGCCGTAGTGGGAGGGTTGTAAGATAGCCCGGCAAGTTTATTGGCATGGGAGAGGCCTCAGACCTAATCCCAGGCACGTATGAGCCTGACCCAGTAAACTATAATGAGGCTCTCTGAGATAAAGATGCATAATCTTTGCGAAAAACAATGATATCCGAGATGGGGTCAATGGACCACAATCAAGTCTGGAAACTTGTGGACCTGCCCGATACGTTCAAACCCATTGGATGTAAGTGGGTTTACAAACGCAAGAGAGGACCTGACAGAAAGGTCGAAACCTTTAAAGCTAGGCTTGTGGCGAAAGAGTATACTCAGAAAAAGGGAATCAATTATGAGAAAACTTTCTCCCCGGTAGCTATGCTTAAGTCAATCCGATTCTCTTGGCCATAGCTGCTCATTTAGATTATGAGATATGGCAGATGGATGTTAAGACATCTTTCCTTAACGAAAGTCTTGATGAAACCATCTTCATGCAGCAACTAGAGGGATTCGTTGAAAAAGGCCAAAAGCATAAGGTTTGTAAGCTTAAGAGGTCTATTTACGGACTTAAGCAGGTATCCAGATCTTGGAACATCCAGTTTGATGAGGTAATCCAGTCCTACAAATTTACTCTATGCTCGAATGAACAATGTGTGTACCGCAGATGTGATGGAAGGTGATGTGTCTTGTGCTTTATGTAGATGACATTTTACTAATTGGCAACAATAAGAAAGTGTTATCAGACATAAAGGCATGGCTGTCTAAGCAATTTGATATGAAGGACTTAGGAGAAGTGGGACATATTCTTGGGATCAAGATATTTCGAGATCGTAGGAAATGTTCGTTAACACTCTCTCAAGCTTCACACATAGATGCAATTCTGGCCCATTTTAACATGCAAAACTCCAAGAAAGGTTTTCTACCTTTTAGACATGAAGTGCATCTATCTAAAAAAACAGTCTCCCAAGACTGTTGACGAGATAGAAGCCATGAAGACAGTTTCTTATATTTCGGCTGTAGGAAGTCTCATGTACGCCATGTTGTGTACGAGGCCTGATATCTGTTATACTGTTAGTATTGTAAGCAGATATTAGAGTAACCCCGGGAAAGCTCATTGGGAGGCAATAAAATGCATTCTCAAGTATTTGCGTAGAATGAGAGACCAAATGTTGATCTATCAGGTGCCTGAGCTAGTTTCTCGAGGTTACACAGATTCAGATTTCCAAGGCGACAGGGACAAGAGCAAGTCTACCTCAGGGTATGTGTTTACTTTGGGAGGTGGAGCCATAGTATGACAGAGTGTCAAGCAGAAATACGTGGCGGACTCTACCACATCATAGGCAACAAAAGAAGCAGTGTAGCTCAAGAACTTCCTAGTGGACTTAGATGTGATTCCTAATTTGCAGAAGTCAATCATAGTGTACTGTGATAACAAAGGTGCACTAGTAAACTCGAAGGAACCACGAGCCCATAAGGCGAGTAAAGACATACAACGCAAGTACTACTTGATACGAGATATCTTTAAGAGGGAAGACGTGGTCGTGGCTAAGATAGCATCAGAGGATAACCTTGCAGATCTGTTCACGAAGACATTGATTTCAAAAGTCTTTGAGGCTCACGTGGAGGGCATGGGGACCAGATACTTAGGAGAGGCATGATTGTTTTTCTAGATATATTGTAGAGTGTAAAAGATGAATATAGTTATATACTTAAAGCACATCTTAAGTATTAGTGGGAGATTGTTAGGTTTGAATACATAAGCTATGCTTGTATTATACTTTTTCCCAGTTAATATCGATTTAATGTTTTGGTTTATATGTTGTGCATGTTTAGTCCATTTATATTATGTAGTTAGATGATGAGGTGTCTGGTGTGACACAGTAGATCTCATCATTGGTTAAAAGACATAATATATAAATGAGGTTCGTAACCGAGACAGTTTTTGGACAAGCTGTCGGTTTAGGTTATTATGTGATTCGGATAATTGGTTTGTCTAAACTAATTAGATCATATAGATATGCCCGGGGCATATTAAACTTGACCATTTAGAATGATTTGTCTTGTACTGATTTAATAGACAATTCGTTCCTAGTATTATATCTCTTAATCCCTAGACTTGAGCGGGCATGAGGATTAGACATAGTGTACTTTGATCTGCCAATGGGTGAGGTCAATTGTGGCCAATAGTCTTGGTGGGTTGGGTGCGCGTGTTTAGTTACTTGGTGTGCTGCTGCTTGTCGAAAGGAAACCATGTACAGGTGCGTCAGGGGTGATTGTGCTCCCGATATGAGCTCGTTATGTTTATTATACTAAACCCAGCTGGTGAACTTATGTCCAGTATAGTAAAAAGGTCGAGTGGTACTAGTCTCGGAATTAGAGAAGTTAATTAATTAATTTATCAGTAAATTAATAAATTAACGAGCACCAAATCTTTGATGTGGGGAGATTAAGAATAAATTAATTTAGTTGTTCAGAAAGCAATTCAGGTGTAGGATGGTAGTGCCAAAATTAATCCGTTAGTAGTACCATTAATTTTGTAATGGGTTAATTGAATAAGGAGAATTAATTAATTAATTATTCCTAAGGGTTAATTAAGTAATTAACAAAGTGAAATTATTTAATTAATTAAGTCTTAAATTTCAATTAGAATTAGGAAATCCTAGAGATTAGGAAATCTAATTGGATTTGGATTATCCTATTAGATTACTTACCTAATTGGAGTTGGAAATTAATTAATTACCTAAACCCATTAGGAAGGCCAATTCTAAACCAACTTGGGGTTTTTCTTGTAGCTCTATAGATAGACAAGGAATTAGCAATTCTACAACATATATTTCATAAGTTTTCAAGACAAGAAAACTAGAGAGAAAACATATTTCTCTCTCTTGAATAATTTTCGGGTGACGGGAAGTAAATTCCGGCGGCGGCGGCGGCGGCGGTTCAACTCAGGAGGCGTCAAGCTGCAAAATTTTTCCAGCGAGTATTTTTGTGTAGATTGCTGATCAATTGCTCGCTAGATCGTTGCCCACACAACATGCGATCAAAGTCTTGAGTCATACAAGCGATCACCTGAGTAACACGCTTCAAGAGGTACTTTCTATGTTTCTGCTTTAATTATAAATATTTTGTTACATGATAAATCAAATAAGTACATACCAAGATCCTCCACAATGTTATTTCAAGCAAGGGTTGGAATAGCGATTGTGCTAAAGTCTAGGCCTGGTCAAAGATTCCGATTCTGGAATGTGTAGTACGAAAGTGAATTTTTGACCGGGCCCGGGCATATAATCTTTCACTTAAACATCTCACAAGTTCTTAAAAGTATTACATTTAAGTCCTAATACTCTACATAAAACCTTAGTCCACATAGCCTGCTGTTTTTGTCTCTGCCTAGGCCACATAGCTGGAAAATAATAGTTTTGAAGAAAATAACGATGAGCTATTGCCTGTGAGGTTCTCTTTTGTTTTAAAACAACAATCACAATCCAAAGAATAAAAAACAACATGGTGATATTTCAAGCCAAGATCCAGTTTTATATTTAGTAAACATTTAACAAGAAAATGACCATTTCAATCAATGAACAATTAGCTCAACTATAGAGCTTAAAATTATTCAATCAATTCACTTAGCGTGGCTAGGGTCCCTCCTGAGCTACCGGTCCTCAAGAGATGAACACCAACCACTAACAATACCTTTCGATGTGGTGTCCCGAATCATTGCCAACCTTTTCCCTTAAACAGTCAATCAGTTAGTCAACAACTCGAGTTCTGCCCTACCTACGATGGCAATGTTCCACCAACCGTGCCCGATATAAGCTTGGGAAACTCAGCAAGTTCGTAAGAAGTTTGGGGATCCACCTGCCATATTGGCAAGAACATACAAGGTATACCCGGGTAACCATTTATACTACTGTAAGCTATTGGTTTAGAATACTAAATCTTTGCTTGTGTGAAAACTATTTTCCAGTTTTATATATTGAGATAAATGTTTCAGTTACTTGTTTCATATTTATGCATTTATATATATGAAGTCCATTTATGTCATATGATTGGATAATGAGGTGTTTGGTGTGACAAAGTAGATCTCATTATTGGTTAAAGATTATGACATATAAAGTAGGCTCATAACTGAGACAGTTTTGGACACACTTTCAATTTAAATTATAATGTTATTCAGAAATTGGTTTGTCTAATCTAATTGAATCATATAGATATGCTCAGTGATAGTGAACATGACGGATGAGGATTGAATTAACTTGTACTGTTTGTTAGGAGTTGATTCGAACCTTGTATTCTATCTCTTAATCTCTAGACAAGAACAGGCATGCAGATTAAGCATAGTGTACTTTAATTTTCCAATGAGTGCGGTCACTTGAGGTTTATAGTCTCGGTATGTTGGGTATGCGTGTTTAGTTGCTTAGTGTGCTGTTGCTTGTCAAAAGAAAACCATGTACCGGTGCATCTGGGGTGATGATGTTAGTTTTGAATACAAAAAAGCTATGGCTTGTATCAAAAACTAATATCCACAGATGACATATCATTTTGTTTCAGTATAAATTTGTTCCTTTATATCATGGAACTAGATAACGGGGTGTCGACAAACACAGTAGATAACGTTATTGGTTAAAGTATTGATATATAAAAAGTATGCTCGTAACCGAGATAGTCTGAACATACTATCGGTATAGGTTATTGTGTGGTTTGGAAATTGGTTTATCTTGACTAGTTTAAATCACACAGATATGCCCGGGGCATATTGAGCACGACCAGTTTGGATAGAATTGACTTGTACTGATCGGCATAGTCAATTCGGTCCTAGTATTCCGTCTCTCAATCCCGAGATTGGGACGGGCGTGAGGGTTGGGTGTCGTGTGCTTTGATTTGCCAAAGAGTGAGGTCAATTGAGGCCAATACCTCGGTAAGTTGGGTATGCGGTGTTTAGCTTCTTGCGTGCCGTTGCTAGTCGGAGGAATCCACGTACCGGTTCGCCGGGTTGATGGTGCTCCCGAGATGAGCTCGTAAGGTTATTATACTAAATCTGGCCAGTGAACTTTATGTTCGGTATAATAAAAGGTCGAGTGGTACTAATCTCGGAAACCAAGAAGTCGGTGAATTAATTTGTCAGTAAATTGATAAATCGACGAGCACTAGATCTTTAATGTGGGGAGATAGAAGAAATAATAATGGCGCGATGTAAAGTCATTTTCGAGCGGTAGTTCCATAATTGGTCCGATAGTGGTACGACCGATTATGCGTTTGACTAATCGACAAGGTAAATTAATTAATCCGAAGGGTTTAATTAATATTTAATCGACGAAGTGAATTTAGAAATTAATTCGATTTTGAATTAATTAATTCTAAGGGTTCGATTAAATTAAATTAACAAAGTGGATTAAATAAATTAATTTAAATGGGTCGATTCGAGTTGATTAGTCGGGAAGACTTAGCGGTCAACGAAAGTCAAATTTTAAGACCTAACTCGAGAGCCCATTAGGTCTCCAATCGAGCTCCTATAAATAGAAGACTTGCAGCCCAAGTTTTGTTTTATGAAAAAAAATTCTGCAAGACAAGAAATTGTCTTCTAGAGAGAGAAAGGGGTTAGAGGAAAAATTGCATCTTTAATTTTTCTTCAAGGTCACCCGGACCTTTCTCTCTTCCAGAATTTTCTTATTCTCTCGAACTAAAATCAAAGCTTAAACGATTAAACTCCTGCCCAGATTATTCTAGCTGATTCTGCCAGTTTTTTCAAGCAAACAGCAGCCCAGTTTTTTTTTGCTGCAGCAGTGCGCCAGTCAGCAGTTTTTTTTCTAAGCAAGCTGCAGTCCGTCATTTTTATTTGCAGTAGTATGTTGTCTTTTAATTGGTGCCCTGAGCCGGTTTTGAGTTCATGTTGATCTTCTAATTAATTAGAGTGATCCGTGAATATAAAACTGTACAGATCGGGACCAAATATTGTAGTTCTAACGGTGGGTTTTCTTGCGGACTGGACTGGGCAGCTAGCATGTGGCAGAAGAAATCAGCGAGGGGCTGTTTAATTAGATTTTTGAGCAGATTTTGATTTCTATCGAGTGATTCTTCTAGTGGGTATTTTGTGGGCTGAGTAAGGAACTTCGATAGATTATTGCCCACGCAATATTCGAAGTCTTCTCGGAGAATCGATTGGATTTCTTGTGGAAATCGCAGCTAAGAAAAGAGGGTTTTCTTTAAGCGAGGGACTTCGCTACAAAAGGTACAATCTTTAAGTTCCGCTTTAATTAAAGATTTAATTTTTTGTGTCCCGATTAATAAATTAAATAAGTATAAGCCTAGATCCGTTCATGGGTAAACTAATTTGAGCCTGAGCTTGGTCGAAAGCTTCCGATTCTGGAATGCATAGCACGAAAGTGAGGTTTTCGATATAGTCCGGGCTTGTTCAGTTTTCCTTCAAATTGGTATCAGAGCGTTGGTTTCGGTCTTATACTTGTTTGATTTATTACACGGCTTTATTTTGGCATTAGTATTTTTGTCGAAATGTTTAAACAGGTGGTTATTGGTTTCCCGGCTATTATGGTAGAAATTTAATTTTCATTCATAAACCCCGGGACATGTCCGGGCTCATTTTTTTTAATGGAAATTTCTGTAATAGTAATAACCACGAGCTGGAAGCCGTGTAGGATTAGAAAAATCTTGTAGTAGGATTTGATCTAATCATGTCGTCTTTAAATTCCTAGAAAACGCCTTTGTATATAGGAATTTTTGTACTATGACGAAGACGTTATTTTGGGTAACTTATATTCGCGGGTTTTGGTTTATTGTAATTTTGGGTGATTCCTAATTACGGAATAAACTGAGAAAACCCGGGCGAATCGAGAGGAATCCAAATAACGAGTGGGAGCGACACGACGGGAAGTGTCACCGAGGCGTCAAAGAATCAACGATAGAGAAGGCCATAATAGTCGGGAAATTTTATTTTATTTAATTTCCCGTATTTATGATTTTTTCGTTGATTGTGTGATTTTCGTTTTATTTTGCATGAACGAAATTCAAACCAAAAGTTTTTCAAAAAGGTAATGTGCAATTAACTAAGGTAGATTATTCGCATATTAAAACTCCAACGGTTTTATGGTGCGAATATCCATAGTTAAGATATTGCATGTTAAAACGTAAAAATCCTCAAACTTAATTACATTCGCAAGTTTTGGTTTAATCGTAATTTTGGGTGATTCCTAATTACGTGGGGTTTTGGTTTATCGTAATTTTGGGTGATTCCTAATTACGTAGAAAACCGAGAAAACCCGGATTTTGGTTTTTCGTAATTTTTTGGTGATTCCTAATTACGTAGAAAAATCGAAATGGAAAACCGAGAAAACTAAGGCGAATTTAAATTATTTTAAAAATCTAAGTGGGAGCGGGTTGGTTAATAGCCCCATGGCCTCCATTACGGGTTCATTGGCGATGTGGTTAAACGGCTTCCCTACGGATGAGTTTTCAATCACAGATATCGCTGGAATGAATTTCTAAAGGGATGATTATAGTGCGTTTAATTGGGAAAAGTTGCGACACCCTCGCTACCGAGGCGCATTAGTACCCTAAGTAACAAACTTAGAAGTCACGTAATGGCATACACTTAGTGTACTGTTTATAGTATCCCTCCTACGAGGTAACACTATTTACGTGTACGGCTAAAATTATCGACTATTAATTTCATTGATCATAAGATCGTTGGTCAGATAATGAGATTAATGGATTTTGGTCCTTCTCGAACGAATGTGGATTGGCGTAGACGTTCACCTACGTGACCTGCGTTAATCCCGGTGGGAGAGATGTCGGTAGAAGATTATATTTCTTTTCTGAGGATTTTTCAATATTTTCAAAAAGTATACTGAGACATGTTTTTTCATTATTTTCAGTTGATATGTCGTTCAACCCGCTAGCTGTCATTCTGAACCAAAACAAACTCACCGGTCCTAATTACATTGATTGGAAACGGAACCTGGACATTGTCCTAATCGCCGAGGGTTATAAGTATGTGCTCACTGAGGAGTGCCCCCCTAGTGAGGATGCCACACCTGAGCAGCGAGAGCCATATACGAGGTGGCAGAAAGCTGATGAGATGACCAGGTGCTACATCTTGGCTTCCATGTCAAGTGTGCTGCAGCACCAGCATCAGTTGATAACCTCAGCCTACGATATGATGCTCAACCTCAGGGAGATGTTTGGACATCAGGGCAGGGCAGCCAAGCAGTCAGCTATGAGGAAACTCATGAATGCTAAGATGACTGAGGGCACTTCAGTGAGAGATCACGTACTGGACATGATTGGTTGCATCAATGAGATCGAGGTATTGGGAGGTGAGATTGATGGGGAAACCCAGGTCGATATCATCCTTCAGAGCTTGCCTCCCAGTTTTGAGTAGTTTCGATTGAACTATAATATGGGGAATCTCTCATATTCACTTTCTGAGCTCATGACTGCATTGGTGTCTGCTGAGAGCCTCTTCGCTGAGAAGAAGCAAGCCTTGGCTACTGTTGGTCCCTCAGGTTCCTCTGCTGGGCCCAAAGCCAGGAAGCAAAAGAGGAAGAGAGGCCAGAAAGCAGGAGCCAGTCATGGACCCAAGGCGGGCATTGACAAGAAGCAGAAGCCGAGAGGCAAATGCTTTAGATGTGGCAAAGCGGGACATTGGAAGAAGGACTGCCCAAAGCCTCGAGGTACGTGTAAATTTTCCCTAGTCACTGAGACGTGTTTAGCGGCGATTCCCACGGATACTTGGTGTGTGGATTCGGGAGCCACTGATCACGTTTGTAATTCTTTGCAGGGGTTCCAAGTGACCCGGCTGCTTAGAGAGGGAGAGTTGCAGGTCTACCTTGGGGATACTACCAGAGTTTCTGTGACTGCAGTGGGAGTTATTAGTCTTTACTTTTCAGACTCTATTTTATATTTGAAGGATTGTCTTTATGTACCTAGTTTTCGAAAGAACTTGCTTTCAGTTTCGAAACTTGTTTTGGATGGTTATAAGTGTGTATTTTCTGATGGTTCGGTTTTTATAAGAAAATGCCAGAAACTTATATGTTCCGGTACATTGGTTGACAATCTGTTTTTAATCAAGACTTACTCCCCAGTTATGCAAAACACAGAAACTAGTAATTCATCACCGAATCATAATAAGAGAAAGGAATCTTCCCCTTTGAATCAGACTTATCTTTGGCACCTGAGACTAGGTCATATCAACCTTAGTAGGATTCAAAGGTTGGTCAAGAGTGGGTTTTTAGACCTACTAGATATTGACAGCTATTCGACCTGTGAGTCTTGCTTGGAGGGTAAAATGACCAAGAGGCCTTTTAAGGCGAAGGGGTATAGGGCCAAAGAGGTTTTAGAGCTGATTCATTCTGACGTGTGTGGGCCTATGTCAGTTCAGGCTAGAGGTGGTTATGAGTATTTCGTGACTTTCACGGATGATTACTCTAGATATGGATACATATACCTGATGCGCCACAAGTCTGAATGCTTTGGCAAGTTCAAAGAATTCAAGGCAGAGGTGGAGAACCATCTGGGTAAGAGTATCAAGTCACTGCGGTCTGATCGCGGTGGCGAATACCTCTCTAGTGAATTTAGGACCTATTTGTCAGAGGAGGGTATTCAGACCCAGTTGTCTGCACCTGGCACACCCCAGCAGAATGGTGTAGCAGAGAGGAGGAACAGGACTCTTATGGAGATGGTTAGATCGATGATGAGTTACAGTGAGTTGCCTACCTCGTTTTGGGGTTATGCCTTAGATACAGCATGTTATATCCTCAACCTTGTGCCCTCTAAGTCTGTGCCAACGACCCCATTAGAGTTGTGGGATGGGCGCAAGCCTAGTCTGAGACATCTCAGGATTTGGGGTTGTCCAGCACATGTGCTCGAGGCAGATGCAGGCAAGTTAGAGGCGAGATCTAAGGTTATGCTGTTTGTAGGCTACCCCAAAGGAACGAGAGGTGGTTTATATTATAGTCCTCAGGATCAGAAGGTGGTGGTCAGCACCAATGCCAGATTTCTTGAGGAGGACTATATTTTAGATCACAAGTCAAGCAGCAAGGTAGTATTGTAAGAGCTTAGAAGTCAGTCCACTATTCCAGATGCACACGTACAGGAAGACACACCACAGGAAACTGCACACACTATCACAGATGATGCTCTTACACAGGCTGCGCCTCGTCGTAGTGGGAGGGCTGTGAGACAGCCAGAGAGGTACATGGGTTTGGGTGAGTCTTCGGACTTTATCCCTGGTGCTCATGAACCAGACCCAGTTAACTACAATGAGGCTCTCCAGGATAAAGATGCAGATTCTTGGCAGAGAGCGATGATTGCTGAGATGGGTTCTATGGACTCAAATCAAGTCTGGGAGCTGGTAGACCTTCCTGATGGGTTTAGGCCTATTGGGTGCAAATGGGTCTACAAGCGAAAGAGAGGATCTGACGGGAGGGTTGAGACCTTCAAGGCTAGGCTTGTGGCGAAAGGGTATACTCAGAAAGAAGGGATCGATTATGAGGAGACCTTTTCCCCGGTAGCTATGCTTAAGTCGATCCGGATTCTCTTGGCCATAGCTGCTCATATGGATTATGAGATATGGCAGATGGACATCAAGACAGCTTTCCTTAATGGAAGTCTTGAGGAGACCATCTTTATGCAGCAACCAGAGGGCTTCATTGTTAAGGGCCAAGAGCACAAGGTATGCAGGCTTAGGAGGTCCATTTATGGACTTAAGCAAGCATCCAGATCTTGGAACATTCGTTTTGATGAGGTTATCCAGTCCTATGGATTCACTCAGTCTCCGGATGAGCAGTGTGTTTATTGCAGGCGTGATGGTGAGATAGTGGTGTTCCTCGTACTTTATGTAGATGACATTCTTCTTATTGGCAACAGTAAGAAGGTGTTGTCAGACGTAAAGGCATGGCTGTCCAGGCAATTCGATATGAAGTATTTGGGAGAGGCTGGACATATCCTTGGGATCAAGATTATTCGAGATCGTAGGAGACGTTCTCTGACTCTCTCACAGGCATCCTACATAGACACGATTCTGGCCCATTTTAACATGCAGAACTCCAAGAAGGATTCACTACCTTTCAGGCATGGAGTGCATTTGTCTAAGGAGCAGTGTCCTAAGACTGCTGAGGAGATAGATGCCATGAAGGCGGTACCCTATGCTTCTGCAGTGGGTAGCCTCATGTATGCTATGTTGTGCACGAGGCCTGATATTTGCTTTGCCGTTGGCATGGTTAGCAGATATCAGAGTAACCCTGGGAAGGCTCACTGGGAGGCAGTAAAATGCATTCTCAAGTACTTGCACAGGACAAGAGATTATGTCCTAGTTTATAAAGCGCAGGAGCTTGTACCATTGGGTTACACAGATTCGGACTTTCAAGGAGATATGGACAAGAGTAAGTCTACCTCTGGGTTTGTGTTTACTCTAGGAGGTGGAGCCATAGTATGGAAGAGTGTCAAGCAGAAATGCGTGGCAGACTCTACTATGGAGGCCGAGTACATTGTCGCTTCAGAGGCAGCGAAAGAGGCTGTATGGCTCAGGAGCTTCCTGATGGACTTAGATGTGGTTCCAGAGTTGCCTAGGTCTATCACAGTTTATTGTGATAACAATGGTGCAGTTGCTAACTCAAGGGAACCACGAGCCCATAAGGTGAGTAAACACATAGAGCGCAAGTACCACCTGATACGAGAGATCGTAAAGAGGGGAGACGTGATCGTGGCCAAGATAGCTTCATAGGACAACCTTGCAGATCCTTTCACCAAGCCATTGACCCCAAAGGTCTTTGAGAGGCATGTGGAGGGCATGGGAGTCAGATTCTTGAGAGAGCCAAGTCAGTGAGCTTAAAGGTGTTTTGGAGATTTCATTATGACAGCAGTGTAATAGCGGGTTGGACAGTTTTTGTAGATCTTAGCATAGCTTTGAGTATTAGTGGGAGATTGTTAGTTTTGAATACAAAAAAGCTATGGCTTGTATCAAAAACTAATATCCACAGATGACATATCATTTTGTTTTAGTATAAATTTGTTCCTTTATATCATGGAACTAGATAACGGGGTGTCGACAAACACAGTAGATAACGTTATTGGTTAAAGTATTGATATATAAAAAGTATGCTCGTAACCGAGATAGTCTGAACATACTATCGGTATAGGTTATTGTGTGGTTTGGAAATTGGTTTATCTTGACTAGTTTAAATCACACAGATATGCCCGGGGCATATTGAGCACGACCAGTTTGGATAGAATTGACTTGTACTGATCGGCGTAGTCAATTCGGTCCTAGTATTCCGTCTCTCAATCCCGAGATTGGGACGGGCGTGAGGGTTGGGTGTCGTGTGCTTTGATTTGCCAAAGAGTGAGGTCAATTGAGGCCAATACCTCGGTAAGTTGGGTATGCGGTGTTTAGCTTCTTGCGTGCCGTTGCTAGTCGGAGGAATCCACGTACCGGTTCGCCGGGTTGATGGTGCTCCCGAGATGAGCTCGTAAGGTTATTATACTAAATCTGGCCAGTGAACTTTATGTTCGGTATAATAAAAGGTCGAGTGGTACTAATCACGGAAACCAAGAAGTCGGTGAATTAATTTGTCAGTAAATTGATAAATCGACGAGCACTAGATCTTTAATGTGGGGAGATAGAAGAAATAATAATGGTGCAATGTAAAGTCGTTTTCGAGCGGTAGTTCCATAATTGGTCCGATAGTGGTCCGACCGATTATGCGTTTGACTAATCGACAAGGTAAATTAATTAATCCGAAGGGTTTAATTAATATTTAATCGACGAAGTGAATTTAGAAATTAATTCGATTTTGAATTAATTAATTCTAAGGGTTCGATTAAATTAAATTAACAAAGTGGATTAAATAAATTAATTTAAATGGGTCGATTGGAGTTGATTAGTCGGGAAGACTTAGCGGTCAACGAAAGTCAAATTTTAAGACCTAACTCGAGAGCCCATTAGGTCTCCAATCGAGCTCCTATAAATAGAAGACTTGCAGCCCAAGTTTTGTTTTATGAAAAAAAATTCTGCAAGACAAGAAATTGTCTTCTAGAGAGAGAAAGGGGTTAGAGGAAAAATTGCATCTTTAATTTTTCTTCAAGGTCACCCGGACCTTTCTCTCTTCCAGAATTTTCTTATTCTCTCGAACTAAAATCAAAGCTTAAACGATTAAACTCCTGCCCAGATTATTCTAGCTGATTCTGCCAGTTTTTTCAAGCAAACAGCAGCCCAGTTTTTTTTTGCTGCAGCAGTGCGCCAGTCAGCAGTTTTTTTTCTAAGCAAGCTGCAGTCCGTCATTTGTATTTGCAGCAGTATGTTGTCTTTTAATTGGTGCCCTGAGCCGGTTTTGAGTTCATGTTGATCTTCTAATTAATTAGAGTGATCCGTGAATATAAAACTGTACAGATCGGGACCAAATATTGTAGTTCTAACGGTGGGTTTTCTTGCGGACTGGACTGGGCAGCTAGCTTGTGGCAGAAGAAATCAGCGAGGGGCTGTTTAATTAGATTTTTGAGCAGATTTTGATTTCTATCGAGTGATTCTTCTAGTGGGTATTTTGTGGGCTGAGTAAGGAACTTCGATAGATTATTGCCCACGCAATATTCGAAGTCTTCTCGGAGAATCGATTGGATTTCTTGTGGAAATCGCAGCTAAGAAAAGAGGGTTTTCTTTAAGCGAGGGACTTCGCTACAAAAGGTACAATCTTTAAGTTCCGCTTTAATTAAAGATTTAATTTTTTGTGTCCCGATTAATAAATTAAATAAGTATAAGCCTAGATCCGTTCATGGGTAAACTAATTTGAGCCTGAGCTTGGTCGAAAGCTTCCGATTCTGGAATGCATAGCACGAAAGTGAGGTTTTCGATATAGTCCGGGCTTGTTCAGTTTTCCTTCAAATTGGTATCAGAGCGTTGGTTTCGGTCTTATACTTGTTTGATTTATTACACGGCTTTATTTTGGCATTAGTATTTTTGTCGAAATGTTTAAACAGGTGGTTATTGGTTTCCCGGCTATTATGGTAGAAATTTAATTTTCATTCATAAACCCCGGGACATGTCCGGGCTCATTTTTTTTAATGGAAATTTCTGTAATAGTAATAACCACGAGCTGGAAGCCTTGTAGGATTAGAAAAATCTTGTAGTAGGATTTGATCTAATCATGTCGTCTTTAAATTCCTAGAAAACGCCTTTGTATATAGGAATTTTTGTACTATGACGAAGACGTTATTTTGGGTAACTTATATTCGCGGGTTTTGGTTTATTGTAATTTTGGGTGATTCCTAATTACGGAATAAACTGAGAAAACCCGGGCGAATCGAGAGGAATCCAAATAACGAGTGGGAGCGACACGACGGGAAGTGTCACCGAGGCGTCAAAGAATCAACGATAGAGAAGGCCATAATAGTCGGGAAATTTTATTTTATTTAATTTCCCGTATTTATGATTTTTTCGTTGATTGTGTGATTTTCGTTTTATTTTGCATGAACGAAATTCAAACCAAAAGTTTTTCAAAAAGGTAATGTGCAATTAACTAAGGTAGATTATTCGCATATTAAAACTCCAACGGTTTTATGGTGCGAATATCCATAGTTAAGATATTGCATGTTAAAACGTAAAAATCCTCAAACTTAATTACATTCGCAAGTTTTGGTTTAATCGTAATTTTGGGTGATTCCTAATTACGTGGGGTTTTGGTTTATCGTAATTTTGGGTGATTCCTAATTACGTAGAAAACCGAGAAAACCCGGATTTTGGTTTTTCGTAATTTTTGGGTGATTCCTAATTACGTAGAAAAATCGAAATGGAAAACCGAGAAAACTAAGGCGAATTTAAATTATTTTAAAAATCTAAGTGGGAGCGGGTTGGTTAATAGCCCCATGGCCTCCATTACGGGTTCATTGGCGATGTGGTTAAACGGCTTCCCTACGGATGAGTTTTCAATCACAGATATCGCTGGAATGAATTTCTAAAGGGATGATTATAGTGCGTTTAATTGGGAAAAGTTGCGACACCCTCGCTACCGAGGCGCATTAGTACCCTAAGTAACAAACTTAGAAGTCACGTAATGGCATACACTTAGTGTACTGTTTATAGTATCCCTCCTACGAGGTAACACTATTTACGTGTACGGCTAAAATTATCGACTATTAATTTCATTGATCATAAGATCGTTGGTCAGATAATGAGATTAATGGATTTTGGTCCTTCTCGAACGAATGTGGATTGGCGTAGACGTTCACCTACGTGACCTGGGTTAATCCCGGTGGGAGAGATGTCGGTAGAAGATTATATTTCTTTTCTGAGGATTTTTCAATATTTTCAAAAAGTATACTGAGACATGTTTTTTCATTATTTTCAGTTGATATGTCGTTCAACCCGCTAGCTGTCATTCTGAACCAAAACAAACTCACCGGTCCTAATTACATTGATTGGAAACGGAACCTGGACATTGTCCTAACCGCCGAGGGTTATAAGTATGTGCTCACTGAGGAGTGCCCCCCTAAGCCCAGTGAGGATGCCACACCTGAGCAGCGAGAGCCATATACGAGGTGGCAGAAAGCTGATGAGATGACCAGGTGCTACATCTTGGCTTCCATGTCAAGTGTGCTGCAGCACCAGCATCAGTTGATAACCTCAGCCTACGATATGATGCTCAACCTCAGGGAGATGTTTGGACATCAGGGCAGGGCAGCCAAGCAGTCAGCTATGAGGAAACTCATGAATGCTAAGATGGCTGAGGGCACTTCAGTGAGAGATCACGTACTGGACATGATTGGTTGCATCAATGAGATCGAGGTATTGGGAGGTGAGATTGATGGGGAAACCCAGGTCGATATCATCCTTCAGAGCTTGCCTCCCAGTTTTGAGTAGTTTCGATTGAACTATAATATGGGGAATCTCTCATATTCACTTTCTGAGCTCATGACTGCATTGGTGTCTGCTGAGAGCCTCTTCGCTGAGAAGAAGCAAGCCTTGGCTACTGTTGGTCCCTCAGGTTCCTCTGCTGGGCCCAAAGCCAGGAAGCAAAAGAGGAAGAGAGGCCAGAAAGCAGGAGCCAGTCATGGACCCAAGGCGGGCATTGACAAGAAGCAGAAGCCGAGAGGCAAATGCTTTAGATGTGGCAAAGCGGGACATTGGAAGAAGGACTGCCCAAAGCCTCGAGGTACGTGTAAATTTTCCCTAGTCACTGAGACGTGTTTAGCGGCGATTCCCACGGATACTTGGTGTGTGGATTCGGGAGCCACTGATCACGTTTGTAATTCTTTGCAGGGGTTCCAAGTGACCCGGCTGCTTAGAGAGGGAGAGTTGCAGGTCTACCTTGGGGATACTACCAGAGTTTCTGTGACTGCAGTGGGAGTTATTAGTCTTTACTTTTCAGACTCTATTTTATATTTGAAGGATTGTCTTTATGTACCTAGTTTTCGAAAGAACTTGCTTTCAGTTTCGAAACTTGTTTTGGATGGTTATAAGTGTGTATTTTCTGATGGTTCGGTTTTTATAAGAAAATGCCAGAAACTTATATGTTCCGGTACATTGGTTGACAATCTGTTTTTAATCAAGACTTACTCCCCAGTTATGCAAAACACAGAAACTAGTAATTCATCACCGAATCATAATAAGAGAAAGGAATCTTCCCCTTTGAATCAGACTTATCTTTGGCACCTGAGACTAGGTCATATCAACCTTAGTAGGATTCAAAGGTTGGTCAAGAGTGGGTTTTTAGACCTACTAGATATTGACAGCTATTCGACCTGTGAGTCTTGCTTGGAGGGTAAAATGACCAAGAGGCCTTTTAAGGCGAAGGGGTATAGGGCCAAAGAGGTTTTAGAGCTGATTCATTCTGACGTGTGTGGGCCTATGTCAGTTCAGGCTAGAGGTGGTTATGAGTATTTCGTGACTTTCACGGATGATTACTCTAGATATGGATACATATACCTGATGCGCCACAAGTCTGAATGCTTTGGCAAGTTCAAAGAATTCAAGGCAGAGGTGGAGAACCATCTGGGTAAGAGTATCAAGTCACTGCGGTCTGATCGCGGTGGCGAATACCTCTCTAGTGAATTTAGGACCTATTTGTCAGAGGAGGGTATTCAGACCCAGTTGTCTGCACCTGGCACACCCCAGCAGAATGGTGTAGCAGAGAGGAGGAACAGGACTCTTATGGAGATGGTTAGATCGATGATGAGTTACAGTGAGTTGCCTACCTCGTTTTGGGGTTATGCCTTAGATACAGCATGTTATATCCTCAACCTTGTGCCCACTAAGTCTGTGCCAACGACCCCATTAGAGTTGTGGGATGGGCGCAAGCCTAGTCTGAGACATCTCAGGATTTGGGGTTGTCCAGCACATGTGCTCGAGGCAGATGCAGGCAAGTTAGAGGCGAGATCTAAGGTTATGCTGTTTGTAGGCTACCCCAAAGGAACGAGAGGTGGTTTATATTATAGTCCTCAGGATCAGAAGGTGGTGGTCAGCACCAATGCCAGATTTCTTGAGGAGGACTATATTTTAGATCACAAGTCAAGCAGCAAGGTAGTATTGTAAGAGCTTAGAAGTCAGTCCACTATTCCAGATGCACACGTACAGGAAGACACACCACAGGAAACTGCACACACTATCACAGATGATGCTCTTACACAGGCTGCGCCTCGTCGTAGTGGGAGGGCTGTGAGACAGCCAGAGAGGTACATGGGTTTGGGTGAGTCTTCGGACTTTATCCCTGGTGCTCATGAACCAGACCCAGTTAACTACAATGAGGCTCTCCAGGATAAAGATGCAGATTCTTGGCAGAGAGCGATGATTGCTGAGATGGGTTCTATGGACTCAAATCAAGTCTGGGAGCTGGTAGACCTTCCTGATGGGTTTAGGCCTATTGGGTGCAAATGGGTCTACAAGCGAAAGAGAGGATCTGACGGGAGGGTTGAGACCTTCAAGGTTAGGCTTGTGGCGAAAGGGTATACTCAGAAAGAAGGGATCGATTATGAGGAGACCTTTTCCCCGGTAGCTATGCTTAAGTCGATCCGGATTCTCTTGGCCATAGCTGCTCATATGGATTATGAGATATGGCAGATGGACATCAAGACAGCTTTCCTTAATGGAAGTCTTGAGGAGACCATCTTTATGCAGCAACCAGAGTGCTTCATTGTTAAGGGCCAAGAGCACAAGGTATGCAGGCTTAGGAGGTCCATTTATGGACTTAAGCAAGCATCCAGATCTTGGAACATTCGTTTTGATGAGGTTATCCAGTCCTATGGATTCACTCAGTCTCCGGATGAGCAGTGTGTTTATTGCAGGCGTGATGGTGAGATAGTGGTGTTCCTCGTACTTTATGTAGATGACATTCTTCTTATTGGCAACAGTAAGAAGGTGTTGTCAGACGTAAAGGCATGGCTGTCCAGGCAATTCGATATGAAGTATTTGGGAGAGGCTGGACATATCCTTGGGATCAAGATTATTCGAGATCGTAGGAGACGTTCTCTGACTCTCTCACAGGCATCCTACATAGACACGATTCTGGCCCATTTTAACATGCAGAACTCCAAGAAGGATTCACTACCTTTCAGGCATGGAGTGCATTTGTCTAAGGAGCAGTGTCCTAAGACTGCTGAGGAGATAGATGCCATGAAGGCGGTACCCTATGCTTCTGCAGTGGGTAGCCTCATGTATGCTATGTTGTGCACGAGGCCTGATATTTGCTTTGCCGTTGGCATGGTTAGCAGATATCAGAGTAACCCTGGGAAGGCTCACTGGGAGGCAGTAAAATGCATTCTCAAGTACTTGCACAGGACAAGAGATTATGTCCTAGTTTATAAAGCGCAGGAGCTTGTACCATTGGGTTACACAGATTCGGACTTTCAAGGAGATATGGACAAGAGTAAGTCTACCTCTGGGTTTGTGTTTACTCTAGGAGGTGGAGCCATAGTATGGAAGAGTGTCAAGCAGAAATGCGTGGCAGACTCTACTATGGAGGCCGAGTACATTGTCGCTTCAGAGGCAGCGAAAGAGGCTGTATGGCTCAGGAGCTTCCTGATGGACTTAGATGTGGTTCCAGAGTTGCCTAGGTCTATCACAGTTTATTGTGATAACAATGGTGCAGTTGCTAACTCAAGGGAACCACGAGCCCATAAGGTGAGTAAACACATAGAGCGCAAGTACCACCTGATACGAGAGATCGTAAAGAGGGGAGACGTGATCGTGGCCAAGATAGCTTCATAGGACAACCTTGCAGATCCTTTCACCAAGCCATTGACCCCAAAGGTCTTTGAGAGGCATGTGGAGGGCATGGGAGTCAGATTCTTGAGAGAGCCAAGTCAGTGAGCTTAAAGGTGTTTTGGAGATTTCATTATGACAGCAGTGTAATAGCGGGTTGGACAGTTTTTGTAGATCTTAGCATAGCTTTGAGTATTAGTGGGAGATTGTTAGTTTTGAATACAAAAAAGCTATGGCTTGTATCAAAAACTAATATCCACAGATGACATATCATTTTGTTTCAGTATAAATTTGTTCCTTTATATCATGGAACTAGATAACGGGGTGTCGACAAACACAGTAGATAACGTTATTGGTTAAAGTATTGATATATAAAAAGTATGCTCGTAACCGAGATAGTCTGAACATACTATCGGTATAGGTTATTGTGTGGTTTGGAAATTGGTTTATCTTGACTAGTTTAAATCACACAGATATGCCCGGGGCATATTGAGCACGACCAGTTTGGATAGAATTGACTTGTACTGATCGGCGTAGTCAATTCGGTCCTAGTATTCCGTCTCTCAATCCCGAGATTGGGACGGGCGTGAGGGTTGGGTGTCGTGTGCTTTGATTTGCCAAAGAGTGAGGTCAATTGAGGCCAATACCTCGGTAAGTTGGGTATGCGGTGTTTAGCTTCTTGCGTGCCGTTGCTAGTCGGAGGAATCCACGTACCGGTTCGCCGGGTTGATGGTGCTCCCGAGATGAGCTCGTAAGGTTATTATACTAAATCTGGCCAGTGAACTTTATGTTCGGTATAATAAAAGGTCGAGTGGTACTAATCTCGGAAACCAAGAAGTCGGTGAATTAATTTGTCAGTAAATTGATAAATCGACGAGCACTAGATCTTTAATGTGGGGAGATAGAAGAAATAATAATGGCGCGATGTAAAGTCGTTTTCGAGCGGTAGTTCCATAATTGGTCCGATAGTGGTACGACCGATTATGCGTTTGACTAATCGACAAGGTAAATTAATTAATCCGAAGGGTTTAATTAATATTTAATCGACGAAGTGAATTTAGAAATTAATTCGATTTTGAATTAATTAATTCTAAGGGTTCGATTAAATTAAATTAACAAAGTGGATTAAATAAATTAATTTAAATGGGTCGATTGGAGTTGATTAGTCGGGAAGACTTAGCGGTCAACGAAAGTCAAATTTTAAGACCTAACTCGAGAGCCCATTAGGTCTCCAATCGAGCTCCTATAAATAGAAGACTTGCAGCCCAAGTTTTGTTTTATGAAAAAAAATTCTGCAAGACAAGAAATTGTCTTCTAGAGAGAGAAAGGGGTTAGAGGAAAAATTGCATCTTTAATTTTTCTTCAAGGTCACCCGGACCTTTCTCTCTTCCAGAATTTTCTTATTCTCTCGAACTAAAATCAAAGCTTAAACGATTAAACTCCTGCCCAGATTATTCTAGCTGATTCTGCTAGTTTTTTCAAGCAAACAGCAGCCCAGTTTTTTTTTGCTGCAGCAGTCCGCCAGTCAGCAGTTTTTTTTCTAAGCAAGCTGCAGTCCGTCATTTTTATTTGCAGCAGTATGTTGTCTTTTAATTGGTGCCCTGAGCCGGTTTTGAGTTCATGTTGATCTTCTAATTAATTAGAGTGATCCGTGAATATAAAACTGTACAGATCGGGACCAAATATTGTAGTTCTAACGGTGGGTTTTCTTGCGGACTGGACTGGGCAGCTAGCTTGTGGCAGAAGAAATCAGCGAGGGGCTGTTTAATTAGATTTTTGAGCAGATTTTGATTTCTATCGAGTGATTCTTCTAGTGGGTATTTTGTGGGCTGAGTAAGGAACTTCGATAGATTATTGCCCACGCAATATTCGAAGTCTTCTCGGGGAATCGATTGGATTTCTTGTGGAAATCGCAGCTAAGAAAAGAGGGTTTTCTTTAAGCGAGGGACTTCGCTACAAAAGGTACAATCTTTAAGTTCCGCTTTAATTAAAGATTTAATTTTTTGTGTCCCGATTAATAAATTAAATAAGTATAAGCCTAGATCCGTTCATGGGTAAACTAATTTGAGCCTGAGCTTGGTCGAAAGCTTCCGATTCTGGAATGCATAGCACGAAAGTGAGGTTTTCGATTTAGTCCGGGCTTGTTCAGTTTTCCTTCAGATGGTGTTGTTGAGATGAGCTCGTAAAGTTTATTATACTAAACCCGGCCGGCGGACTTATGTCTGGTATAGTATAAATTCGAGTGGTACTAATCTCTGATGAAAAGAAGTTGATTAATTAATTTATCAATAAATTAAGAAATTGACGAGCACTATATCTTTGATGTGGGGAGAATAAAGAATAATTAAATTAGTGGTTCTGGAAGCAATTCTAGTTTGAGCGGTAATTTCATAATTAATCCGTTAGTGGTAAGATTAATTATGTGTTGGGTTAATTGATAAAGTGTAGTTAATTATTTAATTAATTAATCATTGGGTCAATTATTAAATTGACAAAGTAGATTTAATTATTAATTAATTAATTTTTAGTTCAATTAACTATTTGGAAATCCAGAAGAGATTTGGAAACTAATAAACCCAACCCCAAAAAGAAGGTCTAACTTAAGCCCACTTAAGGTCTCTCTTGTAACCCTATAAATAGACACAAAGAGTTAGCAATACAAGATACAAGTCATAATTGACAAAACACAACGTTTTAGAGAGAGAAATGTAGAATAAAATAACCCTTCAGCCTTTCTCCTCCATCAGCATGCGCAGTAGTTAACCAGGCGGATCACCGGCGGGGCGTGACATCCGCATGCGGCAAGCGGCGAACCCACCGGCAGCGTGTGACATCCAGCGCGGTGGCGGCGACAAACTCTTAGATTACAGTGCTGGGATTTTTTGGGCGAGTTTTTTCTGTGTTGATTTTCTTGGTGCTAATCTATTCGCTTGGTTGAAAGTTGTCCACACAACTTTCAGACACGTCTCAGAGTCATACAAGAGAATTCTTAAGGGACATGCTTCAAGAGATCAATTTCTATCTTTCTACTTTTATTAGTTATCGTATTTTGTATGCGTGAAAAATTTGAATAAGATAAACCAAGATCCTATACTCGTGTGATATTTCAAAAGGGTTTAAATCGAATTGCATTAGCATTCAGGTTTGATTGAGAATTTCTGATTCTGAATGCTATGCATGAAAGTGGAATTTTTGTTCGGACCCAGACAGATAATTCCTTCAATTGGTATCAGAGCTAAGGTTTTGGCTTTATACTTGTTCTAATTTTTTATATGGTTTTTCTTGCAGGTGATTTGTAATTCCCGCTATTATGGTTTATGCGTTTGTATTTTATTAAGCCCCGGGACATGTCCGGGTTGGTTTTTTTGATATGAATGCTTGTAATAGTAAAACCAAGTGCTGGAAGCCATGTAGGATTAGATTAAATCTATAGTAGAATTTTTTCTATGTAATTTTCATTTTTGTTTTCCTAGAAAGACTTAGCCTTGTATTTAGGAAAATATGTAGTAGCGAAGACGTTGTTGTGGGCAACTTGGATTCGCGGGTTTTGGTTTATAGCAATTTGGGTGGTTCCAAGGATTGCGTACAAAATCGAGAAAACCAAGGTGAATTAAAAGAAAACCAAATAACGAGTGAGAGATGAGCAGAAGACCCGAGGGGACAACGGACTGTGGCATTGTCGGTGACTCGTCGCCAGTAGAAGCCCTGCCGGCGTTGGGCGCAGCGCACAATAGCGCACGGGTCTAGCGTGCGCGAGGCCCAGTATGTGGCATTCGCTGCACACGTTGCCATTTAGTTTTGTGTGGGGTCTGATCTTCGGGTTAGTTTTGAGATTTCCAAGACAGACTCAAATCCATCAGAGTAACGCGACGGGACACATAGACAAGGCAACAAATGGAAGCAACAATTATGAAGGCCATAATAGTCGGGAAATTTAATTATGCATTTATTTTCCATTTTTATTGTTTTAGTTGTTGGTTATATGCTTTAGTTTATTCTTTACTTTTGATGCATGATTAATGCATGTGGTTTTATGGTTGCGTATAACTTAGGATTAGTTAATTGTATGTTAGAACCGGAAAAATCCTCATTTTAAGAATCTAAGTGGGAGCGGGTTGGTTAATATTCCCATGGCCTCCATTACGAATTCATAAGTGATGTAGGTAGACTTGTGCGTTGGCATTAGGGCCTTCCTCCATATCGGATGAGTGTAATCCATAAGATCACTAGAATGAATTTCTAAGTAAGATGACTATAGTAAGTTAAATTTGAGAATATGACACCCTTTCCATATGAGGCGCACTATCCTTGGTAACAAACTTAGAAGTCACGAAATGGTAATACACTTAGTGTACTATTTGTAGTATTTCTCCCATCGAGGTTACGCTGCTATTTTGTATGGCTAAAAGTACTAACTATTAATTTTATTGGTCAATAGAACATTTGGCCAGATTATAACATTAATGAACTAGGTTATTCTTAAACGAATGTGGGCTAACGTATCTTGCATGAATCCCGGTGAACAAGATATTAGTAGATTGATTTGAGGGATTTTGCAATATTTTTAAAAAAATTTCAATTTATTGAAACTTTTCTGTTTATTTATTTTCAGTTTTCGATATGACGTTTAGCTGTCTTATTAAAAGAGAACAAACTGAATGGTCAAAATTACATCAATTGGAAACGCAACTTGAATATTGTTCTAACGGCTGAGCAATACAAGTTCGTGCTCACAGAACCATGTCCTCCTACGCTTAATTACCAATCAACTGATGAATAAAGAGAAGCTTATCAGAGGTGGAGAAAGGCTGATGAGATGTCGCAGTGTTATATTTTGGCTTCTATGTCGAATATTCTACAACATCAGCATTAATCGATAACCACTACCTCAGAAATGATGTTGAATCTCAGAGAAATGTTCGGACATCAAGGTCGGAATGATAGGCAAGTGGCTATGAGTAAGCTCATGACTACTAAGATGAAAGAGGGCACTCCTGGAAATGATTAGCAACATCAATGAGATAGAGGTATTGAAGGTGAGATTGATTATCAAAGCCAAGCTGATATCATCCTCCAGAGCTTGCCTCATGGCTTTGAGCAGTTTTGGCTAAATTATAATATGAATCAGAGAGATTATACTCTAGCCAAGCTCTTAGCTGCATTGGTGTCGGCTGAAGGTATTTTTCAAGAGAAAAAGCAAGCTTTAGTCACAGTCAAGGCTTCGGGATCTTCTTCTAAGCCCAAGGCTAGAAAGAAGAAGAAGAAAGCCCAGAATCCTGCTAGTCATGCGCATAAGCCTGATATCACAAAGAAGAAGAAGCCGAAAGGCAAGTGCTTCAAATGCGATAAGATGGGGCATTAGAAGTCATACTGTCCAAAGATCAAAGGCACTACTATTTATGCCTTAATTACTGAGACATGTTTAGCGGTGATTCTCACAAATACTTAGTGTGTGGAGTCAGGCACCACTAATCATGTTTGTAATTCTTTGCAGGGGTTTCAAGTAACCCGGAAGCTTAGAGACGGCGAGATGCAAGTCTACTTGGGCGACACTACGAAAGTTTCGGTTGTTGCAGTGGGAGAAGTAGAGCTTGGATTCAAAAATCATAGCTTAGTTTTAGAAAATTGTCATTATGTTTCTAGTTTTAAAAAGAACCTTGTTTGAGTTTCTAAGCTTTTGAAGAATGGTTATGAGTTCATTTTTTCTGATAAGTCTTTATTTGTTAGAAGAAATAAGAAACTCATTTGTTCTGGTTCATTAGTAGACAATTTGTTTTCATTAAAACCAACTTCTCCTACTATACACGCAACAGCAATTCAAACGTCATTAAACCATAATAAGAGGAAAGAACCTTCTGAGATGAACCAAACATATATTTGGCACCTTAGACTAGGTCACATTAGCCTTCGTAGGATTCAAAGGTTGACCACTGCTGGACCTTTAGGTTCACTAGAAGTTGACAACTACTCAACTTGCGAATCATGCTTGGAAGGTAAAATGACCAAACGTCCTTTCAAGTACAAGGGGTATAGGGCCACAAAAGTGTTAGAGCTAGTTCATTTTGACTTGTGTGAACCAATGTCAATGCAAGCAAGAAGAGGCTTTGAGTATTTTGTGACATTCATCGATGATTACTCGATGTACAGATACATTTACTTGATGCGCCATAAGTCTGAGTGCTTTGACAAGTTCAAAGAGTATCTGGCAGATGTGGAGAAATATCATGGTAAGAGTATCAAGACACTACGATCAGATCATGGTGGTGAATACCTGTCTGGAAAATTTTAAACCTACATGTCATAGGTGGGAATTCAATCTCAGTTGTCTGCACCGGGCACACCCCAGCAAAATGGTGTAGCAGAACGGAGAAATAAAACTCTTATGGAAATGGTGAGATCTATGATAAATTATAGTGAATTGCCAAATTCGTTTTAGGGATATACTTTAGAAACAGCTGCATACATTCTTAATCTTGTGCCATCTAAATCCGTGCCTTAAACCCCTACAGAGTTGTGGATGGGATGCAAGCCCAGTCTGAGACATCTCAGAATTTGGGGTTGCCAGCACATGTGCTTAAGGCAGATGCGGGTAAGTTAGATTCAAGAACAGAAGTAATGTTGTTGTAGTATATCCTAGAGGAACGAAAGGTGATTTATTCTATAGTCCAAAAGATCATAAGGTGGTAGTTAACACTAATGTAAGAATTTTAGAAAAGGAATATATTCTAGATAACAAGCCCAGTAGCGAAATCTTACTAGAAAAACTTAGGGGACAGTCCACAATTCCTGTTGCACCAGTACAAGTAGATACACCACAAGATAATGCACAAAATGTCACAGATAATACACTTACATAGGTTGTGCTTCATCATAGTGGGAGGGTTGTGAGACAACCCGAGAGGTACGTGAGTTTGGGAGAATCTTCAGATTTAGTTCCTGGAGCACATGAACTGGACCGAGTACAAGGAGTCTCTCTTGGCAAAAGGCAATGACATCTAAGATGAGGTTAATGAACTCTAATCAAGTCTGGGAGCTTGTAGACTTGCATGATGGTTTTAAACCCATTCGATGCAAGTGGGCCTATAAATGAAAAAGAGGATCTGACGAAAAGGTTGAAACCTTTAAAGCTCTTGTGGTGAAGGGGTATACTTAGAAAAAGGGTATCGATTATGAGGAAACCTTTTTCCTGGTAGCTATGCTTAAGTCGATCTTGATTCTCTTGACCATAGCTGCTCATTTGGATTATGAGATTTGGCAGGTGGATGTCAAAACAGCTTTCCTTAACAGAAGTCTTGAGGAAACCATCTTCATACAGCAACCAGAGGGATTTATTGCTGAAGGCCAAGAACATAAGGTTTGCAAGCTTAATAGGTCCATCTACGGACTTAAACAAGTATCTAGATCTTGGAATATCTGATTTGATGAGGTAATCCAGTCCTACTGATATACTCAGTGTCCGGATGAGTAGTGCGTGTACCGCAGACGTGACCGGAATAACGTGGTGTTTCTTGTACTTTACGCAGATGACATCATACTTATCGGCAACAATAAAAAAGTTTTGTCAGACGTAAAGGCATAGTTGCCCAAGCAATTTGATATAAAAGACTTAGAAGAATCTAGACATATCCTTGGGATCAATATTATTCGAGATTGTAGGAAAAGTTCACTAACGCTCTCTCAGACTTCATACGTAGATATAATTTTAGCTCGTTTTAACATGCAGAACTCCAAGAAAGGTATTCTACCTTTCAGACACGGAGTCACCGAAGATCGTTGAGGAGATAGAAGCCATGAAGATAGTTCCCTATGCTTCTGCAGTAGGAAGTCTCATGTATGCAATGTTGTGTACGAGACCTAATATTTGCTATGCCAATGGCATGGTTAGAAGATATCAGAGTAACCCTGAGAAAGCTAATTGGGAGGCTATGAAGTGCATCCTCAAGTATTTGCACAAAATGAGAGACCAAGTTTTGGTCTATCAGGCGCAAAAGCTGGTTCTGAGAGGTTACACAGATTCTAATTTCCAAGGTGATAAAGACAAGAGTAATTCTACCTCCGGGTTTGTGTTTACTTTGAGAGGTGGAGCTATAGTTTGGCGGAGTATAAAGCAGAAATATGTGGTGACTCTACTATGGAAGCTGAGTATATTGCACCATCAAAGGTAGCGAAAGAAGCGGTGTGGCTCAAGAACTTCTTAGTGGATTTAGACGTGATTCCGGAGTTACCAAGTTCAATCACAGTTTAATGTGATAACAGTGGTGCAGTATCCAACTCAAAAGAACCACGAGCCTACAAAGCAAGTAAGCACATAGAGCGCAAGTACCACCTAATACGAGATATAGTTAAGAAGGGAGACATGGTAGTGACAAATATAGTATCAGCAGATAACCTTGCAAATCCTTTCACGAAGACATTAACTGCAAAATTCTTTGAGGCTCACGTGGAAGGCATGGGTGTTAGATACTTAACTGAGCCTTGACTATTTTATAGGTTTTAATATAAAAGTAGATTAATGTAATTAAATAGTTTTATACATTAAGCGCAACTTAAGTAGTAGTGGGAGATTGTTGGTTTTGAATACTAAAGCTTTGCTTGTATGAAAACTATTTCCTGGTTTTATATATCGAGATAAATGTTTCAGTTAATTGTTTCATATTTATGCTTTTATATATATGAGTATTTATGTCATATGACTAGGTAATGAGGTGTTTGGCGTGACACAGTAGATCTCATTATTGGTTAAAGATTATGATATATAAAGTAGGCTCGTAACTGAGACAATTTTGGACACACTGATGGTTTAAGGTATTATGTGATTCAGAAACTGGTTTGTCTAAACTAATTGAATCATATAGATATGCCTGGGGCATATTGAGCATGACCGATAAGGATTGAATTAACTTGTATTGTTCGTTAGTAGTTAATTCAAACATTGTATTCTATCTCTTAATCCCTAGACTAGATTAGGCATGAGGATTAAATATAGTGTACTTTAATATGCCAATGTGTGCAGTCACTTGAGGCCTATAGTCTCGGTAGGTTGGGTATGCGTGTTTAGTTGCTTAGTGTACTGTTGCTTGTCAAAAGAAAACCATGTAACGGTGTGTCTGGGGTGATGGTGCTCTCGAGATGAGCTCGTAAAGTTTATTATACTAAACCCGGCCGATGGACTTATGTCCGGTATAGTAATAAAGTTGAGTGGTACTAATCTTGGATGAGAAGAAGTCGATTAATTAATTTATCAGTAAATTAATAAATTGACGAGCACTATATCTTTAACGTGGGGAGAATAATTAGTGGTTCCGAAAGTAATTTTGGTTTGAGCGGTAATTCTATAATTAATCCGTTAGTGGTACGATTAATTATTTATTGGGTTAATTGATAAAGTGTAGTTAATTATTTAATTAATTAATCATTGGGTCAATTATTAAATTGACAAAGTAGATTTAATTATTAATTAATTAATTCTTAGTTCAATTAACTATTAGGAAATCCATAAGAGATTTGGAAACTAATAAACCCAACCCTAACAAGAAGGCCAAACTCAAACCCACTTAAGGTCTCTCTTGTAACCCTATAAATAGACACAACGGTTAAGCAATACAAGACAAAAGTCATAATTGACAAAACACAAAGTCTTAGAGAGAGAAAGCTAGAGAGAAAAAGAGAGAAGAAAACAACCCTTCAGTCTTTCTCCTTGGTCAGCAATTGCAGCCGCAAACCCGGCGGATCACCGGCGGCGGCAAACTCTCAGGCAGCAGCGCTGGGATTTTTTCAGCGAGTTTGTTCTATGTTGATTTTCTTGGTGCTGATCTTGTTGCTAGTTTAAAAGTTGCCCACACAACTTTGAGACGCGTCTCAGAGTCATACAAGAGAATTTTTAAGGGACACACTTCAAGAGGTCAATTTCTACCTTTCAACTTTTATTAGTTATCATATTTTGTATGCGTGACAAATTCGAATAAGATAAACCAAGATCGCTTCTCGTGTGATATTTCAAAAGTGTTTGAATCAAATTGCATAAGCATTCGGGTTTGAGTGAGAATTTATGATTCTGGATGCTATGCATGAAAGTGAAATTTTGGATCGGACCTAGACAGATAATTCCATCACAAGCAACACTGAGTCTTATAATAATCATCGCATTACAAGCAATCATATATAGTAGAACACTGAAAGCATTTTGGAATTCAATAGTGATCTCTTGGCATGAGACTTGTATTTCAAGACTCATATATACATATATATATATATACATCCATATACATATAGATACACATATAAAATCATAGATAATACGTATAGGTTATTGTAAAGATATACACAATATGAAAATAGTGAGAACACTCACCAGTCTTCAAAACTGATGCTCAGTTTCGTCCAGCCGGGTTCCTAACAGAAAAAGGAGTCATTGTTAATAAATTTAAGATAGAGATTCTTTCCTCTCCTATTTTAACTTACCTAGTTAGCTCAATTCCTAGTTTAAAATGAGGCATAGGCTTAATTACTAGGATAAATACAGCCGTTAGAGGAGATGAGTTTCAAATGACTTGTTCTGAATTTCAGGGAAAAGGTATTAGCTGCCCCTATTTTGGTTGTGTAGAAAAGTGCTAAAGTCTGGGATCACTTGCATAAGAACCCTCAAGAGCAGAAAATGAAATGAGAATGAAGCAGTAGGTTAACTAATAAACACTTTAAAGCTCTACAAACTTAGTCCTAGATTTCTCCATTATCTGGTGTTTCTCAGAATTCAAAATTAACTTTGTAATGTTCTATAATCTATAAGATGCAAACAGAGTTCAAATGTGACTCTAATTAAACAATACTATTTTATAAGTAGATTTGTTTTTTGAAATAGTAGGAAGCATCTTAAAACCTTTATCACAGCTGCTGATTTTCTGGAAGGTAATGCAGGGTACAACCCTGCTTTATTCTATTTTGGAGAAGATTCAGGAGGCCAAACCGGACTTTGTAAATTTCTGCATAACCCTAGAGTAAAGAGGTTTAAATCAAGATATGGTTTGCCTAAATCGGACAAGGGATGAATGAGTTATGATTTTCTGAAGTAAAATAGTCACTCCAGGATTTCTGCCAAAACAGCAACTTTTGCTTTGGTTCCAAACCAGTTTCAGGAGGATTTAAAAATCCAATTGGTAATACGTAAAATTCTGTGTAATACGGATAGGAAGGGGTTTAAAATAAGCCAAATCTTGGTTAAAACGGATAAGGAACGAAAGAGATATGAAATTTCAAAGATGGGTGATAACTGCAGAATTTCTGTAACCATCAGCAACGTCCACCCTAGTTTTAACAGCAGTTTTTGAATGATTTACAAGTTCAAATGAAAAGCTGTAAAATACTGAATAATCCTTGTAAGGAGAGGATTAAGACAGGTTTCCTCAAATTGGATACAAAATGAGAGCGATATGAGGTTTCGAAATCTATCACCTAAATATAAAGTTTCTATGGAATTTTCATCAGTTTGTCATTGTTTTCAAAACCACATTTAGATGGATTCGAGAATCCATTTAGCAAGATTTCTGAACCATTTCAAACCTTGGTAATCAGGGTCTAAATGCAAGGGAAAAATCCATATAGAAAAGACAACAGGTGAAACTCATTGGTCTCTTAATATAACTCTTTAATTCATAGTATTCAACAAAATTGAAGTTTACACAACATGCCGAATTGCTCTAAATAACCCAACATATTTCAATCAATCAACTGCAGGTCAAGTAATTGAATTACCTAACATTTAGAATTATAGACAATTTAGGACTTCAAGACTGTAGGAGTCCTCGATTCAAGTTTCTATAACAATCAAATCTTTTGTAAACATTGTATGCCATAAAACCAAAATCAAACGAAGCTTTTTTAAAACTAAAAGAGTTAGATTCTTACCTTGACTGTATTGAAGGATAGGGCAGATGATATGAATCCAATTTATGAATTCACATGAATTGTAGAATTGTCCTCGATTGATCTTTTGAGCAAAACAACTAGCTCAAGTGGATTCAACAATATTGAGTATTAATGAACTCAGCACCTTTGAATTACACTATATTGAAAGATGTCTTGAAATCTTCCAAGCAAAGATAAGCCAACAACAATAGGATGAAACCTATCACATTTGAATCATAAACTGGTAGTTTTGAAATTACTATTCCCAACCCCTCTAATTTTCAAACCCAACAACACTAGGATAAACCTAACACCTTTGGATTATGAAATGAATTAGAAAAGTAGAGTAGAAGGTGCCACAACTAAAAGGAAGAGTTTTAGTTGATAAGAAAAATAAGTTTTGCAAGCATACTTGCAAGACTAAAACTAGTCCACTAAGAAACTAGCAAAGAAAGGAAAATTCTTTAAAATTTAATAACATCAAATCTTCTTTTTAATGGTTAACCAAGGCCCCTATTTACAGAGTTTCAAGAGGGATCAAGGTTGAAAATTACAAAAAGATCAAAATAGAAAATCTGAACTTTTCTAGTCAAAACAAACATTAACTCTTCTCTTTAACCAAGAAAACCTCTTTGACCTATAAAAGATCTTTGACCTAGAAAAACTCTTTGACCTAGAAAGACTTTTTCACTTAATTATAACATGCTAAATAATAAAAATGCATAAAAACAACTCAAATTTAACCCCAAAATGCAGATGAAATTCATCAAAAATTCTACCCTTAAATGTGACCTTTAAATAATCTTCAAACTTCCAACCACTTTGCTGAATCTTTGACTAACATAAATGTAGGTTTTTGGCCTCCAAAATACTTCAAAATTTCGTATAAATGGTGCTGAAATGGACTCCTAAAAAACCTTCAAGGATTATCTCCAATTTGCTAAATTTGGCCTTGCACCATTTCGGGTTTCGGGCTGAAAATTGGTTGCACTAATTGGGCTGATTTATTCACTTAAAAGTATCCCAAAACATTTAACTAGAACAATTGGATCAAGATCCAAAACTTGCAAAATGTTGTGATATTTGGGCTGAATTGAGATAGCCTTTGGATCCTCTTTTGAATGGACTTCAAGAATCAAAATGTTCAAGGCTTATTTGATGCTTCAATTAGATTTGCATCATTCCCCCTTTCTTGAAGACGACTCGTCCTCGAATCAGAATTGATCTACAAATCCAAAAAGAAAGATTAGAATGAGCATCTCACATCATGGATATACTCTACTCACTTTTTTCTCAAAGTCACATAAATATGTGCACGTCCCAAGGACATCCTTCAAACATAGCCATGAATTCAGTCACACTAGCACAAAAGTTTATTAAATTTAAAGACCACTAAATAAGAAAAATCCTATTCATAAAAAATCATAAAGAAAAAATGTAATGTTAGTTTTGAATACAGAAAAGCTATGGCTTGTATCAAAAACTAATATCCACAGTTGACATATCATTTTGCTTCAGTATAAATTTGTTCTTTTATATCATAGAACTAGATAACGGGGTGTGGACAGACACAGTAGATACCGTTATTGGTTAAAGTATTGATATATAAAAAGTATGCTCGTAACCGAGATAGTCTGAACATACTATCGGTATAGGTTATTGTGTGGTTTGGAAATTAGTTTATCTAAACTAGTTTAAATCACACGGATATGCCCGGGGCATATTGAGCACGACCAGTTTGGATAGTTTAAATCACACGGATATGCCCGAGATTGGGACGGGCGTGAGGGTTGGATATCGTATGCTTTAATTTGCCAAAGAGTGCGGTCAATTGAGGCCAATACCTCGGTAGGTTGGGTATGAGGTGTTTAGCTTCTTACGTGCCGTTGCTAGTCGAAGGAATCCACGTACCGATTCACCGGGTTGATGGTGCTCCCGAGATGAGCTCGTAAGGTAATTATACTAAACCTGGCCTGTGAACTTTATGTTCGGTATAATAAAAGGTCGAGTGGTACTAATCTCGGAAACCAAGAAGTCGGTGAATTAATTTGTCAGTAAATTGATAAACCGACGAGCGCTAGATCTTTAATGTGGGGAGATAGAATAAAATATAATGGCGCGATGTAAAGTCATTTTCGAGTAGTAGTTCTATAATTGGTCCGATAGTGGCACGGCCGATTATGCATTTGACTAATCGACAAGGTAAATTAATTAATTCAAAAGGTTTAATTAATATTTATTCGACAAATTGAATTTAGAAATTAATTCTATTTTGAATTAATTAATTCTAAGGATTCGATTAAAATAAATTAACAAAGTGGGTTAAATAAATTAATTTAAATGGGTCGATTGGAGTTGATTAGTCGGGAAGACTTAGCGGTCAACGAAAGTCAAATTAAAAGGCCTAACTCGAGAGCCCATTAGGTCTCCAATTGAGCTCCTATAAATAGAAGACTTGAAGCCCAAGAAAAATAAGCATGTCTTGCAAGACAATTTTTTTTCTTGCTTTCTTGAGTGAGAAGGTTTTAGAGAGAGAATTTTTCTTCAAGAATTTTCTCTCAAAAATAAACCAGATTTCTCACTTGCTCTTGATTGGATTCATCTCAAAGATCAAACCTTTATTTAATTATATAAATAGCCAGCCGGATTCTCACTGTTTTCTTCCCAGGTCGGCAGCAAAAATTGCTGGGTTTAACTTCTGGGCAGCCGCAATTTTCTTCCCAGGTCAGCAGCAAAATTGCTGGGTTTATTTTCTGGGCAGCCGCAATTTTTTTTCCAGCCACGAGTTTCTTCATCAGCAAGCAGCGAAAATCACTGGGTTGATTTTCTGGGCAGCAGCGGGTTTCTTCATCAGCAAGCAGCCAGTTTTCAGTCTTTGCACCGTGCGTTTGATTGGAGCAGACCAGCGTTGATCTCTTTCTATGGATTGGTGATCCGCTGGTTCTTCTTGTCTAGATCACGACGGGGAAAGGGGCTGGACGCTAGCTGTTCTGTGGGTTTTCTCTTATTAGCGGCAACAGTAATTTTAAAGTGAGAGGCTGAGCAGTTTATGGGTTTTGATCAGATTTTGAGATAGTTTTGAATCCAATTTGAGTGATTTCCTTGTGGGCTAAGCAAGTAGTCTTCGATAGATTATTGCCCACGCAATATTCGAAGTTTCTACGGAGATATCAATTGGATTTCTAATGTAATCGCAACAAAGAATTGGTTTTTCTTTAGGCAAGAGACTTCACTACAAAAGGTATAATCTTTAAATTCCGCTTTTATTAAAGATCGAATCTTTTGTATCCCGATTAATAAATTAAATCAGTATAAGCCTAGATTCGTTCATGGGTAAACTAATTTGAGCCTGAGCTTGGTCGAAAGCTTTCGATTCTGGAATGCATTGCACGAAAGTGAGGTTTTCGATTTAGCCCGGGCTTGTTCAGTTTTCCTTCAAATTGGTATCAGAGCGTCGGTTTCGGTCTTATACTTGTTTGATTTATTACACGGCTCTATTTTGGCATTATTATTTTTGTCGAAATGCTTAAACAGGTGGTTATTGATTTCCCAGCTATTATGGTAGAAATTTAATTTTCATTCATGAACCCCGGGACATGTCCGGGCTTGTTTTATTTTTGAATGAAAATTTCTGTAATAGTAATAACCACGAGCTGGAAGCCGTGTAGGATTAGAAAAATCTTGTAGTAGGATTTGATCTAATCATGTTGTCTTTAAATTCCTAGAAAAACGCCTTTGTATATTGGAATTTATGTACTATGATGAAGACGTCATTTTGGGTAACTTATATTCGTGGGTTTTGGTTTATCGTAATTTTGGGTGATTCCTAATTACGTACAAAATCGAGAAAATCCGGGCTAATCGAGAGGAATCCAAATAACGAGTGGGAGCGACATGACGGGATGTGTCACCGAGGCGTCAAGGAATCAACGATAGAGAAGGCCATAATAGTCGGGAAATTTTATTTATTTTAATTTCCCGTATTTATGTCTTTTCGTTGATTGTGTTTTTTTTTCGTTTTATTTTGCATGAACAAAAACCAAACCAAAGTTTTAAAAAGTAATGTGCAATTAACTAAGGTAGATTATTCGCATATTAAAACTCCAACGGTTTCATGGGTGCGAATATCCATAGTTAAGATATTGCATGTTAAAACGTAAAAATCCTCAAGCTTAAAAATCTAAGTGGGAGCGGGTTGGTTAATATCCCCATGGCCTCCATTACGGGTTCATTGGTGATGTGGTTAAACTTGCGTATTGGCTTAGACCCTCCTCCCTATCGGATGAGTTTTCAACCACGGATATCACCAGAATGAATTTCTAAAGGGATGAATATAGTGAGTTTAATTGGAGAAAGTTGCGACACCCTCGCCATCCGAGGTGCATTAGTATCCTAAGTAACAAACTTAGAAGTCACGTAATGGCATACACTTAGTGTACCATTTTTAGTATCCCTCCCATCGAGGTTACACTAATTTTGGGTATGGCTAAAATTATCGACTATTAATTTCATTGATCATAAGATCGTTGGTCAGATAATGAAATTAATGAACTTTGGTTCTTCTCGAACGAATGTGGGTTAGCGTAGACGTTCACCCATCGTGACATGCGTTAATCCCGGTGTGAGAGATGTCGGTAGAAGATTATATTGGTTTTTGGAGGATTTTCAATATTTTTGAAAAAGTATACTAAAATTTGACTGTTTATTTTTCTGTTGATATGTCGTTCAACCCGCTAGCTGTCATTTTGAACCAAAAACAAACTCACGGGTCCAAACTATATTGACTGGAAACGTAACCTGGACATTGGAAGAAGGACTGCCCAAAGCCTCGAGACATGTGTAAATTTTCCCTAGTTACTGAGACGTGTTTAGTGGCGATTCCCACAGATACTTGGTGTGTGGATTCAGGAGCCACTGATCACATTTGTAGTCTTTACAGGGGTTCCAAGTGACCCGGCTGCTTAGAGAGGGAGAGTTACAGGTCTGCCTTGGGGATACTACCAGAGTTTCTGTTGCTGCAGTGGGAGTTTTATGTCTTTATTTTTTAGACTCTACTTTATTGTTGAGAGATTGTCTTTATGTACCCAGTTTTCGTAAGAACTTACTTTCAGTTTCAAAACTTGTTTTGGATGGTTATAAGTGTATTTTTTTTCTGATAGATCTATATTTATTAGAAAAGGCCAGAAACTTATATGTTCTGGTACATTGGTTGACAATTTGTTTTTAATTAAGACATACTCCCTAGTAATGCAAAACACAGAAACTAGTAACTCATCACCGAATCATAATAAGAGAAAAAAGTCCTCCCCTTTGAATCAGACTTATCTTTGGCATCTGAGACTATGTCATATCAACCTTAGTAGGATTCAAAGGTTGGTCAAGAGTGGGTCTTTGGACTTACTAGATATTGACAGCTCGACCTATGAATCCTGCTTGGAGGGTAAAATGACCAAGAGGCCTTTCAAGGCAAAGGGGTATAGGGCCAAGGAGGTTTTAGAGCTGATTCATTCTGACGTGTGTGGGCCTATGTCAGTTCAGGCTAGAGGTGGTTATGAGTATTTCGTGACTTTCACGAATGATTACTCTAGATATGGATACATATACCTGATGTGCCACAAGTCTGAATGCTTTGGCAAGTTTAGAGAATTCAAGGCTGAGGTGGAGAACCATCTGGGTAAGAGTATCAATTCACTGCGGTCTGATAGCGGTGGCGAATACCTCTCTAGTGAATTTAGATCCTATTTGTCAGAGGAGGGTATTTCAGACCCAGTTGTCTGCACCTGGCACACCCCAGCAGAATGGTGTAGCAGAGAGGAGGAACAGGACTCTTATGGAGATGGTTAGATCGATGATGAGTTACAGTGAGTTGCCTATCTCATTTTGGGGTTATGCCTTGGAAACATCATGTTTTATCCTCAACCTTGTACCATCTAAGTCTGTGCCTTTGACCCCATTAGAGTTGTGGAATGGGCGAAAGCCTAGTCTGAGACATCTCAGAATATGGGGTTGTCCAGCACATGTGCTCAAGGCAGATGCAGGTAAGTTAGAGGCGAGATCCAAGGCTATGCTGTTTATAGGCTACCCCAAAGGAACGAGAGGTGGTTTATTTTATAGTCCTCAGGATCAGAAGGTGGTGGTCAGCACCAATGCCAGATTTCTTGAGGAGGACTATATTTTAGATCACAAGTCAAGCAGCAAGGTAGTATTGGAAGAGCTTAGAAGTCAGTCCACTATTCCAGATGCACACGTACAGGAAGACACACCACAAGAGACTGCACACACTATCACAGATGATGCTCTTGCACAGGCTGTGCCTCGTCGTAGTGGGAGGGTTATGAGACAGCCCGAGAGGTACATGGGTTTGGGTGAGTCTTCGGACTTTATCCCTGGTGCTCATGAACCGGACCCAGTTAACTACAATGAGGCTCTCCAGGATAAAGATGCAGATTCTTGGCAGAGAGCGATGATTGCTGAGATGGGTTCTATGGACTCAAATCAAGTCTGGGAGCTGGTAGACCTTCCTGATGGGTTTAGGCCTATTGGGTGCAAATGGGTTTACAAGCGAATGAGAAGATCTGACGGGAGGGTTGAGACCTTCAAGGCTAGGCTTGTGGCGAAGGGGTATACTCAGAAAGAAGGAATCGATTATGAGAAGACCTTTTCCCCAGTAGCTATGCTTAAGTCAATCAGGATTCTCTTGGCCATAGCTGCTCATATGGATTATGAGATTTGGCAGATGGACGTCAAGACAGCTTTCCTTAATGGAAGTCTTGAGGAGACCATCTTTATGCAGCAACCAGAGGGCTTCATTGTTAAAGGCCAAGAGCACAAGGTATACAGGCTTAGGAGGTCTATTTATGAACTTAAGCAAGCATCCAGATCTTGGAACATCAGTTTTGATGAGGTTATCCAGTCCTATGGATTCACTCAGTCTCTGGATGACCAGTGTGTTTATCGTAGGCGTGATGGTGATATGGTGGTGTTCCTCGTACTTTATGTAGATGACATTCTTCTTATTGGCAACAGTAAGAAGGTGTTGTCAGACGTAAAGGCATGGCTATCCGGGCAATTCGATATGAAGGATTTGGGAGAGGCTGGACATATTCTTAGGATTAAGATTATTCGAGATCGTAAGAGACGTTCGCTGACTCTCTCTCAGGCATCCTACATAGACACGATTCTGGCCCGTTTTAACATGCAGAACTCCAAGAAGGGTTCACTACCTTTCAGGCATGGAGTGCATTTGTCTAAGGAGCAGTGTCCTAAGACTGCTGAGGAGATAGATGCCATGAAGGCGGTACCCTATGCTTCTGCAGTGGGTAGCCTCATGTATGCTATGTTGTGCACGAGGCCTGATATTTGCTTTGCCGTTGGCATGGTTAGCAGATATCAGAGTAACCCTGGGAAGGCTCACTGGGAGGCAGTAAAATGCATTCTCAAGTACTTGCACAGGACGAGAGATTATGTCCTAGTTTATAGAGCGCAGGAGCTTGTACCATTGGGTTACACAGATTCGGACTTTCAAGGTGATTTGGACAAGAGTAAGTCTGCCTCTGGGTTTGTGTTTATTCTAGGAGATGGAGCCATAGTATGGAAGAGTGTCAAGCAGAAATGCGTGGCGGACTTTACCATGGAGGCCGTGTACGTTGCCGCTTCAGAGGCAGCGAAAGAGGCTGTATGGCTCAGGAGCTTCCTGATGGACTTAGATGTGGTTCCTGAGTTGCCTAGGTCTATCACAGTTTATTGTGATAACAATGGTGCAGTTGCAAACTCGAGGGAACCACGAGCCCATAAGGCGAGTAAACACATAGAGCGCAAGTACCACCTGATATGAGAGATCGTAAAGAGGGGAGACGTGATCGTGGCCAATATAGTTTCAGATGACAACCTTGCAGATCCTTTCACCAAGCCATTGACCTCCAAAGGTCTTTGAGAGACATGTGGAGGGCATGGGAGTCAAATTTTTGAGAGAGCCATGTGAGTGAGCTTAAAGGTGTTCTGGAGATCTTATTATGACAAAAGTGTAATAGCGGGTTGGACAGTTTTTGTACTTCTTAGCATAGCTTTGAGTATTAGTGGGAGATTGTTAGTTTTGAATACAGAAAAGCTATGGCTTGTATCAAAAACTAATATCCACAGTTGACATATCATTTTGTTTCAGTATAAATTTGTTCCTTTATATCATAGAACTAGATAACGGGGTGTGGACAGACACAGTAGATACCGTTATTGGTTAAAGTATTGATATATAAAAAGTATGCTCGTAACCGAGATAGTCTGAACATACTATCGGTATAGGTTATTGTGTGATTTGGAAATTAGTTTATCTAAACTAGTTTAAATCACACGGATATGCTCAGGCATATTGAGCACGACCAGTTTGGATAAAATTGACTTATACTGATCGGCGTAGTCCATTCGGTCCTAGTATTCCGTCTCTCAATCCCGAGATTGGGACGGGCGTGAGGGTTGGATATCGTATGCTTTAATTTGCCAAAGAGTGCGGTCAATTGAGGCCAATACCTCGGTAGGTTGGGTATGCGGTGTTTAGCTTCTTACGTGCCGTTGCTAGTCGAAGGAATCCACGTACCGGTTCACCGGGTTGATGGTGCTCCCGAGATGAACTCGTAAGGTAATTATACTAAACCCGGCCGGTGAACTTTATGTTCGGTATAATAAAAGAACGAGTGGTACTAATCTCGGAAGCCAAGAAGTCGGTGAATTAATTTGTCAGTAAATTGATAAACGACGAGCGCTAGATCTTTAATGTGGGGAGATAGAATAAAATATAATGGCGCGATGTAAAGTCATTTTCGAGCGGTAGTTCCATAATTGGTCCGATAGTGGCACGACCGATTATGCATTTGACTAATCGACAAGGTAAATTAATTAATCCAAAAGGTTTAATTAATATTTAATCGACAAAGTGAATTTAGAAATTAATTCTATTTTGAATTAATTAATTCTAAGGGTTCGATTAAATTAAATTAACAAAGTGGGTTAAATAAATTAATTTAAATGGGTCGATTGGAGTTGATTAGTCGGGAAGACTTAGCGGTCAACGAAAGTCAAATTAAAAGGCCTAACTCGAGAGCCCATTAGGTCTCCAATTGAGCTCCTATAAATAGAAGACTTGAAACCCAAGAAAAATAAGGAAGTCTTGCAAGACAATTTTTTTTCTTGCTTTCTTGAGTGAGAAGGTTTTAGAGAGAGAATTTTTCTTCAAGAATTTTCTCTCAAAAATAAACCAGATTTCTCACTTGCTCTTGATTGGATTCATCTCAAAGATCAAACCTTTATTTAATTATATAAACAGCCAGCCGGATTCTCACTATTTTCTTCCCAGGTCGGCAGCAAAAATTATTGGGTTTAATTTCTGGGCAGCCGCAATTTTCTTCCCAGGTCAGCAGCAAAATTGCTGGGTTTATTTTCTGGGCAGCCGCAATTTTTTTTCCAGCCGCGAGTTTCTTCATCAGCAAGCAGCGAAAATCACTGGGTTGATTTTCTGGGCAGCAGCGGGTTTCTTCATCAGCAAGCAGCCAGTTTTTAGTCTTTGCACCGTGCGTTTGATTCGAGCAGACCAGCATTGATCTCTTTCTGTGGATTGGTGATCCGCTGGTTCTTCTTGTCTAGATCACGACGGGGAAAGGGGCTGGACGCTAGCTGTTTTGTGGGTTTTCTCTTATTAGCGGCAGCAGTAATTTTAAAGTGAGAGGCTGAGCAGTTTATGGGTTTTGATCAGATTTTGAGATAGTTTTGAATCTGATTTGAGTGACTTCCTTGTGGGCTAAGCAAGTAGACTTTGATAGATTATTGCCCACGCAATATTCGAAGTTTCTACGGAGATATCAATTGGATTTCTATTTGGAATCGCAACAAAGAATTGGTTTTTCTTAAGGCAAGGGACTTCACTACAAAAGGTATAATCTTTAAATTCCACTTTTATTAAAGATCGAATCTTTTGTATCCCAATTAATAAATTAAATCAGTATAAGCCCAGATCCATTCATGGGTAAACTAATTTGAGTCTGAGCTTGGTTGAAAGCTTCCGATTCTGGAATGCATTGCACGAAAGTGAGGTTTTCGATTTAGCCCGGGCTTGTTCAGTTTTCCTTCATGTAAAAGGGTGAAAACCTACAATTACTACTAAAATTATTTATAGAATTACCTATCAAAATATACAAATTCTTTTCCAAGTATGAACTTAATCATATATGGGAAAGTTCTAATGAACACTAACCATGAGACATGTCTTTTTCCCAAACTATACAAAATAGATAATTTTATGAGAAACTTGTAGAAAACTTGAGAAACATAAGGTCCAGATTCTAATCATAATTCAATGTATCATCTATCACATGTTCCCTGAGCATACTTAAAGTTATTCTCAATTGACAATGATTTTACAAGCTTTTGTCACACAAATGTGCCATTGGAATGTCTTGCCACTTAACAACAAAACAAACAAAACTTAAGGTAACAAGTTCAAAATCATAAGATTTAAGAACATTATGCAATGTCACCAAATGATTAGAAGTTACCATAGCCTTTGTAGTTCGGCACTCATTAGATTCAAAACATCTCAAAATAGGACCAGCACTCTGTGGATTTGAATCAGAAGTTTCACTTAAAGAAGTAGCTAAAAAATGTCTTACATTACAATTTTTTGAATCAGGTAACCAAATAGAATTGGTGTTGAATTTAAGCTTCCCACTTGGCATATCTTTTGCTCTAAATATAGAAGTAACAAAGATATTCCAACAAAATACAGTTCCTTCAAACTGCACAAACATCTCAAGCTTTTCTGAACAATTACCACCACACTCATTGTTAACATCAAAATTTATGATTCATAAAAGATGAAGAACTTGCATATTTTCCAAAAGATGATTTGTGACAACTTTTGGAACTTCACACATGATCAATGATTCACAAAATTTTAAGAATTCCAATGCTCTCCAAAATTCTAAAATCTCCTAAAATGTAGCAACAGATGAGAAGAGCAAGTAGACTTATGACACAATGAACCAATTAATCCCAAAATATAATTTATAAGCAAACCAGAAACTTGAGTTCCTTTACATGGGTGACTCTTAACTGCATATGAAAATACACATATTTTCAAGAGATCCAATATCACCAAAACCTCACAAAATTCATATAATCGCAAGAAATTTAAAGCTATGCTGATTTTTGAATATGCACAAGAAATATCCAACTCATGAGAATTCACACAAAGATCCAAAAATGGAAAAGAAATTTTCAACTCATGAGAGTTCCAAAACACACAAGAATTTGAGCATCTACTAAAGAATAAAAACAAAGATTTAAAGCAAAATGATTCACCAAATTCTGAACATTGATATAGCAACTTATGACAACAAAACACCCCAAAAAGTGTTAAACACTCATTCACATATTCACAAAAATATAAGGACTCTCGGGAATAAGTGGACTTACAAATCAAACTCTTAGCAAGAGATGTACACACTTGCCTTTGCTGTTAGTTTTGAATACTAGAAAGCTACTTGCTTGTATAAAAAACTAATACCCAGTTGACATATCACTTTGTTTCAATATTAAATTTGTTCCATTATATCATAGAACTAGATAACGAGATGTGGAAAGACACAGTAGATCTCATTATTGGTTAAAGTATTGATATATAAAAAGATGCTCGTAACTGAGATAGTTTGAACATACTATCGATATAGGTTATCGTGTGATTTGAAAATTAGTTTATCTAGCCCAATTAAACCCTACAGATGCGCCCGGGGCATATTGGGCACGACCAGTTTGGATTGAATTAACTTGTACTGATCGACTTAGTTAATTTAATTCCAGTATTCTAATCTCTTAATCTCGAGATTGGACCGGGCATGAGAGTTAGATAACATATGCTTTGATTTGCCAAAGGGTGCATTCAATTGAGGCCTAAATCTCGGTAAGTTGGGTATGTGGCGTTTAGCTTCTTTGTGTGCGGTTGCTAGTCGAAGGAATCCATGTACCGGTTCACCGGGTTGATGGTGCTCCCGAGATGAGCTCATAAGGTTTATTATACTAAATCTGGCCAGTGGACTTTACGTTCGATATAATACGAGAGTCGAGTGGTACTCATCTCAGATACCGAGAAGTCGATGAATTAATTTGTTAGTAAATTGATGAATCGATGAGCACTAGATCTTTGATGTGGGGAGATAGAAGAATAGTAAAGTGAGCATGATGTAAAGTCATTTTTGAGTGGTAGTTCCATAATTGGTCCGTTAGTGGTACGACTAATTATGCGCTTGACTAATCGACAAAATGAATTAATTAATTCTAAAGGTTTAATTAATATTTAATTAACAAAGTGGGTTATTCAAAATAATCCTAAGGGTTCGATTAAATTTAATTAACGAAGTGAATTAAGAAATTAATTCGAAAGGCTCGATTGGAGTTGACTAGTCTAGGGAAGACTAAGGGGTCAACGAAAGTCAAACATTAAGGCCCAACTGAAAAGGCCACTAGGTTTCCTTTAGAGCTCTCTATAAATAGCTAATGTTAGGCACTTAAGACATAAGAAACCTTTGCAGGCACATTAGCCTTATAGTGAGAAAGTCAAGCTTAGAGAGAGAACTTCATCTCCTTCCTTGAGATTTCTCTTTTGAAGACGGTTTGTGAACATTTTTCTTCGAGAAACTCAGCCCACGATCCTAGGAACCCATGATCACCACCTAGTCCCTCCGTTAGCCCGAACTTTGGCCGCCAAGTTTGATTAGTGCCGCCGCCGGCGAGTACCATTTCCGACGCCAAATTTCTCCATTTCTTATGAGCTTTGTGTTTTTGTTGTGTTAATCCTTTGGCTCATTCCTTTTGGTTTGCCAAAGTCTAGATCTACGAGCAAAAAATATAACTAACAAGTTTTTATTTAGGCGGTGTGGGTTTTCAAATTAGGATCAGTTTCCCGGGCTAAATCTGTTTTCAGATTTGTGAGTTTCTTGAAGTGGGTTTCTTTGGATTTCTTAGATCGTGCTATTAGCCACTCCGTAGTTGATTGCCCACACGATCTAGGAGTTGTTGGTGTCATCTAGAGGATCTTTTAGTGAATTTCGAGGGTTTTCTATATTTGCGAGGGACACGCTTCAAATGTATAATCTTTAAAGATTTCCACTTTAATTTAAAGATTCAATTTTTGCGTGTCATTTTAATAGATCGAACTAGTATAAGTCTAGATCTGTTCAAGGGAAATGAATTTTAGCCTGAGCCAGATAAAAAAGCTCCGATTCTGGAATGAATTGCACGAAAGTGAGATTTTCGATTTAGCCCGGGCTAGTTCTGTTTCCTTCAAATTGGTATCAGAGCGAGTGTTTTGGCTTTATACTTGTTTGATTTATTACATGACTTTGCTTTGGCTTTGTTATTTTTGCATTGTCAATACGTTAAACAGGTTGTTATTAATTCTCGGCTATTATGGTAGATTTATTTTTCATTCATAAACCCCAGGACTTGTCCGGGCTCGTTTTGTTTTTGAATGGAAATGTATGTAACAGTAATAACCATGAGCTGGAAGCCGTGTAAGATTAGATAAATGTTGTAGCAGGATTTAATGTAATGTTGTGATTTTTAAATTCCTAGAAAACGCCTTTGTATATAGGGAATTATGTATTATGACAAAGACGTTATTCTGGGTAACTTATATTCGTGGGTTTTGGTTTCTCGTATTTTTGGTGATTCCACATTAAGTAGAAAACCGAGAAAACCCAGACAAATTAAGAGGAATCCAAAAAATGAGTAGGAGCAACATGACGGAATGTGTCAACAAGGTGTCGATGGAGTCAACGATAAAGAAAACCATAATAGTCAGGAAATGTTTAATTATGTATTTCCCATTTTTTATGTCTTCGTTTTTATGCATGAGCAAAAACAAACCATTTTTAAAAGTACGTGCAATTAACTAAGGTAGATTATTGGCATATTAAAACTCCAATAGTTTTATGGTTGTGAATATCCATAGTTAAGATATTGCATGTTAAAAACGTAAAAATCTAAGTGGGAGCGGGTTGGTATATATCCACATAGCCTCCATTACGAATTCATATGTAATGTGGTTAGACTTGCGCGTTGGCATTAGGGTCTTCCTCCATTCGGATGAGTTTTCAATCACGAGATCACTAGATTGAATTTCTAAAGGATGACTATAGTGAGTTTAATTGGAGGATTTTGACACCCTCTCTGCTGAGGCGCTCTACCTTCTATGTAACAAACTTAGAAATCACGTAATAGCAAACACTTAGTGTACTATTTATAGTATCCCTCCTAAGAGGTTACGCTATTTATGTGTACGGCTAAAATAATTGACCATTAATTTTATTGATCATAAGATCGTTGGTCAGATAGTGAAATTAATGAACTTTGGTTCTTCTCGAATGAATGTGACTTAGCGTAGATGTTCACCCGCGTGACTTGCGTCAATCCCGGTGTGAGAGACATCAATGGGAGATTATATTATTTTTAAAGATATCAATATTTTTGAAAAAGAATATTGAAACTTGACTGTTTATTTTTTCAGTTGTCGATATGTCGTTCAATCCACTTACTGTCATTTTGAATCAAAACAAACTCACCAGTCCTAATTACATTGATTGGAAGCGTATCCTAGACATTGTCCTTATTGCTGAGGGTTACAAGTACGTGCTCACTGAGGAGTGCCCCCCTAAGCCCAGTGATGATGCTACTGTTAGTTTTGAATACAGAAAAGCTATGGCTTGTATCAAAAACTAATATCCACAGATGACATATCATTTTGTTTCAGTATAAATCTGTTCCTTTATATCATAGAACTAGATGACGGGGTGTCGACAAACACAGTAGATACCGTTATTGGTTAAAGTATTGATATATAAAAGTATGCTCGTAACCGAGATAGTCTGAACATACTATCGGTATAGGTTATTGTGTGGTTTGGAAATTGGTTTATCTAGACTAGTTTAAATCACACAGATATGCCCGGGGCATATTGAGCATGACCAGTTTGGATATAATTGACTTGTACTGATCGGCGTAGTCAATTCGGTCCTAGTATTCCGTCTCTCAATCCCGAGATTGGGACGGGAGTGAGGGTTGGATGTCGTGTGCTTTGATTTACCAAAGAGTGAGGTCAATTGAGGCCAATACCTCGATAAGTTGGGTATGCGGTGTTTAGCTTCTTGCGTGCTGTTGCTAGTCGGAGGAATCCACGTACCGGTTCGCCGGGTTGATGGTGCTCCCGAGATGAGCTCGTAAGGTTATTATACTAAACCTGGCCAGTGAACTTTATGTTCGGTATAATAAAAGGTCGAGTGGTACTAATCTCGGAAACCAAGAAGTCGGTGAATTAATTTGTCAGTAAATTGATAAATCGACGAGCACTAGATCTTTAATGTGGGGAGATAGAAGAAATAATAATGGCACGATGTAAAGTCGTTTTCGAGCGGTAGTTCCATAATTGGTCCGTTAGTGGTACGACCGATTATGCGTTTGACTAATCGACAAGGTAAATTAATTAATCCAAAGGGTTTAATTAAATTTGATCGACGAAGTGAATTTAGAAATTAATTCTATTTTTGAATTAATTAATTCTAAGGGTTTGATTAAATTAAATTAACAAAGTGGATTAAATAAATTAATTTAAATGGGTCGATTGGAGTTGATTAGTCGGGAAGACTTAGCGGTCAACGAAAGTCAAATTTTAAGGCCTAACTCGAGAGCCCATTAGGTCTCCAATCGAGCTCCTATAAATAGAAGACTTGATGCCCAAGAAACCCTAAGGAAATTTTGGAAGACATTTTTGTCTTGCCTCTTTCTTGAGCAAAAAGATTCTAGTGAGAGAATTTTTTTTAAGAATTCTTTCACAGAAATGAATCAGATTTTTTGCTCCTTGAATTGAATTCATTCAAAGACCGAACCTTCGAGTGGGTTTTATTATTATTCCGCCAGATTGCTGCTGTTTTTTTTGGGTTTTTCGCCCAGGAAATTCCTTCACCCAGACCGAACAAGAAGCTTTAAACAAATCGGAATTGCGGCTGCCCATTGTGGGTATTAACCCAGGAAATTGCGGCTGTCCAGTTGGGGTATTAACCCAGGAAATTGCGGCTGTCCAGTTGGGGTTTTAACCCAGGAAATTGCGGCTGTCCCTTTTGAGTTTTTCACCCAGCAAATCGCGGCTGTCCTTAGCGCTGCTGCTTGGTTTTTCTCGGATATTATTAGCGCTGGAATTTAGCTATCCCATGCGTTTGATTCGAGGAAGATGATGTTGATCTCTTTCATTTTGATCGGTGATCCATCAGCCTTTCTTGTCTAGATCACGACGGGATTCAAAGCTGAGTTCTTGCTGCTCAAAAAGAGGGTTTTAAATTATAAGCAGCAGCAGTAATTTTGATAATAGCAGTAGGCGGAATTTCGGTCAGATTTTGGAACAAAATTGAATTCGATTCTTGTGATTTCCTTGTGGGCTAAGCGAGTAAACTTCGATAGATTATTGCCCACGCAATATTCGAAGTTTCTACGGAGAATCAATTGGATTTCTTGTGGAAATCGCATATTTTATTTGGTATTCTTTAATCGAGGGACTTCGCTACAAAAGGTATAATCTTTAAGTTCCGCTTTAATTAAAGATTTAATTTTTTGTGTCCCGATTAATAAATTAAATAAGTATAAGCCTAGATCCGTTCATGGGTAAACTAATTTGAGCCTGAGCTTGGTCGAAAGCTTCCGATTCTGGAATGCATAGCACGAAAGTGAGGTTTTTGATTTAGCCCGGGCTTGTTCAGTTTTCCTTCAAATTGGTATCAGAGCGTTGGTTTCGGTCTTATACTTGTTTGACTTATTACACGGCTTTATTTTGGCATTATTATTTTTGTCGAAATGTATAAACAGGTGGTTATTGGTTTCCCGGCTATTATGGTAGAAATTTAGTTTTCATTCATAAACCCCGGGACATGTCCGGGCTCGTTTTATTTTGAATGGAAATTTCTGTAATAGTAATAACCACGAGCTGGAAGCCGTGTAGGATTAGAAAAATCTTGTAGTAGGATTTGATCTAATCACGTCGTCTTTAAATTCCTAGAAAAACGCCTTTGTATATAGGAATTTTTGTACTATGACGAAGACGTTATTTTGGGTAACTTATATTCGCGGGTTTTGGTTTATTGTAATTTTGGGTGATTCCTAATTACGGAATAAACCGAGAAAACCCGGGCGAATCGAGAGGAATCCAAATAACGAGTGGGAGCGACACGACGGGAAGTGTCACCGAGGCGTCAAAGAATCAACGATAGAGAAGGCCATAATAGTCCGGAAATTTTATTTTCTTTAATTTCCCGTATTTATGATTTTTTTGTTGATTGTGTGATTTTCGTTTTATTTTGCATGAACGAAATTCAAACCAAAAGTTTTTCAAAAAGGTAATGTGCAATTAACTAAGGTAGATTATTCGCATATTAAAACTCCAACGGTTTTATGGGTGCGAATATCCATAGTTAAGATATTGCATGTTAAAACGTAAAAATCCTCAAACTTAATTACATTCGCAAGTTTTGGTTTAATCGTAATTTTGGGTGATTCCTAATTACGTGGGGTTTTGGTTTATCGTAATTTTGGGTGATTCCTAATTACGTAGAAAATCGAGAAAACCCGGATTTTGGTTTTTCGTAATTTTTGGGTGATTCCTAATTACGTAGAAAACCGAAATGAAAAACCGAGAAAACTAAGGCGAATTTAAATTATTTTAAAAATCTAAGTGGGAGCGGGTTGGTTAATAGCCCCATGGCCTCCATTACGGATTCATTGGCGATGTGGTTAAACGGCTTCCCTACGGATGAGTTTTCAATCACAGATATCGCTGGAATGAATTTCTAAAGGGATGACTATAGTGCGTTTAATTGGGAAAAGTTGCGACACCCTCGCTACCGAGGCGCATTAGTACCCTAAGTAACAAACTTAGAAGTCACGTAATGGCATACACTTAGTGTACTGTTTATAGTATCCCTCCTACGAGGTAACGCTATTTACGTGTACGGCTAAAATTATCGACTATTAATTTCATTGATTATAAGATCGTTGGTCAGATAATGAGATTAATGGACTTTGGTCCTTCTCAAACGAATGTGGATTGGCGTAGACGTTCACCTACGTGACCTGCGTTAATCCCGATGGGAGAGATGTCGGTAGAAGATTATATTTCTTTTCTGAGGATTTTTCAATATTTTTTAAAAGTATACTGAGACATGTTTTTTTTCATTATTTTCAGTTGATATGTCGTTCAACCCGCTAGCTGTCATTCTGAACCAAAACAAACTCACCGGTCCTAATTACATTGATTGGAAACGGAACCTGGACATTGTCCTAACCGCCGAGGGTTATAAGTATGTGCTCACTGAGGAGTGTCCCCCTAAGCCCAGTGAGGATGCCACACCTGAGCAGCGAGAGCCATATACGAGGTGGCAGAAAGCTGATGAGATGACCAGGTGCTACATCTTGGCTTCCATGTCAAGTGTGCTGCAGCACCAGCATCAGTTGATGACCTCAGCCTACGATATGATGCTCAACCTCAGGGAGATGTTTGGACATCAGGGCAGGGCAGCCAAGCAGTCAGCTACGAGGAAACTCATGAATGCTAAGATGGCTGAGGGCACTTCAGTGAGAGATCACGTACTGGACATGATTGGTTGCATCAATGAGATCGAGGTATTGGGAGGTGAAATTGATGGGGAAACCCAGGTCGATATCATCCTTCAGAGCTTGCCTCCAAGTTTTGAGCAGTTTCGATTGAACTATAATATGGGGAATCTCTCATATTCACTTTCTGAGCTCATGACTGCATTGGTGTCTGCTGAGAGCCTCTTCGTAGAGAAGAAGCAAACCTTGGCTACTGTTGGTCCCTCAGGTTCCTCTGCTGGGCCCAAAGCCAGGAAGCAAAAGAGGAAGAGAGGCCAGAAAGCAGGAGCCAGTCATGGACCCAAGGCAGGCATTGCCAAGAAGCAGAAGCCGAGAGGAAAGTGCTTCAGATGTGGCAAAGCAGGACATTGGAAGAAGGACTGCCCAAAGCCTCGAGGTACGTGTAAATTTTCCCTAGTCACTGAGACGTGTTTAGCGGCGATTCCCACGGATACTTGGTGTGTGGATTCGGGAGCCACTGATCACGTTTGTAATTATTTGCAGGGGTTCCAAGTGACCCGGCTGCTTAGAGAGGGAGAGTTGCAGGTCTACCTTGGGGATACTACCAGAGTTTCTGTGGCTGCAGTGGGAGTTATTAGTCTTTACTTTTCAGACTCTATTTTATATTTGAAGGATTGTCTTTATGTACCTAGTTTTCGAAAGAACTTGCTTTCAGTTTCGAAACTTGTTTTGGATGGTTATAAGTGTGTATTTTCTGATGGTTCGGTTTTTATAAGAAAATGCCAGAAACTTATATGTTCCGGTACATTGGTTGACAATCTGTTTTTAATCAAGACTTACTCTCCAGTTATGCAAAACACAGAAACTAGTAATTCATCGCCGAATCATAATAAGAGAAAGGAATTTTCCCCTTTGAATCAGACTTATCTTTGGCACCTGAGACTAGGTCATATCAACCTTAGTAGGATTCAAAGGTTGGTCAAGAGTGGGTCTTTGGACTTACTAGATATTGACAGCTATTCAACCTGTGAGTCCTGCTTGGAGGGTAAAATGACCAAGAGGCCTTTTAAGGCAAAGGGGTATAGGGCCAAAGAGGTTTTAGAGCTGATTCATTCTGACGTGTGTGGGCCTATGTCAGTTCAGGCTAGAGGTGGTTATGAGTATTTCGTGACTTTCACGGATGATTACTCTAGATATGGATACATATACCTGATGCGCCACAAGTCTGAATGCTTTGGCAAGTTCAGAGAATTCAAGGCAGAAGTGGAGAACCATCTGGGTAAGAGTATCAAGTCACTGCGGTCTGATCGTGGTGGCGAATACCTCTCTAGTGAATTTAGGACCTATTTGTCAGAGGAGGGTATTCAGACCCAGTTGTCTGCACCTGGCACACCCCAGCAGAATGGTGTAGCAGAGAGGAGGAACAGGACTCTTATGGAGATGGTTAGATCGATGATGAGTTACAGTGAGTTGCCTACCTCGTTTTGGGGTTATGCCTTAGACACAACATGTTATATCCTCAACCTTGTGCCATCTAAGTCTGTGCCAACGACCCCATTAGAGTTGTGGGATGGGCGCAAGCCTAGCCTGAGACATCTCAGGATTTGGGGTTGTCCAGCACATGTGCTCGAGGCAGATGCAGGCAAGTTAGAGGCGAGATCTAAGGTTATGCTGTTTGTAGGCTACCCCAAAGGAACGAGAGGTGGTTTATTCTATAGTCCTCAGGATCAGAAGGTGGTGGTCAGCACCAATGCCAGATTTCTTGAGGAGGACTATATTTTAGATCACAAGTCAAGCAGCAAGGTAGTATTGGAAGAGCTTAGAAGTCAGTCCACTATTCCAGATGCACACGTACAGGAAGACACACCACAGGAAACTGCACGCACTATCACAGATGATGCTCTTACACAGGCTGCGCCTCGTCGTAGTGGGAGGGCTGTGAGACAGCCCGAGAGGTACATGGGTTTGGGTGAGTCTTCGGACTTTATCCCTGGTGCTCATGAACCAGACCCAGTTAACTACAATGAGGCTCTCCAGGATAAAGATGCAGATTCTTGGCAGAGAGCGATGATTGCTGAGATGGGTTCTATGGACTCAAATCAAGTCTGGGAGCTGGTAGACCTTCCTGATGGGTTTAGGCCTATTGGGTGCAAATGGGTCTACAAGCGAAAGAGAGGATCTGACGGGAGGGTTGAGACCTTCAAGGCTAGGCTTGTGGTGAAAGGGTATACTCAGAAAGAAGGGATCGATTATGAGGAGACTTTTTCCCCGGTAGCTATGCTTAAGTCGATCCGGATTCTCTTGGCCATAGCTGCTCATATGGATTATTAGATATGGCAGATGGACGTCAAGACAGCTTTCCTTAATGGAAGTCTTGAGGAGACCATCTTTATGCAGCAACCAGAGGGCTTCATTGTTAAGGGCCAAGAGCACAAGGTATGCAGGCTTAGGAGGTCCATTTATGGACTTAAGCAAGCATCCAGATCTTGGAACATTCGTTTTGATGAGGTTATCCAGTCCTATGGATTCACTCAGTCTCCGGATAAGCAGTGTGTTTATTGCAGGCGTGATGGTGAGATAGTGGTGTTCCTCGTACTTTATGTAGATGACATTCTTCTTATTGGCAACAGTAAGAAGGTGTTGTCAGACGTAAAGGCATGGCTGTCCAGGCAATTCGATATGAAGGATTTGGGAGAGGCTGGACATATCCTTGGGATCAAGATTATTCGAGATCGTAGGAAACGTTCTCTGACTCTCTCACAGGCATCCTACATAGACACGATTCTGGCTCGTTTTAACATGCAGAACTCCAAGAAGGGTTCACTACCTTTCAGGTATGGAGTGCATTTGTCTAAGGAGCAGTGTCCTAAGACTGCTGAGGAGATAGATGCCATGAAGGTGGTACCCTATGCTTCTGCAGTGGGTAGCCTCATGTATGCTATGTTGTGCACGAGGCCTGATATTTGCTTTGTCGTTGGCATGGTTAGCAGATATCAGAGTAACCCTGGGAAGGCTCACTGGGAGGCAGTAAAATGCATTCTCAAGTACTTGCGCAGGACGAGAGATTATGTCCTAGTTTATAGAGCGCAGGAGCTTGTACCATTGGGTTACACAGATTCGGACTTTCAAGGAGATATGGACAAGAGTAAGTCTACCTCTGGGTTTGTGTTTACTCTGGGAGGTGGAGCCATAGTATGGAAGAGTGTCAAGCAGAAATGCGTGGCGGACTCTACCATGGAGGCCGAGTACGTTGCCGCTTCAGAGGCAGCGAAAGAGGCTGTATGGCTCAGGAGCTTCCTGATGGACTTAGATGTGGTTCCAGAGTTGCCTAGGTCTATCACAGTTTATTGTGATAACAATGGTGCAGTTGCTAACTCAAGGGAACCACGAGCCCATAAGGCGAGTAAACACATAGAGCGCAAGTACCACCTGATACGAGAGATCATAAAGAGGGGAGACGTGATCGTGGCCAAGATAGCTTCAGAGGACAACCTTGCAGATCCTTTCACCAAGCCATTGACCCCAAAGGTCTTTGAGAGGCATGTGGAGGGCATGGGAGTCAGATTCTTGAGAGAGCCATGTGAGTGAGCTTAAAGGTGTTCTGGAGATTTCATTATGACAGCAGTGTAATAGCGGGTTGGACAGTTTTTGTACTTCTTAGCATAGCTTTGAGTATTAGTGGGAGATTGTTAGTTTTGAATACAGAAAAGCTATGGCTTGTATCAAAAACTAATATCCACAGATGACATATCATTTTGTTTCAGTATAAATCTGTTCCTTTATATCATAGAACTAGATGACGGGGTGTCGACAAACACAGTAGATACCGTTATTGGTTAAAGTATTGATATATAAAAGTATGCTCGTAACCGAGATAGTCTGAACATACTATCGGTATAGGTTATTGTGTGGTTTGGAAATTGGTTTATCTAGACTAGTTTAAATCACACAGATATGCCCGGGGCATATTGAGCACGACCAGTTTGGATATAATTGACTTGTACTAATCGGCGTAGTCAATTCGGTCCTAGTATTCCGTCTCTCAATCTCGAGATTGGGACGGGCATGAGGGTTGGATGTCGTGTACTTTGATTTGCCAAAGAGTGAGGTCAATTGAGGCCAATACCTCGGTAAGTTGGGTATGCGGTGTTTAGCTTCTTGCGTGCTGTTGCTAGTCGGAGGAATCCACGTACCGGTTCGCCGGGTTGATGGTGCTCCCGAGATGAGCTCGTAAGGTTATTATACTAAACCTGGCCAGTGAACTTTATGTTCGGTATAATAAAAGGTCGAGTGGTACTAATCTCGGAAACCAAGAAGTCGGTGAATTAATTTGTCAGTAAATTGATAAATCGACGAGCACTAGATCTTTAATGTGGGGAGATAGAAGAAATAATAATGGCGCGATGTAAAGTCATTTTCGAGCGGTAGTTCCATAATTGGTCCGTTAGTGGTACGACCGATTATGCGTTTGACTAATCGACAAGGTAAATTAATTAATCCAAAGGGTTTAATTAAATTTGATCGACGAAGTGAATTTAGAAATTAATTCTATTTTTGAATTAATTAATTCTAAGGGTTTGATTAAATTAAATTAACAAAGTGGATTAAATAAATTAATTTAAATGGGTCGATTGGAGTTGATTAGTCGGGAAGACTTAGCGGTCAACGAAAGTCAAATTTTAAGGCCTAACTCGAGAGCCCATTAGGTCTCCAATCGAGCTCCTATAAATAGAAGACTTGATGCCCAAGAAACCCTAAGGAAATTTTGGAAGACATTTTTGTCTTGCCTCTTTCTTGAGCAAAAAGATTCTAGTGAGAGAATTTTTTTTTAAGAATTCATTCACAGAAATGAATCAGATTTTTTGCTCCTTGAATTGAATTCATTCAAAGACCGAACCTTCGAGTGGGTTTTATTATTATTCCGCCAGATTGCTGCTGTTTTTTTTGGGTTTTTCGCCCAGGAAATACCTTCACCCAGACCGAACAAGAAGCTTTAAACAAATCGGAATTGCGGCTGCCCATTGTGGGTATTAACCCAGGAAATTGCGGCTGTCCAGTTGGGGTATTAACCCAGGAAATTGCGGCTGTCCAGTTGGGGTTTTAACCCAGGAAATTGCGGCTATCCCTTTTGAGTTTCTCACCCAGTAAATCGCGGCTGTCCTTAGCGCTGCTGCTTGGTTTTTCTTGGATATTATTAGCGCTGGAATTTAGCTATCCCATGCGTTTGATTCGAGGAAGATGATGTTGATCTCTTTCATTTTGATCGGTGATCCATCAGCCTTTCTTGTCTAGATCACGACGGGATTCAAAGCTGAGTTCTTGCGGCTCAAAAAGAGGGCTTTAAATTATAAGCAGCAGCAGTAATTTCGATAATAGCAGTAGGCGGAATTTCGGTCAGATTTTGGAACAAAATTGAATTCGATTCTTGTGATTTCCTTGTGGGCTAAGCGAGTAAACTTCGATAGATTATTGCCCACGTAATATTCGAAGTTTCTACGGAGAATCGATTGGATTTCTTGTGGAAATCGCATATTTTATTTGGTATTCTTTAATCGAGGGACTTCGCTACAACAGGTATAATTTTTAAGTTCCGCTTTAATTAAAGAATTAATTTTTTGTGTCCCGATTAATAAATTAAATAAGTATAAGCCTAGATCCGTTCATGGGTAAACTAATTTGAGCCTGAGCTTGGTCGAAAGCTTCCGATTCTGGAATGCATAGCACGAAAGTGAGGTTTTCGATTTAGCCCGGGCTTGTTCAGTTTTCCTTCAGCTACCCCTGAGCAAAATGAACCATATATGAGATGGCAGAAGGCTGATGAGATGACCAGGTGCTACATCTTAGCTTCTATGTCGAGTGTACTACAGCACTAGCATCAGTTGTTTACCTCAGCCTACGATTGTTGGAGTAGAATACATAAGCTATGCTTGTATTGTACAGTTTCCCAGTTTAATATATCGATTTGTGTTTCAGTCATATCTTGTTGTGCATTAATCGTCCATTTATATTATGTAGATGATGAGGTGTCTGGTGCGACACAGTAGATCTCATCATTGGTTGAAAGACATAATATATAAATGAGGTTCGTAACCGAGACAGCTTTGGACAAGCTGTCAGTCTAGGTTATTATGTGATTCAGATAATTAGTTTGTCTAAACTAATTAAATCATATAGATATGCCCGGGGCATATTGAACTTGACTCTTAGGAATGATTTGTCTTGTACTGATTTAATAGACAAATCGATCCTTGTATTCTATCTCTAAATCCCTAGACTCAAGTGGGCATGAGGATTAGACATAGTGTACTTTGATCTGCCAATGGGTGAGGTCAAATGTGGCCAATAGTCTCGGTGGGTTGGGTGCGCGTGTTTAGTTACTTGGTGTGCTGCTGCTTGTCGAAAAGAAACCATGTACCGGTGCATCCGAGGTGATGGTGCTCCCGAGATGAGCTCAAAATGTTTATTATACTAAACCCGGCCGGTGGACTTATGTCCGGTATAGTAAAAAGGTCGAGCGGTACTAGTCTCAGAATTAAAGAAGTTGATGAATTAATTTATCAGTAAATTAATGAATTAACGAGCACTATATCTTTGATGTGGGGAGATTAAATGAATATAATTTAATTAAGTTGTTCTGGAAGCAATTATGGTGTAGGTTGGTAGTGCCATAATTAATCCGTTAGTGGTACGATTAATTATGTACTGTGTTGTTGACAAAGGTAGATTTAATTAATTTAGAAATTAATTAATCCTTGTGTCAGTTGGTTGTGAATCATCTCAGGAACTGGTTTGAGATAAGTGAATCCCTGTGTCAGTTCGGAGTGATTCATCCCAGGAACTAGATTAGGATAAGTGAATCCCTGTGACAGTTGGGAGTGTATCAGTCCAGGAACAGGATTGAAGGAAACAGAATCTGTATCAGTCCAGAAACAGGATTGAAGGAAAACAGAAACCCAGTAGGAAGACCAATCCTAAACCAACTTGGAGTCTCTCTTGTAACTCTATAAATAGACAAGGGATCAGTCATTCAGAAAACACAATTCAACAATTAATCCACAGGATTTCTAGAGAGAGAAAATTCTCGAGAGAGAAATCATTTCTCTCTCCAAGTCGAATTTTAAAGAAAGTGTGCAGCTGGTTTTTGGGTTTCTAGTGGCTGAAATTTTGGCCTTGGTTTATACCAGCTGCGAGTAGCTTTCGCTCTGCGAGCGGTGCGTTTATAGTACGTGCCAGGTGCTGCGGGGCTAGAGTTTTCTAGCAGGTGGATTGTGGTGAGTAGCTGCTCAATTGACTTCTAGTTCGTTGCCCACACAACGTGAAGTCATAGTCTTGAGGCATACAAGAGAATCACCAAGTGCAAGCTTCAAAGGTACTTTTATAAGATTCCGCTTTAATAGAAATTTTTGTTGTGTGGAAAATCGAGCAAGTGCAAACCCAGATCCTACCAAATATTCTTTCAATTGGTATCAGAGCCTGGTTTAGGGGGTTTTGGTACTTGTTCAATTTATTACATGGTTTTATTTGCAGGTGGTTTAGAATCCCGACTATTATGGTTATGTTTGTATGGGTTTTAATTAAACTCCGGGACATGTCTAGATTTAATTTTATTATGAATGTTTGTAATAGTGTAACCACGTGCTTGAAGTCGTGTAGGATTAGATCAAATCTGTAGTAGGATTTTTTCTATGTAATTTTTTATGTAATCGAAGGCGTTATGGTGGGCGACTTGGATTCGCGGGTTTTGGGTTATCATGAATTTGAAGAAACCCAGGAAAACCCAGAACGAATTGCAAGAAGACCAAATAGCGTGGGAAAAAGCGAAGGAGGAGTTGGCGGCAGGAGGCGACGCCGGCAACGACCGCCGACAGCTAAAAAAGGCAGCAGCAGGCAGCAGCAGTGCGCAGGGCGCATGGGCGCACGGGCGCAGTGCCGCGCTCGCGCGCACGGCCCGTCCGGGCGGTGCTCGGCAGCGCGCCCTTCGGGCCGTGCTGCGACCCGTGCGGCCCGTTTTTCCTCCAGTTTCTGAGTAAGATGACTAGAGCGAGTTTAACTAGGAGAAATGAGGCACCCTTTCCATCTGAGGCGCACTATCCTGAGGTAACAAACTCAGAAGTCACGTAATGGCACACACTTAGTGTACGATCTGCAGTATTCCTCCCGTGAGGTTACGCTGTTTACTTGTACGGCTGAAAATACCGACTCTTAGCTACATTGATCAAAAGATCATTGGTCAGATAGTGTAGTTAATGAACTTGGTTCTTCTCAAACGAATGTGGGTTAGCATAAACGTCCACACTGCGTGGCTTGCGAGAATCTCGGTGGATGAGATGTTGGTGGATTAATATTATTGTTTTGAGGGAAATCAATAATTAATTGGATTTTCATGTTTTCGAAAATTCTAGCATATATAACTGGAACACTGTTTGTTTACTTTCCAGTTTAAATCGATATGGCATTCAATCCTTTAGCTGCTATTTTGAAAAACAACAATTTAACTGGAACTAATAATGTTGATGGAAGTCGTAACTTGGACATTGTCTTTAGGGCTGAGAGCGCTCCTGTGAGAGATCGTGTCATTGACATGATTAGTAACATCAACAAGGTTGAGGTAGTGGGAGGCGAAATCGTTATTGTCCTCCAGAGCTTTCCTCAAAGCTATGAGCGGATTCGGTTGAACTACAACATAAGTAAGATGTTGTGGAGTTCATCCGAGCTCTTGGCAGAGTTGATGGTGCCTCAAAGCTGTGAGTGAATTCGATTGAACTACAACATAAGTAAGATGTTGTGGAGTTCAACCGAGCTCTTGGCAGAGTTGATGGTGGCTAAAAGTCTTCTTCAAGAGAAGAACGAGTTTTAGTCGCAGTCGATGCTTTAGAATCTTCTTCTGAGCCTGAGGCTAGAAAGAAGAAGAGAAAGCTCGAGGGAGTAGCTAAAAAGGCACAAATTATGCCTAAGCCAGATATTGCAAAGAAGAAGTCGAAAGACAAGTGCTTCAAGTGCAATAAGACGGGACATTGGAAAGTGGATTGTCCAAAGCTTATAAGTGTTGGGAATAGTCTAGGTGTTTAATCCAATTAAACAGCGGAATCCTAAACTATGAGGATCGGGTCTTACCCTTGAAGCGTAATCGGTTGCGCACGTCACCTGGCTCCTCTGAGAAGATGGCGTTTTGTTGTCTCCAAAATCCTTCCTTGAAGGATCCTCTACTCTCAAGCACGAAAGCCTTCGCAGGTTGGTGCTAGCCAATCTTGCCTACCCGGAGAATTTGGGAAAATCTGTGTATTTTTCTGATGAGAATTATTCCAAAAAAATCCCTTCCTACAATTATATCCCTAGGATATTTGTAGAGAATTAATTTCCAAAATCAGTATTGTAATTATCCAATTATAACTTAACTGATTTTGGTCATATTCCAAATCAGTATTATTACCAAATATTATTTTACTGATTCCAAATCAGTATTTAAATAATATTTACTGATTCCAAATCAGCATTAAATAACACTTTAATGATTTGGGTTATACACCAAGCCCATGGATCAACCCATGACCCATGGATCAGGCTGATGGGTCAAGAACTTCAATTGCAATTAAGTCCCTTGATTTATCAGCCCATCCCAATTGTTCTCAGGTAATTAATTAACTATTAATTAATACCATATAACTTTCTAATAATATTTAATTAAACCATTTAATTAAATCTTATTTATTTAAGTATAACAATTATACTTATTGTAGGCAATAATTCTTATTCTGCATCATCGAACTTTCTTATGTGCGATCCTGTAGGCCCATTCCAAATTGGCAATGGATAACTCAAACCCATTGATTAATCCATAAGTCATTAGTGGTTTCTAGCAAGACATAATGACTACCCAATTTGGAATGGAGGGTCGAATGGAGATTCAACACAACCTTTCCGAGCAAACTGCGTACGATCCTCTACATCGATATCCAGTTTAGCATAAGGCATGGAACCATCATCCTTATGTAGCTAAACGTTTACTTGATCTCTTAGTGACACTGAATCCTTCAAGCAAATGATATCCTATCATTCCTTGGGCATGGCCATGCACTTTTCAGTTCACTATCAAGTGGCCAAGATATCATCTCTCACTTAAGAGAGATTTGTAGTCCCATCACTTCACCTACATACCTTAGCGTGTCTCATAGTGTACCCAATCATACCCGTACTAGGCAACCTGTTACGGCCCCGTTAGGCGTATGTCAAAGCACACTACAATTCACCTAAGACCATGTAGTGATTTCTGGTCTAAGGATCCTAGTACCAGTACTACTCAAAAGAATCACTCATGATCTAATTAGTCCATGGAGTGTTTCTTTTGGCGGATCGATTTCATGAATTTAAATATGCACAAGGATATTACTATCATGAAATTAACTCATTTGATAAACAATCAATCAAGCGACAAATATCTTATTTACATAAATACCCTCAAAGTATATTTACATAAATAGCCCTTATTAGGGCACATTCACCAACAATCTCCCACTTGCCCAATGAAGGGCTATGTCCTAAACTGTTTAAGACCAAGCTCTATTACATGTCTATCAAACTTTGACTGTGGTAGAGCTTTTGTGAGAGGATCTGCTATATTGTCGTCTGACCCTATTTTGCACACTTTCACATCTCCTCGATCAATGATCTCTCGGATGAGATGAAACCTTCTGAGTATGTGTTTGGTTTTCTGGTGTGACCGAGGCTCCTTAGCTTGTGCGATGGCCCCGTTATTGTCACAGAAAAGTTCTATCGGATCTTGGATACTCGGTATCACTCCGATGTCTGACACGAACTTTCTCAGCCAAACAGCTTCCTTTGCAGCATCTGATGCAGCAATGTACTCAGACTCTGTTGTAGAATCGGCTGTTGTATCTTGCTTTGAGCTTTTCCAACTTATTGCACCGCCATTCAGACTAAACACGTAGCCTGATTGTGACTTCTTGTCATCTTGATCTGTTTGGAAAGCAGCATCAGCGTAACCTTGTACAATGAGCTGTTCTTGTCCTCCATACACTAGCATTAATCCTTTAGTTCTTCGTAAGTACTTCAGGATTGCTTTGACTGCAGTCCAATGATCCATCCCTGGATCTTGTTGGTATCTACTAGTCATGCTAAGTGCATGTGCAACATCCGGACGGGTACACAACATGGCATACATGATAGATCCTATTTCCGAAGCATATGGGACTCTACTCATTGTATCCCTCTCCTCTCTTGTTGAAGGACCTTGGTTCTTCTTCAAGAGAAGGCCATGTCTAAATGGTACCTTACCATTTTTGGAGTTAGACATATTGAATCTTTTCAATATCTTGTCTATGTACCCTTCTTGACTTAGTCCCAGAAGCTTTTTAGATCTATCCCTATAGATCTTGATACCTAGTATCGTCTCAGCTTCTCCTAAGTCTTTCATAGAAAATACACTCCCCAACCATTGTTTGATGTCTTTCATCAAAGGAATGTCATCTCCTATGAGCAGGATGTCGTCCACATATAGGACAAGAAAAACAATCTTGCTCCCACTAACTTTCTTGTAAACACAAGGCTCATCTTCGTTCTTGATGAATCCGTAACCTTTTACCTCCTCATAAAAACGAAGATTCCAACTTCGAGATGCTTGCTTTAGTCCATAGATGGACCTTTGAAGCTTACATACTCGATTAGGATGCTTTTGATCGATGTATCCCTCGGGTTGTTTCATATAAACATCCTCGAGTAGGTTTCCATTCAGGAAAGCCGTCTTAACATCCATCTGCCATACCTCATAGTCAAAATATGCTGCTATGGCAAGCATTGTCCTAATGGACATGAGCATTACGACAGGGGAGAAGGTTTCATCATAGTCTATACCATGAGTCTGTCTGAAACCTTTAGCCACTAGTCGTGCCTTGAAGATCCCGCCAGGTTTTACCTTGAAAATCCACTTGCAATCGACAACCTTTGCTTGAACAGGAGGGTCAATCAAAGTCCACACTTTATTGTCCCTCATGGATTGCATTTCAGATTCCATAGCTTCTAGCCATTTATCGGAATCCGGACTTTCTAAAACCTGTTTGTAGTTCGCGGGCTCATTAGAGTCCACCAAGATCAAATCTTGATCGTCAGTCACGAGAAATCCGTATCTCTCGGGTTGGTGACGAGATCTACCAGATCTTCTAGGTTCTTGTGTTGTTGACTGAGGTTGCTCATCTTCATGAGTTTCTATGTCAACTTCCATCTGAGTTTCTGTAGATCGTTCTACATTCTCTTGTGGTTCTTGAACTTCTCCGAGTTCTATTCTACTCCCACTATCTTTCTGATACAGATATTCTTTCTCTAAGAAAGTAGCTCCTCGAGCAACGAACACTTTGTTCTCAGTTGGGTTGTAGAATTGATATCCTTTGGTTTCCTTAGGATATCCCACAAATAGGCATTTGTCAGTTTTGGGTTCAAGCTTATTACTTTGTAAACGCTTTACATGAGCTTGACAACCCCAAACTCGTAGATAGGACATATAGGGCTTCCGACCCATCCATATCTCATATGGAGTCTTATCTACTGCCTTAGATGGAATACGATTCAATAAGTAGGCAGCAGAAAGGAGAGCATAACCCCAAAAGGATGTAGGGAGAGTCGCTAGGCCCATCATTGATCGAACCATATCTAATAAGGTCCGATTTCTCCTTTCGGATACACCATTCCATTGAGGTGTTCCCGGTGGAGTCAGCTGTGAAACAATTCCACACTGTTTTAGATAGCCATCGAACTCATCACTAAGGTATTCACCTCCCCGATCGGATCGAATAGCCTTAATCCTTCTATCCAACTGATTCTCTACTTCGTTTTTAAACTCTTTGAACTTTTCAAAAGTTTCACTTTTATACCTCATTAAGTAGACATACCCATATCTACTAAAGTCATCAGTAAAAGTCACGAAGTATTCAAATCCACCTCTGGCTTGTGTGCTCATTGGTCCACATACATCCGTATGTATTAGGGCCAATAGCTCACTTGTTCTTTCACCTTTCTTATTGAAAGGACTCTTTGTCATTTTGCCTTGCAAGCAGGGTTCGCAGGTATCATATGATTCAAAATCAAATGAACCAAGCACTCCATCCTTGTGAAGCTTTTGAACTCGCTTTTCATTTGCATGGCCTAATCGATAATGCCAAAGGTATGTTGGACTTAAATCATTTTTAGATGATTTAGCTTTCTTTTCTATGTTATAGACTGGTTTTTCTTGGGTCAAATCCAAGACATACAGACCGTTACACATATTTGCAACTCCGTATAAAATATCATTTCGATATAAAGATAACGAATTATTTTCTATAATAAATCGAAAACCTTTATTATCTAAACTCGAAACTGAAATAATATTTCTGCTCAAAGCAGGTACATAATAACAATTTTCAAGTTCGATATTTAAACCAGAAGGTAAAGACATAGTGTAATCTCCAACTTCAACAGCAGCAACTCTTGCCCCGTTGCCCACTCGGAGATCTACTTCACCTTTCTTTGTTATCCTTCTATTTCTGAGTCCTTGCACATTAGTACAAATGTGAGCCCCACAGCCAGTATCTAATACCCATGAGGTGGACATAGAAAGATTTATTTCTATAACAAAGATACCTGAAGCTTGTTCACGAAACATTTCCATCAGTGACTCATAAATTCGGAACGCTTCCAAATTCATGAACTGCTTTTGAAGCTCGCCTGTCATAGACGCGAGCATCAAGCACGTCACATCATCGGAGTCACTTTTCAGCTTATCCCAGGCTCGTTGAACATTTGCCGAAGCATTTTGTGGTGGTTCAGGTAAAGCGGTCTCTAAGACATGTAGCTTCCTTTCTTGTTTGAGAACTATTCTCAAGTTTCTTTCCCAATCTAAGAAGTTTGATCCAACCAATTTACCTTTATCCAATATACTTCTTAGAGTAGAGTTTAAGATAACATTTGTGCTAGATGATGCCATTTCTACAAAGAGTAAATGCAAAATATTAGAATGAGTTTTGAAAAATGTTTTCCACAATAGCCAAAATTGAAATCCCAAACAATTTTGTGTTGGTGCTAGATTGTGGGCCGAAAATCCACAAAGAGTCAACCCTAGTCTTGCTTTGGCAAGTATCGTAGGGATCGGGCTCTTCTGGTAGGCAACGTTCAAATCACATTCCATGTAATTTAACGCTTTCCAATTGCATACCATGCAACTTTTCGGTGATAGGATGAACATTCCAAATGTTTGACACCATCCTATCTTTGCAAAATTAATCCCTATTCATCTTATCGGGTCAAGCTAGGATTAATTTTCCCAAGTTAAACCATCCCTTAAGGCATCACATCAATAGACACCCACACAGTTTTTCCATAACAAGTGGTAGTGATAAAGTTGAGCATCTAATACCCAAACAGTTTTTCCACTCATTAATGGTAGTGATAAAGTTGGGCACTATTATGTAACAACCCGCCGCATGAAGAAAACCTGAGGCCCTTGGGCTCTCCAAGTCCATCAGACGTTCGACACTCAAGCGGGCCCTCAAGTATGGAAGCAAAATCTTGGGTTTTTGGGATTTTAGTTTGATCGGCTTAACATGCATTTTCGTTTATCATATTCATTTGCATATCAAATAAAATGAATAAAATTAAAGCGATGAACTGGGCTCTAGTCTATTACAGGGCCTTTTAAAATCTTCATATTTGGCCTCCGCTCCTGGGCTCCACCATGGACTCCTCTTGGAACCTCATTTTGGGCCTAACTAATACATGATGATTTTATAGGCACGCAGGCCCAATTCAAAATTGGCTCGCAGGCCCCAACTTTTAAAACGTTAAAATTAAAAGCCCAATTCATGCTTTGAAACACATAAAATGCATATGCTCATACAAGCCGGTTTTAATTTAAGCCGATTAGTTTTAAGGATTGTGTAACTATTACAGAATTTAAATTGATCGTGTCATGATCAATTTTAATCAATCCTTCTGTTCATTTTACATTTATCCAAAATGATGCATGAACATGCTTGCATAATTATGATGCTTCAAATAAAATTTAAATAATTTAAATAAGCATCAAAATTAAAATAAATAAATAACAATTCAAAATTTAAACTAATTAATTAATCTAATTAATTAATTATTTATTTATTTATCTTTTTATAATTATTTTAATCTAATTAAAATAATTATTTTAAAATTTATCTAATTATCTAATTAAGATAAATTTAAACTTATAGGATCAAATTCTAAATTAATCCTATCTTTATCTAATAAGAATATTTAATTAAAATCTTATTAAATAAAATTCAGAAAAATTTAAAATTTTAAAATTTTTCTGAAAACTTTTGGGGCTATTTGGTAATTTAAATAAAATTCTGGGCTAGGGTTTTAAGGAGGACTCAAAGTCCAGGGGCCATTCTGCAATTTTAAAACTATTTTAAAATTTTGGCTGATTAGGGTTTGGGAGTGCGACGGGGGCATTTTCATCTTTTCAGCCCATTAGGGTTTCATCCCTTCCGCCGCACCCTTTGTCTTCCCCAAACCCGCCGCCGGCATCATCGACTCCCGGCGTCCACGCCGGTTGTCTTCTCCGGCAGTTACTGGCTTCTTCCAGTCATCGTCTCCGATCAAATCGTATCCCCATCACTCTCCTCCAACAACCGGAGGGAACCGCCCATCGAGGAGAAAACGATTCCGGCGTCCAACGCCTGGGATTACGGCCGATCGAAAAGAAAAAAAAAAAACGGCGCGAGGGTTCATCCGATCGAGATCTTCCGTCGATTGAGGTCAATCCGGAACGATTCCGGCTCTCGACTTCCTTAGACCATCAACGGGGAAAACAAAAGTGCTTAGAAACTCTTCCGGCAAACTTCGTTTTCCCGGCGAAGACTTCCCCTTTAACTTCCTTAGAAGACCGATGATATAAAACCAAACCAGCCCATAAACTATTTCCGACTGATTCGTTTTCCTGGTGAAGCAACAACCAAAACCCAGTTTCTGGCCAAAGCAAAATCAACCAAGAAATTTCCAAAACATTTCCGATGAGAAAACAAGCACCGAGATTCTTTTTTTTTTGTGATAAAATTACAGCTCAGAAACCAATACTATGCCCAGCGAAAAAAAATCAAAACCAGCCCACATGAATTGTGAAACCAAAGCGTTGGCGGAACAATTCCGACCGATCGAGGGACAACCCAGAAAACGCGGAAAAATATTACACCAAAAAAACGAAAATCCCAGATTCCGTTCAATTCGGTTTTCCGGTGATATAAGCCCAGTTGTCGGTGGACTTTTGCAAAACCCAGAATTGCAAAATTATAAAACCCAGATTTTGAAAAACAAACAAATCTGCTTTCCCGTTTTGAAAATCAATCAGCCAAGAAAATTAAACCAAAAGAGATCCGAGACTTTCCCGATCCCTTTCTCCTGTGAGATTCAAAACTAAAGCAAAACCAGAAAACCCTAAACCAAATTCGAAACTGGAACCTTTCCAAACCCCAGTTCTTGTCAAACGGAACTATTCCGGTTTTTTTTTATAAAAAAACAGAAATTGAATTTTAATTATTTTCCTAGCAAAATAATAAAATTGATTTCTTTGATTTTCTCGCTTTCAAAATCACGATTTTTTCCAAATTTTATTAAAACCAATTTTAATTAAAATCCAATTTTAATTCTTACACTAAAATTATAAGCCTAGCTCTGATACCACTGTTGGGAATAGTCTAGGTGTTTAATCCAATTAAACAGCGGAATCCTAAACTATGAGGATCGGGTCTTACCCTTGAAGCGTAATCGGTTGCGCACGTCGCCTGGCTCCTCTGAGAAGATGGCGTTTTGTTGTCTCCAAAATCCTTCCTTGAAGGATCCTCTACTCTCAAGCACGAAAGCCTTCGCAGGTTGGTGCTAGCCAATCTTGCCTACCCGGAGAATTTGGGAAAATCTGTGTATTTTTCTGATGAGAATTATTCCAAAAAAATCCCTTCCTACAATTATATCCCTAGGATATTTGTAGAGAATTAATTTCCAAAATCAGTATTGTAATTATCCAATTATAACTTAACTGATTTTGGTCATATTCCAAATCAGTATTATTACCAAATATTATTTTACTGATTCCAAATCAGTATTTAAATAATATTTACTGATTCCAAATCAGCATTAAATAACACTTTAATGATTTGGGTTATACACCAAGCCCATGGATCAACCCATGACCCATGGATCAGGCTGATGGGTCAAGAACTTCAATTGCAATTAAGTCCCTTGATTTATCAGCCCATCCCAATTGTTCTCAGGTAATTAATTAACTATTAATTAATACCATATAACTTTCTAATAATATTTAATTAAACCATTTAATTAAATCTTATTTATTTAAGTATAACAATTATACTTATTGTAGGCAATAATTCTTATTCTGCATCATCGAACTTTCTTATGTGCGATCCTGTAGGCCCATTCCAAATTGGCAATGGATAACTCAAACCCATTGATTAATCCATAAGTCATTAGTGGTCTCTAGCAAGACATAATGACTACCCAATTTGGAATGGAGGGTCGAATGGAGATTCAACACAACCTTTCCGAGCAAACTGCGTACGATCCTCTACATCGATATCCAGTTTAGCATAAGGCATGGAACCATCATCCTTATGTAGCTAAACGTTTACTTGATCTCTTAGTGACACTGAATCCTTCAAGCAAATGATATCCTATCATTCCTTGGGCATGGCCATGCACTTTTCAGTTCACTATCAAGTGGCCAAGATATCATCTCTCACTTAAGAGAGATTTGTAGTCCCATCACTTCACCTACATACCTTAGCGTGTCTCATAGTGTACCCAATCATACCCGTACTAGGCAACCTGTTACGGCCCCGTTAGGCGTATGTCAAAGCACACTACAATTCACCTAAGACCATGTAGTGATTTCTGGTCTAAGGATCCTAGTACCAGTACTACTCAAAAGAATCACTCATGATCTAATTAGTCCATGGAGTGTTTCTTTTGGCGGATCGATTTCATGAATTTAAATATGCACAAGGATATTACTATCATGAAATTAACTCATTTGATAAACAATCAATCAAGCGACAAATATCTTATTTACATAAATACCCTCAAAGTATATTTACATAAATAGCCCTTATTAGGGCACATTCACCAACAATAAGTACGATGAATTATGCCTTAATTACTGAGACATGTTTAGCGGTGATTCCCACAGATACTTGGTGTGTGGATTTAGGTGACACTGACCATGTTTGTAATTCTTTGCAAGGGTTCCAAGTAACCCAAAAGCTTAGAGAAGGCGAATTGGATATCTACTTGGGCGACACTACAAGAGTGTCAGTAGAAGCAGTGGGAGTAGTTAAGTTGAATTTCGAAAATTCTAGCTTAGAGTTAGTTAATTGTCTTTATATACCGAGTTTTAGAAAGAACTTGATTTCGGTTTCTAAATTCTTGAAGAACGGGTATAAGTTTATTTTTTCTGATGACTGTGTTGTTATTAGAAGAAATGGAAAACTTATTTGTTCTGGTTCATTGGAGGACAATTTGTTTGTGGTTAACTTTAACTCCCCTGTTGCGCAAAACATAGAGTGAGATAGCTCAGAATCTAACATTAATAAGAGGAAGAAAGCTTTTGAAATGAATCAAACCTATATTTGGCATCTAAGGCTAGGTCATATAAAACTTAGTAGGATTCAAAGGTTGAACAATGATGGACCTTTGGGTTCATTAGATATTGACAGTTATGCAACCTGCGAATCTTGCTTAGAAGGTAAGATGACCAAGAGACCTTTTAAAGTAAAAGGCTATAGAGCTAAAGAAGTTTTAGAGTTGATTCATTTTGACTTGTGTGGACCTATGACTGTCCAGGCACGAGGGGGATATGAGTATTTCGTGACGTTCACGGATGACTACTCTAGGTACGGATACATTTTCCTAATGCACCACAAGTCCGAATGTTTTGGCAAGTTCAAAGAGTTTCGGGCAGATGTGGAGAAGCATCATGGTAAGAGTATTAAGAAACTGCGTCCAGATTGTGATGGGGAGTACCTATCCCATGAATTTTGAGATTACCTCATTGAGGTAGGAATTCAGTCTCAGTTGTCTGCACCTGGCACGCCACAGCAGAATGGTGTAGCAGAAAGGAGGAACCAAACTCTTATGGAAATGGTTAGATCCATGATGAGCTATAGTGATTTGCCAAGTTCGTTCTGGGGATATGCCTTGGAAACGGCAATGTATATTCTTAATCTTGTACCATCTAAAACCGTGCCTTCAACCCCAGTAGAGTTGTGGAACGGGCGGAAGCCCAGTCTATGACATCTCAGAATTTGGGGCTGCCCAACACATGTGCTTAAGGCAGATACGACTAAGTTAGATGTAAGAATAGAATTAATGTTGTTTGTAGGATATCCTAGGGGAACGAAAGGTGGTCTATTCTATAGTCCTAAAGATCAGAAGGTGGTGGTAAGTACCAACGCTAGATTTTTAGAAGAGGACTATGTCTTAGATCACAAGCCCAAGAGTAAGATAGTACTAGAAGAGCTTAGACGACAAACTACTAATCCTGATGCACCAGCACAAGTAGATACACCACACAGCGCACATGAGATCACAGATGATGCGCCTACACAGGAGGTGCCTCGTCGTAGTGGGAGGGTTGTGAGACAGCCGGACAGGTTCGTTGGCGTGGGAGAGGCTTCAGACCTAGTCCCAGGTATGCCTGAACCTAACCTTGTTAACTACAATGAGGTACTTCGAGATAAAGATGCAGAATCTTGGTGTAAGACAATGATATCCGAGATGGGGTCAATGGACCACAATAAAGTCTGGGAGCTTGTGGACATGCCTGATGGGTTTAAGCCCATTGGATGCAAGTGGGTCTACAAACGTAAGAGAGGACCTGACGAGAAGGTGGAAACCTTTAAAGCTAGGCTGGCGGAGAAGGGGTATACTTGGAAAAAGGGAATCGATTATGAGGAAACCTTCTCCCTGGTAGCCATGCTTAAGTCGATCCGGATTCTCTTGGCCATAGCTGCTCATATGGATTATGAGATTTGGCAGATGGATGTCAAGATAGCTTTCCTAAACGGAAGTCTTGAAGAAACCATCTTTATGCAGCAGCCAGAGGGATTCATTGAAAAAGGCCAATAGCATAAGGTTTGCAGGCTTAAGAGGTATATCTATGGACTTAAGCAGGCATCTAGATCTTGGAACATCCGGTTTGATGAGGTAATCCAGTCTTTTGGATTTACTCAGTGTCCGGATGAGCAATGTGTATATCGCAGACGTGATGGAAACTCAGTGGTGTTTCTTGTGCTTTACGTAGATGACATTCTATTGATTGGCAACAACAAGAAAGTGTTATCAGACGTAAAGGCATGGCCGTCCAAGCAATTTGATATGAAGGACTTAGGGAAAGCGGGACATATCCTTGGGATCAAGATTATTCGAGATCGTAGGAAATGTTCGCTAACGCTCTCCCAAGCTTCATACATAGACACGATTCTGGCCCGTTTTAACATGCTGAACTCCAAGAAAGGTTTTCTACCTTTCAGGCATGGAGTGTTTCTATCTAAGGAGCAGTCTCCTAAGACTGTTGAGGAGATAGAGACCATGAAGACAGTTCCATATGCTTCGGCAGTAGGAAGTCTCATGTATGCCATGTTGTGTACGAGGCCTGATATCTGTTATGCCGTTGGCATGGTGAACAGATATCAGAGTAACCCCAGGAAAGCTCATTGGGAGGCAGTAAAATGCATTCTCAAGTATTTGCGTAGAACGAGCGACCAAGTTTTGGTCTATCAGGCGTCTGAGCTGGTACCCCGAGGTTACACGGATTCAGATTTCCAAGGCGACAGGGACAAGAGCAAGTCTACCTTAGGGTATGTGTTTACTCTAGGAGGTGGAGCCATAGTTTGGCGAAGTGTCAAGCAGAAATACATGGCGGACTCTACCATGGAGGCTGAGTATGTTGCCGCATCAGAGGCAGCGAAAGAAGCATTATGGCTCAAGAACTTTCTAGTGGACTTAGATGTGATTCCTGTTTTGCAAAAGTCTATCACGGTTAATTGTGATGACAATGGTGCAGTAGCAAACTCGAAGGAACCACGAGCCCACAAGGCGAGTAAACATATACAGCGCAAGTACCACCTGATACGAGATATCGTAAAGAGGGTAGACATGGTCGTGGCTAAGATAGCATCATAGGATAACCTTGCATATCCATTCACAAAAACATTGACTTCTAAAGTCTTTGAGGCTCACGTGAAGGGCATGGGGATCAGATGCTTAGGAGAGCCTTGACAGTTTTTGTAGATAGATAGCAGCAGATTGGGTAGGATTGTATGTAGTTGTATACTTAAAGCACAACTTAAGTATCAGTGGGAGATTGTTGGAGTAGAATACATAAGCTATGCTTGTATTGTACAGTTTCACAATTTAATATATCGATTTGTGTTTCAGTCATATCTTGTTGTGCATTAATTGTCCATTTATATTATGTAAGTAGATGATGAGGTGTCTGGTGCGACACAGTAGATCTCATCATTGGTTGAGAGACATAATATATAAATGAGGTTCGTAACCGAGACATCTTTGGACAAGCTATCAGTCTAGGTTATTATATAATTCAGATAATTAGTTTGTCTAAACTAATTGAATCATATAGATATGCCCGGGGCATATTGAACTTGACTCTTAGGAATGATTTGTCTTGTACTGATTTAATAGACAAATCGATCCTTGTATTCTATCTCTAAATCCCTAGACTCGAGTGGGCATGAGGATTAGACATAGTGTACTTTGATATGCCAATGGGTGAGGTCAAATGTGGCCAATAGTCTCGGTGGCTTGGGTGCGCGTGTTTAGTTACTTGGTGTGCTGCTGCTTGTCGAAAGGAAACCATGTACCGGTGCGTCTGGGGTGATGGTGCTCCCGGGATGAGCTCGAAATGTTTATTATACTAAACCCGGCCGGTGGACTTATGTCCGGTATAGTAAAAAGGTCGAGTGGTACTAGTCTCGGAATTAAAGAAGTTGATGAATTAATTTATCAGTAAATTAATGAATTAACGAGCACTATATCTTTGATGTGGGGAGATTAAATGAATATAATTTAATTAAGTTATTCCGGAAGCAATTATGGTGTAGGTTGGTAGTGCCATAATTAATTCGTTAGTGGTACGATTAATTATGTACTGGGTTGTTGACAAAGGTAGATTTAATTAATTTAGAAATTAATTAATCCTTGTGTCAGTTGGTTGTGAATCATCTCAGGAACTGGTTTGGGATAAGTGAATCCCTGTGTCAGTTGGGAGTGATTCATCCCAGGAACTGGATTGGGATAAGTGAATCCCTGTGACAGTTGGGAGTGTATCAGTCCAGGAACAGGATTGAAGGAAATGGAATTTGTATCAGTCCAGAAACAGGATTGAAGGGATCAGTCATTCAGAAAACACAATTCAACAATTAATCCACAAGATTTCTAGAGAGAGAAAATTCTAGAGAGAGAAAACGTTTCTCTCTCAAAGTCGAATTTTTAAGAAAGTGTGCAGCTGGTTTTTGGGTTTCTAGTGGCTGAAATTTTGGCCTTGGTTTATACCAGCTGCAAGTAGTTTTCTCTCTCTGCGGGCGGTGCGTTTATAGTACGTGCCAGGTGCGGCAGGGCTAGAGTTTTCTAGCAGGTGGATGGTGGTGAGTAGCTGATTAATTGACTTCTAGTTCGTTGCCCACACAACGTGAAGTCAAAGTCTTGAGGCATACAAGAGAATCACCAAGTGCACGCTTCAAATGTACTTTTCTAAGATTCCGCTTTAATAGAAATTTTTGTTGCGTGGTAAATCGAGCAAGTGCAAACCCAGATCCTACCAAATATTCTTTCAATGATATGGTGACTAACCTCAAGGAGATGTTTGGGCATCAGGGCGGAGATGTTTGGGCATCAGGGCCGGGATGCCAGGCAGTCAACTATGAGGAAACTCATGAATGCCAGGATAGCTGAAGGTGCCTCAGTGAGCGTTCACTTGCTGGAGATGATCAGCAACATCAATGAGATTGAGGTATTGGGAGGCGAGATTGATTGTGAGTCACAGTGTAATATCATCCTCGAGAGCTTGCATCACAGTTTTGAGTAGTTTCGGCTGAACTATAATATAAACAAACTTCAGTATACTTTGCCCGAGCTCATGACTGCATTGGTGTCTGCTGAAGGCCTCTTCTCTTAGAAGAAGCAAGCTTTAGCTACTGTTAGACCTTCAGGTTACTTTGCTGGGCCCAAAGCCAGGAAGCACAAGAGGAAGAAGAGCCAGAAAGAAGGTGCTGATCATGGACCCATTGGAGGCATTGCCAAGAAGCACGAGCCGAAAGGCAAGTGCTTCAGATATGGCAAAGCAGGACATTGGAAGAAAGATTGCCCAAAGCCTTGAGGTATGTGTAATTTCACCCTTGTTACTGAGAAATTTTTAGCAGCGATTCCTACAGATACTTGGTGTGTGGATTCAGGAGCCACTGATTATGTTTGTAATTCTTTGTAGGGGTTCCAAGTGACCAAGCTTCTTAGAGAGGGTGAGTTGCAGGTCTACCTTGGGGATACTACAAGAGTTTCTATTGCTGCAGTGGGAGTTGTTCGCCTTTATTTTCCATATTCTGTTGTTTTGATTTTGAGACATTGTCTTTATGTACCAAGTTTTAGAAAAAACTTGCTTTTGGTTTCTAAGCTGCTTTTGGATGGTTGTAAGTTTATTTTTTCTGATGACTCTGTTTTTATTAGAAAGAACAAGAAACTTATATGTTGAAAGATTATCTGCTCGGGCCTAGCCAAAAACTCTCTTTCTTGCTATGCATTCCAGAATCAGAATCTCTGGCCAGGCCTAGACACTAGCACAATCGCTATTCCAACCCTTGCTTCAAATAACATTGCGCAGGATCTTGGTATGTACTTATTCGATTTATCACGCAACAAATAAATTCTTAATTAAAAGCGAAACCATAAGAATTACATATTGAAGCGTGTACTCAGGTGATTCTCTTGTATGCCTCAAGACTATGATTGTATGTTTTGTGGGCAACGATCTAGCAAACAATTGATCAGCTAATCACCACAATCCACCTGCTGAAAAAAATTCTGCAGCTCGTCGCCGCCTGAATTTCAACTACCGCCGACCGCCTACCGGAATTAAGCACCGACCGCCGCCTGGGACAATAATCGGCCTCCTGAGATTATGCTAGAGAGAGAAAAACTTTTTCTCTCTCTAGACTTTCTCTTTCTAGTTTTCTTGTCTTGAAAACTTATGAATTGTATATTGTGTAATAGCTAATCCCCTGTCTATATATAGAGTTACAAGAGAGACCCAAAGTTGGTTTATGATTGACCTTCCTACTGGTATTTTCTTCAATCCTGTTCCTGGACTGATATACATCCAACTGATACAGGGATTCATTTATCCCAATCCAGTTCTTGGTATGATTCACAACCAACTGATACAGGGATTCACTTATCCCTAATCTAGTTCCTGATATGATTCACAACCAACTGACATAAGGATTAATTACTTAATTAATTAAATCTACCTTTGTCAATAACCAATACATAATTAATCGTACCACTAACGGATTAATTACGGCACGACCATCCTACACCAGAATTGCTTCTGGAGCAACTTAATTAATTTATTCTTAATCTCCCCACATCAAAGATATAGTGCTCGTTAACTTATTAATTTACTGATAAATTAATTAATTAACTTCTTTAATTCTTAGACTAGTACCAGTCGACCTTTTTACTATACCGGACATAAGTCCACCAGCTGAGTTTAGTATAATAAACATAACGAGCTCATCTCGGGAGCACCATCACCCCAGACGCATCGGTAAATGGTTTCTTTCGACAAGCATCAACACACCAAGCAACTAAACACGCGCACCCAACCTACCGAGACTATTGGCCCAATTGACCTCACCCATTAGCATATCAAAGTACACTATGTATAATCCTCATGCCCGCTCGAGTCTAGGGATTAAGAGATAGAATGCTAAGAACAATTTGTCTATTTAAATCTGTACAAGATATATTATTCTAAATGGTAAAGTTCAATACGCCCCGGGCATATCTATATAATTCAATCAGTTTAGACAAACTAATTATCCGAATCACATAATAACCTAAATCGACAGTTTGTCCAAAGTTGTCTCTGTTACGAACCTCATTTATATATTATGTCTTTTAACCAATGATGAGATCTACTATGTCACACAAGACACCTCATAATCTAACTACATAATATAAATGGACAATTAATGCATAAAAATATATAACCTAAACATTAATTGATATATTAACTGGAAAAATGTACAATACAAGCATAGCTTATGTATTCAACTCCAACAATATGTTCCGGTGCATTGGTTGATAATTTGTTTCTAATTAAAACTAGCTCCCTAAAAATGCAAAACAAAGAAATTAATAACCCATAATCGAATCATAGTAAGGGAAAAGAATCTTCTCTTCCGAACTAGACTTATCTTTGGCACCTAAGACTAGGTCATATAAACCTTAGTAGGATTCAGTGATTGGTCAATGAAGGGCCTTTGGGCTCATTAGAGATTGACAGTTATCCAACCTGTGAGTCCTGCTTGAAAGGTAAAATGACCAAGAGGCCTTTTAAGGTAAAGAGGTATAGAGCCAATGAGGTTTTAGAGTTGGTTTATTCTGACTTGTGTGGACCTATATCAGTTCAGGCTAGAGGAGGTTATGAGTATTTCGTGACATTCAGAGATGATTACTTCATCTTTGGATACATATGCCTGATGCGCCATAAGTCTGAATGCTTTTGCAAGTTCAAAGAGTTCAAGGCAGATATGGAGAAACATCACAATAAAAGTATCAAGATCCTACAATCTGATCATGGTGGTGAATACCTCTCTAGTGAATCTAGGACCTATTTGTTAGATGAGGGCATTCAGTCCCAGATGTCTGCACCTGGCACACTCCAACAGAATGGTGTAGCAGAGAGGGGGAACAAGACTCTTGTGGAAATGGCTAGATCGATGATGAGTTATAGTGAGTTGCCCAATTCTTTTTGGGGTTATACCTTAGAGATATCCTTAATCCCGTACCATCTATGTCTGTGCCTTCGACCCCTGTAGAGTTATGGACTGGGCGAAAGCCTAGTCTGAGACATCTCAGGATTTGGGGTTGCCCAGTATACGTGCTTAAGACTAGGGGTGGGCATCGACCGGTTTGGCCGATTTAACCCCCGAAAGACAAACCAAACCACTACCTACGGTTTGGAAAATTTTCAAACCAAATCGGTCAATTAAACGTGTCAATCCAAACCGACCAAACCACATTTTAACTGTTTGGTTTAGCGGGTTTGACCAGTTTGTACATAATGCATTTCCAAAATTAAGATTTAAAACTAAAAACACGTAACATATACTAAAAATATAAAATCGTACTTAATACAAATTCGAAAACATTAAAATAATAAAAAAATTAATATCACAATTTTAAAAATTCACAAATTAAAAAATATAAAAAATTGTCTCAACATGTCACAAACAAAGTTTAATATAAAAAATTAATACTTACTAATAGCTCATGAGAATAATGAGAATAGAGAAATGATCTTTCTTTCCTTTGCTAGAACTTTGCCCACTTTCTCTAGGTGGTAGAGAGATGGTGGCTTGGGATAAGAGATGGTGATGGTAGTGGCTTGGGTTGAGAGACAGGAGAGAGAGAGAGAGTTAGAAACCGTCTTGGGAAAATTTTGGGAGAGTGAGTAACGACTAAGGTCAACAATTAGGATTGAGCCATTTTTTATTTTTACTTTATTTTTTAAATTATAAATATTAATATTAAGTGGGCAGTAACTAATATTATATTAAGTTTTTTTTTTTAAATTATCAAAACAAAAAGACTGCTCACTGCTCAGTGCCTCTCATTCTCCATACTTTTCATCTTAAAATTCAACATCTTAAATCAAGATTGCTGAAGCCTTGAAGTCAGAGGAGGGACATAATTGAGCTTATCTTTTTTTAAAAAATAGCCAACAGAACATTTAGCATTTTGGAAATTCAGCCCACTACGGACAGAACATTTAGCAATTATCGCTGGGAGACAGAATATTAAGTGGTTTTTTTTCTAAACATATAATAATAATAATAATAATAATACTAATAACAATAATAATAATAATAATAATAATAAATTATATATTTAATTATACCGACCGGTCTGGCCGAAATGGCCGGTTTCATCAATGAAACCATCGGCCAAACCAATACTACGGTTTGAAAATTTTTCAAACCACCGGTTTCAAAAATATTTTTAAGCCACTCAAACCGGCCAAATTTGATCGGTTTGGCTGGAATTACCGGTTTCGGCCAAACTATGCCCACCCCTACTTAAGACAGATGCAGCCAAGCTAGATGAGAGGTCTGAGGTTATGATTTTTATAGGCTATCCCAAGGGAACGAAGGGTGGTCTATTTTATAGTCCTCAGGATCGGAAGGTGGTGGTGAGCACCAATGCAAGATTTCTTGAGGAGGACTATATTTTAGATCACAAGTCAATGAGCAAGGTAGTATTTGAAGAGCTTAGGGGTCAGCAAGTATTGCAAATGCACCAGTACATAATGACACACCACAGAGTACTGCACGCACTATCATAGATGATGCACCGACACGTTGCGCCTCGTCATAGTGGGAGGGTCGTCAGACAGCCTGAGAGGTATATGGGTTTACGAGAGTCTTCGGACTTTATCCCTGGCACTCTCGAACTAGACCCAGTTAGCTACAATGAGGCTCTCCAGGATAAAAATGTATATTATTGGCAGATAATGATGATTGCTGAGATGGGTTCTATGGACTCAAATCAGGTACGAAAGCTGGTAGACCTTCCTGATGGGTTTCGGCCTATTGGGTGCAAATGGGTCTACAAGCGAAAGAGAGGATCTGATGGAAGGGTTGAGACCTTCAAGGCTAGGCTTGTGGTGAAAGGGTATACTCAGAAACTGGGTATCAATAATGAGGAAACCTTTTCCATGGTAGCCATGCTTAAGTAAATCTGGATTTTCTTGGCCATAGCTGCGATGGACGTCAAGACAACTTTCCTTAATGGAAGTCTTGAGGAGACTATCTTTATACAACAACCAGAGGATTTCATTGTTCAGGGCCAAGAGCACAAGGTTTGTAGCCTTAAGAGGTCTATCTATGGACTTAAGCAGACATCCAGATCTTGGAACATCTATTTTGACGAGGTCATCCAGTCCTATGGATTCACTCAGTGTCCGGATGAGCAGTGTGTATATCGTAGGTGTGATGGTGATTTGGTGATGTTTCTCGTACTTTATGTAGATAACATCCTTCTGATTGGCAACAGTAAGAAGGTGTTGTCATACGTAAAGTCATGGTTGTCCAGAAAGTTTGATATAGAGGACTTGGGAGAGGCTGGATATATCCTTGGGATCAAGATTATTCGAGATCGTAGGAAATATTCTCTGACACTCTCCCGAGCTTCATACATAGGCACGATTTTGGCTCGTTTTAACATGTAGAACTCCATGAAAGGTTCGCTACCTTTCAGGCATGGAGTGCATTTAAATGGTGAGCACCATCGCTTTGTTTCAGTATTAAATTTGTTCCATTATATCATAGAACTAAATAACGAGGTGTGAAAAGACACAATAGATCTCATTATTTGTTAAAGTCTTAATATATAAAAACATGCTCGTAACTGAGAGAGTTTGAACATACTATCAGTTTAGGTTACTGTGTGATTTGGAAATTTATTTATCTAGACTAATTAAATCATACGGATGTGCCCGGGACATATTGAGCACGACTAGTTTGGACTGATCAGCGTAGTTAATTTAATTCTAATATTCTAATCTCTTAATCATGTGATTGGAGCAGGTATGAGAGTTAGATATCGTATCATTTGATTTGCCAAAGGGTGCGGTTAATTGAGGCCTAATTCTCAGTAAGTTGGGTATGCGGTGTTTAGTTTTTTTGTGTGCTGTTGCTAGTCGAAGGAATTTATATGCCGGTTAGCCGGGTTGATGGTGCTCTCGAGATGAGCTCGTAAGGTGTAGTATACTAAATCTGGCCAGTGGACTTTACGTCCTGTATAATAAGGAAGTCGAGTGGTACTAATCACGGATACCGAGAAGTCGATGAATTAATTTGTCAGTAAATTGATGAATCGACGAGCACTAAATCTTTGATTGTGGGGAGATAGAAGAATAATAAAGTGAACGCAATGTAAAGTTATTTTTGAGCGGTAGTTCCATAATTTGTCCGTTAGTGATACGACTAATTATGCATTTGACTAATCGACAAAGTGAATTAACTAATTCTAAAGGTTTAGTTAATATTTAATTGACAAAGTGGGTTATTCAAAATAATCCTAAGGATTCAATTAAATTTAATTAACGAAGTGAATTAAGAAATTAATTCAAAAGGCTCGATTGAAGTTGACTAGTCTAGGGAAGACTAACAGATCAATGAAAGTCAAACATTAAGGCCCAACTCAAAAGCCCACTAGGTCTCCTTTGAAGTGCTAGTTTTGAATACTAGAAAGCTATTTGCTTGTATCAAAAACTAATACTCAGTTGACATATCATTTTGTTTCAGTATTAAATTTGTTGCATTATATCATAGAAGTAGATAACGATGTGTGGAAAGACATGGTAGATCTCGTTATTGGTTAAAGTATTGATATATAAAAAGTATGCTCGTAACTGAGATAGTCTGAACATACTATCGGTGCAAGTTATCATGTGATTTGGAATTTAGTTTGTCTAGACTAATTAGATCATACGGATATGTCCTGGGTATATTGAGCATTGCCAATTTGGATTGAATTAACTTGTACTGATCTGCGTAGTTAATTCGATCGTAGTATTCTAATCTCTTAATCCCAAGATTGGGACGGGCATGAGAGTTAGATATCGTATGCTTTGATTTGCCAAAGGGTGCGGTCAATTGAGGCTTAAATCTCGGTAAATTGGGTATGCAATGTTTAGATTCTTTGTGTGCCGTTGCTAATCAGAGGAATCCAAGTACCGGTTAGCTGGGTTGATGGTGCTCCCAGGATGAGATCTTAAGGTTTATTATACTAAACCCGGCCGGTGGACTTTTGTCCGGTATAATAAGAAAGTCGAGTGGTACTAATCTGGAATACCAAGAAGTCGGTGAATTAATTTGTCAGTAAATTGATGAACCGACGAGCACTAGATCTTTGATGTGGGGAGATAGAAGAATAATAAAATGAGTGCGATATAAAGTCGTTTTTTACCGGTAGTTCCATAATTGGTCCGTCAGTGGTACGACTAATTATGCGTTTGACTAATCGAAAAAGTTAATTAATTAATCCTTAAGGTTTAATTAATATTTAATTGAATATTTAGATTAAGAAATTAATTCATTTTGAATTAATTAATACTAAAGGTGCGATTAAATTAAATTAATGAAGTGGGTTAAGAAATTAATTCGAAAGGCTCGATTGGGGTTGACTAGTCTAGGGAAGACTAAGGGGTCAACAAAAGTCAAACACTAAGGCCCAACTCAAAAGCCCACTAGGTCTCCTAAGGAGCTCCCTATAAATAGCAAATGTTAGGCACATTTGAAGACATTAGAAACCTTGTATGCAAATGCCTTAGAGTGAGAAAGACAAGCTTAGAGAGGGAACTTATTCTTCTTCCTTGAGAGTTCTTTCTCAAAGTCGGTTTGTGATCTTTCTTTTCGAGAAACACAGCCCACGATTGTAGAAGCCTAAAACCACCACCTAGAAGTTTGAACGCCGCTCAAGAAGTCTGATCGCGCTCTTTTTCTGGCCAGTTACTCCCGCCAGTATTTTTTGGATTTTTCTGCCTCGTTTTGGTGCATTTTCATTGTGGGCTTTGTTTATTCGTTGCATTGATCCCTATATAAGGATGATCCTTTATAGGGATGATCCTTATATAGCTAAACGTTTTACTTGATCTCTTATGTGACACTGAACTTAATCAAGCAAATGATAACCCTTTATCATTTCTTGGGCACGGCCATGCACTTCTCAGTTCACTATTAAGCGGCCAAGATATCATCTCTCATTTAAGAGAGACTTGTAGTCCCATCACTTCACCTGCATACCTTAGCGTGACTCATGGTGTACCCAATCATACCCGTGCTTGGCAACCTGTTACGGTTCCGTTAGGCATATGTCAAAGCACACTATAATTCACCTAAGATTATGCAGTGATTTCTGGTCTAAGGAACCTCGTACGCGTACTACTCAAAAGAATCACTCATGATCTAAAAATCCATGGAGTGTCTCTTTTGGCGGATCGATTTCATGAAATTCAATATGCACAAGAATATAATCTCATGAAATTAACTCATCAGATAAATAATCAATCAAACGATAAATGTCTTATTTACATAAATAACCCTCAAAGTTTATTTACATAAATTGCCCTCAAAAGGGCACATACACCAACACCTAAAGAACCCATTTCTGGCGCCAGATTTCTCTATTTCTTTTGAGCTTTGTGTTTTTGTTGCGTTGATCCTTTGGCTCGTTGCTTTTGGTTCGCCAAAGTCTAGATCTACGAGCAAAAAGCATACCCAACAAGTTTTTATTTAGGTGGTGTGGGTATTCAGATTAGGATACTTGTAGCTCCCTCTGGCACGACACTCCCGAGGAGTGACGCAAAGAACGCATCAGAGAGCTAGCCCATCAGTTTCGGCTAAATCTATTTTTCAAATTTGTTAGTTTCTTAAAGTGGGTTTCTTTGGATTTCTTAGATAGTGCTATTAGCCACTCCGTAGTTGATTGCCCACATAATCTTGGAGTTTTTGGAGTCATCCAGAGGATATTTTTGTGGATTTCGCTGGTTATCTACATTTGCGAGGGACACGCTTCAAAGTTATAATCTTTAAAGATTTTCGCTTTAATTTAAATATTCAATTTTTGTGTATCATTTTAATAGATCAAACTAGAATAAGCCTAGATCCGTTAAGGGGAAATGAATTTCAACCTGAGCCAGATCGAATGTCTCCGATTCTGGAATGTATTGCATGAAAGTGAGATTTTCGGTGAGCTCGGGCTAGTTCTGTTTTCTTCATTTGCATCTTATCCTCAAAAATAGATTTCTTTACCTCAAAAAATCTAGGAATGAAACTAGTGTTAGAGTTGAATACATAAGCTATGCTTGTGTTGTACATTTTCCCAGTTAATATATCGATTTATGTTTTGGTTATATTTTGTTGTGCATTAGTTGTCCATTTATATTATGTAGTTAGATGATGAGGTGTCTTGTGTGACACAGTAGATCTCATCATTGGTTGAAAGACATAATATATAAATGAGGTTTGTAACTGAGATAGTTTTGGACAAGCTGTCGGTTTAGGTTATTATGTGATTCGGATAATTGGTTTGTCTAAACTGATTTAATCATATAGATATGCCCGGGGCTTATTGAACATGACCATTTTGAATATTTTGTCTTGTACTAATTTAATAGACAATCGTTCCTAATATTATATCTCTTAATCCCTAGACTTGAGCGGGCATGAGGATTAGTCAGTGTATTTTGATCTGCCAAATGGTGAGGTCAATTGTGACCAATAGTCTCGATGGGTTGGGTGCGCGTGTTTAGTTACTTGGTGGGCTACTGCTTGTCAAAAGGAAACCATTTAATGGTGCATCCGGGGTGATGGTGCTCCATAGATGAGCTCATTATGTTTATTATACTAAACCCAGCTGGTGGACTTATGTCCGATATAGTAAAAAGGTCGAGTGGTACCAGTCTCAGAATTAAAGATGTTAATTAATTAATTTATCATTAAATTAATAAATTAATGAGCACTATATCTTTGATGTAGGGAGATCAAGAATAAATTAATTAAGTTGTTCCGGAAGTAATTCTGGTGTAGAATGGTAGTGCCAAAATTAATCCTTTAGGGGTACGATTAATTTTGTAATGGGTCAATTGAATAAGTAGAATTAATTATTTAATTAATTATTCCTAAGGGTTAATTAAGTAATTAACAAAGTGAAATTATTTAATTAATTAATTAAGTCTTAAGTTTCAATTAGAATTAGGAAATCCTAGAGATTAGGAAATCTAATTGGATTTGATTGATCCTATTAGATTAGTTACCTAATTGGATTTGGATACTAATTAATTACCTAAACCCATTAGGAAGACCAATCCTAAACCAACTTGGGTCTCTCTTGTAACTCTATATATAGACAAGGGATTAGTTATTACACAATACACAATTCATAAGTTTTCCAGATAAGAAAACTAGAGAGAGAAACAATTTATCTCTCTTACAGTTGGATTTTAAGCTCAAAAGGCTGCCATTTTTTCTCCTTTGGCCGGCCGGTTTTTGGGTGCCCTTGGGAGGACTTCATGCGGTGCGTGAGCGGTTTCTCTCGGGTCCTAGGTGGTGCGTGAACTTCACGCGCTAGGGGCAGGCAGTGGCTGATTTTTCCAGCAACCCAATTGTGGTGATTAGTTGATCAATTGCTCATTAGATTGTTACCCACACTATCTACGAACAAAGTCTTGAGGCATACAAGAAAATCACTTGAGTATACACTTCAATAGGTAATTCTTATGTTTTCACTTTTAATTAAGAATTTATTTGTTTTATGATAAATTGAATAAGTACAAACCACGATCCCGCACAATGTTATTTCAGGCAAGGGTTGGAATAGTGATTCTGCTAGCGTCTAGGCCTTGCCAGAGATTCTGATTCTTGAATACATAGCACGAAAGTGAGTTTCTGGCTAGGCCCGGGCAGATAATCTTTCAATTGGTATCAGAGCCTGGTTTCGGGTTTTGTGCTTGTTCGATTTATTACATGGTTTTATTTGCAGGTGGTTAAGAAATCTCAAATATTCTGGTTGTTAGTTTTGAATACAGAAAAGCTATGGCTTGTAATAAAAACTAATAATCACATATGACATATCATTTTGTTTCAGTATTAGATTGTTCCATTATGTCATAGAACTAGATAACAAGGTGTGGAAAGACACAGTAGATACCGTTATTGGTTAAAGTATTGATATATTAAAAGTATGCTCGTAACTGAGATAGTCTGAACATACTATCGGTATAGGTTATCGTGTGGTTTGGAAATTAGTTTTCTTGACTAATTAAATCACACGGATATGCGTAGGGCATATTGAGCATGACCAGTTTGGATAGAATTGACTTATACTGATCGGCGTAGTCAATTCAGTCTTAGTATTCCGTCTCTCAATCCTGAGATTGGGACGGGCATGAGAGTTTAATATCGTATGCTTTGATTTGCCAAAGAGTGCTGTCAATTGAGGCCTATACCTCGGTAGGTTAAGTATGCGGTGTTTAGCTTCTTACGTGCCTTTGCTAGTCAGAGGAATCCATGTACCAGTTCGTCGGGTTGATGGTGCTCCCGAGATGAGATCGTAAGGTTTGTTATACTAAACTCGGCCGATGGACTTTATGTCCGGTATAATAAAAAGGTCGAGTGGTACTATTCTCGAATACCAATAAGTCGGTAAATTAGTTTGTCAGTAAATTGATAAACCGATGAGCACTAGATCTTTAATGTGAGGAGATAGAAGAAAATATAGTGGCGCGATATAATGTCATTTTTGAGCGGTAGTTTCATAGTTAGTCCAATAGTGGTACGACTAATTATGTATTTGACTAATCGACAAAGTGAATTAATTAATCCTTAAGGTTTAATTAATATTTAATTGACAAAGTGGATTAAGATTTTAATTCTATATGAATTAATTAATCCTAAGGGCGATTAAATTAAATTAACGAAGTAGGTTAAGAAATTAATTCGAATGGGTCGATTGGAGTTGATTAGTCTAGGAAAGACTAAGCGGCCAACGAAAGTCAAATTAAAAGGCCCAACGTAAAAGCCCACTAGGTCTCCATTAGAGCTCCCTATAAATAGAAAACTTAAGGCCAAATAAACTTAAGGAAAACCTTGCAAGACTTGTCGTGCCTCTTAGAGTGAGAAAGTTCTAGAGAGAGAACTTATACTTCTTGAAGTTTCTCAAATTCAAACATGGATACTCACTCTCTCGAATCAAACTATGTTCAAAGATCGAAGATTTATTGAAGCCCATAGTACATCTTCAAGTTCGCTGGTTTCTTCAATGCTGTCCGCCCAGTTTTCTTCAAGTCCGCCGCAAGTATTTTTAAGTTTTGGTGAATTTAAAGTTCAATTGTTTTAGGGTGCTTGATCCGGGTTTATCATGTTTGATCTCTCTCTCTTGGTGATCCGTGATTGGGCTCTTCCAGATCGTGACTAAAAGTCTGGATTTTTTGTGGGTTTTTGTGGCGGACTGCAGCAGTTGGGCGGACTGCAGCAGTTGGGCGGACTGCTTATGGGCTAAAACTTAGATAAATTTTTGAGTAGTTTTAGTTCATTTCGAGAGGTTTTTCTTAGTGGGTTTTCGTGGGCTTTGCGAGTAGACTTCGATAGATTATTGCCCACGTAATATTCGAAGTTTTCTTGGAGTCATCTATTGGATTTCGTTGGTAATCGCCAAGAAAGATTTGATTTTTTCTTATTGCGTTGGACTTCATTTCAAAGGTATAACCTTTAATCCTTTCGATTTTAATTAAAGGTGTAATCTTTGTGCGTTAGATGTCGATTTAATAAATTAAATAAGTATAAGCCTAGATCCGTTCATGGGAAAATAAATTTGAGCCTGAGCTCTGTTGAAAGCTTTCGATTCAGGAATGCATTGCACGAAAGTGAGGTTTTCGATTTAGCCCGGGCTTGTTCTGTTTTCCATCAAAATGGTATCAGAGCGAGTGTTTCGGCTTTATACTTGTTTGATTTATTACATTTGTCAAAATGTTTAAACAGGTGGCTATTTGTTTCCCGACTATTATGGAAGAATTTTATTTTTCATTCATAAAGTGGCTATTTGTTTCCCGACTATTATGGAAGAATTTTATTTTCCATTCATAAACCCCGGGACATGTCCGGGCTCATATTGTTTTTGAATGGAAATGTCTGTAATAGTAATAACCATGAGCTGGAAGCCGTGTAGGATTAGAAAAATCTTGTAGTAGGATTTGATCTAATCATGTCGTCTTTAAATTCCTAGAAAAATGCCTTTGTATATAGGAATTTATGTATTATGACGAAGATGTTATTTTGGGTAACTTATATTCGCGGGTTTTAGTTTCTCGTAATTTTGTGTGATTCCTAATTACATAGTAAACAGAGAAAACCTGGGCGAATCGAGAGGAATCCAAATAACGAGTGGGAGCGACATGATGGGACGTGTCACCGAGGTGTCAAGGAATCAACGATATAGAAGGCCATAATAGTTGGGAAATTTTATTTCCTTAATTTCCCGTATTTATGTATTTTCGTTGGTTATGTGTTTTTCGTTTTATTTTGCATGAACGAAAACCAAACCAAAATGTTTTAAAAGGTAAAGTGCAATTAACTAAGGTAGATTATTTGCATATTAAAACTCCAACGGTTTTATCGGTGCGAATATCCTTTGTTAAGATATTGCATGTTAAAATGGAAAAATCCTCAAAGTTAAAAATCTAAGTGGGAGCGGGTTGTTAAATATCCCCATGGCCTCCATTATGGATTCATATGTGATGTGGGTTAGACCGATGCGCAGGCCAAGGGCATTCTTCCTTACGGATAAGTCTTCAACCCCGAGATATCACTAGATTGAATTTCTAAAGGGATAACTGTAGCAAGTTTAATTGGAGAAAGTTGTGACACCCTCGCTTACCCAGGCGCATTAGTATCCTAAATAACAAGCTTAGAAGTCACGTAATGGCAAACCCTTAGTGTACCGTTTGTAGTATTCCTTCTAAGAGGTTATGCTGCTTATTGAGTACGGCTAAAATTATCGACTATTAATTTCATTGATCATAAGATCATTGGTCAGATAATGGAATTAATGAACTCCGGTTCTTCTCAAACAAATATGGGTTGGAGTAGACGTTCACCCAATGTGACATGCGTTAATCGCCCTGTAAGATATGTTGGTAGGAGAATGTATTATTTTGAGGATATCAATATTTTTCAAAAAAGCATACTGAAACTTGACTGTTTATTTTTTCAGTTGTTTATATGTCGTTTAATCCGCTAGCTGTCATTTTGAATCAGAACAAACTTATGGGTACAAATTACATTGACTGGAAATTTAACCTGGACATTGTCCTTACTGCTGAGGGTTACAAGTACGTGCTCACTGAGGAGTGTCCTCCTAAGGCCATCTATGATGCCACCCCTGAGTAGCGAGAGCCATATACGAGGTGGCTGAAGGCTGATGAGATGACCCGGTGCTACATATTGGCTTCTATGTCGAGTGTACTGCAGCACCAGCATCAGTTATTTATCTCAGCCTACGATATGATGCTCAACCTCAGGGAGATGTTCGGACATCAGGGCAGGGAAGAAAGCAGTCAGCTTTGAGGAAACTAATGAATGCTAGGATGGCTGAGGGCACTTCAGTGAGAGATCACGTGCTGGACATGATGAGCTACATCAATGAGATTGAGGTATTGGGAGGTGACATTGATGGGGAGACCCAGGTCGATATCACCCTCTAGAGCTTGCCCCCCAGTTTTGAGCAGTTTCGGTTGAACTATAATATGGGCCAGCTCTGATATTCACTTCCCGAGCTCATGACTGCATTGGTGTCTACTGAGGGCCTATTCGCAGAGAAGAAGCAAGCCCCGACTACTGTTGGTCCCTCAGGTTCCTCTGCTGGGCCCAAAGTCAAGAAGCAAAAGAGGAAGAGATGCCAGAAAGCAGGAGCTGATCATGGACCCAAGGCGGGCATTGCCAAGAAGCATAAGCCGAAAAACATGTGTTTCAGATGTGGCAAAATAGGACATTGGAAGAAGGATTGCCCAAAGCCTCGAGGTATATGTAAATTTTCCCTAGTTACTATGACGTGTTTAGCGGCGATTCCCACAGATACTTGGTGTGTGGATTCAGGAGCCACTGAACATGTTTGTAATTCTTTACAGGGATTCCAAGTGACCTAGCTGCTTAGAAATGGAGAGTTACAGGTCGACCTTGGGGATACTACCAGAGTTTCTGTTGTTGCAGTGGGAGTTTTATGTCTTTATTTTTCAGACTCTATTTTACATTTGAGAGATTGTCTTTATGTACCCAGTTTTTGAAAGAATTTGCTTTCAGTTTCTAAACTTTTGATGGATGGTTATAAGTGTGTTTTTTCTGATAATTCTGTTTTTATTAGAAAGAACCAGAGGCTTATATGTTCCGGTACATTGGTTGACAATGTATTTTTAATTAAGACAAACTCTCCAGTTGTGCAAAATACAGAAACTAGTAACTCATCACCGAATCATAATAAGAGAAAAGAGTCTTTCCCTTTGAATCAAACTTATCTTTGGCACCTGAGACTAGGTCACATCAACCATAGTAGGATTCAAAGGTTGGTCAATAATGGGCATTTAGGCTCATTGGATATTGACAGCTTTCCGACCTGCGAGTCCTGCTTGGAGGGTAAAATAACCAAGAGGCCTTTCAAGGCAAAGGGGTATAGGGCCAAAGAGGTTTTAGAGTTGATTGATTCTGATGTGTGTGGGCCTATGTCAGTTCAGGCTACAGGATGAGTATTTCGTGACTTTCACGGATGATTACTCTAGATATGGATACATATACCTGATGTGCCACAAGTTTTAATGCTTTTGCAAGTTCAAAGAGTTTAACATTGAGGTGGAGAACCATCTGGGTAAAAGTATCAAGCCTTGCTCTGGTCGCGGTGACGAATACCTCTCTAGTGAATTTAGGTCCTATTTGTTGGAGGAGGGTATTCAGACCCAGTTGTCTGCACCTGGCACACACCAGCAGAATGGTGTAGCAGAGAGGGGGGAACAAGACTCTTATGGATATGGTTAGATCGATGATGAGTTATAGTGAGTTGCCTACCTCATTGTGGGGTTATGCCTTAGAGACATCGTGCTATCTCCTTAATCTCATGCCATCTAAATCTGTGCTGCGACACCCCTAGAGTTGTGGACTGGACGAAAGCCTAGTTTGAGACATCTCAGGATTTGGGATTGTCCAGCACATGTGCTCGAGGCAGATGCAGGTAAGTTAGATTCGAGATCAAAGGTTATGTTGTTGGTAGGCTACCCTAAAGGAACGAGAGGTGGTCTATTTTATAATGCTCAGGATCAGAAGGTGGTGGTGAGCACCAATGCCAGATTTCTTGAGGAGGACTATATTTTAGATCAAGGTAGTATTGGAAGAGCTTAGAAGTTAGTCCATTATTCCAGATGCACAAGTACAGGAAGACACACCACAAGAGACTGCACATACTAGCATAGATGATGCTCTTACACAGGCTGCGCCTCTTCGTAGTGGGACGGTTGCTAGACAACCCAAGAGGTACATGGGTTTGGGTGAGTCTTCGGACTTTATCCCTGGCGCACATGAACCTGATCCAGTTAGCTACAATGAGGCTCTTCAGGATAAAGATGCAGATTCTTGGCAGAGAGCGATGATTGCTGAGATGGGTTCTATGGACTCAAATTAGGTCTGGGAGCTGGTAGACTTTCCTGATGGGTTTCGATCTATTAGGTGCAAATAGGTCTACAAGTGAAAGAGATAATCTTACGGGAGGGTTGAGACCTTCAAGGCTAGGTTTCTGGTGAAGGGGTACACTCAGAAAGAGGGTATCGATTATGAGGAGACCTTTTACCCGGTAGCTATGCTTAAGTCGATCCGAATTCTCTTGGCCATAGCTGCTCATATGGACTATGAGATTTGGCAGATGGACGTCAAGACAGCTTTCCTTAATGGAAGTCTTGAGGAGACCATCTTTATGCGGCAACCAAAGGGTTTCATTGTTTAGGGCCAAGAGCACAAGGTATGCAGGCTTAGGAGGTCCACTTATGGACTTATGCAAGCATCCAGATCTTAGAATATCCATTTTGACGGGGTTATCCAGTCCTATGGATTCACTCAGCATCCGGATGAGCAGTGTGTTTATCGCAGGCGTGATGGTGATATGGTGGTGTTCCTCGTACTTTACGTAGATGACATCCTTCTGATTAGCGACAGTAAGAAGGTGTTGCCAGACGTAAAGGCATAGTTGTCCAGGCAATTCGATATGAAGGATATGGGAGAGTCTGGACAAATCATTGGGATCAAGATTAGTCGAGATCGTAGGAGACGTTCTCTGACTCTCCCAGACATCCTACATAGACACGATTTTGGCTCATTTTAACATGCAGAATTCCAAGAAGGGTTCATTTTCTTTCAGGCATGGGGTGCATTTGTCTAAAGAGCAGCGTCCAAAAACTGCTGAGGAGATAGATGCCATGCAGGCGGTACACTATGCTTCTGCAGTGGGTAGCCTCATGTAAGCTATGTTATGTAGTAGGCCTGAAATTTGCTTTGTCGTTGGCATGATTAGCAGATATCAGAGTAACCCTTGGAAGGCTCATTGGGAGGCAGTAAAATGCATTCTCAAGTACTTGCGTAGGACGAGAGATTATGTCCTAGTTTATAGAGCGCATGAGCTTGTACCATTGGGTTACACAGATTCGGACTTTCAAGGTGATATGGACAAGAGTAAGTCTACCTCTGGGTGTGTGTTTACGCTAAGAGGTGGAGCCATAGTATGACGGAGTGTCATGCAGAAATGCATGGCGGACTCCACCATAGAGACTGAGTAAGTTGCCGCATCAGAGGCATCGAAAGAAGCTGTATGGCTCTGGAGCTTCCTGATGGACTTAGATGTGGTTCATGAGTTGCCTAGATCTATCACAGTTTACTGTGATAACAATAGTGCAGTTTCTAACTCGAGGGAACCACGAGCCCATAAAGCGATTAAACACATAGAACGTAAGTACCACCTGATAAGAGAGATCGTAAACAGGGAAGACGTGATCATGGCCAAGATAGCATCAGATGACAACCTTGTAGATCCTTTCACAAAGACATTGAATACAAAGGTCTTTGAGAGACATATGGAGGGCATGGGAGTCAGATTCTTGAGGGATCCATGTGAGTGAGCTTAAAGGTGTTGTGTAGATTTCATTATGACAGCAGTGTAATAGCGGGTTGGACAATTTTTGTACTTCTTAGCATAGCTTTCAGTATTAGTAGGAGCTTGTTAGTTTTGAATGCAGAAAAGCTATGCCTTGTATCAAAAACTAATAATCACAAATGACATATAATTTTTTTTCAGTATTAAATTATTCAATTATATCATAGAACTAGATAACGGAGTGTGAAAAGACACGGTAGATACCGTTATTGGTTAAAGTATTGATCTATTAAAAGTATGCTCGTAACTGAGATAGTCTGAACATACCATCGGTATAGGTTATCGTGTGGTTTGGAAATTAGTTTATCTAGACTAATTAAATCACACGGATATGCCCGAGGCATATTGAGCATGAGCAGTTTGGATAGAATTGACTTATACTGATCGGCTTAGTCAATTTAGTCCTAGTATTTTGTCTCTCAATCCCGATATTGGGACCGACGTGAGAGTTGAATATCGTATGCTTTGATTTGCCAAAGAGTGCGGTCAATTTAGGCCTATACGTCGGTAGGTTGGGTATGAAGTGTTTAGCTTCTTACGTGCCATTGCTAGTCAGAGGAATCCACGTACCAGTTCGCCAGGTTGATGGTGCTCCCGAGATGAGCTCGTAAGGTTTGTTATACTAAACTCGGCCGGTGAATGAGTTATTAGTGGATTAAAATTATTGTCATGAGAAAAGTCAATAATTGTTAGAATTTTCTTTGTTTTGAAATTCTAGATTAAACACTGAAACATTGTCTGCTTATTTATTTCACAGTTTTTCAATATGGCATTCAACCCCTTAGCAACTATATTGAAAGACAACAAGTTAGTTGGACCTAATTATGTTGACTGGAGTCGTAACTTAGACATTGTCCTGACGGCAGAGCAGTATAAGTTGGTGCTTATCTAAGAATGTCCAGATGTGCCTAACGACGACTCTCCTCAAGAGAATAAGGATGCCTATGCTAGGTGGAGAAAAACGGATGAGATGGCGCGGTGTTATATTCTGGCCTCTGTGTCGAATGTCAGCAACATCAGCTTCATCCTATGGTCTCTGCCTTCAACATGATGGCTCACCTGAGGGAGATGTTCATTATCAAGGCAGGACTGCTAGGCAAGCAGCCGTGAGAAAGTTAATGAACACTAAAATGGCTGAGGGCCGATCGGTGAGAGATCATGTGATTCACATGATCAGTAACATCAATGAGATAGAGGTGTTGGGAGGTGAAATTGACCCAGAAAGTTAGAATGATATCATCCTCCAGAGTTTACCCTCTAGTTTTGAACAGTTTTGGGTTAACTATAATATGAACCAAAGAGTTTACACTCTACCCGAGCTCTTCAAAGAGTTGGGGTCGGCCGAAGGCATCTTCCACGAGAAGAAGCAAGCTTTGGTCACAGTGAAGGCTTCAAGTTCTTCTTATGTGCCTAAAGGCAAGAAGAATAAGATGAAGAAGAATGCTAAGAAACTTGCTGTTAAGCCTGAAATTGCAAAGAAGAGCAAGCCCAAAGGCTAATGCTTCAAGTGCGGGAAAATGGGACACTGGAAATTAGATTCTACAAAGCTTAAAGGTACGATAGTTTCTGCCCTAATTACCGATACATGTTTAGCGGTGATTCTCACAGATATTTGGTGGGTAGATTCAGGAGCTACTGACCTTATTTGTAATTCTTTGCAGGGGTTGCAAGTAACCCGGAAGCTTAAAGAGGGCGAGCTGGACATCTACTGGGCAACACTACAAGAATGTCTACAAGAATCTCAGTAGAACCAGTGGGAGCAGTTACTCTGAATTTTGAGAATTCTATATTAGAATTAGTTAATTGTCTTTATGTACCGAGTTTTAAAAAGAACATTATTTCGGTTTCTAAACTCTTGAGGAATAGTTATGAGTTTATTTTTTCTGATGATTCTATTATTATTATAAATAATGGCAAACTTATTTGTTCTTGTTCATTGATAGATAATTTATTTGTGGTTAATTCTAACTTCCCTGATGTGCAAAACATAGAAACAAATAGCTATTTATCCAACATTAATAAGAGGAAGAAACCTTCTGAAATGAATCAAACCTATCTTTGGCATCTCAGGCTAGGTCATATAAACCTTAGTAGGATTTAGAGGTTGATCAATGATGGACCTTTAGGTTCATTAGAGATTGACAGTTATTCAACCTGTGAATCTTGCTTGGAAGCTAAAATGACCAAGAGACCTTTTAAGGCAAAAAGTTATAGAGCCAAAGAAGTATTAGAATTGATTCATTATGACTTGTGTGGACCAATGATGGTCCAAACATGAGGTGGGTTTGAGTATTTCTTGACGTTCACAGATGATTACTCAAGGTACGGGTACATTTACCTAATGCGCCTCAAGTCTGAGTATTTCGGCAAGTTCAAAGAGTTTCGGGCAGATGTGGAGAAGCATTATGGTAAAAGTATCAAGACACAGTGATCAGATCGTGGTGGGGAGTACCTGTCCCAAGAGTTTTGAGAATATCTCAGTGAGGTTTGAATTCAGTCTCAGCAGTTTGCACCTGGCACGCCACAGCAGAACGGTGTAGCAGAAAGAAGGAATCGAACTCTCTTGAAAATGGTTAGGTCGATAATGAGCTATAGTGATTTGCCGAGTTCATTATGGGGATATGCCTGTTAGTTTTGAATACATAAAATCTATGGCTTGTATCAAAAACTAATATCCACAGATGACATATCATTTTGTTTCAGTATTAAATTATTCCATTATATCATAGAACTAGATAACGGGGTGTGGAAAGACACAATAGATACCGTTATTGGTTAAAGTATTGATATATTAAAAGTATGCTCGTAACTGAGATAGTCTGAACATACTATCTGCATAGGCTATCGTGTGGTTTGAAAAATGGTTTATCTAGACTAATTAAATCACACGGATGTGCCCGGGGCATATTGAGCATGATCAGTTTGGATAGAATTGACTTATACTGATGGACGTAGTCAATTCGGTTCTAGTATTCAGTCTCTTAATCCTGAGATTATGACGGGCGTGAGAGTTGGATATCGTATGCTTTGATTTGGCAAAGAGTACGGTCAATTGAGGCCGATACCTCGGTAGGTTGGGTATGCGGTGTTTAGCTTCTTACGTGCCGTTGCTAGTCGGAGGAATCCACATACCGGTTTGCCGGGTTGATGGTGCTCCCGAGATGAGCTCGAAAGGTTTGTTATACAAAACCCGGCCGGTGGACTTTATGTCCGGTATAATAAAAAGGTCGAGTGGTACTAATCTCAGATACCAAGAAGTTGGTGAATTAGTTTGCCGGTGAATTGATAAACCGATGAGCACTAGATCTTTAATGTGGGGAGATAGAATCAAATATAGTGCTGCGATGTAAAGTCATTTTTGAGCGGTAGTTCCATAGTTAGTCTGATACTGGTACGACTAATTATGTATTTCACTAATCGACAAAGTGAATTAATTAATCCTAAAGGTTTAATTAATATTTAATTAACAAAGTGGATTAAGAAATTAATTCTATTTGAATTAATAAATCCTAAGGGTTCGATTAAATTAAATTAACGAAGTGGGTTAAGAAATTAATTCGAATGGGTCGATTGGAGTTGATTAGTCTAGGAAAAACTAAGCGGTCAACGAAAGTCAAATTAAAAGGCCCAACTCAAAAGCCCACTAGGTTTCCATTAGAGCTCCCTATAAATAGAAAACTTAAGGCTAAAAAAACTTAAGGAAAACCTTGCAAGACAAGTCTTGCCTCTTAGAGTGAGAAAGTTCTAGAGAGAGAACTTCTTCTTCTTGAAGTTTTTTCTCAAAGTCAAACTTGGATACTCACTCTCTCGAATCAAACTCAACTCAAAGATCGAAGCTTATCGAAGACCATTGTTATTATTGCTGCCCGCCGGATTTTCCAATTCTGTCCGCCTAGTTTTTGCTCTAGTCCGCTGCAATTTTCAGTTTTGAAGTGTTTAAAAGTTCAATTCTTTTAGGGTGCTTGATCCGGGTTCATCATGTTTGATCTCTCTCTTGGTGATCCATGATTATGCTCGTCTAGATCGTGGCTAAAAGGCTGGACTTTGTGGGTTTATTAAGCGGCGGACTGGAGTTTTGGTAGCGGGTTTTATGGGTTAGTGTTAAGATCGGATTTTGAGCAGTTTTAGTTTATTTCGAGGGGTTTTTCTTTGTGGGTTTTTGTGGGCTTTGTGAGTAGACTTCGATAGATTATTTCCCATGCAATATTCGGAGTTTTATTGGAGTCATCTCTTGGATTTCGGTGGTATTCGCATATAAAGATTCGGTTTTTCTTATTGAATTGGACTTCGCTTTAAAGGTATAACCTTTAATCCTTCTGCTTTTAATTAAAGGTATAATCTTTGTGCATTAGATGTTGATTTAATAAATTAAATAAGTATAAGCCTAGATCTGTTCATGAGAAAATGAATTTGAGCCTGAGCTTTGTCGAAAGCTTCCGATTCTGGAATGCATTGCACGAAAATGAGGTTTTCAATTTAGCCGGAGCTTGTTCTGCTTTCCTTCAAAATGGTATCAGAGCGAGTGTTTCTGCTTTATACTTTTTTGATTTATTACACGGCTTTATTTTGGCATTATTATTTTTTTCAAAATGTTTAAACAGGCGGTTATTGGTTTCCCGACTATTATGGTAGAATTTAATTTTTCATTCATAAACCCCGGGACTTGTCCAGGCTTGTATTGTATTTGAATGGAAATGTCTATAATAGTAATAACCACGAGCTGGAAACCGTGTAGGATTAGAAAAATCTTGTAGTAGGATCTGATCTAATCATGCCGTCGTTAAATTCCTAGAAAAACGTCCTTGTATATAGGAATTTATGGATTATGACAAAGACGTTATTTTGGGTAACTTATATTCGTTGGTTTTGGTTTCTCATAATTTTGGGTGATTCCTAATTATGTAGAAAACCGAGAAAATCTGAGCGAATCGAGAGAAATCCAAATAACGAGTGGGAGCGACATGACGGGACGTGTCACCGAGGCATCAAGAAATCAACGATAGAGAAGGCCATAATAGTCGAGAAATTTTATCTCTTTAATTTCCTTTATTTATGTCTTTTCGTTGATTGTGTGCTTTTTGTTTTATTTTGTATGAACGAAAACCAAACCAAAACGTTTTAAAAAGTAAAGTGCAATTAACTAAGGTAGATTATTTGCATATTAAAACTCCAACGGTTTTATGGGTGCGAATATGCTTTGTTAAGATATTGCATGTTAAAACGGAAAAATCCTCAAAGTTAAAAATCTAAGTGGGAGCGGGTTGGTAAATATCCCCATGGCCTCCATTACGGATTCATATGTGATGTGGGTTAGACCGATGCGTTGTCCAAGGGCCTTTTTACCTACGGATAAGTCTTAAACCCCGAGATATCACTATATTGAATTTCTAAAGGGATGACTATAGCAAGTTTAATTCGATAAAGTTGTGACACCCTCGCTAACCGAGGCGCATTAGTATCCCAAGTAACAAGCTTAGAAGTCATGTAATGGCAAACACTTAGTTTACCGTTTGTAGTATTCCACCTCAGAGGTTACACTGCTTATTGAGTACGGCTAAAATTATCGACTATTAATTTCATTGATATAAGATCGTTGGTCAGATAATGGAATTAATGAACTTCAGTTCTTCTCAAACAAATGTGGGTTGGCGTAGATGTTCACCCAACGTGACCTTCGTTAATCCCGGTGTGAGAGATGTTAGTAAGAGAATGTATTATTTTGAGGATATCAATATTTTTGAAAAAGTATACTGAAACTTGACTGTTTATTTTTCAGTTGTTCATATGTCGTTCAACCCGCTAGCTGTCATTTTGAATCAGAACAAAGTTACGGGTCCAAATTACATTGACTGGCAATGTAACCTGGACATTGTCCTTACTGTGAGGGTTACAAGTACGTGCTCACTGAGGAGTGCCCCCCTAAGCCCAGCGATGATGCCACCCTGAGCAGCGAGAGCCATATACGAGGTGGCAGAAGGCTGATGAGATGACCTGATGCTACATCTTGGCTTGTATGGCGAGTGTAGCACCAACATCAGTTGTTTACCTCAGCCTACGATATGATGCTCAATCTCAGGGAGATGTTTGGACATCAGGGAAGGGCAACCAAGCAGTCAGCTATGAGGAAACTCATGAATGCTAGGATGGCTGAGGGCACTTCAGTGAGGGATCACGTGCTGGACATGATGAGTTGCATCAATGAGATCGAGGTATTGGGAGGTGATATTGATGGGGAGACCCAGGTCTATATCATCCTCCAGAGCTTGCCCCCCAGTTTTGAGCAGTTTTGGTTGAACTATAATATAGGCAAGCTCTCATATTCACTTCCCGACCTCATGACTACATTGGTGTCTGCTGAGGGCCTATTCGTAGAGAAGAAGCAAGCCTTGGCTACTGTTGGTCCCTCAGGTTCCTCTGCTCGGCCCAAAGCCTAGAAGCAAAAGAGGAAGAGAGGCCAGAAAGCAGGAGCTTATTATAGACCCAAGGTGGGCATTTCCAAGAAGCATAAGCCGAAAGGTAAATGCTTCAGATGTGGCAAAGCAGGACATTGGAAGAAGGACTACCTAAAGTCTCGAGGTATGTGTAAATTTTCCCTTGTTACTGAGACGTGTTTAGCGGCGATTCCCACACATACTTGGTGTGTGGATTCAGGAGCCACTAATCATGTTTGTAATTCTTTGCAGGGGTTCCAAGTGACCTAGCTGCTTAGAGAGGGAGAGTTGCAGGTCTACCTTGGGGATACTACCTGAGTTTCTATTGTTGCAGTGAAAGTTTTATGTCTTTATTTTTCAGACTCTATTTTACATTTAAGAGATTGTCTTTATGTACCCAGTTTTCGGAAAAATTGGCTTTCAGTTTCTAAACTTTTGTTGGATGGTTATAAGTGTGTTTTTTATGATAATTCTATTTTTATTAGAAAAAACCAAAGGCTTATATGTTCCTGCAAAATTCGTTGACAATCTGTTTTTAATTAAGACAAACTCCTCAGTTGTGCAAGATACAGAAACTAGTAGCTCATCACCGAATCATAATAAGAGAAAATAGTGTTCCCCTTTGAATCAAACTTATCTTTGGCACCTGAGACTAGGTCATATCAACCTTAGTAGGATTCAAAGGTTGGTCAATAATGGGCCTTTGGGCTAATTGGATATTGACAGCTTTACGACCTGCGGGTGTTGCTTTGAGGGTAAAATAACCAAGAGGCCTTTCAAGGCGAAGGGGTATATGGCCAAGGAGGTTTTAGAGTTGATTCATTCTGACTTTTGTGGGCCTATGTCAGTTCAGGCTAGAGGTAGTTATAAGTATTTCGTGACTTTAACGGATGATTACTCTAGATATGGATACATATACCTGATGCGCCACAAGTCTGAATGCTTTTGCAAGTTCAAAGAGTGTAAGGCTGAGGTGGAGAACCATCTGGGTAAGACTATTAAGGCCTTGCGATCTGGTCACGGTGGCGAATACCTCTCTAGTGAATTTAGGTCCTATTTGTCAGAGGAGGGAATTCAGACCAAGTTGTCTGCACCTGGCACACCCCAGCAGAATGGTGTAGCAGAGAGGAGGAACAGGACTCTTATGGGTATGGTTAGATCAATGATGAGTTATAGTGAGTTGTCTACCTCGGTTTGGGTTATGCCTTAGAGACAGCGTGTTATCTCCTTAATCTCGTGCCATCTAAATATGTGCCTACAATACCCCTAGAGTTGTGAACTGGGCGAAAGCCTAGTCTAAGATATCTCAGGATTTGGGGTTGTCCAGCACATGTGCTCAAAGGTTATGCTGTTTGTAGGCTACCCCAAAGGAACGAGAGGTGGTCTATTTTATAGTCCTCAGGATTAGAAGGTGGTGGTGAGCACCATTGCCAGATTTCTTTAGGAGAACTATATTTTAGATCACAAGTCAAGCAGCAAGGTAGTATTGGAAGAGCTTAGAAGTCAGTCCATTATTCCAGATGCAAAAGTATAGGAAGATACACCACAAGAGACTGCACACACTATCACAGATGATGCTCTTACACAGGCTACGCCTCGTCGTAGTGAGAGGGTTGCTAGACAGCCTGAGAGGGTTGCAAAAGCTATGGCTTGTATCAAAAACTAATATCTACAGATGACATATCATTTTGTTTCAGTATAAATATGTTCCTTTATATCATAGAACTAGATAACGGGGTGTCGACAAACACAGTAGATACCGTTATTGGTTAAAGTATTGATATATACAAAGTATGCTCGTAACCGAGATAGTCTGAACATACTATCGGTATAGGTTATTGTGTGGTTTGGAAATTGGTTTATCTAGACTAGTTTAAATCACACAGATATGCCCGGGGCATATTGAGCATGACCAGTTTGGATAGAATTTACTTGTACTGATCGGTGTAGTCAATTCGGTCCTAGTATTCCGTCTCTCAATCCCGAGATTGGGACGGGCGTGAGGGTTGGGTGTCGTATGCTTTGATTTGCCAAAGAGTGAGGTCAATTGAGGCCAATACCTCGGTAAGTTGGGTATGCGGTGTTTAGCTTCTTGCGTGCCGTTGCTAGTCGGAGGAATCCACGTACCGGTTCGCCGGGTTGATGGTGCTCCTGAGATGAGCTCGTAAGGTTATTATACTAAACCTGGCCAGTGAACTTTATGTTCGGTATAATAAAAGGTCGAGTGGTACTAATCTCGGAAACCAAGAAGTCGGTGAATTAATTTGTCGGTAAATTGATAAATCAACGAGCACTAGATCTTTAATGTGGGGAGATAGAAGAAATAATAATGGCACGATGTAAAGTTGTTTTCGAGCGGTAGTTCCATAATTGGTCCGATAGTGGTACGACCGATTATGCGTTTGACTAATCGACAAGGTAAATTAATTAATCCGAAGGGTTTAATTAATATTTAATCGACGAAGTGAATTTAGAAATTAATTCAATTTTGAATTAATTAATTCTAAGGGTTCGATTAAATTAAATTAACAAAGTGGATTAAATAAATTAATTTAAAAGGGTCGATTGGAGTTGATAAGTCGGGAAGACTTAGCGGTCAACGAAAGTCAAATGTTAAGGCCTAACTCGAGAGCCCATTAGGTCTCCAATTGAGCTACTATAAATAGAATAACTTGAGACCAAAGAAAACATAGAAATCTAGCAAGACATTTTGTCTTGCCCTTTCTTGAGCAAGAATGTTCTAGAGAGAGAATTTTTCTTCAAAAATTTTTTCTCAAAAACGAGCCAGATTTTTTGCTCTTCGAATTGGACTCAACCCAAAGATCGAACCTTCTTACTCGGATTAAATTTTTCCACCAGATTTCTGTTGGGTTATTCTTGGTTTTCCTTGCTGTCCGGTTTTTCCTGGGTCGCTGTTTTCCTGGGTCGCTGTTTTCCTAGGTCACTGCTACTGCAGCAGTTTTTTTTTTTGGTTCGGCATCAGTTTCTTCTTCCTCAAGCTTGCGCAGTTGATTCGAGGATGACCTGGGTTGATCTCCTTCTGATGATGGGTGATCCTTGGGTTATTCTTGTCTAGATCCTGGCAAGTTTTGGGGCTGGGTACTGGTGCAGATCGGACTGGACAGCAGGATTTTCGAGCAGGAGGTTGGAACAGTTTGAGGGTTTTTGTTCGGTCAGTTTTTTGGGGTTTTTAGAGTCCGATTAGATAGATTTCTTGGTGGGTTTTCGTGGGTTAATCGAGTAAGCTCCGATAGATTATTGCCCACGCAATATTCGGAGTGTTCTTGTAGAATCGATTGGATTTCTTGTGGAAATCGCAGCTAAGAAAAGAGGGTTTTCTTTAAGCGAGGGACTTCGCTACAAAAGGTACAATCTTTAAGTTCCGCTTTAATTAAAGATTTAATTTTTTGTGTCCCGATTAATAAATTAAATAAGTATAAGCCTAGATCCGTTCATGGGTAAACCAATTTGAGCATGAGCTTGGTCGAAAGCTTCCGATTCTGGAATGCATAGCACGAAAGTGAGGTTTTCGATTTAGCCCGGGCTTGTTCAGTTTTCCTTCAAATTGGTATCAGAGCGTAGGTTTCGGTCTTATACTTGTTTGATTTATTACACGGCTTTATTTTGGCATTATTATTTTTTGTCGAAATGTATAAACAGGTGGTTATTGGTTTCCCGGCTATTATGGTAGAAATTTAATTTTCATTCATAAACCCTGGGACATGTCCGGGCGCGTTTTATTTTTGAATGGAAATTTCTGTAATAGTAATAACCACGAGCTGGAAGCCGTGTAGGATTAGAAAAATCTTGTAGTAGGATTTGATCTAATCATGTCGTCTTTAAATTCCTAGAAAACGCCTTTGTATATAGGAATTTTTGTACTATGACGAATACGTTATTTTGGGTAACTTATATTCGTGGGTTTTGGTTTATTGTAATTTTGGGTGATTCCTAATTACGGAATAAACTGAGAAAACCCGGGCGAATCGAGAGGAATCCAAATAACGAGTGGGAGCGACACGACGGGAAGTGTCACCGAGGCGTCAAGGAATCAACGATAGAGAAGGCCATAATAGTCGAAAAATTTTATTTTATTTAATTTCCCGTATTTATGATTTTTTCGTTGATTGTGTGATTTTCGTTTTATTTTGTATGAACGAAATTCAAACCAAAAGTTTTTTCAAAAGGTAATGTGCAATTAACTAAGGAAGATTATTCGCATATTAAAACTCCAACGGTTTTATGGGTGCGAATATCCATAGTTAAGATATTGCATGTTAAAATGTAAAAATCCTCAAACTTAATTATATTCGCAAGTTTTGGTTTAATCGTAATTTTGGATGATTCCTAATTACGTGGGGTTTTGGTTTATCATAATTTTGGGTGATTCCTAATTACGTAGAAAACCGAGAAAACCCGGATTTTGGTTTATCGTAATTTTTGGGTGATTCCTAATTACGTAGAAAACCAAAATGGAAAACCGAGAAAACTAGGGCGAATTGAAATAATTTTAAAAATCTAAGTGGGAGCGGGTTGGTTAATAGCCCCATGGCCTCCATTACGAGTTCATTGGTGATGTGGTTAAACGGCTTCCCTACGGATGAGTTTTCAATCACAGATATCGCTGGAATGAATTTCTAAAGGGATGACTTTAGTGCGTTTAATTGGGAAAAGTTGCGACACCCTCGCTAACCGAGGCGCATTAGTACCCTAAGTAACAAACTTAGAAGTCACGTAATTGCATACACTTAGTGTACTGTTTATAGTATCCCTCCCACGAGGTAACGCTATTTACGTGTACGGCTAAAATTATCGACTATTAATTTCATTGATCATAAGATCGTTGGTCAGATAATGAGATTAATGGACTTCGGTCCTTCTCGAACGAATGTGGGTTGGCGTAGATGTTCACCCAACGTGACCTGCGTTAATCCCGGTGGGAGAGATGCCGGTAGAAGATTATATTTCTTTTCTGAGGATTTTTCAATATTTTTGAAAAGTATACTGTGACATGTTTTTTCATTATTTTCAGTTGATATGTCGTTCAACCCGCTAGCTGTCATTCTGAACCAAAACAAACTCACCGGTCCTAATTACATTGATTAGAAACGAAACCTGGACATTGTCCTAACCGCTGAGGGTTATAAGTACGTGCTCACTGAGGAGTGCCCCCATAAGCCCAGTGAGGATGCCACACCTGAGCAGCGAGAGCCATATTCGAGGTGGCAGAAAGCTGATGAGATGACCAGGTGCTACATCTTGGCTTCTATGTCGAGTGTACTGCAGCACCAGCATCAGTTGATGACCTCAGCCTACGATATGATGCTCAGCTTCAGGGAGACGTTTGGTCATCAGGGCAGGGCAGCCAGGCAGTCAGCTATGAGGAAACTCATGAATGCCAAGATGGCTGAGGGCACTTCAGTGAGAGATCACGTGCTGGAGATGATTGGTTGCATCAATGAGATTGAAGTATTGGCAGGTGAGATTGATGGGGAAACCCAGGTCGATATCATCCTTCAGAGCTTGCCTCCCAGTTTTGAGCAGTTTCGATTTAACTATAATATGGGGAATCTCTCATATTCACTTTCTGAGCTCATGACTGCATTGGTGTCTGCTGAGAGCCTCTTCGCTGAGAAGAAGCAAGCCTTGGCTACTGTTGGTCCCTCAGGTTCCTCTGCTGGGCCCAAAGCCAGGAAGCAAAAGAGGAAGAGAGGCCAGAAAGCAGGAGCCAGTCATCGACCCAAGGCAGGCATTGCCAAGAAGCAGAAGCCGAGAGGAAAGTGCTTCAGATGTGGCAAAGCAGGACATTGGAAGAAGGACTGCCCAAAGCCGCGAGGTATGTGTAAATTCTCTCTAGTTACTGAGACATGTTTAGCGGCGATTCCCACGGATACTTGGTGTGTGGATTCGGGAGCCACTGATCACGTTTGTAATTCTTTGCAGGGGTTCCAAGTGACCCGGCTGCTTAGAGAGGGAGAGTCGTAGGTCTACCTTGGGGATACTACCAGAGTTTCTGTGGCTGCAGTGGGAGTTATTAGTCTTTATTTTTCAGACTCTATTTTATAGTTGAAGGATTGTCTTTATGTACCTAGTTTTCGAAAGAACTTGCTTTCGGTTTCGAAACTTGTTTTGGATGGTTATAAGTGTGTATTTTCTGACGGTTCGGTTTTTATAAGAAAATGCCAGAAACTTATATGTTCCGATACATTGGTTGACAATCTATTTTTAATCAAGACTTACTCCCCAGTTATGCAAAACATAGAAACTAGTAACTCATCACCGAATCATAATAAGATAAAGGAATCTTCCCCTTTGAATCAGACTTATCTTTGGCACATGAGACTAAGTCATATCAACCTTAGTAGGATTCAAAGGTTGGTCAAGAGTGGGTTTTTGGACTCACTAAATATTGACAGCTATTCAACCTGTGAGTCCTGTTTGGAGGGTAAAATGACCAAGAGGCCCTTTAAGGTGAAGGGGTATAGGGCCAAAGAGGTTTTAGAGCTGATTCATTCTGACGTGTGTGGGCCTATGTCAGTTCAGGCTAGAGATGGTTATGAGTATTTCGTGACTTTCACGGATGATTACTCTAGATATGGATACATATACCTGATGCGCCACAAGTCTAAATGCTTTGGCAAGTTCAGAGAATTCAAGGCAGAGGTGGAGAACCATCTGGGTAAGAGTATCAAGTCACTGCGGTCTGATCGCGGTGGTGAATACCTCTCTAGTGAATTTAGGACCTATTTGTCAGAGGAGGGTATTCAGACCCAGTTGTCTGCACCTGGTACACCCCAACAGAATGGTGTAGCAAAGAGGAGGAACAGGACTCTTATAGAGATGGTTATATCGATGATGAGTTACAGTGAGTTGCCTACCTCATTTTGGGTTATGCCTTAGATACAGCATGTTATATCCTCAACCTTGTGCCATATAAGTCTGTGCCTACGACCCCATTAGAGTTGTGGAGTGGGCGCAAGCCTAGTCTGAGACATCTCAGGATTTGGGGTTGTCCAGCACATGTGCTCGAGGCAGATGCAGGCAAGTTAGAGGCGAGATCTAAGGTTATGCTGTTTGTAGGCTACCCCAAAGGAACGAGAGGTGGTTTATATTATAGTCCTCAGGATCAGAAGGTGGTGATCAGCACCAATGCCAGATTTCTTGAGGAGGACTATATTTTAGATCACAAGTCAAGCAGCAAGGTAGTATTGGAAGAGCTTAGAAGTCAGTCCACTATTCCAGATGCACACGTACAGGAAGACACACCACAGGAAACTGCACGCACTATCATAGATGATGCTCTTACACAGGCTGTGCCTCATCGTAGTGGGAGGGCTGTGAGACAGCCCGAGAGGTACATGGGTTTGGGTGAGTCTTCGGACTTTATCCCTGGTGCTCATGAACCAGACCCAGTTAACTACAATGAGGCTCTCCAGGATAAAGATGCAGATTCTTGGCAGAGAGCGATGATTGCTGAGATGGGTTCTATGGACTCAAATCAAGTCTGGGAGCTGGTAGACCTTCCTGATGGGTTTAGGCCTATTGGGTGCAAATGGGTCTACAAGCGAAAGAGAGGATCTGACGGAAGGGTTGAGACCTTCAAGGCTAGGCTTGTGGCGAAAGGGTATACTCAGAAAGAAGGGATCGATTATGAGGAGACCTTTTCCCCGGTAGCTATGCTTAAGTAGATCCGGATTCTCTTGGCCATAGCTGCTCATATGGATTATGAGATTTGGCAGATGGACGTCAAGACAGCTTTCCTTAATGGAAGTCTTGAGGAGACCATCTTTATGCAGCAACCAGAGGGCTTCATTGTTAAGGGCCAAGAGCACAAGGTATGCAGGCTTAGGAGGTCCATTTATGGACTTAAGCAAGCATCCAGATCTTGGAACATTCATTTTGATGAGGTTATCCAGTCCTATGGATTCACTCAGTCTCCGGATGAGCAGTGTGTTTATTGCAGGCGTGATGGTGAGATAGTGGTGTTCCTCGTACTTTATGTAGATGACATTCTTCTTATTGGCAACAGTAAGAAGGTGTTGTCAGACGTAAAGGCATGGCTGTCCAGGCAATTCGATATGAAGGATTTGGGAGAGGCTGGACATATCCTTGGGATCAAGATTATTCGAGATCGTAGGAGACGTTCTCTGACTCTCTCACAGGCATCCTACATAGACACGATTCTGGCCCGTTTTAACATGCAGAACTCCAAGAAGGGTTTACTACCTTTCAGGCATGGAGTGCATTTGTCTAATGAGCAGTGTCCTAAGACTGCTGAGGAGATAGATACCATGAAGGCGGTACCCTATGCTTCTGCAGTGGGTAGCCTCATGTATGCTATGTTGTGCACGAGGCCTGATATTTGCTTTGCTGTTGGCATGGTTAGCAGATATCAGAGTAACCCTGGGAAGGCTCACTGGGAGGCAGTAAAATGCATTCTCAAGTACTTGCGCAGGACGAGAGATTATGTCCTAGTTTATAGAGCGTAGGAGCTTGTACCATTGGGTTACACAAGAGCAAGTCTACCTCTGGGTTTGTGTTTACTCTAGGAGGTGGAGCCATAGTATGGAAGAGTGTTAAGCAGAAATGCGTGGTGGACTCTACCATGGAGGCCGAGTACGTTGCCGCTTCAGAGGCAGCGAAAGAGGCTGTATGGCTCAGGAGCTTCCTGATGGACTTAGATGTGGTTCCAGAGTTGCCTAGGTCTATCACAGTTTATTGTGATAGCAATGGTGCAGTTGCTAACTCAAGGGAACCACGAGCCCATAAGGCGAGTAAACACATAGAGCGTAAGTACCACCTGATACGAGAGATTGTAAAGAGGGGAGATGTGATCGTGGCCAAGATAGCTTCAGAGGACAACCTTGCAGATGGAGGGCATGGGAGTCAGATTCTTGAGAGAGCCATGTGAGTGAGCTTAAAGGTGTTCTGGAGATTTCATTATGACAGCAGTGTAATAGCGGGTTGGACAGTTTTTGTACTTCTTAGCATAGCTCGAGTATTAGTGGGAGATTGTTAGTTTTGAATACAAAAAAGCTATGGCTTGTATCAAAAACTAATATCCACAGATGACATATCATTTTGTTTCAGTATAAATCTGTTCCTTTATATCATGGAACTAGATAACGGGGTGTTGACAAACACAGTAGATACCGTTATTGGTTAAAGTGTTGATATATAAAAAGTATGCTCGTAACCGAGATAGTCTGAACATACTATCGGTATAGGATATTGTGTGGTTTGGAAATTGGTTTATCTAGACTAGTTTAAATCACACAGATATGCCCGGGGCATATTGAGCATGACCAGTTTGGATAGAATTGACTTGTACTGATCGGCGTAGTCAATTCGGTCCTAGTATTCCGTCTCTCAATCCCGAGATTGGGACGGGCGTGAGGGTTGGGTGTCGTATGCTTTGATTTACCAAAGAGTGAGGTCAATTGAGGCCAATACCTCGGTAAGTTGGGTATGCGGTGTTTAGCTTCTTGCGTGCCGTTGCTAGTCAGAGGAATCCACGTACCGGTTCGCAGGGTTGATGGTGCTCCCGAGATGAGCTCGTAAGGTTATTATACTAAACCTGGCCAGTGAACTTTATGTTCGGTATAATAAAAGGTCGAGTGGTACTAATCTCGGAAACCAAGAAGTCGGTGAATTAATTTGTCAGTAAATTGATAAATCGACGAGCACTAGATCTTTAATGTGAGGAGATAGAAGAAATAATAATGGCACGATGTAAAGTCGTTTTCGAGCGGTAGTTCCACAATTGGTCCGATAGTGGTACGACCGATTATGCGTTTGACTAATTGACAAGGTAAATTAATTAATCCGAAGGGTTTAATTAATATTTAATCGACGAAGTGAATTTAGAAATTAATTCGATTTTGAATTAATTAATTCTAAGGGTTCGATTAAATTAAATTAACAAAGTGGATTAAATAAATTAATTTAAAAGGGTCGATTGGAGTTGATAAGTCGGGAAGACTTAGCGGTCAACGAAAGTCAAATTTTAAGGCCTAACTCGAGAGCCCATTAGGTCTCCAAACGAGTTACTATAAATAGAATAACTTGAGACCAAAGAAAACATAGAAATCTAGTAAGACATTTTGTCTTGCCCTTTCTTGAGCAAGAAGGTTCTAGAGAGAGAATTTTTCTTCAAAAATTTTTTCTCAAAAACGAGCCAGATTTTTTGCTCTTCAAATTGGACTCAACCCAAAGATCGAACCTTCTTAGTCGGATTAAATTTTTCCACCAGATTTGTGCTGGGTTATTCTTGATTTTCCTTGCTATCCGATTTTTTTTGGGTCGCTGTTTTCCTGGGTCGCTACTACTGCAGCAGTTTTTTTTTGGTCCGGCAACAGTTTCTTCTTCCTCAAGCTTGCGCAGTTGATTCGAGGATGACCTGGGTTGATCTCCTTCTGATGATGGGTGATCCTTGGGTTGTTCTTGTCTAGATCCTGGCAAGTTTTGGGGCCGGGTACTGGTGCAGATCGGACTGGATAGCAGGATTTTCGAGCAGGAGGTTGGAGCAGTTTGAGGGTTTTTGTTCAGTCAGTTTTTTGGGGTTTTTAGAGTCCGATTAGATAGATTTCTTGGTGGGTTTTCGTGGGTTAATAGAGTAAGCTCCGATAGATTATTGCCCACGCAATATTCAGAGTGTTCTTGTAGAATCGATTGGATTTCTTGTGGAAATCGCAGCTAAGAAAAGAGGGTTTTCTTTAAGCAAGGGACTTCGCTACAAAAGGTACAATCTTTAAGTTCCGCTTTAATTAAAGATTTAATCTTTTGTGTCCCGATTAATAAATTAAATAAGTATAAGCCTAGATCCGTTCATGGGTAAACTAATTTGAGCTTGAGCTTGGTCGAAAGCTTCTGATTCTGGAATGCATAGCACGAAAGTGAGGTTTTCGATTTAGCCCGGGTTTGTTCAGTTTTCCTTCAAGAGGTACATGGGTTTGGGCGAGTCTTCTGACTTTATCTCTTGCACTCATGAACTAGTCCCAGTTATCTACAATGAGGCTCTCTAGGATAAAGATGCAGATTCTTGGCAGAAAACGATGATTGCTGAGATAGGTTCTATGAACACAAATCAGGTCTGATAGTTGGTAGACCTTCCTGATGGTTTTCGACCTATTGGGTGCAAATGGGTCTACAAGCAAAAAAGAGGATCTGACGGGAGGGTTGAGACCTTCAAGACTAGGCTTGTGGTGAAGGGGTATACTCAGAAGAAAGGTATCAATTATGAGGAGACCTTTTCCCCGGTAGCTATGCTTAAGTCGATCCAGATTCTCTTAGCCATAGCTGCTCATATGGACGATGAGATTTGGCAGATGAACAGCAAGACAACTTTCCTGAATGGAAGTCTTGAGGAGACCATCTTTATACAGTTACCAGATTATTTCATAGTTCAGGGACAAGAGCACAAGGTATGCAGGCTTAGGAGGTCCATTTATGGAATTAAGCAAGCATCCAAATCTTGGAACATCCATTTTGACGAGGTTATCCAGTCCTATGGATTCACTCAGTGTCCGGATGAGCAGTGTGTTTATCGCAGGCATGATGGTGATGCGGTGGTATTCCTCGTACTTTACGCAGATGACATACTGCTGATTGGAAATAGTAAGAAGGTGTTGTCAAATGTAAAGGCATGGTTATCCAGGAAATTTGATATGAAGGATTCGGGAGAGGCTGGACATATCCTTGGGATTAAGATTATTCGAGATCATAGGAGGCGTTCTCTGACTCTCTCTCAGGCATCCTACAAAGACACGATTCTGGCGAGTTTTAACAAGCAGAACTCCAAGAAAAGTTCACTACCTTTAAAGTATAGGGTGCATTTTTCTAAGGAGCAGTGTCCCAAGACTGTTGAGGAGATAGATGCCATGCAGGTGGTACCCTATTCTTCTACAGTGGGTAGTCTCATGTATGCTATGTTATGTACGAGGCCTGATATTTGCTTTGCCGTTGGCATGGTTAGCAGATATCAGAGTAACCCTGTGAAGGTTCACTGGGAGACAGTAAAATGCTTTCTCAAGTACTTGCGCAGGACGAGAGATTATGTCCTAGTTCATAGAGTGCAGGAGCTTGTACCATTGGGTTACACAGATTTGGACTTTCAAGGTAATATGGACAAGAGTAAGTCTGCCTCTGGGTTTGTTTTTACTCTAGGAGGTGGAGCCATAGAATGGCGAAGTGTCAAGCAGAAATTCGTGGTGGAATCCACCATGGAGGCTGAGTACGTTGTCGCATCAGAGGCAGCGAAAGAAGCTGTATGGCTCCAGAGCTTCCTGATGGACTTAGATGTGATTTCTGAGTTGGCTAGGTCTATCACAGTTTACTGTGATAACAATGGTGCAGTTGCAAACTGGAGGTAACCACGAGCTCATAAGGCGTGTAAATACATAGAGCGCAAGTACCTCTTGATACGAGAGATCGTAAATAGAAGAGATGTGATCGTGGCTAAAATATCATCATATGATAACCTTGCAGATCCTTTAACAAAGACATTGACCCCAAAGGTCTTTGAGAGACATGTGGAGGGCATGGGAGTCAGATTCATGAGGGAGCCATGTGAGTGAGCTTAAAGGTGTTATGTAGATTTCAATATGACAGCAGTGTACTAATGGATTGGACAGTTTTTGTACTTCTTAGCATAACTTTGAGTATTAGTGAGAGATTGTTAGTTTTGAATATAGAAAAGCTATAGATTGTATCAAAAACTAATATCCACAGATGACATATCATTTTGTTTCAGTATTAAATTGTTCCATTATGTTATAGAACTAGATAACGGGGTGTGGAAAGACACAGTAGATACCGTTATTGGTTAAAGTATTGATATATAAAAAGTATGCTAGTAACTGAGATAGTCTGAACATACTATCGGTATAGGTTATCGTGTGGTTTGGAAATTGGTTAATCTATACTAATTAAATCACACGAATGTGCCCGGGGCATATTGTCCATATTACCTTGAAAGTCCAAATCTGTGTAACCCAATGGTACAAGCTCCTGCACTCTATAAACTAGGACATAATCTCTCCTCCTACGCAAGTACTTGAGAAAGCATTTTACTGTCTCCCAGTGAACCTTCACAGGGTTACTCTGATATCTATTAACCATGCCAACGGCAAAGCAAATATCAGACCTCGTACATAACATAGCATACATGAGACTACCCACTGTAGAATAATAGGGTACCACCTGCATGGCATCTATCTCCTCAACAGTCTTGGGACACTGCTCCTTAGACAAATGCACCCTATACTTGAAAGGTAGTGAACCTTTATTGGAGTTCTGCTTGTTAAAACTCGCCAGAATCGTGTCTTTGTAGGATGCCTGAGAGAGAGTCAGAGAACGCCTCCTACGATCTCGAATAATCTTAATCCCAAGGACATGTCCAGTCTCTCCCGAATCCTTCATATCAAATTTCCTGGATAACCATTCCTTTATATTTGATAACACCTTCTTACTATTTCCAATCAGAAGTATGTCATCTGCGTAAAGTACGAGGAATACCACCATATCACCATCATGCCTGCGATAAACACACTGCTCATCCGGACACTGAGTGAATCCATAGGACTGGATAACCTCGTCAAAATAGATGTTCCAAGATTTGGATGCTTGCTTAATTCCATAAATGGACCTCCTAAGCCTGCATACCTTGTGCTCTTGTCCCTGAACTATGAAATAATCTGGTTACTGTATAAAGATGGTCTCCTCAAGACTTCCATTCAGGAAAGTTGTCTTGATGTTCATCTGCCAAATCTCTTCGTCCATATGAGCAGCTATGGCTAAGAGAATCTGGATTGACTTAAGCATAGCTACCGGGGAAAAGGTCTCCTCATAATCGATACCTTTCTTCTGAGTATACCCCTTCACCACAAGCCTAGTCTTGAAGGTCTCAACCCTCCCGTCAGATCCTCTCTTTTGCTTGTAGACCCATTTGCACCCAATAGGTCGAAAACCATCAGGAAGGTCTACCAACTCTCAGACCTGATTTGTGTTCATAGAACCCATCTCAGCAATCATCGCTTTCTGCCAAGAATTTGCATCTTTATCCTAGAGAGCCTCATTGTAGATAACTGGGACTAGTTCATGAGTGCCAGAGATAAAGTCAGAAGACTCGCCCAAACCCATGTACCTCTTGAAGGAAAACTGAACAAGCCCGGGCTAAATCGAAAACCTCACTTTCGTGCTATGCATTCCAGAATCAGAAGCTTTCGACCAAGCTCAAGCTCAAATTAGTTTACCCATGAACGGATCTAGGCTTATACTTATTTAATTTATTAATCGGGACACAAAAAATTAAATCTTTAATTAAAGCGGAACTTAAAGATTGTACCTTTTGTAGCGAAGTCCCTTGCTTAAAGAAAACCCTCTTTTCTTAGCTGCGATTTCCACAAGAAATCCAATCGATTCTACAAGAACACTCCGAATATTGCGTGGGCAATAATCTATCGGAGCTTACTCGATTAACCCACGAAAACCCACCAAGAAATCTATCTAATCGGACTCTAAAAACCCCAAAAAACTGACCGAACAAAAACCCTCAAACTGCTCCAACCTCCTGCTCGAAAATCCTGCTGTCCAGTCCGATCTGCACCAGTACCCAGCCCCAAAACTTGCCAGGATCTAGACAAGAACAACCCAAGGATCACCCATCATTAGAAGGAGATCAACCCAGGTCATCCTCGAATCAACTGCGCAAGCTTGAGGAAGAAGAAACTGCTGCCGGACCAAAAAAAAACTGTTGCAGTAGCAGCTACCCAGGAAAACAGCAACCCAGGAAAAACCGGACAGCAAGGAAAATCAAGAATAACCCAGCAGAAATCTGGTGGAAAAATTTAATCCGACTAAGAAGGTTCGATCTTTGGGTTGAGTCCAATTTGAAGAGCAAAAAATCTGGCTCGTTTTTGAGAAAAAATTTTTGAAGAAAAATTCTCTCTCTAGAACCTTCTTGCTCAAGAAAGGGCAAGACAAAATGTCTTACTAGATTTCTATGTTTTCTTTGGTCTCAAGTTATTCTATTCATAGTAGCTCGATTGGAGACCTAATGGGCTCTCGAGTTAGGCCTTAAAATTTGACTTTCGTTGACCGCTAAGTCTTCCTGACTTATCAACTCCAATCGACCCTTTTAAATTAATTTATTTAATCCACTTTGTTAATTTAATTTAATCGAACCCTTAGAATTAATTAATTCAAAATCGAATTAATTTCTAAATTCACTTCGTCGATTAAATATTAATTAAACCCTTCGGGTTAATTAATTTACCTTGTCGATTAGTCAAACGCATAATCGGTCGTACCACTATCGGACCAATTATGGAACTACCGCTCGAAAATGACTTTACATCGTGCCATTATTATTTCTTCTATCTCCCCACATTAAAGATCTAGTGCTCGTCAATTTATCAATTTACTGACAAATTAATTCACCGACTTCTTGGTTTCCGAGATTAGTACCACTCGACCTTTTATTATACCGAACATAAAGTTCACTGGCCAAGTTTAGTATAATAACCTTACGAGCTCATCTCGGGAGCACCATCAACCCGGCGAACCGGTACGTGGATTCCTCCGACTAGCAACGGCACGCAAGAAGCTAAACACCGCATACCCAACTTACCGAGGTATTGGCCTCAATTGACCTCACTCTTTGGCAAATCAAAGCATACGACACCCAACCCTCACGCCCGTCCCAATCTCAGGATTGAGAGACGGAATACTAGGACCGAATTGACTACGCCGATCAGTACAAGTCAATTCTATCAAAACTGGTCATGCTCAATATGCCCCGGGCATATCTGTGTGATTTAAACTAGTCTAGATAAACCAATTTCCAAACCACACAATATCCTATACCGATAGTATGTTCAGACTATCTCGGTTACGAGCATACTTTTTATATATCAATACTTTAACCAATAACGGTATCTACTGTGTTTGTCAACACCCCGTTATCTAGTTCTATGATATAAAGGAACAGATTTATACTGAAACAAAATGATATGTCATCTGTGGATATTAGTTTTTGATACAAGCCATAGCTTTTCTGTATTCAAAACTAACAATCTCCCACTAATACTCAAAGCTATGCTAAGAAGTACAAAAACTGTCCAACCCGCTATTACACTGCTGTCATAATAAAATCTCCAGAACACCTTTAAGCTCACTCACATGGCTCTCTCAAGAATCTGACTCCCATGCCCTCCACATGCCTCTCAAAAACCTTTAGGGTCAATGGCTTGGTGAAAGGATCTGCAAGGTTGTCCTCTGAAGCTATCTTGGCCACGATCACGTCTTTCCTCTTTACGATCTCTCGTATCAGGTGGTACTTGCGCTCTATGTGTTTACTCGCCTTATGGGCTCGTGGTTCCCTTGAGTTAGCAACTGCACCATTGTTATCACAATAAACTGTGATAGACCTAGGCAACTCTGGAACCACATCTAAGTCCATCAGGAAGCTCCTGAGCCATACAGCCTCTTTCGCTGCCTCTGAAGCGGGAACGTACTTGGCCTCCATGGTAGAGTCCGTCACGCATTTATGCTTAACACTCTTCCATACTATGGCTCCACCTCCTAGAGTAAACACAAACCCAGAGGTAGACTTGCTCTTGTCTAAATCTCCTTGAAAGTCCGAATCTGTGTAACCCAATGGTACAAGCTCCTGCACTCTATAAACTAGGACATAATCTCTCGTCCTGCGCAAGTACTTGAGAATGCATTTTACTGCCTCCCAGTGAGCCTTCCCAGGGTTACTCTGATATCTGCTAACCATGCCAACGGCAAAACAAATATCAGGCCTCGTGCACAACATAGCATACATGAGGCTACCCACTGCAGAAGCATAGGGTACCGCCTTCATGGCATCTATCACCTCAGCAGTCTTAGGACACTGCTCCTTAGACAAATGCACTCCATGCCTGAAAGGTAGTGAACCCATCTTGGAGTTCTGCATGTTAAAACGGGCAAGAATCGTGTCTATGTAGGATGCCTGTGAGAGAGTCAGAGAACGTCTCCTACGATCTCGAATAATCTTGGTCCCAAGGATATGTCCAGCCTCTCCCAAATCCTTCATATCGAATTGCCTGGACAGCCATGCCTTTACGTCTGACAACACCTTCTTACTGTTGCCAATAAGAAGAATGTCATCTACATAAAGTACGAGGAACACCACTATCTCACCATCACGCCTGCAATAAACACACTGCTCATCCGGAGACTGAGTGAATCCATAGGATTGGATAACCTCATCAAAACGAATGTTCCAAGATCTGGATGCTTGCTTAAGTCCATAAATGGACCTCCTAAGCCTGCATACCTTGTGCTCCTGGCCCTTAACAATGAAGCACTCTGGTTGCTGCATAAAGATGGTCTCCTCAAGACTTCCATTAAGGAAAGCTGTCTTGACGTCCATCTGCCAAATCTCATAATCCATATGAACCGCTATGGCCAAGAGAATTCGGATCGACTTAAGCATAGCTACCGGGGAAAAGGTCTCCTCATAATCGATCCCTTCTTTCTGAGTATACCCCTTTGCCACAAGCCTAGCCTTGAAGGTCTCAACCCTCCCGTCAGATCCTCTCTTTCGCTTGTAGACCCATTTGCACCCAATAGGCCTAAACCCATCAGGAAGGTCTACCAGCTCCCAGACTTGATTTTAGTCCATAGAACCCATCTCAGCAATCATCGCTCTCTGCCAAGAATCTGCATCTTTATCCTGGAGAGCCTCATTGTAGTTAACTGGTTCTGGTTCATGAACACCAGGGATAAAGTCCGAAGATAGGGATGAGCATTAGAGTTGGATATCGTATGCTTTGATCTCACAAAGAGTGCGGTCAATTGAGGCCTATACCTCGGTAGGTTGGGTATACAGTGTTTAGCTTCTTGCGTGCCGTTGCTAGTTGGAGGAATCCACATACCGGTTCACTGGGTTGATGGTGCTCCTGAGATGAGCTAGAAAGGTTTGTTATACTAAACCCGACCGGTGGACTTTATGTCCGGTATAATAAAATGGTCGAGTGGTACTAATCTCGGATACCAAGAATTCGGTGAATTTGTTTGTCAGTAAATTGATAAACCGACGAGCACTAGATCTTTAATATGGGGAGATAGAAGAAAATATAGTGGCGCGATGTAAAGTCATTTTTGAGCTGTAGTTCCATAGTTAGTCCGATAGTGGTATGACTAATTATGTATTTGACTAATCAACAAAGTGAATTAATTAATCCTAAAGGTTTAATAATATTTAATTAACAAAGTGGATTAAAAAATTAATTCTATTTGAATTAATTTATCCTAAGGGTTCAATTAAATTAAATTAACGAAGTGGGTTAAGAAATTGATTCGAATGGGTCGATTGGAGTTGATTAGTCTAGGAAAGACTAAGCGGTTAACGAAATTCAAATTAAAAGGCCCAACTCAAAGGCCCACTAGGTCTCCATTAGAGCTGCCTATAAATAGAAAACTTAAGGCCAAAAAAACTTAAGGAGAAACCTTGCAAGACAAGTCTTGCCTCTTAGAGTGAGAAAGTTTTAGAGAGAGAACTTCTTCTTCTTGAAGTTTTTTCTCAAAGTAGGACTTGGATACTCACTTCTTGAATCAAACTAAGCTCAAAGATCGAAGCTTCATTGAAGCCCATTGTCATTTTTGCTGCCCGCCGGATTTTCCAATTCTGTCCGCCAGTTTTTGCTCTAGTCTGCTACAATTTTCAGTTTCGAAGTGTTTAAAAGTTCAGTTCTTTTAGGGTGCTTGATCCAGGTTCATCACGTTTGATCTCTCTTAGTGATCCGTGATTGGGCTCATCCAGATCGTGGCTAAAGGGCTGGGTTGATGGTGCTCCCGAGATGAGCTCGTAAGGTTATTATACTAAACCCGGCCGGTGAACTTTTTGTTCGGTATAATAAAAGAACGAGTGGTACTAATCTCGGAAACTAAGAAGTCGGTGAATTAATTTGTCAGTAAATTAATAAACCGACGAGCGCTATATCTTTAATGTGGGGAGATAGAATAAAATATAATGGCGCGATGTAAAGTCGTTTTCGAGCGGTAGTTCCATAATTGGTCCGCTAGTGGTATGACCGATTATGCATTTGACTAATCGACAAGGTAAATTAATTAATCCAAAAGGTTTAATTAATATTTAATCGACAAAGTGAATTTAGAAATTAATTCTATTTTGAATTAATTAATTCTAAGGGTTCGATTAAATTAAATTAACAAAGTGGGTTAAATAAATTAATTTAAATTGGTCGATTGGAGTTGATTAGTCGGGAAGACTTAGTGGTCAACGAAAGACAAATTTAAAGGCCTAACTCGAGAGCCCATTAGGTCTCCTTAGAAGCTCCTTATAAATACAACTTATTGGGCAAGAAATCAATTAAGAAACTTGAAGTCCAAGAAAGGGCTGGAGTGAGAAAGTTTAGCTTAGAAGAGAATTTTGTCTTCCTCATCGAAATTCTTTCTCGAAGTCAGCTAAGATAGCTTTCTCCTTCGGAAGACTCAATCTTTATTTGCCTGGATAGTTTTTTAAGCCAGCACCGGTCGGATTATTTGAGCGAGCTGTACCCACCGCTGGTCCGATTTCTATCGGACTGCGCAGCCAGTTTTTCCCGATCCTTTAAAACCCCGGTGACAGCTTTCTTCATTTCCCTGAGCCAATCGGTTTCATGTTGATCTTCTTGATGAGTGATCCATGAAACCGGTTGTACAGATCGGGAGTGAATTGAGCATTTTCGGCGGACTGTTTTCCAGTTTATTTTAGCAGGTTGCGCAGCAGTTTTTATTCCGGTGGTTTTGTGCAGCAGGTCCGGCGAGTATAGTGGCTGAAGAAGAAACTTGCGCAGCAAGTTTTTGTTGAAAAAAAAAACTGGGCAATTTTAATTTTTCCAGATTTTAAGTTTTCTTCCGGAGCAAGTTTCTTGGATTTCTTGAATTTGCCGTGGGTAACTCCGTAGACAATAGCCCACACTATTTCGGAGTTTGTATCGGAGTCATTCTTTGGATTCTTTGTAGAAATCGCAACAAAGATTGGATTTTTCTTTAGGCAAGGGACTTCGCTTCAAGAGGTAGTATCTTTAATATTCCGCTTTAATTAAAGATCGAATCTTTTGTGTCCCGATTAATAAATTAAATAAGTATAAGCCTAGATCCGTTCATGGGTAAACTAATTTGAGCCTGAGCTTGGTCGAAAGCTTCCGATTCTAGAATGCATTGCACGAAAGTGAGGTTTTCGATTTAGCCCGGGCTTGTTCAGTTTTCCTTCAAATTGGTATCAGAGCATTGGTTTCGGTCTTATACTTGTTTGATTTATTACACGGCTTTATTTTGGCATTATTATTTTTGTCGAAATGCTTAAACAGGTTTTTATTGGTTTCCCGGCTATTATGGTGGAAATTTAATTTTCATTCATAAACCCCGGGACATGTGATTGAACTTTCTCCACCCGGAAATCATGGCATCTATCTCCTCAGCAGTGTCCCAAGACCAATCACGAGAAAATCCCAATAATGACTCCGTTTCCACCCCGAAATCATGTGGGCAACTATCCAAAGGGTAGCTAAGCCACTAAGGAAGAAATCCCAAAAGGATCCACTTCAAAAAACTCGTCAGATCCTCAGCAGATTGTTACCCGAAGATCAGTCTCTTATTTACCGCATACTACGAAAACCAAGTCTTTAGCGCAAATTCCACACAGAATCCCAAGGATAACTCCAAACAACCTCGAACTTGGGTGGACAAGTAACTATGAGGTGGCTAAAGGCACTAGCAAATAAATCCAAAGAAACCCACTTCAAGAAACTCGCAGATCTGAAAAACAGATCTAGCCCGGGAAAATGATTCTAATCTGAAAACCCACGCCGCCTAAATAAAATTTTATGGGTAAGCTATTTGCTCGTAGATCTAGACATTGGCAAACCAAAAAGAAAGAGCCAAATGATCAATACAACAAATAAACAAAGCCCACTACAAAATTTGCAAAAACCGGCGCTGATTTTTCCAAAAACGTTGACGGCACTTCGGCTGGAAAAATGGGCAGCGAGTGGACATTTTGGGGAAGCTAAGTGGTGATCTTGGGTTTCTAGAATTGTGGGCTGAGTTTCTAGAAAAGAAAGATCGCAAACCAACTTCGAGAAAGAACTCTCAAGGAAGAGAAGAAGTTCTCTCTCTAGGCTTGTCTTTCTCACACTAAGGCATTTGCCTACAAGGTTTCTAATGTCTTCAATTGTGCCTAACATTAGCTATTTATAGGGAACTCCTTGGGAGACCTAGTGGAATTTTGAGTTGGGCCTTAGTATTTGACTTTCGTTGACCCCTTAGTCTTCCCTAGACTAATCTACTCCTATTGAGCCTTTCGAATTAATTTCTAAACCCACTTCGTTAATTTAGTTTAATCGAACCCTTATAATTAATTAAATCAATATGAATTAATTCCTCAATCCACTTAGTTAATTAAATATTAATTAAACCTTTAGAATTAATTAATTCACTTTGACAATCAGTCAAACGCATAATTAATCGTACCACTAATAGACCAATTATGGAACTACTGCTAAAAGATGACTTTACATCACTCTCACTTTATTATTCTTCTATCTCCCCACATCAAATATCTAGTGCTCGTCGATTCATCAATTTAATGACAAACTAATTCACTGACTTTCTTATTATACCAGAAGTGCAAATAAACCTTACAAGCTCATCTCGCAAGCACCACCAACCCGGTGAACTGGTACGTGGATTCCTCCGACTAGCAACGGCACACAATAAGCTAAACATCGCATACCCAACTTACCGAGATTTAGGCCTCAATTGACCGCACCATTTGGCAAATCAAAGCATACGATATCTAACTCTCATGCCCATTCTAATCTCGGGATTAAGAGATTTGAATACTAAGACCGAATTAACTACGCTGATCAGTATAAGTTAATTCTATCCAAACTGGTAGTGATCAATATTCCTGGGCATATCAGTATGATTTAATTAGTCTAGATAAAATAATTTCCAAATCGCACGATAACCTATTCCGATAGTATGTTCAGACTATCTCAGTTACGAGAATACTTTTTATATATCAATACGTTAACCAATAACGAGATCTATTGTGTTTGTCTACACCTCGTTATCTATTTCTATGATATAATAGAACACTGTCATACTGAAACATAAATGACATGTTAACTGTGGATATTAGTTTTTCATACAAGCAATATCTTTCCTATATTCAAAACCAACAAAGGGCAGGACCACAAGAGACAAGAAGGACAACATTACAGTTAATGGTTCCTGACCGAGAAGACAAAAAAGTACACTGGCATATGAATAAAGCAGTCAAAGTACGACAAGAACAGTGTTGCAGGCTGATTTACCCGTTTTTAAATTGTGCATGGATACTTTTAAAGCTGGTTGTCAGCGTTTGCCCCTGGAAGATGCCAAAGAAGCCAGCTTGCTATCCTTAGCCACCAAGCAATCCATAAATTCCCATTTTAGCCATCTAGCATTTCTATTCACTATATTTTCACTATAAATAGTAGCAGTTAACTCCGAACTCAAAAAAAAAAAAAAAAAAAAGACAGTAGGGAGTAAGGAGTAGTAGTTGAGTTGAAATTTTTTTCCCTTGTAACTTGTTACTTTGGTTGTTTTATCCAAAACTCTTGTCTTTTCCTGTTTATTCATGTTTTTCATTACATATGAGTGTTGATCTAGAGCCGATAAGGTTCTAAGTTTCTACATGGATTTTCAATCCTCTTATGAGGTAAACGCATGGTGATAGTCTCACTTACAAGAGTGAACAAAAGTAGGATTGATGATGTCAAACTACTCATTTATCCCTCTCTGTCGGTTGGTAAGTAGAACAGGCTGTCATTTATAACCTGCTGCGCACTCCATGGTATTTGAGCTTTCACCGATTCTATTTACAGAGAGTGTTGTAGTATAGATTTTCCATTCAAACACAACGTGAGTAAATAGTGATGTGCGGAAGTCACAGAAGTCCTTGTCATGGAAGTATTATACACCTTAAGGGGCTGTGATTGTTGGAGTTGAATACATAAGCTATGCTTGTACCGTACATTTTCCCAGTAATATATCGATTTATGTTTTGGTTATATCTTGTTTTTCATGATATGTCCCTTTATATTATGTAAGTAGATGATGAGGTGTCTTGTGTGACACAGTAGATCTCATCATTGGTTGAAAGACAAAATATATAAATGAGGTTCGTAACCTAGATAGCTTTGGACAAACTGTCAGTTTAGGTTATTATGTGATTCAGATAATTGGTTTGTATAAACTAATTGAATCATGTAGATATGCCCGGGGCATATTGAACTTGAGCATTAGGAATGATTTGTCTTGTACTGATTTAATAGACAAATCGTTCTTGGTATTCTATCTCTTAATCCCTAGACTCGAGCGGGCATGAGCATTAGACATAGTGTACTTTGATCTACCAATAGGTGAGGTCTATTGAGGCCAATAATCTCGGTAGGGTGGGTGTGCGTGTTTAGTTGCTTGGTGTGTTGCTCCTTGTCGAAAGAAAACCATGTACCGGTGCATCCGTGGTGATTGTGCTCCCGAGATGAGCTCGTTATGTTTATTATACTAAACCCAGCTGGTGGACTTATGTCCGGTATAGTAAATAGGTCGAGTGGTACTAGTCTCGGAATTAAAGAAGTTGATTAATTAATTTATCAGTAAATTATTAAATTAATGAGCACTATATCTTTGATGTAAGGAGATTATGAATATAATTTAATTAAGTTGTTTCGGAAGCAATTCTTGTATAGGATGGTAGTGCCATACTTAATCCGTTAGTGGTACAATTAATTATGTATTGGGTTGTTATCAAAGGTAGATTTAATTAATTAAGTAGTTAATTAATCCTTGTCTAAGTTGGTTGTGAATTATGCCAGGAACTGGTTTGGGATAAGTGAATCCCTGTATCAGTTGGTTGTGAATCATATTAAGAACTGGATTGGGATAAGTGAATCCCTGTATCAGTTGGATGTGTATCAGTCAAGGAAGAGGATTGAAGGAAACAGAAACCCAGTAGGAAAGCAAATCCTAAACCAACTTGGGGTCTCTCTTGTAACTCTATATATAGACAAGGGATGAGCTATTCAAGACACACAATTCAGAAACACATTCATAGGTTTTCAAGACAAGAAAACTAGAGAGATAAAATTCTAGAGAGAAATATTTTCTTCTCTTTCTTAGTCAAATTTATTGAGCTTTGTGTGGCTGGATTTTCATCTGTTCTTGGCCGAAATTTTGGCTTGTTCAAGCCACTGCGCGTGTAGCTTTCTCTCTCTTCAGACGGTGCATTTATTGTACTTGCCAAGTACGGTGGTGCTGGAATTTTCTTACAAGTAGACTGTGTTGATTGCTAATCAATTGGTTTCTAGATCGTTGCCCACACAATGTGAAATCAAAGTCTTAAGTCATACAAGCGTTCACCTGAGTTCACGCTTTAAAGGTATTTTCTAAAGTTCCGCTTTTAATCATAAATTTTTGTTGCGTGGTAAATCGAATAAGTGTAATCCCAGATCCTGCGCAATGTTATTTCAAAAGGGTTGGAATAGCAATTACACTAGCGTCTAGGCCTGGCCAGAGATTCCGATTTTAGAATGTATAGTACAAAAGTGAATTTCTGGCTAGGCCCAGACAGATAATCTTTCAATTGGTATCAGAGCCTGGTTTTGGGTTTTGTGCTTGTTTGATTTATTACATGGTTTTATTTGCAGGTGATTAAGAAATCCTGACTATTATGGTTACGTTTGTATGGGTTTTAATTAAACTCTGGGACATGTTCGGATTTGATTTTATAATGATTGTTTGTAATAGTATAACCACGTGCTGGAAGCCGTGAAGGATTAGATCAAATCTGTAGTAGGATTTTTTCTATGTAATTTTTATTATTTAATTTTCCTAGAAAGCCTTGTAGTAGGAGAATTAATTTAACCGAAGGCGTTATTCTGGGAAACTTGAATTCGTGGGTTTTGGGTTATCGTTAAATCGTAGAAACCCAGGAAAATCCATAACGAATTGCAAGAATACCAAATAGCGTGGGAAAAAGCAAAGGAATAATTGGGGGCAGGGGGTGGCGCCAGCGACGACCGGCTGGCAGGCTTAAATTTGTGGGTTTTGGGTTATCGGTAATTCGTAGAAATCCAGGAAAACCCAGATCGTACACTAAATTTGTGGGCTACCACCGGCAACCGCTAGCAACAGTGGGCTACCGTGCGATGCAGTAGGCAGCTACACCAGCACACCGCAGCAGCAGGTGGCAGTGGTGCGCAGCGCTACAACTGCTGAGTGCTGCTTGACTGCGTGCGTGCGGCCCGTTCAGGCTGCGTTTGGCCCATTTTTCCTCCAGTTTTTGTTTTTTAAACTTCACGACTCTCTTCATCGAGTTGCGTGGCGGGACACGATATCAAGGCTGAAGGTGGTAGTGATTAAAACCATAATAGTCGGGAAATTTAGTTTTCGTAGTAATTTCCCATATTTATTGTTTTAATTTTTATGCTTTATTTTTTGCTGTATTTTAGATGCATGATTTTAAAGCATGTTGGTTTTATGGTTGGATATAACTTAGTGTTAGTTAATTGCATGTTAAAACCGAAAAATCCCTCAATTTCGAAATCTAAGTAGGAGCGGATTAGTTTAATATCCCCATTGCCACCATTACGAGTTTATATGCGATGTGGGTGGGCTTGCGCATTAGCATTAGGGCCTTCCTCCATTCAGATGAGTCCAACCCTGAGATCGCTAGATTATGAATTTTTGACTAAGATGACTAGAGTAAGTTTAACTAGGAGAAATGCGACACCCTCTCCATCTGAGGTGCATTATCCTTAGGTAACAAACTCAGAAGTCACGTAATGGCATACACTTAGTGTACGATCTGCAGTATTCCTCCCTCGAGGTTACGCTACATATTTGTACGGCTGAAAGCATTGACTATTAACTACATTGATTAATAGATTCTTTGGCCAGATAGTGTAGTTAATGAACATGGTTCTTCTCAAACGAATGTGGGTTAGCATAAACGTCCACACTGCATGGCTTCCGAGAATCCCGGTGAATGAGATGTTGGTGGATTATAATTATTGTTTTGAGGGAAGTCAATCATTATTAGAATTTCATGTTTTTGAAATTCTATGTTAATAACTGAAACATTGTCTGTTTATTTATTTTACAATTTTATTGATATGCATTCAACCCCTTAGCTGCTATTTTGAAAGACAATAAATTAACTTAAACCAATTATATCGACTGGAGTCATAACTTGGACATTGTCCTGACGGAGCAGTATAAGTTCGTGCTCACCGAAGTATGTCGAGATGTGCCTGATGAGAAGAGGATAGGGATGCCTATTCCCGGTGGAGAAAAGTGGATGAGATGTCGCGGTGCTATATTTTGGCCTCTGTGTCGAATGTGTTGCAACATCAGCTTAATCCCATGGTCTCTGCCTTCAACATGATGGCTCACCTGAGAGAGATGTTCGCACATCAAGGCAGGACTGCTAGGCAAACAGCCATGAGGAAGTTAATGAACACAAAGATGGTTGAGAGCGGATCGGTGAGAGATCATGTGTTACACATGATCAGTCACATCAATGAAATAGAGGTGCTGGGAGGAGAAATCAACCTAGAAAGTCAGATAGATATTATCCTCCAGAGTCTACCCTCTTGTTTTGAGTAGTTTCAGGTCAATTACAACATGAACCAAAGAGTTTACACTCTACCCGAGCTCTTAACTGATTTGGTGGTAGCCGAAGGCATCTTCCACGAGAAGAAGCAAGCTTTGGTCGTAGTAAAGACTTTAAGTTCTTCTTCTGCGCCTAAATGCAAGAAGAATAATAAGAAAAAGAATGCCAGGAAACTTGTTGCGAAGCCCGAGATCGCAAAGAGGAGCAAGCCCAAAGGCAAGTGCTTCAAGTGCGGTAAAACGTGACACTGGAAAGCGGATTGTCCAAAGCTTAAAGGTACAATATTTTTTGCCCTAATTACTGAGACATGTTTAGCGGTGATTCCCACAGATCCTTCGTGTGTGGATTCAGGCACCACTGATCATGTTTAGAATTCTTTGCAAGGGTTCCAAGTAACCCGAAAGTTTAGAAAGGGCGAGCTGGACATCTACATGGGCGACACTACAAGAGTGTCTGTAGAAGCAGTTAGAGTGGTCGATTTAAATTTCAAAAATTGTAGATTAGAGTTAGTTAATTGTCTTTATGTACCGAGTTTTAGAAAGAACCTTATTTCAGTTTCTAAACTCTTGCAGAACGGTTATAAGTTTGTTTTTTCTGATGAGTCTGTATTTATTAGAATAAACAGGAAACTTATTTGTTCTGGTTTATTGGCTGACAATTTATTTGTGGTTAACTCTAATTCCCCTGTTTCGCAAAACATAGAAATAGATAGCTCTTTATCTAACATTAATAAGAGGCAGAAACCTTCTGAAATGAATCAAACATATCTTTGACATCTCATGCTACGTCATATAAACCTTAGTAGGATTCAGAGGTTGGTCAATGACGGAGCTTTAGGTTCATTAGAGATTGACAGTTATGCAACCTGTGAATCTTGCTTGGAAGATAAAATGACCAAAAGGCCTTTTAAGGCAAAAGGTTATAGAGCTAAGAAAGTATTAGACTTGATTCATTCTTACTTGTGTGGACCAATGATGGTCCAGGCACGAGTTGTGTTCGAGTATTTCATGACGTTCACGGATGACTACTTAAGGTACGGGTACATTTACCTAATGCGTCACAAGTTTGAATGTTTTGGGAAGTTAAAAGAGTTTCGGGCATATGTGGAAAAGCATCATGGTAAGAGTATTAAGACAATGCATTCAGATCGTGGTGAGGAGCACCTGTCCCATGGATTTCGAGAATATCTCAGTGAGATCGGAATTCAGTCTCAGTAGTCTGCACCTGGCATGCCACAGTAGAATGGTGTAGCAGACAAGAGGAATCGGACTCTCATGGAAATGGTTAGGTCGATGATGAGCTATAGTGATTTGCCAAGTTCATTATGGGGATATGACTTAGAAACGGTGATGTATATTCTTAATTTTGTACCATCTAAAACTGTGCCTTCTGCCCCATTAGAGTTGTGGAATGGGCACAAGCCCAGTCTAAGACATCTCAGAATTTGGGGTTGCCCAGCACATGTGCTTAAGGCAGATACGGCCAAGTTAGATCCGAGAACTGAATTAATGCTGTTTGTAGGATATCCTAGGGGAATGAAAGGTGGTCTATTTTACAGCCCTAAAGATCAGAAGGTGGTGGTTAGTACCAACGCTAGATTTTTGGAAGAGGACTATGTCTTAGACCACAAGCCCAAGAGTAAGATAGTACTAGATGAGCTTAGAAGACAAACTACTAATCCTGATGCACCAGCAAAAGTAGATACACCACACACTCCACATGAGATCACAGATGATGCGCCTACATAGGTGGTGCCTCGTTGTAGTAGGAGGGTTTTGAGACAGCCCAATAGGTTCATTGGCGTGGGAAAAGCCTCAGACCTAGTCCTAGGTGTGCCTGAACCTGACCCAATTAATTACAATGAGGCTCTCCGAGATAAAGAAGTGGAATCTTGGCTTAAGGCAATGATATCCGAGATGGGGTCAATGGACCACAATCAAATTTGGGAGCTTGTGGACCTGCCTGATGGGTTTAAGCCCATTGGATGCAAGTGGGTCTACAAACGAAAAAGAGGACCCGACGGGAAGGTGGAAACCTTTAAAGCTAGGCTGGTGACGAAGGGGTATACTAACAAAGAGGGAATCGATTATGAGGAAACCTTCTTCCCGGTAGCCATGCTTAAGTTGATCCGGATTCTCTTGGCCATATCTGCTCATTTAGAATATGAGATTTGGTAGATGGATGTCAAGACAGCTTTCCTAAATGGAAGTCTTGAGGAAACCATCTTTATGCAGCAACCAGAGGGATTCGTTGAAAAAGGCCAAGAGCATAAGTTTTGCAGGATTAAGAGGTCCATTTACGGACTTAAGCAGGCATCTAGATCTTGGAACTTCAGGTTTGATGAGGTAATCCAGTCCTTCAAATTTACTCAGTGTCCAGATGAGCAATATGTGTACCGCAGACATGATGAAAACTCAGTGGTGTTTCTTGTGCTTTACGTAGATGACATTCTATTGGTTGGAAACAACAAGAAAGTGTTATCAGACATAAAGGCATAGTTGTCCAAGCAGTTTGATATGAAGGACTTAGGGGAAGTGGGACATATCCTTGGGATTAAGATAATTCAGGATCGTAAGAAACATTCGTTAACGCTCTCATAAGCTTCGTACATGATACGATTCTGGCCCGTTTTAACATACAAAACTCCAAGAAAGGTTTTCTATTTTTGAGGCATGGAGTGCATCTATCTAAGGAACAGTCTCCGAAGACTGTTGAGGAGATAGAGGCCATGAAGGCAGTTCCTTATACTTCGGCAGTATGAAGCCTCATGTATGCCATGTTGTGTACGAGGCCTGATATCTGTTATGCCATTGGCATGGTAATCAGATATCATAGTAACCCCAGGAAAGCTCATTGGGAGGCAGTAAAATGTATTCTCAAGTATTTTCGCAAAACGAGGGACCAAGTTCTGGTCTATCAGGTGCCTGAGCTGGTATCCTGAGGTTACACATATTTAGATTTCCAAGGCGATAGGGACAAGAGCAAGTCTACCTCAAGGCATGTGTTTACTCTAGGAGGTGGAGCCATAGTTTGGCGGAGTGTTAAGCAGAAATGAGTGGTGGACTCTACCTTGGAGGCTGAGTACGTTGTCGTATCAGAGGCAGCGAAAGAGAGCAGTATGGCTCAAGAACTTATTAGTGGACTTAGATGTGATTCCTGGTTTACAGAAGTCTATCACGGTATATTGTGATAACAACGGTGCAGTAGCAAACTCGAGTGAACCATGAGCCCACAAGGCAAGTAAACATATACACCACAAGTACCACCTGATACGAGACATCGTAAAGAGGGAATACGCGATCGTATCTAAGATAGCATTAGAGGATAACCTTGCAGATCCGTTCACGAAGACATTGACTTCAAAAGTCTTTAAGGCTCAAGTGGAGGGCATAGGGATCAGATACTTTCGAGAGCCATGACAGTTTTTCGAGATATATAGCAGCAGAGTGTATAGGAGTTGTATGTAGTTGTATACTTAAAGGACAACTTAAGTATTAGTGGGAGATTGTTGAAGTTGAATACATAAGCTATGCTTGTATTGTACATTTTCCCAGTAATATATCGATTTATGTTTTGGTTATATCTTGTTGTTCATGATTTGTCCATTTATATTATGTAAGTAGATGATGAGGTATCTTGTATGACACAGTAGATCTCATCATTGGTTGAAAGACGTAATATATAAATAAGGTTCATAACAGAGATAGCTTTGGACAAACTTTCAGTTTTGGTTATTATGTGATTCGGATAATTGGTTTGTCTAAACTAATTGAATCATATAGATATGCCCGGGGCATATTGTACATGACCATTAGGAAGGATTTGTCTTGTACTGATTTAATAGACAAACCATTCTTGGTATTCTATCTCTTAATCCCTAGACTCGAGCGGGCATTAGGATTGGACATAGTGTACTTTGATATACCAATGGGTGAGGTCTATTGAAGCCAATAATCTCGGTAGGATGGGTGCGCTTGTTTAGTTGCTTGGTGTGCCGCTGCTTGTCGAAAGGAAACCGTGTACTAGTGCGTCTGGGGTGATGGTGCTCCCGAGATGAGGTTGTTTTGTTTATGATACTAAACCCAGCTTGCGGACTTATATCCGGTATAGTAAAAAGGTCGAGTGATACTAGTCTCTGAATTAAAGTAGTTGATTAATTACTTTATTAGTAATTTAATAAATTAATGAGCACTATATCTTTGATGTGGGGAGGTTATGAATATAATTTAATTAAGTTGTTCTGAAAGCAATTCTGGTGTATGATGGTAGTGCCATAATTAATCCGTTAGTGGTACGATTAATTATGTATTGGGTTGTTGACAAAGGTAGATTTAATTAATTAAGTAATTAATTAATCCTCGTGTCAGTTGGTTGTGAATCATACCAGGAACTGGTTTGCGAAAAGTGAATCCCTGTATCAGTTGGTTGTGAATCATATCGGGAACTGGATTGGGATAAGTGAATCCCTGTATCAGTTTGATGTGTATCAGTCCAGGAACAGGATTGAAGGAAACAGAAACCCAATAGGAAGGCCAATCCTAAACCAACTTGGGGTATCTCTTGTAACTCTACATATAGACAAGGGATTAGCTATTCAAGACACACAATTCAGAAACATATTCATAAGTTTTCAAGACAAGAAAACTAGAGAGATTAAATTCTAGAGAGAGAAATATTTTCTTCTCTCTCCAAGTCAAATTTATTGAGCTTGTGCGGTTGGATTTTCATCTGTTCTTGGCCGAAATTTGGCCTGTTCAAGCCAGCTGCGAGTGTGGTGTTTTCTGGCAAGTAGATTACGTTAATTGCTGATCAATTAGTTTCTAGATCGTTGCCCACACAAAGTGAAATCAAAGCCTTGAGTCATACAAGCGATCACTTGAGTTCACGCTTCAAAGTTATTTTCTAAAGTTCCTCTTTTAATTAGAAATTTTTGTTGCGTGGTAAATCGAATAAGTGCAAACCCAGATCCTGCTCAATGTTATTTCGAAAGGGTTGGAATAGCAATTGCGCTAGCGTCTAGGCCTAGCCAGAGATTCCGATTCTTGAATGCATAGCACAAAAGTGAATTTCTGGCTAGGCTCGGGCAGATAATCTTTCAGTGATAATATAGGATTGGAATTCTTGTCAGGAAATGTTAATTGGAATTCTTTGCTACAAGCCAAGCCTTGAGATGTGTTCAATGGACTCAAATCAACTATGGATCAAATCAACTCTGGGAGCTGGTAGACCTTTCTGATGGGTTTCGACCTTTTGGGTGCAAATGGGTCCACAAGCGAAAGAGAGGATCAAACGGGAGGATTGAGACCTTTAAGGCTAGGCTTGTAGCGAAACGATATACTCAAAAAGAGGGTATCGATTGTGAGGAGGCATTTTCCCCGGTACCTATGCTTAAGTCGATCCAGATTTTTTTGGCCACAACTGCTCATTTAGATATGAGATTTGGCAGATGGAAGTCAAGACAGTTTTCCTTAATGAAAGTATTGAGGAGACCATCTTTATGCAGCAACCAGGGGGTTTTATTGTTCAAGGCCAAGAGCATAAGGTTTGTAAGCTCAAGAGGTCTATATATGGACTTAAGCAAGCATCCAGATAACAATATCTGTCTGCACTTCAAGGCTTACCAACGGACTTATGAGCTTACTACCACTTTACCAAGCACTAATATTACTATGATAATGTTACTATTAAAGTATATGAATATGGCTCAGATACCAAAATCAACCCAGGATAATAATAACAACAATATGAACTTACATTTTAGTGCATCATTATAACAATGATAACAAAATGAACTTACAGATATTGTAGAAGCAATCCTAAGATAAAAAAAATCCCTAAAGCTACATGATAGTTGATGTAGATGTAGAAGATAATTTTGAACACTGAGTAAGAAGATAAACAACAAGATAGATATAATTCTTGAAATTAAGATATTATTCTGAAAGTGTTGATACAAAATATTGTTTTCAAAGAGTGTTTGGAGAGCTAAGAGTAGTCGTGGAAAGAGTTCTACCTATCTTTTTACCTTACATTCGGATTTATAGATACCAAATCATACTATGCTAAGATATTGATAGTCCGGGCTATGGTCCACCACTATCAATGAATGCTATTACAAAATGCTGAATATATTGAATTAGGGTATGTCTAGGGTCCACCACTATCAGTGAATACTATTACAAAGTTGAAATGAAGATTCCTTCACATGGGTCTTCTTTAGTGCTGATCTTGACACAAAGTTGAAATAAAGTTGATCTTGATACAAAGTTCGATAAAGTAGATTCCTTCACGTGGGTATTTTGAATTTCGTCAAAGGTGCATCCAGCTGGCACATATTGGGCAGATGTATCTGGTTAAATATAATCAGAGAACCAATATTCCATATCCAAGTAATCCTCATCTTCATTACCTGACTAAAATTCATCCAATGTAAAAGTATGATCCGGATACATTGGATAAAAGCAGAGCTGGACTTTAGATAGCAATCCATCCTCATTAATTTGTAATGAATTAATCTTTGTCCTGTTAAAAAGTTCATCTTCATCCTTCCACAGTCTGTCGTATGATAGTTGATTATGTAATCCTCTTTCAACTATTTTCATACCAATTTCTCTGTTCAAGACCTGACTGGTACAATTCTTCTTTTTGTCAAACATAGGGAATCCTCTTTCTTTAAGCTTTTCATCAAGCTTGTCTGGGCAATATTCCTACAGCTGCAAAATTAAAATATTAGTTACTCTTTCTTTTTTTTTGTTTTTAGAACCTAAAATGTTCCAGTACTAAATTGGATTCCATAGGATCGGAAGATGATCCTTGGCTAGAAGCTCCATTGAAACTATTAGATTTCTCCTTGAACTTCTTAAACTCCAAGAATTCTTGGTACACTAGAAATTCATTCTTCTGATGAAGGTTTTGCTTTAAGAAATTCATTCTCTGGTTTATGAAATCAGGTAAAGAATTAGAATCTCCTTTGATATGTTCAATTTCAAAATCAAATACTGATAAAATTATCTGCCATCTTGCAAAAATTTGTTTGGAAACTAAATTCTTTGCATCCTTTTGTAAAATATCTTTGGCAGGTTTGCAATCCACTTTTAAAATAAACTTTTTGTTTGTAAGATTATCCTGAAATTTGGGAATGCAATGGACAATAGATAAAATTTCTTTTTTAACCGTAGAATAATTCTTTTGAGGTCCAAGCCATAATCCTGAATGATATCTTACCAGTTGGTCTTTTGACTTAGAATATAATCTCTGTTTGAGAATACCGCCATAACCTATATCAGATGCATCCGTTTCGACAATCATAAATGACTGGGGGTGTCGAATAGTAATAAGTGGTTTAGTTTTTATCCTTTGTTTTAATAATTTTACTATTGCAGTATGTTCTTCTGTCCATGCAGGTGGATTCTTTTGCAACCTTTTATATAAGGAGCACATATTTCTCTTAGTTTTGGAAAAAATTCAGAGATATAATTCAAACATCCTAAGAACCTTTGTAATTGAGTTTTATCTTTTATTTCATCCGAAAATCTGCCTGTAAATTCTGAAGATCTTTATATAGGGATAAGTGTCCCTTTGTATATATTATGACCCAAAAATCTAATATTTGTCTGAAATAACTTAATCTTTGTAGTAGAGACCACTAATCCATTTTTCTTAATTACACTTAAAAATATATGTAAATGTTTAAAATGTTGTTCTATTGATTCAGAAAAAATTAAAACATCATCAATATGTATACTATTGAGAAATTAGTATGAGGGTTTAATATGTCATTCATTATTTTCTAGAATTCTGAAGGGGTGTTTTTCAATCCAAAAGGCATAACATTCCACTTATAATGACCAAATGGAACTGTAAAAGCCATTTTATATCTATCCTTTGGGTCAATTTGTATCTTCCAAAATCCTGATTTCATATCAAATTTTGAGATTACTTTTCCATTATAAATCCTTTTTAATAAATCTCTTTTATTAAGAACAGGGTATCTCATCCATTGTAATACTTTATTAAGAGGTTTATAATTTATTACCAATCCGGGGAATCCCCTTTCTTTTTTTGATTGCTTTTGAACATAAAATGCTGCACAACTCCAAGGAGATTTAGATGGAGTAATTAATCCTTTGTTTATTGATCCTTCAATTTCCTTTTTATATGTCTCTAATAATTCTGAGTTCATTGTATAGGTCTAGCCTTAGTTGGTATACTTTTTTCATTAAAATCCTTTTCATATAGAAAGCTTACTAAATGTTTCTTTCTATCCCAAAAAGCATTAGGAATGTCTGAACATACTTCTTTTTCTTATTCGTTCCTCTAAATTCTTTATTTTCTCTTGTAATCCTGAATCTTATAATTGTTCGTCTATTCGAACATAACTTTTCTCCTCTTTAACAAAATTTATCTTTTTTGATATTATATTAATAGTATAGATTTGTTGGTAAATAGAGTTACTTTGTAATAATAATAATTCTTTTCGTTTTACTGGGGATAAAAACCAAAAAAAAACTATTGATCCTATTATTTTAGTTCCTACTCATTGTTCATCAATCAAAAAAGGATAAATCTGTGTCAAAAATGGAGCTCCTAAGATAGCTTGAATATTCAAATCTTCTACTACAATAAAATGATGTTTAAAAAAAAAAATTTTATTATGTATTGAAGTTTTAACTAGCTTACCTTTGACTTTTAATGGCATAACATTTGCTATGAGTAAAGATTCTTTGGTTGGCATATAATATTTTGTTGGTATCAATCCATCTCTAATACAACTCTGATCTGCACCACTATCGATCATAGCTGTTATAGTTGTTTGATAAAATCCTATTGAGATTGTAATGTAAACTATCCATTTTTGAAAAGTCATCTTCTCTATAACAGAAATAAATTTAGAATCCTGTGGTTGTTTATCTGATAATGATATTTCCGCTAACTGAAATTCAGAGGGGTTAAATTCTGGTGGTGTCATATCTTCTACTATGTTTTTCCCTTTTGATGTACTTGATTTAAGGATACCTATTTTAGTTTCTAATTCCAAATTTTTTGTTTCAATTCTTAAAACGTCCTCTTTTAGTTGTCTCATGATGTTTTAATTGATTAATCTCAGTTTGTAAATCTTTTGTACTATTCTTTCTAAATAAACTATCAATAGAATAAGTATGTAATAATTTAGAAATACTAAATGGTTCTATGATTTTAACTGTATCTTGTTCCTCTGTTAATATTAAGTCCTTTAACTTGAGAAAATAAGTGGTTTGCAATTTTGAGGGTAGTTTCTGAATTAAATCGAATAAAAGATGTTTCTGATCTTTATTACTATTTTGAGGATTAATCCTAATCATATTAATAGAATTACATCTACATTGTGGTTCGCCTGAACTTGATTCAGAAACACTGTAAAAATCATCATTATAGTCATCTGAATTTTCTTGGACCAAAGAAATCTCATTTGCTAGTTTCTCTTATAAATCTAAATCTAATTCAACAAATTTATTTAATATTTCATTAATCCTTTTCTTGCTTTTGCAGAGATTAGCTTTGTGTCCTTTTTTCCTACATTTATAACAAATAATATTCTCCTTGTTATACTTTTTTTTATACCTTTTATTTTTGTAATATTTCTTAGTATCATCATATTTCGGTGGTTTCTTTTTTCTATAAGCTAGTCTTTTCTGTTTCGAAGCTATAGAGGGAGCTTTTAGACCAGTTATTCTAAAACCTTCACAAAATGAGCCTAGTTCTCTTCTTTCACTCCATATTTAGCCTGAAATTTTAAATCCTGACATGCTGTTAAAGCTTATTTTTTTACAAAGGCAAACAATTTCCATAAGTCATATCATTAAAATTTATTGATTCCATACCCATTTCTTTTTGTAGATTTGTCATAAATTTCTGAGAAAATAAGTAGGCAATCCTGTAACAAATTTTTCTTTCCATATTGGAGAATTACAATCAGGTCTTTTTAATACATGAGCTAGAAACATATCCCTATACCATCTAAATTCAGATAAACTTGGACATCGTAAATTAGTCAAAAAAATCTTTCAAGAAGTTAATGCTTCGTTAGGATTTCCAACAAAATGCATAGCTATCGTATAAATAAAAAAATCACAAGATTCATTTGTATTCGTAATATTTATTTCTGCATGCTCCTCTGATCACATATGATCCATTATAGACATTTTATCTTGAAAACTTAAAGAATTATCCCACTAATATTTTAACTGACCTGTAAATCCGGTGATAATTAAAAGACATGCATCCTTTTCTGACATATTTTTTAATCTATATGCTGTTTTTGCCATTCCAATTTCTTGTAATGTATTCAAAATTTCATACTCACTCCTACCATCTATATTCCAATTAGTTAAAGAGTTTCCATCATAACTTTTAGATCTAAATTTTGCCATTTCTTCATACTGAATATCTGGTGGTGTTGGTTTAGGATAATAAGTTCCTGTTTCTGCTTTTTTCCAATTATTTCTATTTGGATATCTAGGGTTTCTTCGTATTCTGTTAATATCATGTGGTTGTTCCTCTAATATTTTCTCTTCTATGTCATTAATTTTTTGTATGATATTATCAGAATCAGAACTACTAGAATAATCCTCAGAATCTAATTCTTTATTTATCATATTTATTTTTGAAGGACCTGAAGCAATATTGGAATTCAATTTTTCTATTGTTTGTGATATCTTTTTCGTCAAAGGTGTCTGTAAACCAGTAGAAGGTAATTTCATTTTATCCCTTTATGTGATTAATACATTAGGTTGAAAATGAGGAAATGAATAACTGTCAGGAAATTTTTGACTATGCCTAGGTAAAGATTTAATATCTACTCATAAAGAGTCTAATTGTTTAGTTATATGATGTAATACTACATTTGAATAATTATGATACAGATGTAATTTTTTTATGTCTTCCATCTTAACAGATTTATCATTATCTTTGTCAGTTTTAAATGGAGATGCAGTTAATTCACCATGAGTTGTATCTATCTTCAATGTATTTAAAGGAGGATAAGTCTGCGCCACTATTGTTCCATCCCCTAATTTCCATTTTTTTTGCTAGATTCATTTGTACATTAATGTGAGATAATGTATATACATTTTTTATATCCAATTTAGTGAAATAATATTCTAACCATGTATAGAAATTAAACAGAGTATTATGCCTCTTTACATCCATTATCTATTCTCTTTGTAATATACCCTGATATTGAAAGTCTAATTGTTGATACCAATTTCTTTGCTCTAAATACTCTTCATCTTCTAAATCCTCTATTAATTGATCAAAATTTATAGTGGTGACCTTAGTAATAACATTAATATCACCCTGCATCTGAGGGTCTGTTGGTAACAAAGGTGGAGAGTGGTAAAAATTTATTTCTGGAATTGGATTTTTATGATAAACTTGAGTCTTTGTAAACTTGGTTGTGAAATCCTCAATACTAGACGTCAATCTTCTATGAGGTTGGAAAGGAATGTCGCCTGAACTAGAAGTATTATATCTAAAAGAATTAAACCTAACTAAAACTATGCTAACCTCTGCTTCTATTATTTGTGAGACTTCCCTACGTTCAATATTCCTACATGATTGCTGATTTTCAACCTGAAATTCTTCTGGTATTTTTATTTCATTCCATTTTAATCTTTTGGGAGTTTAAGTTTTCGAGTGTTCATCATCTATTTGTAATAAGACAGTTTCTTCTTTAACTGTTTGATACATTCTAAATTTAGGATTCAACTGACTACTCATTAATTTATAATAAATTCTATACATTACTACAAACTGTTATGTTAATTTTTCAAATTCATCTCCTTGTATGTGAATATCTAAAATAAGAGAATTCAATATTAATGGATCTGTCAATGATATCGAGAAATTAGGAGCACAATTAGAAAATATTAGACCATTAAAAATATTAGTCTGAATTAATGCTAACAAAGAAGTCTTGTATTTTTTAATCTCTTATCTCTTAATGCTACATAAATGGGAGTATCTACACCAATATGAACTAAAGGTTTTATTGCAATATGAATTAAAGGTTTTATTGCAATATGAATTAATCCAAAATAAACAAATCTATATCCTTTATCCAAAAAATTCTATATGGAAATATTGGAGAATAATGATGAAGAATTAAATTTTTCTTGAATATTCAACGTTTCTTCATGTGTTTTAATACTAAAAGCAGTTTTAAAATCCAAAGATCTTATCTTATAAATTGTCTCTATATTCTCTTCGGGAATAGACCAATCACTAAAACTACTATGAATAATTTCTTCTTTATTTTGAACAATCCTTTTAGTATTATCATTATTATTATGCAGGATTTTTCTCAGTATACTAGCCATAATGATACACTAAAATGTTAACATGATCATTGTATTATAGTGGGAATAGTGGGAGACTACACCGGGAACACCGAGCACTTCTGTACTTCAAGGCTTACCAATGGACTTATGAGCTTACTACCACTTTACCAATCACCAATATTACTATGATAATGTTACTATTAATGTATATGAATATGGCTCTGATACCAAAATCAACCCAGGATAATAATGATAACAATATGAACTTACAGATATTAAAAAGAAGCATGGTTTAAAGGATTTCTTTTCAGACTCTTCAATCACTCTTGGTTCTACAAAATTCATAAAACTCTTACGACAGACTTCAACAATATTCCTCTATGGTTTTATAAATGGTGGCAGTATTATGGAGCCACAGAAGAATTTTATCCTCCTGATGCCAAAAAGGCTTGGCAATTATTTAGTACAGAGGTAGAATCTCATGTTCTAGAATTTGGCAAGATAGTTCAGTTCCACTTCAAGCTCAAGCTTCCATGGATTCTCTGTTGGAATTTTAAATTTACTCAGTATTTTTCGAAGCCTATGCCACTCTCTCTCGTCCGAGAATTTAAGATAAAATGGTGGATGGCACTTAAGGTAAACCAGGATACTGTACAGGTTTATTTTGAGGAACAAAAGTTAATTCAAAAGAATTCAATGCCATTTGGTAAAGCCCCAGTACAATTATCAGCTCCTCTCAACTCTACAACTCCCGTGAAGAAAGAAGTATTAAGTACAAGAAAGAGTCAGGTCCCACAACCTACCTCGGCCCTATCTTTAAAGCAAAAACTTTATCAGGAGAATGAATTTCAAGAGTACCAAAAATTCTTGGAGTTTAAGAAGTTCAAGGAGAAATCTAATAGTTTCATAGGAGCTTCTAGCCAAGGATCATCTTCCGATCCTATGGAATCCAATTTAGTACTGGAACATTTGAGTTCTAAAAAAAAAAAAAAGAGTAACTAATATTTTAATTTTGTAGCTGCAGGAATATTGCCCAGAAAATCTTGATGAAAAGCTTAAAAAAAAAGGATTCCCTATGCCTGACAAAAAAAAGAATTGTACCAGTCAGGTCTTGAACAGAGAAATTGGTATGAAAATAGTTGAAAGAGGATTACAGAATCAACTATCATACGACAGACTATGGAAGGATGAAGGCGAACTTTTTAACATGACAAGGATTAATTCATTACAAATTAATGAGGATAGACAAGCTGTCTAAAGTCCAGTTCTGTTTTCATCCAATGTATCCGGATCATACTTTTACATTGGATGAATTTTCGTCAGCTAATGAAGATGAGGATTACTTGGATGAGGATTACTTAGATACGGAATATTGGTTCTCTGATTAGATTTGACCAGATGCATCTCCCCAATATGATCCTGCTGGGTGGCACCTTTGACAAAATTTCAAAGACCCACGTGAAGGAATCTACTTTATTTCAACTTTGTATCAAGATCGACTTTATTTCAACTTTGTGTCAAGATCAGTGAAGGAAAACAGAACAAGCCCGGGCTAAATTGAAAACCTCACTTTCATGCAATGCATTCCAGAATCAGAAGCTTTCGACAAAGCTCAGGCTCAAATTCATTTTTCCATGAATGGATCTAGGCTTATACTTATTTAATTTGTTAAATTGACATCTAACGAATAAATATTAAACCTTTAATTAAAAGCGGAAGGATTAAAGGTTATACCTTTGAAGCGAAGTCCAATGCAATAAGAAAAATCAAATCTTTGCTTGCGATTACCACCGAAATCCAAAAGATGACTCCGAGAAAACTTCGAATATTGCATGAAAAATAATCTATCAAAGTGTTCTACCAAAGCCCACGAGAAACCCACAAAGAAAATCCCTCGAAAAGATTAAATCTGCCCAAAAGATCAAACCTTTAACCCAAAAAATTGCTGCCCACTACTTTTTGCCACAAAATAATCGAACCCACTTCGACTCCGATCACGATCTGGACAGTCGGGATTGTGGATCACCAACCCAAGGAAGAGATCAACACAAACCCAGCTGGATCAAGCACCCCAGAGCAGCTAGAAGTGACCGATGGACTGCTCATGAGAAGAACCAAAATTTCGGCCAAAATAAGAAATGCTGTCCGGCCAAAATTTAAAAGAAATCCGGGTAAAATAAAATAAATCCAGCAGTGGGCAACTCCAAAAATCGATGGGCTATTCTAAAAGTTTGATCTTTGAACTTAATCTAAATCGAGATGTGAGATTCCAAGTTCGTTTTTGAAAGAAACCCAAGAAGGAATGAGAGTCTCTCTCTAGAACTTTCTCACTCAAGGAAGACAAAGTTGTCTTGCAAGATTTTCTTAAGTTTCTTTGGTCTTAAGCTTTCTATTTATAGGGAGCTCTAATGGAGACCTAGTGGGCTTTTGAGTTGGGCCTTTTAATTTGACTTTCGTTGACCGCTTAGTCTTTCCTAGACTAATCAACTCCAATCGACCCATTTGAATTAATTTCTTAACCCACTTCGTTAATTTAATTTAATCGAATCTTTAGGATTATTTAATTCATATAGAATTAATTTCTTAATCCACTTTGTCAATTAAATATTAATTAAACCTTTAGGATTAATTAATTCATTTCGATGATTAGTCAAATACATAATTAATCGTACCACTATCGGACAAACTATGGAACTACCGCTCAAAAACAACTTTATATCGCGCCACTATATTTTCTGCTATCTCCCCACATTAAAGATCTAGTGCTCGTCGGTTTATCAATTTACTGACAAACTAATTCACCAACTTCTTGGTATCCGAGATTAGCCTCACTCGACCTTTTTATTATACCAGACATAAAGTCCACCGGCCGGGTTTAGTATGACAAACTTACGAGCTCATCTCGGGAGCACCATCAACCAGGTGAACTGGTACGTGGATTTCTCTGACTAACAACGACATGTAAGAAGCTAAACACCGCTTACCCAACCTACCAAGGTATAGGCCTCAATTGACCGCACTCTTTGGAAAATCAAAACATACGATATTCAACTCTCATGTCCGTCCCAATATCGGGATTGAGAGACGGAATACTAGGACCGAATTGACTACGTCGATCAATATAAGTTAATTCTATCCAAACTGGTTGTGCTCAATATGCCCCGGTCATATCCGTGTGATTTAATTAGTATAGATAAACTAATTCCCAAACCACACGATAACCTATACTGATAGTATGTTCAAACTATCACAGTTATGAGTATACTTTTTATATAGCAATACTTTAACAAATAACGGTATCTACTGTATCTTTCCACACCCCGTTATCTAGTTCTATCATATAATGGAACAATTTAATACTGAAACAAAATGATATGCCATCTGTGAATCTTAGTTTTTGATACAAGCCATAGCTTTTATGTATTCAAAACTAACAATCTCCCACTAATACTCAAAGCTATGCTATGAAGTACAAAAACTGACCAACCCGCTATTACATTGCTGTCGTGATGAAATCTACAGAACACTTTTAAGCCCACTCACATGGATCCCTCAAGAATCTGACTCCCATGCCCTCCACATGTCTCTCAAAGGCCTTAGGGGTCAATAGCTTTGTGAATAGATTTGCAAGGTTTTCATCTGATGCTATCTTGGCCGTGATCATGTCTCTCCTCTTTACGATCTCTCGTATCAGGTGGTACTTACACTCTATGTATTTACTCACTTTATGGCTATGTGTTTACTCACTTTATAGGCTCGTGGTTCCCTCGAGTTAGCAACTACACCATTGTTATCACAGTAAACTGTGATAGATCTAGGCAACTCAGGAACCATATCTAAGTCCATCATGAAGCTCCAGAGCCATATATTTTCTTTCATTGCCTCTGATGCGGTAACGTACTCAGCCTCCATGGTGGAGTTTGCCATGCATTTCTGCTTGACACTCTGCCATACTATGGCTCCACCTCCTAGAGTAAACACAAACCCAGAGGTAGACTTACTCTTGTCCATATGACCTTGAAAGTCTGAATCTGTGTAACACAATGGTACAAGCTCCTGCGCTCTATAAACTAGGACATAATCTCTCGTCCTGCGTAAGTACTTGAGAATGCATTTTATTGCCTCCCAGTGAGCCTTCCCAGGGTTACTCTAATATCTGTTAAACCATGCCAACGGCAAAACAAATATCAGGCCTCGTACATAACATAGCATACATGAGGCTACCCACTGCAGAAGCATAGGGTACCGCCTGCATGGCATCTATCTCCTCAGCAGTCTTGGGACACTGCTCCTTAGACAAATGCACCCCATGCCTGAAAGGTAGTGAACCCTTCTTGGAGTTCAGCATGTTAAAACGGGCCAGAATCTTGTCTATGCAGGATGCCTGAGAGAGAGTCAGAAAACATCTCCTACGATCTTCAATAATCTTGATCCCAATGATATGTCCAGCCTATCCCAAATCCTTCATATCAAATTGCCTGGACAACCATGCCTTTACGTCTGACAACACCTTCTTACTGTTGCCAATCAGAAGGATGTCATCCACGTAAAGTACGAGGAACACCACCGTATCACCATCATGCCTGCGATAAACACACTGCTCATCCAGACACTGAGTGAAACTATAGAACTGGATAACCTCATCAAAACGGATATTCCAATATCTGGATGCTTGCTTAAGTCCTTAAATGGACCTCCTAAGCCTGCTTACCTTGTGTTCTTGGCCCTGACAAATGAAACCCTCTGGTTGCTGCATAAAAATGGTCTCCTCAAGACTTCAATTAAGGAAAACTGTCTTGACGTACATCTGCAGCTATGGCCAAGAGAATTCGGATCAACTTAAGCATAGCTACCAGGGAAAAGGTCATCTCATAATCGATACCCTCTTTCTGAGTATACCCCTTCGCCACAAGCCTAGCCTTGAAGGTGTCAACCCTCCCGTCAGATTCTCTCTTTCGCTTGTAGACCAATTTGCACCCAATAGGTCGAAACCCATCAGGAAGGTCTACCAGCTCCCAGATCTGATTTGAGTCCATAGAACCCATCTCAGCAATCATCGCTCTCTGCCAAGAATCTGCATCTTTATCCTGGAGAGCCTCATTGTAGCTAACTGGGTCTGGTTCATGAGCGTCATGGATAAAGTCCCAAGACTCAACCAAACCCATGTACCTCTCGGGTTGTCTGGCAACCCTTCCATTATGACGAGGCACAGCCTGTGTAAGAGCATCATCTATGATAGTGTGTGCAGTCTCTTGTGGTGTGTCTTCCTGTACTTGTGCATCTGGAATAATGGACAGACTTCTAAGCTCTTCCAATACTACCTTGCTGCTTGACTTATGATCTAAAATATAGTCCTCCTCAAGAAATCTGGCATTGGTGCTCATCACCACCTTCTGATCCTGATGACTATAGAATAGACCACCTCTCGTTCCTTTGGGGTAGCCAATAAATAGGATAACCTTTGATCTTGAATCTAACTTACCTGTATCTACCTCGAGCACATGTGCTGGACAACCCTAAATCCTGAGATGTCTCAGACTAGGCTTTCGCCCAGTCCACGACTCTAGCGGTGTCGTAGGCACAGATTTAGATGGCACCAGATTAAAGAGATAACACGTTGTCTCTAAGGCATAACCCCAAAATGAGGTAGGCAACTCACTATAACTCATCATCGATCTAACCATATCCATAAGAGTCCTGTTCCTCCACTCTGCTACACCATCCTGCTGGGGTGTGCCAGGTGTAGATAACTGGGTCTGAATACCCTCCTTTGACAAATAAGTCTTAAATTCACTAGAGAGGTATTCGCCATCATGATTAGATCGCAAAGCCTTGATACTCTTACCCAGATGGTTCTCCACCTCAGCCTTAAACTCTTTGAACTTGCCAAATAATTCAGACTTGTGGCGCATCAGGTATATGTATCAATATCTAGAGTAATCATCCGTGAAAGTCACGAAATACTCATAAACACCTCTAGCCTGAACTGACATAGGTCCACACACATCTGAATAAATCAACTCTAAAACCTCTTTGGCCATATACCCCTTTGCCTTGAAAGGCCTCTTGGTCATCTCACCCTCCAAGCAGGACTCATAGGTCGGATAGCTGTCAATATCCAATGAGTCCAAAGACCCATTATTGACCAACCTTTGAATGCTACTAAGGTTTATGTGACCGAGTCTCAAGTGCTAAAGATGAGTTTGATTCAAAGGGGAAGACTCCTTTCTCTTACTATGATTCGGTGATGAGTTATTAGTTTCTGTGTTTTGTATTACTTGGGAGTATGTCTTGACTAAAAACAGATTGTCAACTAATGTACCGGCACATATAAGCTTCTGGCATTTTCTAATAAAAACAGATTCATCAGAAAAAGCACACTTATAACCATTCAAAATAAGTTTAGAAACCAAAAGCAAATTCTTACAAAAACTGGGTATATATAAACAATCTCTCAAGTGTAAAACTTAGTCTGAAAAATAAAGACAAAGAACTCCCACTGCAACAATAGAAACTCTGGTAGTATCCCCAAGGTAGACCTGTAACTCTCCCTCTCTAAGCAGCCGGTCACTTGGAACCCCTGCAAAGAATTACAAACATGATCAGTGGCTCCTAAATCCACACACCAAGTATTAGTGGGAATCGTACCTAAACACGTCTCAGTAACTAGGGAAAATTTACACATACCTCTAGGCTTTGGGCAATCCTTCTTCTAATATCCTGCTTTGCCACATCTGAAGCACTTGCCTTTCAGCTTATGCTTCTTGGCAATGCCCGCCTTGGGTCCATGATCAGTTTCTGCTTTCTGGCCTCTCTTCCTCTTTTGTTTCCTGGCTTTAGGCCCAGCTAACGAACCTGAGGGACCAACAGTAGCCAAGGCTTGCTTCTTCTCTGCGAGTAGGCCCTCAGCAGACACTAATGCAGTCATGAGCTCGGGAAGTGAATATGAGAGCTGGCCCATATTATAGTTCAATCGAAACTACTCAAAACTGGGGGCAAGCTCTGGAGAATGATATCGACCTTGGTCTCCCCATCAATGTCACCTCCCAATACCTCAATCTCATTGATGCAGCTCATCATGTCCAGCACATGATCCCTCACTGAAGTGCCTTCAGCCATCTTAGCATTCATGAGGTTCCTCATAGCTGACTGGTTGGCTGCCCTTCCCTGATGTCCGAACATCTACCTGAGGTTGAGCATCATATCATAAGCTGAGGTAAACAACTGATACTGGTGCTACAGTACACTCGACATAGATGCCAATATGTAGTACCGGGTCATCTCATCAGCCTTCTGCCACCTCGTATATGCTCTCGCTACTCAGGGGTGGCATCATCGCTGGGCTTAGGGGGGCACTCCTAAGTGAGCACGCACTTATAACCCTTAGCGGTAAGGACAGTGTCCAGGTTATGTTTCCAGTCAATGTAATTTGGACCCGTAAATTTGTTCTGATTCAAAATGACAGCTAGCGGGTTGAATGACATATCAACAACTGAAAAAATAAACAGTCAAGTTTCAGTATACTTTTTTGAAAATATTGATATCCTCAAAACAATACATTCTCCTACCTACATCTCTCACATTGGGATTAACGCAGGTCACATTGGGTGAACGTCTACGCCAACCCACATTTGTTTGAGAATAACCAAAGTTCATTAATTCCATTATCTGACAAACAATCTTATGATCAATGAAATTAATAGTCGATAATTTTAGTCGTACTCAATAAGCAGCGTAACCTCTTAGGAGGAATACTACAAACAGTACACTAAGTGTTTGCCACTACGTGACTTCTAAGCTTGTTACTTAGGATACCAATGCGCCTCGGTTAGCGAGGGTGTCACAACTTTCTCCAATTAAACTTGCTACAGTCATCCCTTTAGAAATTCAATCTAGTGATATCTCGGGGTTAAAGACTTATCCGTAGGGAAAAAGGCCCTTGGCCAGCGCGTTGGTCTAACCCACATCACATATGAATCCGTAATGGAGGCCATGGGGATATTTACCAACCTGCTCCACTTAGATTTTTAACTTTGAGGATTTTTCCGTTTTAACATGCAATATCTTAACAAAGGATATTTGCACCCATAAAACTGTTAGAGTTTTAATATGCGAATATTCTACCTTAGTTAATTGCACTTTACTTTTTAAAATGTTTTGGTTTGGTTTTCGTTCATGCAAAATAAAATGAAAAACACACAATCAACGAAAAGACATAAATACGAGAAATTAAAGAAATAAAATGTTTTTATTATGGCATTCTCTATCGTTGATTCCTTGATGCCTCGATGACACGTCCCGTCATGTCGCTCCCACTCGTTATTTGGATTCCTCTCGATTTGCCTGGGTTTTCTCAGTTTACTACGTAATTAGGAATCACCCAAAATTACGAGAAACGAAAACCCGTGAATATAAGTTACCCAAAATAATGTCTTCGTCATAATACATAAATTCCTATATACAAAGGCATTTTTCTAGGAATTCATTATTAGATCAAATCCTACTACAAGATTTTTCCAATCCTACATGGCTTCCAACTTGTGGTTATTACTATTACCGATATTTCCATTCAAAAACAATATGAGCCCGGACATGTCCCGGGGTTTATGAATGGAAAATAAAATTCTACCATAATAGCCAGGAAACCAATAACCACCTGTTTAAAACATTTCGACAAAAATAATAATGCCAAAATAAAGCCGTGTAATAAATCAAACAAGTATAAAGCCAAAACACTCGCTCTGATACCATTTTGATGGAAAACAGAACAAGCCTGGGCTAAATCGAAAACCACACTTTCGTGCAATGCATTCCAGAATCGGAAGATTTCGACAAAGCTCAGTATGAAATTCATTTTCCCATGAACGGATCTAGGCTTATACTTATTTAATTTATTAAATCGATATCTAACGCATAAAGATTAAACCTTTAATTAAAAATGGAAGGATTAAAGGTTATACCTTTGAAGCGATGTCCAACGCAATAAGAAAAACCAAATCTTTGCTTGCGATTACCAACGAAATCCAAAAGATGACTCCGAGAAAACATCGAATATTGTGTGGGCAATAATCTATCGAAGTGTGATACCAAAGCTCACGAGAAACCCATAAAGAAAATCCTTCGAAAAGATTAAATCTGCCCAAAAGATCAAACCCTTAACCCAAAAAACTGTTGCCCACTACTTTTTGCTAGAAAATAATCGAACTCACTTCGACTCCGGTCATGATCTGGACAGTCGGGATTGTGGATCACCTACCCAAGGAAAGGATCAACACAAACCCAGCCGGAACAAGCACCCCGGAGCAGCTAGAAGTGCCCGATGGACTGCTCATGAGAAGAACCAAAATTCCGACCAAATAAGAAATGCTGTCCGGCCAAAATTTGAAAGAAATCTGGGCAAAATAAAATAACTCCAGCAGTGAGCAACTCCAAAAATCGATGGCTATTCTAAAAGTTTGATCTTTGAACTTAATCTAAATTGAGAAGTGAGATTCCAAGTTCGTTTTTGAAAAAAACCCAAGAAGGAAGGAGAGTCTCTCTCTAGAACTTTCTTACTCAAGGAAGACAAAGTTGTCTTGCAATATTTTCTTAAGTTTCTTTGGCCTTAAGCTTTCTATTTATAGGGAGCTCTAATGGAGACCTAGTGGGCTTTTGAGTTGGGCCTTTTAATTTGACTTTCGTTGACCGCTTAGTCTTTCCTAGACTAATCAACTCCAATCGACCCATTTGAATTAATTTCTTAACCCACTTCATTAATTTAATTAATTCACTTTGACGATTAGTCAAATACATAATTAGTCGTACCACTATCGGACTAACTATAAAACTACCGCTCAAAAACGACTTTATATCGCGCCACTATATTTTCTTCTATCTTCCCATATTAAAGATCTAGTGTTTGTCGGTTTATCAACTTACTGACAAACTAATTCACCGACTTCTTGGTATCCGAGATTAGTACCACTCGACCTTTTTATTGTTGGAGTTGAATACATAAGCTATGCTTGTATTGTACATTTTCCCAGTAATATATCGATTTATGTTTTGGTTATTTCTTGTTGTGCATGATATGTCAATTTATATTATGTAAGTAGATGATGAGGTGTCTTGTGTGACACAGTAGATCTCATCATTGGTTGAACGACATAATATATAAATGAGGTTCGTAACCGAGATAGCTTTGGACAAACTGTCAGTTTAGGTTATTATGTGATTTGGATAATTGGTTTGTCTAAACTAATTGAATCATATAGATATGCCCATGGTATATTGAACTTGACCATTAGGAATGATTTTTCTTGTATTGATTTAATAGACAAATCGTTCTTTGTATTCTAACTCTTAATTCCTAGACTCGAGCGGGCATGTGGATTAGACATAGTGTACTTTGATCTGCCAAAGGGTGAGGTCAATTAAGGCCAATAATCTCGGTAGGTTGGTGTGAGTGTTTAGTTGCTTAGGGTGCTGCTGCTTGTAGAAAGGAAACCATGTACCGGTGCGTCCGGGGTGATGGTGCTCCTGAGATGAGCTTGTTATGTTTATTATACTAAACCCAGCTGGTGGACTTATGTCCGGTATAGTAAAAAGGTCGAGTGGTACTAGTCTCAGAATTAAAGAGGTTAATTAATTAATTTATCAGTAAATTAATATATTAACGAGCACTATATCTTTGATGTGGGGAGATTATTAATATAATTTAATTAAGTTGTTTCGGAAGCAATTCTAGTGTAGGATGGTGGTGTCATAATTAATCTATTAGTGGTACGATTAATTATGTATTGGGTTATTGACAAAGGTAGATTTAATTAATTAAGTAATTAATTAATCCTTGTGTCAGTTGGTTGTGAATCATACCAGGAACTGGTTTGGGATAAGTGAATCCCTGTATCAGTCGGATGTGAATCATACCAAGAACTGGTTTGGGATAAGTGAATCCTTGTATCAGTCCAGGAATAGGATTGAAGGAAAAAAGAATCCCAGTAGGAAGGCCAATCCTAAAACAACTTAGGGTCTCTCTTGTAACTCTATATATAGACAAGGGATTAGCTATTCAAGACATACAATTCAATATATTCATAATTCAAGAATCTAGAGGGAGAAAATCCTAGAGAGAGGAAAATTCTTTCTCTCTAAATTTGGATTTCTCCAAGCATTAAGGCTGCTGATTTTCTCCTAATTTTTGGTGGCCTGCGTGTGGCATTCTCTCTCTCTGGGCGGTACGTTTACAGTACGTGCCAAGTACAGCGGTGCTGGAATTTTCTGGCAGGTGGATTGTGGTGATTAGCTGATCAATTAGTTTCTAGATCGTTGCCCACACAATGTGAAATTAAAGTCTCGAGGCATACAAGAGAATCACCTAAGTGCACGCTTCAAAGGTATTTTTTTAAAGTTTCCCTTTTAATTAGAAATTTTGTTGCGTGGTAAATCGAATAAGTGCGAACCCAGATCCTGTGTAATGTTATTTCAAAAGGGTTGGAATAGCATTGTGCTAGCGTCTATGCCTGGCCAGAGATTCCGATTCTGGAATGCATAACACGAAAGTGAGTTTCTGGCTAAGCCCAGGCAGATAATCTTTCATTTATTATACCGGACATAAAGTTCACCGGCCGAGTTTAGTATAACAAACCTTACGGGCTCATCTCAGGAGCACCATCAACCCGACGAACCGGTACGTGGATTCCTCTGACTAGCAATGGCACGTAAGAAGCTAAACCCCGCACACCCAACCTACCAAGGTATAGGCCTCAATTTACCACACTATTTGGCAAATCAAAGCATACGATATTCAACTCTCACACCCGTCCCAATCTCGGGATTGAGAGACGGAATACTAGGACCGAATTGACTACGCTGATCAGTATAAGTCAATTCTATCCAAACTGGTCGTGCTCAATATGCCCCGGGCATATCCGCGTGATTTAATTAGTCTAGATAAACTAATTTCCAAACAACACAATAACCTATAACAATAGTATGTTCAAACCATCTCAGTTATGAGCATACTTTTTGTATATCAATACGTTAACCAATAATGGTATCTACTGTGTCTTTCCACACCCCGTTATCTAGTTCTATGATATAATAGAACAATTTAATACTGAAATAAAATTATATGCCATCTGTGGATATTAGTTTTTGATACAAGCCATAGGTTTTTTGTATTCAAAAACTAACAATCAACACTAAAGAAGGCCCATATAAAAAGGAAATTGAAGGATTAATAAACAAAGGATTAATTACTCCATCTAAATCTCCTTGGAGTTGTGCAGTATTTTATGTTCAAAAGCAGGCAGAAAAAGAAAGGAGAGTCCCCAGATTGGTAATAAATTATAAACCCCTTAATAAAGTATTACAATGGACTAGATACCCTATTCCTAATAAAAGAGATTTATTAAAAAGGATTTATAATGCAAAAGTATTCTCAAAATTTGATATGAAATTAGGATTTTGGCAGATAAAAATTGACCCAAAGGAAAGATATAAAACAGCTTTCACAGTTCCATTTGGTCATTATGAGTAGAATGTTATGCCTTTTGGATTGAAAAATGCCCCTTCAGAATTCTAGAAAATAATGAATGACATATTAAACCTTTATACTAATTTTTCAATAGTATACATTGATGATGTCTTAATTTTTTCTGAATCAATAGAACAACATTTTAAACATTTACATATATTTTTAAGTGTAATTAAGAAAATTGGATTAGTGGTCTCTGCTACAAAGATTAAGTTATTTCAGACAAATATTAGATTTCTGGGTCATAATATATACAAAAGGACACTTATCCCTATACAAAGATCTTTATAATTTACATGCAGATATCTGGATGAATTAAAAGATAAAACTGAATTACAAAGATTCTTAGGTTGTTTGAATTATATCTCTGATTTTTTTTCCAAAACTAAGAGAAATATGTGCTCCTTTATATAAAAGGTTGCAAAAGAATCCACCTGCATAGACAGAAGAACATACTGCAATAGTAAAATTATTAAAACAAAGGATAAAAACTTTACCACTTATTACTATTCCACACCCGAAATTTCAGGATGATCTTATAAACAAAAAATTTCTTTTTAAAGTGGATTGCAAACCTGCCAAAGATGTTTTACAAAAGGATGTAAAGAATTTAGTTTCAAAACAAATTTTTGCAACATTGCAGGCAATTTTATCAGTATTTGATTTTGAAATTGAACATATCAAAGGAGATTCTAATTCTTTACCTGATTTCTTAACCAGAGAATTCTTGACAGGTTCAACGTATGAGTGCCCAACCCACAAAGAATAAGACCTTTACGGTCAAAGACTTTATGAAAAATCAAATGACTCCATCTAATTTTAACAGCTTTCAGTCTCTTCAAGATTTTCCACCTCTTACTTATGTTCAAGCTGCTTCAAATCCCTCAGTAAAATTACAGTTATCTCCTCTACACAAGTCTAGTATTCACTTTCCTTACCCTTCTGGTCAACCAGTATCCACACCTCGACCACATAATCTAACTCAGAATAATCAAGCCAAACAACCATTCAACCCTAATCCTCTATGTTATGCAACTAAATCTCATGTTGAACATTTAACCCTTACCAGACCACGAACCCTTAGAAAATCAAGATATGTTAGGATATGTATTTAATATGTTTCAAGATAAGCAGTATTGGATTTCTTCCGAACCAACTAAGGATTTGCGGTTCTATCAGTACATTTTTGCACATTCAAGATCGGTGGATATTCACCATACCATGGATACACCAACAAATTCAGTTATTATGTATTCCAAGGCTGTAATCAGAAAAATTTAAAGCTGACACGATTGGATAGAATTGACAGGATCAGCAGCAGACACAGTTCATTTTAGAAAATCTTATGATCCTCTGGGTTATTCATATGAGGATTCCAAAGAAGCATGGTTTAAAGGATTCCTTTTCAGACCATTCAATCACTCTTGGTTCTACACAATTCATAAAACTCTTAGGACAGACATCAACAGTATTCCTCTATTTTTTTATGAATGGTGGCAATATTATGGAGCCACCGAAGAAGTTTATCCTCTTGATGCCAATAACGCTTGGCAATTATTTAGTACAAAGGTAGAATCTCATATTCCAGAATTTGGAAAGATAGTTCATTTCCACTTCAAGCTCAAGCTTCTATGGATTCTCTATTGGAATTTTAAATTTACTCAGTGTTTTCCGAAGCCTATGCCACTCTCTCTCATCTGAGAATTTAAGATAAAATGGTGGATTGCACTTAAGGTAAACCAAGATACTGTACAGGTTTATTTTGAGGAATAAAAGTTAATTCAAAAGAATTCAATGCCATTTGGTAATGCCCCAGTACAATTATCATCTCCTCTCAACTCTACAACTCCTGCGAAGAAAGAAGTATTAAGTACAGGAAAGAGTCAGGTCCCACAACCTACATCGGCCCTATCTTTAAAGCAAAAACTTCATCAGGAGAATGAATTTCTAGAGTACCAAGAATTCTTGGAGTTTAAGAAGTTAAAGGAGAAGTCTAATAGTTTCAAAGGAGCTTTAAGCCAAGGATCATCTTCCGATCCTATGGAATCCAATTTAGTACCGAAACATTTTGAGTTCTAAAAAAAAAAAACAAAAAGAGTAACTAATATTTTAATTTTGCAGCTGCAGGAATATTGCCCAGACAAGCTTGATGAAAAGCTTAAAGAAAGAGGATTCCCTATGCCTGACAAAAAGAACAATTGTACCAGTCAGGTCTTAAACAGAGAAATTGGTATGAAAATAGTTGAAAGAGGATTACAGAATCAAATATCATACTGTAGACTATGGAAGGATGAAGACAAACTTTTTAACAAGACAAGAGTTAATTCATTACAAATTAATGAGGATGGACAGCTATCTAAAGTCCAGCTCTACTTTTATCCAATGTATCCGGATCATACTTTTACATTGGATGAATTTTCGTCAGGTAATGAAGATGAGGATTATGTGGATGAATTTGCACAGGACGAGAGATCATGTCTTAATTTATCGAGCGCAAGAGCTAGTTCCATTGGGTTACACAGATTCAGACTTCTAATGTGCTATGAAAAAGAGTAATTCTACCTCTGGGTTTGTGTTTACTCTGGGAGGTGGAGCCATAGTTTGGCGGAGTGTCAAGCAGAAATTCGTGGCGGACTCCACTATGGAGGCTGAGTACATTGTCGTATCAGAGGTGGTGAAAGAAGTTGTATGGCTCAAGAACTTCCTAGTGGACTTTAGATGTGATTCCTGAGTTGCAGAGGTCTACCACTGTCTATTGTGATAACAATGGTGCAGTTGCTAACTCAAGGGAACCACGAGCCACAAGGCGAATAAACACATAGAGCGCAAGTACCACCTTATACGAGACATCGTAAAGAGGGGAGACGTGGTAAAGGCATTGACTCCAAAGGTCTTTGAAAGCTACGTGGAGGGCATGAGAGTCAGATACTTAAGTGAGCCATGAGGTTCTGTAGTTTTGGGTATGATAGATAGCAGATAAGTGTATTGAACAGTTTTTATACTTCAGAGCATAGCTTCGAGTATTACTGGGAGATTGTTAGTTTTGAATTTTGAAAAGCTTTACTTGTATGAAAAACTAATATCCTGTTTACATATCGATTGTGCTTCAGTATTAATTGTACTTTTATTTCACATGTATAGAAGATAAGGTTCCGGGTGTAACACAGTATGTCTTATCATTGGTTAAATTTATGATATCTAAATTAACGCTCGTAACCAAGATAGTTTGAACATACTATTGGTTTAGGTTATCATATGATTTAGAAATTAGTTTGTCTAAACTAATTAAATCATACGGATGTGCCTGGGCATATTGAGCAGGACCTAATAAAGATTGAATTAACTTGTAATGATCTTTGTAGTTAATTCAAACCTCATATTCTAATCTCTTAATCCCTAGACTAGAGTGGGCATGAGAGTTAAACATAGTGTACTTTGATTTGCCAAAGGGTGTGGTCAATTGAGGCCTAGATCTCAGAAAGTTGGGTATGCGTGTTTGGCTTCTTAATATGTCATTGCTTGTTGAAAGGAATCCATGTACCGGTTCGTCTAGGTTGATGGTGCTCCCGAGATGAGTTGGGTATGCGTGTAAGGATTACTATACTAAACTCGGCCGGTGGACTTATTGAAAGATTATCTGCTCGGGCCCGGTCAAAAATTCACTTTGGTGCTACGCATTCCAGAATCGAAATCTTTGACCAGGCCTAGACTCTAACACAATCGCTATTCCAATCCTTGCTTAAAATAACATTGCACAGGATCATGGTTTGCACTTTTTCAGTTTATCACGCAACAAAATATTTCTAATTAAAAGCGGAATCATAGAAAGTACCTCTTGAAGCGTGTTACTCAGGTGATTGCTTGCATGACTCATGACTTTGATCACACGTTGTGTGGGAAACGATCTAGCGAGCAATTGATCAACAATCAACACAAAAGGACTCGTCAAAAAAATTCTGTAGCTTGACGCCGCCTGAATTGAACCGCCGCCGCTGCAAGAACTTACTTCCTGCCATTCTCTCTCTAAACATTATCTTTCTTGTTTTCTTGTCTTAAAAACTCAAGAATTTTGTGTTGTAGAATTGCTAATCCATTGTCTATATATAGAGCTGCAAGAGAGACCCTAAGTTGGTTTAGTATTGGCCTTCCTAATGGGTTTAAGTAATTAATTTGTTTCCAAATCCAATCAGGTAACTAATCTAATAGGATAATTCAAATCCAATTAGATTTCCTAATCTCCAGGATTTTCTAATTCTAATTGAAACTTAAGACTTAATAAATTAATTAATTAATTTCACTTTGTTAATTACTTAATTAACCTTTAGAAATAATTAATTAATTAATTAATTAATTATACTTATTCAATTAACCTATTACAAAATTAATTGTACCACTAACGGATTAATTTCGGCACTACCATCCTATACCAGAATTGCTTCCGGAACAAATAAATTAATTTATTCTTAATCTCCCCACATCAAAGATTTAGTGCTCATTAATTTATTAATTTATTGATTAATTAATTAATTAACTTCTTTAATTTTGAGATTAGTACCACTCGACCTTTTTACAATACCGGACATAAGTCCAGCAGGCTGGTTTAGTATAATAAACATAACGAGCTCATCTCGGGAGCACCATCACCCCAGACGCACCAGTACATAGTTTCCTTTCGACAAGCAACAGCACACCAAGTAACTAAGCACGTGCACCAAACCCACCCAGAATATCAGTCACAAATGACTTCAGCCATTGGCAGATCAAAGTACACTATGTCTAATCCTTATGCCCACTCAAGTCTAGGGATTAAAAAACAGAATACTAAGAACGAATTGTCTATTAAATTAGTACAAGACAAGTCATTCTAAATGTCAAGTTCAATATGCCCTAGGCATATCTATATGATTCATTGAGTTTAGACAAACCAATTTTCTTAATCACATAATAACCTAAACCGACATTGTGTCCAAAACTGTCTCTGTTACGAACCTCATTTATATATTATGCCTTTTAACCAATGATGAGATCTACTGTGTCACACCAGACACCTCATCATCTAACTACATAATATAAATAGACTAAACATGCCCAACATTTAAACCAAAACATTAAATCAATATATTAACTGGTAAAAAGTACAATACAAGCATGGCTTATGTATTAAAATCTAACAATCTTTCACTAATACTTAAGTTGTGCTTTAAGTATATATAACTACATTTAATCTTTTACGATCTACAATACATCTAGAGAAACTATCATGGCTCTCCTAATTATCTGATCCCCATACCCTCCACGTGAGCCTCAAAGACTTTTGAAGCCAATGTCTTCGTGAAAGGATTTGCAAGGTTATCCTCTGATGCTATCTTTGCCACGACCACGTCTTCCCTCTGGACGATATATCATATCAGGTGGTACTTGCGCTATATGTGTTTACTATCCTCATGGGCTCGTGGTTCCTTCAAGTTTGCTACTGCACCATTGTTATCACAATACACTGTGATCGACTTCTGCAAACTAGAAATCACATCTAAGTCAACTAGGAAGTTCTTGAGCCACACTGCTTCTTTCGCTGCCTCTGAAGTGGCAAGGTATTCAACCTCCATGGTAGAGTCCGCCAAGCATGTCTGCCTGACACTCTACCAAACTATGGCTACACCTCCCAAAGTAAACATAAACCTGAGGTAGACTTGCTCTTGTCCCGGTTGCCTTGGAAATATGAATCTGTGTAACCTCGGGATACCAGCTCAAGCATGATAGACCAACACGTGGTAACTCGTTCTGCGCAGATACTTGAGAATGTATTTTGCTGCCTCCCAATGAGCTTTCCTGAGGTTACTCTGATATCTTCTTACAAAGCCAATGACATAACATATATCAGGCCTCGTACACAACATGGCAAACATGAGACTTCCTACTACCGAAACATAAGGAACTGTCTTCATGGCCTTTATCTCCTCAACAGTCTTGGAAGACTGTTCTTTAGACAGATGCACTCCGTGTCTAAAAGGTAGAAAACCTTTCTTGGAAGTTTGCATGTTAAAACGAGCCAGAATTATATCTATGTATGAAGCTTGAGAGAGCGTTAAAGAACGTTTCCTACTATCTAGAATTATTTTGATCCCAAGGATATGTCCCACTTCTCCTAAGTCCTTCATAACAAATTGCTTGGATAACCATGCCTTTACATCTGATAACACTTTCTTATTGTTGCCAATTAGTAAAATATCATCTACGTAAAGCACAAGAAACACCACCGCGTTTCCATCTCGTATGCGATACACACATTGCTCATCTGGACACTGAGGAAATCCGTTACATTGGATTACCTCATCAAACCGGATATTCCAAGATCTGGATGTCTGCTTAAGTCCATAAATGGACCTCTTAAGCCTGCAAACCTTAGGCTCTTGGCCTTTTTAAACGAATCCCTCTGGTTGCTGCATGCAGATGGTTTCCTCAAGACTTCCATTAAGGAAAGCTATCTTGACATCCATCTGCCATATCTCATAATCTAAATGAGCAACTATGGTCAAGAGCATCCAGATTGACTTAGGCATGGCTACTGGAGAAAAGGTTTCCTCATATTGATTCCCTCTTTCTGAGTATACCCCTTCGCCACAAGCCTAACTTTAAAGGTTTTAACCATTCCGTCAGGTCCTCTCTTGCATTTGTAGACCCACTTACATCCAAAGGGTTTGAACACCATCAGGCAGGTCCACTAGCTCCCAGACTTTATTGTGGTCCATCAACCGCATCTTGGATATCATTATTTTTCACCAAGATTCTGCATCTTTATCTTATAGAGCCTCGTTGTAGTTAACTGGGTCAGGCTCAGGTGTGCCTGGGACTAAGTCTGAGGCCTCTCCCACACCAATGAACCTGTCAGGTTATCTTACAACCCTCCCACTACGATGAGGCACCACCTGTGTAGGTGCATCATCTGTGATATCTTGTGCAATGTGTGGTGTATCTACTTGTGCTGGTGCACCAAGATTATCATATTGTTTCCTAAGCACTTGTAGTACTATCTTGCTCTTGGACTTATGATCTAGAATATAGTCTTTCTAAAAAAATCTGGAGTTAATGCTAACTACCACCTTCTGATCTTTAGGACTATAAAACAGACCACCTTTCGTTCCCCTAGGATATCCTACAAATAGCATTACTTCAGTTCTTGCATCTAACTTAGCCGTATCTGTCTTAAGCACATGTGCTGGGCAACCCTAAATTCTAAGATATCTTAAACTGGGCTTACGCCCATTCCACAACTCTACTAAGGTTGAAGGCATGGTTTTAGATTGTACAAGATATAGGATTTGCATTGCTATTTCCAAGGCATATCCCCATAACGAACTTGGAAAATAACTATAGCTCATTATTGACCTAACCATTTCTATGAGAGTTGATTCCTTCTTTCTGCTACACCGTTCTGTTGTAGTGTGCCAGGTGCAGACAACTGAGACTGAATTCCAACCTCGCTGAGGTATTCTCAAAATTCGTGGGACAGGTACTCACCACCATGATCTGATCGTAGTGTCTTGATACTTTTATCGTGATGTTTCTCCACATCTGCCCGATACTCATTGGATTTAATAAAGCATTTGGACTTGGGGCGCATTAGGTAAATATATATGTACCTTGAGTAATCATCCGTGAACGTCACGAAATACTCAAACCCACATCGTGCTTGGACCGACATTGGTCCACACAAGTAAGAATGAATCAACTCTAATACTTCTTTGGATCTATAACCTTTTGCCTTAAAAGGTCTCTTGGTCATCTTACCTTCCAAGCAAGATTCGCATTGACCAACATTTAAATCCTACTAAGGTTTATGTTACTTAGCCTAAGATTCCAAAGATAGGTTTGATTCGTTTTAGAAGGTTCTTTTCTCTTATTTTTGTTAGATGATGCGCCATTTATCTCTATTTTTTGCATAACAGGGGAGTTTGATTTAATTATAAACAAATTGTCAGCTAATGAACCATAAAAAATAAGTTTCCCATCTTTTCTAATAACAACAGAATCATCAAAAAAAAAAAATAAACTTATAACCATTCATTAAGAGTTTAGAAATAGAAACAAGGTTCTTTCTAAAACTTGGTACATAAAGACAATTAACTAAATCTAGCCTAGAATTTTTGAAAATTAGGCTAATTACTCCCACTGCTTCTACTGACACTCTTGTAGTGTTGCCAGAGTAGATATCCAGCTCGCCTTCTCCAACCTTCCGAGTTACTTGGAACCCCTACAATGAATTACAAACATGGTCAGTGGAATCTGAATCCACACATCAAGTATCTATGGGAATTGCCGCAAAACATGTCTCTGTAATTAAGGCATAAACTATCGTACTTTTAAGCTTTGAACAATCTAATTTCTAATGTCCCGTCTAATTACACTTAAAGCACATGTCTTTCGACTTCTTCTTTGTAATAACTGGCTTAGGCGCAAATTAGCTATTCCCTCGAGCTTTCTGTTCTTCTTTCCAACCTCAGGTTTAGAAGAAGATTTTGAAGCTTTGACTATGACTAAAACTCACTTCTTCTATTGAAAAAGACTTTTAGCCACCACCAACTCTGCTAAGAGCTCAGATGAAGTACACAATAATTGATTCATATTGTAATTCAACTGAAACTGCTCATAGTTTTGAGGCAAGTTTTGGAGCACAATATCGACTTTGGTTTCACCATTGATTTTGCCTCTCATTACCTCAACCTCGTTGACGTTACTAATCATGTCAATGACATGATCTCTCACAGGAGTGCTCTCAGCCGTCAGGACAATGTCCAAATTATGACTCCAATCGACATAATTCAAACCAGTTAATTTAATCTCTTTCAATATTGTAGCTAAAAGATTGAATGCCATATCGAATACTGTAAATTAAATAAATGTTTTAGTGTTTAATCCTAGAATTTCAAAAATCATAATAAATTCTAATAATTATTGACTTCCCTCAAAACAATAATTTAAACATCTCATTCACCAAGATTCTCGCAACCAATGATAGTGTGGACGTTTACGCTAACTGACATTCGTTTGAGAAGAACCAAGTTCATTAACTACACTATCTGACCAAATGATCTATTGATCAATATAGCTAATAGTGGGTGCATTCAGTCGTACAAATAAGGAATGTAACCTCGATATGAAGAATACTACAAATCGTACACTAAGTGTGTGCCATTACATGACTTCTGAGCTTGTTACCTCAGGATAGAATGCCTCAGATGGAGAGGGTATCGCATTTCTCCTAGTTAAACTACTCTAGTCATGTTACTTAGAAATTCAAAATCTATTGATTTTGTGATTGGACTCATCCTAATGCCAACGTGCAAGTCCACCCACATCACATATGAACTCGCAAAGGTGTTGGGATATTAACCAACCCGCTCCCACTTAGATTTCTAAATTGAGGAATTTTTCTGTTCTAACATGCAATTAACTAATCGTAAATTATGTGCAAACATAAAATCAACATGCTTTAAAATTACGCATCTAAAATACAACACAAAAATTAAAGCACAAAATTAAAACTATAAATTCCGAAAATAAATACGGAAAATAAAATTTCTGATTATTATGGTTTTAATTGCTTCCATCTTATACCTTGATCTCATGTCCCATCGCGCCACATGATGGATATAGTCTTAAAAGTTGAATTTCAAAAAAAAAAAAAAAAAAGAACTCTGGAGGGAAAACAGGCCAACTGCGTCAACCAACCGGGACGAGCTCGCCTGTAAGCATCAAGCGTGCCGCATGTGCAAGGCCAAGCATGCAGCTCCTTCTGCGCGATACTGCTGTTGTCGTTGCCACGCGCCTGCGCAGCGATCGCTGTACTTGCGCGATGGCGGCGAATCGCCGGTGCTGCTGCCCACCTCCGATCCCTCATTCGCTTATTCTACGCTATTTGGTCATCTTGCAATTTGTTCTGGGTTTTCCTGGGTTTCTATGAATTAACGATGACCCAAAACCCACGAATTCAAGTTGCCCACCATAACGCATTCGATTACAAAAAAAAATTCTCCTACTACAAGGCTTCTAGGAAAATTAAAATCGAAATTACATAAAAAAAATCCTACTACAGATCTGATCTAATCCTACACGGCTTCCAGCACATGGTTATACTATTACAAGAATTCATAATAAAACCAAACCCAGACATGTCTCGGGGTTTAATTAAAAAACATACAAACGCAATCATAATAGTCCGGATTTCTAAACCACCTGTAAATAAAACAATGTATTAAATAGAACAAGCACAAAACCCAAAACCAGCCTCTGATACATTGAAAGATTATCTGCCCGGGCCTGGTAAAAATTCAATTTCTTGCTACACATTTCATAATAGGAATCTTTGACCAGGCCTAGACTCTAGCACAATCGCTATTCTAATCCTTGCTTCAAATAACAATGCACAGGATCTTGGTTTGCACTCATTCGATTTATCACGCAGCAAAATATTTCCAATTAAAAGCGGAATCATAGAAAGTACCTCTTGAAACGTGTTACTCAAGTGATCGCTTGCATGACTAAGGACTTTGATCGCATATTGTGTGGGCAACGATCTAGTGACCAATTTATCAGGAATCAACATAAAAGGACTCGTCGAAAAAATTTTGCAGCTCGACGCCGCCTAAATTGAACCACAGCCTCTACCGGAACTTGCTTCTTGCCGCCCAAAAATTATTCAAGAGAGAAAAAATATTTTTCTCTCTCTAAACATTCTCTCTCTAATTTTATGGTCTTGAAAACTTAAGAATTGTGTGTTGTAGAATTACTAATCCCTTGTCTATATATAGAGCTACAAGAGAGACTTCAATTTGGTTTAGGATTGGCCTTCCTAATGGGTTTAGGTAATTAATTAGTTTCTAAATTCAATTAGGTAACTAATCTAATAGGATAATCCAAATCTAATTAGATTTCCTTATCTCTAGAATTTCTTAATTCTAATTGAAACTTAAGACTTAATTAATTATTTAAATAATTTTATTTTGTTAATTACTGAATTAACCCTTAGGAATAATTAATTAATTAATTATACTTATTTAATTAACCCATTACAAAATTAATCGTATCACTAACGGATATTAATTTTGGCACTACCATCCTATACCAGAATTGCTTCCGAAACAACTAAATTAATTTATTCTTAATCTCCCCACATAAAGATTTAGTGCTCGTTAATTTATTAATTTACTGATAAATTAATTAATTAACTTCTTTAATTCCGAGATTAGTACAACTCGACCTTTTACTCTATTGAACATAAGTCCACCAGCTGGGTTTAGTATAATAAACATAACGAGCTCATCTCGGGAGCACCATCACCCCGGATGCACTGGTACATGGTTTCCTTTCGACAAGCAGCAACACACAAAGTAACTAAACACGCGCACCCAACCCACCGAGAATATTGGTCACAAATGATCTCACCCATTGGCAGATCAAAGTACACTATGCTAATCCTCATGCCAGCTCAAGTATTGAGATTAAGAGATAGAATACTAAGAACAAATTGTCTATTAAATCAGTACAGGACAAATCATTCTAAATGGTCAAATTCAATATGCCACGGGCATATCTATATGATTCATTTAGTTTAGACAAACCAATTTTTTGAATCACATAATAACCTAAACCAACAGTGTGTCCAAAATTGTCTCGGTTAGGAATCTCATTTATATATCATGTCTTTTAACCAATGATGAGATCTACTGTGTCACACTAGACACCTCATCATCTAACTAGATAATATAAATGGACTAAACATGCACAACATATAAACCAAAACATTAAATCGATATATTAACTGGGAAAAAGTACAATACAAGCATAGCTTATGTATTCAAATCTAACACTTATATCCGGTATAATAAGAAGGTTAAGTGGTACGAGTCTAGAATACAAAGAAGTCGATGAATTAATTTGTCAGTAAATCTATGAATCGACAAGCACTATATCTTTAACTTGTGGAGATAGAAGAACTAATAAAGTGAGCATGAAGTAATTTCATTTTAGAGCGGTAGTTCCACAATTGGTTCGTTAGTGGTACGACAAATTCTGCGTTGGATTAATTAGTAAAATGGATTAAATAAATTACCCTTGGGTTAATTTTATATTTAATTGACAAAGTGGGTTATACAAAATAATCCTAAGGGTCGATTAATATTTAATTGACAAAGTGGTTTAAGGAATTAATCCTTCGGGCTAATTGGAGTTGACTAGTCCAGTGAGGACTAACATAGTTAACGAAAGTCCAACACTAAGGTCCAACTCAAAAGCCCACTAGATCTCCCTTGAAGCTCCTTATAAATATCTAATGTTAGACATTTCAATACATTAAGAAACTTGGAGGCAAAGTTGCCTAGAGAGAGAATGCGTAGTTTAGAGAGAGAACTTCATCTTCCTCGTTAAAGATATTTCTGAAAGATTATCTGCCCGGGCCTAGCCAGAAACTCAATTTTGTGCTATGCATTCCAGAATCGGAATCTTTGGCCAGGCCTAGACGCTAGCACAATTGCTATTCCAACCCTTTTGAAATAACATTGCGCAGGTTCTGGGTTTGCACTTATTCAATTTACCACGCAATAAAAATTCTTAATTAAGCGAAAACATAAGAATTACCTATTGAAGCGTACACTCAGGTAATTCTCTTGTATGCCTCAAAACTTTGCTTGTATGCTGTGTGGGCAGCAATCGAACCAGCAATTTGATCAGCTAATCACCACAATCCACCTGCCAAAAAATTCCAGCACCACCGCACCAGGTGCGTACAATCCATGCACCGCCCGAAGAGAGAGAAAGCTACACGTTGTTGCCAAAATTTTGAAGAAAATTTTGGCCTCATTAAGCTTTACAAATTCGATTCTAAGAGAGAGAAACTTTCTCTCTCTAGGATTTTCTCTCTCTAAGTTTTCTTGTCTTGAAAACTTATGAATTTTATCATGTGGAATAGCTAATCCCTTGTCTATATATAGTGTTACAAGAGAGACCCCAAGTTGGTTTAGGATTGGTTTTCCTAATGGGTTTAGGTAATTAGTTTCCAAATCCAATTAGATAACCAATTTGATAGGATAAACCAAATCCTACTAGATTTCTCAATCTCTAGGATTTCCTAATTCTAATTGAAACTTACGACTTAATTAATTAAATAAAAAATTCCACTTTGTTAATTACTCAATTAACCTCAGGAATAATTAATCGATTAATTAATTCTACCTATTCAATTAACCCATTACAAAATTAATCGTACCACTAATGGATTAATTTTGGCACTACCATGATACACAATGAATTGCTTCCGGATGAACATAATTAATTTATATTCATAATCTCCCCACATCAAAGATATAGTGCTCGTTAATATATTAATTTACTGATAAATTAATTAATTAACCTCTTCAATTCTGAGACTAGTACCACTCGACCTTTTTACTATACCGGACATAAGTCCATCGGCCGGGTTTAGTATAATAAACTTTACGAGCTCATCTCGGGAGCACCATCACCCCGGACGCACCGGTACATGGTTTCCTTTCGACAAGCAGCAGCACACCAAGCAACTAAACACGTTCACCCAACCTACCGAGACTATTGGCCACAATTGACCTCACCCTTTGGCAGATCAAAGTACACTATGTCTAATCCTCTTGCCGCTCGAGTCTAGGGATTAAGAGATAGAGTACCAAGAATGATTTTTCTATTAAATCAGTACAAGACAAATCATTCCTAATGGGTCAAGTTCAATACACCCCGGGCATATCTCTATGATTCAATCAGTTTAGACAAACCAATTATCCGAATCACATAATAACCTAAACCGACAGTTTGTCCAAAGCTGTCTCGATTGCGAACCTCATTTATATATTATGTCTTTTAACCAATGATGAGATCTATTGTGTCACACAAGTCACCTCATCAACTAACTACATAATATAAGTGGACAAATAATGCACAACAAGATACAATCAAAACATAAATCGATATATTAACTGGGAAAATGTACAATACAAGCATAGCTTATGTATTCAACTCAAACACTTTCTCGAAGTCGACTAAGGATCCTTTTTTTTTGAATACTCAAGCTCGATTCTTGCTCGCTCCTTTTGTTTTTTCACTGGATTTTGTGCCGCCATAGGTGTTCCATAATTTCTACATTTATTGGCAATCATCGGTGGTCTTCTCTTCCGACGTGCCGATCTGGATCATGCTGTATTGATCGTGATCGATCCCAAATCCATAGAGGTCCATCCAGATTGTGGTCAGAGTTTTTGGTGATCGCGGTGGTGCTGAGTTCTTAGTCGCGGCTGTTGGGAATAGTCTAGGTGTTTAATCCAATTAAACAGCGGAATCCTAAACTATGAGGATCGGGTCTTACCCTTGAAGCGTAATCGGTTGCGCACGTCGCCTGGCTCCTCTGAGAAGATGGCGTTTTGTTGTCTCCAAAATCCTTCCTCGAAGGATCCTCTACTCTCAAGCACGAAAGCCTTTGCAGGTTGGTGCTAGCCAATCTTGCCTACCCGGAGAATTTGGGAAAATCTGTGTATTTTTCTGATGAGAATCATTCAAAAAATCATTCTCCTACAATTATATCCCTAGGATATTTGTAGAGAATTAATTTCCAAAATCAGTATTGTAATTTATCCAATTATAACTTAACTGATTTTAGTAATTTCCAAATCAGTATTATTACCAAATATTATTTAACTGATTCAAAGTCAGTATTTAAATAATATTTACTAATTCCAAATCAGCCTTAAATAACACTTTAATGATTTGGGTTATACACCAAGCCCATGGATCAACCCATGACCCATGGATCAGGCTGATGGGTCAAGAACTTCAATTGCAGTTAAGTCCCCTGATTTATCAGCCCATCCCAATTGTTCCCAGGTAATTAATTAACTATTAATTAATACCACCGAACTTTCCAATAATATTCAATTAAACCATTTAATTAAATCTTATTTATTTAAGTATAACAATTATACTTATTGTAGGCAAGAATACTTATTCTGCATCATTGGACTTTCTTATGTGCGATCCTGTAGGCCCATTCCAAATTGGCAACGGATAACTCAATCTCATTGATTAATCCATAAGTCATTAGTGGTCTCTAGCAAGACATAATGACTACCCAATTCATAATGGAGGGTCGAATGGAGATTCAACACAACCTTTCCGAGCAAACTGCGTATGATCCTCTACATCGATATCCAGCTTAGCATAAGGCATGGAACCATCATCCTTATGTAGCTAAGCGTTTACTTGATCTCTTAGTGACACTGAATCCATCAAGCAAATGATATCCTTATCATTCCTTGGGCATGGCCATGCACTTTTCAGTTCACTATCAAGTGGCCAAGATATCATCTCTCACTTAAGAGAGATTTGTAGTCCCATCACTTCACCTACATACCTTAGCGTGTCTCATAGTGTACCCAATCATACCCGTACTTGGCAACCTGTTACGGCCCCGTTAGGCGTATGTCAAAGCACACTACAATTCACCTAAGACCATGTAGTGATTTCTGGTCTAAGGATCCTAGTACCAGTACTACTCAAAAGAATCGCTCATGATCTGGTTAGTCCATGGAGTGTTTCTTTTGGCGGATCGATTTCATGAATTTAAATATGCACAAGGATATTACTATCATGAAATTAACTCATTTGATAAACAATCAATCAAGCGACAAATATCTTATTTACATAAATACCCTCAAAGTATATTTACATAAATAGCCCTCATTAGGGCACATTCACCAACAATCTCCCACTTGCCCGATGAAGGGCTATGTCCTAAACTGTTTAAGACCAACCTCTATTACATGTCTATCAAACTTTGACTGTGGTAGAGCTTTTGTGAGAGGATCTGCTATATTGTCGTCCGACCCTATTTTACACACTTTCACATCTCCTCGATCAATGATCTCTCGGATGAGGTGAAATCTTCTAAGTATGTGTTTGGTTTTCTGGTGTGACCGAGGCTCCTTAGCTTGTGCGATGCCCCGTTATTGTCACAGAAAAGTTCTATCGGATCTTGGATACTCGGTATCACTCCGATGTCTGACACAAACTTTCTCAGCCAAACAGCTTCCTTTGCAGCATCTGATGCAGCAATGTACTCAGACTCTGTTGTAGAATCGGCTGTTGTATCTTGCTTTGAGCTTTTTCAACTTATTGCATCGCCATTCAGACTAAACACGTAGCCTGATTGTGACTTCATGTCATCTTGATCTGTTTGGAAAGCAGCATCAGCGTAACCTTGTACAATGAGCTGTTCTTGTCCTCCATACACTATCATTAATCCTTTAGTTCTTCGTAAGTACTTCAGGATTGCTTTGACTGCAGTCCAATGATCCATCCCTGGATCTTATTGGTATCTGCTAGTCATGCTAAGTGCATGTGCAACATCCGGACGGGTACACAACATGGCATACATGATAGATCCTATTGCCGAAGCATATGGGACTCTACTCATTGTATTCCTCTCCTCTCTTGTTGAAGGACCTTGGTTCTTCTTCAAGAGAAGGCCATGTCTAAATGGTACCTTACCATTTTTGGAGTTAGACATATTGAATATTTTCAATATCTTGTCTATGTACCCTTCTTGACTTAGTCCCAGAAGCCTTTTAGACCTATCTCTATAGATCTTGATACCTAGTATCGTCTCAGCTTCTCCTAAGTCTTTCATAGAAAATACACTCCCCAACCATTGTTTGATGTCTTTCATCAAAGGAATGTCATTTCCTATGAGCAGGATGTCGTCTACATATAGGACAAGGAAAACAATCTTGCTCCCACTAACTTTCTTGTAAACACAAGGCTCATCTTCGTTCTTGATGAATCCGTAACCTTTTACTTCCTCATCAAAACGAAGATTCCAACTTCGAGATGCTTGCTTTAGTCCATAGATGGACCTCTGAAGCTTACATACTCGATTAGGATGCTTTTGATCGATGTATCCCTCGGGTTGTTTCATATAAACGTCCTCGAGTAGGTTTCCATTCAGGAAAGCCGTCTTAACATCCATCTGCCATACCTCATAGTCAAAATATGCTGCTATGGCAAGCATTGTCCTAATGGACTTGAGCATTACGACAGGGGAGAAGGTTTCATCATAGTCAATACCATGAGTCTGTCTAAAACCTTTAGCCACTAGTCGTGCCTTGAAGATCCCGCCAGGTTTTAACTTGAAAATCCACTTGCAATCGACAACCTTTGCCTGAACAGGAGGGTCAATCAAAGTCCACACTTTATTGTCCCTCATGGATTGCATTTCAGATTCCATAGCTTCTAGCCATTTATCGGAATCCGGACTTTCTAAAACCTGTTTATAGTTCGCGGGCTCATTAGAGTCCACCAAGATCAAATCTTGATCGTCAGTCACGAGAAATCCGTATCTCTCGGGTTGGTGACGAGGTTCTTGTGCTGTTGACTCAGGTTGCTCATCTTCATGAGTTTCCATGTCAACTTCCATCTGAGTTTCTGTAGATCGTTCTACATCCTCTTGTGGTTCTTGAACTTCTCCGAGTTTTATTCTACTCCCACTGTCTTTCTTGTACAGAAATTCTTTCTCTAAGAAAGTAGCTCCTCAAGCAACGAACACTTTGTTCTCAGTTGGGTTGTAGAATTGATATCCTTTGGTTTCCTTAGGATATCCCACAAATAGGCATTTGTCAGTTTTGGGTTCAAGCTTATTACTTTGTAAACGCTTTACATGAGCTTGACAACCCCAAACTCGTAGATAGGACATATAGGGCTTCCGACCCATCCATATCTCATATGGAGTCTCATCTACTGCCTTAGATGGAATACGATTCAATAAGTAGGCAGCAGAAAGGAGAGCATAACCCCAAAAGGATGTAGGGAGAGTTGCTAGGCCCATCATTGATCGAACCATATCTAATAAGGTCCGATTTCTCCTCTCGGATACACCATTCCATTGAGGTGTTCCTGGTGGAGTCAGCTGTGAAACAATTCCACACTGTTTTAGATAGCCATCGAACTCATCACTAAGGTATTCACCTCCCCGATCGGAGCGAATAACCTTAATCCTTCTATCCAACTGATTCTCTACTTCGTTTTTAAACTCTTTGAACTTTTCAAAAGTTTCACTTTTATACCTCATTAAGTAGACATACCCATATCTACTAAAGTCATCAGTAAAAGTTACGAAGTATTCAAATCCACCTCTGGCTTGTGTGCTCATTGGTCCACATACATCCGTATGTATTAGGGCCAATAACTCACTTGTTCTTTCACCTTTCTTGTTGAAAGGACTCTTTGTCATTTTGCCTTGCAAGCAGGGTTCGCAGGTATCATATGATTCAAAATCAAATGAACCAAGCACTCCATCCTTGTGAAGCTTTTGAACTCGCTTTTCATTTGCATGGCCTAATCGACAATGCCAAAGGTATGTTGGACTTAAATCATCTTTAGTTGATTTAGCTTTCTTTTCTATGTTATAGACTGGTTTTTCTTGGGTCAAATCCAAGACATACAGACCGTTACACATATTTGCAACTCCGTATAAAATATCATTTCGATATAAAGATAACGAGTTATTCTCTATAATAAATCGAAAACCTTTATTATCTAAACTCGAAACTGAAATAATATTTCTGCTCAAAGCAGGTACATAATAACAATTTTCCAGTTCGATATTTAAACCAGAAGGTAAAGACAGAGTGTAATCTCCAACTTCAACAGCAGCAACTCTTGCCCCGTTGCCCACTCGGAGATCTACTTCACCTTTCTTTGTTATCCTTCTATTTCTGAGTCCCTGCACATTGGTACAAATGTGAGCCCCACAACCAGTATCTAATACCCATGAGGTGGACATAGAAAGATTAATTTCTATAACAAAGATACCTGAAGCTGAAGGATTGCTTTCGAGAAACTTCTTGCAGTCTCTCTTCCAATGACCCTTCTGTTTGCAGAAGAGACATGTATCATCCTTTTTGGATCTTGTCTTAGCAGCTGGAGGAGCTTGTGGTTGGGAAGCAGTCTTACTGCGAGCTTTCTTATTCTGCCCAACTTTGGCCTTACCATTTAGCTTCCTCTTCCCTTTACCTTTCTCTACAACTAACACTGGCGTTGCCTTCCGAAGGGTTTGCTCAGTGTTCTTTAACATGCCATAGAGCTCAGGAATACTCCTCTCTATGTTGTGCATATTGTAGTTCACAACAAAATCATTGTAATCATCAGGCAGTGAAGCCAAGATGATATCAATGGCCAACTCTCTAGCAAGAGGCGCATTTAATCTCTCTAGGGTATCAATATACCCCTTCATCTTGATCAAATGCGTACTTACCGACGAACCCTTCGCCATCTTGCATGAGATTAATGCTTTTATCGTAATGAACCTTTCATTACGGGCTTGCTCTCGGAACATTTCCGTGAGTGACTCATAAATCCGGAATGCTTCCGAATTCATGAATTGCTTCTGAAGCTCACCTGACATAGTCGCAAGCATCAGGCAAGTCACATCATCGGAATCGCTTTTCAGCTTTTCCCAGGCTCGTTGAACAATTGTCGAAGCATTTTGTGGTTGTTCAGGTAAAGCGGTCTCTAAGACATTCAACTTCCTTTCTTGTTTGAGAACTATTCTCAGGTTTCTTTCCCAATCCAAGAAGTTTGGACCAACAAGTTTTTCTTTGTCCAAAATACTTCTTAGAGTGAGATTTGAAGTGACATTAGTGCTTGAAGATGCCATTTCTACAAAAGAAAATTTGCAAAATATTAGAATGAGTTTTAAAATTATTTTCCACAATAGCCAAAATTGAAATCCCTAACAATTTTGTGTTGGTGCTAGATTGTGGGCCGAAAATCCACAAAGAGTCAACCCCAGTCTTGCTTTGGCAAGTATCGTAGGGATCGGGCTCTTCTGGTAGGCAACGTTCAAATCACATTCCATGTAATTTAACGCTTTCCAATTGCATACCATGCAACTTTTCGGTGATAGGATGAACATTCCAAATGTTTGACACCATCCTATCTTTGCAAAATTAATCCCTAGTCAACTTATCGGGTCAAGCTAGGATTAATTTTCCCAAGTTAAACCATCCCTCAAGGCATCACATCAATAGACACCCACACAGTTTTTCCATAACAAGTGGTAGTGATAAAGTTGAGCATCTAATACCCAAACAGTTTTTCCACTCATTAATGGTAGTGATAAAGTTGGGCACTATTATGTAACAACCCGCCGCACGAAGAAAACCTGAGGCCCTTGGGCTCTCCAAGTCCACCAGACGTTCGACGCTCAAGCGGGCCCTTAAGTATGGAAGCAAAATCTTGGGCTTTTGGGATTTTAGTTTGATCGGCTTAACATGCATTTTCGTTTATCATTCATTTGCATAAATAAAAGAATGAAATTAAAGCCATGAACTGGGCTCTAGTCTATTACAGGGCCTTTTAAAATCTTCATATTCGGCCTCCTCTCCTGGGCTCCATTATGGACTCCTCTTGGAACCTTCTTTTGGGCCTAACTATTACATGATGATTTTATAGGCACGCAGACCCAATTCAAAATTGGCTCGCAGGCCCCAACTTTTAAAACGTTAAAATAAAATGCCCAATTCATGCTTTGGAACACATAAAATGCATATGCTCATACAAGCCGGTTTTAATTTAAGCCGATTAATTTTAAGGATTGTGTAACTATTACAGAATTAAAATTGATCGTGTCATGATCAATTTTAATCAATCCTTCTGTTCATTTTACATTTATCCAAAATGATGCATTAACATGCTTGCATAATTATGATGCTTCAAATAAAATTTAAACAATTTAAATAAGCATCAAAATTAAAATAAAATAAAATAAATAAATAACAATTCAAAATTTAAACAAATTAATTAATCTAATTATTTATTTATTTATTTATTTATTTATCTTTTCTAATTATTTTAATCTAATTAAAATAATTATTTTAAAATTTATCTAATTATCTAATTACGATAAATTTAAACTTATACGATAAAATTTTAAATTAATCCTATCTTTATCTAATAAGACTATATAATTAAAATCTTATTAAATCAAATTCAGAAAATTTTAAATTTTAAATTTTTAATTTTCTGAAACTTTTGGGGCAATTATCCAATTTATCTTAATTTTCGGGCTTAGGGTTTAAAAGAAACAAAACTGCTGGGGCTGGTTTGTAATTCTTAAAACATTTTAAAATTGGCAGTTTGGGGTTTAAAGGTTGTGGCGGGGGCATTTAGGTAATTTCAGCCCCTAGGGCTTTTGCCACCCGCCGCTTCCTTCATTGTCTTCTCCGGCGGATCCCTCGGTTTTTCCGACCATCGCGTCCGACGTCCTGGATGAATAATTCATCTCTTCCGGCCAACCCGACTAAGAAGTTGCAGCAGCGACACTCGCCGCTACTAATTCTCGTCCGACCGAGACCTCGCAACATAATGATTCCCGGAAACCATTTCCGGAGAATTCGTTTTTCCGGCGGAGAAACAACAAAAAAAAACAGCCAAAATCAAAAACCCAGTTTTGAAATCCAGCGAAAACAATATCAGCCCATGAAATCAATTTCGAAACCAATCAAAACCAATTCAAAGGAAACCCAGTTTCCGGTGGCTTTCAATTTTCCGTCAGTTTCAAGCAGCCCAGAACATAAAACCCAATTTCCCAAAATCCCGATTTCCCGACCATGGAAATAAAACCTACAAATGAAAATTCTTTTCGGCAATGTTTTCAAAACAAAGTAGCCCAGCAAGACAACAAACCCAGATGCCAATCGGTTTTACAATCAAATTCAAACAACCCATTTTTCCGGCAGGTTTAAAAGAACCCAGAAAACAAAACTCATCCATACCCTAATCCAATCAAGAATGATTCGGTGAATCCCGTTTTCCAAATAAAAAAAATTTCAGCGACCATGCTTTAAACAAAACAGAAACCAGTTTCTAAAACCGGCCAAATGGCCCTTTTTCCTGACGAAAACATCAACCCAGTTTACTCGGTGAAGTTTGAAACTTAAAACAACAATTTGTTTTGGTACTTAACCAGAAAGGCTTCGACGGAAAAAAATTTTTTTTTCTTAAACCAGATTCTAAATTTTAATTTTAATTTAATTCTAATAAATTAAAATTCAACCTGGCTCTGATACCACTGTTGGGAATAGTCTAGGTGTTTAATCCAATTAAACAGCGGAATCCTAAACTATGAGGATCGGGTCTTACCCTTGAAGCGTAATCGGTTGCGCACGTCGCCTGGCTCCTCTGAGAAGATGGCGTTTTGTTGTCTCCAAAATCCTTCCTCGAAGGATCCTCTACTCTCAAGCACGAAAGCCTTCGCAGGTTGGTGCTAGCCAATCTTGCCTACCCGGAGAATTTGGGAAAATCTGTGTATTTTTCTGATGAGAATCATTCAAAAAATCATTCTCCTACAATTATATCCCTAGGATATTTGTAGAGAATTAATTTCCAAAATCAGTATTGTAATTTATCCAATTATAACTTAACTGATTTTAGTAATTTCCAAATCAGTATTATTACCAAATATTATTTAACTGATTCAAAGTCAGTATTTAAATAATATTTACTAATTCCAAATCAGCATTAAATAACACTTTAATGATTTGGGTTATACACCAAGCCCATGGATCAACCCATGACCCATGGATCAGGCTGATGGGTTAAGAACTTCAATTGCAATTAAGTCCCCTGATTTATCAGCCCATCCCAATTGTTCCCAGGTAATTAATTAACTATTAATTAATACCACCGAACTTTCCAATAATATTCAATTAAACCATTTAATTAAATCTTATTTATTTAAGTATAACAATTATACTTATTGTAGGCAAGAATACTTATTCTGCATCATTGGACTTTCTTATGTGCGATCCTGTAGGCCCATTCCAAATTGGCAACGGATAACTCAATCTCATTGATTAATCCATAAGTCATTAGTGGTCTCTAGCAAGACATAATGACTACCCAATTCAGAATGGAGGGTCGAATGGAGATTCAACACAACCTTTCCGAGCAAACTGCGTATGATCCTCTACATCGATATCCAGCTTAGCATAAGGTATGGAACCATCATCCTTATGTAGCTAAGCGTTTACTTGATCTCTTAGTGACACTGAATCCATCAAGCAAATGATATCCTTATCATTCCTTGGGCATGGCCATGCACTTTTCAGTTCACTATCAAGTGGCCAAGATATCATCTCTCACTTAAGAGAGATTTGTAGTCCCATCACTTCACCTACATACCTTAGCGTGTCTCATAGTGTACCCAATCATACCCGTACTTGGCAACCTGTTACGGCCCCGTTAGGCGTATGTCAAAGCACACTACAATTCACCTAAGACCATGTAGTGATTTCTGGTCTAAGGATCCTAGTACCAGTACTACTCAAAAGAATCACTCATGATCTGGTTAGTCCATGGAGTGTTTCTTTTGGCGGATCGATTTCATGAATTTAAATATGCACAAGGATATTACTATCATGAAATTAACTCATTTGATAAACAATCAATCAAGCGACAAATATCTTATTTACATAAATACCCTCAAAGTATATTTACATAAATAGCCCTCATTAGGGCACATTCACCAACAGCGGTGATTTGGCGGCTGAGCTCCGGGCAAGGATCTGTCAAGGCAGATCTAAGTTTTTCAAGCGGGTTTCTTTTAAATTTCTTATTTAGTGCCTTAGCCACTCTGTAGATAGTCGCCCACATGACTTTGAGGGTTATCAGAGTCATTCTCAGGATTCTCTGGTTGTTGGTGCTTGGTTTTCTTTAATACTTCGAGGACACACTTTAAAGGTATAATCTTTTGTATTCCACTTTAAAGTAAAGACTTAATTTTTAGCGTGTCGGTTTAATAAATCTAACATGTATAAGCCAAGATCCGCTTAGGAAAGTATTTTAGAGTTTGGGCTCGATCGAAAGTCTCCGATTCTGGAATGCATAACACAAAAGTGAGATTTTTGGTTTAGCCCGGACCAGATCTGTTTTCTTCACCTCTGACCTCACATCTAACTTGTCTGTATCTGCCTTAAGCACATGTGTTGGGCAACCCTAAATTCTGAGATGTCTGAGACTAAGCTTTTTCTCAGTCCACAATTCTATAGGTGTCGAAGGCACAGTCTTAGATGGTACGAGGTCCAGAATGTAAGCCGTTGTCTCCAAAGTGAAATATTATCTGCCCAAGCCCGGTTAAAAATTCACTTTTGGGCTATACATTCCCGAATTGGAACTTTTGACCAGACCTAGACTCTAGCACAATCGCTATTCCAATCCTTGTTTGAAATAATAGTGCGCAAGATCTTGGTTTGCACTTATTCGATTTATTACGCAACAAATAATTTCTAATTAAAGCGGAAGTTTAGAACTATCTTTTGAAGCGTATACTCAGATGATCTCTTGTACTACTCAAGACATGCTCGAACATTGTGTGGGCAACGATCCAACGATTAGCAACTCTACACAAAAAATCTCTCCAGAATTTTTTTCGACCAACCGCCGCCATCGCCTGATGTCCACGCGCCAAACGCCAAGCCCACGCGCCACCAGCAGACAAAATTCGAACACCGGAGCTTTGTCTCGGGATTTGGGCCACCACACTTGGAGAGAGAAATCTGAATTTGAGAGCTAAATTTTTAATTCTCTCTATAGAATTTTCATCTCTCTAGTTTTCTTGTCTTGAAAACTTATAAATTGTATCTTATGAATTGCTAATCTCTTGTCTATATATAGAGTTACAAGAGAGACCCCAAGTTGGTTTAGGATTGGCCTTCCTAATCGGTTTAGGTAATTAATTAGTTTTTAAATCCAATTAGGTAACTAATCTAATAGGATAATGCAAATCAAATTAGATTTCCCAATCTCTACGATTGCCTAATTTTAATTAAAACTTAAGACTTAATTAATTAAATAATTTCACTTTGTTAATTATTTAAGTAACCCTTTGGAATAATTAATTAATTAATTAATTCTACTTATTCAATTACACACTAAAAAATTAATCGTATCACAACGGATTAATTTTGGCACTACCATCCTACACCAAAATTGTTTTCGGAACAACTAATTTAATTATTCTTCAATCTCCACACATCAAATATTTAGTGCTCATTAATTTATTAATTTACTGATAAATTAATTAATTAATTTCTTATAACCGGAGATTAGTACCACTCGACATTTTTACTATATCGGACATAAGTCCACCGGCCGGGTATAGTATAACAAACATAACGAGCTCATCTCAGGAGCACCATCATCCTGGACACACCGGTACATGGTTTTCTTTCTAAAGGAAATAGAACAAGTCTGGGCTAAATAAAAAATCACACTTTCGTGCTATGCATTACAGAATCAGAGACTTTCGACTCGGCTAAGGTTCAAATTCATTTCCCCTGAACGAATCTAGACTTATAATAGTTCAATTTATTAAAAAGACACGCTAAAAATTAAATCTTTAATTTAAAGTGGAAGTCTTAAAGATTATACCTTTGAACCGTGTCCCAAGCAATAAGAAAAGCAAAGCTGAAAATCCTGTTGTTTACCGCCTGGGACCAATCCAGAGAAAATCAAGATAACAACTCCGTCTCTACCTCGAAATTGCGTGGTCGACTATCCAATATGTATCTAAGACACTAAGGAAGAGATCAGTATGAGATACACTTCGAAAAACTCGTCAGATCCTCAGCAGATCGTTGCCCGAAGATTACAGCACTTATTTACCGCCTGCTACCTATTTACCGCCTGGCTGTGAAATCTACTCGAAATCCCAAGAATAACTCCAAACAACCTTGAACTTGGGTGGGCAAGTGTCTACGAGGTGGCTAAAGGCACTGGCGAAGAAATCCAAATAAACCCACTTCAAGAAACTCATAGATCTGAAAAACAGATCTAGCCTAGGAAACTGATTCTAATCTGAAAACCCACACTGCCTCAATAAAACTTCATGGGTAAGCTATTTGATCGTAGATATAGACTTTGGCGAACCAAAAGGAATGAGCCAAAGGATCAATGCAACAAATAAACAAAGCCCACTATGAAAATGCACCAAAATAGCGCTGCAAAATCCAAAAAACGCAGGCAGCGCTAACTGCCTGGAAGAAGAGCGGCGAACGGACTTCTCGAGCGGCGTTTGAACTTTAGGCGGTGGTCTTGGGATTCTAGAATCATGGGCTAAGTTTCTCAAAAAAAGAAAGATTGCAAACCGACTTCGAAAAAGAATTCTCAATAAGGAAGAAAGAATTCTCTCTCTAGGCTTGTCTTTCTCACTCTAAGGTTTTTGCCTACAAGGTTTCTAGTATCTTCAAATGTGCCTAACATTAGCTATTTATAGGGAGCTCCTTGGGAGACTTAGTGGGCTTTTGAGTTGGGCCTTAGTGTTTGACTTTCGTTGACCCCTTAGTCTTCCCTAGACTAATCAACTCCAATCGATCCTTTCGAATTAATTTCTTAACCAACTTTGTTAATTTAATTTAATGGAACCTTAGAATTAATTAATTCATATAGAATTAATTTTCTTAATCCACTCTGTTAATTAAATATTAATTAAACCTTTAGGCATAATTAATTCACTTCATCGATTAGTCAAAGGCATAATTAGTCGTACCCACAATAAAGATTTAGTGCTCGTCGGTCTATCAATTTACTGACAAACTAATTTACCAACTTCTTGGTATCCGAGATTAGTACCACTCGACCTTCTTATTATACCAGACGTAATGTCCAATGGCTAGTTTTATTACGATAAACCTTACGAGCTCATCTCAGGAGCACCATCAACCCAACGAACCGGTACCTAGATTCCTCTGACTAGCAAAGGCACGTAAGAAGCTAAACACCATATACCCAACCAACCGAGGTACAGGCCTCAATTGACCGAACTCTTTGGCACATCAAAGTATACGATATCTAACTCTCATGCCCGTCCCAATCTCGAGATTGAGAGATTGAATACTAGGACCAAATTAACTACGTTGATTAGTACAAGTCAATTCTATCCAAATTGGTCGTGCTCAATATGCCCCGGGCATATCTGTGTGATTTAATTAGTCTAGATAAACTAATTTCAAAACCACATGATAACCTATATCGATAATATTTTCAGACTATCTCAGTTACGAGCAAACTTTTTATATATCAATACTTTAACCAATAATGGTATCTACTGTATCTTTCCAAGCCCCGTTATCTAGTTATATGATATAATGGAACAATTTAATACTGAAATAAAATGATATGTCATCTGTGGATATTAGTTTTTGAAATAAGCCATAGCTTTTTTGTATTCAAAATGAACAATCTCCCACTAATACTCAAAGCTATGTTAAGAAGTACAAAAACTGTCCAACCCTCTATTACACTGCTAGCATAATAAAATCTACAAAACACCTTTAAGCTGGCTCCCTTAAGAACTAACTCCCATGCCCTCCACATGTCTCTCAAAGACCTTTGGGGTCAATGCCTTTGTGAAAGGATATGCAAGGTTGTTATCTGATGCTATCTTGGCCACGGTCACGTCTTCCCTCTTTACGATCTCTCGTATCAGGTGGTACTTGTGCTCTATGTGTTTACTCGCTTTGTGGGCTCATGGTTCCCTCGAGTTAGCAAATGCACCATTGTTATCACAATAATCTGTGATAGACCTAGGCAACTCAGGAACCACATTTAAGTCCACCAGGAAGTTTTGGAGCCATACACTTCTTCTGTTTCCTCTTGTACGACAACGTACTCAGCCTCCATGGTGGAGTCCGCCACGCATTTCTGCTTGACACTCCGCCATACTATGGCTCCACCTCCTTGAGTAAACACAAACCCAGAGGTAGACTTACTCTTGTCCATATCACCTTGAAAGTTCGAATCTATGTAACCCAACAGTACAAGCTCCTGCGCTCTATAAACCAGGACATAATCTCTCGCCCTACGCAAGTACTTAAGAATACATTTTACTGCCTCCCAGTGAGCCTTCCCAGGGTTACTCTTATATCTGCTAACCATGCCAATAACAAAGCAAATATCAGGCCTCGTACATAACATAGCATATATGAGGCTACCCACTGAATAAGCATAGGGTACCGCCTGTATAGCATCTATCTCCTCAGCAGTCTTGGGACACTACTCCTTAGACAAATGCACCCCATGCCTGAAAAGTAGTGAACCCTTCTTAGAGTTCTGCATGTTAAAATGGGCCAGAATCGTGTTTATATAGAATGTCTGTGAGAGAATCAGAGAACGTCTCCTACGATCTCGAAAAATCTTGATCCCAAGTGTTAGTTTTGAATACAGAAAAGCTATGGCTTATATCAAAAACTAATATCCACAGATGACATATCATTTTATTTCAGTATTAAATTGTTCCATTATATCATAGAACTAGATAATGGGGTGTGAAAAGAAACAGTGGATACCGTTATTGGTTAAAGTATTGATATATTAAAAGTATGCTCTAACTGAGATAGTCTGAACATACTATCGGCATAGGTTATCATGTGGTTTGGAAATTAGTTTATCTAGAATAATTAAATAACATGGATATGCCCGGGGCATATTGAGCACCACCAGTTTAGATAGAATTGACTTATACTGATCGGCGTAGTCAATTCGGTCCTAGATTCCGTCTCTCAATCCCGATATTGGGACGGGCGTGAGAGTTGGATATCATATGCTTTGATTTGCCAAAGAGTGCGGTCAATTGAGGCCTATACCTCAGTAGGTTGGGTATGTGGTTTTAGCTTCTTACGTGCCGTTGCTAGTCGGAGGAATCCACGTACCGGTTTGTCGGGTTGATGGTGCTCTCAAGATGTGCTCGTAAGGTTTATTATAATAAACATGGCCGGTGGACTTTATGTCCGGTATAATAAGAAGGTCAAGTGGTACTAATCTCGGATACCAAGAAGTCAGTGAATAAGTTTGTCAGTAAATTGATAAACCGACAAGCACTAGATCTTTAATGTGGGGAGATAGAAGAAAATATAGTGGCACAATGTAAAGTCATTTTTGAGCGGTAGTTCCATAATTAGTCCGTTAGTGGTACGACTAATTATGCATTTGGCTAATCGATAAAGTGAGTTAATTAATTCTAAAGATTTAATTAATATTTAATTCACAAAGTGGATTAAGAAAATTAATTCCAAATGAATTAATTAATCCAAAGGGTTCGATTAAATTAAATTAACGAAGTGGGTTAAAGATTTAATTCAAAAGGATCGATTGGAGTTGACTAGTCTAGGAAAGACTAAGAGGTCAACGAAAGTCAAACTAAAAGGCCCAACTCAAAGGCCCATTAGGTCTCCTTAGAAGCTCCCTATAAATATCCCTTGTTAGGCAACTTACAAGACATTAGAAACCTTAGAGGCATTTGCCTAGTATGAGAAAGTTAAGTCTAGAAAGAGAAGCTCTCAACTTTATTAGTAGCTTTCCTTTCCAAGTCGACTTTGGAGCTTTCTTCTTCGAGAATCCTAAAAGCCCATAACCTAGAGAATCCTAAATCATCATTTTTGAGGAAAAAGTTGCTGCCTTAGTTGGATTTTTCTGCCCACCGGGCTCTTATCGCCGGTGTGAAGTCCGGCACCGGCGATCGAGTTGTTTAGGTGGCGATTTGGTTTCTTTTTTTATGGGTTTGTGTTTTCTAGTTGTTTTGATCCTCAGCTTGATCTTCTTAGATTGCTAGAGTCCAGATCTACGAGCAGGAATACATTCCAGACACTTTTGGTGTGGATTTTCAAATTGGGTTAAGTTTCCGGGCTAAATCTGTTTCTTCAGATTTGCGTGATTCTTGAAGTGGGTTTCTTAGGACTTGTTCATTTTGCCTTGGGCTACTTTATAGACACTAGCCCACACTAGTTCAGAGTTGGATTGGAGTTATTCTTTGGATTTCTTGTGGAATTCGCTTGCCCGAAGTTTTGGTTTTCTATTTGCTACGAACTTCATTTCAAAGGTATAACCTTTAATCCTTCCGCTTTAATTAAAGGTGTAATATTTGTGCGTTAAATGTTAATTTAATAAATTAAATAAGTATAAGCCTAAATCCATTCATGGGAAAATGAATTTGAGCCTAAGCTTTGTCGAAAGCTTCCGATTCTGGAATGCATTGCATGAAAGAGAGGTTTTCGATTTAGCCTGGGCTTGTTCTGTTTTCATCACCAAAGATATGTCCAGCATCTCCCACATCCTTCATATCAAATTGCCTAGACAACCATGTCTTTGCATCTGACAACACCTTCTTACTGTTGCCAATCAGAATGATGTCATCTACATAAAGTACGAGGAACACCACCATATCACCATCACGCCTGCGACATACACATTGCTCATTCGGACACTGAGTGAATCCATAAGACTGGATAACCTCGTCAAAACGGATGTTCCAAGATCTGGATACTTGCTTAAGTCCATAAATTGACCTCCTAAGCCTGCATACCTCGTGCTCTTGGCCCTGAACAATGAAACCCTCTGGTTATTACATAAGGATGGTCTCCTCAATACTTCTATTAAGGAAAGTTGTCTTGATGTCCATCTGCCAAATCTCAAAGTCCATATGAGCAGCTATGGCCAAGAGAATCCAGATCGACTTAAGCATTACTACTTGGGAAAAGATCTCATCATAATTGATACCCTCTATCTGAGTATACCCCTTCGCCACAAGCCTAGCCTTGAAGGTCTTAACCCTCCCATCAGATCCTCTCTTTCGCTTGTAGACCCATTTGCACCAAATAAGCCAAAACCCATCAGGATGGTTTACCAGCTCTCAGACATGATTTGAGTCCATAGAACCCATCTCAGCAAACATCGCTCTCTGCCAAGAATCAGCTTCTTTATCCTGGAGAGCCTTATTGTAGCTAACTGGGTCTGGTTCATGAGTGCCAGGGATAAAGTCCGAAGACTCACCTAAACCCACTGCGATGAGGTGCAGTCTGTGTAAAAACATCATCTGTGATAGTGTGTGCAGTCTCTTGTGGTGTGTTTTCCTGTACTTGTGCATCTGGAATAATGGACTGACATCTAAGCTCGTCCAATACTACATTGCTGCTTGACTTGTGATCTAAAATTTAGTCATCCTCAAAAAAACTGGCATTGGTGCTCACCATCACCTTCTGATCCTGAGGACTATAAAATATACCACATCTCGTTCTTTTGGGGTAGCCTACAAACAGTATAGCCTTTGATCTCGAATCTAACTTACCTGCACTATAGCACATGTGCTGGACAACCCCAAATCCTGATATGTCTTAGACTAGGCTTTCACCCAGTCCACAACTCTAGGGGTGTCGTATGCGCAGATTTAGATGGCACGAGATTAAGGAGATAAAATGTTGTCTCTAAGGCATAACCCCAAAACAAGGTAGGCAACTCACTATAACTCATCTCGATCTACCCATATCCATAAGAGTCCTGTTCCTCCTATCCGCTACACCATTCTGCTGGGGTATGCCTGTTAGTTTTGAATACAGAAAAGCTATGGCTTGTATCAAAAACTAATATCCACAGATGACATATCATTTTGTTTCAGCATAAATTTGTTCATTTATATCATAGAACTAGATAACGGGGTGTCGACAAACACAGTAGATACCGTTATTGGTTAAAGTATTGATATATAAAAAGTATGCTCGTAACCGAGATAGTCTGAACATACTATCGGTATAGGTTATTGTGTGGTTTGGAAATTGGTTTATCTAAACTAGTTTAAATGACACAGATATGCCCGAGGCATATTGAGCACGACCAGTTTGGATAGAATTGACTTATACTGATCGGCGTAGTCAATTCGGTCCTAGTATTCCGTCTCTCAATCCCGAGATTAGGACGGGCGTGAGGGCTGGATGTCATGTGCTTTGATTTGCCAAAGAGTGAGGTAAATTGAGGCCAATACCTCGGTAAGTTGGGTATGCGGTGTTTAGCTTATTACGTGCCGTTGCTAGTCGGAGGAATCCACGTACCGGTTCGCCGGGTTAATGGTGCTCCCGAGATGAGCTCGTAAGGTTATTATACTAAACCCGTCCGGTGAACTTTATGTTCGGTATAATAAAAGGACGAGTGGTACTAATCTCGGAAACCAAGAAGTCGGTGAATTAATTTGTCAGTAAATTGATAAATCGACGAGCACTAGATCTTTAATGTGGGGAGATAGAATAAAATATAATGGCGCGATGTAAAGTCGTTTTCGACCGGTAGTTCCATAATTGGTCCGTTAGTGGTACGACCGATTATGATTTGACTAATCGACAAGGTAAATTAATTAATCCGAAAGGTTTAATTAATATTTAATCGACAAAGTGAATTTAGAAATTAATTCTATTTTGAATTAATTAATTCTAAGGGTTCGATTAAATTAAATTAACAAAGTGGATTAAATAAATTAATTTAAATGGGTCGATTGGAGTTGATTAGTCGGGAAGACTTAGCGGTCAACGAAAGTCAAATTTTCAGACCTAACTCGAGAGCCCATTAGGTCTCCAATCGAGCTCCTATAAATAGAAAGCTTTTGCCTTAAGAAATTAGAAGTGTGGCTTGAAAGACAAGAAATTGTCTTGCTGGGAAAGAAAAGGGTTAGAGAGAGAATCAAGAAAAATTCAATCTTTGAATCTCTCTCGGAGTCATCCAGATTTTTCTTTCTCCCGAATCATTCTCCAACCAAAAGGTTCAATCTTTAGCAGCTGCTGTTCTTTATTTTATTCGCCGGTTTTCAAGTGGGTTTCCGGCAAAACTGCTGCTGGTGTTATTTTTTCTGCTGCAGTTTTTTTTACCCCGGCTGGACTGTTGAGTTCGGTGTGCTGAGCCGCGAACTCTGTTCGTGTACCGATCGCGACTGAACTCCAGGTCGGTCGGTGTTGTTTGGGTCTTTGTGCAGCGGTTGGTCGGTGGCAGTATTTGCTGGAAATTCACAGCGGGAATTTTTTTGCGGCTGGTCTTCAATTTTTTTTGCGGCTGGTCTTCAATTTTAATTGGACCGAGTTTTTTGGGTTAATTTTGGAGAAATTCGGGCAGCCCCTTTTGGTAGTTCTCATGGGCTTCATTAGCAAATCCCATTAGATTATTGCCCACCCAATATTCGGGATTTCTACGGAGACATCGATTGGATTTCTTGTGGAAATCGCAACAAAGAATTGGTTTTTCTTTAGGCAAGGGACTTCGCTACAAAAGGTATAATCTTTAAATTCTGCTTTAATTAAAGATCGAATCTTTTGTGTCCCGATTAATAAATTAAATAAGTATAAGCCTAGATCCGTTCATGGGTAAACTAATTTGAGCCTGAGCTTGGTCGAAAGCTTCCGATTCTGGAATGCATTGCAAGAAAGTGGGGCTTGTTCAGTTTTCCTTCAAATTGGTATCAGAGCGTTGGTTTCGGTCTTATACTTGTTTGATTTATTACACGGTTTTATTTTGGCATTATTATTTTTGTCGAAATGTATAAACAGGTGGTTATTGGTTTCCCGGCTATTATGGTAGAAATTTAATTTTCATTCACAAACCCCGGGACATGTCCGGGCTCGTTTTATTTTTGAATGGAAATTTCTGTAATAGTAATAACCACGAGCTGGAAGCCGTGTAGGATTAGAAAAATCTTGTAGTAGGATTTGATCTAATCATGTCGTCTTTAAATTCCTTGAAAACGCCTTTGTATATAGGAATTTATGTACTATGACGAAGACGTTAGTTTGGGTAACTTATATTCGCGGGTTTTGGTTTATCGTACTTTTGGGTGATTCCTAATTACGTAGTAAACCGAGAAAACCCGGGCGAATCGAGAGGAATCCAAATAACGAGTGGGAGCGACACGACGGGAAGTGTCACTGAGGCGTCAAAGAATCAACGATAGAGAAGGTCATAATAGTCGGGAAATTTTATTTTATTTAATTTCCCGTATTTATGATTTTTCGTTGATTGTGTGATTTTCGAAATCCAAACCAAATGTTTTTAAAAGGTAATGTGCAATTAACTAAGGTAGATTATTCGCACGTTAAAACTCCAACGGTTTTATGGGTGCGAATATCCATAGTTAAGATATTGCATGTTAAAACGTAAAAATCCTCAAACTTAATTAAATTCGCGGGTTTTGGTTTAATCGTAATTTTGGGTGATTCCTAATTACGTAGAAAACCGAGAAAACTCGGGTTTTGGTTTATCGTAATTTTGGGTGATTCCTAATTATGTAGAAAACCGAGAAAACCAGGGCGAATTGAAATTAATTAAAAATCTAAGTGGGAGCGGGTTGGTTAATAGCCCCATGGCCTCCATTACGGGTTCATTGGTGATATGGTTAAACTTGCGTGCTGGCTTAGACCTTCCTCCCTATCGGATGAGTTTTCAATCACAAATATCACCAGAATGAATTTCTAAAGGGATGACTATAGTGCGTTTAATTGGGAAAAGTTGCGACACCCTCGCCATCCGAGGCGCATTAGTACCCTAAGTAACAAACTTAGAAGTCACGTAATGGCATACACTTAGTGTACTGTTTATAGTATCCCTCCCATCGAGGTTACGCTATCTACGTGTACGGCTAAAATTATCGACTATTAATTTTATTGATCATAAGATCGTTGGTCAAATAATGAAATTAATGAACTTCGGTTCTTCTCGAACGAATGTGGGTTGGCGTAGACGTTCACCCATCGTGACCTGCGTTAATCCCGGTGTGAGAGATGTCGGTAGAAGATTATATTTATTTTCTGAGGATTTTTCAATATTTTTGAAAAAGTATACTGAAACTTGTTTGTTTATTTTCAGTTGATATGTCGTTCAACCGGCTAGCTGTCATTCTGAACCAAAACAAACTCACCGGTCCAAATTACATTGATTGGAAACGTAACCTGGACATTGTCCTTACCGCTGAGGGTTACAAGTACGTGCTCACTGAGGAGTGCCCCCCTAAGCCCAGCGATAATGCCACCCCTGAGCAGCGAGAGCCATATACGAGGTGGCAGAAGGCTGATGAGATGACCAGGTGCTACATCTTGGCTTCCATGTCAAGTGCTCTGCAGCACCAGCATCAGCAGATGACCTCAGCCTACGATATGATGCTCAACCTCAGGGAGATGTTTGGACATCGGGGCAGGGCAGCCAAGCAGTCATCTATTAGGAAACTCATGAATGCTAAGATGGCTGAGGGCACTTCAGTGAGAGATCACGTACTGGACATGATTGGTTGCATCAATGAGATCGAGGTATTGGGAGGGGAGATTGATGGGGAAACCCAGGTTGATATCATCTTTCAGAGCTTGCCTCCCAGTTTTGAGCAGTTTCGATTGAACTATAATATGAGGAATCTCTCATATTCACTTTCTTAGCTCATGACTGCATTGGTTTCTGCTGAGAGCCTCTTCGCAGAGAATAAGCAAGCCTTGGCTACTGTTGGTCCCTCAGGTTCCTCTGTTGCGCCCAAAGCCAGGAAGCAAAAGAGGAAGAGAGGCCAAAAAGCAGGAGCCAGTCATGGACCCAAAGCGGGCATTGCCAAGAAGCACAAGCCGAGAGGCAAATGCTTCAGATATGGCAAAGCGGGACATTGGAAGAAGGACTGTCCAAAGCCTCGAGGTATGTGTAAATTTTCCCTAGTCACTGAGACATGCTTAGCGGCGATTCCCACAGATACTTGGTGTGTGGATTCAGGAGCCACTGATCATGTTTGTAATTATTTGCAGGGGTTCCAAGTGACCCGGCTGCTTAGAGAGGGAGAGTTGCAGGTCTACCTTGGGGATACTACCAGAGTTTCTGTTGCTACAGTGGGAGTTTTATGTCTTTATTTGTCAGACTTTACTTTATTGTTGAGAGATTGTCTTTATGTACCAAGTTTTCGTAAAAACTTGCTTTCAGTTTCTAAACTTGTTTTGGATGGTTATAAGTGTGTTTTTTCTGATAGATCTATATTTATTAGAAAAGACCAGAAACTTATATGTTCCGGTACATTGGTTGACAATTTGTTTTTAATTAAGACTTACTCCCCAGTTATGCAAAACACAGAAACTAGTAACTCATCACCGAATCATAATAAGAGAAAAGAGTCTTCCCCTTTGAATCAGACTTATCTTTGGCACCTAAAACTAGGTCATATCAACCTTAGTAGCATTCAAAGGTTGGTCAAGAGTGGGTCTTTGGACTTACTAGATATTGACAGCTATTCGACCTGTGAGTCCTGCTTGGACGGTAAAATGACCGAGAGGCCTTTTAATGCGAAGGGGTATAGGGCCAAGGAGGTTTTAGAGCTGATTTATTCTGACGTGTGTGGGCCTATGTCAGTTCAGCTAGAGGTGGATATGAGTATTTCGTGACCTTCACGGATGATTACTCTAGATATGGATACATATACCTGATGTGCCACAAGTCTGAATGCTTTGGCAAGTTCAGAGAATTCAAGGCAGAGGTGGAGAACCATCTGGGTAAGAGTATCAAGTCACTGCGGTATGATCTCGGTGGCGAATACCTCTCTAGTGAATTTTGGACCTATTTATCAGAGGAGGGTATTCAGACCCAGTTGTCTGCACCTGGCACACCCCAGCATAATGGTGTAGCAGAGAGGAGGAACAGGACTCTTATGGAGATAGTTAGATCGATGATGAGTTACAATGAGTTGCCTACCTCGTTTTGGGGTTATGCCTTGGATACAACATGTTTTATCCTCAACCTTGTGCCATCTAAGTCTGTGCCTACGACCCCAGTAGAGTTGTGGAGTGGGCAAAAGCCTAGTCTGAGACATCTCAGGATTTGGGGTTGTCCAGCACATGTGCTCGAGGCAGATGCAGACAAGTTAGAGGCGAGATCTAAGGTTATGTTGTTTATAGTGTACCCCAAAGGAACGAGAGGTGGTTTATTTTATAGTCCTCAGGATCAGAAGGTGGTGGTCAGCACCAATTCCAGATTTCTTAAGGAGAACTATATTTTAGATCACAAGTCAAGCAGCAAGGCAGTATTGGAAGAGCTTAGAAGTCAGTCCACTATTCTAGATGCACACGTACAGGAAGACACACCACAAGAGACTGCACACACTATCACAGATGATGCTCTCGCACAGGCTGCGCCTCGTCGTAGTGGGAGGGTTGTGAGACAGCCCGAGAGGTACATGGGTTTGGGTGAGTCTTCGGACTTTATCCCTGGTGCTCATGAACCAGACCCAATTAACTACAATGAGGCTCTCCAGGATAAAGATGTAGATTCTTGGCAGAGAGCGATGATTGCTGAGATGGGTTCTATGGACTCAAATCAAGTCTGGGAGCTGGTAGACCTTCCTGATGGGTGCAAATGGGTTTACAAGCGAAAGAGAGGATCTGACGGGAGTGTTGAGACCTTCAAGGCTAGGCTTGTGGCGAAAGGGGTATACTCAGAAAGAAGGGATCGATTATGAGGAGACCTTTTCCCCAGTAGCTATGCTTAAGTCAATCAGGATTCTCTTGGCCATAGCTGCTCATATGGACTATGAGATTTGGCAGAAGGACGTCAAGACAGCTTTCCTTAATGGAAGTCTTGAGGAGACCATTTTTATGCAGCAACCAGAGGGCTTCATTGTTAAAGGCCAAGAGCACAATGTATGCAGGCTTAGGAGGTCCATTTATGGACTTAAGCAAGCATCCAGATCTTGGAACATTCGTTTTGATGAGGTTATCCAGTCCTATGGATTCACTCAGTCTCCGGATGAGCAGTGTGTTTATCGCAGGCGTGATGGTGATATGGTGATGTTCCTTGTACTTTACGTAGATGACATTCTTCTTATTGGCAACAGTAAGAAGGTGTTGTCAGACGTAAAGGCATGGTTGTCCAGGCAATTCGATATGAAGGATTTGGGAGAGCTGGACATATCCTTGGGATCAAGATTATTCGAGATCATAGGAGACGTTCTCTGACTCTCTCTCAGGCATCCTACATAGACACGATTCTGGCCCGTTTTAACATGCAGAACTCCAAGAAGGGTTCACTACCTTTCAGGCATGGAGTGCATTTGTCTAAGGAGCAGTGTCCTAAGACTGCTGAGGAGATAGATGCCATGAAGACGGTACCCTATGCTTCTGCAGTGGGTAGCCTCATATATGCTATGTTGTGCACGAGGCCTGATATTTGCTTTGCCGTTGGCATGGTTAGCAGATATCAGAGTTACCCTGGGAAGGCTCACTGGGAGGCAGTAAAATGCATTCTCAAGTACTTGCGCAGGACGAGTGATTATGTCCTACTTTATAGAGCGCAGGACCTTGAACCATTGGGTTACACAGATTCGGACTTTCAAAGAGATTTGGACAAGAGTAAGTCTACCTCTGGGTTTGTGTTTACTCTAGGAGGTGGAGCCATAGTATGGAAGAGTGTCAAGTAAAAATGCGTGGCGGACTCTACCATGGAGGCCTAGTACGTTGCCGCTTCAGAGGCAGCGAAAGAGGCTGTATGGCTCAGGAGCTTCCTGATGGACTTAGATGTGGTTCCTGAGTTGCCTAGGTCTATCACAGTTTATTGTGATAACAATGGTGCAATTGCTAACTCGAGGGAACCACGAGCCCATAAAGCGAGTAAACACATAGAGCGTAAGTACCACCTGATACGAGAGATCGTAAAGAGGGGAGACGTGATCGTGGCCAAGATAGCTTCAGAGGACAACCTTGTACCCCAAAAGTTTTTGAGAGGCATGTGGAGGGCATGGGAGTCAGATTCTTGAGAGAGCCATGTGAGTGAGCTTAAAGGTGTTCTGGAGATTTCATTATGACAACAGTGTAATAGCAGGTTAGACAGTTTTTGTACTTCTTAGCATAGCTTTTAGAATTAGTGGGAGATTGTTAGTTTTGAATACAGAAAAGCTATGGCTTGTATCAAAAACTAATATCCACAGATGACATATCATTTTGTTTCAGTATAAATTTGTTCCTTTATATCATAGAACTAGATAACAGGGTGTCGACAAACACAGTAGATACCGTTATTGGTTAAAGTATTGATATATAAAAAGTATGCTCGTAACCGAGATAGTCTGAACATACTATCGGTATAGGTTATTGTGTGGTTTGGAAATTGGTTTATCTAAACTAGTTTAAATCACACAGATATTCCCAGGGCATATTGAGCACGACCAGTTTGGATAGAATTGACTTATACTGATCGGCGTAGTCAATTCGGTCCTAGTATTCCGTCTCTCAATCCCGAGATTAGGACGGGCGTGAGGGTTGGATGTCATGTGCTTTGATTTGCCAAAGAGTGAGGTCAATTGAGGCCAATACCTTGGTAAGTTGGGTATGCGGTGTTTAGCTTATTTCGTGTCGTTGCTAGTCAGAGGAATCCAAGTACCGGTTCGCCGGGTTGATGGTGCTCCCGAGAAGAGCTCTTAAGGTTATTATACTAAACCCGGCCGGTGAACTTTATGTTCGGTATAATAAAAGGACGAGTGGTACTAATCTCAGAAACCAAGAAGTCAGTGAATTAATTTGTCAGTAAATTGATAAATCGACGAGCACTAGATCTTTAATGTGGGGAGATAGAATAAAATATAATGGTGCGATGTAAAGTCATTTTCGAGCGGTAGTTCCATAATTGGTCCATTAGTGGTACGACCGATTATGATTTGACTAATCGACAAGGTAAATTAATTAATCTGAAAGGTTTAATTAATATTTAATCGACAAAGTGAATTTAGAAATTAATTCTATTTTGAATTAATTAAATCTAAGGGTTCGATTAAATTAAATTAACAAAGTGGATTAAATAAATTAATTTAAATGGGTCGATTGGAGTTGATTAGTCGGGAAGACTTAGCGGTCAACGAAAGTCAAATTTAAAGACCTAACTCGAGAGCCCATTAGGTCTCCAATCGAGCTCCTATAAATAGAAAGCTTTTGCCTTAAGAAATTAGAAGTGTGGCTTGAAAGACAAGAAATTGTCTTGCTGGGAAAGAAAAGGGTTAGAGAGAGAATCAAGAAAAAATCAATCTTTGAATCTCTCTCGGAGTCATCCAGATTTTTCTTTCTCCCGAATCATTCTCCAACCAAAAGGTTCAATCTTTAGCAGCTGCTGCTCTTCATTTTATCCGCCGGTTTTCAAGTGGGTTTCCGGCAAAACTGCTGCTGGTGTTATTTTTTTTGCTGTAGTTTTTTTGACCCCGGCTGGACTGTTGAGTTCGGTGTGCTGAGCCGCGAACTCTGTTCGTGTACAGATCGCGACTGAACTCCAGGTCGGTCGGTGTTGTTTGGGTCTTTGTGCAGCGGTTGGTCGGTGGCAGTATTTGCTGGAAATTCACAGCGGGAATTTTTTTGCGGCTGGTCTTCAATTTTTTTTGCGGCTGGTCTTCAATTTTAATTGGACCGAGTTTTTTGGGTTAATTTTGGAGAAATTCGGGCAGCCCCTTTTGGTAGTTCTCATGGGATTCATTAGCAAATCCCGTTAGATTATTGCCCATCCAATATTCGAGATTTCTACGGAGACATCGATTGGATTTCTTGTGGAAATCGCAACAAAGAATTGGTTTTTCTTTAGGCAAGGGACTTCGTTACAAAAGGTATAATCTTTAAATTCTGCTTTAATTAAAGATCGAATCTTTTGTGTCCCGATCAATAAATTAAATAAGTATAAACCTAGATCCGTTCATGGGTAAACTAATTTGAGCCTGAGCTTGGTCAAAAGCTTCCGATTCTGGAATGCATTGCACGAAAGTGAGGTTTTCGATTTAGCCCGGGCTTGTTCAGTTTTCCTTCAGTGCCAGGTGCAGACAACTGGGACTGAATACCCATTTCTGACAAATAGGACCTAAATTCACTAGAGAGGTATTCGCCACGCGATCTGTGAAAGATTATCTGTCCGGGCCTAGCCAGAAACTCACTTTAATGCTATGCATTCTAGAATTGGAATCTCTGGCCAGGCCTAGACTCTAGCACAATTGCTATTCCAACCCTTGCTTGAAATAATATTGCATAGGATCTGGGTTTGCACTTATTTGATTTGCCACGCAACAAAATTTCTAATTATAAGCGGAATCTTAGAAATATACCTTTGAAGCGTGAACTCAGGTGATTGCTTGGATGACTCAAGACTTTGATTTCACGTTGTGTGGGAAAGAATCTAGAAACCAATTGATCAGTAACCAACACAATTAACTCGCTGGAATAAACCCAAGCAACCGCCACAGCCTAGGAATTCGAACCGCCAGCCAAGGAGAGAGAAAACCCAACTTCGAGAGCTTGAATTTTAATTCTCTCTCTAGGATTTTATCTCTCTAGTTTTTGTGTCTTGAAAACTTATGAATTGTGTGTTTTGAATAGCTAATCCCTTGTTTATATATATAGTTACAAGAGAGACCCCAAGTTGGTTTAGGATTGGCCTTCCTACTGGGATTCTGTTTCCTTCAATCCTGTTCCTGGACTGATACACATCCAACTGATACAGGGATTCACTTATCCCAATCCAGTTCCTGATATGATTCACAACCAACTGATACAGGGATCCACTTATCCCAAACCAGTTCCTGGTATGATTCACAACCAACTGATACAGGGATTCACTTATCCCAAATCAGTTCCTGGTATGATTGACAACCAACTGATATAAGGATTAATTAATTACTTAATTAATTAAATCTACCTTTGTCAACAACCCAATACCTAATTAATCGTACCACTAACGGATTAATTATGACACTACCATCCTACACCAGAATGGCTTCCTGAACAACTTAATTAATTAATATTTATAATCTCCCCACATCAAAGATATAGTGCTCGTTAATTTATTAATTTACTGGTAAATTAATTTATTAACTTCTTTAATTCTGAGACTAGTACCACTCGACCTTATTACTATACCGGACATAAGTCCACCAGCTGGGTTTAGTATAATAAACATAACGAGCTCATCTCGGGAGCACCATCAGCCCGGACGCACCGGTACATAGTTTCCTTTCGACAAGCAACAACACACCAAACAACTAAACACGCACACCCAACCTATCAAGATTATTGGCCACAATAGACCTCACCCATTGGCAGATCAAAGTACATTATGTCTAATCCTCATGCCCGCTCGAGTCTAGGGAACAAGAGATTGAATACCAAAAACGATTTGTCTATTAAATCAGTATAAGACAAATCATTCCTAATTGTCAAGTTCAATACGCCCCAGACATGTCTATATTATTTAATTAGTTTAGACAAACCAATTATCCGAATCACATAATAGCCTAAACCAACAGTTTGTCCAAAGCTGTCTCGGGTACGAACGTCATTTATATATTATGTTTTTCAACCAATGATGAGATCTACTGTGTCACACAAGACACCTCATCATCTACTTACATAATATAAATAGACAAATCATGCACAATAAGATATAACCAAAATATTAATCGATATATTAACTGGGAAGATGTACAATAAAAGCATAGCCTATGTATTCAACTATAACAATCTCCCACTAATACTAAAGCTATGCTTTAAGTACACAACTATATACAACTCCTATACACTCTGTTGCTATATATCTAGAAAAACTGTCATGGCTCTCCTAAGTATCTGATTGCCATGCCCTCCACGTGAGCCTCAAAGACTTTTGAAGTCAATGTCTTCGTGAACGGATCTGCATGATTATCCTCTAATGCTATCTTAGCCATGAGACATCATAAAATGACTACGTCTTCTCTCTTTACGATGTCTCGTTCAGGTGGTACTTGCGCTGCATATGTTTACTCGCCTTGTGGGCTCGTGGTTCCTTCGAGTTTGCTACTACACCATTGTTATCAAAATATACCGTGATAGACATCTGCAAAACAAGAATCACATCTAAGCCCACTAGGAAGTTCTTGAGCCACACTGCTTCCTTTGCTGCCTCTGATGCGGCAACATATTCGGCCTCCCTGGTAGAGTCCGCCACGCATTTCTGCTTGACACTCTACCAAACTATGGCTCCACATCCTAGAGTAAACACATACCCTGAGGTAGACTTGCTATTGTCCCTGTCGTCTTGAAAATATGAATCTGTGTAACCTCGGGGTACAAGCTCAGGCGCCTGATAGACCAGAACTTGGTCCCTTGTTCTGCACAAATACTTGAGAATGCATTTTACTACCTCCTAATGAGCTTTCCCAGGGTTATTCTAATATCTGCTTACCATGCCAACGGCATAACAGATATCAGGCATCGTACACAATATGGCATACATTAGACTTCCTACTGCCGAAGCATAAGGAACTACCTTCGTGGCCTCTATCTCCTCAACAGTCTTGGGAGACTGTTCCTTAGATAGATGCACTCCGTGTCTAAAAGATAGAAATGTTGGGGTAGAATACATAAGCTATGCTTGTTTTGTACAGTTTCCCAGTTTAATATATCGATTTGTATTTTAATTATATTTTGTTGTGCATATATATATATATATATATGTCCATTTATATTATGTAAGTAGATGATGAGGTGTTTGGTGTGACACAGTAGATCTCATCATTGGTTGAAAGACATAATATATAAATGAGGTTCGTAACCGAGATAGTTTTGGACAAACTGTCGGTCTAGGTTATTATGTGATTCAGATAATTAGTTTGTCTAAACTAATTGAATAAATATGCCTGGGGCATATTGAACTTGACCATTAGGAATGATTTGTCTTGTACTGATTTAATAGACAAATTGATCCTTGTATTCTATCTCTAAATCCCTAGACTCGAGTAGGCATGAGGATTAGACATAGTGTACTTTGATCTGCCAATGGGTGAGGTCAAATGTGGCCAATAGTCTCGGTGGGTTGGGTGCGCGTGTTTAGTTACTTGGTGTGCTACTGCTTGTCGAAAGGAAACCATGTACCGGTGAGTCCGGGGTGATGGTGCTCCCGAGATGAGCTCAAAATGTTTATTATACTAAACCCGGCCGGTGGACTTATGTCCGGTATAGTAAAAAGGTCGAGTGGTACTAGTCTCGGAATTAAAGAAGTTAATTAATTAATTTATTAGTAAATTAATTTTAATTAACGAGCACTATATCTTTGATGTGGGGAGATTAATGAATATAATTTAATTAAGTTGTTCTGGAAGCAATTCTGGTGTAGGTTGGTAGTGCCAAAATTAATCCGTTAGTGGTACGATTAATTTTTGTAATGGGTTAATTGAATAGGTAGATTTAATTAATTAATTGGTTAATTATTCCTAAGGGTTAATTCAGTAATTAACAAAGTGGAATTATTTAATTAATTCCTAAGGGTTAATTAAGTAATTAACAAAGTGGAATTAATTAATTAATTAATTAAGTCTTAAATTTCAATTGGAAATAGGAAATCCTAGAGATTAGGAAATCTAGTAGGATTTGATTTATCCTATCAGATTGGTTGCCCAATTGGACTTGGAAACTAATTCATTACCTAAACCCATTAGGAAGACCAATCCTAAACCAACTTGGGGTCTCTCTTGTAACTCTATAAATAGACAAGGGATGAGCCATTCAAGAAACACAATTCAATAAATTCATAATTCAAGAATCTAGAGAGATAAAATCCTGGAGAGATAAACTCTCAAAGTCGGATTTTTGACACCAAAATTGTGGCTGCCCACTTGAAGCTTTTGGCCGGATTTTATACCAAAATTTCGGCGGCTCTTTGTAAGCTTAGGGCGGCGGCGCATCATCTGTGATCTCATGTGTAGGCGCATCATCTGTGATCTCATGTGCAGTGTGTGGTGTATCTACTTGTGCTGGTGCATCTTGATTAGTAGTTTGTCTTCTAAGCTCTTCTAGTACTATCTTACTCTTCGGCTTGTACTCTAAGATATAGTCTTCCTCCAAAAATCTAGCATTGGTACTAACCACCACCTTCTGATCTTTAGGACTATAAAACAGACCACCTTTTGTTCACTTAAGATATCCTACAAACAACATTAATTTTGTTCTCGCATCTAACTTAGCCGCATCTGCTTTAAGCACATGTGCTGGGCAACCCTAAATTCTGAGATGTCTTAAAAGGTCTCTTGGTTATCTTACCCTCCAAGCAAGATTCGCAGGTTGAATAACTGTCAATGTTTAATGAACCTAAAGGTCCATCATTGACCAACCTCTGAATCCTACTAAGGGTTATATGACCTAGCCTGAGATGCCAAAGATAGGTTTGATTCGTTTCAAAAGGTTTCTTCCTCTTATTAATGTTAGATAAAGAGCTATCTGTTTCTATGTTTTGCACAACAGGGGAGTTAGAATTAACCACAAATAAATTGTTAGTCAATGAACCAGTACAAATAAGTTTTCCATTTATTCTAATAAATACAGACTCATCAGAAAAAATAAACTTATAACCGTTCTTTAAGAGTTTAGAAACCAAAATAAGGTTCTTTCTAAAACTCGATACATAAAGACAATTAACTAATTCTAATCTACAATTTTTGAAATTTAAATTGACCACTCTCACTGCTTCTACTGACACTCTTGTAGTGTCGCCAATGTAGATGTCCAGCTCGACCTATCTAACCTTCCGGGTTACTTGGAACCCCCGCAAAGGATTACAAACATTATCAGTGGCGCCTGAATCCACACACTTAGTATCTGTGGGAATCACCGCTAAACATGTCTCAGTAATTAGGGCAGAAACTATCGTATCTTTAAGCTTCGGATAATCTGCTTTCAAGTGTCCCATTTTACCGCACTTGAAGCACTTGCCTTTGGGCTTGCTCCTCTTTGCGATTTTAGGCTTCATAGCAAGTTTCTTGGCTTTTTTCATCTTATTCTTCTTGCCTTTAGGCACAGAAGAAGAACCGGAAGCTTTTACTAAGACCAAAGCTTGCTTCTTCTCGTGGAAGATGCCTTCGGCCGCCACCAAATTAGTTAAGAGCTCGGGTAGAGTGTAAACTCTTTGGTTCATATTGTAATTGACCTAAAACTGCTCACAACGATAGGGTAAGCTCTGGAGAATAATATCTATCTAACTTTTTGGGTCGATTTCTCCTCCCAACACCTCTATTTCATTGATGTTACTGATCATGTGTAGCAAATGATGTCTCATCGATCCGCCCTCAGCCATCTTTGTGTTCATTAACTTCCTCATGGCTGCTTGTTTAGCAGTCATACCTTAATGTGCGAACATCTCTCTCAGGTGAGCCATCATGTTGAAGGTAGAGACCATGGGATGAAGCTGATATTGCACATTTAATATAGAGGCCAAAATATAGCACCGCGCTATCTCATCCGTTTTTCTCCACCTGATATAGGCATCCATATCCTCTTGAGGAGAGTTCTCACCAGGCACATCTGGACATACTTCAGTGAGCACAAACTTATACTGCTCAGCCATCAGGACAATATCCAAGTTACGACTCCAATCGACATTGTTGGTTCCAGTTAATTTATTGTCTTTCAAAATAGCAGCTAAGGGGTTGAATGCCATATCGATTATAACTATAAAATAAATAAACACACAATGTTTTAGTTATTAAGTCTAGAATTTAAAAAATAAGGAAATTTTATCAATTATTGACTTCCCTCAAAACAATAATCTTAATCCACCAACATCTCATTCACCGGGATTCTTGCAAGCCGCGTAGTGTCGATATTTACGCTGACCCACATTCGTTTGAGAAGAACCAAGTTCATTAACTACATTATCTGACAAAATGATCCATTGATCAATGTAGCTAATAGTCAGTGCTTTTAGCCATACAAATAAGCAGCGTAACCTCGAGGGAGGAATACTGCAGATCATACAGTAAGTGTGTGCCATTACGTGACTTATGAGTTTGTGACCTCAGGATAGTGCGCCTCAGATGGAGAGGGTGTCGAATTTCTCCTAGTTAAACTTACTATAATCATCTTACTCAGAAATTCATAATCTAGCGATCTCGGGGTTGGACTCATCCGAATGGAGGAAGGCCCTAATGCCAACACGCAAGCCCACCCACATCGCATACGAACTCATAATGGTGGCCATGCGGATATTAAACTAACCCGTTCCCACTTAGATTTCCAAATTGAGGGTTTTCTGGTTTTAACATGCAATTAACTAAACCTAAGTTATGTGCAACCATAAAACCAACATGCTTTAAATCATGCATCTAAAATATAGCATAAAAATATAGCACAAAGATTAAAACAATAAAAATGGAAAATAAATGCCAAAATTAAATTTCCCGACTATCATGGTTTTAATCGCTTCCATTTTTTGCCTTGATAGCGTGCCCCGCCACGCAACGCGATGGATTGAGTCTTGATCTTGAAAAATGAAAACTGGAGAGAAACGGGCAAAAACCGCAACCCGAACACCGCACGCGCGCAGCACGCAAAAGGGCGCGCCGCGCGCGTGGCCAACAGTGCGCGGCAGTTGCCGCTACTACTGCCAGTGGTTACCGGCTGCGGCTCCTGCCGGCGAGTCGTCGCCGGCACCACCTCCTGCCGCCAATCCCTCTTTCGCTTCTTTCTATGCTATTTGGTCTTCTTACAATTCGTTCTGGGTTTTCCTAGGTTTCTACGAATTAACGATAACCCAAAACCCACGAATTCAAGTTGCCCAACATAACGCCTTCGATTACAAAAATTAATTCTCATACTACAAGGCTTTCTAGGAAAATTAAATAATCGAAATTACATAGAAAAAAATCCTACTACAGATTTGATCTAATCCTACAATGCTTCCAGCACGTGGTTATACTATTACAAACATTCATAATAAAATTAAATCCAGACATGTCCCAGAGTTTAACTTAAACCCAGACAAACGTAACCATAATAGTCGGGATTTCTTAACCACCTGCAAATAAAATCATGTGATAAATCAAACAAGCACAAAACCCAAAACCTAGCTCCGATACCAATTGAAAGCTTATATGCTCGGGCCTAGCCAGAAACTCACTTTCGTGCTATGCATTCCATAATTAGAATCTCTGGCAAGGCCTAGACTCTAGCATAATTGCTATTCCAACCCTTGCTTGAAATAACATTGCGTAGGATCTGGGTTTGCACTTATTCGATTTATCACGCAACAAAATTTCTAATTAAAACCGGAATCTTAGAAATATACCTTTGAATCGTGAACTCAGGTGATCACTTGTTTGACTCAAGACTTTGATTTCACGTTGTGTGGGCAACGATCTAGAAACCAATTAATTAGTAACCAACACAATTAACTCGCCAGAATAAACCAGCACCGTCGCCGTCTAGGAATTCAAACCACCGGCCAAGGAGAGAGAAAACCTGACTTCGAGAGCTTGAACTTTAATTCTCTCTCTAGGATTTTATCTCTCTAGTTTTCGTGTTTTGAAAACTTATGAATAGCTAATCCCTTGTCTATATATAGAGTTACAAGAGAGACCCCAAGTTGGCTTAGGATTGGCCTTCCTACCGGGATTCTATTTCCTTCAATCCTGTTCCTTGGCTGATACACATCTAACTGATACAGGGATTCACTTATCCCAATCCTGTTCCTGATATGATTCACAACCAACTGATACAGGGATCCACTTATCCCAAACCAGTTCCTGGTATGATTCACAACCAACTGATACAGGAATTCACTTATCCAAAACCAGTTCTTGGTATGATTCACAACAAACAGACACAAGGATTAATTAATTACTTAATCAATTAAATCTACATGTGTCAACAACCCAATACATACTTAATCGTACCACTAACGGATTAATTCTGGCACTATCATCCTATACCAGAATTGTTCTGGAACAACTTAATTAATTTATATATAATCTCCCCACATCAAAGATATGGTGCTCGTTAATTTATTAATTTACTAATAAATTAATTTATTAACTTCTTTAAATCTGAGACTAATACCACTCGACCTTTTTACTATACCGGACATAAGTCCACCATCTGGGTTTTGTATAATAGACATAACGAGCACATCTCGGGAACACCAACACCCTTGACGTACCAGTACAGGGTTTACTTTCGACAAGCAGCAGTACACCAAGTAACTACACACGTGCACCCAACCTACCGAGATTATTGGCCACAATAGACCTCACCCATTGGCAGATAAACGTACACTATGTCTAATCCTCATGCCCGCTCAAGTCTTGGGATTAAGAGATAGAATACCAAGAACGATTTGTATATTAAATTAGTACGAGACAAATCATTCCGAATGGTCAAGTTCAATATGCCCTGGGCATATCTATATGATTCAATTAGTTTAGATAAACCAATTATCCAAATCACATAATAACCTAAACCAACAGTTTGTCTAAAGCTGTCTCGGTTACAAACCTCATTTATATATTATGTCTTTAAACCAATGATGAGATATATTGTGTCACACAAGACACCTCATCATCTACTTACATAATATAAATAGACAAATCATGCACAACAAGATATAACCAAAACATTAATCGATATATTAAATGGGAAAATGTACAATACAAGCATAGCTTATGTATTCAACTCCAACAATCAGATCGCAGGGTCTTGATACTCTTACCCAGATGGTTCTTTTATTTAGCCTTAAACTCTTTGAACTTGCCAAAGCATTCAGACTATAAATATTCAAATCTAGAGTAATCATCCGTGAATGTCACGAAATACTCATAACCACCTCTAGCCTGAACTGACATAGGCCCACACAAGTCAAAATGAATTAACTCTAAAACCTCTTTGGCCATATACCCCTTTGCCTTGAAAGGGCTCTTGGTCATTTTACCCTCCAAGCAGGACTCACATGTAGGAAAACTGTCAATATCTAATGAGTCTAAAGACCATCATTCACTAACCTTTGAATCCTACTAAGGTTAATGTGACCTAGTCTCAGGTGCCAAAGATAAGTTTGATTCAAAGGAAAAGACTCTTTTCTCTTACTATGATTCGGTGATGAGTTACTAGTGTCTGTGTTTTGCACAACTGGGGAGTTTGTCTTAATTAAAAATAGATTGTCAACTAATGTACCGGAACATATAAGCCTCTGGTTATTTATAATAAAAACATAATTATCAGAAAAAACACACTTATAAACATCCAACAAAAGTTTAGAAACTGAAAGTAAATTCTTTCGAAAACTGGGTACATATAGACAATCTCTTAAAGGTAAAATAGAATCTTAAAAATAAAGACATAAAACTCCCACTGCAACAACAGAAACTCTGGTAGTATCCCAAAGGTAGACCTGCAACTCTCCCTCTCTAAGCAGCTGGGTCACTTGGAACCCCTTCAAAGAATTATAATAGTGATCAGTGGCTCCTGAATCCAGACACCAAGTATCCGTGGGAATCACTGCTAAACAAGTCTCAGTAACTAGGAAAAATTTGCACATACCTCGAGGCTTCTGGCAATCCTTCTTCCAATGTCCCGCCTTGCCAAATCTGAAGCACTTGTCTTTGGGCTTATACTTCTTGGTAATGCCCGTCTTGGGTCCATGATCAGCTGTTGCTCTCTAGCCTCTCTTCCTCTTATGCTTCCTGGCATTGGGCCCAGCAGAGGAACATGAGGGAATAACAGTAGCCAAGGCTTGCTTCTTCTCTGCGAAGAGGCCCTCAGCAGACACCAATATAGTAATGAGCTCGGGAAGTGAATATGAGAGCTTGCCCATATTGTAGTTCAACTAAAACTGCTCAAAACTGGGGGGCAAACTCTGGAGAATGATATCGACTAGGGTCTCCCCATCAATGTCACCTCCCAATACCTCAATCTCATTGATGTAGCTCATCATGTCCAATACGTGATCCCTCACTGAGGTGCCTTCAGGCATCCTAGCATTCATGAGTTTCCTCATAGCTGACTGCTTAGTTGCTCTGCCCTAAGGTTGAGCATCATATCATAGACTGAGGTAAACAACTGATGCTGGTGCTGCAGTACACTCAATATAGAAGCCAAGATCTAGCACCGAGTCATCTCATCAGCATTCTACCATCTCGTATATGGCTCTCGCTGCTCAGGGGTGGCATCATAGCTGGGCTTAGGGGGGCACTCCTCAGTGAGCACGTACTTGTAACCCTCAGTAGTAAGGACAATGTCCAGGTTACGTTTCCAGTCAATGTAATTTGGACCCGTAAGTTTGTACTGATTAAGTATGACAGCTAGTGGGTTGAACAATATATCAACAACTGAAAATTAAACAGTCACGTTTCAGTATACTTTTTCAAAAATATTGATATCCTCAAAACAATACATTCTCCTACCGACATCTCTCACACTGGGATTAACGCAGGTCACGTTGCGTGAACATCTTCGCCAACCCACATTCATTCGAGAAGAACCGAAGTTCATTAGTTTCATTATCTGACCAACGATCTTATGATCAATGAAATTAATAGTCGATAATTTTAGCCAAACACAATAAGTAGCGTAGCCTCTTAGGAGGAATACTACAGACGGTACACTAAATGTTTGCCATTACGTGACTTCTAAGCTTGTTACTTAGGAAACTAATGTGCCTCGGTTAGCAACGGTGTCGCAACTTTTTCCAATTAAACTCGCTATAGTCATCCCTTTAAAAATTCAATCTAGTGATATTTTGGGGTTGAAGACTTATCCGTAGGGAAGAAGGTGCTTGGCCAGCGCATCGGTCTGACCCACATCACATATGAATCCGTAATAGAGGCCATGGGGATATTGACAAACCCGCTCCCACTTAGATTTTTAAGTTTGAGGATTTTTCCGTTTTAACATGCAATATCTTAACAAAGGATATTCGCACCCATAAAACCGTTGGAGTTTCAATATGTGAATAATCTACCTTACTTAATTGCACTTTACCTTTTAAAACGGTTTGGTTTTCATTCATGCAAATAAATAGAAAACACACAATCAACGAAAAGACATAAATACGAAAAATTAAGAAAATAAAATTTTCTGACTATTATGGCCTTCTCTATCGTTGATTCTTTGACGCCTCGGTGACACGTCCCTTCATGTCACTCCAACTCATTATTTGGATTCATCTTGATTCTTTTCTTGGTTTACTATGTTATTAGGAATCACCCAAAATTACGAGAAACTAAAACCCACGAATATAAGTTACCCAAAATAATGTCTTCGTCATAATACATAAATTCCTATATACAAAGGCATTTTTCTAGGAATTTAAAGACGACAACATTAGATCAAATCCTACTACAAGATTTATCTAATCCTACACGGCTTCCAGCTCATGGTTATTACTAATACAGACATTTCCATTCAAAAAAAATACGAGCCCAGACATGTCCCGGGGTTTATGAATGAAAAATAAATTCTACCATAATAGCCGAGAAACTAATAATCACCTATTTAAACATTTTGACAAAAATAATAATGCCAAAATAAAGTCGTGTAATAAATTAAACAAGTATAAAGGCAAAACACTCACTCTGATACCAATTTGAAAGAAATAGAACAAGCCCGGGCTAAATTGAAAATCTCACTTTCGTGCTATACATTCCAGAATCGGAGACTTTAGACTCGGCTCAGGCTCAAATTCATTTCCCCTCAACGGATCTAGACTTATACTAGTTCAATTTGTTAAAACGACATACTAAAAATTAAATCTTTAATTTAAAGTGGAAGTCTTAAAGATTATACCTTTAAAGCGTGACCCTAGCAATAAGAAAACCAAAGCTGAAAATCCTGTTGTTTACCGCCCATAACCAATCAAGAGAAAATCCCGATAACAACTTCGTCTCTACCTCGAAATCATGTGGGAAACTATCCAAAAGCTAGCTAAGACACTAAGTAAGATATCCATATGAGACCCACTTTGAAAAACTCGTCAGATCCTCAGCAGATCGTTGCCCGATGATTACTGTGGTTATTTACCGCCTGCTGCCTATTTACCGCCTGCTGCCTATTTACCGCCTGGCTATGAAATCTACTCGAAATCCCGAGAATAACTCCAAATAACCTTGAAATTGGGTGGGAAAGTGTATACGAGGTGGCTAAAGGCACTGGCAAAGAAATCCAAAGAAACCCACTTCAAGAAACTCACACATCTGAAAAACAGATCTAGCCCGGGAAACTGATTCTAATCTGAAAACCCACACCGCCTCAATAAAACTTCGTGGGTAAGCTATTTGATCGTAGATCTAGACTAAGGCGAACCAAAAGGAATGAGCCAAAGGATCAACACAACAAATAAACAAAGGCCACTGTGAAAATGCACCAAAACGGCGCTGAAAAATCTAAAAAACGCAGGCAGCGCTAGCTGCCCATAAAAAGAGGGGCGAACAGACTTCTCGAGCGGCATTTGAACTTCCAGGTGGTGGTCTTGGGCTTCTAGAATCATGGGCTAAGTTTCTCGAACAAGAAAGATCGCAAACCGACTTCGAAAAAGAATTCTCAATAAGGAAAAAAGAATTCTCTCTCTAGGTTTGTCTTTCTAACACTAAGGCATTTGCCTACAAGGTTTCTAATGTCTTCAAATATGTCTAACATTAGCTATTTATAGGGAGCTCATTGGGAGAACTAGTGGGCTGTTGAGTTGGGCCTTAGTGTTTGACTTTCGTTGACCCCTTAGTCTTCCCTAGACTAATCAACTCCAATCGATCCTTTCTAATTAATTTCTTAACCCACTTTGTTAATTTAATTTAATCGAACCCTTAGGATTAATTAATTCATATAGAATTAATTTTCTAAATCCACTTTGTCAATTAAATATTAATTAAACCTTTAGGATTAATTAATTCACTATATCGATTAGTCAAACGCATAATTAGTCGTACCAATAACGGACCAATTATGAAACTACAGCTAAAAAATGACTTTATATCGCGCCACTTTATTTTCTTCTATCTCCCCACATTAAAGATCTAGTGCTCATCAGTCTATCAATTTACTGATAAATTAATTCACCGACTTCTTGGTATCCGAGATTAGTACCACTCGACCTTCTTATTATACCGGACGTAATGTCCACTGGCCAGTTTTAGTACAATAAACCTTGCGAGCTCATCTCGAGAGCACCATCAACCTGGTGAACCGGTACGTGGATTCATCTGACTAGCAATGGCACGTAAGAAGCTAAACACTGCATACCCAACCTACCAAGGTACAGGTCTCAATTGACCGCACTCTTTGACACATTAAAGCATACGATATCTAACTCTTACGCCCGTCCCAATCTCGGGATTGAGAGACTGAATACTATGACCAAATTGACTACGCCGATCAGTACAAGTCAATTATAACCATACTGGTCGTGCTCAATATGCCCAGAGCATATCCGTGTGATTTAATTAGTCTAGATAAACTAATTTCCAAACCACATGATAACCTATATCGATAGTATGTTCAGACTATCTCAGTTACGAGCATACTTTTTATATATCAATACTTTATCCAATAACGGAATCTACTGTGTCTTTTCACACCCCATTATCTAGTTCTATGATATAATAGAACAATTTAATACTGAAACAAAATGATATGTCATCGATGGATATTAGTTTTTGATACAAGCCATAGTTTTTCTGTATTCAAAATGAACACTTTCGATAAGCAGCAGCACACCAAGCAACCAAACACGCGCACCCAACCTACCGAGACTATTGGTCACAAATGACATCACCCTTTGGCAAATCAAAGTATACTATGTCTAATCCTTATGCCCGCTCAAGTCTAGGGATTAAGAGATAGAATACAAGGAATGAATTGTCTATTAAATCAGTATAAGACAATTCATCCTAAATAGTTAAGTTCAATACGCCCCGGGCATATCTATATGATTCAATTAGTCTAGACAAACCAATTTCTGAATCACATACACTACAACAAAAAAAGGCTTCTAAAACACTTGAAAATGTTATAATTGACAAAATTTCTTCACATTTTATTTATGGCGACACGAACCTTTTTGCGTGGTCTAAGTATGTGTGGTTAAAGGGGTATTGGATAACACGACACTTTTTAATGTGAATATACAGATGAAAAATGTGGAGTTATAATATATATAAAAACACAAGTATATGCCATGATAAATCATCTATTATGACACGATTGTTGGCTATATAATGTTATATATTTTAACATGTTAATACATAATAATGTGTTAGGATAGAAAACCTATTATGACAATTTTAATGTTCATACAAATACCATAATATCATAAAATTGTTGTCATTTTATTATATAATTGAAAATATAAAACTATTTTTAAAGAGATAGTATATGACGTTATTTGTAAGTAAATATACAAATAGTCTTAGTCTATTGAAATTATGGCCTATAGGTATCCAAGCTCAATCCTTCTCTTTTAATACTAACAGTTAACACCCAATCATTCTTTTCATTTTCGATGTGGGACAACACCAGACGACTTTAAACCACACTTAATAATGTAATTATATATGTATTACAATTACACTATACATAGTAATTAATTAATACCTATTATATATGTATTACAATTACACTATACATAGTAATTAATTAATACATTAAATTAATATATTAACAAATAAAATAACACTCGATTATGTTTCTATACTTATAAACTTTTAATTACACTTGTTAGTGTTTTGACTGAAATTTTATTATAACACTTATTTCTAGTGTCATGGTAGAATTTTATTGGGTGACACATTAAAATAGTTATAACAACACTACTCTTGTAGTGTTTTAGTAGATGTAAATAAGTTAATATTTGATGTGATTTTAGATATTAATACATACATTTATAGTTTAGTATTATGAAAGGTGTGTGGTGAAAGCCCAGAATTCTAGTAGTGATAATAACCTAAACCGACAGTATGTCTAACACTGTCTTAGCTACGAACCTCATTTATATATTATATCTTTTAACCAATGATGAGATCTACTGTGTCACACCAGACACCTCATCATCTAATTACATAATATAAATGGACGACATATGCACAACATATAAACAAAAACATTCAATCGATATATTAACTGGGAAATAGTATAATACAAGCATTCCTTCAGCATTCAAATATAAGAATCCCCCACTAATACTTAAGCTGTGCTTTAAGTATAAAACTAAATTAATCTTTACAACTACAATATGCCTAGAAAAACTATCATGGCTCTACTAAGTATCTAATCTTCATACCCTTCATGTGTGCCTCAAATGTTAGGTTTGAATACGTAAGCTATGCTTGTATTGTACTTTTTCCCAAATAATATATCTATTTAATGTTTTGGTTTATATGTTGTGCAAGTTTAGTCTATTTATATTATGTAGTTAGATGATGAGGTGTCTGGTGTGACACAATAGATCTCATCATTGGTTAAAAGACATAATATATAAATGAGGTTCATAACCGAGACAGTTTTGGATAAGTTGTAAGTTTAGGTTATTATGTGAATCGGATAATTGGTTTGTCTAAACTAATTAAATCATATAGATATGCCTGGGGCATATTAAACTTGACCATTTAGAATGATTTGTCTTGTACTAATTTAATAGACAATTCATTCTTAGTATTCTATCTCTTAATCCCTAGACTTGAGCATGCATGAGGACTAGACAGTGTACTTTGATCTGCCAATGAGTGAGGTCATTTGTGGCCAATAGTCTCGGTGAGTTGGGTGCACGTGTTTAGTTACTTGGTGTGTTGCTGCTTGTCGAAAAGAAACCATGTACCGGTGCATCCGGGGGTGATGGTGCTCTCGAGATGAGCTCATTATGTTTATTATACTAAACCCAACAGGTGAACTTATGCCCGGTACAGTAAAAAGGTCGAGTGGTACTAGTCTCAAAATTAAATAAGTTAATAAATTAAATTATCAGTAAATTTATAAATTAACGAGCACTATATCCTTGATGTGGGGAGATTATGAATAAATTAATTTAATTGTTCTGGAAGCAATTCTGGTGTAGGATGGTAGTGCCATAATTAATCCGTTAGTAGTACAATTAATTTTGTAATGGGTTGATTGAATAAGTAGAATTAATTATTTAATTAATAATTCCTAATAGTTAATTAAGTAATTAACAAAGTGGATTATTTAATTAACTAATTAAGTCTTAAGTTATTGGAGTTGAATACATACGCTATGCTTGTATTGTACATTTTCCCAGTTGATATATTGATTTATGTTTTGGTTATATCTTGTTGTGCATGATATGTCCATTTATATTATGTAAGTAGATGATAAGGTGTCTTGTCTGACACAGTAGATCTCATCATTGGTTGAAAGACATTATATATAAATGAGGTTCGTAACCGAGACAGCTTTGGAGAAACTGTCGGTTTAGGTTATTATGTCATTCAGATAATTTATTTGTCTAAACTAATTGAATCAAATAGATATACCCGGGGCGTATTGAAGTTGACCATTAGGAATGATTTGTCTTGTACTGATTTAATAGACAAATCGTTCTTGGTATTCTATCTCTTAATCCCTAGACTCGAGCGGGCATGAGGATTAGACATATTGTACTTTGATCTGCCAATGGGTGAGGTTTATTGTGGCCAATAATCTCGGTAGGTTGGGTGCGCGTGTTTAGTTGTATGGTGTGCTGCTGCTTGTCGAAAGGAAACTATGTACCCGTGCGTCCGGGGTGATGGTGCTCCTGAGATGAGCTCGTTATGTTTATTATACTAAACCCAGCTGGTGGACTTATGTCCGGTATAGTAAAAAGGTCGAGTGGTACTAGTATCGGAATTAAAGAAGTTAATAAATTAATTTATCAGTAAATTAAAAAATTAAAGAGCACTACATCTTTAATGTGGGGAGATTATGAATAAATTAATTAAGTTGCTCTGGAAGCAATTCTGGTGTAGGATAGTAGTGCCATAATTAATCCGTTAGTGGTACGATTAATTATGTATTGGGTTATTGACAAAGGTAGATTTAATTAATTAAGTAATTAATTAATCCTTGTGTCAGATGGTTGTGAATCATACCAGGAACTGGTTTGGGGTAAGTGAATCCCGGTATCAGTTGGTCGTGAATCATATCAGGAACTGGTTTGGGATAAGTGAATCCATGTATCAGTTGGTTGTGAATCGTATAAGGAACTTGATTGGGATAAGTGAATCCCTGTATCAGTTAGATGTGTATCAGTCCATGAATAGGATTGAAGGAAACAGACACCCAGTAGAAAGGCCAATCCTAAACCAACTTGGGTCTTTCTTGTAACTCTATATATAGACAAAGGATTAGCTATTCAAGACAAGAAAACTAGAGAGATAAAATCTTAGAGAGAGAAATTATTTTTCATCTCTCAAAGTCAGATTCTAGAGGCTACAATTGCGACTGGTTTTCCTCTGTGTTTGGCCAAAATTTTGGTCAGTTTTACCAGCTGAATGTGTAGCTTTCTCTCTCTCCAGGCGGTGCATTTACTGTACGTGCCAGGTACAGCGGTGCTGGAATTTTTTGGCAGGTGGATTGTGGTTATTAGCTGATGAAATTGGTTTCTAGATCATTGGCCACCCAATGTGAAATCAAAGTCTTGAGGCATACAAGATAAACACTTGAGTGCATGTTTCAAAGGTATTTTCTAAAGTTCAGCTTTTAATTATAAATTTTTGTTGCGTGGTAAATCGAATAAGTGCAAACCCAGATCCTACGCAATGTTATTTTAAAAGGTTTGGAATAACATTGTGCTATTATTTAGGCCTGACAAGAGATTCCGATTCTGGAATACATAGCACGAAAGTGAGTTTCTGGCTAGGCCCGGGCAGATAATCTTTCAATTGGTATCAGAGCCTAGTTTTGGGTTTTGTGCTTGTTCGATTTATTACATGGTTTAATTTGTAGGTGGTTAAGAAATCCTGACTATTATGGTTACGTTTGTATGGATTTTAATTAAACTCTGTGACATGTCTGGATTGATTTTATTATGAATGTTTGTAATAGTATAACCATGTGCTGGAAGCCGTGTAGGATTAGATCTAATCTGTAGTAGGATTTTTTCTATGTAATTTTGATTATTTAATTTTCCTAGAAAGCCTTTTAGTAGGAGAATTAATTTTTGCATTCGAAGGCGTTATTGTGGGCAACTTGAATTCGTGGGTTTTGGATTATCGTTAACTCGTAAAAACTTAGGAAAACCCAAAACAAATTGTACGAAGACCAAATAGCGTAGAAAAAAGTGAAGGAGGGATTGGCGGCAGGGGGTGGCGCCGGCGACGACCCGCCGGCAGTGGGCTGCTGTGTGGCACAGCAGGTAGCAGCGCTAGCACGCGACAGCAGCAGGCAGCAACGCCAGCGTGCAGCAGCAGCAGTGCCATGCTTGGCCGCGCTGGGCCTGTGCAGCCCGTTCAAATTGCGTTTTGGCCTATTTTTTCTCCAATTTTTCATTTTTTGAAGTTCAAGACTCTCTCCATAGAATTGCATGGCGGGACACGAGATCAAGGCAGAAGATGGAAGCGATTAAAACCATAATAGTCGGGAAAATAATTTTTCATATTTATTTCCCGTATTTATTGTTTTAATTTTTTTATGCTTTATTTTTATGCTGTATTTTAGATGCATGATTTTAAAGCATGTTGTTTGTTACTTGCATGTTAAAATCGGAAAAACCCTCAAATTTGGAAATCTAAGTAGAAGCGGGTTGGTATAATATCCACATGGCCACCATTACGATTTCATATGCGATGTGGGTGGGCTTGCGCATTGGCATTAGGGTCTTCCTCCATTCGGATGAGTCCAGCCCTGAGATCACTAGATTATGAATTTCTGAGTAAGATGACTATAGTAAGTTTAACTAGGAGAAATGCAACACCCTCTCCATCTGAGGAGCACTATCATGAGGTAACAAACTCAGAAGTCATGTAATGGTATACACTTAGTGTACGATTTGCAATATTCCTCACGCGAGGTTACGCTGCTTATTTGTACGACTGAAAGCACCGACTATTATTGATCAATAGAGCGTTTGGTCAGATAGTGTAGTTAATGAACATGGTTCTTCTCAAACGAATGTGGGTTAGCGTAAACGTCCACACTGCGTGGCTTGCGAGAATCCCGGTGAATGAGATATTGGTGGATTATAATTATTGTTTTGAGGAAAGTCAATAATTAATAGAATTTCATGTTTTCTAAATTATAGATTAATTACTTAAACATTGTCTGTTTATTTATTTTACAGTTTTATCGATATGACATTCAACCCCTTAACTACTATATTGAAAAACAACAAGTTAACTGGACCTAATTATGTCGATTGGAGTCGTAACTTGGACATTGTCCTTATAGCTAAGAGCATTCCTGTAAGAGATCATGTCATTAATGTGATTCGTAACATCAACAAGGTTGAGGTAGTGGGAGGCGAAATCGTTGGTGAAACCAAAGTTGATATTGTTCTCCGGAGCTTGCCTCGAAGCTATGAGCAGATTCGATTGAACTACAACAAAAGTAAGATGTTGTGTACTTCGTCCGAGCTCTTGGCAGAGTTGGTGACGGCTAAAAGTCTTCTTCAAGAGAAGAAGCGAGCTTTAGTCACAGGTAATGCTTCAGAATCTTCTTCTGAGCCTGTGGCTAGAAAGAAGAAGAGAAAGCTCGAGGGAATAGCTCAAAAGGCGCAGTTTGCACCTAAGCCAGATATTGCAAAGAAGATGTCGAAAGGCAAGTGCTTAAAGTGCAATAAGACGGGACATTGGAAATCAGATTGTCCAAAGCTTATAAGTATGATAGTTTCTGCCTTAATTACTGAGGCATGTTTAGCAGCGATTCCTACAAATACTTGGTGTGTGGATTCAGGTGCCACTGACCATGTTTGTAATTCTTTGCAAGGGTTCCAAGTGACCCGAAAGCTTAGAGAGGGCGCGATACTGTAAGAGTGTCAGTAGAAGCAGTGGGAGTAGTTACTCTGAATTTTGAAAGTTCTAGTTTAGAGTTAGTTGATTGTCTTTATGTACCGAGTTTTAGAAAGAACCTTATTTCGGTTTCTAAACTCTTAAAAAATAGTTATAAGTTTATTTTTTTCTGATAATTGTGTTGTCAGTAGAAGAAATGGAAAACTTATTTGTTCTGGTTCATTGGTGGACAATTTGTTTGTGGTTAACTCTAACTCCCCTGTTGTGCAAAACATTGAAACAGATAGCTCTTTATCTAACATTAATAAGAGAAAGAAACCTTCTAAAATGAATAAAACCTATCTTTGGCATCTCGGGCTAGGTCATATAAACCTTAGTAGGATTCAGAGTTTGGTCAATGATGGACCTTTAGGTTCATTAGAGATTGACAGTTATTCAACCTGCGAATCTTGCTTGGAGGGTAAGATGACCAAAGGACCTTTTAAAGCAAAATGTTAGAGAGCTAAGAAAGTATTAGAGTTAATTCATTCTGACTTGTGTGGAACAATGATGGTCCAGGTACGAAGTGGGTTCGAGTATTTCATCACGTTGACGGATGACTACTCAAGGTATATGTACATTTACCCAATGTGTCACCAGTCTGAATGTTTTGGCAAGTTTAAAGAGTTTCGGACAGATGTGGAGAAGCATCATGGTAAGAGTATCAAGACACTGCGTTAAGATCATGTTAGGGAGTACCTATCACATGAATTTTGAGAACACCTAAGTGAGGTTGGAATTCAGTCTCAGTTGTCTGCATCTGGCACGCCACAGCAGAACGGTGTTGCAGAAAGGAGGAATCAGACTCTCATGGAAATGGTTAGGTCTATGATGAGCTATAGTGATTTGCCAAGTTCGTTCTGGGGATATGCCTTAGAAATAGCAATGTATATTCTTAATCTTGTAGCATCTAAAATCGTGCCTTCAACTCCAGTAGAGTTGTGGAATGGGCGTAAGCCCAGTCTAAGACATCTCAGAATTTGGGGTTGCCCAGCACATGTGCTTAAGGCAGATACGGCTAAGTTAGATGCAAGAACTGAATTAATGCTATTTGTAGGATATCCTAGGGGAACGAAAGGTGGTCTGTTTTATAGTCCTAAAGATTAGAAGGTGGTGGTTAGTACCAACGCTAGATTTTTTGAAGAGGACTATGTCTTAAACCACAAGCCCAAGAGTAAGATAGTGCTAGAAGAGCTTAGACGACAAACTACTAATCCTGATGCACTGGCACAAGTAGATACACCACACACTGCACATGAGATCACAGATGATGCGCCTACATAGGTGTTGCCACGTCATTGTAGGAGGATTGTGAGACAGCCAGATAGGTTAATTGGTGTGGGAGAGACATCAGACCTAGTCCCAGACACGCCTGAACCTGACCCGATTAACTACAATGAGGCTCTCAGAGTTAAAGATATAGAATCTTGGCGTAAGGCAATGATATCTGAGATGGGGTCAATGGACCACAATCAAGTCTGGAAGATTGTGGATCTGCCTGATGGGTTTAAGCCCATTGGATGTAAGTGGGTCTGCAAATGTAAGAGAGGACCTGACGGGAAGGTGAAAACCTTTAAAGCTAGGCTGGTGGCGAAGGGGTATACTCAGAAAGAGGGAATCAATTATCAGGAAACCTTCTCCCCGGTAGCCATGTTTAAGTCAATTTGGATTTTCTTGGCCATAGCTGCTCATTTAGATTATGAAATTTGGCAGATGTATGTCAAGACAGCTTTCCTAAATGGAAGTCTTGAGGAATTCACCTTTATGCAACAACCAGAGGGATTCATTGAAAAAGGCCAAGAGCATAAGGTTTGCAGGCTTAAGAGGTCCATTTACAGACTTAAGCAGGCATCCAGATCTTGGAACATCCAGTTTGATGAGGTAATCTAGTCCTACGGATTTACTCAGTGTTCAGATGAGCAATGTGTGTACTGCAGACGTGATGGAAACTCAGTGGTCGTTATTGTGCTTTACGTAGATGACATTCTATTGAATGGCAACAACAAAAAAGTGTTATCAGACGTAAAGCCATGGCTGTCGAAGCAGTTTGATATGAAGGACTTAGGGGAAGCGGGATATATCTGTGGGATCAAGATAATTCAAGATCATAGGAAATGTTCGCTAACGTTCTCCCAAGCTTCGTACATAGATACGATTCTGGCCCGTTTTAACATGCAGAACTATAAGAAAGGTTTTATAACTTTCAGACATGGAGTGCATCTATCTAAGGAACCATCTCCGAAGACTGTTGAGGAGATAGAGGCCATGAAGGCAGTTCCTTATGCTTTCGCAATAGGAAGTCTCATGTATGTCATGTTGTGTACGAGGTCTGATATCTGTTATGCCGTTGGCATAGTAAGCAGATATCAGAATAACCCCGAGAAAGCTCATTGGGAGGCAGTAAAATACATTCTCAAGTATTTACGCAGAAAGAGGGACCAAGTTCTGGTCTATCAGAAGTCTGAGCTGGTACCCCGAGGTTATATAGATTGAGATTTCCAATGTGACAGGGACAAAAGAAAGTCTGCCTTAGGGTATGTGTTTACTCTAGGAGGTGGAGCCATAGTTTGGCTGAGTGTCAAGCAAAAATACGTAGCGAACTCTACCATGAAGGCTGAGTTCGTTACCGCATCAGAGGCAGTGAAAGAAGCAGTATGGCTCAAGAACTTCCTAGTGCACTTAGATGTGATTATTGGTTTGCAGAAGTCTATCACGGTATATTGTGATAACAACGGTGCAGTAAAAAACTCGAAGGAACCATGAGCCCACAAGGCGAGTAAACATATACAGCGGAAGTACCACCTGATACGAGACATCGTAAAGAGGGAAGACGTGGTCGTGGCTAAGATAGCATCAGAGGATAACCTTGCAGATCTGTTCACGAAGACATTGACTTTGAAAGTCTTTGAGGCTTACGTAGAGGGCATGGGAATCGGATACTTAGGAGAGCCATGACATTTTTTCCAGATAGATAACAGTAGAGTGTATAGGAGTTGTATGTAGTTGTATACTTAAAGCACAGCTTAAGTATTAGTGGGAGATTGTTGGAGTTGAATACATAAGCTATGCTTGTATTGTACATTTTCCAGTTAATATATCAATTTATGTTTGGGTTATAACTTGTTGTCCATGATATGTCCATTTATATTATTTATGTAGATGATGAGGTTTTTTGTGTGACACAGTAGATCTCATCTTTGGTTGAAAGACATTATATATAAATAAGGTTCGTAACAGCGATAGATTTGGACAAACTGTCGGTTTAGGTTATTATGTTATTCGGATAATTGGTTTGTCTAAACTAATTCAATTATATAGCTATGCCCGGGGCGTATTGAACTTGACCATTAGGAATGATTTGTCTTGTACTGATTTAATAGACAAATCGTTCTTGGTAGTCCATCTCTTAATCCCATGACTCGAGCGGGCATGAGGATTAGACATAGTATACTTTGATCTACCATTTGGTGAGGTCTATTGTGGCCAATAATCTCGGTAGGTTGGGTGCGCGTGTTTAGTTGCTTGGTGTGCTGCTGCTTGTCGAAAAAAAACCATGTACTGGTGGGTCCAGGATGATAGTGCTCCTGAGATGAGCTCGTTATGTTTATTATGCTAAACCCAGCTGGTGAACTTTTGTCCGATATAGTAAAAAGATCGAGTGGTACTAGTCTCGAAATTAAAGAAGTTAATAAATTAATTTATCATTAAATTAATAAATTAACGAGCCCTATATCTTTTAAGTTTTTTCGGAAGCAATTCTGGTGTAGGATGGTTGTGCCATAATTAATCTATTAGTGGTACGATTAATTATGTATTGGGTTATTGACAAATGTAGATTTAATTAATTAAGTAATTAATTAATCCTTGTGTCAGATGGTTGTGAATCGTAGCAGGAACTGGTTTAGGGTAAGTGAATCCCTGTATCATTTGGTTGTGAATCATACCAGGAACTAGTTTGGGATAAGTGAATCCCTGTATCAGTTGGTTGTGAATCATATCAGGAGCTGGATTGGGATAAGTGAATCCCTGTATCAGTTAGATGTGTATCAATTTAGGAACAGGATTGAAGAAAACAGAAACCCAGTAGAAAGGCCAATCCTAAACCAACTTGGAGTCTCTCTTGTAACTCTATATATAGACAAGGGATTAGCTATTCAAGACACACAATTCAGAAATACAATTCATAAGTTTTCAAGACAAGAAAACTAGAGAGATAAAATCCTAGAGAGAGAAATTATTTTTCATCTCTCAAAGTCAGATTTTAGAGGCTAAAATTGCGGCTGGTTTTCCTCTGTGTTTGGCCAAAACTTCGGTCAATTTTTACCAGCTACGTGTGTAGCTTTCTCTCTCTCTCCGGGAGATGCGTTTACAGTCCATGCTAGGTGCAGCGGTGCTGGAATTTTCTGGCAGGTGGATTGTGGTGATTAGCTAATCAAAATGGTTTCTAGATCATTTCCCATAACACATGAAATCAAAGTCTTGAGGCATACAAGAGAATCACCTGAGTGCACGCTTCAAAGGTATTTTCTAAAGTTTCGCTTTTAATTAGAAATTTTTGTTCCGTGGTAAATTGAATAAGTGCAAACCCATATCCTGTGCAATGTTATTTCAAAATGGTTGGAATAGCATTGTGCTAACGTCTAGGCCTTACCAGAGATTCCAATTCTGGAATGCGTAGCACGAAAGTGAGTTTCTAGCTAGGCCCGGGCAGATAATCTTTCATAAGTTTCAATTAGAATTAGGAAATTCTAGAGATTAGGAAATCTAATTGGATTTGGATTATCCTATTAGATTAGTTATCTAATTGGATTTGGAAACTAATTAATTACCTAAACCCTTAGGAAGGCCAATCCTAAACCCACTTGGGGTCTTCCTTGTAGCTCTATATAGACAAGGGATTAGCAATTCTACAATACATAATTCTTAAGTTTTCAAGACAAGAAAACTAGAGAGAGAAAATTTTTTTCTCCCTCTTGAATAATTTTTGGCCAGTTATTTGTCCTGGACAATGGCCGGTGGTGTAATTCCGATAGGCGACGGTGGCAAGAGAAATCCGGTGGCGGCAGTGGTTCAATTCAGGCGGCGTTAAGCTAAAGAATATTTCCGGCGAGTCTTTTTGTGTAGATTCCTAATCAATTCCTCTCTAGATCGTTGCCCACACAACATGGGATCAAAGTCTTGAGTCATGCAAGCGATCACCTGAGTAACACGCTTCAAGAGGTACTTTCTATGTTTTCGCTTTAATTAGAAATTATTGTTGCGTGATAAATCAAATAAGTACATACCAAAATCCTGCGCAATGTTATTTCAAGCAAGGGTTGGAATAGCGATTGTGCTAGAGCCTAGTCCTGGTCAAAGATTTCGATTATAGAATGCTTAGCACGAAAGTGAATTTTTCACCGGGGCCGGGCAAATAATCTTTCAATTGGTATCAGAGCCTGGTTTTGGGTTTTTGCTTGTTCGATTTATTACATGGTTTTATTTGTAGGTGGTTTAGAAATCCCAACTATTATGGTTGCGTTTGTATGGTTTTTAATTAAACCCCGGGACATGTTCGGGTTTGGATTTATTATGAATGCTTGTAATAGTATAACCACGTGCTGGAAGCCGTGTAGGATTAGATCAAATCTGTAGTAGGATTTTTTTTTATGTAATTTTGATTTAAATTTTCCTATAAGCCTTGTAGTAGGAGAATTTTTTGTAATCGAAGGCGTTATGGTGGGCAACTTGAATTCGTGGGTTTTGGGTTATCGTTAATTTGTAGAAACCCAGGAAAACCTAGAAAGAATGGTAAGAAAACCAAATAACGTAGAAAAAGTGAAGAAGGAATCGAAGGTGGGCAGCGGCACTGGCGGAAGCCGCCACCGCGCGCGGTGTAGCAAACTGCTGCGCAAGCGCGGCAGCTGTCGCGGAAGCAACTGCTGCGCGCGGCCTTATTAGCTTGAGCGTTTTGGCCCATTTTTCCTCCAGAGTTCATTTATTTTAAATTGAATTTTTTCAAGACTCAATCTATCGAGTCGTGTGGTAGGACACGAGATCAAGGCAGAATATGGAAGCAATTAAAACCATGAGAGTCTGGAAATTTTTTTTCGCATTTATTTCCCGTATTTATTGTTTTAATTTTTATCCTTTAATTTTTGTGCTGTATTTTAGATCCATAATTTTAAAGCATGCTGGTTTTATGTTTGCACATGACTTAGGATTAGTTAATTGCATGTTAAAACCAAAAAAAACCCTTAATTTAGAAATCTAAGTGGGAGCAGGTTGGTTTAATATCCCCACAACCACCATTACGGGTTTATATGTGATGTGGGTGGACTTGCACTTTGGAATTAGGGTCTTCCTCCATTCAGATGAGTCCAACCTCAAGATCCCTAGATTATGAATTTCTAAGTATGATGACTAGAGTAAGTTTAACTAGGAGAAATGCGATACCCTTTCTATCTGAGACGCACTATCCCGAGGTAACAAGCTTAGAAGTCACATAATAGCACACACTTTGTGTACAATTTGTAGTATGCCTCTCATTGAGGCTACGCTTCTTATTTGTATGGCTGAAAGCACCGACTATTAGCTACATTGATCAATAGATCGTTTGGTCAGATAGTGTAGCTAATGAACTCGGTTCTTCTCAAACAAATCTGGGTTAACATAAACGTTCACACTATTGTGGCTTGTAATAATCCCGGTGAATAAGATGTCGGTGGTTTAAATTATTGTTTGAGGGATGTCCATAATTACTTAAATTTTGAAAAATTTTGTGCTTTATACTGAAACATTGTCTGTTTATTTAATTTACAGTATTTGATATGGCATTCAATCCTTTAGCTACAATTTTGAAAGACAACAAGTTAACTGGTCCAAACTATGTTGATTGGAGTCGTAATTTTGACATTGTCCTGACTGCTGAGCAATATAAGTTTGTGCTCATCGAAGTCTGTCCAGATGTGCCTAACAATGATTCTCCTCAAGAGGATAGGGATGCCTATGCGAGGTGGAGAAAAGAGGATTAGATGGCGCGGTGTTACATTCTGGCCTCTGTATCAAATGTTCTGCAATATTAGCTTCATCCCATGGTCTCTGCCTTTAACATGATGGCTCACCTGAGAGAGATGTTTGCTCATCAAGGCAGGACAGCTGGACAAGCAGCCATGGGGAAGATCATGAATACCAAAATGGCTGAGGGCTCGTCAGTGACAGATCATGTGCTTCACATGATAAGTAACATCAATGATATAGAGGTATGGGAAGGTGAGATTGATCCAGAAAGTCAGATCTATATCATCCTCCTGAACTTACCCTCTAGTTTCGAGCAGTTTTGGGTCAACTATAACATGAACCAAAGAGTGTATACTCTACTTGAGCTCTTAACAGCATGGCCGAAAGCATCTTCCATTAGAAGAAGCAAGCTTTGGTCACAGTGAAGGCTTCAAGCTTTTCTTTCACACCTAAAGGCAAGAAAAAAAATAATAAGAATGCCAAGAAACTTGCTACCGAGCCAGACATCGCAAAGAGAGTAAGCGTAAAGGCAAATGCTTCAATGCTGGAAAACGAGACATTGGAAATCAGATTGTCCAAAGCTTAAAGGTACGATAGTTTCTGCCTTAATTACTGAGACGTGTTTAGCAGCGATTCCCATAGATACTTGGTGTGTTGATTCAGGAGTCACTGACTGAAGGAAAACTGAACAAGCCCGGGCTAAATCGAAAACCTCACTTTCGTGCAATGCATTCCAGAATCGGAAGCTTTCGACCAAGCTCAGGCTCAAATTAGTTTACCCATGAACGGATCTAGGCTTATACTTATTTAATTTATTAATCAGAACACAAAATATTCGATCGTTAATAAAAGCGGAATTTAAAGATTATACCTTTTGTAGTGAAGTCCCTTGCCTAAAAGAAAAATCCAATCTTTTGCGATTTCCACAAAGAATCCGAAGAATGACTCCGATACGAACTCCGAAATAGTGTGGGCTATCGTCTACGGAGTTACCCATGGCAAATCGAGAAATCCAAGAAACTTGCTTTGGAAGAAAAACCCAAAATCTGAAAATAAAAAAAACTGCCCAGAATTTTTTTTCAAAAAACTTGCTGCGCAAGTATTTTCCTGCTGCTCAAACTAGCTGGAATTTTATGGAAAAACCGACCACCGGAGAAGACCAGCCCAGTCCCGATCTGTACAGCCAATCTACACGGATCACTCAAGCTTGAAGATCGATGTGCAGACTGACCGGCTCAGGGCACTGGTCTGATCATCCGTCGGGTTTTGAAGTCGCCAGAAGAACCCTCGGACAGCAGTAGAACTGCAGAATGAAGAATCTGTCTAGCGGCTGGTTTGAGACTCAATCCGGGCAAAATAAAGGTTTTATCTTCCAAAGGAGAAAGCTATCTTAGCTGACTTCGAGAAGAAACTTCGATGAGGAAGACGAAGTTCTCACTCTAAGCTCAACTTTCTCTCTCTAGCCTTTTTCTTGGCTTCCAAGTTTCTTAATCGATTTCTTGCCCAACAAGTTGTATTTATAAGGAGCTTCTAAGGAGACCTAATGGGCTCTCGAGTTAGGCCTTTAAATTTGACTTTCGTTGACCGCTAAGTCTTCCCGACTAATCAACTCCAATCGACCCATTTCAATTAATTTATTTAATCCACTTTGTTAATTTAATTATTCGAACCCTTGGAATTAATTAATTCAAAATAGAATTAATTTCTAAATTCACTTTGTCGATTAAATATTAATTAAACCTTTTGGATTAATTAATTTACCTTGTCGATTAGTCAAATGCATAATCGGTCGTACCGCTAACGGACCAATTATGGAATTACCGCTCGAAAATGACTTTACATCGCGCCATTATATTTTATTCTATCTCCCCACATTAAACATCTAGCGCTCGTCGGTTTATCAATTTACTGACAAATTAATTCACCGACTTCTTGTTTTCTGAGATTAGTACCACTCGTCCTTTTATTATACCGAACATAAAGTTCACCGGCCGGGTTTAGTATAATAACCTTACGAGCTCATCTTGGGAGCACCATCAACCCGGTGAACCGACACATAGATTCCTCCGACTAGCAACGGCACGTAAGAAGCTAAACACCGCATACCCAACCTACCGAGGTATTGGCCTCAATTGACCTCACTCTTTGGCAAATCAATGCACACGATATCTAACCCTCATGCCCGTCCCAATCTCGGGATTAAGAGACGGAATACTAGGACCGAATTGACTACGCCGATCAGTATAAGTCAATTCTATCCAAACTGGTCGTGCTCAATATGCCCCGGGCATATCCGTGCGATTTAAACTAGTTTAGACAAACTAATTTCCAAACCACACAATAACCTATACCGATAGTATGTTCAGACTACCTCGGTTACGAGCATACTTTTTATATATGAATACTTTAACCAATAACGGTATCGACTGTGTCTGTCCACACCCCGTTAGCTAGTTCTATGATATAAAGGAACAAATTTATACTGAAAAAAAATGATATGTCAACTGTGGATATTAGTTTTTGATACAAGCCATACCTTTTCTATCTTCAAAACTAACAATTTCCCACTAATACTCAAAGCTATGCTAAGAAGTACAAAAACTGTCCAACCCGCTATTACACTGCTGTCATAATGAAATCTCCAGAACACCTTTAAGCTCACTCACATGGCTCTCTCAAGAATCTGACTCCCATGCCCTCCACATGTCTCTAAAAGACCTTTGGGGTCAATGGCTTGGTGAAAGGATCTGCAAGGTTGTCATCTAAAGCTATCTTGGCCACGATCACGTCTCCTCTCTTTACGATCTCTCGTATCAGGTGGTACTTGCGCCCTATGTGTTTACTCGCCTTATGGACTCGTGGTTCCCTCGAGTTAGCAACTGCACCATTGTTATCACAATAAACTGTGATAGACCTAGGCAACTCAGGAACCACATCTAAGTCCATTAGGAAGCTCCTGAGCCATACAGCCTCTTTCGATGCCTCTGAAGCGGCAACGTACTCGGCCTCCATGGTAGAGTCCACCACGCATTTCTGCTTGACACTCTTCCATACTATGGCTCCACCTCCCAGAGTAAACACAAACCCAGAGGTAGACTTACTCTTGTCCAAATCACCTTGAAAGTCCGAATCTGTGTAACCCAATGGTACAAGCTCCTACGCTCTATAAACTAGGACATAATCTCTCGTCCTGCGCAAGTACTTGAGAATGCATTTTACTGCCTCCCAGTGAGCCTTCCTAGGGTTACTCTGATATCTACTAACCATGCCAACAGCAAAGTAAATATCAGGCCTCGTGCACAACATAGCATACATGAGGCTACCCACTGCATAAGCATAGGGTACCGCCTTCATAGCATCTATCTCCTCAACAGTCTTAGGACACTGCTCCTTAGACAAATGCACTCCATGCCTGAAAGGTAGTGAACCCTCCTTGGAGTTCTGTATGTTAAAACGGGCCAGAATCGTGTCTATGTAGGATGCCTGAGAGAGAGTCAGAGAACGTCTCCTACGATCTCGAATAATCTTAATCCCAAGGATATGTCCAGCCTCTTCCAAATCCTTCATATCGAATTGCCTAGACAGCCATGCTTTACGTCTGACAACACCTTCTTATTGTTGCCAATAAGAAGAATGTCATCTATGTAAAGTACGAGGAACACCACCATATCACCATCACGCCTGCGATAAACACACTGCTCATCCGGAGACTGAGTGAATCCATAGGACTGGATAACCTCATCAAAACGAATGTTCCAAGATCTGGATGCTTGCTCAAGTCCATAAATGGACCTCCTAAGCCTGCATACCTTGTGCTCTTGGCCCTTAAACATGAAGCCCCTTGGTTGCTGCATAAAGATGGTCTCCTCAAGACTTCCATTAAGGAAAGCTGTCTTAATGTCCATCTGCCAAATCTCATAGTCCATATGAGCAGTTATGGCCAAGAGAATCCGGATTGACTTAAGCATAGCTACCGGGGAAAAGGACTCCTCGTAATCGATCCCTTCTTTCTGAGTATACCCCTTCGCCACAAGCCTAGCTTGAAGGTCTCAACCTTCCTGTCAGATCCTCTCTTTGGCTTGTAAACCCATTTACACCCAATAGGCCTAAACCCATCAGGAAGGTCTACCAGCTCCCATACTTGATTTGAGTCCATAGAACCCATCTCAGCAATCATCACTCTCTGCCAAGAATCTGCATCTTTATCCTGGAGAGCCTCATTGTAGTTAACTGGGTCCAGTTCATGAGCACCAGGGATAAAGTTTGAAGACTCACCCAAACCCATGTACCTCTCGGGCTATCTCACAACCCTCCCACTACGACGAGGTGCAGCCTGTGCAAGAGCATCATCTGTGATAGTGTGTGCAGTCTCTTGTGGTGTGTCTTCCTCTACGTGTGCATCTGGAATAGTGGACTGACTTCTAAGCTCTTCCAATACTACCTTGCTTCTTGACTTGTGATCTAAAATATAGTTCTCCTCAAGAAATCTGGCATTGGTGCTGACCACCAACTTCCGATCCTGAGGACTATAAAATAAACCACCTCTCATTCCTTTAGGGTAGCCTATAAATAGCATAGCCTTGGATCTCGCCTCTAACTTGCCTGCATCTGCCTCGAGTACATGTGCTGGACAACCCCATATTCTGAGATGTCTCAGACTAGGCTTTCGCCCATTCCACAACTCTACTGGGGTCATAGGCACAGACTTAGATGGCACAAGGTTGAGGATAAAACATGTTGTCTCTAAGGCATATCCCCAAAATGAGATAGTAAACTCACTGTAACTCATCATCGATCTAACCATCTCCATAAGAGTCCTGTTCATCCTCTCTGCTACACCATTCTGCTGGGGTGTGCCAGGTGCAGACAACTGGGTCTGAATACCCTCCTCTGACAAATAGGATCTAAATTCACTAGAGAGGTATTCGCCACCGCGATCAGACCGCTGTGACTTGATACTCTTACCCAGATGGTTCTCCACCTCAGCCTTGAACTCTTTGAACTTGCCAAAGCATTCAGACTTGTGGCGCATCAGGTATATGTATCCATATCTAGAGTAATCATCTGTGAAAGTCACGAAATACTCATAACCATCTCTGGCCTGAACTGACATAGGCCCACACACGTCAGAATGAACCAGCTCTAAAACCTCCTTGGCCCTATACCCCTTTGCCTTGAAAGGCCTTTTGGTCATTTTACCCTCCAAGCAGGACTCACAGGTCGGATAGCTATCAATATCTAGCAAGTCCAAAGACCCACTCTTGACCAACCTTTGAATCCTACTAAGGTTGATATGACCTAGTCTCAGGTGCCAAAGATAAGTCTGATTCAAAGGGGAAGACTCTTTTCTCTTATTATGATTCGGTGATGAGTTACTAGTTTCTGTGTTTTGCATTACTGGGGAGTATGTCTTAATTAAAAACATATTATCAACCAATGTACTGGAACATATAAGTTTCTGGCCTTTTCTAATAAAAAACTGAACCATCAGAAAATGCACACTTATAACCATCCAAAACAAGTCTCGAAACAGAAAGCAAGTTCTTTCGAAAACTAAGTACATAAAGACAATCCTTTAAATGTAAAATAGAGTCTGAAAAATAAAGACATAAAACTCCCACTGCAGCAACAGAAACTCTGGTAGTATCCCCAAGGTAGACCTGCAACTCTCCCTCTCTAAGCAGCCGGGTCACTTGGAACCCTGCAAAGAATTACAAACATGATCAGTGGCTCCTGAATCCACAGACCAAGTATCTGTGGGAATCGCCGCTAAACATGTCTCAGTGACTAGGGAAAATTTACACATACCTCGAGGCTTTTGGCAGTCCTTCTTCCAATGTCTAGCTTTGCCACATCTAAAGCATTTGCCTTTCGGCTTCTGCTTCTTGGCAATGCCCGCCTTGGGTCCATGACTGGCTCCTGCTTTCTGGCCACTCTTCCTCTTTTGCTTCCTGGCTTTGGGCCCAGCAGAGGAACCTAAGGGACCAACAGTAGCCAAGGCTTGCTTCTTCTCTGCGAAGAGGCTCTCAGCAGACACCAATGCAGTCATGAGCTCAGAAAGTGAATATGAGAGATTCCCCATATTATAGTTCAATCGAAACTACTCAAAACTGGGAGACAAGCTCTGAAGGATGATATCGACCTGGGTTTTCCCATCAATCTCACCTCCCAATACCTCAATCTCATTGATGCAACCAATCACGTCCAGTACGTGATCTCTCACTGAAGTGCCCTCAGCCATCTTAGCATTAATGAGTTTCCTCATACCTGACTCCTTGGCTGCCCTACCCTGATGTCCAAACATCTCCCTGAGGTTGAGCATCATATCATAGGCTGAGGTCATCTGTTGATGCTGGTGCTGCAATACACTCAACATAGAAGCCAAGATGTAGCACCTGGTCATCTCATCAGCCTTCTGCCACCTCGTATATGGCTCTCGCTGCTCAGGGGTGGCATCATCGCTGGGCTTAGGGGGACACTCCTTAGTAAGCACATACTTATAACCCTCAGCGGTAAGGACTATGTCCAGGTTACGTTTCCAATTAATGTAATTTGGACCTGTGAGTTTGTTTTGGTTCAGAATGACAGCTAGCGGGTTGAACGACATATCAACTGAAAATAAACAAACAAGTTTCAGTATACTTTTTCGAAAATATTGAAAATCCTCATAAAACCAATATAATCTTCTACCGACATCTCTCACACCGGGATTAACGTAGGTCACGATGGGTGAACGTCTACGCCAACCCATATTCGTTCGAGAAGAACCAAAGTTCATTAATCTCATTATCTGACCAACGATCTTATGATCAATGAAATTAATAATCGATAATTTTAGCCGTACACATAGATAGCGTAACCTCGATGGGAGGGATACTAAAAACGGTACACTAAATGTATGCCATTACGTGACTTCTAAGTTTGTTACTTAGGATACTAATGCGCCTCGGATGGTGAGGGTGTCGCAACTTTCTCCAATTAAACTCACTATAGTCATCCCTTTAGAAATTCATTCCGGTGATATCCGTGGTTGAAAACTCATCCGATAGGGAGGAAGGTCTAAGCCAGCACGCAAGTTTAACCACATCACCAATGAACCCGTAATGGAGGCCATGGGGCTATTAACCAACCCGCTCCCACTTAGATTTTTAATTTTGATTCGCCCGGGTTTTCTCAATTTTCTACGTAATTAGGAATCACCCAAAATTACTATTAAACCAAAACCCGCGAATTTAATTAGTTTGAGGATTTTTATGTTTTAACATGCAATATCTTAACTATGGATATTCGCACTCATAAAACCGTTGGAGTTTTAATATGCTAATAATCAACCTTAGTTAATTGCACATTACCTTTTAAAAACATTTTGGTTTGGTTTTCGTTCATGCAAAATACAACGAAAAACACACAATCAACGAAAAGACATAAATACGGGAAATTAAACAAATAAAATTTCCTGACTATTATGGCCTTATGTATCGTTGATTCTTTGACGCCTCGGTGACACTTACCGTCATGTCGCTCCCACTCATTATTTGGATTCCTCTCGATTCGCCTGGGTTTTCTCGGTTTACTACGTAATTAGGAATCACCCAAAATTACGATAAACCAAAACCCGCGAATATAAGTTACCGAATATAACGTCTTCGTCATAGTACATAAATTCCAATATACAAAGGCATTTTTCTAGGAATTTAAAGACGACATGATTAGATCAAATCCTACTACAAGATTTTTCTAATCCTACACGGCTTCCAGCTCGTGGTTATTACTATTACAGAAATTTCCATTCAAAAATAAAACAAGCCCGAACATGTCCCGGGGTTTATGAATGAAAATTAAATTTCTACCATAATAGCCGGGAAATCAACAACCACCTGTTTAAGCATTTAGACAAAAAATAATAATGCCAAAATAAAGCCGTGTAATAAATCAAACAAGTATAAGACCAAAACCAACGCTCTGATACCAATTTGAAGGAAAACTGAACAAGCCCAGGCTAAATCGAAAACCTCACTTTCGTGCAATGCATTCCAGAATCGGAAACTTTCGACCAAACTCAGGCTCAAATTAGTTTACCCATGAATGGATCTAGGCTTATACTTATTTAATTTATTAATCGGGACACAAAAGATTCGATCTTTAATAAAAGTAGAATTTAAAGATTATACCTTTTGTAGCGAAGTCCCTTGCCTAAAAGAAAATTCCAATCTTTTGCGATTTCCACAAAGAATCCGAAGAATGACTCTGATACGAACTCCGAAATAGTGTGGGCTATCATCTACAGAGTTACCCACGGCAAATCGAGAAATCCAAGAAACTTGCTTTGGAAAAAAAAACCCAAAATCTGAAAATAAAAAAAACTGCCCAGAATTTTTTTTAAAAAACTTGCTGCGCAAGTATTTTCCTGCTGCTCAAACCCATTGGAATTTTATGGAAAAACCGACCACCGGAGAAGACCAGCCCAGTCCTGATCTGTACCGCCAATCTACACGGATCACTCAAGCTTGAAGATCGACGTGCAGACTGACCGACTCAGGGCACTGGTCTGATCATCCGCCGGGTTTTGAAGTCGCGAGAAGAACCCTCGGACAGCAGTAGAACTGCAGAATGAAGAATCTGTCAAGCGGCTGGTTCGAGACTCAATCCAGGCAAAATAAAGGTTTTATCTTCCAAAGGAAAAAGCTATCTTAGCTGACTTCGAGAAGAAACTTCGATGAGGAAGACGAAGTTCTCACTCTAAGCTAAACTTTCTCTCTCTAGCCTTTTTCTTGGCTGCTAAGTTTCTTAATCGATTTCTTGTCCAATAAGTTGTATTTATATGGAGCTTCTAAGGAGACCTAATGGGCTCTCGAGTTAGGCCTTTAAATTTGACTTTCGTTGACCACTAAGTCTTCCCGACTAATCAACTCCAATTGACCCATTTAAATTAATTTATTTAATCCACTTTCTTAATTTAATTTAATCGAACCCTTAGAATTAATTAATTCAAAATAGAATTAATTTCTAAATTCACTTTGTCGATTAAATATTAATTAAACCTTTTGGATTAATTAATTTACCTTGTCCATTAGTCAAATGCATAATCGATCGTACCACTAACGGACCAATTATGGAACTACCGCTCGAAAACGACTTTACATCGCGCCATTATATTTTATTCTATCTCCCCACATTAAAGATCTAGTGCTCGTCGGTTTATCAATTTACTGACAAATTAATTCACCGACTTCTTGTTTTCCGAGATTAGTACCACTCGTCCTTTTATTATACCAAACATAAAGTTCACCGACCGGGTTTAGTATAATAACCTTACGAGCTCATCTCGGGAGCACCATCAACCCGGCGAACCGGTACATGGATTCCTCCGACTAGCAATGACACGTAAGAAGCTAAACACTGCATACCCAACCTACCGAGGTATTGGCCTCAATTGACCTCACTCTTTGGCAAATCAAAGCACACGATATCCAACCCTCACGCCCGTCCCAATCTCGGGATTGAGAGACGGAATACTATGACCGAATTGACTACGCCGATCAGTATAAGTCAATTCTATCCAAACTGGTCGTGCTCAATATGCCCCGGGCCTATCTGTGCGATTTAAACTAGTTTAGATAAACTAATTTCCTAACCACACAATAACCTATACCGATAGTATGTTCAGACTATCTCGGTTACGAGCATACTTTTTATATATCAATACTTTAACCAATAACGGTATCTACTGTGTCTGTTCACACCCCGTTATCTAGTTCTATGATATAAAGGAACAAATTTATACTGAAACAAAATGATATGTCAACTGTGGATATTAGTTTTTGATACAAGCCATAGCTTTTCTGTATTCAAAACTAACACTGACCATGTTTATAATTCTTTACAGGGTTTCCAAGTAACCCGGAAGCTTAGAGAGGGCGAGCTAGATATCTACTTGGGCGACACTACAAAAGTGTCAGTTGAAGCAGTGGGATTAGTTTGTTTAAATTTCGAAAATTATAGACTAGATTTATCAAATTGTGTTTATGTACCGAGTTTTAGAAAGAACTTTATTTCGGTTTCTAAAATTTTAAATAATGGATTCAAGTTTATTTTTTCTCATAATACTGTTATTGTTAGAAAAGATGGCAAACTTGCTTGTTCTTGTTCATTAGTAGATAATTTGTTTGTGGTTAAATTAAACACCCCTGTTGTGCAAAACATAGAATTAAATAGCACATCATCGAACAAGAGGAAAGGACCTTCTGAAATAAATCAAACCTATCTTTGGAATCCCAGGCTATGTCATATAAATCTTAGTAGGATTCAAAGGTTGGTCAATGATGGACCTTTAAGTTCATTAGAGATTGACAGTTACTCAACCTGTGAATCTTGCTTGGAAGGTAAGATGACCAAGAGACCTTTTAAGGCAAAAGGTTATAGATCTAAAAAAGTACTAGAGTTGATTCATTTTGACTTGTGTGGACCAATGTCAGTCTAAGCACGAAGAGGGTTTGAGTATTTCATGACATTCACAGATGATTACTCAAGGTACGGATATATTTACCTAATGCGTTATAAGTCCGACTGCTTTGGTAAATTTAAATAGTATAGGGCAGATGTGGAGAAACATCACGGTAAAAGTATCAAGACACTGCGATCATGCCATGGTGGTGAGTACCTGTACCACGAATTTCGAGAATACCTCAGCGAGGTCAGAATTCAGTCTTAGTTGTCTGCACCTGCACACCACAACAGAATAGTGTAGCAGAAAGAAGAAACCCAACTCTAATGGAAAAGGTTAGATCAATGATAAGATATAGTGATTTTTCGAGTTCATTATAGGGATATGCCTTGGAAACAGCAATGTACATCCTAAATCTTGTACCATCTAAAACCGTGCCTTCAACCTCAAGAGAGTTGTAGAACGGGCGTCAGCCAAGTCTAAGACATCTCAGAATTTGGGGTTGCCCAGCACATGTGCTTAAGGCAGATGCGACTAAGTTAGATCCAAGAACGGAAGTAATGCTACTTGTAGGATATCCTAGGAGAACGAAAGGTGGTCTGTTTTATAGTCCTAAAGATCAGAAGATGATAGTTAGCACTAATGTCCGATTTTTATATGAAGACTATTTTTTAGATCACAAGCCTAAGAGCAAGATAGTACCAGAAGAACTTAGGAAACAATCTAATAATCCTGATACACCAGCACAAGTAGATACACCACACACTGTACAAGATATCACTGATGATGCGCCTACACAGGTGGTGCCTCGTCATAGTGGGAGGGTTGTATGACAGCCTGATAGGTTCATTGGCGTGGGAGAGGCCTCAAACCTAGTCCCAGGAATGCTTGAGCCAGACACAGTTAACTACAATGAGGCTCTCCGAGATAAAGATGCAGAATCTTGGCAAAAATCAATGAAATCCGAGATGTGGTCGATGGACCACAATCAAGTGTGAGAGCTTGTGGACCTGCCTAATGGTTTTGAAACCCATCAGATGGAAGAGGGTCTACAAACGTAAGAGATGACCGAATGGAAAGGTTGAAACCTTTAAAGCTAGGCTTGTGGTGAAGGGGTATACTCAGAAAGAGGGAATTGATTATGAGGAAATCTTCTCCCCGGTAGCCATGCTTAAGTCAATCCGGATTCTCTTGGCCATAGTTGCTCATTAGATTATGAGATATTACAGATGGATATCAAGACAACTTTGCATAACGGAAGTCTTAAGGAAACCATCTACATGCAGCAACCAGAGGGATTCGTTGAAAAAGGCCAACAACATAAGGTTTGGAGGCTTAAGAGGTCTATTTACGGAATTAAGGAGGCATCCAGATCTTGGAACATCCGATTTGATGAGGTAATCCAATCCGATGGATTTACTCAGTGCCCAGATGAGTAATGTATTTACCACAAACATGATAGAAGCATGGTGGTGTTTCTTGTGCTTTACGTAGATGACATTTTACTCATTGGCAACAATAAGAAAGTGTTATCAGACGTAAAGGAATGGCTATCCAAATAGTTTGATATGAAGGACTTAGGAGAAGCGGGACATATCATTGGGATCAAGATAATTCGAGATCGTTGGAAACGTTCGTTAACACTCTTTCAAGCTTCATACCTGTTTTAACATGCAGAACTCCAAGAAAGGTTTTCTACCTTTCAGATATAGAGTACATCTATCTAAAGAACAGTTTTTCAAGACTTTTGAGGAGATAGAGGCCATGAAGATAGTTTCTCATACTTCAGCAGTAGGAAGTCTCATGTATGCCATTTTGTGTACGAGACTTGATATTTGTTATTCTGTTGGCATTGTAAACAGATACCAGACTAACCCCAGAAAAGCTCATTGGGAAGCAGTAAAATGCATTCTAAAGTATTTTTGTAGAACAATAGACCAAGTGTTGGTGTATTAGATGCCTGAGCTAGTACCCCGAGCTTACATAGATTCAGATTTCCAATGCGACAGGGACAAGAGCAAGTCGACCTCAGGGTTTGTGTTTACTTTGGGAGGTAGAGCCATAGTTTGGCAGAGTGTCAAGCAGAAATGCGTGGAGGACTCTACCATGGAGGCTGAATATGTTGCCGCATCAGAGGCAGCGAAAGAAGCAGTGTGGCCTAAGAACTTCCTTGTGAACTTAGATGTGAATCCTGGTTTGCAGAAGTCAATCACAGTGTACTGTGATAACAACAGTGCAGTAGCAAACTCGAAAGAACTACGAGCCCAGAAGGCGAGTAAACATATACAGTGCAAGTCCCACCTGATACGAGACATCGTAAAGAGGGAAGACGTGGTCGTGGCTAAGATAGCATAAGAAGATAACCTTGCAGATCCATTCACGAAAAAATTGACTTCAAAAGTCTTTGAGGCTCACGTGGAGGGCTTGGGGATTAGATACTTAGGAGACGCATGACAGTTTTTCTAGATATATAGCAGCATAGTGTATAGGAGTTGTATGTAGATGTATACTTAAAGCACAGCTTAAGTATTAGTGAGAGATTGTTGAAGTTAAATACATAAGCTATGCTTGTATTGTACATTTTCCCAATAATATATCGATTTATGTTTTGGTTATATTTTGTTGTGCATGATATGTCCATTTATATTATGTAAGTAGATGATGAGGTGTCTTGTGTGACACAGTAGATCTCATCAGTGATTGAAAGACATAATATATAAACGAGGTTCGTAACCGAGATAGCTTTGGACAAACTTTTGGTTTAGGTTTTTAAGTGATTCGGATAATTGGTTTGTCTAAACTAATTGAATCATATAGATATGCCCGGGCTGTATTGAACATGACCATTAGGAATGATTTTTCTTGTACTGATTTAATAGACAAATCGTTATTGGTATTCTATCTCTTAATCCCTAGACTTGAGCGGGCATGAGGATTAGACATAGTGTACTTTGATCTACCAATGGGTGAGGTCTATTGAGGCCAATAATCTCGGTAGGTTGGGTGTGCGTGTTTAGTTGCTTGGTGTGCTGCTGCTTGTCGAAAGGAAACCATGTACCGGTGTGTCCGGGGTGATGGTGCTCCCGAGATGAGCTCGTTATGTTTATTATACTAAACCCAACTAGTGAACTTATGTCCGGTATAGTAAAAAGGTCAAGTGGTACTAGTCTCGGAATTAAAGAAGTTAATATATTAATTTATCAGTAAATTAATAAATTAACGAGCACTATATCTTTGATGTTGGGAGATTATGAATAAATTAATTAACTTGTTCCGGAAGCAATTCTGGTGTAGGATGGTAGTGTCATAATTAATCCTTTAGTGGTACGAATAATTATGTATTGGGTTATTAAGAAAGGTAGATTTAATTAATTAAGTAATTAATTAACCCTTGTGTCAATGGGTAGTGAATCATACCAGAAACTGGTTTAGGATAAGTGAATCCCTGTATCAATTAGTTGTGAATCATACCAGGAACTGGTTTGGGATAAGTGAATCCCAACATCAGTTGGATGTGTATCAGTCCAGGAACAGGATTGACGGAAACAGAAACCCAGTAGGAAGGCCAATCCTAAACCAACTTGGGATCTCTCTTGTAACTCCATATATAGAAAAGGGATTAGCTATTCCACAATATACAATTCATAAATTTTCAAGATAAGAAAACTAGAGAGATAAAATCCTAGAGAGAGAAATAAATTTTTCCTTCAAATTCAGATTTTAGAAGGAAAACTACGGCTGGATTTTTCCTCTGTGTTTGCCGAATTTTTGGCCTGTTCAAACCAGCAGCGCGTATAATTTTCTCTGTCTCTGGGCGGTGTGTTTATTGTATGTGCCAGGTGCAGCGGTGGTGGAATTTTATGGCAGGTGGATTATGGTGATTAGCTGATCCAATTGGTTTCTAGATCGTTGCCCACACAACGTGAAATCAAAGTCTTGAGGCATACAAGAGAATCACCTGAGTGCACGCTTCAAAGGTATTTTCTAACGTTCCGATTTTAATTAGAAATTTTTTGTTGCCTGGTAAATCTAATAAGTGCAAACCCAGATCCTGTGCAATGTTATTTCAAAAGGGTTGGAATAACAATTGCGCTATTGTCTAGGCCTGGCCAGAGATTCCGATTCTGGAATGCATAGCACAAAAGTGAGTTTCTAGCTAGGCCCGGGCAGATAATATTTCACAAAGGGCTGAGCTCTTTGACGATCGAAGGATCCTAAGCCAACTTCGAGAAAGAACACAAGGAAAAAGAAGAAGTTCTCTCTCTAGGCTACTCCTTCTCACTCTAGGAAACTTAGCCACCAAGGTTTTTTAATATCTTCCAAATGCCTAACAAGGACTATTTATAGGAGCTTCAAGAGAGACCCAGTGGGCTTTGGAGTTGGGTCTTAATTTTGGACTTTCGTTAACTCTCTTAGTCTTCCTTAGACTAATCAACTCCAATAGAACATTTCAAATTAATTTCTTAACCCATTTCGTTAATTAAAATTAATCGAACCGTTAGGATTATTTCATATAACCCACTTTGTCAATTAAATATTAATTAATTCACTTTGTCGATTAGTCCAACGCATAATTAGTCGTACCACTAACGGATTAATTATGGAAATACTGCTCAAAAATGAATTTACTTCGTGCTCACTTTATTATTCTTCTATCTCTTCACATCAAAGATCTAGTACTCGTCGATTCATAAATTTACTGACAAATTAATTCATCAACTTCTTGATATCCGAGATTATTACCACTCAACTTTCTTATTATACTGGACATAAAGTCCACCGGTCAGGTTTAGTATAATAAATCTTAGAGCTCATCTCGGGAGCCCCGTCAACCTGACGAACAGGTACATGGATTCCTTCGATAATCAACGACCCACAAAGAAGTCAAACACCGCATACCCAACTTATCGAGATTTAGGCCTCAATTGACCGCACTCTTTGGCAAATCAAAGCATACGATATCTAACTCTTGTGCCCGCTCTAGTCTAAGGATTAAGAGATTAGAATATTAGGTTCAAATTAACTACACTGATCAGTACAAGTTAATTCAATCCCGAACAGGTCGTGCTCAAATGCCCCAGGCAAATCTATATGATTTAATTAGTCTAGACAAACTAATTATCCAAATCACATGATAACCTAAACCGATAGTATGTTTAAACTATCTCTGTTATGAGCATCTGTTTATATATCATTACTTTAATCAATAACGAGATCTACTGTGCTTTTCTACACCTCGTTATCTAGATATATGATATAAAGGAACAACATAATACTGAAACATAATCGATATGTAAACTATGGATGTTAGTTTTTCATACAAGCAATAGTTTTTCAGTATTCAAAACTAACATACTGAACATCTATAACTGCTGAAATTACAGCCATGGTGGAAAATAGAGGCAGGTGGGGTGTAAGGCCGAAGAATGCGCCATTTGATCGGACAAAGAGCAAATGAATTTTAAGTTTTTGTTGCTGCAATAAGATAAAGGAAAAGATATTAATACCCTTAAAAAACTGGATTTTGTTAATGCTTAACGGACTATTTTAACAGAATGACCAAACATAGAACAAAATGCAAAAGTTTGTGATTTTATATAGGATTTTTAAAATATAGTGACCAAAAGATGAACTTCCACAAAGTAAGAGAACCTTTTTTGGAATTCACTCTTTTTTTAGTCTTTTTCTTTTTCAAATTTTGCATCCTGACGTAATTTGTGGTTCAGATTTGCTTATAGATTTTTTAAAAGGATAAAACATATTTAAAAATTTTGGAAAAAAATAGTTTTAAAAGATTTTATAAATTTTATTTAGGTTTAAAATAAAATATTTTTTAAATAAATTGTTAATAATATAATAGTAAATTAAACCAAAAAGGCCGAATTGGTATTTTGGTCCCTTATAAATGGAGGTGTTGCAGTTTTGGTCCCAAATAAAACTACGATTGTTGTTTTGGTCCCTTATCAATTTTTTATTAGCGATTTTAGTCCCTTTTTACAAAAAAAGTTTAGAAGATTACGGATTAACTCAATTGATCACTAGTCATACCTAATTTTTTCTTCAAAATGATTTGTACCATGATGTTTTCAATCCATTTTATGACTCAGTTCCTCATGAATATTCAACCCAGTTAAGGTTTTGGCCGTTATTTCGGATTATGAGTCGATATAAATAGGTTGAACATTCATGAAGAACAGAGTCATAAAATGGATTAAAAACATCATGGTATAAATCATTTTGAAAAAGAAATTAGGTTTGACTAGCGATCAAATGAGTTAATCCGTAATATTCTAAACTTTTTCATAAAAAGGGACTAAAATTGCTAATAAAAAATTGATAAGGGACCAAAACAACAATCGTAGTTTTATTTGGGACCAAAACGACAACACCTCAATTTATAAGGGACCAAAATACCAATTCAGCCAACAAAAAATGTTAAGCATACGACTTGTAAGATCTTATTCACTAGCGACAGAGGGTTGTGGCCAAGTGGTTGGCACTCTCCTTCGAATGTTGTCACTAATTTATCCCATGGTTTATGAAAACTTTGATGAACACTCCTGACAATAAAGAGTTTGTTGTAAATTCTTAAACCATGGGATTAGGGCTGTAAAAGAGCCGAACTTGAGCTACCATTTGCTCAAGCTCGGCTCAAGCTCTACTTGGGAGGCTCGAACTCAAGCTCGTCGAGCTCAAATTTATGAGCTCAAGCTCAGTTTATAATAATCGAGCTCGAACTGGCAAGCTCTAATTTTTTTTTAAAAAAAAAAAGTATTTTTCTTTATTTAATTTTTTATATGCTATTTTTGAATGCCAATTACGTGTTCTATTTTTTATATGGTTCAGGTTCATTTTTTATCATAGTTCCATGCTTTCAAAATTTTCAAAATTAAAATACAGAGACAGTAAAGATAGTTTTAGCCAAATTTAAAAAATTGAATCCTTCCCACATTTTCACTCAAATTGGAACAATATCTCTAAACTATGATTTTGTGCGAAAAAAATAGAAAATAAACCTAAATATCTCTAAACTATGATTTTGTGTAAAAAAAAATAGAAAATAAACTTTAAAACATAATGTAAGCAATAGTAGCAAAATACCACACAAATCCATGCCTTCACAGATCTGCCCACCAAAAATAATCCATCTACAAGCACAAATCTAGCCATAAACAGAGTTTCATGCTTTCAAAATTTTTAAAATTAAAAAACAGATACAGTAAAGATAGCTTTAGCCAAATTCAAAAAATTCAATCCTTCCCACCTTTTCACTCAAATTGAAACCATATCTCTAAACTATGATTTTGTGTGAAAAAATAGAAAATAAACTTTAAAACATAATGTGAACAATAGTTGCCATCTCGATTCTTCAATAGCAAAATACCAAACAAATCCATCGTGCCTTCACAAATCTGCCCACCAAAAATAATCCATCTACCAGCACAAATCTAACCATAAAAAGATATATTACAAAATTTAAAAAAAAAATTCAGATTCAAATATTTGTTAGATATGTCATTATTATTACTTCCTTTTCCTTTTGGCTGGGCAGATCTGGCCACGGAGAAGAGAATCCACGCGAGGTGGCGGCTGGAAGGGAGAAGAAGGTGGTGGAGATGGAGTTTAGGGAGAGAAAAATGAAAAAAGAAGAATAGAAGATGGCTGGGTTTCAGTCTTGGAAAAGAGGGGACCGATTAAAACAAGGGAGAAGTGAGGCGGCGATGGTGATGCTTTTCTACGGGTGGCATGGTGGCGGAGCAAGGCTGGAGGTGTGGTGAGGGAGAATGAAGTTCGTCGGTGGGAGAGAAGAAATGGTGAGATGGCGGTCAAAGGAAATGAAGGGGTAATGAGAAAGTATTTGACGGCATGTGAGGAGGAGGGTTTTATTGATGTTTTGGTATATGGAATATGTACAATTATAAATTATACATTCATTTTGGTGTTTGGATGAGTTATTGATGTTTTGGTATATGGAATAGGTAGAATTGTGATTTTGAAGTTCTTATTTGTGTTTTGATGAGTTATTGTAAGGACTAGGATTTTATTTAATATATATATTTATATATTATATATATAAGATATAAGATGGTGGGGGAGGGAAATAAGTTGACGACATGGAATATTGGGAAGGGTGTTAGGGTTTTTGAAATATATATAATATAATATGTGCAGGCTCGGTAGGTTCGCAAGCCTACCGAGCCTGCACATCAGGTACTCGAGCCAAACTTTGACCGAGTCACTCGCGAACTGCTCACAAGCTGCTCGGTTCATTTACAGCCCTACTTGGGATTCTACTCAGTTACCTTGTAGGAAATCAAAGTCAATTCTTCAAAATGAATCCTATTTTTCACTTTGATTTCACCCAATTTCAGATATGGCATCCAAGAATTCCTTTCTTCTTCAAAATCCTCCTATAAATCATAGGAGTCCACTTCTTCTTCGAAATCCGTCGGCAATTTCAAAGATTTTTCAATCTCATTGAGAGCAGATTCCTTTCATTCTCCTTTACAGGCAAAAACTATACAATAGAGTATTCGAAAACTCTTCCCATGAAACCACCCCTTTCAATGTCTTGAAGGAATAATACCAGAATCGGGCAATATCATCCATGAATTGCTTTGCAACATCGATTCTCTCATGATTAGGAATGCTTAAATATGAACAAAAATCATTAAGGGGCATTTGGTTAGTAAAATTGGAATGGAAGAATGGAACGAACTCCATTCCTCACCCCATTTCCTGCATTTGGATTAAAACAAAAGGAATCGGGGATTGAGACAAATTCCATGGATATGGTTTTTAGCAAATTTTCTCTGTGTGTGTGGGGGGGGGGCGTGGGGGTGGGTTTAGATTTTCATTCCTTGCACTTGTTGTTTTCCTGAAGCTGCCATTCGAGATGCAAGATGAATTGCGAAGAACTCCGATGGTGACGAATGAAATCAGAAATCCGGTTGCCGATGAAATGTTGAAGTCGTTGCTCCAAAAGCTGATTTCATCTTAGGTCGCGTATGAGCCCATTATGATTTCGTTAATGACAGCCTTCGCCGCAATTTTCATGTCTATCAAATCGATAAAGCTTTGCGCCAGAGGTGATGACTCTGTTAGTTTTGAATACAAAAAAGCTATGACTTGTATCAAAAACTAATATCCACAGATGACATATCATTTTGTTTCAGTATTAAATTGTTCCATTATATCATAGAACTAGATAACGGGGTGTGGAAAGACACAGTAGATACCATTATTGGTTAAAGTATTGATATATAAAAACTATGCTCGTAACTGAGATAGTTTGAACATACTATCGGTATAGGTTATCGTGTGGTTTGGAAATTAGTTTATCTAGACTAATTAAATCCCACAGATATGCCCGGGGCATATTGAGCACGACCAGTTTGGATAGAATTGACTTGTACTGATCGGCGTAGTCAATTAGGTCCTAGTATTCAGTCTCTCGATCCCGAGATTGGGATGGGCGTGAGAGTTGGACATCGTATGCTTTGATTTGCCAAAGAGTGCGGTCAATGGAGGCCTATATCTTGGTAGGTTGGGTATGTGGTGTTTAGCTTCTTACGTGCCGTTGCTAGTCGGAGGAATCTACGTACTGGTTTGCCGGGTTGATGGTGCTCCCGAGATGAGCTCGTAAGTTTTATTATACTAAATCCGGCCGGTGGACTTTATGTCCGGTATAATAAAAAGGTCGAGTGGTACTAATCTCGGATTCCAAGATGTCGGTGAATTAGTTTGTCAGTAAATTGATAAACCGACGAGCACTAGATCTTTAATGTTGGGAGATAGAAGAAAATATAGTGGCGCGATATAAAGTCATTTTTGAGCGGTAGTTCCATAGTTAGTCCGATAGTGGTACTACTAATTATGTATTTGACTAATCGACAAAGTGAATTAATTAATCCTAAAGGTTTAATTAATATTCAATTGACAAAGTAGATTAAGAAATTAATTCTATATGAATTAATTAATCCTAAGGGTTCGATTAAATTAATATTAACGAAGTGGGTTAAGAAATTAATTCAAATGGGTCAATTGGAGTTGATTAGTCTAGGAAAGACTAAGCGGTCAACGAAAGTCAAATTAAAAGTCCCAACTCAAAAGCCCACTAGGTCTCCATTAGAGTTCCCAATAAATAGAAAGCTTAAGGCCAAAGAAACTTCAGAAAATCTTGCAAGACAACTTTGTCTTCCTTGAGTGAGAAAATTCTAGAGAGAGACTCTCCTTCCTTCTTGGGTTTCTTTCAAAAACTAACTTGGAATCTCACTTCTCGATTTAGATTAACCTTGAAAGATCAAACTTTTAGATAGCCCATCGATTTTTTAGTTTGCCCACTGCTGGATTTCATTTCTTTTCACCGGATTCTTCACATTTTTGGCAAAAATTCTGCCCAGTTTTTTTTTGGTGTTTGACCGAATTTTTGTTCTTCATTTGGGCAGTTCGGTAGCTGCTTCTAATCAATCTGGGTTGCTTGATCCAGCTGGGTTTGTGTTGGTCTCTCCCTTGGGTTGGTGATTAACAATCCTGATTATCCAGATCGTGACCGGAGTTGAAGTGGGTTCGATTTTATTGGCGAGAAAAGTAGTGGTAGCAGTTTTTTGGGTTAAAGGTTTGATCTTTTAAACAGATTTAATCTTTTTGAGGGATTTTCTTTGTGGGTTTCTCGTGGGCTTTGGTAGCACACTTCGATAGATTATTGCCCAAGCAATATTCGAAGTTTTCTCGGAGTCATCTTTTGGATTTCGGTGGTAATCGCCAAGAAAGATTTGGTTGTTCTTGTTGCGTTGGACTTCGCTTCAAAGGTATAACCTTTAATCCTTCTGCTTTTAATTAAAGGTGTAATCTTTGTGCGTTAGATGTCGTTTTAATAAATTAAATAAGTATAAGCCTAGATTCGTTCAGAGGAAAATGAATTTGAGCCTGAGCTTTGTGGAAAGCTTCCGATTCTGGAATGCATTGCACGAAAGTGAGGTTTTCGATTTAGCCCGGGTTTGTTCTGTTTTCCTTCAAAATGGTATCAGAGCGAGTGTTTCGGCTTTATACTTGTTTGATTTATTACACGGCTTCATTTTGGCATTATTATTTTTGTCGAAATGTTTAAATAGGTGGTTATTAGTTTCCCGGCTATTATGGTAGAGTTTTATTTTTCATTCATAAACCCCTGGACATGTCCGGGCTCGTATTGTTTTTGAATGGAAATGTCTGTAATAGTAATAACCACGAGATGGAAGCCGTGTAGGATTAGAAAATCTTGTAGTAGGATTTGATCTAATCATGTTGTCTTTAAATTCCTAGAAAAATGCCTTTGTATATAGGAATTTATGTATTATGACGAAGATGTTATTTTGGGTAACTTATATTCACGGGTTTTGGTTTCTCGTAATTTTGGGTGATTCCTAACTATGTAGTAAACCGAGAAAACCTGGGCGAATCGAGAGAATCCAAATAACGAGTGGGAGCGACATGACGGGACGTGTCACCGAGACATAAAAGAATCAACGATAGAGAAGGCCATAATAGTCGGGAAATTTTATTTCTTTAATTTCCGGTATTTATTTCTTTTCGTTGATTGTGTGTTTTTCGTTTTATTTTGCATGAACGAAAACCAAACTAAAATGTTTTAAAAAGTAAAGTGCAATTAACTAAGGTAGATTATTCACATATTAAAACTCCAACGATTTTATGGGTGCGAATATCCTTTGTTATGGTATTGCATGTTAAAATGGAAAAAATTCTCAAAGTTAAAAATCTAAGTGGGAGCGGGTTGGTAAATATCCCCATGGCCGATGCGCTGGCCATGTTGGAGTTGAATACATAAGCTATGCTTGTATTGTACTTTTTCCCAGTAATATATCGATTTATGTTTTGGTTATATCTTGTTGTGCATGATATGTCCATTTATATTATGTAAGTAGATGATGAGGTGTCTTGTGTGACACAGTAGATCTCATAATTGGTTGAAAGACATAATATAAAAATGAGGTTCGTAACCGAGATAGCTTTGGACAAACTGTCGGTTTAGGTTATTATGTAATTCAGATAATTGGTTTGTCTAAACTAATTGAATCATATAGATATGCCCGGGGCTTATTGAACTTGACCATTAGGAATGTTTTGTCTTGTACTAATTTAATAGACAAATCGTTCTTGGTATTCTATCTCTTAATCCCTAGACTCGAGCGGGCATGAGGATTAGACATAGTGTACTTTGATCTGCCAATGGGTGAGGTCATTTGTGGCAAATAGTCTCGGTAGGTTGGGTGCGCGTGTTTAGTTGCTTGGTGTGTTGCTGCTTGTCGAAAGAAAACCATGTACCGGTGCGTCCGGGGTGATAGTGCTCCTGAGATGAGCTCATAATGTTTAGTATACTAAACCCGGCCGGTGGACTTATGTCGGGTATAGTAAAAAGGTCGAGTTGTACTAGTCTAAGAATTAAAGAGGTTAATTAATTGATTTAGCAGTCAATTAATATATTAACGAGCACTATATCTTTGATGTGGGGAGATTATAAATATAAATTAATTAAGTTGTTCTGGAAGCAATTATGGTGTAGGATGGTAGTGCTATAGTTAATCCGTTAGTGGTACGATTAATTATGTATTGGGTTGTTGACAAAGGTAGATTTAGTTAATTAAGTAATTAATTAATCCTTGTGTCAGTTGGTTGTGAATCATACCAGGAACTGGTTTGGGATAAGTGAATCCCTGTGTCAGTTGGTTGTGAATCATACCAGCAACTGCTTTGGGATAAGTGGATCCCTGTATCAGTTGGATGTGTATCAGTATAGGAACATAATTGTAGGAAACAGAATCCCAGTAGGAAGGTCAATCCTAAACCAACTTGGGGTCTCTCTTGTAACTCTATATATAGACAAGGGATTAGCTATTCAAGACGTACAATTCATAAGTTTTCAAGACAAGAAAACAAGAGAGATAAAATCCTAGAGAGAGAAATTATTTTTCATCTCTCAAAGTCAGATTTTTCAAGAGAAATTGCCGCTAGTTTTTTCTCTGTGTTGGCCAAATTTTCTTGGCCAGTTAAACCAGCAGCGCGTATAATTTTCTCTCTCTTCAGGCGGTGCGTTTACAGTACATGCCAGGTGCAGCGGTGCTAGAATTTTTTGGCAGGTGGATTGTGGTGATTAGCTGATCAAATTTGTTTCTAGATCATTGCCCACACAACGTGAGATCAAAGTCTTGAGGCATACGAGAGAATCACCTGAGTGCACGCTTCAAAGGCATTTTCTAAAGTTTCGCTTTTAATTAGAAATTTTTGTTGCGTGGTAAATCGAATTAGTGCAAACTCAGATCCTGTGCAATGTTATTTCAAAAGGGTTGGAATAACATTGTGCTAGCGTCTAGGCCTGGCCAGAGATTCCGATTCTGGAATGCATAGCACGAAAGTGAGTTTCTGGCTAGGCCCGGGCAGATAATCTTCAACCCCGATATATCACTAGATTGAATTTCTAAAAGGATGACTATAGCAAGTTTAATTGGAGAAAGTTGAGACACCCTCACTTACCGAGGCGCATTAGTATCCTAAGTAACAAGCTTGGAAATCACGTAATGGCAAACACTTAGTGTACCGTTTATAGTATTGCTCCTAAGAGGTTACGCTGCTTATTGAGTACGGCTATAATTATCGACTATTAATTTCATTGATCATAAGATCGTTGGTTAGATAATGGAATTAATGAACTTTGGTTCTTCTCAAACGAATGTGGGTTAGCATAGACGTTCACCCAATGTGACCTGCGTTAATCCCGGTGTGAGAGATGTCGGTAGGAGAATGTATTGTTTCGAGGATATCAATATTTTCAAAAAAATATGCTGAAACTTGACTGTTTATTTTTTCAGTTGTTGATATGTCATTCAACCCGCTAACTGTCGTTTTGAATCAGAACAAACTTACGGGTCTAAATTACATTGACTGGAAATGTAACCTGGACATTGTCCTTACTGCGGAGGGTTACAAGTACGTGCTCACTGAGGAGTGCCCCCCTAAGCCCAGTGATGATACCACCCATGAGCAGCGAGATCCATATACGAGGTGGCAGAAGGCTAATGAGATGACCTGGTGCTACATCTTGGCTTCTATGTCGAGTGTGCTGCAGCACTAGCATTGTTTACCTCAGCCTACGATATGATGCTCAACCTAAGAGAGATGTTCGGACATCAGGGCAGGGCAGCCAAGCAGTCAACTATGAGGAAACTCATGAATGCTAGGATGGCTGAGGGCACTTCAGTGAGGGATCACGTGTTGGACATGATGAGCTGCATAAATGAGATTGAGGTATTAGGAGGTGACATTGATGGGAAGACCCAGGTTGATATCATTCTCCAGAGCTTGCACCCTGGTTTTGAGCAGTTTTGGTTGAACTACAATATGGGAAATCTCTCATATTCACTTCCCAAGCTCATAACTGCATTGGTGTCTGCTAGGCCTAAAACTAGGAAGCAAAAGAGGAATAGAGGCCAGAAAGCAGGAGCTGATCATAGAACCAAGGCGGGCATTGCCAAGAAGCATAAGCCAAAAGTCAAGTTCTTCAGATGTGGCAAAACAGGACATTGGAAGAATGATTGCCCAAAGCCTCGAGGTATGTGTAAATTTTCCCTAGTTGCTGAGACGTGTTTAGCAGCGATTCCCACAGATACTTAGTGTGTGAATTCAGGAGCCACTGATCATGTTTGTAATTCTTTGCAGGGGTTCCAAGTGACCCGGTTGCTTAGAGATGGAGAGTTGCAGGTCTACCACTGGGATACTACCAGAGTTTCTATTGTTGCAGTAGGAGTTCTTTGTCTTTATTTTTCAGACTCAGTTTACATTTGAGAGATTGTTTATATGTACCCAGTTTTCGTAAGAATTTGCTTTCAGTTTCTAAACTTATTTTGGATGGTTATAAGTGTGCTTTTTCTGATAGATATGTTTTTATTAGAAAAGGCCAGAAGCTTATATGTTCTGGTACATTAGCTGAGAATCTATTTTTAATTAAGACATACTCCCCACAGTAATGCAAAACATAGAAACTAATAACTCATCACCGAATCATAGTAAGAGAAAGGAGTCTTCCCTTTTGAATTAAACTTATCTTTGGCACCTGAGACTCGGTCACATTAACCTTAGTAGGATTCAAAGGTTGGTCAATAATGGGTCCTTAGACTCATTGGATATTGACAGCTATCCGACCTGTGAGTCCTGCTTGGAAGGTAAGATGACAAAGAGGCCTTTCAAGGCAAAGGGGTATAGGGCCAAAGATGTTTCAGAGTTGTTTCATTCTGACATGTGTGGGCCTATATCAGTTCAGGCTAGAGGTGATTATGAGTATTTCATGACTTTCACGGATGATTACTCTAGATATGGATACATATACCTGATGTGCCACAAGTTTGAATGCTTTGGCAAGTTCAAAGAGTTTAAGGTTGAGGTGGATAACCATCTGGGTAAGAGTATCAAGGCCTTGCGATCTGATCACGGTGGCGAATACCTCTCTAGTGAATTTAGGTCCTATTTGTCGGAGGAGGGTATTCAGACCCAGTTGTCTGCACCTAGCACACCCCAGCAGAATGGTGTAGCAGAGAGAAGGAATATAACTCTTATGGATATAGTTAGATCGATGAAGAGTTATAGTGAGTTGCCTACCTCGTTTTGGGATTATGCCTTAGAGACAGCGTGTTATCTCCTTAATCTCGTGCCATCTAAATCTGTGTCTACGACACCCCTAGAGTTGTGGACTGGGCGAAAGCGTAGTCTGAGACATCTCACGATTTGGGGTTGTCCAAAACATGTGCTCGAGGCAAATGCAGGTAAGTTAAATTCCAGATCAAAGGTTATGCTATTTGTAGGCTACCCCAAAGGAATGAGAGGTGGTCTATTTTATAGTCCTCAGGATCAGAAGGTGGTGGTGAGCACCAATGCCAGATTTCTTGAGGAAGACTATATTTTAGATCACAAGTCAAACAACAAGGTAGTATTGGAAGAGCTTAGAAGTCAGTCCATTATTCCAGATGCACAAGTACAGGAAAACACACCACAAGAGACTACACACACTATCACAGGTGATACTCTTACACAGGCTGCGCCTCGTCGTAACGGGAGGGTTGCTAGACAGCCCGAGAGGTACATGGGTTTGGGTGAGTCTTCAGAATTTATCCATATCGCTCATGAACCAGTCCTGGTTAGCTACAATGAAGCTCTCCAAGATAAAGATGTAGATTCTTGGAAAAGAGCGATGATTGCTGAGATGGATTCTATGGACTCAAATCAGGTCTGGGAGCTGGTAGACCTTCCTGATAGGTTTCGACCTATTGGGTGCAAATGGGTCTACAAGCGAAAGAGAGGATCTGATTGGAGGGTTGAGACCTTCAAGGCTAGGCTTGTGGTAAAAGGGTATACTCAGAAAAAGGGTATCAATTATGAGAAGACCTTTTCCCCGGTAGCTATGCTTAAGTCGATCCAAATTTTATTGGCCATAACTGCTCATATGGACTATGAGATTTGGCAGATAGACGTCAAGACAGCTTTCCTTAATTGAAGTCTTGAGGAGACCATGTTTATGCAGCAACCAGATGGTTTCATTTTTCAGGGCCAAGAGCACAAGGTATGCAGGCTTAGGAGGTTCATTTATGGACTTAAGCAAGCATCCAGATCTTGGAACATCTATTTTGACGAGGTTATCCAGTCCTATGGATTCACTCAGTGTCAGGATGAGCAGTGTGTATATCGCAGGTGTGATGGTGATATGGTGGTGTTCCTCGTACTTTATATATATATGACATTCTTCTGATTGGCAACAGTAAGAACGTGTTGTCAGACGTAAAGGCATGGTTGTCCATGCAATTTGATATGAAGGATTTCGGAGAGGCTGGACATATCCTTGATATCAAGATTATTCGAGATCGTAGGAGACGTTCTCTGACACTCTCCCAGGCATCCTACATAGACACGATTCTGGCTCATTTTAACATGCAGAACTCCAAGAAGGGTTCATTACCTTTCAGGCATGGGGTGCATTTGTCTAAGGATCAGTGTCCCAATACTGCTAAGGAGATAGAAGCCATGCAGGTGGTACCCTATGCTTCTGCAGTGGGTAGCCTCATGTATGCTATATTATGTATGAGGTATGATATTTGTTTTCCTGTTGGCATGGTTAGCAGATATCAGAGTAACCCTTGGAAGGCTCACTGGGAGGCAATAAAATGCATTCTTAAGTACTTGAGTAGGACGAGAGATGATGTCCGTGTTTATAGAGCACAGGAGCTTGTTCCATTGGGTTACATAGATTTGGACTTTCAAGGTGATATAGAGAAGAGTAAGTCTACCTCTGTGTTTGTGTCTACTCTAGGATGTGGAGCCATAGTGTGGTGGAGTGTCAAGCAGAAATGCGTGGCGGACTCTACCATGGAGGCTGAGTACGTTACCGAATCAGAGGCAGCGAAAGAAGCTCTATGGCACCGGAGCTTCCTGACAGACTTAGATGTGGTTCCTGAGTTTCCCAGGTCTATCACAGTTTACAGTGACAACAATGGTGCAGTTGCTAATTCGAGGGAACCACGTGCCCAAAAAGCGAGTAAACACATATAGTGCAAGTACCACCTGGTACGAGAGATCGTAAAGAGGGGAGACGTGATCGTGGCCAAGATAGCATCAGATGACAACCTTGCTGATCCTTTCACAAAGCCATTGACCCCAAAGGTCTTTGAGAGACATGTGGAGGGCATGGGAGTTAGATTCTTAAGGGAGCCATGTTGGTGAGCTTAAAGGTGTTCTGTAGATTTCATTATGACAGCAGTGTAATAGCGGGTTGGATAGTTTTTGTACATCTTAGCATAGCTTTGAGTATTAGTGGGAGATTGTTAGTTTTGAATACAGAAAAACTATGGGTTGTATCGAAAACTAATATCCACATATGACATATCATTTTGTGTCAGAATTAAATTGTTCCATTATATCATAGAACAATATAACGGGGTGTCGAAAGAAAAAGTAGACACCGTTATTAGTTAAAGTATTGATATATAAAAAGTATGTTCGTAACTGAGGTAGTTTGAACATACTATCGGTATAGGTTATCGTGTGGTTTGGAAATTAGTTTATCTAGACTAATTAAATCTCACAGATATGCCCGGGCCATATTGAGCACAACCAGTTTGGATAGAATTGACTTGTACTGATCAGCGTAGTCAATTCGGTCCTAGTATTCAGTCTCTCAATCCCCAGATTGGGACGAGCGTGAGAGTTGGATATCGTATGCTTTGATTTTTCAAAGAGTGCGGTCAATTGAGGATTATATCTCAGTAGTTTGGGTATGTGGTGTTTAGCTTCTTACGTGTCGTTGCTAGTCGGAGGAATCCACGTATCGGTTCGCCGGGTTGATGGTGCTCCCGAGATGAGCTCGTAAGGTTTATTATACTAAACCCGGTCGGTAGACTTTATGTCCGGTATAATAAAAAGGTCGAGTGATACTAATCTCGGATACCAAGAAGTCGGTGAATTAGTTTTTCAGTAAATTGATAAACCGACGAGCACTAGATCTTTAATGTGGGGAGATAGAAGAAAATATAGTGGTGCGATATATAGTTGTTTTTGAGCGGTAGTTCTATAGTTAGTCCGATAGTGGTATGACTAATTATGTATTTAACTAATCGACAAAGTGAATTAATTAATCCTAAAGGTTTAATTAATATTTAATTGAAAAAGTGGATTAAGAAATTAAGTCTATATGAATTAATTAATCCTAAGGGTTCTATTAAATTAAAATTAACGAAGTGGGTTAATAAATTAATTTAAATGGGTCGATTGGAGTTGATTAGTCTAGGAAAGACTAAGCGGTCAACAAAAGTCAAATTAAAAGGCCCAACTCAAAAGCTCACTAGGTCTCCATTAGAGCTCCCTATAAATAGAAGCTTAAGGCCAAAGAAACTTAAGAAAATCTTGCAAGACAACTTTGTCTTCCTTGAGTGAGAAAGTTCTAGAGAGAGACTCTTCTTCCTTCTTGGGTTTCTTTCAAAAACGAACTTGGAATCTCACTTCTCGATTTACATTAAGCTTGAAACATCTAACGTTTAGATAGCCCATCAATTTTTGAGTTTGCCCACTGCTGGATTTCATTTCTTTTGGCCGGATTCTTCACATTTTTTGCAAAAATTCTGCCCAGTTTTTTTTGGTGTTTGGCCGAATTTTTGTTCTTCACTTGGGCAGTTCGGCAGCTGCTTCTAATTACTCCGGGGTGCTTGATCCAGCTGGGTTTGTGTTGATCTCTCCCTTGGGTTGGTGATCGACAATCTCGGTTATCCAGATCGTGACCGGAGTTGAGTGGGTTCGATTTTATTGTCAGAAAAGTAGTGGACAGCAGTTTGTTGGGTTAAGGGTTTGATCTTTTGGGCAGATTTAATATTTTCGAGGGATTTTCTTTGTGAGTTTATCGTGGGCTTTGGTAGCACACTTCGATAGATTATTGCCCACGCAATATTCAAAGTTTTCTAGGAGTCATCGTTTGGATTTCGGTGGTAATCGCCAAGAAAGATTTGGTTTTTCTTATTGCGTTGGACTTCGCTTCAAAGGTATAACCTTTAATCCTTCCGCTTTTAATTAAAGGTGTAATCTTTGTGCGTTAGATGTTGTTTTAATAAATTAAATAAGCATAAGCCTAGATTCGTTCATGGGAAAATGAATTTGAGCCCCAGCTTTGTCGAAAGCTTCCGATTCTGGAATGCATTGCATGAAAGTGAGGTTTTCGATTTAGCCCGGGCTTGTTCTGTTTTCCTTCAGAAGAGAGGAGATGGAAGGGGAAGGGAGGTGCAGGGAGAGAGAGCTCGACTGCAGTTGGTGTGTAATTTTGGGGGAACATGAATAGGGAAGGTAGGGAGAGATGAATTGCGTTTGAGAATTTTGGAGCGCCAGTGACCGGAGAGAGAGGAGAAGGGAGGGAGGGAGAGAGGCGGCTGGAAGTACAAATTGGTAGGGTTAGAATTTTTTTTTAAAAAAAATTATCTAAGGATAAATGAGTAATTTTACAAGATTCTAAACCCTAATAATATCAAACTCGCTTACAAACCAAACAACTTTTATTATATCCATTAAACTCATCCTCATTTTGCCTTAAACTAAATCCATTTCGACTTCAAACGAAACCCATAACAATTCTGATTACTGTGAGTTCAACCAAACACCCCCTAAATGTCTTAAGCTAAATCCCAGGATATTTTCCACTGAAATTCGATTGAAACAATTTCATATTTAGAAAGAAAAGAAAGATTAGAAGAAGAACAAACAGAGAATCGTCTACTTTGATACCAAATGTCAGGACTTAACTAATTAAAAATAAAGAATTTGAAAAGAAATTAAGAAAGAAGTCAGATTAAAAAGGATACGAGAAGAAAGTATAACACATAAGTTAAAGAATATATATGTATATTCTTATTAACTACTGAAAATAACTTCGAAAGGTAAAACCCATCTTGAAAATCCAGCCGGGCAAAATATATCCCAACTCCAAAGCCCGCCCGGTTGGAAACCCATCTTCAAATTCTTCCCATTAGATTTCATACTTCTAATCATAGTTTTCAAGATCGAGATCCCATGCAGAATCATTTCGTAATCATAGGATCGGATCGGTCCCTGGATCGTTTGGATCAAATTATTAGGATCGTAAAAGTATAAAAATGAAGGCAAAAAATCCAGCTAAAATTCACATGTTTGGAGACATTTCTGGACGTGGTGCTAGTTATTTTTGATATGGTGTTTGTTATTCTGAGACGTTTCTGGACGTGGTACTAGTTGTTTTTGGACGTGGTGCTAGTTGTTCTAAGACGTGGTGCTAGTTGTTCTGAGACGTTTTTGGACGTGGTGCTAGTTTTTTTGGACGTGGTGCTAGTTGTTCTGAGACATTTCTGGACGTGGTACTATTTGTTTTTGGACGTGGTGCTAGTGTTATGAGACGTTTCTGGACGTGGTGCTAGTGTTATGAGACGTGGTGGACAGTCTTTGTAAAAAAATCAGCTTAAATTCACATACATGGATATAGACATTTATGGACATGGTGCTAGTTGTTTTTGACGTGGTGCTAGTGTTCTGAGATGTGGTGGACTGTCTTTGTGAAAAAAATTAGCTTAAATTCACATGTATGGATGTAGATATTTCTGGGCGTGGTGCTAGTTGTTCTGTGATGTGGTGGGCTATTTTTGTGAAAAAAATGAGTTTAAATTAACATGCATGGATGTAGACGTTTCTGGACGTGGTGCTAGTTGTTTTTTATGTGGTGCTAGTGTTCTGAGACTTGGTGGACTATCTTTGTGAACAAAATCAGTTTAAATTCACACGAATGGATGTAGATGTGTCTGGACGTAGTGCTAGTGTTCTGAGACGTGGTGGATTGCATTTTCTCTGGAAAACAACTTGTACCACAAATTTGCTATTTGTAGCACAAAAAAATTGATAAAATACCAAAAATGCCATTAAAAACCAAAAATTGGAAATTGCAATGAAAAATCGCTTGTAATTTGGGATAACTGAATAAAAAATCGCACACAATTTGTGAAAAACAAGCAGAAATCGAAACCGGGTGCGATTTTTTACCGGAAAACTCACCCTTCATTTCAGATTTTCTCACCAAAAATCTCTCAAATCATCCAAAAAACTATGAAAAAATTACAAAATGGATGCTGGCGGCTCTCAACCACCACGGGGTCCCTGGAGGGGGAAAGTCTTGTATGGTCAGGTAAAAATCATATTATTTCGTTTAAATTGTAGGAAAATCGCCTAGGTTTAGTGATAATATAGGCCTGGATCGCCGATCGTCGGAGATTGTTTAGCCAATCACCGGCGATTGTTTAGCCAATCGCAGTTGATTGGTGATATTTTTCAAAAATATCGCATCTTCTTTGCGATGTTTTTCAAAAGAATCGCAGATCTGTGCGATATTTTTGAAAAAAATCGCTAAGAGGGTGCGATATTTGTGTGGAAAATCGCACCTTAGGTGCAATTTTTTGGAAAAAATTTCACATAAGGTGCGATTTTGCAGAAAAATCGCACCTTATGTATGATTTTTCCGAAAAATATCGCATGTGACCTGCGATATTTTTCGAAAAAAATCGCACATAAGGTGCGATTTTCTAAAAAATATTATTTTAGGTTTATTTTTTATTATTTTTAATTATTATTCATATTTTTCATGTTTTTAATTATTATTCGTAGTTTTAATGTTGTATTCATGAAATTTGTTATAGGTTGGGGGGAAGTCTCTCCCGCGACAGCGGCCCACTGCTTCGTATAGGAAGAAGAAAGCAGGGAAAGGTAGCTCATACCATATGTTGGTAGATGAGGATATCAATGGAGGGGAGCAGCCTTTCGTAGGCGGGCAGGAGATTCCCTAATCCTCAGCACATGATGAGGAGCCCACGTGAGATCAGTTTTAAATTTAAGACTAATTTAATGTATATTTATTTATTTCTCTTATTTAATGTGATTATATGATTACTTGTTGATATTTGAAGTGTAGTAGTGATTATTATTTATGTAATTTTATTAGATGATTATGTATTGATATTTGAAGTGTATTAGTAATTATTATTATTTAAGTTATTTGATTATATGATTATATGATTATGTGTTGATATTTTGTGAAATTACTTTATTATTAGTTTATGATTATATGATTATGTGTTGTATTAGTAATTATTATTATTTAGGTATCACTGACCCATCAATAAGTTTATTTATAATAAATATTTTGTGAAATTAGTTACAAATATGCATGGGAGGGTCGATACGTCATGGATTGTGACTGTGCCTTGTGCGGGTGACCCTATTGATGGGTCAGTGATACCTAGTTGGAAGGGGCATGTGGCATCGAGGTATCGACAGGACGGTGAGGAGGGTGCCGAGGCTGTAGTACCTAGGTTGCCATTGAGGTGCCACTATAGGGCAGTGGTATGTGAGAGATTAGTTTCTTGGTTTGCCGGGATGCCCGATGATTGGCAGACATTATTGAGGGTGACCTGTTTGTCTCACCTGCCTACTACCATGCACAGTACCATGGATGCCCCTCTCACATGTGCATTTATTGAGCGTTGGCAGCCTGATACGAACACGTTCCACCTCCCTGTCAGTGAGATGACTATACTTCTGCACGATGTGTGGGAGATACTACGCATACTGGTTGATGGTAGTATGGTCACTGATTGTACTACCAAGTCAGTTATGTGGGGCCTCTGCAGAGACTTGCTACTGGTGTCTGAGCGGGATGGGGAGTGGAGTGAGATGCACTCCGATGGTGGGATAGAAGCTATTATGTGTTTAGGCGACGCTCACATTTAGAGACGGGTACATTGCACTTGCCTTATGATGTGGAGGCTTAGTTATGGCTAGCTATTGGTTATACTTTATTTGTGGACAAGAGTTCCAATAGGTTTAGACCACATCATATTGTGCAGATTAGGGGTCAGTTACATATCGTACAACAACATGCTTGGGGTACCTCGACACTAGCATACTTATATAGGCATTTAGGTAAGGCTAGTAGAGGTAGCTACAGCGGGATGATGGGTTGTCTGACATTGCTACAAGCATGGATATATGAGTATTTTCCAGCATTCAGACCGCATTCTGTGCCTATGTCTGATGATCCACATACTCCACGAGCTGCTTTGTGGACTGTTAGCCCCCGACAGGGCGTGAGTGCCCGTCTGCAGAGATACCGGGATACACTTGACCATTTGATAGCCGATGAGGTATGTTAAAATATTTTTGTACATTTTATAATTAAAATTTTAGTTAAATTGTAAATATTTAATAAATATCTGACCATAATTATATACATTACAGGTGACACGGACCCCATATGGTCAGTATCTGCACGCACGCACCCCGATCACCACGTACAGGGGATTGATCGCATGTGGTTATGAGGTTGAGCCTTACATGCCAGATAGGTGTGTGAGACAGTTGGGGTACATGCAGGATATCCCATTTGCCATCTTTCGTTCGAAGAAGGCGTATCAGCCGTATAGTGGGGGTTACAGTGTGGACTTCCACTTGGAGTTTGCCAAGAGTTTATGGCAGTCAGTACGTAGTTCTAGTTTACGTACTGATGACTTTCAGCCCTGTGATTCCCCCGACGCATCCACAGATGAGTACATTACATGGTACCGCGAGCACTCTCACCCGTATTTGTTCATTGATGCCCCCCCGCTGATGTTGGTGGAGTTCCGCCTTGCACCAACACAGAATATGTAAGTAATTTTTTATTTCATTTAATTAATAATATTTATTTCATATTATTATATGAAATATTAATTTAAAACTTTCAATGTGTTGAATTTGTAGTGGGTGAGCCGATTTACACATATATCTGAGGAGTTTCTGCAAATCATTAGAGATGGTGAATATCCCCCAGCCGGATGAGTGCGAGGCTATGTTGAGGTCGGAGATGGATAGATGACATTTAGCTGGGTGATGGTTGTATTGTACTCTTTTTTTTGGTATTGTTGGATTTTTTAGTTACGACTCTTTTGTTGTGTTTTATTTTATTGTGCCAATAGTTTTTGGTTGTTTTGTATTTAATTTAGCTATGATTTATGGTAATTTGACTAATGAAATGATAATTTGAAGTCTAAGGAAATGACAACAAAATAAAAACAAAATAAATATTCAAATCAAATTGAAATGTCACAAATCATGGTCCACAAATCATGTTCCAATGGTCCAGCCTCCTTTTAAATTCAGCACATGCTGCAAATTCCGCCATAACATCATCGCAGTGATACCCCCACAAGTATGCCAATAGTGGGACAGGGCAATCATTAGTCAAACTAACACGTACATAAAGATTTCCATGAACGTGGGCAATGACTATCTGCCTAGATGGTCTTGGGTCACCACCTAACGGCCTCAAAGGTAAAATGGAGAAACAACAACCACGAGCGATACTGAGATGGATTACCTAGGCGTTTGCATAAGTGGCGATAGCAAACAAGTCCGTGGGGGTGGTCATCCAGCCAGCACTTTCACATGGTGATGAAAAATGATTCAATCGGCCAATTCCCCAAGCAATAGGATCAGTGTCCTCAGGAAGATTGTGTGGTAGACAAACATAGAGAAGCGGTATGTACGTATCCTGATGCACAAGAATCTCTCCAATAGATGCAGCTCTAACCATTCCCCATTCATTTTGATTGCCATAGAGACCATCTGCAACAGCTCGAAAACCACAATTGCCATCTGGCTTTATTTCTGAAATGCCAGTACAGAAAGGATAGACATAATGTGGAATCAGGGGAATAGTTTCACTATCTTCTCTAACTGCAAATGGAAATAAACAATTATTGTAAGTTTACTCCATTAGAAAATGAAAGTAAACAGTCAATCTTAATTGACAAAAACACGCTTACCATCCTCAAATTGCAAAGATCTTTTGGATGATCTCCCAGATGCATTATTTCACCGTGCAACTTTCTCGCGAGCACTCAGCTCACGCCCCACTGATGGATGTAATCTTTGTCAACCCCGTGATGTTGTGAAAACAGCTGGCTCAAATACACTGGAATTGTCAGGATTCAGCGACGTGTTCATCAGATCAAGTATGACCACGCGTGGACTGCTCTCGAATTTTGGCACGATTTCCTCGCGGGAGTATCTGTTAAAAAAACTAAATTATAAAATTAAAAAATACTATGAAGGTACATGTAAATAAATCATAACATCTCAAACTAACATACATATTATAAATCATACCTAAGTTCCTCAGAAGTAGTATTTGAACCCACTTCAGATGTCTCAATCGTCAATCTCTTCCAAAACTCGTTCACATTTCAACAGTGATCGTGTCATGTGATTCCTTCAACTTCCAAATTTCACATGCACAAGGAATCCCATGCGTAGCCTTGTAAACACAGCCACATCTCTCAAACAAGTCATTGTCCAACTTAGTAATCCTTTCAACTTGTTCGCTGATCAACTCCAAACAATAGTGCAACACATAACCATTCAATAATTTATACAGAAAACACCACATAGCGGTTGCTTTCTTAGAAATGCATGCCTCAAGCGTTTCCCTAAAATACATTAATAAAGTAAAAAGTGCATAAAATATATTAATAAATTAAGTATAGAATCAAATTAAATAATCAAGTTAGAAGTGCATAATTTAAATTAATAAAGTAAGTAGCGAATCAAACTAATTAATAAAATTACCTGATCTGTGATAACTGGTAATTGACATGGTCGTCAATCACACCAAATAGCGTGTCAAGTGAATGGGTGCCAGCATTCATCCAATCCTTCAGTGGAGCATGAGTACTCTCCACTCTGTTACTACTAGTATTGCAAAAGTGCAGAATTTTGTTAGTCCACGCCCTACAAATCATCTCTTTATGGACCAGCCATGTCCTCTCCAAATAGACAACAACAGACGGCGAAACTGTAGAATAGCTATCCTTCAAAAGCTACAGTAACAAATCATACTCTTCAACTGTTGGTGCATTAACAATTGCCTTCCAAAGTTTTTTTATTTCTTTTTTCCTTTCACCCTTACCAATAAGCTTTTTCAACTGATTATCAACATAACGGTCGATATGACAGAAAAATAGCAGGTGGTGTGATCCCGGAAAATGATCCCTTATAGGATCCATCAAACTCATCTCTCGATTAGAAACAATAGCACTAGGAACATTTTCAGTATCCAACAACTCTCTCAACTGTGCAAACACCCAATCATAACTAATTTTTTTCTCATCTCTCAACAGGGCACATGCAATATTATAATTCTTATTGGAAGGAGTCATAATAATAATTTGAAAGAGTGCTATCTTGTACTTGTTGGTCTTGTATGTTGCATCCACCAAAATATCCCAATAATATCTGCTCAACAATTGAATTGACATTGGATGCGCTATGAATACATGTGTGATCACATCTGTGCCCTCTTCTGTCAAAACGTTTACATAATAATGCTTCTCCTTGGCATAATGAATAAATTGCTGCCCAATATTTATACCTTCAAACTTTGCTTTCCAATCTTTAGATTTATGATTGTTTAGCTGCCTCACTGTCACATTTTCTTCAGGATACATCTCAGCAAGATGATTCCGAATCATTTTTCTCTTCATATTTGCATTGTTCAAAGTTCTAGCAACCTGTCTTGATTCATAAGTCAAGCGGATGAGCTGTCTGTGACCCTCTAGATACACTATAGCAGTGTAATTGTACATTGACTTCGCACCTGGTGTTACTTTAACCCACCAACATTTTCCCTCACCTCATTGCAATATAACTTGAACATACACTTACATCCTCGCCGTTTGGTGTTCTTCCTATATTGTGGGGGAGGCCTTTGCTCAATCGGATCTCTGAATCTGTTGCAACGATATGTGACCCCTTTTCCCTTATTACCCTTCCCCAATTTAATCAGCTTGAAATGAAATCTAATAGCCAAATCCAAATAATAAGTGTATGCTTCTTCTTTAGTAGGAAGAAAGCCAGGACACTTAAAATTGTGATTCATATCCCTCTGAAGGTCGAGCAATCCATTTTGATCCTGCTTCATTAATCAAATTAAAACTAATAATAAGTAATTACATAAACAATTACAAACCACACAAAATATATAATTTTAAAAAATTGGAGGAGATAAGTGATTTCCATATAAAAAATTGCACATAAAATGTGATTTTTCAAATAAATCTCGCACACAATGCGCAAGAGTTATATAAAAAATACCAACACTGTGGGCATATTTTCTAAAAAATCGCCAATGTTTTGCAATTTGTTCTACAAATCGTGCATCCACATTGCGATTTTTATCAAAAATCGCAAATCTTAGGTGATTTTTTATAAAAATTTTGCCCACACTTAGCGAAAATTGTACAAAAAATCACAAAAAAGGGGGGCAATTTTCATACAATTTCTCACAAAATAAGGGCGATTGTTTCAAATAAAATCGCAAAACATGTGCGAATTTTTACGCAGCATGATAAAAACAATACAGAAATAACAAAATCTTACCATTTTGCGTAAATTTTTAAGTAGACTGTATCCCAACTAGAACGAAATCAGTGTTTGGATGTTTTTCTATGATTTTGGAAGGTTTTTTGAAAGATTTGGAACGGTTTTGTAAGATTTTTTGAGGGAGTTTTTTATGTTTTCAGATTTTTTTGAATTTTTTAAGTATATAACTTATTAATACATGAAGGGCATTTTTGTCATTTTACTATTTTTTTGGTGCTACAATTAGCAAATTTGTGCTACAAATAGTAAGATCCTTATCTTAATCTGGACTTTCTGAAACCTATCTGTAGGTCATGGGATCATCAGAGTCCACCAAGATCAAATCTTAATCGTCAGTCACGAGAAATCAGTATCTCTCGGGTTGTTGACGAGATCTACCAGATATTCTAGGTTCTTGTTTTGTTGGCTCTGGTTGCTCATCTTCATGAGTTCCCATCCCAATTTCCATATTAGTTTCTGTAGATGATTTTACACTCTCTTGTGGGTCTCAAACCTCTTCGAGTTCTATTCTACTCCCACTGTCTGTCTTGTACAGAGAGTCTTTCTCTAAGAAAGTAGCTCCTCGAGCAACAAAAACTTTGTTCTCAGTTGGGAGGTAGAATTGATATCCTTTGGTTTCCTTATGATACCCAACAAATAGGCATTTGTTAGTAATAGGTTCAAGTTTACAACTTTGTAAACGCTTTACATGAGCTTGACAACCGCAAACTCGTAGATAAGACATATAGGGCTTTCGGCCCATCCATATCTCATATGGAGTCTTATCTACTGCCTTAGATAGAATATGATTCAGTAAGTAGGCAGTAGAAAGGAAAGCATAACCCTAAAAGGACATAGGGAGAGTTACTCGGCCTATCATTGATCGAACCATATCTAATAAGGTATGGTTCCTCCTTTTAGATACACCATTCCATTTAGTGTTCCCGTGGAGTCAGTTGTGAAACAATTCCATAATGTTTAAGATAGCCATCAAACTCATCACTTAGGTATTCACCTCCTCGATCGGAGTGAATAACATTGATCCTTATTTCCAATTGATTCTCTACTTCATATTAAACACTTTGAACTTTTCAAATGTCTCAATTTTATAAACATATCTGATATAGTTATCAGTGAAAGTCATGAAGTAAACGAATCCATCTATGGCTTGTGTGCTCATTGGGCTACATAATCTCGTTGTATTAGGGCCAATAGCTCACTAGTCATTTCACATTTCTTATTTAAATGAATTTTTGTCATATGATTTGAAATCAAATGACACAATGATTCTACCTCATGATTTCTTTGAACACGTTTCTCGCTAATGACAGTGCCATAGGTATGAAGGATTTTTCTTGATACACTTTACATTTTCTCTTCCAATGACATTCATTGTAATACAAACATGTAGTGTCATTTTTGGGTTTAGTTTTACAATCTGGCTTGGCCTTGGCAACAGTCTTACCGCGTGCCTCCTTGTTCACAACAAATTTGCCTTGCCCCTGAACTTTCTTTTGTTCATTTTGCCCTTTTCAACAACTAACACTTGAGTACCATTCTTAAGGGTCTGCTCAGCATTTTTCAGCATCTTATGAATGTTTAAATTTACCACAAAGTCATTGTACTCATATAGCAATGAAGCCAATATGACATCAATGTCTAATTTCCTGAATTGATGTACACCTAGTGTGACGATCTAGAAATTTGAACGAAAATAATAATAATAATAATAACAATTTCTTAATTGATATAAAAAAAAATTTCTATTTTAGCTAATTGGAACTATTAAAGGGGATAATTATGGCAGACATAAAATTAAGTGAATCATTCTCTCTTTTTAGGTCCAATCAACCTAAATTAACTTTGCATTACCAAGATTCAATTTAGGTAGATTATCATTTGATATCTCACTATAAATTTACCTTAGTTTCACCCAAAACCTATCATAGCATTTCATCATCTTCACCCATTCTCTACCAAATCAGCCACCTTCTTTAGCATCCACCAAGAACTTCCACAACACCAGCACTCACTTCTCGCTAAAATATCTCCCGTCAACTAATCAGTCAAGGAAGGAAATAAAAGAAAAGAGGAGGTGCGTAAAGATTGAAAGAAAGGATGTGAAGGGGATGGTTTAGGTTGACCACAAAAAACAAAGAGAATGAAGGATGGTGAAAAATTGAGGGTTTGACCGAGAGCAAAGAGGAAAGAGAAAAGGGAAGAAAAGAGAGGAGGAAGAGGTAATGGAAATAGCCTATAGATTTCTTTTACTATGCTCTATTTTGACCAATGGATAAAACCCAATAGTCAAAGAAAGAAAATTAGATTTAATGCTAGTTTAAAATTTACTTTATGCAGGGGACATATCTTACGAATGAAATCTCGAGTTTCGATCAATCTTAAACGAAATTAAGGTGAGGGATTTTAGTAGGAAATTTTCGTAAATTTATCGGGTCTAACCAACCCATATTTTTTTTTATATTATTATATTATTACCTTGCATGCTTAGATTTGATCTGGCTATTTGATTACACTGCGTGGTAATTTTGACTATCGTTTTGACTTTTGACTTCTATATAGAAAACTCATTTGAATTTGACTGTTACATTAAAACTTGTCTCACTAATTTTTTTTTATATTATTATCATTTTTTTTTAAACGATCGATATTGATTTTGACTTTCATAACGAAAACCCATTTGATTTTGACTATTTTGTTAAAATTTGTATCACTTGTTTTTGTGACGACAAATATCGATTTTGACTTTCGTATTGTTTTACTTACTATCGTAATGAGATAATTTGACTTTTGATTTTTACCCCGAAATCAGTTGGCATTTTGATACTTGTACTGAAATTTTGACTACTGTTTTGACTGAAAGGATTACTATCCGTTATATGATTTTTCGCTATATGTCCGACTTGTTATATGACATTTTTAGCCTTCGGGCACTATTATTAGCCTTCGGGTACTGTTACTAGCCTTCGGGTACTGGCCTTCGGGCATTATTACTAGCCTTCGTGTACTATTATTAGCCTTCGGGTACTGATACTAGCCTTCGGGTACTGTTACTAGCCTTCGGGTACTGGCCTCCGGGCATTATTATTAGCCTTCGGGTACTGTTACTAGCCTTCGGGTACTGTTAATAGCCTTCGGGTACTGGCCTTCGGGTACTGTTATTTGCCTTCTGGTATTGGCCTTCGGGCACTATTTGTTATTTTTAATTTTTGATATATTTTAACTGTTCATACGTGCTATTGGAAACTGTTTTGAACTTCTAACCAATTTTAATTGTCTTCCGCTGTGCCTCTGTTTTTGAAATCTACTGATACTCATTTTTGAAGTAATTATCGGTTATGATTTAAACTTGTTCTGCTTGCATGTTAAATACTATTAAATTTCCTCACTGGGCTGTGGCTCATCCCTTTATATATTACAATTTCAGTTAGATTTTGAATAAAGATGCGTGAATCCCGGAGATCGCGACATGTGTCAAGGAATAGGCCATTTGAGAGCTCTAGGATATTAGAGCAAACTTCAGTTATTCATTTTATAATGTATGATTTATGAAGGATTTGTAAAATTTTATTGCTATTTTTAATTAATAAATCTCAACGCGAGTTGAGAAAGGCATCCCGTTTCGTAACCATTAGGGCGGGATGTTACAATTGGTATCAGAGCAACGCTCTAAGGACCTCTCTAGAAACTTGAATTGAATTGAGTGGGGTATAGTTAATAGTGGATTAGAGCATTCAAAATTATTTATGAATAGTTTGAATTGAATTAATGAGGATATGATTTGTGGAAAGATTTAAAAATTCAAAATGAAGTAAGAAAAATCTTGAAGTGAATTAAGAATGATTCGGTTAGTAGTATTTGAAAATTTAAAGTTATTTATGGGAACTAGTAAATGATATCACGAAAGAATAGGTTATATTAGTTCGGAGTGATTGATTACTTAAAATTTGGGATTAATTGATTGATTTGGATGTTATTTTGGAATAAATGGATAGTTGTACTTTGGGGAATGATTGATAATTACAATGGCAAGATTTAGGGAGTTTTAAGTAAGATTTGAAAGATAATATTAGAGATGGAAGTTTTCATTGAATGCTTTGGAAAGTTTAAGAAAAATTCAGAGAATGATAGTGGAGAAATAAGTTTTGAAGTTAACCTGCATGACTTAGAATGATATATATTGATAATTTTCTTAATTAATTTCATGTAATTATCTTTCTAATAAACACATATGAATTTATAGCTTACCATTTTCTGTCCTAAGATGTATATTGGATTTTCCTTAAAACTCTGATTTATTTATTTACTTTAAGTATATACATATAATATTTGATCTTATACCATTTTATTTCGCAAATTTTTCCTTTTGGAGTAATCCATAAAATTCCTTTTGGTATACCATCAATGTTATTATCACAATTGTATTATTAACCATAAATAATAAAAATTTATGTAACTGTCCTTATCTGTATTTCTTCTCTAACTTTTTGAAATATTTTCTCTTTTACTTAAAATACTATACTTAAAATTGGATCACAGTAATTTCATTTTGAAATTTTAATTATCAAAACGATGGATATGGATTTCATAAATTTCAAAACATCATTACACCCATTGACCTCCTTAACAAGGAAAATGGTAATAATTGGTCCCTAAAAAATTTTGTTCTACATTGAGTGTTAATTGGTTTTTAATTTATTTTCCTTAATTATAGTTAGTCGTATTCCAAAAAAAAAAAAAAAAGTTGGTAATTGATTTTAAATTTTCTATATCCGAGATGATACGAAAGAAACCCGAGTTGCTTATATTTTAAGTTATTTGTCTAGCAAGAGTTTTATTGTGATGTGTAGTTAGTTTAAGTACTCAATCCCTTTAGAATTTACAAACATATGATAAATGGAAATTTCTTTACTCTTGTGGACAATATGCAGGTATGCTACTTATACCTGTAGTCTTGATTTATTTATAGTAATTAATATTTCTAGGCCAATATAGTTTCAACTAAAAATAAATTAAGGAAAGAATTTAATGGCAATAAGGGAGAGAACAAATAAATTTAAGAAAAGGATTTAATGACAATAAAAATTATGAAACGGTTAGAGTTTAAATTGTGACGTTTGCTTATATTTGAATTGGGAATAGTGACGGACAAGATGGGTATTTTGAAGTTAAACTTGAATCTCGGCTTGTAACATGAATTGACAACTCTTCTGATTATCTTTCATTTTTTTAATTTTCTAATATAAATTTATAATTCTTAATTAAAAAAAAAAAAACTTTTACTGCATACTACTTTACTATAGATTTTATAAACTATGTATAGAACTTTCTATATTTAAATTTTTTTTTTTTTCAAAACGACCAAGGTTAGTAATTTTTCTAATGGCTTGATTTATTATTTTGAATATATATGATTTAAAAATAAAATTTACTATGTCACCACCAACGAGTTATTAATTCTATTTTAAAATTTATGTCTATGTTCATACTCATATTTTATATATGTAATTCTGTTAAGTCGATTTTTATTTATTGATATAGTTAAAATTCCAAAATCAATTATTAGCTTGATATTTTAGTTTCCAAAGTTATTATTAATTTTTTTCTTATGATTTATTTTTTTTAAAAAAAAAACTACATCTATACTTCTATTTTATTCTACCTCCCGTGGTTTCCATGAGGATAAAAAAATAATAATAATAATTTTGTCCTTATTATGTTATTAGTTTTTGTTTTGAATCTTGTGTAAGAACACAAATCCAATCCTTGTATTATTATTATTATTATTATTTTAATTACTTTCTCACTTACTTAAAACTCTTACGGCAAGGATTAATTGAAATATTCTTTATAGTCAGTTATGAAAATGATATTTATAACTTTCATAACGATATTCATACACTATTTTAACTATTGACATCAGTATTCTATTCGCAATGGAGTTAACTAGAAAAGGAATAAGCTACGATATGCCCATAATTGGATTATTGTTCTATCAATATTTCCGTAGTATAGTTGGCATAAGTATTGAATCTTCTCCACTTTTAGGTAAGTGAATGGATTAACCAAAGTCATATTGTAGATTGTGCACAGATGTTGGCCAAAATGCATATGTTGATCACCTAGTTTTGATGATGTATAGATACTACTGTTGCGTTATTATGTTACCAGACCAATAAATCTGATGAAAGCCTTTGATGATAATAATTGGGGATTATTCAAGACATTCAAGGATGTGCTTAAATAGTTGGTCTGACATGAGTGATTAGTGGATGTGTATAATCACGATCATGAAATTTACCCGACAATAACATTAAAGAAAACCTTTAGAAGTTAAATATGGATTTTAACTAGAGAAAGGTAACATGAAGAGGTAGGTCTAGCCTTTGCTAAAAAAAAAAAAAAAAAAAAAAATTCAATAGAAATGACGATCATGCATTGAGTTGTGATGAACTAAAGTAAAAGGTAATAGAATTAGTTCTTGTTAAATTATAAAATTATATAGTAGATAATAATAAAACATTATGAAAATATGTGTGCTAGAAAAGGTCTTATGAAGAGTTAGGACAGTATACTGATCTTAAATGTTTGACGGTCCGAACCTAGGTGGAGACAAGACAAAATTGCGAGGTATTAAATTAACTACATAAATATTGAGTCCACATATGATTATTATTAGGTATTTAGAGATTGCTCAACCAATAGGTGAAAACTCATTCAAGACAAGTGACTAATTGCAAACAATTTGTACAAATAATAAATTAATGTTTAAAAAAAAACATGAAATTCAAGATTTATAGAGAGATATTGAGTTGAAGACTAAAGGGTTATACGGTAGGTATTATGTGAAAATATTTAAATTGCAGCTACATATGATTTCAGTAATTATACAAATGTTTCACGAGATCCAACACTGGAATAATAAACTTCAAGAATATAATGTGGTTTAAGTGACATAACTTATCAAATTGGATCGAATCATCAGCTCTAAGATATAGATTGTACAGGTATCATGATTTTCAGTGAAATAATAATAGTTTTTTATGTAGATAGAAAGATAAGAAGGTTAATCAAAGTTACATATCAAAGGTTTAGTAAAAAAATTAAAGTCAGGCGTAAGAGTCGAATATAGGAAATGAATTTTGCACATATTAGTGGATAGATTCTTCTTCATAATACACCAATTACTACTGAAAGTACAAACATGAGATAGAAATAAATTAAATTTAAATGATCTTTTACAATTTAGACTTAGGGTGGTTAATATATGAGAGGTACAAATCTTGGAAAGTCAAATATTTGAAAGTTAGTTACAATTTTAAAGTGAGCGAGAGTTTAAAGTTTACAAGAAGGGACGATAAATCAGCTCTTACTTTAGGCCAATATAATTAATTACGATTATAGACCAAATTCATTAACCACCATCCTTGCATCTTATTTTACGAGATGAAAAAGGAATTTCGGGACGAAATTCCCTTAAGGGGGGAAGAATGTGACGATCTAGAAATTTGAACGAAAATAATAATAATAATAATAACAATTTCTTAATTGATATAAAAAAAAATTTCTATTTTAGCTAATTGGAACTATTAAAGGGGATAATTATGGCAGACATAAAATTAAGTGAATCATTCTCTCTTTTTAGGTCCAATCAACCTAAATTAACTTTGCATTACCAAGATTCAATTTAGGTAGATTATCATTTGATATCTCACTATAAATTTACCTTAGTTTCACCCAAAACCTATCATAGCATTTCATCATCTTCACCCATTCTCTACCAAATCAGCCACCTTCTTTAGCATCCACCAAGAACTTCCACAACACCAGCACTCACTTCTCGCTAAAATATCTCCCGTCAACTAATCAGTCAAGGAAGGAAATAAAAGAAAAGAGGAGGTGCGTAAAGATTGAAAGAAAGGATGTGAAGGGGATGGTTTAGGTTGACCACAAAAAAACAAAGAGAATGAAGGATGGTGAAAAATCGAGGGTTTGACCGAGAGCAAAGAGGAAAGAGAAAAGGGAAGAAAAGAGAGGAGGAAGAGGTAATGGAAATAGCCTATAGATTTCTTTTACTATGCTCTATTTTGACCAATGGATAAAACCCAATAGTCAAAGAAAGAAAATTAGATTTAATGCTAGTTTAAAATTTACTTTATGCAGGGGACATATCTTACGAATGAAATCTCGAGTTTCGATCAATCTTAAACAAAATTAAGGTGAGGGATTTTAGTAGGAAATTTTCGTAAATTTATCGGGTCTAACCAACCCATATTTTTTTTTATATTATTATATTATTACCTTGCATGCTTAGATTTGATCTGGCTATTTGATTACACTGCGTGGTAATTTTGACTATCGTTTTGACTTTTGACTTCTATATAGAAAACTCATTTGAATTTGACTGTTACATTAAAACTTGTCTCACTAATTTTTTTTATATTATTATCATTTTTTTTTAAACGATCGATATTGATTTTGACTTTCATAACGAAAACCCATTTGATTTTGACTATTTTGTTAAAATTTGTATCACTTGTTTTTGTGACGACAAATATCGATTTTGACTTTCGTATTGTTTTACTTACTATCGTAATGAGATAATTTGACTTTTGATTTTTACCCCGAAATCAGTTGGCATTTTGATACTTGTACTGAAATTTTGACTACTGTTTTGACTGAAAGGATTACTATCCGTTATATGATTTTTCGCTATATGTCCGACTTGTTATATGACATTTTTAGCCTTCGGGCACTATTATTAGCCTTCGGGTACTGTTACTAGCCTTCGGGTACTGGCCTTCGGGCATTATTACTAGCCTTCGGGTACTATTATTAGCCTTCGGGTACTGATACTAGCCTTCGGGTACTGTTACTAGCCTTCGGGTACTGGCCTCCGGGCATTATTATTAGCCTTCGGGTACTGTTACTAGCCTTCGGGTACTGTTAATAGCCTTCGGGTACTGGCCTTCGGGTACTGTTATTTGCCTTCTGGTATTGGCCTTCGGGCACTATTTGTTATTTTTAATTTTTGATATATTTTAACTGTTCATACGTGCTATTGGAAACTGTTTTGAACTTCTAACCAATTTTAATTGTCTTCCGCTGTGCCTCTGTTTTTGAAATCTACTGATACTCATTTTTGAAGTAATTATCGGTTATGATTTAAACTTGTTCTGCTTGCATGTTAAATACTATTAAATTTCCTCACTGGGCTGTGGCTCATCCCTTTATATATTACAATTTCAGTTAGATTTTGAATAAAGATGCGTGAATCCCGGAGATCGCGACACGTGTCAAGGAATAGGCCATTTGAGAGCTCTAGGATATTAGAGCAAACTTCAGTTATTCATTTTATAATGTATGATTTATGAAGGATTTGTAAAATTTTATTGCTATTTTTGATTAATAAATCTCAACGCGAGTTGAGAAAGGCATCCCGTTTCGTAACCATTAGGGCGGGATGTTACACCTAGTCTCTCTAGAGTATCAGTATTCCCTTTCATCTTGACTAGGCAAGCACTCACAGACGAACCCTTCATTATGTTATAGGAAATTTAAAGCTATCAATGTAACGAACCTTTCATTACTAGCCTGCTCTTAGAACACTTTTCCTTTGTGATACATAAATATGAAACGTTTTCACATTCATGTTTCTGAAACAAGCCTCAAACATGTCACATCATTTGATTCATTCTTTTTGCCTTCCAACGGCTTTTTGAGCAAACTTTGTAGCATTTTTAGGTATTTCAGGAAAATTATCTTCTAAGACAATAACGCTTCCTTTATTGTTTTAAAATATTTCCTATGGATAGTGATTTGAAATTTAAGTGCAAGATAATGCCATCCACAAAAGAATTCTGCAAAATATTAGAATGGTTTTTAATAAAATCATTTCCACATTAGCCAAAATTGAAATCCCATATAATTTTGTGTTGGTGTTAGACTGTGGACCAAAAATCCACAAAGAACCAAACCCCAATATTGCTTTGGCAAGTATCGTAGGGATTGGGCCCTTTTGGTAGGAAACGTTCAAATCACATCTCATGCAACTTAACATTTTCCAATTTCATCACTATCCAACTTTTCGGTGATAGGATGAACATTCCAAATGTTTGACACCATCATATCATTGCAAAACCAATCCTAGTCACTTATCGGGTTGAACTAGGACCAATTTCCCTAAGTCAAACCTATTATGTAACAACTTGCCTCACGAATAAAACCTGAGGCCCTTGTGCTCTCCAAGTCCATAGACGTTTGACGCTCTGGCGAGCCCCCAAGTATGGAAGCAATTTATGACTTAGGTCTTTAGGGATTTAGTTTGAGTGGCTTAACATGCATTTCGTTAACATTCACATTAACATATATCAAATATATTTAAAGCGAATAAAATGCAATGAATTGGGCTCTAGTTTATTACAATACTTTTAAATATTTGTCTTCATTTGGGCCTTTATTGTTGGGATTCTGTTCCCAGGCTCCACCTTGGACACCTTGGAATTTCATAATTTTGGGTCTATCTAATTGTATTCTATTACATAGAATTTAATAGACTCGTAGGCCCCAAATTAAAATAATTTAAAGCCCAATTCATGCATGAAAAACACATAAGAATACAAGTGCTTCATACTGTTGGATTGTGTTTAGGCATTTAATTCTAAATTAAATGGCGGAATTCCTGAACACTAAGGATTCGGGTCTTACCCTCGATGCGTAATCAGTTGTGCAGTCGCCTGGATCCTTTGGGAAGATTGCGTTCACCACCAAAGAACAATTCAAGCGAATGGCCTCTACGTTCTTGCACTGGAGTTCTCTCAGAACCGGTGCTAGCCCCAAAATTTGCCTGTTTTATGAGAAAACGTTTTTCTCTGGGAAGAATAGTTTTTGGAAAAACATCTGTTGTTTTAGTTTCAGAGAGTCTGTTCACTTAAAAAAACTTTTCCACACGTATATATCAATACTGAGTTTGTTAAAACCATTTTTAACAGACTCCAGATACTTCTCTGATTTGATAAGTATCTGTTTTAATTAATAATAAATAAATAATAATTAATTAATTATTTACTGAGTTGGGTTTAACCAACACCATGGATCAACCCATTGATCCATGGATCAGGCTGATGGGTCAAGAACCTTAATTCACAATTAGGTCCCTTGATTTATCAGCTCAACTCAATTCTTCCCAGGTAATTAATTAACTTTTAATTAATACCTTAAAACTCTTCAATAATATTTAATTAAACCATTTAATTAAATATTATCTATTTAAGTATAACTCTTATACTTAGAACAGGCAATTTAATTAATTCTGAATCATCGAACTCACTTATGTGCGATCATGTAGGCCCATTCCAAATTGACAATGAATAAATTAATCTCATTAATTAATCCATAAATCATTAGTGGTCTCTAGCAAGACATAATGACTACACAATTCAGAACGGAGGGTCGAATGGTGATTCAACACAACCTTCCGAGTATACTACGTAATATCCTCTACACTGATATCCAGTTTAGCATAAGGCATGGAACCAATCATCCTTATATAGCTAAACGTTTTAGTTTATCTCTTAGTGACACTGAACTTAATCAAGCAAATGATAACCCTTATCATTTCTTGGGCACGGCCATGCACTTCTCAGTTCACTATCAAGCGGCCAAGATATCATCTCTCATTTAAGAGAGACTTGTAGTCCCATCACTTCACCTACATAACTTAGCGTGACTCATAGTGTACCCAATCATACCCGTACTTGGCAACCTGTTACGGTCCCATTAGGCATATGTCAAAGCACACTCTAATTCACCTAAGACTATGCAGTGATTTCTGGTCTAAGGATCCTCGTACGAGTACTACTCAAAAGAATCACTCATGATCTAACAGTCCATAGAGTGTTTCTTTTGGCGGATCGATTTCATGAAATTCAATATGCACAAGAATATAATTTCATGAAATTAACTCATCAGATAAATAATCAATCAAACGACAAATGTCTTATTTACATAAATAACCCTCAAAGTTTATTTACATAAATAGCCCTCAAAAGGGCACATACACCAATAATCTCCCACTTGCCCGTTGTAGGGCTATGTCCTAAACTGTTTAAGACCAAGCTCTATTGCATGTCTATCAAACTTTGACTGCGGTAGAGCTTTTGTGAGAGGATCTGCCACATTGTCGTCTGACCCTATTTTGCACACTTTCACATCTCCTCGATCAATGATCTCTCGGATGAGGTGAAACCTTCTAAGTATATGTTTGGTTTTCTGGTGTGACCGAGGCTCCTTAGCTTGTGTGATGGCCCCGTTATTGTCACAGAAAAGTTCTATCGGATCTTGGATACTCGGTATCACTCCGATGTCTGACACGAACTTTCTCAACCAAACAGCTTCCTTTGCAGCATCTGATGCAGTAATATACTCAGACTCTGTTGTAGAATCGGCTGTTGTATCTTGCTTTGAGCTTTTCCAACTTATTGCACCGCCATTCAGACTAAACACGTAGCCTGATTGTGACTTCATGTCATCTTGATCTGTTTGGAAAGCAGCATCAGCGTAACCTTGTACAATGAGTTGTTCTTGTCCTCCATACACTAGCATCAATCCTTTAGTCCTTCGCAAGTACTTTAGGATTGCTTTGACTGCAGTCCAATGATCTGTTCCTGGATCTTGTTGGTATCTGCTAGTCATACTCAGTGCATGTGCGACATCCGGGCGGGTACACAACATGGCATACATGATAGATCCTATTGCCGAAGCATATGGAACTCTACTCATTGTATCCCTCTCCTCTCTTGTTGAAGGACCTTGGTTTTTCTTCAAGAGAAGGCCATGTCTAAATGGTACCTTACCATTTTTGGAGTTAGACATATTGAATCTTTTCAATATCTTGTCTATGTACCCTTCTTGACTTAGTCCTAGAAGCCTTTTCGACCTATCTCTATAGATCTTGATACCTAGTATCATTTCGGCTTCTCCTAAGTATTTCATAGAAAATACAGTCCCCAACCATTGTTTGATGTCTTTCATCATGGGAATGTCATTTCCTATGAGTAGGATGTCGTCCACATATAGGACAAGGAAAACTATCTTGCTCCCACTAACCTTCTTGTAAACACAAGGCTCATCTTCGTTCTTTATGAAGCCGTAACCTTTTACTGCCTCGTCAAAACGAAGATTCCAACTCCGAGATGCTTGCTTTAGTCCGTAGATGGACCTCTGAAGCTTGCATACACGATTTAGATACTCTTGATCGATGTATCCCTCGGGTTGTTTCATATAAACATCCTTGAGTAGGTTTCCATTCAGGAAAGCCGTCTTAACATTCATCTGCCATATCTCATAGTCATAATATGCAGCTATAGCGAGCATAGTCCAAATGGACTTGAGCATCACGACAGGGGAGAAGGTTTCATCATAGTCTATACCATGAGTCTGTCTGAAACCTTTAGCCACTAGTCGTGCCTTGAAGATCCCGCCAGGTTTTAACTTGAAAATCCACTTGCAATCGACAACCTTTGCCTGAACGGGAGGATCAATCAAAGTCCAAACTTTATTGTCCCTCATGGATTGCATTTCAGATTCCATTGCTTGTAGCCATTTATCTGAATCTGGACTTTCTAAAACCTGTTTGTAGTTCACGGGCTCATTAGAGTCCACCAAGATCAAATCTTGATCGTCAGTTACGAGAAATTCGTATCTCTCAGGTTCATGACGAGATCTACTAGACCTTCTAGGTTCTTGTGTTGTTGACTCAGGCTGCTCATCTTTATAAGTTCCCATGTCAACTTCCATCTCAGTTTCTGTAGATCATTCTATATTCTCTTGTGGTTCTGGAACTTCTCCGAGTTCTATTCTACTCCCACTATCTTTCTTGTAGAGAAAATCTTTCTCTAAGAAAGTGGCTCCTCGAGCAACAAACACTTTGTTCTCAGTTGGATTGTAGAATTGATATCCTTTAGTTTCCTTAGGATATCCCACAAACAGGCATTTGTCAGTTTGAGGTTCAAGCTTACTACTTTGTAAACGCTTTACATGAGCTTGACAACCCCAAACTCGTAGATATGACATATAGGGTTTTTGACCCATCCACATCTCATATGGAGTCTTATCTACTGCCTTAGATGGAATACGATTTAGTAAGTAGGCAGCTGAAAGGAGGGCATAACCCCAAAAGGACATAGGGAGAGTCGCTTGGCCCATCATAGATCGAACCATATCTAATAAGGTCCGATTCCTCCTCTCGGATACACCATTCCATTGAGGTGTTCCTGGTGGAGTCAGTTGTGAAACAATTCCACACTGTTTTAGATAGCCATCGAACTCATCATTAAGGTATTCACCTCCCCGATCGGAGTGAATAGCCTTAATCCTTCTATTTAACTGATTTTCTACTTCGTTTTTAAACTCTTTGAACTTTTCAAAAGTTTCACTTTTATACCTCATTACGTAGACATAACCATATCTACTATAGTCATCGGTAAAAGTCACGAAGTATTCAAATCCACCTCTGGCTTGTGTGCTCATCGGTCCACATACATCTGTATGTATTAGTGCCAATAGCTCACTAGTCCTCTCGCCTTTCTTGCTAAAAGGACTCTTCGTCATTTTTCCTTGTAAACAGGGTTCACATGTGTCATGTGATTCGAAATCAAATGAACCAAGCACTCCATCCTTATGAAGTCTTTGAACTCGCTTCTCATTTGCATGGCCTAGACGACAGTGCCATAGATATGTTGGACTTAAATCAGATTGAATTAATTTGGCTTTCTTTTCAATGTTATATATCGGTTTCTCTTGGGTCAAATCCAAGATATATAGGCCATTGCACAAATTTGCAACTCCATATAAAATATCTTTTTGATATAAAGACAACGATTTATTACCAATAATAAAATGAAATCCTTTAATATCGAAACAAGAAATTGAAATAATATTCCTACTCATAGTAGGTACATAATAACAATTCTCTAATACAATGTTTAAACCGGAAGGCAAAGACAAAATGTAATCTCCAACTTCAACGGCTGCAACTCTTGCCCCGTTGCTTACTCGGAGATCTACTTCGCCTTTCTTTGTCATCATTCTATTGTTCAGTCCCTGCACATTAGTACAAATGTGAGCCCCACATCCGGTATCTAATACCCATGAGGTGGACATAGAAAGATTAATTTCAATAACAAAGATACCTGAAGCCGAAGGATTCTGTTTCTTCTCTTCAAGAAACAACTTGCAGTTTCTTTTCCAATGCCCCTTTTGATTGCAATGGAAACATACCGCGTCCTTCTGAGCATTTTTCTTAGCAGGAGGAGTTTGAGGCTGAGCCTTAAGAGCAGTCTTACTGCGAGGCTTCTTGTTTTCAGCAACTTTTGCCTTGCCTTTAAACTTTCACTTGTTGCCCTTACCTTTTTCCACAACAAGTACTGGCGTTGCCTTCCGCAGGGTTTGCTCAGTATTTTTAAGCATTCCATGGAGCTCAGGAATCATCCTCTCCATGTTATGCATGTTGTAGTTCACCACAAAGTCATTGTAATCATCAGGCAGTGAAGCCAAGATGATGTCAATGGCTAACTCTCTAGAAAGAGGTGCATTTAATCTCTCTAGGGTATCAATATACCCCTTCATCTTGATCAAATGCGTGGTTACTGACGAACCCTTCGCCATCTTGCACGAGATCAATGCTTTTATCGTAACGAACCTTTCGTTACGGGCTTGTTCACGGAACATTTCCGTTAGTGACACATAAATTTGGAACGCTTCCGAATTCATGAATTGTTTCTGAAGCTCGCCTGACATAGTCGCGAGCATCAGACATGTCACGTCATCGGAATTGCTTTTCAGCTTTTCCCATGCTCGTTGAACCGCAGCCATAGCATTTACTGGTGGTTCAGGTAAAGCAGCGTCTAAGATATTTAGCTTCCTTTCTTGTTTGAGAACGATTCTCAAGTTTCTTTCCCAATCTAAGAAGTTTGGACCAACAAGCTTTTCTTTGTCCAAAATGCTTCTTAGAGTGAGATTAGATGTATTAGTGCTAGTAGATGCCATTTTTACAAAAGAAAATGCAAAATATTATAATGAGTTTTAAAATATTTTCCACAATAGCCAAAATTGAAATCCAAAACAATTTTGTGTTGGTGCTAGATTGTGGGCCGAAAATCCACAAAGAATCAACCCCAGTCTTGCTTTGGCAAGTATCGTAGGGATTGGGCTCTTTTGGTAGGCAACGTTTAAATCACATCCCTATGTAATTTAACGATTTCCAATTGCATCACTATGCAACTTTTCGGTGATAGGATGAACATTCCAAATGTTTGACACCATCCTATCTTTGCAAAATTAATCCCTAGTCAACTTATCGAGTCAAGCTAGGATTAATTTTCCCAAGTTAAACCATCCCTCAAGGCATCACATCAATAGACACCCACACAGTTTTTCCGTAACAAGTGGTAGTGATAAAGTCGAGCATCTAATACCCAAACAGTTTTTCCACTCATTAATGGTAGTGATAAAGTTGGGCACTATTATGCAACAACCCGCCGCACGAAGAAAACCTGAGGCCCTTGGGCTCTCCAAGTCCACCAGACGTTCAACGCTCAAGCGGGCCCTCAAGTATGGAAGCAAAATCTTGGGTTTTTGGGATTTAAGTTTGATCGGCTTAACATGCATTGTCATTTTCATTCATTCAAAAAACATAAAATTGAAAAAATGCGATGAATTGGGCTCTAATCTATTACAGGGCCTTTTTTAAAAAAAAACTCTTTTGGGCCTCCATTTGGGCTTCCGTTCCTGAGCTTCACCATGGACTTCTTTGGAACCTGCTTTTGGGCCTAACTATTACATAATCATTTAATAGGCACGCAGACCCAATTATAAAATTGCTCGCAGGCCCAAAATTTAAATAATAAATTTTAAGCCCAATTCATGCATAGAAAAACACACAAATGCATATGCTTCATACAAGCCAATTTTATTAAGCCGAATCATTTAATTAGGGATTGTGTAACTCTTACACTATTAAAATTGATCGTGTCATGATCAATTTTAATCAATCCCATGTTCATTCATTTTAATCGAATGATGCATGGTCATACCAAAAATGCGTGCAATTATTTAAACATTTTAAATAAATAACATATTATTTTGAAAATGAATAAATAAATAAAACATAATAATTTATTAACTAATCGTATTAATTAATTAATTATTTATTTATTCATTTAATTATCTAATTTTATTAAGATAATTTTTTTCTTCTAATTTTAAAATTTAAATATTTCTAATTATCCTAATCTCATTAAGATAATTATTCAAAATTCTAAATTTTAAAATTCTATAGGATAAGAATTAAATCTAAATCTAATCCTATCTTATCGTAATTTAAAATCTGATAATATCTTTTAATTTATCCTAAATTATAAATTAAAATATTATCAAATTTTAAAATTCAGAAAATTAAGGTTTTTCTGAAAATTTTGAGGCCAATCTGTAATTTACAAAACCTCTCGGGCTAGGGTTTTAAGGTTTAAAACTTATGGGGCTGTTTTTGCAATTTATAAAACAATTTTAAAAAGCTGGCATTTCCGAGATTATGGAGTGCGGCGGGGGCATTTTGGTCATTTCACCCAATTAGGGCACCAGCCTCCTGCCGCCTCCTTTCTTCTCCGGCAAACATGCCATCGGATTTCAGCCGGCTTCCTCGAATCCCGGCGACACTCGCCGTTCATCTCATCCGGCTTGGTTCTGACCGATTGTCGTCTCTCCGTCGCTGCAATCGTTCGGCGACCAGAACACTTCCGGCCCCGATGGAGATTAACCAGCCGCGAACCCAGCGACCGCTTCGATGAAAACGAAGCAGATCGCCGACATGGATTCCGGCGAAACGGATGACCCAACACCTGCAAATCAAAACGGCGGAACACAGCAACAACAACCAGCAACCCAGAAAACAAAACAACCCAGGGTTTTCAATTCGGTTTTCCAAAACCGTGAACCCAGAAATATTTTTCAAAAAAAAAAAAAAAACCAACCATTCAACAAACGTTTTGAAATGAAACAAGCCCGAAATAGTTTCCCATGAAGGAACGAACAAAACGCACAAAATTCAGGCCAAAAAAAACAAGTTTTTGAGCATTTTCGTTTTTCCGGCGAACTTCTGGCCAACTTTCGGTAGGCCGAAAAATCTCTCCGGCGACCTCACCCAGAAAACCGGCGACCCTTGAAGCAGCAACATTTTTTTTTCTTAAAACTGTTTTTCAAGAAAAAAAACTTATACCCAATTTTCTTAACTCTTTTGTTTCAATTAAACCATTTTTAATTAAAACAAAATTAACCTATGGCATTGATACCACTGTTGGATTGTGTTTAGGCATTTAATTCTAAATTAAATGGCGGAATTCCTAAACACTAAGGATTCGGGTCTTACCCTCGATGCGTAATCGGTTGTGCAGTCGCCTAGATCCTTTGGGAAGATTGCGTTCACCACCAAAGAACAATTCAAGCGAATTGCCTCTACGTTCTTGCACTGGAGTTCTCTCAGAACCGGTGCTAGCCCCAAAATTTGCCTGTTTTATGAGAAAACGTTTTTCTCTGGGAAGAATAGTTTTTGGAAGAACGCCTGTTGTTTTAGTTTCAGAGAGTCTGTTCACTTAAAAAAACTTTTCCACACGTATATATCAATACTGAGTTTGTTAAAACCATTTTTAACAGACTCCAGATACTTCTCTGATTTGAGAAGTATCTGTTTTAATTAATAATAAATAAATAATAATTAATAATAATTAATTAATTATTTTCTGAGTTGGGTTTAACCAACACCATGGATCAACCCATTGATCCATGGATCAGGCTGATGGGTCAAGAACCTTAATTCACAATTAGGTCCCTTGATTTATCAGCTCAACTCAATTCTTCCCAGGTAATTAATTAACTTTTAATTAATACCATAAAACTCTTCTATAATATTTAATTAAACCATTTAATTAAATATTATCTATTTAAGTATAACTCTTATACTTAGAACAGGCAATTTAAACAATTCTGAATCATCGAACTCACTTATGTGCGATCCTGTAGGCCCATTCCAAATTGACAATGAATAAATTAATCTCATTAATTAATCCATAAATCATTAGTGGTCTCTAGCAAGACATAATGACTACACAATTCAGAACGGAGGGTCAAATTGTGATTCAACACAACCTTCCGAGTATACTACGTAATGTCCTCTACACTGATATCCAGTTTAGCATAAGGCATGGAACCAATCATCCTTATATAGCTAAACGTTTTACTTGATCTCTTAGTGACACTGAACTTAATCAAGCAAATGATAACCCTTATCATTTCTTGGGCACGGCCATGCACTTCTCAGTTCACTATCAAGCGGCCAAGATATCATCTCTCATTTAAGAGAGACTTGTAGTCCCATCTCTTCACCTACATACCTTAGCGTGACTCATAGTGTACCCAATCATACCCATACTTGGCAACCTGTTACGGTCCCGTTAGGCATATGTCAAAGCACACTCTAATTCACCTAAGACTATGCAGTGATTTATGGTCTAAGGATCCTCGTACGAGTACTACTCAAAAGAATCACTCATGATCTAATAGTCCATGGAGTGTTTCTTTTGGCGGATCGATTTCATGAAATTCAATATGCACAAGAATATAATTTCATGAAATTAACTCATCAGATAAATAATCAATCAAACGACAAATGTCTTATTTATATAAATAACCCTCAAAGTTTATTTACATAAATAGCCCTCAAAAGGGCAAATACACCAACACATACAAACTTATTTTAATTAAACGGAATAATTTTAAAGGATTGTCTAGCTATTACACCATTAAAATTGATCGTGTCATGATGAAATTTAATCAATCCCTTGTTCATTCATTTTTTGTCAAAATGATGCATAAACATTTTTCACATGATTATGTATGCATTTCACAATTGAAACAATTTAAATTCGATATCATAAATAAATCATGAAAATAAATAAATAAATGATAAATAAATAAATAAATTAACTAATCACATTAATTAATTTCTTTTTTCCTAATTATCCTAATCTAATTAAGATAATCTTTTAAATTTAAAATTTAAAATATTTCTAATTATCCTAATCCAATTAGCATAATTATTTAAATTTAAAATTTAAAATATTTCTAACTACCTAAAATAATTAAGATAATTATTTAAATTGAAAATTTCAAATATTTCCTAATTATCCTAATCTAATTAAGATAATTATCTAAAATTTTAAATTTTAAATATTTTGATAGGATAATAATTTTAATCAAATCTAATCCTATCTCAAATTTAAAATAAAACTTAATTAATTATCATTAATCTAATTAATATAATTAATTAAATTTTAAAATTTAAATATTTTAAATAAAATATGATAAGCTATAATTTTGTCCAATAAAATCAAAAAATGTAATCATATCAAATTTTAAAATCAGAAAAACTAATTTTCTAAAAATTTTAGGGCTATTTGATAATTTAATTAAAGTTTTGGGCTAGGGTTTGAGGAGAACACAGAGTGCAGGGGCTATTCTGCAATTTAAAACTATTTTAAAAGGTTGATGGCACTTTTGGTAATTAGAGGCTACGGTGAGGCAAATTGGTAAATTCAATAGTTTAAGGTTTCTGCCCTTACAGGCTCTCTAAGCCAATTAGGGTTTATTGGGCTGCGAGGTATTTTAGTAAATTCACCCGTTAGGGTTTTCCCCAACCGCCTCTCTTTCTCAAATTTTGCGTCCGGTATCCTCGACTCCCTGGCGTCCCATGCCGGTTGTTCTCTTCTGGCGAAAACCATCTCTTTTGGTCGATTGAATCTAACCAGAACTCTTCCAGTGACCATCAACCTTGCCGGCATGCAAAACAAAATAACCAGAAACCATTTCCCGACGTTCGTATTTTTCCATCGTCAACTGAAGAAGGTGCAGCGGTGACATGCACCACTGCTTGTTCCCAGTCTAACCGAGATTTTGATCCTACTGATTTCCATCCTGAACGATTTCGGTTTTGACTTCATTAGAAGACCGATGAAGGGAAATGAAACCAGTCCAGAAAAATTTACCAAAAAAGACCCAAAAAGAAAAACGCTTTTCCAGTATGGAATTTTGAAAACCCAGATTCTGGCAAAAATGACATTAAACTCAGAACTTGAATTCCTTTTCCAAACCGTTTTGAAAATTCAAGCAAGCCGGAACCATTCTGGTGTGCTCATTTTTTTGAAATAAAAAACAAAACTCCAGCCCATTTTTCCATCAGAACAATGCGAAACCCAGAAGTCGGTGCAAAATTTGGCAACCCATAAAAATGCAAACCAAAAGAAAACAAATGGAACCGTTATTCCATTTTCTAGTGAGCAGAACAAATCTCAACTCATAGTTTTTCCTGTCAAAATGCAAAGAAGAGAGAAAAAATATTTTGAAGAAAAGCTTTTCTCCAGAACTTTGAAGAAACCTCTTTTTGGTTAGAAACACAAAACGTTAGCAGGGGAAAAAAATCTGGCATTCCTTTTTTTGACAAAGCTTTCACGTTACCTAGGAAAAAAAATTTATCTTTTGCTTTGGAACTTTTTCCAAAAATCGATCAATCCATTCAATGAGGCATAGAAAAAATAATTTTCAACACAAACCTTTTGTTTTACTTAATTAATTTTAATCATTAACACTAAAACGAGCCTGGCTATGAGACCACTATTGGGATCGATTAGTCTAATTAACAAAAATCACAGCGGAAATGGCTAATTGATTGGTTTTAGTGTTAATTAAATCCTAGGTATAAAGCATTTAATGCTTACCCTCGCAGCGTAATCGGTTTCCGCGCCTGGATCCTGATTGATGTTCATCTGGGATTGATCACTACGAAAGCACTCCCCAGGAGACGGTCTCTACTCGCAAGCACTATAGTCTCACAGAGTGGATGCTAGCCCATCTGCAGAGAAAAAAATAGGGAATTGTTTTCTATTTTTGGTAAAACCCGTTTTTCTCAAAAAATAAGACTTGAGTATCTGACTCAATATCCCCGAGATATATAGGAGTCAAATACTAAGTCAGTAAAATAAAATTTAATATTAATATTAAATGAATATTTTCCAGTCTGATGGGGTTAATTTACTTAGTATATTTTCCAGGCGTGTGATATAGTCCTCCTAGGTGGATACTGCTGCTAGCTTGGAAGCAGCCAACGCCTTCTGTTGTAGGTGTTAGCTTTGAATACTAGAAAGCTATTTGCATGTATAAAAAACTAATACCCAGTTGATATATCATTTTGTTTCAGTATTAAATTTGTTCCATTATATCATTGAACTAGATAACGAGGTGTGAAAAGACAAGGTAGATCTCATTATTGGTTAAAGTATTGATATATAAAAAGTATGCTCTTAATTGAGATAGTCTGAACATACTATCGATATAGGTTATCGTGTGATTTGGAAATTAGTTGGTCTAGACTAATTAAATCATATAGATATGCATGGGGCATATTGAGCATGGCCAGTTTGGATTGAATTAGCTTGTACTGATTGGTGTAGTTAATTTGATTATAGTATTCTAATCTCTTAATCCCGAGATTAGAATGGGTATGAGAGTTAGATATCGTATGCTTTGATTTGCCAAAGGGTGCAGTCAATTGAGGCCTAAATCTCGATAAGTTGGGTATGCGATGTTTAGTTTCTTTTTGTGTCGTTGCTAGTGGGAGGAATTCACGTATCGGTTCGTCGGGTTGATGGTGCTCCCGAGATGAGCGAGTAAGGTTTATTATACTAAACCCGGCCGGTGGCCTTTCTGTAAGGTATAATAAGAAAGTCGAGTGGTACTAATCTCGGATACCAAGAAGTCGGTGAATTAATTTGTCAGTAAATTGATTAACCGATGAGCACTATATCTTTGATGTTGGGAGATAGATGAATAATAAAGTGAGCACGATGTAAAGTCGTTTTTGAGCAGTAGATCCATAATTGGTCACTTAGTGGTACGACTAATTATGCGTTTGATTAATCGATAAAATGAATTAATTAATCCTAAAGGTTTAATTAATATTTAACTGACTAAGTGGATTAAGAAATTAATTCTAATTGAATTAATTAATCCTAAGGGTTCGATTAAATTAAACTAACGAAGTGGGTTAAGAAATTAATTCAAAAGGCTCGATTGGAGTTGACTCGTCTAGGGAAGACTAAGGAGTCAACAAAAGTCAAACACTAAAGCCCAACTCAAAAGCCCACTAGGTCTTCTAAAGAGCTCCCTATAAATAGCTAATGTTAGGCTCTTAGTAAGACATTAGAAACCTAGTAGGCAAATGCCTTACTGAGAGAAAGACAAGCCTAGAGAGAGAACTTCTTCCTCATCTTTGAGAGTTCTTTCTCGAAGTCGGTTTGCGATCTTTCTTTTTGAGAAACTCAGCCCACAATTCTAGAAGCCCATGACCACTGCCAAGAAGTTCAAACGCCGTTCTTTTTCCGGCCAGTTAGTGCAACCGGCATTTTTTGGATTTTTCGGTGCTGTTTTGGTGCATTTTCATTGTGGACATTGTTTATTTTTGTGTTGATCCTTTGGCTTGTTCCTTTTGTTTCACCAAATTCTAGATCTATGAGCAAATAGCTTACCCAGTAAGTTTTATTGAGGCGGTGTGGGTTTTCAGATTAGAATCAGTTTCCTAGGCTAAATATGTTTTTCAGATATACGAGTTTCTTAAAGTGGGTTTCATTGGTTTTCTTTGCCAGAGCCTTTAGCCACCTTGTAGTTACTTGGCCACACAAGTTTGAGGTCATTTGTAGTTATCCATGGGATTTCGAATGAAATTCATTTTCTTGAAGTTTTGCTTTTCTATTTTGCTTGGGACTTCGCTTCAAAGGTATAATCTTTAATCCTTTCACTTTAGTTAAAGATTTAATCTTTGAGCATCGTTTTAATAAATTGAACTAGTATAAGCCTAGATCCATTCAGGGGAAATGAATTTGAGCCTGAGCTGAGTCGAAATTCTCTGATTCTGGAATGCATAGCACGAAAATGATATTTTTGATTTAGCCCGGGCTTGTTCTGTTTCCTTCAAATTGGTATCAGAGCGAGTGTTTTGGCTTTATACTTGTTTGATTTATTACAGGCTTTGTTTTGGCATTATTATTTTTGTCAAAATGTTTAAACAGGTGGTTAGTAGTTCTCAGCTATTATGGTAGATTTATTCTTCATTTATAAACCCCAGGACATGTCCAGGCTTGTTTTGTTTTTGAATGGAAATGTCTGTAATAGTAATAACCATGAGCTGGAAGCCACGTAGGATTAGATAAATCTTATAGTAGGATTTAATCTAATATTGTCGTCTTTAAATTCCTAGAAAATGCCTTTGTATATAGGAATTTATGTATTATGACGAAGACGTTATTTTGGGTAACTTATATTCGTGGGTTTTGGTTTCTCGTAATTTTGGGTGATTCCTAATTATGTAGAAAATTGAGAAAATCTGGACAAATTGAGAGGAATCCAAATAACGAGTGGGAGCGGGAGTGACATGACAGGACGTGTCAACAAGGCGTCACTGGAATCAAAGATAGAGAAGGCCATAATTGTCGTGAAATGTTTAATTTTGAATTTTCCATATTTATGTCTTTTTGTTGACTGTGTGTTTTTGTTTGATTTTGCATGAGTAAAAGCCAAGCCATTTTAAAAGGTATAGTGGAATTAACTAAGGTAGATTAATCGCATATTAAAACTCCAACGGTTTTATGGGTGCGAATATCCATAGTATTGCATGTTAAAACGTAAAAATCTCCAAACTTAAAAATCTAAGTGGGAGCCGATGGCCTCCATTACGAATTTATATGTGATGTAGTTAGACTTACACATTGGCATTAGTGCCTTCCTTCATTCGGATGAGTCTTCAATCACAATATTACTAGATAGAATTTCTAAAGGGATGACTATAGTGAGTTTAATTCGAGACTTGCGACACCCTCTTTGCAGAGGCGCTCTATCTCATAAGTAAAAAACTGAGAAGTCACGTAATGACATACACTTAGTGTACTATTTATAGTATTCCTCCCGTGAGGTTGCGCTATTTATGTGTACGGCTAAAATCATTGAATATTAATTTCATTGATCATAAGATCGTTGGTCAGATAGTTAAATTAATAAACTTTGATTCTTCTCGAACAAATGTGGCTTAGCGTAGACGTTCACCTGTTGACCTGCGTTAATCCCGATGTGAGAGATGTCAATGGGAGATTATATTGTTTTTGTGGATATCAATATTTTCAAAAAAGAATACTGAAACATGACGGTTTATTTTTTAAGTTTGTTGATATGTCGTTCAACCCGCTAGCCGTCACACTGAATCAGAAAAACTCACTAGTCCTAATTACATTGACTGGAAACGTAGCCTGGACATTGTCCTTACAGCCGAGGGTTACAAGTACGTGCTCACTGAGGAGTGCCCCACTTAGCCCAGTGATGATGCCACCCCTGAGTAGCGAGAGCCATATACGAGGTGGCAGAAGGCTAACAAGATGACCAGGTGCTACATTTTGGCTTCTATGTCGAGTGTACCGCAACATCAGCATCAGTTGATTACCTTAGCCTATGATATGATGCTCAACCTTAGGGAGATGTTTGGATATCAGGGCAGGGCAGCCAAACAGTCATCTATGAGAAAACTCATGAATGCTAGGATGGCTAAGGGCTCTTCATGAGGGATCACGCATTGGACATGCTGAGCTGCATCAATGAGATCGAGGTATTGGGAGGTGATATTGACGGGGAGACCCAGGTCAATATCATCCTCCAGAGCTTGTCCCCCAGTTTTGAGCAGTTTCGGTTGATCTACAATATAGGCAAGCTCTCATATTCACTTCCCGAGCTCATGATTGCATTAATGTCTGCTAAAGGCCTCTTCGCTGAGAAGAATCAAGCTTTTGGCTACTGTTGGACATTCAGGGTCCTCTGCTATGCCCAAAGCCAGGAAACATATGAGGAAGAGGGGCCAGAAAGTTGTGACTGATCATGGACCTAAGGGAGGCATTGCTAAGAAGCACAAGTCGATAGGCAAGTACTTCAGATGTGGCAAGGCTGGACATTGGAACAAAAACTACCCAAAGCCTCGAGGTATGCGTAAATTTTGCCTAGTTACTGAGATGTGTTTAGCGGCGATTCCCACAGATACTTAGTGTGTGGATTCTGAAGGAAAACAGAATAAGCCCGGGCTAAATCAAAACTCTTACTTTCGTGCAAAGCATTCCAGAATCAGAAACTTTCAACAAAGCTTAGGCTCAAATTCATTTTCTCCTGAATGGATATAGGCTTATACTTATTTAATTTATTAAATCAACATACAAAGATTGAATCTTTCAATGTGGAAAATCTAAATATTATACCTTTGTAGCAAAGTCCAAAGCAAATAAGAAAACCAAGACTGTGGGCAAGCGAAATCCATGAGAAGTCCGAATAATAACTCCAAATCCACTCCAAACTAGTTTGGGCTAGTGTCAACGGAGTAGCCCAAAGCAAAATGAAGAAATCCTAAGAAACGTGCTTTGAAAAAACTCAAACTACCCAAAAACAGATTAGCCCAGAGGATTTTGCCCAGATCTAGAAGCCACCACCGAAAAAATCAAACTTGTCGCCGAAAAATGGTCCAACCGGTAAGAGATCCAGGCACTAGCTCAAAGCTTTCACCAATAAGGAACAACGGATGTGGCTTCAATAAATCGAGGGACAAATGGGCTGAGTTTTTTTCTTAGAAGAAAATTATCCTAGCTGAAGATTCGAAGAAGAAGAATTTCTCACTCTAAGCTAGACTTTCTCTCACTAGACTTTTAGCCACCAAGGTTTCTAATGTCTTCGTTAATGCCTAACAAGGGATATTTAAAGGGAGCTTCTAAGGAGGCCTAGTGGGCCTTTGAGTTGGGCCTTTTAATTTGAATTTGGTTGACTTCTTAGTCTTCCCTAGACTAGTCAACTCCAATCGATCATTTCGAATTAATTTCTTAAACCACTTTGTTAATTTAATTTAATCGAACCCTTAAGATTAATTAATTCATATAGAATTAATTTCTTAATCCACTTTGTCAATTAAATATTAATTAGACCTTTTGGATTAATTAATTCACTTTATCTATCAGACAAAAACATAATTAGTCGTACCACTAACGGACCTATTATGGAACTACTGCTCAAAAAATGACTTTACATCACGCCACTTTATTTTCTTATATCTCTCCACATCAAAGATCTAGTGCTCGTTTGTTTATCAACTTTGCTAACAAACTAATTCACAGACTTCTTGGTGTCAGAGATTATTACCACTCGACTTTCTTAGTATATCGGACATAAATTCCACTGGCCAGATTTAGTATAATAAACTTTACGAGCTCATCTCGGGAGCACCATCAACCCGGTGAATTGATATGTGGATTCTTCCGAGTAGCAACGGCATGTAAGAAGCTAAACACCACATACCCAACCTACCGAGGTATAGGCCTCATTTGACCGCACTCTTTGGAAAATCAAAGCATACGATATCCAACTCTCACGCCCGTACCAATCTCGGGATTGAGAGACTGAATACTAGGACCGAATTGACTACGCCGAACTGTACAAGTTAATTCTATCCAAACTGGTCATGCTCAATATGCCCCGGGTATATCCGTGTGATTTAAATTAGTCTCGATAAACTAGTTTTCAAACCACACGATAACCTATACCGATAGTATGTTCAGGCTATCTCAGTTATGAGCATAATTTTTATATATCAATAATTTAACCAATAACGGTATCTACAGTGTCCTTCCACACCCCATTATCTAGTTCAATGATATAATGGAATAATTTATTACTGAAACAAAATGATATGTCATCTGTGGATATTAGTTTTTGATACAAGCCATAGCTTTTATGTATTCAAAACTAACAATCTTCTACTAATACTCAAAGATATGCTATGAAGTACAAAAACTATTCAACCCGCCATTACATTGCTGTCCAAATGAAATCTACAGAACACCTTTAAGCTCACTCACATGGCTCCCTAAAGAATCTGACTCCCATGCCATCCACATGATTCTCAAAGACCTTTGGGGTCAATGGCTTTGTGAAAGGATTTGCAAGGTTGTTATCTGATGCTTTCTTGGCCATGGTCACGTCTCCCCTCTTTACAATCTCTCGTATCAAGTGGTACTTGTGCTCTATGTGTTTACACACTTTGTGGGCTCATGGTTCCCTTAAGTTAGCAACTGCACCATTGTTATCACAATAAACTATGATAGACCTAGGCAACTCAGGAACCACATCTAAGTCATCCATGAAGTTTCGGAGCCATACAGCTTTTTTCGCTGCCTCTGATGCGACAACGTACTCAGCCTCCATGGTGGAGTCCGCCACGTGTTTCTCCTTGACACTCCACCATGCCATGGCTCCACATCCTAGAGTAAACACAAACCCATAGGTATACTTACTCTTGTCCATATCACCTTGAAAGTCCGAATCTGTGTAACCCAATGGTACAAGCTCCTATGCTCTATAAACTAGGACATAATCTCTCGTCCTGCGCAAGTACTTGAGAATGCATTTTACTTCCTCCAAGTGAGCCTTCCCAGGGTTACTCTGATATCTGCTAACCATGCCAAAGGCAAAGCAAATATCATACCTCGAACATAGCATTGCATACATGAGGCTACCCACTACAGAAGCATAGGGCACTGCATGCATGGCATCGATCTCCTCAGCAGTCTTGGGACACTACTCCTTAGACAAATGCACCCCATGGCTGAAAGGTAGTTAACCCTTCTTAGAGTTCTGTATGTTAAAATGGGCCAGAATCGTGTCTATATAGGATGCCTGGGAGAGTGTCAGAGAACGTCACCTACGATCTCAAATAATCTTGATCCCAAGAATATGTCCAGCCTCTCCCAAATCCTTCATATCAAATTGCCTGGACAACCTTGCCTTTACGTCTGACAACACCTTCTTACTGTTCCCAATTAGAAGGATGTCATCTACATAAATTACAAAGAACTCCAGTGTATCACCATCACGCCTGCGATATACACACTGCTCATCTGGACACTGAGTGAATCCATAGGACTGGATAACCTTGTCAAAATGGATGTTCCAAGATCTGGATGCTTGCTTAAGTCCATAGATGGATCTCCTAAGCCTGCATACCTTGTGCTCTTGACCCTGAACAATGAAACTCTCTGGTTGCTGCATAAAGATGGTCTCCTCAATACTTCTATTAAGGAAAGCTGTCTTGACGTCCATCTGCCAAATCTCACAGTCCATATGAGCAGTTATACCCAAGAGATTCCGGATCAACTTAAGCATAGCTACCGGGGAAAAGGTCTCCTCGTAATCGATACCCTCTTTCTGAGTATACCCTTCGCCACAAGCCTAGCCTTGAAGGTCTCAACCCTCCCATCAGATCCTCTATTTCGGTTGTAGACCCATTTGCACCCAATAGGCCGAAACCCATTAGGAAGGTCTACTAGCTCCCAGACCTGATTTGAGTCCATAGAACCCATCTCACCAATTATCGCTCTCTGCCAAGAATCTGCATCTTTATCTTGGAGAGCCTCATTGTAGGTCTGGTTCATGAGCGCTAGGGATAAAGTCCGAAGACTCACCCAAACCCATGTACCTTTCGGGCTATCTGGCAACCCTCCCAGTACGACGAGGTGTAGCCTGTGTAAGAGCTTCATCTGTGATAGTGTCTGCAGTCTCTTGTGATGTGTAAGAGCTTCATCTGTGATAGTGTCTGCAGCCTGTGTAAGAGCTTCATCTGTGTAAGCTCTTCCTATACTTGTGTATCTGGAATAATGGATTGACCCCTAAGTTCTTCTAATACTACCTTGCTATTTTTCTTGTGATCTAAAACATAGTCATCCTCAAGAAACTTGGCATTGGTGCTCACCACAATCTTCTGATCCTGAGGACTATAAAATATACCACCTTTCGTTCCTTTGGGGTAGCCTACAAAAAGCATAATCTCAGATCTCGCATCTAGCTTGGCTGTGTCTGCCTTAAGCACATATGCTGGACAACCCCAAATCCTGAGATGTCTCAGACTAGGCTTTTGCCCAATCCACAGCTCTACTGGGGTCGAAGGCACAGACTTAGAAGGTATGAGATTAACAAGATAACACATTGACTCCAAGGCTAAACCCCAAAATGATATAGGAAATTCGCTATAACTCATCGATCTAACCATATCCATAAGAGTTCTATTCCTCCTCTCTGCTACACCATTCTGCTGGGGTGTGCTAGGTGCAGACAACTGGGTCTGAATGCCCTCTCTGACAAATAGGACCTAAATTCACTAGAGAGGTATTTGTCACCGAGATCAGATCACAAGGCCTTGATATTCTTACCCAGATGGTTCTCCACCTCAGCCTTAAACTCTTTCAACTTGCCAAAGTATTCAGACTTGCGACGCATCAGGTATATGTATCCATATCTAGAGTAATCATCCGTGAAAGTTATGAAATACTCATAACCACCTCTAGCCTGAACTGACATAGGCCCATACAAGTCATAATGAATCAACTCTAAAACCTCCTTGGCCCTATACCCCTTTGCCTTGAAAGGCCTCTTAGTCATCTTACCATCCAAACAGGACTCACAGGTCAGATAGTTGTCAATATCCAATGAGTCCAAAGACCCATTATTGACCAACCTTTGAATCCTACTAAGATTGATGTGACCGAGTCTCAAGTGCCAACGATAAGTTTGATTCAAATGGGAAGACTTCTTTCTCTTACTATGATTCGGTGATGAGTTACTAGTTTCTGTGTTTTGCATTACTGGGGAGTATGTCTTGATTAAAAATAGATTGTCAGCTAATATACTGGAACATATAAGCTTTTGATTCTTTCTAATAAAAACAGAATTACAAAAAAAAAAAAAAAACAAACTTATAATCATCCAAAATAAGTCTCGAAACTGAAAGTAAATTCTTCCAAAAATTGGGTACATATAGACAATGTTTTAAATTTAAAATTGAGTTTGAAAAATAAAGACATAAAACTCCCACTGCAACAACCGAAACTCTGTTAGTTGAAAGAAATTTGCCACAAAGGATCTGGGTTTGCACTTGCTCGATTTACCACGCAACAAAAATTTCTAATTAAAGCGGTAGTGATTCTCTTGTATGCCTCAAGACTATGACTTCACGTTGTGTGGGAACGAACTAGAAGTCAATTGATCAGCTACTCACCACAATCCACCTGCTAGAAAAATCCAGCACTGCAGCACCTGGCACGTACTATAAACGCACCGCCCGCAGAGAGAGAAAGCTACGCGCAGCTGGTATAAACCAAGGCCAAAATTTCAGCCACTAGAAACCCAAAAACCAGCCGCACACTTTCTTGAAAATTCGACTTTGAGAGAGAAACGTTTTCTCTCTCTAGAATTTTCTCTCTCTAGAAATCTTGTGGATTAATTGTGTTTTCTGAATGACTGATCCCTTGTCTATTTATAGAGTTACAAGAGAGACTCCAAGTTGGTTTAGGATTGGTCTTCCTAATGGGTTTAGGTAATGAATTAGTTTCCAAATCCAATTAGGCAACAATCTGATAGGATAAACCAAATCCTACTAGGTTCCAAATCTCTAGGATTTCCTAATTCCAATTGAAACTTAAGACTTAATTAATTAATTAATTAATTAATTCCACTTTGTTAATTACTTAATTAACCCTTAGGAATTAATTAAATAATTCCACTTTGTTAATGACTGAATTAACCCTTAGGAATAATTAACCAATTAATTAATTAAATCTACCTATTCAATTAACCCATTACAAAATTAATCGTACCACTAACGGATTAATTTTGGCACTACCATCCTATACCAGAATTGCTTCCGGAACAACTTAATTAAATTATATTCATTAATCTCCCCACATCAAAGATATAGTGCTCGTTAATTAAAATTAATTTACTGATAAATTAATTAATTAACTTCTTTAATTCCGAGACTAGTACCACTCGACCTTTTTACTATACCGGACATAAGTCCATCGGCCGGGTTTAGTACAATAAACATTTTGAGTTCATCTCGGGAGCGCCATCACCCCGGATGCACCGGTACATGGTTTCCTTTCGACAAACAGTAGCACACCAAGTAACTAAACACGCTCACCCAACCCACCGAGACTATTGGCCACATTTGACCTCACCCATTGGCAGATCAAAGTACACTATGTCTAATCCTCATGCCCACTCGAGTATAGGGATTTAGAGATAGAATACAAGGATCGATTTGTCTATTAAATCAGTACAAGAGAAATCATTCCTAAGAGTCAAGTTCAATATGCCCTGGGCATATTCATATGATTCAATTAGTCTAGACAAACTAATTATCTGAATCACATAATATCCTAGACTGACAGTTTGTCCAAAGCTGTATCGGTTACGAACCTCATTTATATATTATGTCTTTCAACCAATGATGAGATCTACCGTGTCACACCAGACACCTCATCATCTACTTACATAATATAAATGGACATAAACATGCACAACAAGATATGACTGAAACACAAATCGATATATTAAACTGGGAAACTGTACAATACAAGCATAGCTTTTGTATTCTACTCCAACAATCTCCCACTAATACTTAAGCTGTGCTTTAAGTATACAACTACTTACAATCCTATACAATCTGCTGCTATCTATCAAGAAAAACTGTCAAGGCTCTCCTAAGCATCTGATCCCCATGCCCTTCACGTGAGCCTCAAAGACTTTAGAAGTTAATGTTTTCGTGAACGGATCTGCAAGGTTATCCTCTGATGCTATCTTAGCCATGACCATGTCTACCCTCTTTACGATGTCTCGTTTCTGGTGGTACTTGCGCTGTATATGTTTACTCGCCTTGTGGGCTCGTGGTTCCTTCGAGTTTGCTACTGCACCATTGTTATCACAATAAACCGTGATAGACTTTGGCAAACCAGGAATCACGTCTAAGTCCACTAAGAAGTTCTTGAGCCATACTATTTCTTTCGCTGTATCTGATGCGGCAACGTACTCAGCCTCCATGGTAGAGTCCGCCACGCATTTCTGCTTGACACTCTGCCAAACAATGGCTTCACCTCCGAGAGTAAACACATACCCTGAGGTAGACCAGAACTTAGGAGAGCCTGATAGACCAGAACTTGGTCCCTCGTTCTGCGCAAATACTTGAGAATGCATTTGACTATTTCTCAATGAGCTTTTTTGGGGTTACTCTGATATCTGCTCACCATGCCAATGGCATAACAGATATTAGGCCTCGTACACAACATGGCATACATGAGACTTCTTACTGCCGAAGCATATGGAACTGTCTTCATGGTCTCTATCTCCTCAACAGTCTTAGGAGATTGCTCCTTAGATAGAAACACTCCATGCCTGAAAGGTAGAAAACCTTTCTTAGAGTTCTGCATGTTAAATCGGGCCAGAATCGTGTCTATGTATGAAGCTTGAGAGAGCGTTAACGAACATTTCCTACGATCTCGAATAATCTTGATCCCAAGGATATGTCCCGCTTCCCTTAAGTCCTTTATATCAAATTGCTTGGACAGCCATGCTTGACATCTGATAACACTTTCTTGTTGTTGCCAATCAATAGAATGTCATCTACGTAAAGCACAATAAACACCACTGAGTTTTCATCACGTCTGCGATATACACATTGCTCATCCGGACGCTGAGTAAATCCAAAGGACTGGATTATCTCATCAAACCGGATGTTCCAAGATCTGGATGCCTGCTTAAGTCCATAAATAGACCTCTTAAGCCTGTAAACCTTATGCTCTTTGCCTTTTTCAATGAATCCCTCTGGTTGCTGCATAAAGATGGTTTTCTCAAGACTTCCGTTTAGGAAAGCTGTCTTGACATCCATCTGCCAAATCTCATAATCCATATGAGCAGCCATGGCTACCGGGGAGAAGGTTTCCTCATCATCGATTCCCTCTTTCTTAGTATACCCTTTCGCCACCAGCCTAGCTTTAAAGGTTTTCACCTTCCCGTCAGGTCCTCTCTTACGTTTGTAGACCCACTTGCATCCAATGGGCTTAAACCCATCAGGCAGGTCCACAAGCTCCCAAACTTGATTGTGGTCCATTGACCCCATCTCGGATATCATTGTCTTATGCCAAGATTCTGCATCTTTATCTCGAAGCGCTTCATTGTAGTTAACTGGGTCAGGTTCAGGCATACCTGGGACTAGGTCTGAGGCCTCTCCCACGCCAACGAACCTGTCGGGCTGTCTCACAACCCTCCCACTACGACGAGGCACCGCCTGTGTAGGCGCATCATCTGTGATCTCATGTGCAGTGTGTGGTGTATCTACTTGTGCTGGTGCATCAGGATTAGTAGTTTGTCGTCTAAGCTCTTCTAGTACTATCTTACTCTTGGGCTTGTGGTCTAAGACATAGTCCTCTCCTAAAAATCTAGCATTGGTACTAACCACCACCTTCTGATCTTTAGGACTATAGAATATACCACCTTTCGTTCCCCTAGGATATCCTACAAACAACATTAATTCTGTTCTTGCATCTAACTTAGTCGTATCTGCCTTAAGCACATGTGCTGGGCAGCCCCAAATTCTGAGATGTCTTAGACCGGGCTTCCGCCCGTTCCACAACTCTACTGGGGTTGAAGGCACGGTTTTAGATGGTACAAGATTAAGAATATACAATGTCGTTTCTAAGGAATATCCCCAGAACAAACTTGGCAAATCACTATAGCTCATCATAGACCTAACCATTTCCATAAGAGTTCGATTTCTCCTTTCTGCTACACCATTCTGCTGTGGCATGCCAGGTGCAGACAACTGAGACTGAATTCCTACCTCAGTGAGGTAATCTCGAAATTCATGGGACAAGTACTCCCCACCACGATCTGAACATAGTGTCTTGATACTCTTACCATGATGCTTCTCCACATCTGCCCGAAAATCTTTGAACTTGCCAAAACATTCGGACTTGTGGCGCATTAGGTAAATGTACCCGTACCTAGTGTAGTCATCATCCGTGAACATCACGAAATACTCATATCCCCCTCGTGCCTGGACCGTCATAGGTCCACACAAGTCAGAATGAATCAACTCTAATACTTTTTTAGCTCTATAACGTTTTGCCTTAAAAGGTCTCTTGGTCATCTTACCTTCCAAGCAAGATTCGCAGGTTGCATAACTGTCAATATCTAATGAACCCAAAGGTCCATCATTGACCAACCTCTGAATCCTACTAAGGTTTACATAACCTAGCCTGAGATGCCAAAGATAGGTTTGATTCATTTCAGAAGGTTTCTTCCTCTTATTAATGTTGGATCCTAAGCTATCTATTTCTATATTTTGCGCAACAGGGGAGTTAGAGTTAACCACAAACAAATTATTCGCCAATGAACCAGAACAAATAAGTTTTCCATTCCTTCTAATAACAACACAGTCATCAAAAAGAAATGAACTTATACCCGTTCTTCAAGAGTTTAGAAACTGAAATCAAGTTTTTTCTAAAACTCGGTACATAAAGACAATTAACTAACTCTAAGCTAGAATTTTCGAAATTCAACTTAACTACTCCCACTGCTTCTACTGACACTCTTGTAGTGTCACCCAAGTAGATATCCAATTCGCCTTCTCTAAGCTTCCGGGTTACATGGAACCCTTGCAAAGAATTACAAACATGGTCAGTGGCACCTGAATCCACACACCAAGTATCTGTGGGAATCGCCGGTAAACATGTCTCAGTAATTAAGGAATAATTTATCGTACTTATAAGCTTTGGACAATCCACTTTCCAATGTCCCGTCTTATTGCACTTGAAGCACTTGTCTTTCGACTTCTTCTTTGCAATATCTGGCTTAGGCACAATTTGTGCCTTTTTAGCTACTCCCTCGAGCTTTCTCTTCTTCTTTCCAGCCTCAGGCTCATAAGAAGATTCTAAAGCTTCGACAGCGACTAAAGCTCGCTTCTTCTCTTGAAGAAGACATTTAGCAGCCATTAACTCTACCAAGAGCTCGAATGAACACCACAACATCTTACTTATATTGTAGTGCAATCGAATCCGCTCATAGCTTTGAGGCAAGCTCCGGAGGACAATATCGGCTTTGGTTTCACCAACGATTTTGCCTCCCACTATCTCAACCTTGTTGATGTTACTAATCATGTCAATGACATGATCTCTCACCGAGCACTCTTAGCCCTAAGGACAATGTCCAAGTTACGACTTCCATCGACATTATTAGTTTCTGTTAAATTGTTGTTTTTCAAAATAGCAGCTAAAGGATTGAATGCCATATCGATTAAAACTGGAAAGTAAACAAACAATGTTTCAGTTATATCCTTAGAATTTTCGAAAACATGAAAATCCAATTAATTATTAATTTCCCTCAAAACAATATTATTAATCCACCAACATCTCATCCACCGGGATTCTCGCAAGCCATGGAGTGTGGACGTTTACGCTAACCCACATTCGTTTGAGAAGAACCAAGTTCATTAACTACACTATTTGACCAATGATCTTTTGATCAATGTAGCTAATAGTCTATGCTTTCAGCTGTACAAGTAAGCAGCGTAACCTCGCGGGAGGAATACTACAGATCATACACTAAGTGTGTGCCATTACGTGACTTCTGAGTTTGTTACCTCAGGATAGTGCGCCTCAGATGGAGAGGGTGTCGCATTTCTCCTAGTTAAACTCGCTCTAGTCATCTTACTCAGAAAGCTCATCCGACTGGATAAAGGCCCTAATGCCAACGCGCAAGCCCACCCACATCGCTTATGAACCCGTAATGGTGGCCATAGGATATAACACAACCCGCTCCCACTTAGATTTCCAAATTGAGGGTTTTTCCAGTTTTAACATGCAATTAACTAACCTAAGTTATATGCAACCATAAAACCAGACATGCTTTAATTCATGCATCTAAAATACAGCATCCTTTGCCTTGATCTCTTGTCCCGTCATTTCACTCGATGGAGAGAGTCTTGAACTTCAAAAAATGAAAACTGGAGGAAAAATGGGCTAAAAACAGCTCGAACGGCCCGAACGGGCCGCCCGGGCCGCAGTAGGGCCCGAAAGCCGTGCTGCCAGCGCGCGGTCGTTCGCTCGCGGCCCTGCGCGCACATCCAGCGCACGCGTCCAGTTCGCGCTGCACCTGCGCGCGCGGCCTGCGCCCGGCAGAACCACACAGCAGCTGCTGCGTGCAGCGACTGCTGCGCACTGCTGCTGCCTGCTGCTGCGTTTTTTGCCTGTCGGCCGGTGATTTTGCTGCCGGCGTCGCCTCCTGCCGCCAACTCCTCCTTCGCTTTTTTCCCATGCTATTTAGTCTTCGTGCAATTCATTCTTGGTTTTGTTGGGTTTCTTCAAATTCATGATAACTCAAAACCCACGAATCGAAGTCGCCCACCATTACGCCTTCGATTACATAAAAAACAATTTTCCTACTACAAGGCATTCTAGGAAAATTAAATAATCGAAATTACATAGAAAAAATCCTACTACAGATTTGATCTCATCCTACATGGCTTCCAGCACGTGGTTATACTATTACAAACATTCATAATAAAATTAAATCCGGACATGTCCCGGAGTTTAATTAAAACGCATACAAACGTAACCATAATAGTCGGGATCCTAAACCACCTGCAAATAAAACCATGCAATAAATCGAACAAGCACGGAACCCCCGAAGCCAGGCTCTGATACCAATTGAAAGAAATTTGCCACATAGGATCTGGGTTTGCACTTGCTCGATTTACCACGGAATAAAAATTTCTAATTAAAGCGGAACCTTTAGAAAAATACCTTTGAAGCGTGCACCTGGTGATTCTCTTGTATGCACCAAGACTATGACTTCACATTGTGTGGGCAACGAATTAGAAGTCAATTGATCAGCAACTCACCACAATCCACCTGCTAGAAAAATCCAGCACCGCAACACATGGTACGTACTATAAACGCACAGCCCACAGAGAGAGAAAGCTACGCGCAGCTGGTATAAACCAAGGCCAAAATGTCAGCCACTAGAAACCCAAAAACCAACCGCACATTTTCTTGAAAATTCGACTTGGAGAGAGAAACGTTTTCTCTCTCTAGAATTTTCTCTCTCTAGAAATCTTGTGGATTAATTGTGTTTTCTGAATGACTGATCCCTTGTCTATTTATAGAGTTACAAGAGAGACTCCAAGTTGGTTTAGGATTGGTCTTCCTAATGAGTTTAGGTAATGAATTAGTTTCCAAATCCAATTAGGCAACCAATCTGATAGGATAAACCAAATCCTACTAGGTTCCTAATTTCTAGGATTTCCTAATTCCAATTGAAACTTAAAACTTAATTAATTAATTAAATAATTCCACTTTGTTAATTACTTAATTAACCCTTAGGAATTAATTAAATGATTCCACTTTGTTAATTACTGAATTAACCCTTAAGAATAATTAACCAATTAATTAATTAAATCTACCTATTCAATTAACCCATTACAAAATTAGTCGTACCACTAACGGATTAATTTTGGCACTACCATCCTATACCAAAATTGCTTCTGGAACAACTTAATTAAATTATATTGATTAATCTCCCCACATCAAAGATATAGTGCTCGTTAATTACAATTAATTTACTGATCAATTAATTAATTAACTTCTTTAATTTGAGACTAGTACCACTCGACCTTTTTACTATACTGGACATAAGTCCACCGGTCGGGTTTAGTATAATAAACATTTTGAGTTCATCTCGGGAGCACCATCACCCCGGACGCACCGGTACATGGTTTCCTTTCGACAAGCAGTAGCACACCAAGTAACTAAACACGCGCACCCAACCCACCAAGACTATTGGCCACATTTGACCTCACCCATGGGCAGATGAAAGTACACTATGTCTAATCCTCATGCCTACTCGAGTCTAGGGATTTAGAGATAGAATACAAGGATCGATTTGTCTATTAAATCAGTACAAGACAAATCATTCCTAAGAGTCAAGTTCAACATGCCCCGGGCATATTTATATGATTCAATTTGTCTAGACAAACTAATTATCTGAATCACATAATAACCTAGACTGACAGTTTGTCGAATGCTGTCTCGGTTATGAACCTCATTTATATATTATGTCTTTCAACCAATGATGATATCTACTGTGTCACACCAGACACCTCATCATCTACTTACATAATATAAATGGACATAAACATGCACAACAAGATATGACTGAAACACAAATCGATATATTAAACTGGGAAACTGTACAATACATGCATAGCTTATGTATTCTACTTCAACATTAGTATCCCCAGAAAGACCTGCAACTCTCCTTCTCTAAACAGCAGGGTCACTTGGAACCCCTGCAAAGAATTACAAACGTGATCAGTGGCTCCTGAATCCACACACCAAGTATCCGTGGGAATCGCCGCTAAGCACGTCTCAGCAACTAGGGAAAATTTGCACATACCTTGAGGCTTATGGCAATCCTTATTCCAATTTCTTGCCATGCCACATTTGAAGCACTTGTCTTTCGGCTTGTGCTTCTTGGCATTACCCGCCTTGGGTCCATAATCAGTAGCTCCTGCTTTCTGGCCTCTCTTCCTCCTGTGCTTCCTGTCTTGGGGCCCAGCAGAGGAACCTGAGGGAGCAACAATAGCCAAAGCTTGCTTTTTCTCTGCGAAGAGGCCCTCAGTAGACACTAATGCAGTCATGAGCTCGGTAAGTGAATATGAGAGATTGCCCATATTGTAATTTAACCGAAATTGCTCAAAACTAGTGGGCAAGCTCTGGAGAATAATATCGACTTTGGTCTCCCCATCAATATCACCTCCCAATACCTCGATCTCATTGATGCAGCTCAGCATGTCCAGCATGTGATCCCTCACTGAAGTGCCCTCAACCATCCTAGCATTCATAAGTTTCCTCATAGCTGGCTGTTTGGCTGCCCTGCCCTGATGTCCGTACATCTCCCTGAGGCTTAGAATCATATCGTAGACTGAGGTAAACAACTGATGCTGGTGCTGCAGTACACTAGCCATAGAAGCCAAGATATAGCACTGGATCATCTCATCAGCTTTCTGTCACCTCGTATATGGCTCTCGCTACTCAGGGGTGGCATCATCACTGGGCTTAGAGGGGCACTCCTCAGTGAGCACGTACTTGTAACCCTCAGCGATAAGGACAATGTCCAGGTTACAATTTCTAGTCAATGTAATTTGGACCCATAAGTTTCTTCTGATTCAGTATGACAGCTAACAGGTTGAATGACATATGTTACTGAAAAATAAACAATCAAGTTTCAGTATTACTTTTTCAAAAATATTGAAATCCTCAAAAATAATATAATCTCCATTGACATCTCTCACACCGGTATTAACGTAGGTCACATGGGTGAATGTCTACGCCAGCTCACATTCGTTCGCGAAGAACCGAAGTTCATTCATTTCACTATCTGACCAACGATCTTATGATCAATGAAATTAATAGTCAATGCTTTTAGCCATACACATAAATAGCGTAACCTCGCGGGAGGAATACTATAAATAGTACACTAAGTGTATGCCATTACATGACTTCTAAGTTTGTTACTTAGGATACTAATGCACCCTGAGCAGAGAAGGTGTCACAACTTTCTCCAATTAAATCACTATAGTCATCCCTTCGGAAATTCATTCTAGTGATATCTGTGATTGAAGACTTGTCCGCATGGAGGAAGGCCATAATACCAACTCGCAAGAATAACCACATAACCAACGAACCCGTCATAGAGGCCATGGGGATATTTACCAACCCGCTCCCACATAGATTTTTTTTTTAAGTTTGAGGATTTTTTCGTTTTAACATGCAATATCTTAACTATGGATACTCGTACCCATAAAACTGTTGGAGTTTTAATATACAAATAATCTACCTTAGTTAATTGCACTTTACTTTTAAAACGGTTTGGTTTGGTTTTCGTTCATGCAAAATAAAATGAAAACACACAATCAACAAAAAGACATAAATATAGGAAATTAAAGAAATAAAATTTCTCGACTATTATAGTCTTCTCTATTGTTGATTCCTTGACGCCTCGGTGACACGTCCTGTCATGTCGCTCCCACTCGTTATTTGGATTCCTCTCGATTCGCCCGGGTTTTCTCTGTTTACTACGTAATTAGGAATCACCCAAAATTATGAGAAATCAAAACCCGTAAATATAAGTTACCCAAAACAACGTCTTCGTTATAATACATAAATTCCTATATGCAAGGCATTTTTCTAGGAATTTAAAGACAACAACATTAGATTAAATCCTAATACACGATTTATCTAATCCTACACGGCTTCCAACTCGTGGTTATTACTATTACAGACATTTCTATTCAAAAACAATACGAGCCTGGACATATCCCGGGGTTTATGAATGAAAAATAAATTCTACCATAATAGCCGGGAAACTAATAACCACTTGTTTAAACATTTTGACAAAAAATAATAATGCCAAAATAAAGCCGTGTAATAAATTACACAAGTATAAATCCGAAACACTCACTCTGATACCAGTTTGAAAAAAAAAGAACAAGCCCGGGCTAAATAAAAAATCTCACTTTCGTGCAATGCATTCCAGAATCAGAAACTCTCATGCTCAAATTCATTTTCCCATGAACGGGTCTAGGCTTATACTTATTTAATTTATTAAATCAACATACAAAGATTAAATCTTTCAATGCGTAAAATCTAAAGGTTATACGTTTATAGCGAAGTCCAAAGCAAATAAGATAACCAAGACTTTGGGCAAGCGAAATCCACGAGAAGTTTGAATAATAACTCCAAATCCACTCCGAACTAGTGTGGGCTTGTGTTTACGGAGTAGCCCAAAGCAAAATGAAGAAATCCTATGAAACCTGTTTCGGAAAAAATCAAACTGCCCAAAACCATATTAACCTAGAGGATTCGGCGCAGATCTAGAAGCCACCGCCGAAAAAATCAAATATTGTTGCCAGAAAATGGTCCAACCGGTCAGAGATCTAGACACTAGCTCAAAGCTTTCGCCAAACTAGTAGTTCACCACACCGAATGCAACCAGTTCATGGTGGCACAGCTGCCAGAAAAAATCCAATCGCCGACGGGGATAAATTCTGACCAATAAGGAACAGCGGCGGCGACTTCAATAAATCAAGGTACAAACGGGATGAGTTATTTTCATAGAAGAAAGTTATCCTAGTTGACGTTGAGGAGAAGATTCAAAGAAGAAGAATTTCTCACTCTAAGCTAGACTTACTCTCACTAGGCTTGTAGCCACCAAGGTTTCTAATGTCTTCATTAATGCCTAACAAGGGATATTTATAGGGAGCTTCTAAAGAGACCTAGTGGGCCTTTTAATTTGACTTTCGTTGACTTCTAAGTCTTCTCTAGACTAGTCAACTCCAATCGATTCTTTCAAATTAATTTCTTAACCCACTTTATTAATTTAATTTAATCGAACCCTTAGGATTAATTAATACATGTAGAATTAATTTCTTAATCCACTTTGTCAATTAAATATTAATTAAACCTTTAGAATTAATTAATTCACATTCTTGATTTGTCAAATACATAATTAGTTGTACCACTAACAGACCAATTATGGAACTACAGCTAAAAAATGACTTTACACCGCGCAACTTTATTTTCTTCTATCTCCCCACATCAAAGATCAAGTGCTAGTCGGTTTATCAATTTACTGACAAACTAATTCACTGACTTCTTGGTATCTGAGATTATTACCACTCGACTTTCTTATTATGTCGGACACAAAGTCCACGGGCCATATTTAGTATAATAAACCTTACGAGCTCATCTCGGGGGCACCATCAACACTGCGAACCGATACGTGGATTCCTCCGACTAGCAACGGCATGTAAGAAACAAAACACCGTATACCCAACCTACCAAGGTATAAGCCCCAATTGACATACTCTTTGGAAAATCATAGCATACGATATCCAACTCTCATGCCCGTCCAAATATCGGGATTGAGAGATTGAATACTAGGACCGAATTGACTACGCCGATCAGTACAAGTCAATTCTATTCAAACTGGTCGTGCTCAATATGCCCCGGGCATATCCTTGTGATTTAAATTAGTCTAGAAAAACTAATTTCCGAACCACATAATAACCTATACTGATAGTATGTTCAGACTATCTCAGTTACGAGCATACTTTTTATATATCAATACTTTAACCAATAACGGTATCTAATGTGTCTTTCCACACCCGTTATCTAGTTATATGATATAATGGAACAATTTAATACTGAAACAAAATGATATATCATATCTGGATATTAGTTTTTGATACAAGCTATAGTTTTTCTGTATTCAAAACTAATAGATTCAGGAGTCGCTTATCACGTTTGTAATTCTTTGTAGAGGTTCCAAGTGACCCCGCTGCTTAGAGAGGGAGAGTTACAGGTCTACCTTGGGAATACTACCAGAGTTTCTATTGTTACAGTGGGAGTTTTATGTCTTTATTTTTCAGATTGAGTTTTACATTTGAGAGACTGTCTTTATGTACCTAGTTTCAGAAAGAATTTACTTTCAGTTTTGAGACTTCTTTTGGATGGTTATAAGTGTTTTTCTTATAATTCTGATAAGTCTGTTTTTATTAGAAAGAACCAGAGGCTTATATGTTCCGGTGCATTGGTTGACAATCTGTTTTTAATTAAGACAAACTCCCTAGTTGTGCAAATACATAAATTGATAACCTATCATCGAATCATAGTGAGAGAAAGAAATCTTCCCCTTTGAATTAAACTTATCTTTGGCACCTGAGATAAGGTCACATCAACCTTAGTAGGATTCAAAGGTTGGTCAATAATAGGCCTTTGGGCTTATTGGAGATTGATAGCTATCTGACCTGCGAGTCCGGCTTGGAGGGTAAGATGACCAAGAAGCCTTTTAAGGCAAAGGGGTATAGGGCCAATGAGGTTATAGATTTGATTCGTTCTAACTTGTGTGGACCTATGATAGTTCAGGCTATAGGTGGTTATGAGTATTTCATGATATTAACGGATGATTACTCTACATTTGGATACATATACCTGATGTGCTACAAGTCTGAATGCTTTGAAAAGTTCAAAGAGTTTAAGGCAGATATGGAGAAGCATCACACTAAGAGTATCAAGACCCTGCGATCTAATCGTGGTTGTGAATACCTCTTTAGTGAATTTAGGGCTTATTTCTCAGAGGAGGGTATTCATTCGCAGTTGTCTGCACCTAGCACACACTAATAGAACGGTGTAGCAGAGAGGAGCAACAGGACTCTTATGAATATGGTTAGATTGATGATGAGTTACAGTGAATTGCCCAATTTATTTTGGGGTTATGCCTTAGAGACATAGTGTTATCTCCTTAATCTCGTACCTTCTAAGTCTGTGCTTGTGGACATATGTGCTGAGACATCTCAGAATTTGGGGTTGTCCAACATATGTGCTTATGGCAGATGCAGCCAAGCTAGATGTGAGATCTAAGGTTATGATTTTTGTAGGTTATCCCAAAGGAACGAAAGGTGGACTATTTTATATTAGAAGGTGGTGGTGAGCACCAATGCCATATTTTTTGATGAGGACTATATTTTAGATTATAAACCAAGGAGCAAGGTATTATTGGAAGAGTTTAAGAGTCAGTCAAGTATTCCAGATGCACAAGTACCGGAAGACACATCACAAGATACTGCATAGACTATTACAGATGATGCTCTTACATAGGCTACGCCTCGTTGTAGTGGGAGGGTTGTCATACAGCCCAAGAGGTACATGGGTTAAGTTGAGTTTTTAGAATTTCTCCCTGGCGCCCATGAACCAGACCCAGTTAGCTATAACGAGGCTCTCCAGGATAAAAATGCAGTTTCTTGGCAAAGAATGATTTTTGCTGAGATGGGTTCTATGGACTCAAATTAGGTCTAGGAGCTAGTAGACCTTCCTGATGGGTTTTGGCCTATTCAGTGTAAATAGGTCTACAAGCGAAATAGATGATCTGACAGGAGGGTTGAGACCTTCAATGTTAGGCTTATGGCGAAAAGGTATACTCAGAAAGAGGGAATCAATTATGAGGAGACCTTTTCCCCGGTAGCTATGCCGATCCGAATTCTCTTGGCCATAGCTACTTATATGGACTATGGATTTGGCAGATGGATGTCAAGACAGCTTTCCTTAATGGAAGTATTGAGGAGACCATCTTTACGCAGCAACCAGAGGGTTTCGTTGTTTAGGGCCAAGAGCACAAGGTATACAGGCTTAAGAGGTCCATTTATGGACTTAAGAAGGCTTCAAGATCTTGGAACATCCATTTTGACGAGGTTATCCAGTTCTATGGATTCACTCATTGTCTGGATAAGTAGTGTGTATACTGTAGGCATGATGGTGATTTGGTGGAGTTCTTCATACTTTATATAGATGATATCTTTCTGATTAGCAACAGTAAGAAGGTGTTGTCAGACGTAAATGCATATTTGTCCTGGCAATTTGATATGAAGGACTTGGGAGAGGCTGGACATATCCTTTAGATCAAGTTTATTTGAGATCGTAGGAGATGTTCTCTGACACTTTCCCAGGCTTCATGCATAGACATGATTCTGGCCCATTTTAACATGCAGAACTCCAAGAAGGGTTCACTACCTTTCAGGCATGGAGTGCATTTCTCAAAGGCCCGATATTTACTGAGGAGATAGATATCATGATGGCGGTACCCTATGTATCTGTAGTGGGTAGCCTCATGTATGCTATGTTATGTACTAGGCCTGATATTCGCTTTGCCATTGGCATGGTTAGCAGATATCAGAGTAACCCTGGGAAGGCTCACTGGGAGGTAGTAAAATGCTTTCTCAAGTACTTGCACAGGATGAGAGGTCACGTCATAGTTTATAGAGTGCAGGAGCTAGTACCATTGGGTTACACAGATTCAGACTTTTAAGGTGATATGGACATGAGTTAGTCTACCTCTAGATTTGTGTTTCCTCTGGGAGATGGAGCCATAGTATGGTGGAGTGTCAAGCAAAAATATGTGGCCGATTCCACCATGGAGGCTGAGTACGTTGCCGCATCAAAGGCAGCGAAAGAAGCTGTATGGCTCAGGAACTTCCTGGTGGACTTAAATGTGGTCCCTGAGTTACCTAGGTATATCACAGTTTACTGTGATAACAATGGTGATGTTGCTAACTCAAGGGAACCACGAACCAACAAGGCAAGTAACACACATAGAGTGCAAGTACCACCTGATACGAGAGATCGTAAAGAGGAGAGACGTGACCGTGGCCAAGATAGCACCAAGAGATAACCTTGTAGATCATTTCACAAAGCATTGACCCCAAAAGACTTTGAGAGACATGTGGAGGGCATGGGAGTAATATTCATAAGGGATCCATGTAAGTGAGATTAAAGGTGTTTTGTAGATTTCATTATGATCGCAGTATAATAAAGTGGGTTGGACAGTGTTTTTGTACTTCAGAGCATAACTTTGAGTATTAGTGGGAGATTATTAGCTCTGAATATTAGAAAACTATTTGCTTGTATCAGAAACTAATACCCAGTTGACATATCATTTTGTTTCAGTATTAAATTGGTTCCATTATATCATAGAACTATATGATAAGATGTGGAAAGATAGTAGATCTCATTATTGGTTAAAGTATTGATATATAAAAAGTATGCTCGTAACTGAGATAGTCTGACATACTATCGGTATAGGTTATCTTGTGATTTGGAAATTAGTTTGTCTAGACTAATTAAATCATACGAATATGCTCGGGGCATATTGAGCACGACCAGTTTGGATTAAATTAAATTGTACTAATCAGAGTAGTTAATTTGATTCTAGTATTATAATCTCTTAATCCCAAGATTGGGACGAGCATGAGAGTTAGATATCGTATGCTTTGATTTGCCAAATGGTGCGGTCAATTTAGTTTCTTTGTGTGTCAATCCTAGTCTGAGGAATCCACGTATCGGTTCACCGAGTTGATGGTGCTCCCGAGATGAGCTCGTAAGGTTATTATACTAAACCCGGCCGGTGAAATTTATATCCGGTATAATAAGAAAGTCAAGTCGTACTAATCTCAGATACCAAGAAGTTGGTGAATTAATTTGTTAGTAAATTGATGAACCGATGAGCACTAGATCTTTGATGTGGGGAGATAGAAAAATAATAAAGTGAGTGCGATGTAAAGTCATTTTTGAGCGGTAGTTCCATAATTGGTCCGTCACTAGAACGACTAATTATGTGTTTGACTAATTGATAAAATGAATTACTTAATCCTAAAGTTTTAATTAATATTTAATTGACTACAAGGATTAAGAAGTTAATTATAATTGAATTAATTAATCCTAAGGGTTTAATTAAATTAAATTAACGAACTAGGTTAAGAAATTAATTTAAAAGACTCAATTGGAGATGACTAGTCTAGGGAAGACAAAGGAGTCAACGGAAGTCAAACACTAAGGCCCAACTCAAAAGTCCACTAGGTCTCCTAAGGAGCTCCCTATAAATAGCTAATGTTAGGCACATAGTAAGACATTAGAAACCTTGTAGGCAAATGCCTTAGAGTGAGAAAGGCAAGCCTACAGAGAGAACTTCTTCTTCTTCTTCCTTAACTTTTTCTTTCTCAAAGTTGGTTTGCAATCTTTCTTTTCAAGAAACTCAACCCACGATTCAAGAAGCCCAAGACCACCACCCAGAAGTTCGAATGCCGCTCTCTTTCCTGTCAGTTAGTGCCACCGACGTTTTTTGGATTTTTTGGCGTCATTTTGGTGCATTTTCATTGTGGGCTTTATTTATTTGTTGTATTGATCCTTTGGCTCATTCTTTTGATTCGCCAAAGTCTAGATCTACAAGCAAATAGCTTACCCACTAAGTTTTATTGAGGCAGTGTGGGTGTTCAGATTAGAATCAGTTTCCTGAGCTAAATAAGTTTTTCAGATCTATGAGTTTCTTAAAGTGGATTTGTTTGGATTTCTTCGCCAGTGTCTTTAGCCACCTCGTAGTTACTTACCCACCAAAGTTCGAGGTCATTTGGAGTTATCCACGGGATTTCAAGTGGATTTCATTTTCCCAGAGTTTTTGTTTTCTATTTTGCTTGGGACTTCGCTTCAAATGTATAATCTTTAATCCTTCCGCTTTAGTTAAAAATTTAATCTTTAAGCATCGTTTTAATAAATTGAACTAGTATAAGCCTAGATCCATTCAGGGGAAATGAATTTGAGCCTGAGCTGAGTCGAAAGTCTCTGATTCTAGAATGCATAGCACAGAAATGAGAATTTTGATTTTGCCCAGGCTTATTTAGTTTTTTTCTGTAGGAATATTGAAGTTTGTTGATCTGCTGGTGGCAGACATCTTGGATTTTCCCGAAACTAGGCCTCAATCATTTCTGGTTGAACAACATCTATTTTCAATTCTTTCCACCATTTGGTATACCTTTGTCTTACAAAAGATGGTAGCATATCTTTTGTAGAAGTCTATCACGGTTTATTGTGATAACAATGGTGCAGTAGCAAACTCAAAGGAACCACATGCCCACATGGTGAGTAAACATATACAGTGCAAGTACCACCTGATACGAGACATCGTAAAGAGGAAAGATGTGGTCGTAGCTAAGATAGCATCAGAAGATAACCTTATAGATCCGTTCACAAAGACATTGACTTCAAAAGTCTTTGAGACTCATGTGGAGGGCATGCGAATCAGATACTTAGGAGAGCCATGACAGTTTTTCTTGATATATAGTAGCAAAGTGTATAGGAGTTGAATGTAGTTGTATACTTAAAGCACAACTTAAGTATTAGTGGGAGATTGCTGGAGTTGAACACATAAGCTATGCTTGTATTGTACATTTTCCCAATTAGTATATCAATTTATGTTTTAATTATATTTTGTTGTGCATTATTTGTCCATTTATATTATGTAGTTAGATTATGAGCTGTCTTGTGTGACACAGTAGATCTAATCATTGGTTAAAAGACATAATATATAAAGGAGGTTTGTAACCGAGACAGGTTTGGACAAACTGTCGATTTATGTTATTATGTGATTCGGATAATTGGTTTATCTAGACTGGTTGAATCGTATATATATGCCCGGGGCGTATTGAACTTGACCATTAGGAATGATTTGTCTTGTACTGATTTAATAGACAAATCATTTTTTGTATTCTATCTCTTAATTCCTAGACTCGAGCGGACATGAGGATTAGACATAGTGTACTTTGATCTGCCAATGGGTGAGGTCAATTCTGGCCAATAATCTCGGTAGGTTGGGTGTGCGTGTTTAGTTGCTTGGTGTGCTTCTGCTTGTCGAAAGGAAACCATGTACCGGTGCGTCTGGGGTGATGGTGCTCCCGAGATGAGGTCGTTATGTTTATTATACTAAACCCAGCTGGTGGACTTATGTCCGGTATAGTAAAAAGGTCGAGTGGTACTAGTCTCTGAATTAAAGAAGTTAATAAATTAATTTATCAGTAAATTAATAAATTAACGAGCACTATATCTTTGATGTGGGGAGATTATGAATAAATTAATTAAGTTGTTCCGGAAGCAATTCTGGTGTAGGATAGTAGTGCCAAAATTAATCCGTTAGTGGTACGATTAATTTTGTAATGTTTTAATTGAACAAGTAGAATTAATTAATTGATTAATTATTCCTAAGGGTTAATTAAGTAATTAACAAAGTGAAATTATTTAATTAATTAATTAAGTCTTAAGTTTCAATTAGAATTAGGAAATCCTAGAGATTGGAAAATCTAGTAGGATTTGGTTTATCCTAACAGATTTGTTACCTAATTGGATTTGGAAACTAATTAATTGCCTAAACTCATTAGGAAGACCAATCCTAAACCAACTTGGGGTCTCTCTTGTAACTCTGTATATAGACAAGGGATTAGCTATTCAACATACACAATTCATAAGTTTTCAATACAAGAAAACTAGAGAGATAAAATCCTAGAGAGAGAATTAAAATTCAGCTCTCGAAGTCAATTTTTTTCCTCCTTGGCCGGCGGTCGGTTTTCCTAGGCAGCGGCAGTTTGTCCGGTTTATTTTCCAGCAGTGGCTTTTGGTTTTTCTGGCGGGCGACGGCGGTGCTGGTTTATTCCGGCAGGTGGATTGTGGTGATTAGCTGATGAAATTGCTCGTTAGATTGCTGCCCACACAGTATATAAGCAAAGTCTTGAGGCATACTAGAGAATCACTTGAGTACACGCTTCAAAGGTATAATTCTTATGTTTCTGCTTAATTAAGAATTTTTGTTGAGTGATAAATTGAATAAGTGCAAATCTAGATCCCGCACAATGTTATTTCAAACAAGGGTTGGAATAGCGATTGTGAGTCTAGGCTTGGCCAGAGATTCCAATTCTAGAATACATAGCACGAAAGTGAGTTTCTGACTAGGCCCGGGCTGATAATCTTTCAGTCTGTAATCCCAGTAAGTATATCCAGGGGGAGAAAAGGGTTGTGAAAAGTTTCTAGGTTGGTTCAGATTGGCTTTCCAGTCTAATGGGGTTAAGACAGAGAGGATTTGGGTTGTGGAATGGGTATTCTCTTCTTTTTTATATACTCGTATATCAGATAATTTTGATAAGAAACCTTTGTTTAAGTCACATGAAATTCCCGAAATAATAACCCACCAATTGGTTTCCCAACCAATGACTAAACTTGAGAAAAGACTAGCTGAGATTGAGGAATCCTTTGCCCCAAAACTCAAAACAAAATAATAGAGAACCAGAATCTGAATCAGGCTCAATACCAATAAATCAAGGAATTAGAGTCTTAAGCAAAACTTATAATAGTGAGTCAGAAGAATCAACAGATAATGATCCACATATTGCTAGGATAGGACCTTCCCAGAAAGCAGACAGGTATCCACTTAGAGAAGACCAATCCCTCAAAGACGAGTTCTTCTCTATCATACAATTTCTAACCCAGGAATGGAACCTGGCCCAAATGTCCTGCAAAACAGTTACAATGCCAATAACATTTATGAATGGTGTGAAGATGGACAACTAGAATATAGCATTATGAAAATGCTCTAAAATATGACCATGGTAGCCACAACATATAGAACAACCCAAGGTAGTAATGACTTAGCTACAGCTCACCGAAACTGAAAGAAATAGCATTCTTTATGCAGTAAAAATGGATGAAGAAAGAGAACCTATCATTCAAAATGGTGAAACTATCCCTTACTCGTTTTCTAATTTTACAATTGATAAAACTTTTATAGGTGATCCAGGAATATTTAGAGATATATCTTTAGAATTGGTGAACAATCTCAAATGTCATGGATTATGAGGTTTCCCATAATATAAAAATGTCTTTTTATCAAGGATTTATGACCGGCTAGATCGAAACCAACAATATTGGAAAGAAAAGTTTATTGATGGCCTTCCTAAGTCTTGAAGAAGACTAGTTCAAGTTGAGCTTAGAGGAGAATTAAATGGAGTTGTCCCTTATGAACAACTCACTTATGGACAACTCAATACCTTCATCCAGAAGGTAGCTATGAAAACATGTAGGCAAGATAAGATGATGAGAGATTTTGCAAAAAATAGGAAGATGCTAGGTTCATTCTGTGAACAATTTGGTTTACCGAGTTGTTCTTCCAATAAAAAGAAGAGGTAGAAGCTAGATTTTCAACCCAAACCCTTTCATAGAAAGAAAAAGTATTCTAGGTTTCAGAGAAAAAGTCCCATAGAGAAATCTAACAAACCTAGAGATTTATCCAAAATTATTTGCCATAAGTGTCAAAAACCTGGTCACATTGCCAGGTATTGCAGGTTAAACGGAAAGATTCAATCTTAAATCTTCAGGAAGATATTACTAACCAACTTAATTAGCTTCTTATAGGTTCAGATCAATACACTAATATAGAATCTAGTGAAGATAATTATATTCAGCACTTTCTGCATGATAATTTTAATTCATCATCATCAGAAGATGAAGTCAAAAAGGGTCGTTTCATTAATGTTTTTACCAAAGTGCAAGATCTCCTTTTAGAAATTATTGAAGGAATAGAAGACCCTAATCAGTAAAAGAACTGTTGGGATCATAGGCATGATTTTCTAAAGTTTATGAATCGGATTCATGCCAATTCTAATTTTATTGTTATTTAATCCTACGTTCAAAACATAAAAACAATACACTTGAAGCGTAATCGGTAGCCGCGTCTGGATCCTAGATTGATGTTAGTCCAGATCATTCTTTCTGATCGCGTTTGTCACCACCAAAAATCCTTACTTGAAGGATTCTCTACATTCAAGCCCAAAAGCTCTTTGCAGATTCGGTGCTAGCCATTTTCTGCCTAGAGAGAAAATTTGGGATTCTGTGTATAATTTTCTTTGTCTGATTTCTGTCTGATTGAAACGTCTCTTCTTCTCTACAATAATATCCCTAGGATATTTATAGAGTCAAAGTTTCCAAAATCAGTATTGTAATAAATAAATTATTACTTTACTGATTTAATCAGATTCCAAATCAATATTATCTCAATTGCAATTAAGTCATTTGATTTATCAGCTCACCCCAATTGTTTCTAGCTAATTAATTAACTCTTAATTAATACTACAAAACTTTTCAATAAAATTTAACTAAACTATTTAATTAAATATTATTTATTTAATATAAGAATTATACCTATAGTAGTCAAGAATACTTATTCTGCATCATCGAACTCTCTTATGTGCGATCCTGCAGGCCCATTCTAAATTGGTAATGGATAACTCAATCTCGTTGATTAATCCATAAGTCACTAGTGGTCTATAGCAAGATATATTGACTATCCAATTCTGAATAGAGGGTTGAATGGTGATTCAACACAACCTTTCTGAGCAAACTGCGTACGATCCTCTACATTGATATCCCGTTTAGCATAAGGCATGGAACCATCATCCTTATATAGCTAAACGTTTACTTGATTTCTTAGTGACACTGAATTCATCAAGTAAATGATAATGCTTATCATTTCTTGGGCACGTCTATGCACTTATCAGTTCACTATCAAGTGGCCAAGATATCATCTCTCACTGAAGAGAGACTTGTAGTCCCATCACTTCACCTACATACCTTAGCGTGACTCATAGTGTACCTAATCATACCCATACTTGGCAACCTGTTACGACCCCGTTAGGCGTATATCAAAGCACACTACAATTCACCTAAGACCATGTAATGACTTCTGGTCCAAGCATCCTCGTACGGGTACTATTCAAAAGAATCACTCATGATCTAAGCAATCCATGGAGTGTTTCTTTTGGCAGATCGATTTCATGAAATTAAATATGCACAAGAATATTAATATCAAGAAATTAACTAATCTGATTATAACATCAATCGAAATGACAAATATCTATTAGCCCTTAAAAGGGCACATACACCGACAATCTCCCATTTGCCCGTTGAAGGGCTTTGTCCTAAACATTTTAAGACCAACTCTATTACATGTCTCTCAAACTTTGACCATGGTAGAGTTTTTGGGAGAGGATCTGCTACATTGTCGTCTGCCCCTATTGTTGCACACTTTCACATCTCTTGATCGATATTCTCTCGAATGAGATTAAATCTTCTGAGTATGTGTTGGTCCTTTTTGGCGTGACCGAGGCACCTTAGCTTGTGCGAAGGCCCCATTGTTGTGATACAAGAGGTCTATCAGAACTTGGATAATCGTATCACTCCGATGCTAGACACAAACTTCCCTCAACCAGACACTCCCATTGCAACATCTCATACAACAAAGTACTCAGATTCTGTTGTAGAGTCGGCCATTTTATCTTGCTTTGAGTTTTTTTAACTCACTGCACCACTATTTAGTTAAACACATAGGCTGATTGTGATTTCATGTTATTTTAATCTGTCTAAAAAGCAGCATCAGTGTAGCATTGTACAACGATCTGTTCTTGTCCTCCATACACTAGTATCAATCCTTTAGTTATTCGGAAGTACTTTAGGATTGCATTGACTACAGTCCAATGAGCCATTCTTGGATCTTTTTAGTATCCGCTAGTCATTCTTAGTGCACGTGCGACATCCGTGCGGGTATATAGCATGGCATACGTGATAGATCCTATTGCCGAAGCATATGGGACTCTTCTCATAGCATACCTTTCCTTTTTAATATATGGACATTGGTTCTTCTTTAAGAGGAGACCATGTCTTAATGGTACCGTACCATTCTTAGCATTTTACATACTGAATCTCTTTAATATCTTGTCTATGTACCTTTCTTGACTTAGTCCTAGAAGCCTTTTATACCTATCTCTATAGATCTTGATACCTAGTATCATTTCGGCTTCTCTTAAGTATTTCATAGAAAATACACTCCCCAACCATTGTTTGATATCTTTCAACATGGGGATGTCATTTCCTATGAGTAGGTTGTTGTGCACATATAGGACAAGAAAAACATTCTTGCTCCCGCTAACCTTCTTGTAAACACAAGGCTCATCTTCGTTCTTTATGAAGCCATAACCTTTTACTGCCTCGTCAAAACGAAGATTCCAACTTCTAGATGCTTGCTTTAGTCTGTAGATGAACCTATAAAGCTCGCATACTCTATTAGGATGCTCTTGTTCAATGTATCCCTTGGGTTGTTTAATGTAAACATCATCGAGTAGGTTTCCATTCAGGAAAGCCATCTTAACATCTATCTGCTGTATCTCGTAGTCATAATATACAGCTATGACGAGCATAATCTGAATGAACTTGAGTATCACGACATGGGAAAAGGTTTCATCATAGTCAATACCATGAGTCTATCTAAAACCTTTAGCCACTAGTCGCGCCTTGAAGATTTTACCAGGTTTTAACTTTAAAATTCACCGCAATCGACAACCTTTGCCTGAACAGGAGGGTTAATCAAAGTCCACACCTTATTGTCCCTCATGGATTGTATTTCAGATTCCATGGCTTGTAGCCGTTATCTGAATATGGACTTTCTAAAACTTATCTGTAGGTCATGGGCTCATCAGAGTCCACCAATATTAAATCTTGATCATCAGTCACGAGAAATCCGTATCTCTTGGGTTGTTGACGAGATCTACAGATCTTCTAGGTTCTTGTGTTGTTAGCTCAGGTTGCTCATCTTCATGAGTTTCCATGCCAATTTCCATTTGATTTTTTGTAGATTGTTCTACATTCTCTTGCGGGTCTTGAACATCTTTGAGTTCTATTTTACTCTCACTGTCTTTCTTGTATAGAAAGTCTTTCTCTAAGAAAGTAGCTCCTCAAGCAACAAACCCTTTGTTTTCAATTGGGAGGTAAATTTGATATCCTTTAGTTTCCTTAGGATACCCCACAAATAGGCATTTGTCAATTTCGGGTTCAAGCTTATTACTTTGTAAACACTTTACATGAGCTTGATAACCCCAAACTTATAGATAGGACATATAGGGCTTTTAACCCATCCATATCTCATATGGAGTCTTATCTGCTGCCTTAGATGGAATACAGTTCAGTAAGTAGGCAGTAGAAATGAGAGCATAACCCCAAAAGGATGTAGGGAGAGTTGCTTAGCCCATCATTAATCGAACCATGTCTAATAATGTTTGATTCCTTCTTTCAGATACACCATTGCATTGAGATGTTCCCGGTGGAGTTAGTTTGGAAACAATTTCACACTGCTTTAGATAGCCATCGAACTCATCACTTAGGTATTCACCTCCCCGATCGGAGCGAATAACCTTGATCCTTCTTTCCAATTGATCTTCTAATTCATATTAAACACTTTGAACTTTTCAAAGGTCTCACATTTATAACCATATCTAATATAGTTATCAGTGACAATCATAAAGTAAACGAATCTATTTCTAGCTTGTGTGCTCATGGGGCTACATACATTTCATTGCATTAGGGCCAATAGCTCACTAGTCTTTTCACCTTTCTTATTGAAAAGACTCTTTGTCATTTTGCCTTACAAACAGGGTCCAAACATGTCATATGATTCGAAATCAAATGACCCAATGACTCCATCTCATAAAGTCTTTATACACATTTCTTGCTAATGACAGTGCCATATGTATGAAGGATTTTTATTGACACACTTTACATTTTTCTCTTCTAATGACATTCATTGTAATAAAAAACATGTAGTGTCATTTCTGGGTTTAGTCTTAGTATCTAGTTTGGCCTTGACAGCAGTCTTACTGCGTGTCATCTTGTTCCCAACAATTTTGCCTTGCCTTTGAATTTTCTTTTGTTCACTTTGCTCTTTTCAACATCTAACGCTTGAGTACCCAGTGCTTTTCATCATCTAATGAATGTTGAAATTTACCACGAAGTCATTGTACTTATCTAACATCAAAGACAAGATGACATCAATATCTAATTTCCTGGGCAGATGCACATCTAGTCTTTCTAGAGTATCAGTGTACCCTTTCATTTTGACTAGATGAGTTCTCACAGATGAACCATTCGTCATCTTACAGAAATTTAATGCTACCAATATAACGAACCTTTCGTTACGGGCCTGCTCTTAGAACACTTTTCCTTAGTGACTTAGAAATATGGAACGCTTCCATATTCATTTCTCTGAAATAAGCCTCAAAACATGTCACATCATTGGATGGTTCCTGTTTGCCTTCCAAAGGCCTTTTGAGTAACCTCTGTAGCATTTTTAAGGTGTTTCGTGTAAAGAAGTTCTAAGACATAACACTAATAGTGATTTAAAATATTAGAATGAGTTTTAATAAAATCATTTCCACAATGGCCAAATTTGAAATCCCATACAATTTTGTATTGGTTCTAGATTGTGGGCCGAAAATCCACAAAGAACCAAACCAGTATTACTTTGGCAAGTATTGTAGGGATCGGACCCTTTTGGTAGGCAACGTTCAAATCACATTTCATGCAACTTAATGCTTTCCAATTGCATCCAATGCAACTTTTCGGTGATAGGATGAACATTCTAAATGTTTGACACCATCCTATCATTGCAAAACAAATCCTTGTCAACCTATCGGTTCAAGCTAGGACCGATTTCCCTAAGCCAAACTATCCTCGAAGCATCACATCAATAAATATCCAAACAGTTTTTCCACATAGTGGTAGTGAGTAAAGTTGGGCACCTATTATGTGACAACTCGCCTCACGAAGAAAACCTAAGGCCCTTGAGAGCCCCCAAGTATGGAGGCAATTTATAACTTAGGTTTTTAGGGATTTAGTTTGAACGGCTTAGCATGCAATTCGTTTTTCATCATTCACAAAATATAAAATATAATGCAAAAAATGCAATGAATTGAGCTCTAGTCTATCACAAGGCTTTTTAAAATTTTGTCTTCTTTTGGGCCTCCATTGTTAGGCTCTAACTCCATGACTCCGTATTGGCTTGTTGGAATTTCTTGGGCCTAATTTCTAATATATTCTATTACAATAAGTTTTCACAGGCTCGCAGACCCAATTTAATTTGCTCGCAGGCCCCAAATTAAAACAAAATAAATAAAGCAATTCATGCATGAAATGTTGGTGTATATGCCCTAATGAGGGCTATTTATGTAAATAAACTTTGAGGGTTATTTATGTAAATAAGACATTTGTCGTTTGATTGATTATTTATCTGATGAGTTAATTTCATGAAATTATATTCTTGTGCATATTGAATTTCATGAAAACGATCCGCCAAAAGAAACACTCCATGGACTGTTAGATCATGAGTGATTCTTTTGAGTAGTACTCGTACGAGGATCCTTAGACCAGAAATCACTGCATAGTCTTAGGTGAATTAGAGTGTGCTTTGACATATGCCTAACGGGACCGTAACAGGTTGCCAAGTACGGGTATGATTGGGTACACTATGAGTCATGCTAAGGTATGTAGGTGAAGTGATGGGACTACAAGTCTCTCTTAAATGAGAGATGATATCTTGGCCGCTTGATAGTGAACTGAGAAGTGCATGGCCGTGCCCAAGAAATGATAAGGGTTATCATTTGCTTGATTAAGTTCAGTGTCACTAAGAGATCAAGTAAAACGTTTAGCTATATAAGGATGATTGGTTCCATGCCTTATGCTAAACTGGATATCAGTGTAGAGGATATTACGTAGTATACTCGGAAGGTTGTGTTGAATCACCATTCGACCCTCCGTTCTGAATTGTGTAGTCATTATGTCTTGCTAGAGACCACTAATGATTTATGGATTAATTAATGAGATTAATTTATTCATTGTCAATTTAGAATGGACCTACAGGATCGCACATAAGTGAGTTCGATGATTCAGAATTAATTAAATTGCCAGTTCTAAGTATAAGAGTTATACTTAAATAAATAATATTTAATTAAATGGTTTAATTAAATATTATTGAAGAGTTTTATGGTATTAATTAACAGTTAATTAATTACCTGGGAAGAATTGAGTTGAGCTGATAAATCAAGGGACCTAATTGTGAATCAAGGTTCTTGACCCATCAGCCTGATCCATGGATCAATGGGTTGATCCATGGTGTTGGTAAAACCCAACTCAGTAAATAATTAATTAATTATTATTAATTATTATTTATAATTAATTAAAACAGATACTTCTCAAATCAGAGAAGTATCTGGAGTCTGTTAAAAACGTTTTAACAGACTCAGTTTTAAATATACGTTTGAAAATTTTTTTACGGACAATCAGACTTCTGAAAAAAAAAGGGAACGTTCTTCCAAAACCATTCTTCCCAGAGAGAAAAACGTTTTCTCTTAAAACAGGAAATTTTGGGGCTAGCACCGGTTCTGAGAGAACTCCAGTGCAAGAACGTAGAGGCAATTCGCTTGAATTGTTCTGTGGTGGTGAACGCAATCTTCCCAAAGGATCCAGGCGACTGCACAACCGATTACGCGTCGAGGGTAAGACCCGAATCCTTAGTGTTTAGGAATTCTGCCATTTAATTTAGAATTAAATGCCTAAACACAATCCAACATGAAAAACACATAAAATGCAAGTGTTTCATACAAGCTCATTTTAATTAAGCCAATCAATTTAAAAGATTGGGTAATTGAATATGTTCAAAACATTCTAACTATTAAAATTGATCGTGTCATAATCAATTTTAATCAATCTTTCCCTTTCTTGTTTAAACATTTGTGAAAAATGATGCATGAACATACCAAATATGTATGCAAATATTTTAACTATTTAAATAAATCATATCATATTTGAAAGCGTAAATAAAGAAATTAAATTAATTAATTATTCTATTTATTAGCTAATTATCCTAATCATATAAAGATAATTGATTTAAGATATTTTTAAAATCTTAAAATCCAATTTTAACATTTTAAAACTAAAATCTGATAAGATTTCATTTAATTCCAAAATAAAAATTTAAAATTCTACCAAAAATTTAAAACAAAATCATAAAACAATTTTCCTTAAATTATGGGGTAGTTTGGTAATTTAAATAAAATTCTGGGCAATGTTTTGAGGATGACTCAAAGTTCTAGGGTTTCTGCCCCCAGCCGCCTCTCTTTTCTATGAATTAGGGTTTCTTGGCGGCAGGGAATTTTAGTAAAATCACCCTTTAAGGTTTAGGGCCCCAGCTGCCGCCAACTTCTTCTCTCTTAAACTCGCCTGCGACAGAATTGAATCCCAGCCTCTCATGCCGGTTATCTCTATCGGCTCAGTTCTGATCGATCATCGACTCTTCGTCGCTGCAATATTTTCAGTGACTAGAACATTTTTGATCCCCGATTGCGGTCTTCCCAACCAACATCCAATGCTGATCGAAGGAAGACCAGCTACAATTTGGGGAAGAAGGAGCAGCGACAATCGTTGCTCATTCTCGGTCCGTCAACATAGAACCCAGTCCGACATAGTAGAAACTTCGATCAACAGCCAGCTAGAAAAAAAAACCGCTCGAAGACCATTCCTAGCGAATTCGTTTTCCCGGCGACCTAAAACCTTTGAAAGAAACAGAAACAACAGCCCAACAATATACCAATAAACCAAAACATCCCAAACACGTTGTTTTCGGTCAAGTTCTAAAAACGCCAGATCACAACAACCAAAATCGATTTTCCAGTAAGAAAATCGAAACCCATCTTGAGAACAGTTATTCCGACAAACCAAACCCAGTTTTTGATGAAAATCGTATTCTCGGTGAGATTTCAAATCAATTTGGTTGAAAGCAACAAAACCCAAAAGCCCCTAATACCAAATCATTCAAATAGAAAATCAGCAAAGATTTAAACCAAACAAACTTGAAAACCAAGGCTTGGCAAGAACAATTCCGGCCAGCCCGTTTTCCCGGTGAGGGTTTCCTATACCCAGAAACCAAAAGAGATTTTTGAAACAAAAACTAAAGTTTTTAAATCATCCAAGGCCGAAACATTTTTGAGAGCAAAAACCAAAAACTGAAACCCAGTTTCCAGGGCATTATTTTGAAAACACCCAGTTTCGGTCAAAAGCACAAACCATCCAAATAAAGAAAAAAAAATTTGGCCAAACTATTTTCGTTCCAGCCAATTCATTCAGTTCTGGCCGTTTCGATTTTCTATCTAGAAAATAAAGAAACTTGCCATTTTTCTTTCCCCGAGACCAATTTCCAAAACCGGCCAGGAAAGAAAAATTTTTTCTGAAAAAAATTGTTTTTAACATCGATTAATTTTGAAAACAAACATTGCATTTTAATCAAAATTAATTTTATGATTAACACTAAAATAGAGCCAAGCTCTTATACCACTGTTGGGATCGGAGGCATGATTTTCAAAAGTTAGCGCAGCGGATTCTTGTCAATTCTAATTTTAGTGTTATTTAATCCTACGTTCAAAGCATATAAACCATACCCTTGAAGCGTAGCCGGTATCCGCATCTCGATCCTAGATTGATGTTAATCCAGATCATTAAAGCACGAAAGCTCTTCGCAGATTCGGTGCTAGCCGTTTTCTGCCTATAGAGAAAATTTGGGATTCTGTGTATAATTTTCTTGCTCTGATTTCTGTCTAATTGAAACGTCTCTTCTTCTCTACAATAATATCCCTAGGATATTTGTAGAGTCAAAGTTTCCAAAATCAGTAAAGCATTGTAATCAATCAATTATTTCTATACTGATTTAATCAGATTCCAAATCAATATTATTTCCAAATATTATTTTATTGATTCCAAATCAGTATTAAATAATACTTTAATGATTTGGGTTATACACCAAGCCCATGGATCAGGCTGATGGGTCAAGAATCTCAATTGCAATTAAGTCTCTTGATTTATCAACCCATCCCAATTGTTTTTATCTAATTAATTAACTCTTAATTAATACCACAAAACTTTTCAATAATATTTAACTAAACCATTTAATTAAATATTATTTATTTAAGTATAATAATTATACCTAGAGTAGGCAAGAATACTTATTTTACATCATCGAACTCTCTTACGTGCGATCATGTATGCTCGTTAAAAATTTGGTAATGAATAACTCAATCTCATTGATTAATCCATAAGTCATTAGTGGTCTCTAGCAAGACATAATGACTACCCCATTTAGAACGAAGAGTCAAATGGTGATTCAACACAACATTTTCGAGCAAACTGCGTACGATCCTCTACATTGATATCCCGTTTAGCATAAGGCATGGAACCATCATCCTTATGTAGCTAAACGTTCACTTGATCTCTTACTGATACTGAATTCATCAAACAAATGATAACGGTTATTATTCCCTGGGCATGACCATGCACTTCTCAGTTCACTATCAAGTGACCAAGATATCATCTCTCACTTAAGAGAGACTTGTAGTCCCATCACTTCAACTACATGCCTTAGCGTGACTCATAGTGTACCCAATCATACCCGTACTTGGCAACCTGTTATGGCCCCGTTAGGCATATGTCAAAGCACACTACAATTGACCTAACACCATGTAGTGACTTCTTGTCTAAGGATCCTCGTACGAGTACTATTCAAAAGAATCACTCATGATCTAAGCAATCCATGGAGTGTTTCTTTTGGCGGATGTATTTCATGAAATTAAATATGCACAAGAATATTACTATCATGAAACTAACTCATCTGATTATAATATCAATCAAAATGACAAATATCTATATAGCCCTTAAAAGGGCACATACACCAACAAGAACTACTTAAACCAGTTTAGACAGACTTTGAAAGAAAAACCATCTACTTCTCTCATACCTAATCCATTAGGAAATCATCCAAAGTTACTTAATACATACAAAGTTATAGAAATCCTCAATAGATTCCCGAAGAAAACCCCTAGTCCGGTCTCCATTAATGACCTTAGAAAAGAATTAGCTTTAGTTAAATAAGAAATAAGAGATATAAAAGCTAAGAAAAATCTACAAGGTTTATTAATCCAAAACGTAAGTGATAGTCAAAACCCCAAACCTATTCTAGCAAATGAGGAAGATTCCTTAATTGGAGATGATATCCCCCACCTTAATTCTATAACAACATTTGAAAGACATGATGTTAGAATAAATTTGGTTGTTCCAAATTGTTTAATCTTAGAAACAGATGCACTGTGGGATACAGGTGTTGATTTCAGCTACATCCAAGAAGGACTTATCCTTACTAATTTTTTTGAAAAAAGTATAGAAAAGTTAACTGTAGCTAACAAGACGAAACTTTGAATCAGGTTCAAGTTATCGGATGTTGATGTTCATTTTTAACAACCAAGGTAACGGTTTCATTCCTGTTAGTAAAAGAATTATCTCGTCCTATTATTTTAGGCACTGACTTTATTATCCAGCTAGTTTCATATCTGACCATAATGGAAGGAATTCAGCCTCAGGAATTAGGAGAAAACATTATTCTCCCATTGTCAAAGGAACCAATTACTAAAGAAATAAATCATTTGACAGCGAAGATTCAATTTCTTTAAAGAGGAAATAGAGTTCAAAAGGATTGAATCACAAATACAGCAACCACACGTGTAAGGAAAGATTAGACAAATACAACAAAATATTGAAGAACAAGTATGTTCTGATCATCCAAATGCTTTTTAGAAGAGAAAATAACATATATTTTTTCTTCCCTATGACAAATACTTTAGGGAACAAAATATTCCTACAAAGGCGAGACCCATTCAGATGAGTCAGGAATTAATGGAACATTGTAAAAAAAGAGATTAATGACCTTTTACAAAAGGGATTATTAGCACGAGTAAATCCCCATGGAGTTGTCTGACATTCTATGTAAATAAGAGTTCAACAATAGAATGATGAGTGCCCAAGTCAGTCAATAATTATAAAGCCTTAAATCAGGTTTTATAATAGATTAGATATCATTTTCCAAAAAAGAAAGATTTGTTACAAAGATTATTTATAGCAAAAATCTTCTCAAAATTTGACATGAAATTTGGATTTTGGCACATACAAATTCACCTTTCTGACAGGTACAAAATAGCATTCACAGGTCCCTTTGGACACTATGAATGGAACGTGATGTCATTCATATTGAAGAATGCTCATTCAGAATTCCAAAGGATTATGAATGATAGTTTTAATCCTTATTCAAGATTTATCATTGTTTATATTGATGATGTCTTAGTTTATTATAATAATCTTGATCAACATTTCAAACATCTCAATATCTTCTTACAGGTGACTAAAACCAATGGATTAGTAGTTTACCAAAAGAAGATATGTATTTTCCAAACCAAAATCAGATTTGTTGGGCATTATATTTACCAAGGAACAATCACCAAAATTGAGAGATCAATTAGTTTTGCTGACAAATTTCTAGATCAAATTTTTGAAAAACAGCAATTACAAAGATTCTTAGGATGTTTAAATTATGTTGCTTATTTTATTCCTAATTTAGCAAATATATTTAAACCTCTGCATGACAGGTTAAGAAAAACTCCATTGACTGATTCTCATACACAATCATTACGAAAAACAAAGACTTTAATAAAGTCTTTACCTTGTCTTGACCTGGTCAATCCCAACTTGAAGAAAATAGAAGAAACAGGTTACCTTCGATATAGGATATGGTGGTATCCTAAAGCAAGTTCATGGTGAAAAAGAAAAAAATATTTCTTTTACATCTAAACATTGGAATAATACACAACTGAACTATTCCACAAGATAAAAGGAAACACTTGCTATAGTTCTCTGTGTTTCTAAATTCCAATCTGATTTACTTAACCAAAAACTTTTAATACAAGTTGATTGTAAATCAGCAAAATATGTTTTACAAAAGGACGTAAAAAATATAGCCTCTACGCAGATTTTCACTAGATGGCAAACGATATTATCTGTTTACTGCAATGACAATAGTGCAGTGGCAAACTAAAAGAACCACAAATCCACAAGGCGAGTAAACACATAGAGCACGAGTACCACCCAATACAATAAATCGTAAAGAGGGGAGACGTGGGTAAAGATAGTATCAGTTGACAACCTTTCAGATCCATTCATGAAAGCATTGACTGCATAAGTCTTTGAGGATCACGTGAAGGATGAGAGTTAGATACTTAGCTGAACCTTGATAGTTCTCTAGCTTTTGGTGTGACATAGGAATAAGTGTATTAAACCAGTTTTTGTACTTCAGAGCATAGCTTTGAGTATTAGTGGGAGATTGTTAGTTTTGAATAATGAAAAGCTATTGCTTGTATGAAAAACTAATATCCACAGTTGACATATCATTTTGTTTCAGTATTAAATTTGTTCAATTATATCAGAGAACTAGAAAATGAGGTGTGGAAAGACACAACAGATCTCGTTATTGGTTAAAGTATTGATATATAAAAAGAATGCTCGTAACTGAGATAGTCTGAATATACTATCGGTATAGGTTATCATGTGATTTGGAAATTAGTTTATCTAGAATTATTCAATCATACAGATATGCCCGGGGCATATTGAGCACGACCAGTTTTCATAGAATTAACTTCTCTGATCGGCGTAGTTAATTCGGTCATTGTATTCTAATATCTTAATCCCGAGACTGGGACGGGTACAAGAGTTAGATATTGTATGTTTTGATTTGCAAAAGGATGCTGTCAATTGAGGCCTAAATCTCAGTAAGTTAGGTATGCGGTGTTTAGCTTCTTGTGTGTCATTGCTAGTCGGAGGAATCCCCGAGATGAGCTCGTAATGTTTATTATACTAAACCCGACCGGTGGACTTTATGTCTGTTATCATAAGAAAGTTGAGTGGTACTAATCTTAGATACCAAGAAGTCGATGAATTAATTTGTCAGTAAATTGATGAATTGACGAGCACTAGATCTTTGATGTAGGGAGATAGAAGAATAATAAAGTGTGCGTGATGTAAAGACATTTTTGAGCGGTAGTTCCATAATTGGTCCGTTAATGGTACGACTAATTACGCGTTTGACTAATCAACAAAGTGAATTAATTAATCCTAAAGGTTTAATTAATATTTAATTGACTAAGTAAATTAAGAAATTAATTCATATTGAATTAATTAATTGTAATGGTTCGATTAAATTAAATTAACGAAGTGGGTTAAGAAACTAATTCGAAAGGTTCGATTGGAGTTGACTAGTCTAGGGAAGACTAAAGGGTCAATGAAAGTCAAGCACTAAGGCCCAACTCAAAAGGCCACCAGGTCTCCCAAGGAGCTCCATATAAATAACTAATGTTAGGCACATTCGAAGACATTAGACACCTAGTAGGCAAATGCCTTAGAGTGAGAAAGGCAATCCTACAGAGAGAATTTCTTCTCCTTCCTTAAAAGTTCTTTCTCAAAATTTGTTTGCGGTCTTTGTTTTCGAGAAACTCAGCCCACGATTCTAGAAACCCAAGATCCTCGCGTAGCTACCCTGAAAAGTCCGTTTGGTGCCCATTTTTCTGGCCGAATCGCCGAATAACGTTTTTGGATAAATCAGCATCGAATTTTTCTATTTTTTGAGTGGGTTTTGTTTATTTGTATGTTGATCCTTTGGCTCATTCCTTTTGGTTCTCCAAAGTATAGATCTACGAGCAAATAGCTTAACCACAAAGTTTTATTGAGGCAGTGTGGGTTTCTTGAAGTGGGTTTCAGATTTGTGAGTTTCTTGAAGTGGGTTTCAGATCTGTGAGTTTCTTGAAGTGGGTTTCTTTGGATTTCTTCGCCAGTGTCTTTAGCCACCTCGTAAACACTTGCCTACCCAAGTTCGAGGTTGTTTGGAGTTATCCTTGGGATTCTGTGTGGAATTTGCGCTAAAGAATTTTCCCTATAGGCGGTAAATAAGAGACTGATCTTGGGACAACGATCTGCTAAGGATCTGACGAGTTTTTCGAAGTGGGTCGTTTTGGAATTTTTTCCTTAGTGGCTTAGCTACCCTGTGGATAATCGTCCACACAATTTTGGGGTGGAAACAGAGTCATTATTGGGATTTTCTCGTGATTATTCCCGGGCTATAAATAGCAGGATTTTCCAATTTTGGTTTTCTTTTTGCTTGGGACTTAGCTTAAAATGTATAATCTTTAATCCTTCTGCTTTAATTAAATATTTAATCTTTGATCATCATGTTAATAAATTGAACTAGTATAAGTCTAGATCCGTTCAGGGGAAATGAATTTCAGCCTGAGCGGAGTCGAAAGTGAGATTTTTTATTTAGCCTGGGCTTGTTCTGTTTCCTTCAGAGCATAGTTTTGTAATTCAAGATTCAACACAGCCAGATCTTCATCACCATTGGTAAGAATAAGTGAAATTATTATCTAGGAATCCATGGAACCGGAAAGTGATGAGCCTAGAAGGGAGTATGTTTTATTATGAAATTTCAATAATTTTATCTTGTCATCTACACTTGCTATTCCTACCAATCTCTAGTTAAAATTATGTCCTCAATTTTTAGAAATTTTTCTAAAAAATCTTCAGAAGCCTCATCAAGCCGATCTTCAAATACTGTTCTTCTTAAAGATTAAATAAACTTTGAAAATTTATCCTAAGATTGTGATAATTGGAAAATACCAAAGGGACCAACAAATGAAGTCTGTAAAGATAAATGGAAAATGGTCTCTAATTTTTCAGTAAAAACAGTGGAACAAGCTTTTCCAATGACAAAATCCTTGAAACAATTAAACTTTTATCATAAGAAACCATTGAAAATCATAGGAAAAATGGTTATAATTATTTACATTTTGGATTAGTCCAGATAGCTGCAAAACCACTTAATAAAGATGGTATGAATTCTGCTCTACTTCTTGGATTAGGGGATTGTAGATTTCTAGATTTTGAAGATTCCTTGTTTTGAATGGTGGAAACTAGCCTTTATGAAGGGCCAATCTATTTTGATTGTTTTCTTAATTTCTGTGTTCCCTTGCAGGATAAAAATATTTTAGATACTTTAACTTTAAATATTAAAGTGTTAAATATAAAAGCAAAAGGATCTATTCCAATTACAATTTTATATATGCTTAGATACAAAGCCTTAATCTCAGCATTTAATACATGGGCAATGATGGTTTCAAAAAAAGGAGAAACCATCTTATTCAAAATAGATGTGAATAGATCTAGGTTATATATTCCACAAATTATTAGATAGAAAGATGTTTCATTATCAAATGACTGGCTTTTAGAAGAAGTAGCTCCGCCTATTTGTTTTCTTGGTTAGTTTGCTTAAGGACAAGCAAAGTCTTATGTGTGAGGGTGTGACGTGACTCCAAAATATACGTTTTTATGACCTAAAATCATGCATCTTTAGCTTAATTTTAGTTTATTTTCAATGAATATGACATCTTTTATGAGTTTTCAATGTACTTATAGTTTGATTTGCATGGTTTTGTAGTAAGGAGGCACTTTGGAGATTTTGATATAAAACTTAAAGACTTTTGCTAGAAAAGTGAAGCAATCATGCAATAATGAAGCTTAAAGAGAAGAATTTCAAAATAGCACAAAATGATGAAGAGTTCAAGTTCGGTGTCCACTGGGCGCTGGCGCCTGGTTGCCACCAATGTCTGATCGCCAACGACCTCGGCGTCACCATTGTGCCACCGCCTGGTCGTCACCTGAAAATCACTACTGAATGTCCAACTTTACCCTGGCATGACTTTTATTATGTAATTCCAATTTTAGCCCTCTGGAACCTTTCTTAATGGCCAAGGTCCCTTGTAAAGACACATACCATTACACCTTTGTGTGTTTTTCATAGTTTAGAGATAGTAGCTTAGTGAGGAAGAAACACACACTTTCTCACCTTGTCACACACACACACACACACACACTATGAATTCTCTTAGAGCATCCATGTTCTAAATAGATTCTAGGGAAATCAACCCTTCTAAGTGATAGGGGGTAGTGGATTTCCAAGAGATGTTGAACAAGCCAATAGATTTAGGAAAAGATTTGTGTTTCTTTATGGTGGAGGTTCTAAGAATTGTGAGTTGTCTTGCATTATGGATTCTAAGGCGTCACTTTTCTTACTAATCGAGTTATTTTGAGATATTCTCATTACTTCCATGTGGTTTTTTTTTTCCACTTTTTGGTTATTCATGCATATCGTTAAGTGGGTTTCATGCCATAATTGATTAATTCATGTTTATGGATATGAAAGTTTCCTTGTTGTTGATTTATATGTTGAATCTACTTTATTGCTGAGTATTGTTGTTGGATTGTCTAATTTGATAAGTATGTGGTTGAGACAATAGGGATGTCTTGTGTTACAAGTTTCATGGTTTTATAATACAAGTGGAATGGAAGTTGGTAATTTTACTTGATGTTAAGGGAGATAAAATAGAGGATTGATAATAGATAGGATTGACGACTATTATTGGCTAGTTTTAGCCCTTATACTTCGGTAATGAAAACATTAGAGTGTCCAAGAACAATTGCATGATATTTCTCTTACAAAAGCTCCTTGGATCTTAGTTGGGGTGTGATTTTTCATCTTTTACCCATATTATCTTTTATTTTCTTTATTTTGTTCTTTAGATGACTTTTACCAAATCACTATTTTTTACTTTGTTTTGTTAGATTCTTAGACTACTAAACTACTAGAAATTGTAGTAAGTGAGGACTCGAACCCGACAATCACTTAATTCAAGACCAAAAATTTCACGGGAACAAAACCTTAAGTACTATAGTTTTAGAATTTTTGTTTTGTTTACTTATAAATTTTATTTTGAAGTGTTCGCCTAAAGCTTATACAACGACAAGGACACGTCAAAATTGCCACCGTCGATGGGGATTTTTCTATTTTGAGTGTTTATTGTTGTTGGTAGTTTGTGCTGTTCACTTGTTTTTTGGCATTTTTAGTGTTTTTAGTAGTTTTTATGATTTTTTTGTACTTGTGAGTGATTTTTTAAGTGCATTAATTTTATTCATTTCTATTGTTTTTCGTGTCATAACTTATTCTTACATAGTTTACTTGTTGATTTTTGTAAGGTAGTTCGATTGAGAATGAAAATGTGTTATTATAAGGAAGAGAGCCAAAACCACCTCAAGTGAGGTTTTCACCTGGAGCCGGTTTGTCAAGCTGAGGTGACGAAAATTGTAATCAAGTCCAAGGAGGTTCTAGATATAGTGGCTATTTTAGAGATGGGTACTATGAGGCTATTGAGAAAATCAAGAATCGGATTGAGGGGTATATGAGAGAGTTGGATGTGATAGAGCTCAAAGAATACGAGTTTGGTGAAGAAGAATATGCAAACAAATTTCTCAAGTGGAATAAAGAGTATTGCAAAGATGTGGAGATAGATGATGATGATGATGAGATAGTGGAAACATCAAATCCATCATCTCTCAAGCAACCACGAGGAGAAAACACTCAAGAGTTTCTTATGGAAGTGGTGTATGCCCTACTTAAGTTGGAAAATGAAAGTGATACAACTAAGCAGGAATCCTTCGACTCATTAGATGGAGAAGCCTTCGGGCATAAAGAATAAGCAGTGGCAGTGGAATGTCAAGAGGAAATACTTGAGAGTGAGTCTCAAATGGAAGTTGAGGGAAACCTTAAGTTTCCATTAGCATAAGTACTAAGTGTACCAAGGGAGTTTAAAGTTAAGAAAACTTGCTTAATGGGATCCAACTGTATTGGTCATGAGAAGAAATTTGTGAAATGTTGTCAAGATAATCAAATGGAGAGACCTTGTATTAAATATTTGAAGGGTGTTGATGTTTGTGAACATTCATTCAAGGAGTCTAAGATGTATCCATTAAAGGAATTTCCTAGACCTAGTTGTGAACACATTAAAGTTGGAGCTATTACTGAGGCAAAATAAAATAACAAATCTTATAGTAAAAAGAAGAATGAAGTGAGTTCTAAAGAGAAAGAGAAGCCTAAGAATACTTTCGAGGAACATGATAGGTTGACTAATGAATTGAGAAACTTAATTATCGAAGAGCCCTAGATTACATTTCATGATACAAAGTGGGAAATTGGATCTTGAAGAATGTCACAAATAAGGACAAAGAATGAAGGAAGATTGTTACAAAGTACAAGAAAGAGTGAGACATTAAAACATGGAAGCATTCCTTTGAAGAGCTTCAGGAATTGGTGAAAGAATATCTCAATCTACAAAATGAGATATTAGCCATAATGTTACAAGAGAGGAATTACTTTTATGATTTTTCAAGAAGAATTTATGAAGTGGAAAAAAAATTTGAGGGGAGGGAATTTAGGGTAGCTCAAGCATGGAGGAATGTGAAAATACGACCACATCAAAAAAAAAAAAAAAAAAAGAGGAATTGGATAAAGAAGTAGACATAGACAATAATAGTGAAGAAGCAAGAAGGAAGACGTTTAGGTTGAGAAGAAAGAAAAGAAGAGAGAAGTACAAGGAGACGTTCAAAGAAATGAAATAAAGCTTGATGAATAATTCACGTGACTCAAAAATATACCTTTTTATGACCTAAAATCATGCATGTTTTGCTTACTTTGAGTTGGTTTTCAATGAATATGACATATTTTGTAAGCTTTCAATGCACTTATAGTTAGATTTGCATGGGTTTGTAATAAGGAGACTCTTTGGAGATTTTGGATAAAACTTAAAGTTTTTTACTGGAAAAAGGAAGAAATCAAGCAAGATTGAAGTTCAAAGAGAATAATTTGGAAATAGCGCAAATTGAACAAGATTATGAGTTCGATGTCCACTGGGCGCTGGCGCCTGGTTGCCGCCAACACCGACGTCCACAAGGCACCAATGCCTGATCGCCGCCACCCTGAGCTGTTAGTTTTGAATACTGAAAAGTTATTGATTGTATAAAAAACTAATACCCAGTTCACATATCGTTTTGTTTCAATATTAAATTTGTTCTATTATATCGTAGAAATAGATGACGAGGTGTACAAAAACACAGTAGATCTCGTTATTGGCTAAAGTAATGATATATAAACCGATGCTCGTAACTGAGATAGTTTAAATATACTATCGATATAGGTTATCTTGTGATTTGGAAATTAGTTTGTCTAGACTAATTTGTTAGTTTTGAATACTGAAAAGCTATTGCTTGTATGAAAATCTAATATCCACAGTTTACATATCGATTATGTTTCAGTATTAAATTATTCCTGTATATCATATATCTCGATAACGAGGTGTAGAAAAACACAGTGATCTCGTTATTGGTTAAAGTAATGATATATAAAAAGAGGCTCGTAACTGAGATAGTTTGAACATAGTATCCATTTAGGTTATCGTATGATTTGGAAATTAGATTGTATAGACTAATTAATTCATACGGATGTACCCAAGGCATATTGAGCACAACCTGTTCGGGATTGAATTAGCTTGTACTGATTGGCATGGTTAATTCGAACCTAATATTCTAATCTCTTAAGCCCTAGACTAGAGCAGGCATGAGAGTTAGATATCGTATGCTTTGATTTGCCAAAGGGTGCGGTCAATTGAGGCCTAAATCTTGGTAAGTTGGGTACGCGGTGTTTGACTTCTTTGTGTGTTGTTGCTTGTTAAAGGAATCCATCTATCGGTTCACTGGGTTGATGGTTCTCCTGAGATGAGCTCGTAAGGTTTATGATACTAAACCCGGCCGGTGGACTTTATGTCTGGTATAATAAGAAAGTCGAGTGGTACTAATCTCGGATACCAAGAAATCGATGAATTAATTTGTCTATAAATTTATGAATTGATGAGCACTAGATCTTTGATGCGGGAAAATAGAAGAATAATAAAGTGAGCGTGAAATAAATTTGTTTTTGAGCGGTAGTTCCATAATTGATCCGTTAGTGGTACGACTAATTATGCGTTGGACTAATCGACAAAGTGAATTAAATAATCCTAAAGGTTTAATTCATATTTAATTGACAAAATGGGTTATATAAAATAATCCTAAAGGTTCGATTAATATTTAATTAATGAAGTGGGTTAAGAAATTAATTCTAAAGGTTCGATTGGAGTTGATTAGTCTAGGGAAGACTAAGAAAGTCAACAAAAGTCTAACATTAAGGAGTAGCCTAGAGAGAGAACTTGTTCTTCTTCCTTGTGTTCTTTCTAGAAGTCGGCTTAGGATCCTTCAATCTTCAAAAATCTCAGCCCTTTGGATCGCCGGTTTCCTATTTACCACAGTCTCTCGATTTGCGCGCCATCTCGACCATCGATTTGGGCCACCAGACTTTTTGATTCTCCTAATCACTTGAATTGACCTCTTTTGTAAGATCTCAGTCTTGATTAGTGATCCATTATGGTGGCAGAATTCTTTTGGTGGTGGTTCTTGGATTTTTTGCAGAAAGCGGCAACTAGGCGGCGGATCTTTGGGTAACAATCAGCTCAGGATCTGACGAGTTTTTTGAAGTGGATTTTTTTAGATTTCTTCCTCAGTGTCTTAGCAACCCTATGGATAGTCACCCACATGATTTCGGGATGGAGACGGAGTCATTCGAGGGATTCGATAGTGGATTGCGCAGTAAAATGGTAAATAAGCATTGCAATCTTCGGGCAACTGTCTGTTGAGGATCTGACGAGTTTTTTGAAGTGGGTCTTTTATATATTTCTTCCTTAGTGTCTTAGCTACCTTTTGGATAGTCTCCCACACGATTTCGAGGTAGAGACAGAGTCATTCTCAGGATTCTCTCGTGATTGGTCCCAGGCGGTAAACAGAAAGATTTTTAAGCTTTGGTTTTCTTATTGCTAGGGACACGGTTCAAAGGTATAATCTTTAAGCCTAGATCCATTCAGGCGAAATGATTTAGAGTTTAGGCTCAATCGAAAGTCTCCAATTATGGAATGCATAGCACGAAAGTGAGATTTTTTATTTGGCCTGAACCAGATCTGTTTCCTTTATAATTAAATCCTGTGCCCGGGGCATATTGAGCACGACCTATTCGGGATTGAATTAACTTGTACTGATCGGCGTAGTTAATTCGATCCCAATATTCTAATATATTAATGCCTAGATTGGAGCGGGCATGAGAGTTAGATATTGTATGCTTTGATTTGCTAAAAGGTGCGGTCAATTGAGGCCTAAATCTCGGGTATGCGGTGTTTGGCTTCTTTGTGCGCCATTGCTAGTCGAAGGAATCCATGTACCGGTTCACCGAGTTTATGGTCCTCCCAAGATGAGCTCGAAAGGTTTATTATACTAAATCTGCCAGTGGACCTTATGTCCGGTATAATAAAAAATTTGAGTGGTACTAATCCCGGATACCAAGAAGTTGATGAATTAATTTGTCAATAAATTTATGAATCGATGAGCACTAGATCTTTGATGCGGGGAAATAGAAGAATAATAAAGTGAGCGCGAAATAAATTTGTTTTTGAGCGGTAGTTCCATAATTGGTCCGTTAGTGGTACAACTAATTATGCGATGGACTAATTGACAAAGTAAATTAAATAATCCCAAAGGTTTAATTCATATTTAATTGACAAAATGGGTTATATAAAATAATCCTAAAGGTTCGATTAATATTTAATTAATGAAGTGGGTTAAGAAATTAATTCTAAAGGTTCGATTGGAGTTGATTAGTCTAGGGAAGACTAAGAAAGTCAACAAAAGTCTAACATTAAGGAGTAGCCTAGAGAGAGAACTTGTTCTTCTTCCTTGTGTTCTTTCTAGAAGTCGACTTAGGATCCTTCAATCTTCAAAAATCTCAGCCCTTTGGATCGCCGGTTTCCTATTTACCACAGTCTCTCGATTTGCGCGCCATCTCGACCATCGATTTGGGCCACCAGACTTTTTGATTCTCCTAATCACTTGAATTGACCTCTTTTGTAAGATCTCGGTCTTGATTAGTGATCCATTATGGTGGCAGAATTCTTTTGGTGGTGGTTCTTGGATTTTTTGCAGAAAGCGGCAACTAGGCGGCGGATCTTTGGGTAACAATCAACTCAGGATCTGACGAGTTTTTTGAAGTGGATTTTTTTAGATTTCTTCCTCAGTGTCTTAGCAACCCTATGGATAGTCACCCACATGATTTCGGGATGGAGACGGAGTCATTCGAGGGATTCGATAGTGGATTGCGCAGTAAAGCGGTAAATAAGCATTGCAATCTTCGGGCAACTGTCTGTTGAGGATCTGACGAGTTTTTTGAAGTGGGTTTTTTATAGATTTCTTCCTTAGTGTCTTAGCTACCTTTTGGATAGTCTCCCACACGATTTCGAGGTAGAGACACAGTCATTCTCAGGATTCTCTCGTGATTGGTCCCAGGCGGTAAACAGAAAGATTTTTAAGCTTTGGTTTTCTTATTGCTAGGGACACGGTTCAAAGGTATAATCTTTAAGCCTAGATCCATTCAGGGGAAATGATTTAGAGTTTAGGCTCAATCGAAAGTCTCCAATTATGGAATGCATAGCACGAAAGTGAGATTTTTTATTTGGCCTGAACCAGATCTGTTTCCTTTATAATTAAATCCTGTGCCCGGGGCATATTGAGCACGACCTATTCGGGATTGAATTAACTTGTACTGATCGGCGTAGTTAATTCGATCCCAATATTCTAATATATTAATGCCTAGATTGGAGCGGGCATGAGAGTTAGATATTGTATGCTTTGATTTGCTAAAAGGTGCGGTCAATTGAGGCCTAAATATCGGGTATGCGGTGTTTGGCTTCTTTGTGCGCCATTGCTAGTCGAAGGAATCCATGTACCGGTTCACCGAGTTGATGGTCCTCCCAAGATGAGCTCGAAAGGTTTATTATACTAAATCTGCCAGTGGACCTTATGTCCGGTATAATAAAAAATTTGAGTGGTACTAATCCCGGATACCAAGAAGTTGATGAATTAATTTGTTAATAAATTTATGAATCGATGAGCACTAGATCTTTGATGCGGGGAAATAGAAGAATAATAAAGTGAGCGCGAAATAAATTTGTTTTTGAGCGGTAGTTCCATAATTGGTCCGTTAGTGGTACAACTAATTATGCGATGGACTAATTGACAAAGTGAATTAAATAATCCTAAAGGTTTAATTCATATTTAATTGACAAAATGGGTTATATAAAATAATCCTAAAGGTTCGATTAATATTTAATTAACGAAGTGGGTTGAGAAATTAATTCTAAAGGTTCGATTGGAGTTGATTAGTCTAGGGAAGACTAAGAAAGTCAACTAAAGTCTAACATTTAGGAGTAGCCTAGAGAGAGAACTTGTTCTTCTTCCTTTGATCTTCAAAATTCTCAGCCGTTTGGATCGCCAGTTTCCTATTTTCCACAGTATCTGTTGGTGAATGTGCCCTAATGAGGGCTATTTATGTAAATATACTTTGAGGGTATTTATGTAAATAAGACATTTGTCTCTTGATTGATTGTTTATCAAATGAGTTAATTTCATGATAGTAATATCCTTGTGCATATTTAAATTCATGAAATCGATCCCCCAAAAGAAACACTCCATGGACTAATTAGATCATGAGTGATTCTTTTGAGTAGTACTGGTACTAGGATCCTTAGACCAGAAATCACTACATGGTCTTAGGTGAATTGTAGTGTGCTTTGACATACGCCTAACGGGGTCGTAATAGGTTGCCAAGTACGGGTATGATTGGGTATACTATGAGACACGCTGAGGTATGTAGGTGAAGTGATGGGACTACAAATCTCTCTTAAGTGAGAGATGATATCTTGGCTACTTGATAGTGAACTGAAAAGTGAATGGTCATGCCCAAGGAATGATAAGGATATCATTTGCTTGATGGATTCAGTGTCACTAAGAGATCAAGTAAACGTTTAGCTACATAAGGATGATGCTTCCATGCCTTATGCTAAACTGGATATCGATGTAGAGGATCGTACGAAGTTTGCTCCGAAATGTTGTGTTGAATCTCCATTCGACCCTCCATTCTGAATTGGGTAGTCATTATGTCTTGCTAGAGACCACTAATGACTTATGGATTAATCAATGAGATTGAGTTATCCGTTGCCAATTTAGAATGGGCCTACAGGATCGCACATAAGAAAGTTCGATGATGCAGAATAAGGATTCTTGCCTACAACAAGTATAATTGTTATACTTAAATAAATAAGATCTAATTAAATGGTTTAATTAAATATTATTGGAAAGTTCTGTGGTATTAATTAATAGTTAATTAATTACCTGGGAACAATTGGGATGGGCTGATAAATCAAGGGACTTAATTGCAATTGAAGTTCTTGACCCATCAGCCTGATCCATGGGTCATGGGTTGATCCATGGGCTTGGTGTATAACCCGAATCATTAAGGTATTATTTAATGCTAATTTGGAATTAGTAAATATTATTTAAATACTGATTTAGAATCAGTTAAATAATATTTGATAATAATACTGATTTGGAATATTACTAAAATCAGTTAAGTTATAATTGGATAATTACAATACTGATTTTGGAAATTAATTCTCTACAAATATCCTAGGGATATAATTGTAGGATGATGATTTTTGAATTATTCTCATCAGACAAAAATACACAGAATTCCCAAATTCTCTTGGTAGGCAAGATCGGCTAGCACCAACCTCCGAAGACTTTCGTGCTTGAGAGTAGAGGATCCTTCGAGGAAGGATTTTGGAGACAACAAAATGCCATCTTCTTAGAGGAGCCAGGCGACGTGCGCAACCGATTATGCTTCAAGGGTATGACCCGATCCTTAGTGTTTAGGATTTCGCCTTTTAATTAGATTAAATGCCTAAACAGTTCCCAACAGTGGTATCAGAGCGAGGTTAATTTTAATTTAATTTGAATTAAATTAAAATAAAATTAAGTTGGCAGAAAAAAAAAAAATTTTTCGTCAAAGACTTTTACCAAAACGATTTTCTGGTTGTTTTTGTTTTGGAAACATTAATCAAAATCGGGAAAGGGGTTTTTGGTCGGGTAGCCATATATCTTTACCAAAACAGTTCGTCGGACGAATTTTTTTGGTTTTGAATGAGGTTTAACAACTTGCCATGAAGTCTGGGTTTTGCTTTTTTAATTTTTCTCCGTTTTTCCTTTTGGTCTGAAAACAAAGGGGAAAAAAAAAAGGGTAGGTTCCGTTTGGTTTGAGAATTTGTTGAAAAGCTTTGGTATTTTCTTGTCTGAAAAATTTTGCTGCTTTTCTGGGTTGTAAAATTCACCAAAAAAAAAAATGATTTGATTATTCTGGGTTTTGGAAACCCTCGCCGGAAATGTTTTCAAAATTGGGTTTGTTTTGCCGAAAAACCAAATTGAAAACTGGGTTCGTTTTGTTTTGAATTTTTGCTGGGCAAAGTTGTTTTCATATCCTGGGCTACAAAATTGTTTGGTCGGATTCTTTAAATGGTTTGGAATCATTTTTGAAACTGGGTTGTGAGGAATCTCGCCTGAAAAAAAAATGATCTTTTCTGGGTCTGTTTAGAACTTGACCGGTAAAATGTTTTTGTTGTGATGTTGTTTTAGTTTCTGGGTTTTGTTTTGTTTTCACCTTGTCGGAATTCTAATTTTGCTAAAGGTTTGGGTTGTTCGCTTCTCGCCCTGAAAATGGGGACACCGAAATCGTTCTGGGTCGTTTGGTTTTCTATCAGGGAGGCCGCCAGACTCGTTCTTTTAACAGCCGCTATTTCCTCTTTGAGATCGGAATCCGATCGACGTTGGATATGGGGAATCGCAGCTACAGCTTTGACGCTTTTTCGAATGACGGTCCTCGTCGTTTAGAGAAACCGCGGTCGTGGAAGAGTTGCGTTCGGAAGACAAAAACAATGACCATCGCCGGAAGAGACGACCGGCGTGGGACGCCGGGGAGTCGAGGATGCCGGACGGAAAATTCGAGGAAGGGTCAGGCGGCTGGGGGCAAGAACCCTAAAAGGGTGAATTTACCTAAATGCCCCTCCACAGCCTCTAATTACCAAAATGGAATGCAGATTTTAAAATGGTTTTAAAATTGCATAATGGTCCCTGGACTTTGAGTCCTCCTCAAAACCCTAGCCCAGAATTTTCTTTAAATTACATAATTGCCCCAAAAAGTTTCAGAAAATTAAAATTTTAAAATTTTCTGAATTTTATTTAATAAGATTTAATTAAATAGTCTTATTAGATAAAGATAGGATTAATTTAGAATTTTATCCTATAAGTTTAAATTTATCTTAATTAGATAATTAGATAAATTTTAAAATAATTATTTTAATTAGATTAAAATAATTAGAAAAGATAAATAAATAAATAAATAAATAATTAGATTAATTAATTAATTAGTTTAAATTTTGAATTGTTATTTATTTATTTTATTTTAATTTTGATGCTTATTTAAATTGTTTAAATTTTATTTGAAGCATCATAATTATGCAAGCATGTTCATGCATCATTTTGGATAAATGTAAAATGAACAAAAGGATTGATTAAAATTGATCATGACACGATCAATTTTAATTCTTTAATAGTTACACAATCCTTAAAATTAATCGGCTTAAATTAAAATCGGCTTGTATGAGCATAGGCATTTTATGTGTTTCAAAGCATGAATTGGGCTTTTAATTTTGAAGTTTTAAAAGTTGGGGCCTGCGAGCCAATTTTGAATTTCGGCCTGCGTGCTTATAAAAATCATTATGTAATAGTTAGGCCCAAAAGGAGATTCCAAGAGGAGTCCTTGGTGCAGCCCAGGAGCGGAGGCCCAAACATGAAGATTTTAAAAGGCCTTGTAATAGACTAGAGCCCAGTTCATCGCTTTATTTCATTCTTTTATTTATGCAAATGAATGATAAACGAAAATGCATGTTAAGCCGATCAAAATTAAATCCCAAAAACCCAAGATTTTGCTTCCATACTTGAGGGCCCACTTGAGTGTTGAACGTCTGATGGACTTGGAAAGCCCAAGGGCCTCAGGTTTTCTTCATGCGGCGGGTTGTTACATAATAGTGCCCAACTTTATCACTACCATTAATGAGTGGAAAAACTGTTTGGGTATTAGATGCTCAACTTTATCACTACCACTTGTTATGGAAAAACTGTGTGGGTGTCTATTGATGTGATGCCTTGAGGGATGGTTTAACTTGGGAAAATTAATCCTGGCTTGACCCGATACGTTGACTAGGGATTAATTTTGCAAAGATAGGATGGTGTCAAACATTTGGAATGTTCATCCTATCACCGAAAAGTTGCATGGTATGCAATTGGAAAGCGTTAGATTACATGGAATTAATTTGAACGTTGCCTACCAAAAGAGCCCGATCCCTACGATACTTGCCAAAGTAAGACTAGGGTTGACTCTTTGTGGATTTTCAGCCCACAATCTAGCACCAACACAAAATTGTTTGGGATTTCAATTTTGGCTATTGTGGAAAACATTTTTCAAAACTCATTCTAATATTTTGCAATTGTCTTTTGTAGAAATGGCATCTTCTAGCACAAATGTTATCTTAAACTTTACTCTAAGAAGTATATTGGATAAAGATAAATTGGTTGGACCAAACTTCTTAGATTAGGAAAGAAACTTGAGAATAGTTCTCAAACAAGAAAGGAAGCTACATGTCTTAGAGACCGCTTTACCTGAACCACCACAAAATGCTTCGGAAACTGTTCAACGAGCCTGGGATAAGCTGAAAAGCGACTCCGATGATGTGACTTGCTTGATGCTAGCATCAATGATGGGCGAGCTTCAAAAGCAATTCATGAATTTGGAAGCGTTACGAATTTATGAGTCACTGACGGAAATGTTTCGTGAACAAGCTTCAGGTATCTTTGTTATAGAAATAAATCTTTCTATGTCCACCTCATGGGTATTAGATACTGGTTGTGGGGCACACATTTGTACTAATGTGCAAGGACTCAGAAATAGAAGGATAACAAAGAAAGGTGAAGTAGATCCCCGAGTGGGCAACGGGGCAAGAGTTGCTGCTGTTGAAGTTGGAGATTACACTCTGTCTTTACCTTCTGGTTTAAATATCGAACTTGAAAATTGTTATTATGTACTTGCTTTGAGCAAAAATATTATTTCAGTTTCGAGTTTAGATAATAAAGGTTTTCGATTTATTATAGAGAATAATTCGTTATCTTTATATCAAAATGATATTTTATACAGAGTTGCAATTATGTGTAACGGTCTGTATGCCTTGGATTTGACCCAACAAAAACCAGTCTATAACATAGAAAAGAAAGCTAAATCAACTAAAAATGATTTAAGTCCAACATACCTTTGGCATTTTCGATTAGGCCATGCAAATGAAAAGCGGGTTCAAAAGCTTCACAAGGATGGAGTGCTTGGTTCATTTGATTTTGAATCATATGATACTTGCGAACCCTGCTTGCAAGGAAAAATGACAAAGAGTCCTTTCAACAAGAAAGGTGAAAGAACAAGTGAGCTATTGGCCCTAATACATACGGATGTATATGGACCAATGAGCACACAAGCCAGAGGTGGATTTGAATACTTCGTGACTTTTACTGATGACTTTAGTAGATATGGGTATGTCTACTTAATGAGGTATAAAAGTGAAACTTTTGAAAAGTTCAAAGAGTTTAAAAATGAAGTAGAGAATCCATTGGATAGAATGATTAAGGCTATTTGCTCCGATCGGGGAGGTGAATACCTTAGTGATGAGTTCGATGGCTATCTAAAATAGTGTGGAATTGTTTCACAGCTGACTCCACCAGGAACAACTCAATGGAATGGTGTATCCGAGAGGAGAAATCGGACTTTATTAGATGTGGTTCGATCAATGATGGGCCTAGCGACTCTTCCTACATCCTTTTAGGGTTATGCTCTCCTTTCTGCTGCCTACTTATTGAATCGTATTCCATCTAAGGCAGTAGATAAGACTCCATATGAGATATGGATGGGTCGGAAGCCCTATATGTCTTATCTACGAGTTTGGGGTTGTCAAGCTCATGTAAAGTGTTTACAAAGTAATAAGCTTGAACCCAAAACTGACAAATGCCTATTTGTGGGATATCCTAAGGAAACCAAAGGATATCAATTCTACAACCCAACTGAAAATAAAGTGTTCGTTGCTCGAGGAGCTACTTTCTTAGAGAAAGAATTTCCGTACAAGAAAGACAGTGGGAGTAGAATAGAACTCGTAGAAGTTCAAGAACCACAAGAGAATGTAGAACGATCTACAGAAACTCAGATGGAAGTTGACATGGAAACTCATGATGATGAGCAACCTGAGTCAACAACACAAGAACCTAGAAGGTCTAGTAGATCTCTTCATGAACCCGAGAGATACGGATTTCTCGTGACTGACGATCAAGATTTGATCTTGGTGGACTCTGATGAGCCCACGACCTACAGACAGGTTTTAGAAAGTCCGGATTCAGATAAATGGCTACAAGCCATGGAATCTGAAATGCAATCCATGAGGGACAATAAAGTGTGGACTTCGATTGACCCTCCTGTTCAGGTAAAGGTTGTCGATTACAAGTGGATTTTCGATTGGCTTTCTACTTGTTTGATTTATTACACGGCTTTGTTATTTTTGCATTGTCGATATATTAACAGGTGGTTATTATTCCCGGCTATTATGGTTTTTATTTTCATTCATAAACCATGGGACATGTCTGGGATTGTTTTTATTTTGAATGGAAATTTCTGTAAGAGTAATAACCACGAGCTGGAAGACGGGTAGGATTAGATGAATCCTGTAGTAGGATCTAATCTAATGTTGTCGTCTTTAAATTCCTAGAACACGTTTGCATAGAGGAATTTATGTATTATGACGAAGATGTTATTTTGGGTAACTCGTATTCGTGGGTTTTGGTTTATCGTAATTTTGGGTGATTACTAATTACGTAAAAACAGAGAAAACCTGGACGAATTGAGAGGATCCAAATAACAAGTGGGAGCGACGCGATGGGACGTGTCAACAAGGTGTCAATAAATCGACTATAGAGAAAGCCATAATAGTCAGGAAGTGTTTAATTATGTATTTCCCATTTTATGTCCTTTTCATTGTTTGTGTGTTTTCATTTTTATGCATAAGTGAAGACAAAGCATTTTTTTAATACGTGCAATTAACTAAGGTAGATTATTCACATATTAAAACTCCAACGGTTTTATGGGTGCGAATATCCATAGTTAAGATATTGCATGTTAAAATGTAAAAATCCTCAAACTTAAAAATCTAAATTGGAGCGGGTTGTTATATATCCCTACTGCCTCCATTACGAATTCATATGTGATGTGGATAAACCTACGTGTTGGCCAAGGGCCTTCTTCCCTAAGGATAAGTCTTTAATCCATGAGATCACTATATTGAATTTCTAAAGGGATGACTATAGTGAGTTTAATTTGAGAAAGTTGCAACACCCTCGCTAAACAAGGGTGCATTAGTATCCTATGTAACAAACTTACAAGTCACGTAATGGCATACACTTAATGTACCATTTGTAGTATTCTTCCAAAGAGGTCATGCTACTTATATGTGCGGCTAAAATCATTGACTATTAATTTCATTGATCATAAGATTGTTGGTCAGATAGTGAAATTAATGAACTTAGGTTCTTCTCGAATGAATATGGATTGGCGTAGACGTTCACCTAAAGAGACATGCGTTAATCCTGGTGTGAGAGATGTCAGTGGGAGATTATATTGTTTCGAGGATATCAATATTTTTGAAAAAGAATACTGAAACTTGACTGTTCATTTTTTCAGTTTGTCGATATGTCGTTCAATTCACTTGTTTTCATTCTGAATCAAAACAAACTCACCGGTCCTAATTACATTGATTGGAAGCGTAACCTAGACATTGTCCTTGTTGCTAAGGGTTACAAGTACGTGGTTGTTAAAGAGTGCCCCCCACTGCCCACTGATGATTCCATTTATGAGGAGAGAGAGGATCACTATAGGTGGAAGAAAACTGATAAGATGACCGGGTGCCACATCTTGGCTTCTATGTCGAGTGTACTGCAGCACCAAAATCAGTTGATGACCTCAGCCTATGAGATAATGATTAAGGGAGATGTTCGGACATCAAGGCAGGGCAGCCAAACAGTCAACTATGAGGAAACTCATGAATGCTAGGATGGCTGAGCGTACTTCAGTGAGGGATCACGTGCTGGAAATGGTCAACTGCATCAATGAGATTGAGGTCTTGGAGGTGACATCGACGGGGAGACCCAGAATGATATCATTATCCAGAGCTTGCCTCCTAATTTTGAGTAGTTTTGGTTGAATTATAATATGGGAAAGTTCTCATATTACCTTCCCGAGCTCATGGCTGTATTGGTGTAGGCTGAAAGCCTCTTCTCTGAGAAGAATAAAGCTTTGGCTACTGTTAGACCTTTAGGTTCCTCTGCTGGTCCTAAAGCCAGGAAGCAGAAGAGGAAGAAGGGTCGGAAGGCAGGAGCTGATCATGGATCCAAATGTGGTGTTGCCAAGAAGCACAAGTCAAAAGGCAAGTGCTTCAGATGTGGCAAAGCAGAACACTGGAAGAAATACTGCCCAAAGCCTAGAGGTATGAGCAATTTCGCCTTTGTTACTGAGACATGTTTAACGGCGATTCTCATAGATACTTGGTGTGTGGATTCAGGAGCCACTGATCATGTTTATAATTCTTTGAAGGGGTTCCAAGTGACCCAACTACTTAAAGATAGTGAGTTGCAGGTCTACCTTGGGGATACTACCAGAGCATCATTTGTTGCAATGGAAGTTGTTAAACTTGTCTTTTCAGATTCTGTTTCAGTTTTGAGATATTGTCTTTATATACCCAACATTAGAAATAACTTGCTTTCGGTTTCTAAGCTAATTTTGGATGGTTATGTCTTTTCTAATATTTCTATTTTTATTATAAAGAACAAGAAACTTATATGTTCTGGTGTATTGGTTGATAATTTTTTTCTAATTAAGACAACCTTCCCAGTAGTGCAAAGCACAAAAATTAATTACACATTATCGAATCATAATAAGATAAAAGTGTCTTCCCATTTGAACCAAACTTATCTTTGGCACTTAAGACTAGGTCATATCAACTTTAGTAGGATTCAGAGGTTGGTCAACGATGGGCCACTAGGTTCATTAGAGATTGACAGTTATCTAGCCTGTGAGTCCTGCTTAGACGGTTAAAATGACCAAGAGGCCTTTCAAGGCAAAGGGGTATAGGGCCAAAGAGATTTTAGAGTTGGTTTATTCTGACTTGTGTGGGCCTATGTCAGTTCGACCTAGAGGAGGTTATGAGTATTTTGTGACATTCAAAGATGACTACACTATATACGGATACATATACCTGATGCACCACAAATTTGAATATTTTGGAAAGTTCAAAGAGTTTAAGGCTGAGGTGGAGAAGCATCTGGGAAAGAGTATGAAGAGGTGGTGAATACCTCTCTAGTGAATTTAGGCCCTATTTTTCAGATGAGGGTATTCAGTCCCAGTTGTCTGCACCTGGCACACCCCAGCAGAATGGTGTAGCAGAGATGAGGAACAAGACTCTTATGGATATGGTTAGATCGATGATGAGTTATAGTGAGTTGCCCAATTCATTTTGCGGTTATGCCTTAGAGACAGCGTGTTATCTTCTTAATCTCGTATAATCTAAATCTGTTTCTACGACACACCTATAGTTGTGGACTGGGCGAAAGCCCAGTGTGAGACATCTCAAGATTTAGGGTTGTCCAGCACATGTGCTTGAGGTAGAAGCAGGTATCTTAGATGCGAGATCAAAGGTTATGCTGTTTGTAGGCTATGCCAAATGAACGAGAGCTGGTCTATTTTATAGTCCTCATAATCAGAAGGTGGTGCTTAACACCAATACCAAATTTCTAGAAGAGGACTATATTTTAGATCACAAACCCAACAACAAAGTCATATTAGAAGAGCTTAAGGGTCATTCGAGTATTCCATATGCACAAGTACAGGATGACACAACGCAGAGTAGTGCACACACTATCAAATATGATATACCTACACTGGTTGTGTCTCGTCATAGTGGGAAGGTTGTTTATTGGTTTTGGTGAGTCCTCGGACTTTATCCATAGCGCTCATAAACCAGACCCAGTTAGCTAAAATGAGGTTCTCCAGGATAAAGATGAAGATTCTTGGCAGAGAACGATGTTTGTTGAGATGGGTTTTGTGGACTTAAATCAAGTCTAGGAGCTGGTAGACCATCCTGATGGGTTTTAACCTATTCGGTGCAAATGGGTCTACAAGCAAAAGAGAGGATCTGATGGGAGGGTTGAGACCTTCAACGCTAGGCTTGTGGCAAAAGGGTATGCTAAGAAAGAGGATATCGATTATGAGGAGAATTTTTCCCCGGTAGCTATGTTTAAGTCGATTCGGATTCTATTGGCCATACTCATTTCGATTATGAAATTTGGAAGATGGACGTTAAGACAGCTTTCCTTAATGAAAGTCTTGAGGAGACCATCTTTATACAACAACTAGAGGGTTTCATTGTTCAGGGCCAAGAGCACAAGGTATGCAAGGTCAAGAGGCCCATCGATGGACTTAAGCAAGTATCCAGATCTTGGGATATCTGTTTTGACGAGGTTACCCAGTCCTATGGATTCACTCAGTGTTCGGATGAGCAGTGTGTATACAGCAGGCGTGATAGCAATTTGGTGGTGTTTCTCATAATTTAAGTAGATAACATCCTTCTTATTGGCAATAGTAAGAAGGTGTTTTAAGACGTAAAGGCATGGTTGTCCCAGCAGTTTGATATGAAGGACTTGGGGGAGGCTGGACATATCCTTGGGATCAAGATTATTTGAGATCGTAGGAGACCTTCTCTAACACTTTCCTAGGCTTCATACATAGACACAATTGTGGCCCGTTTTCAGATGCAGAACTCCAAGAAGGGTTAACTACCCCTTAGGCATGGAGTACATTTATCAAAAGAGCAGTGTCCTAAGACTGGTGAGGAGATAGATGCCATGAAGGCAGTGCCCTATGCATCTGCAGTGGGTAGTCCTATGTATGCTATGTTATGCACTAGGCCTGATATTTTCTTTGTCGTTGGCATGGTTAGCAGATATCAGAGTAACCCTGAGAAGGCTCGTTGGGAGGCAGTCAAATGCGTTCTCAGGTACTTGTGCAGGACGAGAGATCGCGTCTTGATTTATCGAGCGCAGGAGTTAGTTCCATTAGGTTACACAGATTCAGACTTTCAAAGTGATATGGATAAGAGTAAGGCTACCTCTAGGTTTGCGTTTACTCTAGGAGGTGGAGCCATAGTATGACGGAGTGTCAAGCAGAAATGTGTGGCGGACTCCACCATGGAAATTGTATGGCTCAGGAACTTTTTGGTGAACCTAGATGTGATCCCTGAGTTGCCGAGGTCTATCACGGTCTATTGTGATAACAATGGTGCAGTTGCTAACTCAAGGGAACCACGATCCCACAAGGCGAGTAAACACATAGAGCACAAGTACCACCTTATACGAGAGATCGTAAAGAGGGGAGACGTGACCGTGGCCAAGATAGCATCAGGAGACAACCTTGCAGATTGTTTCATGAAGGCATTGACCCCAAAGGTATTTGAGATCCATGTGGAGGGCATGGGAGTCAGATTTTTTAGAGAGCCATGTGAGTGAGTTAAAGAGTGTTTTGTAGGTTTCATTATGACAGCAGTGTAATAAGTGGATTAAACAGTGTTTTTGTACTTCAGAGCATAGCTTTGAGCATTAGTGGGAGATTGTTAGTTTTGAATACTGAAAAGCTATTGTTTGTATCAAAAACTAATACCCAATTGACATATCATTTTCTTTCGGTATTAAACTTGTTCCATTATATCATAGAATTAGATAACGAGTTGTAGAAAAACACAGTTGATCTCGTTATTGGTTAAAGTAATGATATAGAAACAGATGTTCGTAACTGAGATTGTTTGAACATACTATTGGTAAAGGTTATCGTATGATTTGGAAATATTTTTGTCTAGAGTAATTAAATCATACGGATGTGCCCGGGGCATATTGAGCACGACCTACTCAGAATTTAATTAACTTGTACTGATCGGCGTAGTTAATTCGATCATAGTATTCTAATCTCTTAATCCTTAGATTGGAGCGGGCATGAGAGTTAGATATTGTATGCTTTGATTTGCCAAAGGGAGCAGTCAATTGAGGCCTAAATCTCGGTAAGTTGGGTATGCGATGTTTGGTTTCTTTGTGTGACGTTACTAGTCGAATAATTCTATGTACCTTGTTCACCGGGTTGATAGTGCTCCCGAAATGAGCTTGAAAGGTTTATTATATTAAATCTAGCCAGTGGACTTTATGTCTGGTATAATAGAAAAGTTGAGTGGTACTAATCTTGAATACTAAGAAATCGATTAATTAATTTGTCAGTAAATTGATGAATCGACGAGCACTACATCGTTGATGTGGGGAGAGGGAAGAATAAAAAATGACCGTGAAGTAAATTCATTTTTTAGCGGTATGGACATGCTTTTGGTCCGTTAGTGGTACGACAAATTATGTGTTTGACTAATCGGCAAAGTTAATTAATTAATCCTAAATGTTTAATTAATATTTAATTGCCTAAGTGGGTTATACGAAATAATCCTAAGGGTTCGATTAAATTTAATTAATGAAGTGAGTTAAGAAATTAATTCAAAAGGCTCGATTGGAGTTGATTAGTCTAGGGAAGACTAAGGGTTTAACGAAAGTGAAATATTAAGGTCCAACTCAAAAGCCCACTAGATCTCCCTTGAAACTCATATAAATAGCTTAAGTTAGGCATTTAGAAGACATAAGAAACCTTGTAGGCAAGTTTGCCTCCTTAGAGAGAAGGAAGAGCCTAGAGAGAGAACTTCATCTCCTTTGATTAGTTCTTTCTCGAAGTTGGTTTCTAGTTTCGTCTTCTTTGAGAGCTCAGCCCATTAGTAGTCAAAGAAAATCCCGTTAGATTGCTGCACCAATTTGAACCGATTTTTCGCCACCCAAGGCTAGTCGTGGCTTCACCCAGGTTAGATCTGTTTCTTTCATCAGTATCACCATGGCGCCACCGCCTGGTCATCACTTGGAAATTGATGTTAAAGTTCCAACTTTACCTTGGCGTGACTTTTCTTATGTAATACCAATTTTTGCCCTCTTGAACCTTTCTTAATGGCCAAGGCCCTTGGAAAGACATATACCATTACACCTTAGTGTATTTTTCATAGTTAAGAGAGAGTAGCTTAGTGAGGAGGAAACACACACTTTCTCACCTTTTTACACACACACACACACTATGAATTATTTTAGAACATCCATGTTATTAGGAGATTCTAGGGAAATCTTCCCTTCTAAGTGATAGGGGGTAGTGTGTTGGGATCGGAGGCATGATTTTCAAATTTTTTACGCAACGGAGCCAATTTCAATTTTAGTGTTTTAATAACATGTTAAAAACAAGTAAACCATACCCTTGAAGCGTAATTGGTAGCCGCGTCTGGATCCTAGATTGATTTTGATCCAAACCTTCTGCTCCTGTTACGTTTGTCACACCAAAATCCTTCCTTGAATAACTCTCTACTTTCAAGCACTGAAGTTCTTTGCAGATCCGGTGCTAGCCGTTTTTGCCTACGGAGAGAGTTTGAGATTTTGTGTATATTTTGCTTGTTCTAATTTTCTGATTGAAAATTATCATCCTACTACCGTAATATCCCTAGGATATTTGTAGAGTTGAAATTTCCAAAAATCAATATTGTAATCAATCAATTATTACTTAACTAATTTAATCATATTCCAAATCAGTATTATTATCAAATATTATTTTACTGATTCCAAATAAGTATTAAATAATATTTACTGATTCCAAATCAGTATTAAATAATACCTTAATGATTTGGGTTATACACCAAGCCCATGGATCAACCCATGACCCATGGATCAGGCTGATTGATCAAGAACCTCAATTGTAATTAGGTCTCTTGATTTATCAGCCCATCCCAATTATTCCCAGATAATTAATTAACTCTTAATTAATACCACAAAACTTTTCAATAATATTTAATTAAACCATTTAATTAAATCTTCTTTATTTAAGTATAACAATTACACTCATTGTAGGCAAGAATACTTATTCTACATCAATGAACTTTCTTATGTGCGATCCTGTAGGCCCTTTCTAAATTGGCAATGGATAACTCAATCTCATTGATTAATCCATAAGTCATTAGTGGTCTCTAGCAAGACATAATAACTACCCAATTCATAATGAACCTTTCCTAGCAAACTGCGTACGATCCTCTACATTGATATCCCATTTAGCATAGGGCATGGAACCATCATCCTTATATAGCTAAACATTTACTTCATCTCTTAGTGACACTGTTCATCAAGAAAATGATAACGCTTATCATTCCTTGGGCATGGCCAGGCGCTTTTCAGTTCACTATCAAGTGGCCAAGATATCATCTCTCACTTAAGAGAGATTTATAGTCCCATCACTTCACCTACATATCTTAGCGTGACTCATAGTGTACCCAATCATACCCGTACTTGGCAACCTGTTATGGTTCCGTTAGGCGTATGTCAAAGCACACTACAATTTACCTAAGACCATGTAGTGATTTCTGGTCTAAGGATCCTCGTACGAGTACTACTCAAAAGAATCACTCATGATCTAAAGGTCCATGTAGTGTTTCTTTTGGCGGATCGATTTCATGAAATTAAATATGCACAAGAATATTACTATCATGAAATTAACTCATCTGATTATAACATCAATCAAAATGACAAATATCTATTAGCCCTTAAAAAGGGCACATACACTAACAATCTCCCACTTGCCCGTTGAAGGCTATGTCCTAAACATTTTAAGACCAAACTCTATTACATGTCTCTCAAACTTTAATTGTGGTAGAGCTTTTGTGAGAGAATCTGCTATATTGTCGTCTGACCCTATTTTGCATACTTTAACATCTCCTCGATCGACTATCTCTCGAATGAGATGGTAACTTCTGAGTATGTGTTTAGTCTTCTGGTGTGACCGGGGCTCATTTGCTTGTGCGATGGCCCCATTATTATCACAGAAGAGGTTTATCGGATCTTGGATACTCGATATCACTCTGATGTCTGACACAAACTTCCTCAACCAAGCAGCTTCCTTTGCAGCATTTGATGCAGCAATATACTTGGATTCTGTTATAGAGTCAGCTGTGGTATCTTGCTTTAAGATTTTCCAACTCATCACACTGCCATTCAGGCTAAAAACATAGCCCGATTGTGACTTCATATCATCTTGATCAGTCTGGAAAGCAGCATCAGCGTTACCTTGTACGACGAGTTGTTCTTGTCCTCCATACACTAGCATTAATCCTGTAGTCATTCGCAAGTACTTCTGGATTGCCTTGACTGCAGTCCAACTATCTATACCTGGATCTTGTTGGTATCTGCTTGTCATACTTAGTGCATGTGTGACATCCAGGCAGGTACAAAACATGGCATCCATGATAGATCCTATTGCCGAAGCATATGGGACTCTACTCATCACATCCCTCTCCTCTTTAGTAGAAGGACATTGGTTATTCTTTAAAAGAAGGCCATGTCTGAATGGTACCATACCATTCGTAGAATTAGACATATTGTATCTCTTCAATATCTTATCTATATACCCTTTTTGACTTAGTTCTAGAAGCCTTTTAGACCTATCTCTATATATCTTAATACCTAGTATCATTTCGGCTTCTCCTAAGTCTTTCATAGAAAATACACTCCTTAACCATTGTTTGATGTCTTGCATCATGGGAATGTCATTTCCTATGAGTAGGATGTCGTCCACATATAGGATGAGAAAAACATTCTTGCTCCCACTAACTTTCTTGTAAACACAAGGCTCATCTTTGTTCTTTATGAAGCCATAACCTTTTATTGCCTCGTTAAAACGAAGATTCTAACTTCGGGATGCTTGCTTTAGTCCATAGATACACGATTTTGGATACTCTTGATCGATGTATCCCTCAGGTTGTTTTATGTAAACATCCTCGAGTAGGTTTCAATTCAGGAAAGCCATCTTAACATCCATTTGTCATATATCATAGTCATCATATGCAGCTATGACGAGCATAGTCCGAATGGACTTGAGCATCACGACAGGGGAGAAGGTTTCATCATAGTCTATACCGTGAGTCTGTCTGAAACCTTTAGCCACAAGTCATGCCTTGAAGATCCCGTTTTAATTTGAAAATCCACTTGCAATCGACAACCTTTGCCTGAACAGGAGGATCAATCAAAGTCCATACTTTATTGTCCCTCATGGATTGCATTTCAGATTCCATGGCTTGTAGCCATTTATCTGAATCCGGACTTTCTAAAACCTGTTTGTAGTTCGTGGGCTCATTAGAGTCCACCAAGATCAAATCTTGATCGTCAGTCATGAGAAATCCGTATCTCTCGGGTTCATGACAAGATCTACTAGACCTTCTAGGTTATTGTGTTGTTGACTCAGGTTGCTCATCTTCATGAGTTTCCATGTCAACTTCCAACTGAGTTTCTGTAGATCATTCTATATTCTCTTGTGGTTCTTCAAGTTCTTCGAGTTCTATTATACTCTCACTGTCTTTCTTGTGGAGAAATTCTTTCTCTAAGAAAGTAGTTCCTCGAGCAATGAACACTTTGTTCTCAGTTGGGTTATTGAATTGATATCCTTTGGTTTCCTTAGGATATCCCACAAATAGGCATTTGCCAGTTTTAGGTTCAAGCTTATTACTTTCTAAACATTTTACATGAGCTTGACAATCCCAAACTCATAGATAGGACATATAGGGCTTCCGACCCATCCATATCGCATATGGAGTCTTATCTACTGCCTTAGATGGAGTACGATTCAATAAGTAGGCAGCAGAAAGGAGAGCATAACCCCAAAAGGACATAGGGAGAGTCGCTTGGCCCATCATTGATCGAACCATATCTAATAAGGTTCGATTCCTTCTTTCAGATACACCATTCCATTGAGGTGTTCCCGTTGGAGTCAGCTGTGAAACAATTCCACACTATTTTAGATAGCCATTGAACTCATCACTTAGGTATAAACCTCCTCGATCGGAGCTAATAACCTTAATCCTTCTATCCAACTGATTTTCTACTTCATTTTTAAACTCTTTGAACCTTTCAAAAGTTTCACTTTTCTACCTCATTAAGTAGACATAACCATATCTACTATAGTCATCAGTAAATGTCACGAAGTATTTAAATCCACCTCTGGCTTGTGTGCTGATTAGTCCACATACATCCGTATGTATTAGAGCTAATAGCTCACTTGTTCTTTCACCTTGCTTGTTGAAAGGACTTTTTGTCATTTTGACTTGCAAGCAGGGTTCACAAATATCATATGATTCAAAATCAAACAACCCCAGCACATCATCCTTGTGAAGCTTTTGAACTCGCTTTTCATTTGCATGGCCTAATCGACAATGCCAAAGGTATGTTGGACTTAAATCATTTTTAGTTGATTTAGCTTTCTTTTCTATTTTATAGACTGGTTTTTCCTGGGTCAAATCCAAGACATACAAACCGTTACACATATTTGCAATTCCATAAAAAATATCATTTCGATATAAAGATAACGAATTATTCTCAATAATAAATCGAAAACCTTTATTATCTAAACTAGAAACTGAAATAATATTTCTGCTCAAAGCAGGTATATAATAACAATTTTCAAGTTCGATATTTAAACCAGAAGGTAAAGACAAAGTATAATCTCCAACTTCAACAGCAGCAACTCTTGCCCCGTTGCCCACTCAGAGATCACTTCACCTTTCTTTGTCATCCTTCTATTTTTGAGTCCCTGCACATTAGTACAAATGTGAGCCCCACAACAAGTATCTAATACCCGTGAGGTGGATATAGAAAAATTAATTTCTGTAACAAAGATACCTGAAGCTGAAAGATTACTTTCGAGAAACTTTTTACAGTCTCTCTTCCAATGACCGTTCTGTTTGCAGAAGAGACATTTATCATCCTTTTTGGATCTTGTCTTAGCAGGAGGAGCTTGTGGTTGGGAAGCAGTCTTACTGCGAGCATTATTGTTCTACCCAACTATAGCCTTGCCTTTAAACTTCCTCTTCCCTTTACCTTTCTCTACTACCAACACTGGCGTTGCCTTCTTAATGGTCTACTAAGTGTTCTTTAACATGCCATGGAGCTCAGGAATGCTCCTATCCATGTTGTGCATGTTGTAGTTCACCACAAAATCATTATATTCATCAGGCAATGATGCCAAGGTGATATCAATGGCCAAATCCCTATGAAGAGTTGCATTCAATCGCTCTAGGGTATTAATGTACCCTTTCATATTGATTAAATGCGTGCTAACTGACGAACCCTTCGCCATCTTGCACGAAATTAAAGCTTTTATCGTAACGAACCTTTCGTTACGGGCTTGTTCATGGAATAACTCCATCAGTGACTCGTAAATCTGGAAGGCTTCTAAATTCATAAACTGCTTTTGAAGCTCGCCCGTCATAGATGCGAGCGCCAAGCAAGTCACATTATCGGAGTCGCTTTTTAGCTTATCCCATGCTCGTTGAACAGTTGCTGAAGCATTTTGTGGTGGTTCAGGTAAAGCGGTCTCTAAGACATGTAGCTTCCTTTCTTGCTTGAGAACTATTCTGAAGTTTCTTTCCCAATCTAAAAAGTTAAGTTCAACCAATTTATCCTTATCCAATATAATTCTTAGAATAAAGTTTGAGATGACATTAGTGCTAGATGATGCCATTTCTACAAAGAATAAATGGAAAATATTATAATGAGTTTTAAAATCATTTTCCATAATAGCCAAAATTGAAATCCGAAACAATTTTGTTTTGGTGCTAGATTGTGGGCCGAAAATCCACAAAGAGTTAATCCCAGTCTTGCTTTGGAAAGTATCGTAGGGATCGGGCTCTTTTGGTAGGCAACGTTCAAATTACATTCCATGTAATCTAACGCTTTCCAATTGCATACCATGCAACTTTTAAGTGATAGGATGAACATTCCAAATGTTTGACACCATCCAATCTTTGCAAAATTAATCCCTAGTCAACTTATCAGGTCAATCTAGGATTAATTTTCCCAAGTCAAACCATCCCTCGAGGCATCACATCAATAAATACCTAAACAGTTTTTCCACATAGTGGTAGTGAGTAAAGTTGGGCACCTATTATGTGACAACCCGCCGCATGAAGAAAACCTGAGGCCCTTGGGCTCTCCAAGTCCATAGACGTTAGACGCTCTGGCGAGCCCCCAAGTATGGAAGCAAAATCAACTCGGGTTTTTGGGATTTTAGTTTGATCGGCTTAACATGCATTTTTGTTTTAAGATTCATTTGGTATATCAAATAAATAAAATAAATAAAAGCAATGAATTGGGCTCTAGTCTATTACAGAGCCTTTTAAAATTCTTCATATTTGGGCTTTCATTGTTGGGTTTCTGTTCCTGGGCTCCACCATGGACTCCTATTGGAAAGTCCTCTTGGGCCCAACTATTACATAAAATTTTAATAGGCACGCAGGCCCAAATTCAAATGGCTCGCATGTTAGTTTGAAATACAGAAAAGCTATGGCTTTTATCAAAAACTAATATCCATATTTGACATATCATTTTGTTTCAGTATAAATTTGTTCCTTTATATCATAGAACTAGATAACGGGGTGTGGACAGACACAGTAGATACCGTTATTGGTTAAAGTATTGATATATAAAAAGTATGCTCGTAACCGAGATAGTCTGAACATACTATCGGTATAGGTTATTGTGTGATTTGGAAATTAGTATATCTAAACTAGTTTATATCACACGGATATGCCCAGGCCATATTGAGCATGACCAGTTTGGATAGAATTGACTGATACTGATCGGCGTAGTCAATTCGGTCCTAGTATTCCGTCTCTCAATCCCGAGATTGGGACGAGCATGAGGGTTGGATATCGTGTGCTTTGATATGCCAAAGAGTGCGGTCAATTGAGGCCAATACCTCGGTAGGTTGGGTATGCAGTGTTTAGCTTCTTATGTGCCGTTGCTAGTCGGAGGAATCCACGTACCGGTTCGCCGGGTTGATGGTGCTCCCGAGATGAGCTCGTAAGGTTATTATACTAAACCCGGCCGGTGAACTTTATGTTCGGTATAATAAAAGGACGAGTGGTACTAATCTCGGAAACCAAGAAGTCGGTGAATTAATTTGTCAGTAAATTGATAAACCGACGAGTGCTAGATCTTTAATGTGGGGAGATAGAATAAAATATAATGGCGCGATGTAAAGTCGTTTTCGAGCGGTAGTTCCATAATTGGTCCGTTAGTGGTACGACTGATTATGTATTTGACTAATCGACAGGTAAATTAATTAATCCAAAAGGTTTAATTAATATTTAATCGACAAAGTGAATTTAGAAATTAATTCTATTTTGAATTAATTAATTCTAAGGGTTCGATTAAATTAAATTAACAAAGTGGATTAAATAAATTAATTTAAATGGGTCGATTGGAGTTGATTAGTCGGGAAGACTTAGCGGTCAACAACAGTCAAATTAAAAGGCCTAACTCGAGAGCCCATTAGGTCTCCTTAGAAGCTCTTTATAAATACAACTTATTGGGCAAGAAAGACATCAGGAAATTTGAAGTCCAAGAAAGGGCTAGAAAGAGAAAGTTTAGCTTAGATAGAGAACATCGTCTTCCTCGTCGAAGTTCCTTCTCGAAGTCAGCTAAGATAGCTTTCTCCTTCGGAAGATTCAGTTTTTATTCTGCCCAGATTATTTTTCAACTGCCGGCCAGTTTTTAAGAATAGCGCAGATCGGATTTCTTCAACAAAAGTCCGGCGCTGTTTCTTCAAGAAAACCTGGCGATGTTCTTCTGTCCGGTGCCCTGAGCCGGCCTGTCTGCGCGTTGATCTTCTAGGTTGAGTGATCCATGCGGATTGGCTGTACAGATCGGGACTGGATCGATCGAGCAGTTCCAGCGAGGTGTTTTTTGATTAAGTCCGGCGAGGGTTTCTTGCGCAAGTGGGTTTTCATTGCTGCAGTTTTTTTTGAGAAAAAAAATTCTGGGCAGCTTTAATTTTTCAAGATTTTGAGTTTTCTTCCGGAGCAAATTTCTTGGATTTCTTAATTTCGTCGTGGGTAACTCCGTAGATAATAGCCCACACTATTTCGGAGTTTGTATCCGAGTTATTCTTCGGATTTCTATTGGAATCACAATCAAAGATTGGTTTTTTCTTTAAGCAAGGGACTTCGCTACAAAAGGTAAAATCTTTAATATTCCGCTTTAATTAAAGATTTAATTTTTTGTGTCCCGATTAATAAATTAAATAAGTATAAGCCTAGATCCGTTCATGGGTAAACTAATTTGAGCCTGAGCTTGGTCGAAAGCTTCCAATTCTGGAATGCATTGCACGAAAGTGAGGTTTTCGATTTAGCCCGGGCTTGTTCAGTTTTCCTTCAAATTGGCATCAGAGCATTGGTTTCGGTCTTATACTTGTTTGATTTATTACACGGCTTTATTTTGGCATTATTATTTTTGTCGAAATGCTTAAACAGGTGGTTATTGGTTTCCCGGCTATTATGGTAGAAACTTAGTTTTCATTCATAAACCCCGGGACATGTCCGAGCTTGTTTTATTTTTTGAATGGAAATTTTTGTAATAGTAATAACCACGAGCTGGAAGCTGTGTAGGATTAGAAAAATCACGCAGTAGGATTTGATCTAATCATGTCGTCTTTAAATTCCTAGAAAAACGCCTTTGTATATAGGAATTTATGTACTATGACGAAGACGTTATTTTGGGAAACTTATATTCGCGAATTTTGGTTTATCGTAATTTTGGGTGATTTCTAATTACGTAGAAAACCGAGAAAACCCGGGCGAATCGAGAGAAATCCAAATAACGAGTGGGAGCGACATGACGGGACATGTCACCGAGGCGTCAAGGAATCAACGATAGAGAAGGCCATAATAGTCGGGAATTTTTATTTAATTTTAATTTTCCATATTTATGACTTTTCGTTGATTGTGTGATTTTTGTTTTACTTTGCATGAACGAAAACCAAACCAAAATGTTTTTTAAAACGTAATGTGCAATTAACTAAGGTAGATTATTCACATATTAAAACTCCAACGGTTTTATGGGTGCGAATATCCATAGTTAAGATATTGCATGTTAAAACGTTAAAATCCACAAGCTTAAAAATCTAAGTGGGACGGGTTGGTCAATATCCCCATGGCCTACATTACGGGTTCATTGGTGATGTGGTTAAACTTGCATGTTGGCTTAGACCCTCCTCCCTATCGGATGAGTTTTCAACCACGGATATCACCAGAATGAATTTCTAAAGGGATGACTATAGTGAGTTTAATTGGAGAAAGTTGCGATACCGTCGCCATCCGAGGTGCATTAGTATCCTAAGTAACAAACTTAGAAGTCACGTAATGGCATACACTTAGTGTACCGTTTTTAGTATCCCTCCCATCGAGGTTACGCTATTCTTGGGTACGGCTAAAATTATCTACTATTAATTTCATTGATCATAAGATCGTTGGTCAGATAATGAAATTAATAAACTTCGGTTCTTTTCGAACGAATGTGGGTTAGCGTAGACGTTCACCTACCGTGACATGCGTTAATCCCGGTGTGAGAGATGTCGATAGAAGATTATATTGGGTTTTTTTTGAGGATTTTCAATATTTTTGAAAAAGTATACTGAAACTTGAATTGTTTATTTTCAGTTGATATGTCGTTCAACCCGCTAGCTGTCATTCTGAACCAAAACAAACTCACCGGTCCAAACTATATTGATTGGAAACGTAACCTGGACATTGTCTTTACCGCTGAGGGTTATAAGTACGTGCTTACTGAGGAGTGTCCCTCTAAGCCCAGCGATGATGCCACCCCTGAGCAGCGAGAGCCATATACGAGGTGGCAGAAGGCTGATGAGATGACCAGGTGCTACATCTTGGCTTCTATGTCAAGTGTATTGCAGCACCAGCATCAGTTGATGACCTCAGCCTACGATATGATGCTCAACCTCAAGGAGATGTTTGGACATCAGGGCAGGGCAGCCAAGCAGTCAGCTATGAGGAAACTCACGAATGCTAAGATGGCTGAGGGCAATCAGTGAGAGATCATGTGCTGGAAATGATTGGTTGCTTCAATGAGATCGAGATATTAGGAGGAGAGATTGATGGGGAAACCCAGGTTGATATCATCCTCCAGAGTTTGCCTCCCAGTTTTGAGCAGTTTAGATTGAACTATAATATGGGGAATCTCTCATATTCACTTTCTGAGCTCATGACTGCATTGGTGTCTGCTGAGGGCCTATTCGCTGAGAAGAAGCAAGCCTTAGCTACTATTGGTCCCTCAGGTTCCCCTGCTAGGCCTAAAGCCAGGAAGCAAAAGAGGAAGAGAGGCCAGAAAGCAGGAACAAATCATGGACCCAAGGTGGGCATTGCCAAGAAACAGAAGCCGAAAGGAAAATGTTTCAGGTGTGGCAAAACAGGACATTGGAAGAAGGACTGCCTAAAGCCTCGAGGTATGTGTAAATTTTCCCTAGTCACTGAGACATGGTTAGCGGCGATTCCCACAGATACTTGGTGTGTGGATTCAGGAGCCACTGATCATGTTTGTAATTTTTTCCAGGGGTCCAAGTGACCCGGCTGCTTAGAGAGGGAGAGTTACCGGTCTACCTTGGGGATACTACCAGAGTTTCTATTACTGCAGTGGGAGTTTTATGTCTTTATTTTTCAGACTCTACTTTATTGTTGAGAGATTGTCTTTATGCACCAGTTTTCGAAAAAACTTGCTTTCTGTTTCTAAACTTGTTTTGGATGGTTATAAGTGTGTTTTTTCTGATAGATCTATATTTATTAGAAAAGGCCAGAAACTTATATGTTCTGGTACATTGGTTGACAATTTGTTTTTAATTAAGTCATACTCCCCAGTAATGCAAAACACCGAAACTAGTAACTCATCATCGAATCATAATAAGAGAAAAGAGTCTTCCCCTATGAATCAGACTTATCTTTGGCACCTGAGACTAGGTCATATCAACCTTAGTAGGATTCAAAGGTTGGTGAATAGTGGGTTTTTGGACTTACTAGATATTGACAGCTATTCGACCTGTGAGTCCTGCTTGGAGGGTAAAATGACCAAGAGGCCTTTTAAGGCAAAGGGGTATAGGGCCAAGGAGGTTTTAGAGCTGATTCATTCTGACGTCTGTGGGCCTATGTCAGTTCAAGCAAGAGGTGGTTATGAGTATTTCGTGACTTTCACGGATGATCACTCTAGATATGGATATACCAGATGCGCCACAAGTCTGAATGCTTTAGTAAGTTCAGAGAATTCAAGGCTGAGGTGGAGAACCATCTGGGTAAGAGTATCAAGTCACTGCGGTCTGATCGCGGTGGCGAATACCTCTCTAGTGAATTTAGATCCTATTTTTCAGAGGAGGGTATTCAGACCCAGTTGTCTGCACCTGGCACACCCCGGCAGAATGGTGTAGCAGAGAGGAGGAACATGACTCTTATGGAGATGGTTAGATCGATGATGAGTTACAGTGAGTTACCTACCTCATTTTGGAGTTATGCCTTAGAGACAGAATGTTTTATCCTCAACCTTGTGCCATTTAAGTCTGTGCCTTTGACCCCATCAGAGTTGTGGAATGGGCAAAAGCCTAGTCTGAGACATCTCAGAATATGGGGTTGTCCAGCACATGTGCTCGAGGCAGATGCAGGAAAGTTAGAGGCGAGATCCAAGGCTATGCTGTTTATAGGCTACCCCAAAGGAACGAGAGGTGGTTTATTTTATAGTCCTCAGGATCAGAAGGTGGTGATCAGCACCAATGCCAGATTTCTTGAGGAGGACTATATTTTAGATCACAAGTCAAGCAGCCAGGCAGTATTGGAAGAGCTTAGAAATCAGTTCACTATTCCAGATGCACACGTACAGGAAGACACATCACAAGAGACTGCACACACTATCACAGATGATGCTCTTGGACAGGCTGCATCTCGTCATAGTGGGAGGGTTATGAGACAGCCGGAGAGGTACATGGGCTTGGGTGAGTCCTCGTACTTTATTCCTGGTGCTCATGAACCGGACCCAGTTAACTACAATGAGGCTCTCTAGGATAAAGATGCAGATTCTTGGCAGAGAGCGATGATTGCTGAGATGGGTTCTATGGACTCAAATCAAGTATGGGAGCTGGTAGAGCTTCCTGATGGGTTTAGGCCTATTGGGTGCAAATGGGTTTACAAGCGAAAGAGAGGATCTGACGGGAGGGTTGAGACCTTCAAGGCTAGGCTTGTGGCGATGGGTATACTCAGAAAGAAGGGATCGATTATGAGGAGACCTTTTCCCCGGTAGCTATGTTGGTGAATGTGCCCTAATGAGGGCTATTTATGTAAATATACTTTGAGGGTATTTATGTAAATAAGATATTTGTCGCTTGATTGATTGTTTATCAAATGAGTTAATTTCATGATAGTAATATCCTTGTGCATATTTAAATTCATGAAATCGATCCGCCAAACGAAACACTCCATGGACTAACCAGATCATGAGTGATTCTTTTGAGTAGTACTGGTACTAGGATCCTTAGACCAGAAATCACTACATGGTCTTAGGTGAATTGTAGTGTGCTTTGACATACGCCTAATGGGGCCGTAACAGGTTGCCAAGTACGGGTATGATTGGGTACACTATGAGACACGCTAAGGTATGTAGGTGAAGTGATGGGACTACAAATCTCTCTTAAGTGAGAGATGATATCTTGGCCACTTGATAGTGAACTGAAAAGTGCATGGCCATGCCCAAGGAATGATAAGGATATCATTTGCTTGATGGATTCAGTGTCACTAAGAGATCAAGTAAACGCTTGGCTACATAAGGATGATGGTTCCATGCCTTATGCTAAGCTGGATATCGATGTAGAGGATCGTACGCAGTTTGCTCGGAAAGGTTGTGTTGAATCTCCATTCGACCCTCCATTCTGAATTGGGTAGTCATTATGTCTTGCTAGAGACCACTAATGACTTATGGATTAATCAATGAGATTGAGTTATCCGTTGCCAATTTGGAATGGGCCTACAGGATCGCACATGAGAAAGTCCAATGATGCAGAATAAGTATTCTTGCCTACAATAAGTATAATTGTTATACTTAAATAAATAAGATTTAATTAAATGGTTTAATTGAATATTATTGGAAAGTTCGGTGGTATTAATTAATAGTTAATTAATTACCTGGGAACAATTGGGATGGGCTGATAAATCAAGGGACTTAATTACAATTGAAGTTCTTGACCCATCAGCCTGATCCATGGGTCATGGGTTGATCCATGGGCTTGGTGTATAACCCAAATCATTAAAGTGTTATTTAAGGCTGATTTGGAATTAGTAAATATTATTTAAATACTGACTTGTAATCAGTTAAATAATATTTGGTAATAATACTGATTTTGGAAATTAATTCCCTACAAATATCCTAGGGATATAATTGTAGGTAGAGGATTTTTGAATTATTCTCATCAGAAAAATACACAGATTTTCCCAAATTCTCCGGGTAGGCAAGATCGGCTAGCACCAACCTGCGAAGGCTTTCGTGCTTGAGAGTAGAGGATCCTTCGAGGAAGGATTTTGGAGACAACAAAACGCCATCTTCTCAGAGGAGCCAGGCGACGTGCGCAACCGATTACGCTTCAAGGGTAAGACCCGATCCTCATAGTTTAGGATTCCGCTGTTTAATTGGATTAAACACCTAGACTATTCCCAACAGTGGTATCAGAGCGAGGTTATTTTAGAATTAAAATTGAATTTTAGTTAAAATTGGATTTTAATTAAAATAGGTTTTAATAAGATTTTGGAAAAATCGTTTATTTAAAAGCAAGAAAAACATAGAAAACAATTTTATTATTTATGGGAAAATAATTAAAATTTTAATTTCTCAAATTTTTCTTGGAAAACCACCGAAGTCTGGGATTTCAATTTTTTGGTGTAATGGGTCTTCGCAAAAGAGATGGTCGGAATTATTCCACCAATGTTTTGGTTCGCTCGCCGGAAAAAATGAAACTGGGCTGCTTATTGTTTTACTGTGTTTTTCTCCCTTGCCGAATTCTGGGTTCTTCAACTTGGTTGGAAACCGGATTTCAAAATCGGGAACTGGGTTCATGTTTGAATCCATATGACAGGATTCATGATTTCTCTTTTCGCTGGAAAAACCAAATATGAAAAAAACAGATTTGCGTTTCTTATTTTTTTGTTTGGTTTTTGAAAATCTGTCTGATTTTGTTTGGGTTTTTGTTGCTGGAAAATTTTGGTTTCGAAATTGATTTTCTGGGCTGATGTTCTTTTCGCTGGATTTCAAAAACTGGGTTTTTGGTTTTGGCTGGTTTTGTTTCTCTTTCGGAAAAAACCGGGATCGCCGAATTTTGGTCTCTGTTTTGTCGTTGGAACTGTTCCGGATTCTTCGATCGGCATTTTGTTGTCGGTCGGGGAGACGCTCCAGATCGGGGTTTCGAATCCAGCTGCTGAGAGGGAACCGGCGCAGCCCGAATGTCGTCGAAACCCGAAGCAGCCGACCGGCGAATAGTGATGGGGAAGAAAGGGGTAGCGGCGGGAGGCTGAAGCCCTAATTGGGGTGAAATGACAAAAATACCCCCGCCGCACCCTAACCCTAATGAGACCAGATTTTAAATTGTTTAAAATTACAGAATTGCCCCTGGACTTTGAGTCCTCCTCAAAACCCTAGCCCAGAATTTTATTTAAATTAGATTATTGCCCCAAAAGTTTTAGAAAATTAAAATTAAAATTTTCTGAATTTTATTTAATAAGATTTAATTAAATAGTCTTATTAGATAAAGATAGGATTAATTTAGAATTTTATCCTATAAGTTTAAATTTATCTTAATTAGATAATTAGATAAATTTTAAAATAATTATTTTAATTAGATTAAAATAATTAGAAAAGATAAATAAATAATTAATTAATTAATTAGATTAATTAATTTGTTTAAATTTTGAATTGTTAGTTATTTATTTTATTTTATTTTAATTTTGATGCTTATTTAAATTGTTTAAATTTTATTTGAAGCATCATAATTATGTAAGCATGTTCATGCATCATTTTGGATAAATGTAAAATGAACAAAAGGATTGATTAAAATTGATCATGACACGATCAATTTTAATTCTGTAATAGTTACACAATCCTTAAAATTAATCGGCTTAAATTAAAACCGGCTTGTATGAGCATATGCATTTTATGTGTTTCAAAGCATGAATTGGGTTTTTAACTTTAACGTTTTAAAAGTTGGGGCCTGCGAGCCAATTTTAATTGGGCCTGCGTGCCTATAAAATCATCATGTAATAGTTAGGCCCAAAAGGAGGTTCCAAGAAGAGTCCATGGTGGAGCCCAGGAGCAGAGGCCCTATATGAAGATTTTAAAAGGCTTTGTAATAGACTAGAGCCCAATTCATTGCTTTTATTCATTTTATTTGATATGCAAATGAATATGATAAACGAAAATGCATGTTAAGCCGATCAAACTAAAATTCCAAAAACCCAAGATTTTGCTTCCATACTTAAGGGCCCGCTTGAGCGTCGAACGTCTGGTGGACTTGGAGAGCCCAAGGGCCTCAGGTTTTCTTCGTGCGGCGGGTTGTTACATAATAGTGCCCAACTTTATCACTACCATTAATGAGTGGAAAAACTGTTTGGGTATTAGATGCTCAACTTTATCACTACCACTTGTTATGGAAAAACTGTGTGGGTGTCTATTGATGTGATGCCTTGAGGGATGGTTTAACTTGGGAAAATTAATCCTAGCTTGACCCGATAAGTTGACTAGGGATTAATTTTGCAAAGATAGGATGGTGTCAAACATTTGGAATGTTCATCCTATCACCGAAAAGTTGCATGGTATGCAATTGGAAAGCGTTAAATTACATGGAATGTGATTTGAACGTTGCCTACCAGAAGAGCCCGATCCCTACGATACTTGCCAAAGCAAGACTGGGGTTGACTCTTTGTGGATTTTCGGCCCACAATCTAGCACCAACACAAAATTGTTAGGGATTTCAATTTTGGCTATTGTGGAAAATAATTTTAAAACTCATTCTAATATTTTGCAAATTTTCTTTTGTAGAAATGGCATCTTCTAGCACTAATGTCACTTCAAATCTCACTCTAAGAAGTATTTTGGACAAAGAAAAACTTGTTGGTCCAAACTTCTTGGATTGGGAAAGAAACCTGAGAATAGTTCTCAAACAAGAAAGGAAGTTGAATGTCTTAGAGACCGCTTTACCTGAACAACCACAAAATGCTTCGGCAACTGTTCAACGAGCCTGGGAAAAGCTGAAAAGCGATTCCGATGATGTGACTTGCCTGATGCTTGCGACTATGTCAGGTGAGCTTCAGAAGCAATTCATGAATTCGGAAGCATTCCGGATTTATGAGTCACTCACGGAAATGTTCCGAGAGCAAGCCCGTAATGAAAGGTTCATTACGATAAAAGCATTAATCTCATGCAAGATGGCGAAGGGTTCGTTGGTAAGTATGCATTTGATCAAGATGAAGGGGTATATTGATACCCTAGAGAGATTAAATGCGCCTCTTGCTAGAGAGTTGGCCATTGATATCATCTTGGCTTCACTGCCTGATGATTACAATGATTTTGTTGTGAACTACAATATGCACAACATGGAGAGGAGTATTCCTGAGCTCCATGGCATGTTAAAGAACACTGAGCAAACCCTTCGGAAGGCAACGCCAGTGTTAGTTGTAGAGAAAGGTAAAGGGAAGAGGAAGCTAAATGGCAAGGCCAAAGTTGGGCAGAATAAGAAAGCTCGCAGTAAGACTGCTTCCCAACCACAAGCTCCTCCAGCTGCTAATACAAGATCCAAAAAGGATGATACATGTCTCTTCTGCAAACAGAAGGGTCATTGGAAGAGAGACTGCAAGAAGTTTCTCGAAAGCAATCTTTCAGCTTCAGGTATCTTTGTTATAGAAATTAATCTTTCTATGTCCACCTCATGGGTATTAGATACTGGTTGTGGGGCTCACATTTGTACCAATGTGCAGGGACTCAGAAATAGAAGGATAACAAAGAAAGGTGAAGTAGATCTCCGAGTGGGCAACGGGGCAAGAGTTGCTGCTGTTGAAGTTGGAGATTACACTCTGTCTTTACCTTCTGGTTTAAATATCGAACTTGAAAATTGTTATTATGTACCTGCTTTGAGCAGAAATATTATTTCAGTTTCGAGTTTAGATAATAAAGGTTTTCGATTTATTATAGAGAATAACTCGTTATCTTTATATCGAAATGATATTTTATACGGAGTTCAAATATGTGTAACGGTCTGTATGTCTTGGATTTGACCCAAGAAAAACCAGTCTATAACATAGAAAAGAAAGCTAAATCAACTAAAGATGATTTAAGTCCAACATACCTTTGGCATTGTCGATTAGGCCATGCAAATGAAAAGCGAGTTCAAAAGCTTCACAAGGATGGAGTGCTTGGTTCATTTGATTTTGAATCATATGATACCTGCGAACCCTGCTTGCAAGGCAAAATGACAAAGAGTCCTTTCAACAAGAAAGGTGAAAGAACAAGTGAGCTATTGGCCCTAATACATACGGATGTATGTGGACCAATGAGCACACAAGCCAGAGGTGGATTTGAATACTTCGTAACTTTTACTGATGACTTTAGTAGATATGGGTATGTCTACTTAATGAGGTATAAAAGTGAAACTTTTGAAAAGTTCAAAGAGTTTAAAAATGAAGTAGAGAATCAGTTGGATAGAAGGATTAAGGTTATTCGCTCCGATCGGGGAGGTGAATACCTTAGTGATGAGTTCAATGGCTATCTAAAACAGTGTGGAATTGTTTCACAGCTGACTCCACCAGGAACACCTCAATGGAATGGTGTATCCGAGAGGAGAAATCGGACCTTATTAGATATGGTTCGATCAATGATGGGCCTAGCAACTCTCCCTACATCCTTTTGGGGTTATGCTCTCCTTTCTGCTGCCTACTTATTGAATCGTATTCCATCTAAGGCAGTAGATAAGACTCCATATGAGATATGGATGGGTCAGAAGCCCTATATGTCCTATCTACGAGTTTGGGGTTGTCAAGCTCATTTAAAGCGTTTACAAAGTAATAAGCTTGAACCCAAAACTGACAAATGCCTATTTGTGGGATATCTTAAGGAAACCAAAGGATATCAATTCTACAACCCAACTGAGAACAAAGTGTTCGTTGCTCGAGGAGCTACTTTCTTAGAGAAAGAATTTCTGTACAAGAAAGACAGTGGGAGTAGAATAGAACTCGGAGAAGTTCAAGAACCACAAGAGGATGTAGAACGATCTACAGAAACTCAGATGGAAGTTGACATGGAAACTCATGAAGATGAGCAACCTGAGTCAACAGCACAAGAACCTAGAAGGTCTAGTAGATCTCGTCACCAACCCGAGAGATACGGATTTCTCGTGACTGACGATCAAGATTTGATCTTGGTGGACTCTAATGAGCCCGCAAACTACAAACAGGTTTTAGAAAGTCCGAATTTCGATAAATGGCTAGAAGCTATGGAATCTGAAATGCAATCCATGAGGGACAATAAAGTGTGGACTTTGATTGACCCTCCTGTTCAGGCAAAGGTTGTCGATTGCAAGTGGATTTTCAAGTTAAAACCTGGCGGGATCTTCAAGGCACGACTAGTGGCTAAAGGTTTCAGACAGACTCATGGTATTGACTATGATAAAACCTTCTCCCCTGTCGTAATGCTCAAGTCCATTAGGACAATGCTTGCCATAGCAGCATATTTTGACTATGAGGTATGGCAGATGGATGTTAAGACGGCTTTCCTGAATGGAAACCTACTCGAGGATGTTTATATGAAACAACCCGAGGGATACATCAATCAAAAGCATCCTAATCGAGTATGTAAGCTTCAGAGGTCCATCTATGGACTAAAGCAAGCATCTCGAAGTTGGAATCTTCGTTTTGATGAGGAAGTAAAAGGTTACGGATTCCTCAAGAACGAAGATGAGCCTTGTGTTTACAAGAAAGTTAGTGGGGCAAGATTGTTTTCCTTGTCCTATATGTAGACGACATCCTGCTCATAGGAAATGACATTCCTTTGATGAAAGACATCAAACAATGGTTGGGGAGTGTATTTTCTATGAAAGACTTAGGAGAAGCTGAGATGATACTAGGTATCAAGATATACAGAGATAGGTCTAAAAGGCTTCTGGGACTAAGTCAAGAAGGGTACATACACAAGATATTGAAAAGATTCAATATGTCTAACTCCAAAAATGGTAAGGTACCATTTAGACATGGTCTTCTCTTGAAGAAGAACCAAGGTCCTTCAACAAGAGAGGAGAGGGATACAATGAGTAGAGTCCCATATGCTTCGGCAATAGGATCTATCATGTATGCCATGTTGTGTACCCGTCCGGATGTTGCACATGCACTTAGCATGACTAGCAGATACCAACAAGATCCAGGGATGGATCATTGGACTGCAGTCAAAGCAATCCTGAAGTACTTACGAAGAACTAAAGGATTAATGCTAGTGTATGGAGGACAAGAACCGCTCATTGTACAAGGTTACGCTGATGCTGCTTTCCAAACAGATCAAGATGACATGAAGTCACAATCAGGCTACGTGTTTAGTCTGAATGGCGGTGCAATAAGATGGAAAAGCTCAAAGCAAGATACAACAGCCGATTCTAGAACAGAGTCTGAGTACATTGCTGCATCAGATGCTGCAAAGGAAGCTGTTTGGCTGAGAAAGTTCGTGTCAGACATCGGAGTGATACCGAGTATCCAAGATCCGATAGAACTTTTCTGTGACAATAACGGGGCCATCGCACAAGCTAAGGAGCCTCGGTCACACCAAAAAACCAAACACATACTTAGAAGATTTCACCTCATCCGAGAGATCATTGATCGAGGAGATGTGAAAGTGTGCAAAATAGGGTCAGACGACAATATAGCAGATCCTCTCACAAAAGCTCTACCACAGTCAAAGTTTGATAGACATGTAATAGAGCTTGGTCTTAAACAGTTTAGGACATAGCCCTTCATCGGGCAAGTGGGAGATTGTTGGTGAATGTGCCCTAATGAGGGCTATTTATGTAAATATACTTTGAGGGTATTTATGTAAATAAGATATTTGTCGCTTGATTGATTGTTTATCAAATGAGTTAATTTCATGATAGTAATATCCTTGTGCATATTTAAATTCATGAAATCGATCCGCCAAAAGAAACACTCCATGGACTAACCAGATCATGAGTGATTCTTTTGAGTAGTACTGGTACTAGGATCCTTAGACCAGAAATCACTACATGGTCTTAGGTGAATTGTAGTGTGCTTTGACATACGCCTAACGGGGCCGTAACAGGTTGCCAAGTACGGGTATGATTGGGTACACTATGAGACACGCTAAGGTATGTAGGTGAAGTGATGGGACTACAAATCTCTCTTAAGTGAGAGATGATATCTTGGCCACTTGATAGTGAACTGAAAAGTGCATGGCTATGCCCAAGGAATGATAAGGATATCATTTGCTTGATGGATTCAGTGTCACTAAGAGATCAAGTAAACGCTTAGCTACATAAGGATGATGGTTCCATGCCTTATGCTAAGCTGGATATCGATGTAGAGGATCGCACGCAGTTTGCTCGGAAAGGTTGTGTTGAATCTCCATTCGACCCTCCATTCTGAATTGGGTAGTCATTATGTCTTGCTAGAGACCACTAATGACTTATGGATTAATCAATGAGATTGAGTTATCCGTTGCCAATTTGGAATGGGCCTACAGGATCGCACATAAGAAAGTCCAATGATGCAGAATAAGTATTCTTGCCTACAATAAGTATAATTGTTATACTTAAATAAATAAGATTTAATTAAATGGTTTAATTGAATATTATTGGAAAGTTCGGTGGTATTAATTAATAGTTAATTAATTACCTGGGAACAATTGGGATGGGCTGATAAATCAAGGGACTTAATTACAATTGAAGTTCTTGACCCATCAGCCTGATCCATGGGTCATGGGTTGATCCATGGGCTTGGTGTATAACCCAAATCATTAAAGTGTTATTTAAGGCTGATTTCGAATTAGTAAATATTATTTAAATACTGACTTGTAATCAGTTAAATAATATTTGGTAATAATACTGATTTTGGAAATTAATTCCCTACAAATATCCTAGGGATATAATTGTAGGTAGAGGATTTTTGAATTATTCTCATCAGAAAAATACACAGATTTTCCCAAATTCTCCGGGTAGGCAAGATCGGCTAGCACCAACCTGCGAAGGCTTTCGTGCTTGAGAGTAGAGGATCCTTCGAGGAAGGATTTTGGAGACAACAAAACGCCATCTTCTCAGAGGAGCCAGGCGACGTGCGCAACCGATTACGCTTCAAGGGTAAGACCCGATCCTCATAGTTTAGGATTCCGCTGTTTAATTGGATTAAACACCTAGACTATTCCCAACAAGCTATGCTTAAGTCAATCCGAATTCTCTTGGCCATAGCTGCTCATATGGACTATGATATTTGGTAGATGGACGTCAAGGTAGCTTTCCTTAATGGAAGTCTTGAGGAGACCATCTTTATGCAGCAACCAGAGGGCTTCATTGTTAAGGGCCAAGAGCACAAGGTATGCAGGCTTAGAAGGTCCATTTATGTACTTAAGCAAGCATCCAGATCTTGGAATATCCGTTTTGATGAGGTTATCCAGTCCTATAGATTCACTCAGTGTCCGGATGAGCAGTGTGTTTATCGCAGGCGTGATGGTGATATGGTGGTGTTCCTCGTACTTTACATAGATGACATCCTTCTTATTGGCAACAGTAAGAAGGTGTTGTCAGACGTAAAGGCATGGTTTTCCAGACAATTCGATATGAAGGATTTGGGAGAGGCTGGACATATCCTTGGGATTAAGATTATTGAGATCGTAGTAGACGTTCTCTGACTCTCTCTCAGGCATCCTACATAGACACGATTCTAGCTCGTTTTAACTTGCAGAACTCCAAGAAGGGTTCACTACCTTCCAGGCATGGAGTGCATTTGTCTAAGGAGCAGTGTCCTAAGACTATTGAGGAGATAGATGCCATGAAGGCGGTACCCTATGCTTCTGCAGTGGGTAGCCTCATGTATGCTATATTGTGCACGAGGCCTGATATTTGCTTTGCCGTTGGCATGGTTAGCAGATATCAGAGTAACCCTGGGAAGGCTCACTGGGAGGCAGTAAAATGCATTCTCAAGTACTTGCGTAGGACGAGAGATTATGTCCTAGTTTATAGGGTGCAGGAGCTTGTACCATTGGGTTACACAGATTCGGACTTTCAAGGTGATTTGGACAAGAGTAAGTCTACCTCTGGGTTTGTTTTTACACTAGGAGGTGGAGCCATAGTATGGAAGAGTGTCAAGTAGAAATTCGTGGCAGACTCTACCATGTAGGCTGAGTACGTTGCCGCTTCAGAGACAGCGAAAGAAGCTGTATGGCTCAGGAGCTTTCTAATAGACTTAGATGTGGTTCCTGAGTTACCTAGGTTTATCACAGTTTATTGTGATAACAATGGTGTAGTTGCTAACTCGAGGGAACCACGAGCCCATAAGGCGAGTAAACACATAGAGCGCAAGTACCACCTGATACGAGAGATCGTAAAGAGGGGAGACGTGATCGTGGCCAAGATAGCTTCAGTATAAATTTGTTCCTTTATATCATAGAACTAGATAATGGGGTGTGGACAGACACAGTAGATACCGTTATTGGTTAAAGTATTGATATATAAAAAGTATGCTCGTAACCGAGATAGTCTGAACATACTATCGGTATAGGTTATTGTGTGATTTGGAAATTAGTTTATCTAAACTAGTTTAAATCACACGGATATGCCCGGGGCATATTGAGCACGACCAGTTTGGATAGAATTGACTTATACTGATCGGCGTAGTCAATTCGGTCCTAGTATTCCGTCTCTCAATCCCGAGATTGGGATGGGCGTGAGGGTTGGATATCGTGTGGTTTGATTTGCCAAAGAGTGCGGTCAATTGAGGCCAATACCTCGGTAGGTTGGGTATGCGGTGTTTAGCTTCTTACGTGCCGTTGCTAGTCGGAGGAATCCACGTACCGGTTCGCCGGGTTGATGGTGCTCCCGAGATGAGTTCGTGAGGTTATTATACTAAACCCGGCCGGTGAACTTTATGTTTGGTATAATAAAAGGACGAGTGGTACTAATCTCGGAAACCAAGAAGTCGGTGAATTAATTTGTCAGTAAATTGATAAACCGATGAGCACTAGATCTTTAATGTGGGGAGATAGAATAAAATATAATGGCGCGATGTAAAGTCGTTTTCGAGCGGTAGTTCCATAATTGGTCCGTTAGTGGTACGACCGATTATGTATTTGACTAATCGACAAGGTAAATTAATTAATCCAAAAGGTTTAATTAATATTTAATCGACAAAGTGAATTTAGAAATTAATTCTATTTTGAATTAATTAATTCTAAGGGCTCGATTAAATTAAATTAACAAAGTGGATTAAATAAATTAATTTAAATGGGTCGATTGGAGTTGATTATTCGGGAAGACTTAGCGGTCAACGAAAGTCAAATTAAAAGGCCTAACTCTAGAGCCCATTAGGTCTCCTTAGAAGCTCCTTATAAGTACAACTTATTGGGCAAGAAAGACATCAAGAAACTTGAAGTCCAAGAAAGGGCTAGAGTGAGAAAGTTTAGCTTAGAGAGAGAACATCGTCTTCCTCGTCGAAGTTCCTTCTCGAAGTCAGCTAAGATAGCTTTCTCCTTCGGAAGATTCAATTTTTATTCTGCCCAGATTATTTTTCAACTGCCGGCCAGTTTTTAAGAATAGCGCAGATCGGATTTCTTCAACAAAAGTCCGGCGCTGTTTCTTCAAGAAAACCCGGCGCTGTTCTTCTGTCCGGTGCCCTGAGCCATCCGGTGCCCTTAGCCGTCCAGTCTGCGCGTTGATCTTCTAGGTTGAGTGATCCGTGCAGATTGGCTGTACAGATCGGGACTGGACCGATCGAGCAGTTCCGGCGAGGTGTTTTTTGATTAAGTCCGGCGAGGGTTTCTTACGCAAGTGGGTTTTCATTGCTGCAGTTTTTTTTGAGAAAAAAAATTCTGGGCAGCTTTAATTTTCAAGATTTTGAGTTTTTTTCCAGAGCAAGTGTCTTGGATTTCTTAATTTTGCCGTGGGTAACTCCGTAGATAATAGCCCACACTATTTCGGAGTTTGTATCGCAGTTATTCTTCGGATTTCTATTAGAATCGCAATCAAAGATTGGTTTTTCTTTAAGCAAGGGACTTCGCTACAAAAGGTAAAATCTTTAATATTCCGCTTTAATTAAAGATTTAATTTTTTGTGTCCCGATTAATAAATTAAATAAGTATAAGCCTAGATCCGTTCATGGGTAAACTAATTTGAGCCTAAGCTTGGTCGAAAGCTTCCGATTATGGAATGCATTGCACGAAAGTGAGGTTTTCGATTTAGCCCGGGCTTGTTCAGTTTTCCTTCATCGCAGGCCCCAACTTTTAAAACATTAATAAGCCCAATTCATGCTTTAAAACACATAAATGCGTATGCTCATACAAGCCCGTTATAATTTAAACCGATTAAATTTAAGGATTGTGTAACTATTACAAAATTAAAATTGATCGTGTCATGATCAATTTTAATCAATCCCTTTTTGTTCATTTTTTCATTTAACCAAAATGATGCATGAACATACCAAATATGTATGCAAATATTTAAACTATTTAAATAAATCATACCATATTTGAAAGCATAAATAAATGAATCAAATTAATCAAATTAATTATTCTATTTATTATCTAATTATCCTAATCTTATTAAGATAATTGATTTAAGATAATTTTAAAATCTTAAAATCCAATTTTAACATTTTAAAACTAAAATCTAATACGATTTGATTTAATTCCAAAATTAAGATTTTAAAATCTTACCAAAATCAGAAAATAATTTTCCTTAAAATTTTGGGTCAATTTTATGATTAACATAAGTTTTGGGCTTAGGGTTTAAAAAAACAAAACTGTTGGGACTATTTTGCAATTAAAACAATTTTAAAACTGCTGGCCATTTTTAGGGTTTGCTGGGGCGGCGGGGTATAATAGTAAAATCAGCCCCTAGGGCTTCACCGCTAGTTACCGCCAACCCTAGAAAAATTGTCTGGCTCCATTGATCCCATGCATCCAATGCCGGTAATCTATTCCGATTATCTTCTCCGGTATTTTTCAGCCTTTCTGGTCACAGTCCTCACCAAGGAGGATGGCGCTAATGGAGGATAACCGCTCGTCCACCTCAATTGTTACGCCGATAGAAAAGATAGGTCCCGATCAAAGTAGCACACAACTCCAACAAGCACGCATCTCATCGGAGAATAATCGGCATGTGCAACCGATCGAAAAACCAGTCATGAAGAACGAACCGCCTGAAGCCCTTTCCTGGCGATGTCGTTTTTCCAGCGGAGCTTTAAAACCCAAAGAAGCAATAAAAGAAAAACAATTTTGAAAACCAAACAGAATTCTCAGAACCTTTCCTTGATTTCGTTTACTGGTAAAAGAATTAAAACCATTCAAAACCCCTTTCGACAAGTTTTTCTAACGAGTTCATCAAATATCGAAGGAAAAACAAATTCATTTTGATGGCAAAACAAAACAGACTTCGATCAATCATTGTTCTTCCTGGCAAAATCAATTTTGAAAACCCAGAAACCAAAATCGGTTTTCCTCTTGCGAAATTTCATTTTCCGGTGAAAAATCCAAGAAGTCCAGTTTTCGTCCAAAAAGAAAAATCTTAGCCTTTTTTGAAACCTATGGCCAATTAGCCTTTTTTTTCTGACGGGACACAAAAACACCCAGAAAAAAACAATTTTCCTACTACGGAAACCATTTCCATCCAATCAAGATAAATTAATTTCAAAACAAAATATGTGTTTTAATTAATAAATTTTAATCTTAACACTAAAATCGAGCCTAGCTCTGATACCACTGTTGGGATAGGAGGCATGTTTTTCAAAAAAATTTACGCAGCGAATTCATGCCAATTTCAATTTTAGTGTTTAATCCTATGTTCAAAACAAGTAAATCATACCCTTGAAGCATAATCGGTTGCCGCGTCTGGATCCTAGATTGATGTTGGTCCAAACCTTCTGCTCTGATTACATTTGTCACCACCAAAATCCTTCCTAGAAGGACTCTCTACTTTCAAGCACTGAAGTTCTTCGTAGATCCGGTGCTAGCCATTTTTGCCTACGGAGAGAGTTTGGGATTGTGTGTATTTTTCCTTGTTTTGATTTTCTGATTGAAAATCATCATCCTCCTACCATAATATCCCTAGGATATTTGTAGAGTTGAAATTTCCAAAAAATCAGTATTGTAATCCATTAATTATTACTTAACTGATTTAATCATATTCCAAATCAGTATTATTACCAAATATTATTTTGCTAATTCTAAATCAGCATTAAATAAAATTTGCTGATTCCAAATCAGTATTAAATAATACCTTAATGATTTGGGTTATACACCAAGCCCATGGATCAACCAATGACCCATGGATCAGGCTGATGGATCAAGAAACCTCAATTGTAATTAGGTCCCTTAATTTATCAGCCTATCCCAATTGTTCCCAGGTAATTAATTAACTCTTAATTAATACCACAGAACTTTTCAATAATATTTAAATAAACCATTTAATTAAATCTTATTTATTTAAGTATAACAATTATACTCATTGTAGGTAAGAATACTTATTTTGCATCATCGAACATTCTTATGTGCGATCCTGTAGGCCCATTCTAAATTGGAAATGGATAACTCAATCTCATTGATTAATCCATAAGTCATTAGTGGTCTCTAGCAAGACATAAGGAATACCCAATTCAGAATGGAGGGTCAAATGGTGAATCGACAAAATGTTTCTGAGCAAACAGCGTACGATCCTCTACATTGATATCCCGTTTTGCATAAGGCAAGGAACCATCATCCTTATATAGCTAAATGTTTACTTCATTTCTTAGTGACACTGAATTCATCAAGCAAATGATAATGCTTATCATTCCTTGGGCATGGCCATGCACTTTTCATTTCACTATCAAGTGGCCAAGATATCATCTCTCACTTAAGAGAGATTTGTAGTCCCATCACTTCACCTACATATCTTAGCGTGACTCATAGTGCCCAATCATACCCATACTTGGCAAACTGTTACGGTCCCGTTAGGCATATGTCAAAGCACACTACAATTCACCTAAGACCATGTAGTGATTTCTGGTCTAAGGATCCTCGTACGAGTACTACTCAAAATAATCACTCATGATCTAAAGGTCCATGGAGTGTTTCTTTTGGCGGATCGATTTCATAAGATTAAATATGCACAAGAATATTACTATCATGAAATTAACTCATCTGATTATAACATCAATCAAAATGAAAAATATCTATATAGTCCTTAAAAAGGGCACATACACCAACAGAAATTAACTCATCTGATAAATCATCAATCAAACGACAAATGTCTACATATAGCCCTTCAAAAGGGAACATACACTAACAATCTCCCACTTACCCGTTGAAGGTCTATGTTCTCAACATTTTAAGACCAAGCTCTATTACATGTCTCTTAAACTTTGACTGTGGTAGAGCTTTTGTGAGATGATCTGCTATATTGTCGTTTGACCCTATTTTGCATACTTTAACATCTCCTCGATCGACGATCTCTCGAATGAGGTGATAACATGTGAGTATGTGTTTGGTCTTCTGGTGTGACCGGGGCTCTTTTGCTTGTGCGATGACCTCATTATTATCACAGAAGAGGTCTATTGGATCTTTGATACTCGGTCTCATTCTGATGTCTGACACAAACTTCCTCAACCAAACAGCTTCCTTTGCAGTATCTGATGCAGCAATATACTCCGATTATGTTATAGAGTCGGCTGTGGTATCTTGCTTTGAGCTTTTCCAACTCACCGCACTGCCATTCAGGCTAAAAACGTATCCTGATTGTGACATCATATCGTCTTGATCAGTCTGTAAAGCAGCATCGGCGTAACCTTGTACGACGAGCTGTTCTTGTCCTCCGTACACTAGCATTAATCCTTTATTCCTTCGCAAGTACTTCAGGATTACCTTGACTGCAGTCCAATTATCCATACCTGGATCTTGTTGGTATCTGCTTGTCCTATTGCCGAAGCATATTGGACTCTACTCATCACATCCCTCTCCTCTTTAGTAGAAGGACATTGGTTCTTCTTTAAAAGGAGGCCATGTCTGAATGGTACCATACCATTCTTAGAATTAGATATATAGAACCTCTTCAATAGCTTGTCTATATACCCTTTTTGACTTATTCCTAGAAGCTTTTTAGACCTATCTCTATAGATCTTGATACCTAGTATCTTTTCGGCTTCTCCTAAGTCTTTCATAGAAAATACAATCCCTAGCCATTTTTTGCTGTATTTCATCATGGAAATGTCATTTCCTATGAAAAGGATGTCGTCCACATATAGGACGAGAAAAACATTCTTGCTCCAACTAACCTTCTTGTAAACACAAGGCTCATCTTCATTCTTTATGAAGCCGTAACCTTTTACTGCCTCGTCAAAATGAAGATTCCAACTTCGTGATGCTTGCTTTAGTCTGTAGATAGACCTCTGAAGCTTGCATACACGATTTGGATGCTCTTGATGGATGTATCCCTCGGGTTGTTTCATGTAAACATCCTCGAGTAGGTTTCCATTCTTGAAAGCCATCTTAACATCCATCTGTCATATCTCATAGTTACAATTTGCAGCTATGGCGAGCATAGTCCGAATAGACTTGAGCATCACAACAAGGGAGAAGGTTTCATCATAGTCAATACCATGAGTCTATCTACAATCTTTAGCCACTTGTCATACCATGAAGATCCTGCCAGGTTTTAATTTGAAAATCCACTTACAATCAACAACTTTTGCCTGAACAAGAAGATCAATCAAAGTCCACACTTTATTGTCCCTCATGGATTGCATTTCAGATTCCATGGCTTGTAGCCATTTATCAGAATCTGGACTTTCTAAAACCTATTTGTAGTTCGTGGGCTCATTAGAGTCCACCAAGATCAAATTGTAATTGTCAGTCACGAGAAATCCATATCTCTCGGGTTCATGACGAGATCTACTTTACCTTCTATGTTCTTGTGTTGTTGACTCAGGTTGCTCATCTTCATGAGTTTCCATGTCAACTTCTATCTGATTTTTTGTAGATCACTCTATAATCCCTTGTGGTTCTTGAACTTCTCCGAGTTCTATTCTACTCCCACTGTCTTTCTTGTACAGAAATTCTTTCTCTAAGAAAATAGCTCCTCGAGCAACGAACAATTTATTCTCAGTTGGGTTGTAGAATTGATATCCTTTGGTTTCCTTAGGATATCCCACAAATAGGCATTTTTCAGTTTTGGGTTTAAGCTTATTACTTTGTAAACGCTTTATATGAGTTTGACAACTCCAAACTCGCAGATAGGACATATAGGGCTTCCGACCCATCCATATCTCATATGGAGTCTTATCTACTGTCTTAGATTGAATATGATTCAATAAGTAGGTAGCAGAAAGGAGAGCATAACCCCAAAAGGATGTAGGGAGAGTTGCTTGGCCCATCATTGATCGAACCATATCCAATAGGGTCCGATTTCTCCTTTCGGATACACCATTCCATTGAGGTGTTCCCGGTGGAGTCAGCTGTGAAACAATTCCACACTATTTTACATAGCCATCGAACTCATCACTGAGGTATTCACCTCCCCGATCGGAGCGAATAGCCTTAATCCTTGTATCCAACTGATTCTCTACTTCATTCTTAAACTCTTTGAACCTTTCAAAAGTTTCACTTTTATGCCTCATTAAGTAGACATAGCCATATCTACTATAGTCATCGATAAAAGTAACAAAGTATACGAATCCACCTCTGGCTTGTGTGCTCATTGGTTCACATACATCCGTGTGTATTAGAGCCAATAGCTCACTTGTTCTTTCGCATTTCTTGTTGAAAGGACTCTTTGTCATTTTTCCTTGCAAACAGGGTTCACACGTGTCATATGATTCGAAATCAAATGACCCTATCACTCCATCTTTGTGAAGTCTTTGAACTCCTTTCTCGTTTGCATGGCCTAAACGACAGTGCCAAAGATAAGTTGGACTCATATCAAATTTAATTGATTTAGCCTTCTTTTCAATGTTATAGACCGGTCTTTCTTGGCTCAAATCCAATACATATAGGCATTTGCACAAATTTGCAACTCCGTATAAAACATCATTCTGATATAAAGATAACGAATTATTACCAATAACAAAACAAAAACCTTTAATATATAAACAAGAAATTGAAATAATATTCTTGCTCAAAGTAGGTACATAATAACAATTCTCAAGTTCAATGTTTAAATCAGAAGGTAAAGATAAAGTGTAATCTCCCACTTCAAAAGCTGCAACTCTTGCCCCGTTGCCCACTCGGAGATCAACTTCACCTTTCCTTGTCATCCTTCTATTTCCGAGTCCTTGCACATTAGTACAAATGTGAGCCCCATATTCGGAGTCTAATACCAATGAGGTGGACATAGAAAGATTTATTTCAATAACAAATATACAAGCTTGTTAACAAAATATTTCCGCCAATGACTCATAAATCCGGAACGCTTCAAAATTCATGAACTGCTTTTGAAGCTCTCCTGTCATAGACTCGAGCATCAAGCACGTCACATCATCGGAATTGCTTTTCAGCTTATCCCATGCTCGCTGAACAGTAGCCGTGGCATTCTATGGTGGTTCAGGTAAAACAGTCTCTAATACATGTAGCTTCCTTTATTGCTTGAGAACTATTCTCAAGTTTCTTTCCCAATCTAAGAAGTTTGGTCCAACCAATTTGTCTTTATCCAATATAATTCTTAGAGTAATGTTTGAGACAACATTAGTGCTAGATGATGCCATTTTTACAATGAATAAATGCAAAATATTAGGATGAGTTTTAGAATCATTTTCCACAATAGCCAAAATTGAAATCCCGAACAATTTTGTGTTGGTGCTAGATTGTGGGCCAAAAATCCACAAAGAGTTAACCCCAGTCTTGCTTTGGCAAGTATCGTAGGGATCGGGCTCTTTTGGTAGGCAACGTTCAAATTACATTCCATGTAATCTAACGCTTTCCAGTTGCATACCGTGCAACTTTTCGGTGATAGGATGGACATTCCAAATGCTTGATAGCATCCTCTCTTTGAAAAATTAATCCCTAGTCAACTTATCGGGTCAAGCTAGGATTACTTTTCCCAAGTCAAACCATCCTTCGAGGTATCACATCAATCGATACCCACACATTTTTTCCATAACGAGTGGTAGTGATAAAGTTGAGCATCTTGATAGCCAAACAGGTTTTCTACTCATTAACGGTAGTGATAAAGTTGGGAACTTATTATGTGACAACCCACCGCACGAAGTAAACCTGAGGCCCTTGGGCTCTCCAAGTCCACGGACGTTCGACGCTCTGGCGAGCCCCCAAGTATGGAAGCAAGTTATAACTTAGGTTTTTAGGGATTTAGTTTGAATGGCTTAACATGCATTTCATTTTTCATCATTCCCAAAATTTAAAATATAAAGCAAAAGGTGCAATGAATTGGTCTCTACTCTATTACAAGGCTTTTAAAAAAAATTTTCTTCATTTGGGCCTCCATCGTTGGGCTCCAACTCCATGACTCCGTTTTGGCTTGTTGGAATTTATTGGGCCTAATTTCTAATCTATTCTATTACAATAAATTTTAATAGGCTCGCAAGCCCAATTTAATTGGCTCGCAGGACCCAAATTAAAACAAAATAAATAAAGCCTAATTCATGCATGAAAAACACATAAAATGTAAGTGCTTCATACAAGCCCATTTTAATTAAGCCAATCAATTTAAAAGATTGTGTAATTGAATATTTCCAAAATATTCTATACTATTAAAATTGATTGTGTCACAATCAATTTTAATCAATCTTTCCTTTTTCTTGTTCAATCATTTGTGAAAAATGATGCATGAATATACCAAATATGTATGCAAATATTTACACCATTTAAATAAATCATACCACATTTGAAAGCATAAATAAAGGAATCAATTTAATAATTCTATTTTATTAGCTAATTATCCAAATCTTATTAAGATAATTAATTTAAGATAATTTTAAAATCTTAAAATTTAAGTTTAACATTTTAAAACTAAAATCTGATAAGATTTGATTTAATATTCCAAAATCAAAATCTTAAAATCTTACCAAAATTTAAAAATTAGAAAATAATTTTTCCTTAAATTATGGGGCAGTTCTGTAATTTAAATAAAATTATGGGCAATGTTTTGAGGATGACTCAAAGTCCAGGGGCCATTCTGCAATTTAAAACTATTTTAAAATTTAATGGCTATTTAGGGTTCAAGGGGTGGAGGGGCAGTTTAGTAATTTAAGCCCATTAGGGCATCTGTTCCCACCGTCTCTCTTTCTTTACCCAATTAGGGTGTCATAGGGTGGCAGGGGTATTATGGTAAATTCAACCCTAAGGCTTCACCCCCAGCCGCCGTCATCAACCTTCTTCTTCAAACCTTACGGCCGGTTTCTTCAACTCCTAGCGACGATCGTCTCTCCCTGCGCAGCAACTTGCTTTGCCGGTCTCTAACTCGTCGACCAAAACATTTCTTGTCACGATCGAAACTAGACCCGGCAACAATCACGACCATAAACCGTGGTTCCAAAACTAAATCCGACCCAGCGAGGATTGGAATAAAACCCAATTTTCGATGAAACAAAAACAAGCTGAAAATACTTTGTTCATAAACCCAAAAAACAAAAACCAACTAGCCCAGCAAAATATGTGGCTTCTTAAACCCAGATCCCAGATTCCAGCCATTCAATGCTTTCGAAGAAAGCAAAAATCAAAATAAAAACAGGACCTTTACAAAACCCCAGTTCTGGCAACAACTTTTGAGGAAACCCAGAAAACGAAATTGTTTTTCCGGTAAAAAACGCAACAGTCCAAAATGCAAGTTCAATTCGAGATGAAAAATCAGATGCCGGTCAAATCATTTTTTTCGTTCAAAAAACAGTAGCAAAGAATCGAAACCCAATTTCAAAAACACAAATTCTTTCTAAAACGACATAAGGTCCCAAGGAAGAACTCGTTTTTTGGTGATAATTGAAACCAAAACACGGGCGGAACTATTTCGACCATCCGAAGGAGAACCCAAAAAAAAAAACTGAAAACCATTACACCAAAAAATGAAATCCCAGACTTCATTCAATTCGTTTTTCGGTGAAATAGATCATGCTACCGGTGGCTTCAAAATTGCAAAAAAATTAATTAAAATACAACTTTAATTAAAATCTAATTTTAATTTTAACACTAAAATTAATATGAGTCTGGCTCTGATACCACTGTTGGGATCGGAGGCATGATTTTCAAAAATTTTTATGCAGCGGATTCATGCCAATTTCAATTTTAGTGTTTTAATCCCATGTTCAAAACATGTAAACCATACCGTAATTGGTAGCCGCGTCTGGATCCTAGATTGATGTTGGTCCAAACCTTCTGCTCCTGTTACATTTGTCACACACAAATCCTTCCTTGAAGGACTCTCTACTTTTAAGCACTGAAGTTCTTCGCAGATCCGATGCTAGCCGTTTTTGCCTACGGAGAGAGTTTGGGATTTTGTGTATATTTTGCTTATTCTGATTTTCTGATTGAAAATGATCATCCTACTACCATAATATCCCTAGGATATTTGTAGAGTTGAAATTTCAAAAAATCAATATTGTAATCAATAAATTATTACTTAACTAATTTAATCATATTCCAAATCAGTATTATTACCACATATTATTTTTCTGAATCCAAATCAGTAATAAATAATATTTACTAATTCTCAATCAGTATTAAATAATACCTTAATGATTTGGGTTATACACCAAGCCCATGGATCAACCCATGACCCATGGATCAGGCTGATGGATCAAGAAACCTCAATTATAATTAGGTCCCTTGATTTATCAGCCCATCCCAATTGTTCCCAGGAAATTAATTAACTCTTAATTAATACCATAGAACTTTTCAATAATATTTAATTAAACCATTTAATTAAATCTTCTTTATTTAAGTATAACAATTATACTCATTGTAGGCAATAATACTTATTCTGCATCATTGAACTTTTTTATGTGCGATCCTGTAGGCCCATTCTAAATTGGAAATGGATAAATCAATCTCATTGATTAATCCATAAATCATTAGTGGTCTATAGCAAGACATAATGACTACCCAATTTAGAATGGAAGGTCGAATGGTGATTCAACGCAACCTTTCTGAGCAAACTGCGTACGATCCTCTACATTGATATCCCGTTTAGCATAAGGCATGGAACCATCATCCTTATATAGCTAAACGTTTACTTGATCTCTTAGTGACACTGAATTCATCAAGCAAATGATAACGCTTATCATTCCTTGGGTATGGCCATGCACTTCTCAGTTCACTATCAAGTGGCCAAGATATCATCTCTCACTTGAGAGAGACTTGTAGTCCCATCACCTCACCTACATATCTTAGCGTGTCTCATAGTGTACCCAATCATACCCGTACTTGGCAACCTGTTACGGCCCCATTAGCCGTATGTCAAAGCACACTACAATTCACCTAAGACCATGCAGTGATTTCTGGTTTAAGGATCCTCATACAAGTACTACTCAAAAGAATCACTCATGATCTAAAAGTCCATGGGGTGTTTCTTTTGGCGGATCGATTTCATGAAATTAAATATGCATAAGAATATTACTATCATGAAATTAACTCATCTGATAAATCATCAATCTAACGATAAATGTCTATAGATAGCCCTTCAAAAGGGCACATACAAACACATAGTGGATTTCTAAGAGATGTAGAACAAGATAATGGATTTAGTGAAGATTGATGTTTATTTGTGGTGGAGGTGTTATGTTTGAATACTGAAGCTATGCTTGTATTATACTGTTTCCCAGTTAATATATCGATTGAATGTTTTGGTTTATATGTTGTGCATATGTCGTCCATTTATATTATGTAGTGAGATGATGAGGTGTTTGGTGTGACACAGTAGATCTCATCATTTGTTAAAAGACATAATATATAAATGAGGTTTGTAACTGAGACAGTTTTGGACACACTGTCGGTTTAGGTTATTATGTGATTCAGAAAATTAGTTTGTCAAAACTAATTGAATGAAATAGATATGCCCAGGGTATATTGAACTTGACCATTTATGATGAATTGTCTTATACTAATTTAACATACAATTCGTTGCTTGTATTCTATCTCTTAATCCCTATACTTTGGCGGGCGTGAGGATTAGATATAATGTCCTTGGATCTGCTAATGGATGAGGTCATTTATGGCTAATAGTCTCGGTAGTGTGGGTGCGCGTGTTTGGTTGCTTGGTGTGCTGTTGCTTGTCGAAAGGAAACAATGTACCGGTGCATTCGGGGTGATGGTGCTCCCGAGATGAGCTCGTTATGTTTATTATACTAAACCCAGCCGGTGGACTTATGTCCGGTATAGTAAAATGGTCGAGTGGTAGTAATCTCAGATTATAAGAAGATAATTAACTAATTTATCAGTAAATTAATAGATTAACGAGCACTAACTTTTTGATGTGGGGAGATTAAAAAATAATTAATTTTGTTGTTCTGGAAGCAATTCTAGTGTAGGATGGTAGTGTCATAGTTAATCCTTTAGTTGTACGATTAATTATGTATTGGGTTATTGACAAAGGTAAATTTAATTAATTAATTAATTAATTAATTCTTGTGTCAATTGGTTGTGAACTAGACCAATAACTGGATTAAGGATAAGTGAATCCTTGGGTCAATTGGTTGTGAATCAGACCAGGACTGGATTGGGGATAAGTGAATCCCTGTATCAATTGGATGTGAATTAGTCCAGGAACTAGATTGAAGGAAAATAGAAACCCAATAGGAAGACCAATCCTAAACGAACTTGGGTTTCTCTTGTAACTCTATATATAGACAAGGGATTAGCAATTCAAGACACACAATTCATAAGTTCTCAAGACAAGAAAACTAGAGAGAGAAAACTATGGAGACATCAAATTTTATTCTCTTAAAAACATTTTTTCTTCCCTTCGCGCGGCTGCCGAGTTCCCAAAGTGTAGCACCTGCATTTTGGATTTATTCCCGGTCAGCTAGTTGCACGTGGGATCAAAAGGGGCGGCGTGGGTAGGGGCGGTGGCGGTTGAGCTATACGCGCAGGCGAGGCGGTTGTTGGATTTTTTCGGTGACTCAATTATATTGGATTGCTGATCGTTGGTTCGTTGATTCATTGCCCACACAACATTCGAGTCTGTCTTGAGTCATACAAGCGACACAGATTTTACGCTTCAAAAGTTATTTTTAAACTTTCCCTTTAATTAGAAATTATTTGTTGTATGATAAATCGAAGAAGTGCAAACCAATATCCTGCACAATGTTATTTCAAGCAAGGGTTGGAATAGCGATTGTGCTAGAGTTTAGGCCAGGTCAAGAATTCAGATTCTGGAATGCATAGCACGAAACTAAATTTTTTACCAGGCCCAGGCAGATAATCTTTCAATTGCTATCAAAGCCTAGTTTTGGTTTTCTGCTTGTTCGATTTGTTACATGGTTTTATTTGCAGATGGTTTAGAAATATCGACTATTATTGTAGCATTTGTATGTTTTAATTAAACCCCAGGATATGTTCAAGTTCAATTGTTATGAATGCTTGTAATAGTAAAACCACGTGCTGGAAACCATGTAGGATTAGATCAAATCTGTAGTAGGATTTTTTCTATGTAATTTCGATTTTATTTTCCTAGATGCCTTGTAGTAGGAAAATTTTTATGTAATCGAAGGTGTTATGGTGGCGACTTGAATTCGTGGGTTTTGGTTTATCGTTAATTCAAAGAAAATCAAGAAATCCCATAACGAATTGCAAGAAGACCAAGTAATGTAGAAGAAGCGAATGAGGAATCGGAAGGGGGCGGCGGCGCCAACGATGACTCGCTAGCTGGAGCCATCACCATCGTCGGCGCGTTTTGTGCGTGCTGCGCGCGACACCCATTTGGCTTGCACGTGCTGCCCGTTCTTCTCCGGTGTTCGTTTCTTATGAGTTTTTTGAGATCCAGCTTTCAAGACTCAATCCATCGAGTGACGTGACAGAACATGAGATCAAGACAGCAGATGGAAGCGATTAAAACAAAATAGTCAGGAAATTTATTTTACGCATTTATTTTTCTTGTTTATATTTTTCATTTTTATGCTATAATTTTTGTGTTGTATGTTAGATGCATATTTTTAATCATATTGGTTTTATGTTTGCACATAACTTAGGATTAGTTAATTGCATGTTAAAATGGGAAAAACCCTCGTTTAAGAAATCTAAGTAGGAACGGGTTGGTTTAATATCCCCATAGCCTCCATTACGAATTCATATGTGATGTGGGTGGACTTGCGCGTTGGCATTTGGGCCTTCATTCATATCGGATGAGTTCAACCACAAGATCACTAGATTATGAATTTCTAAGTAAGATCACTATCGTTAGTTAAACTAGGAGAAATGTGATACCCTCTCAATCTGAGCTGCACTATCCTGAGGTAACAAGCTCAGAAGTCACGTAATGACACACACTAAGTGTACGATTTGTAGTATTCCTCCCATCGAGGTTGTGCTGCCTATTTGTACGGATGAAAGGCACTGACTATTAGCTACATTGATCAATAGATCATTTGGTCCGATAGTGTAGTTATTGAACTTGATTATTCTCAAACGAATGTGGGTTAGCGTAAATATCCACAGTATCGTGGCTTGCAAAAATCCCGGTGAATAAGATGTCAGTGGATTTAATTATTATTTGGGGGAAGTCAATAATTATAGAATTTTTTTTTCAAAATTCTATGCTTAGAATACTGAAACATTTCCTATTTATTTATTTATAGTTTTCGATATGGCATTTAATATATTTGCTACAATATTGAAAGACAACAAACTAACCGGTCCGAACTATGTCGATTGGAGTCAAAACTTGTGTTGGAGTAGAATACATAAGCTATGCTTGTATTGTACAGTTTCCCAGTTTAATATATCGATTTGTGTTTCAGTCATATCTTGTTGTGCATTAATCGTCCATTTATATTATGTAAGTAGATGATTAGGTGTCTGGTGTGAGACAGTAGATCTCATCATTGGTTGAAAGACATAATATATAAATGAAGTTCGTAACCGAGACAGCTTTGGACAAACTGTCGGTTTAGGTTATTATGTGATTCGGATAATTGGTTTGTCTAAACTAATTGAATCATATAGATGTGCCCGGGGCATATTGAACTTGACCATTAGGAATGATTTGTCTTGTACTAATTTAATAGACAAATCGATCCTTGTATTCTATCTCTTAATCCCTAGACTCAAGTGGGCATGAGGATTAGACATAGTGTACTTTGATATGCCAGTGGGTGAGGTCAATTGTGGCCAATAGTCTCGATGGGTTGGGTGCGCGTGTTTAGTTACTTGGTGTGCTACTGCTTGTCGAAAGGAAACCATGTACTGGTGCATCCGGGGTGATGGTGCTCCCGAGATGAGTTCAAAATGTTTATTATACTAAACCCAGCCGGTGGACTTATGTCCGGTATAGTAAAAAGGTCGAGTGGTACTAGTCTCAGAATTAAAGAAGTTAATTAATTAATTTATCAGTAAATTAATTTTAATTAACGAGCACTATATCTTTGATGTGGGGAGATTAATGAATATAATTTAATTGAGTTGTTCCGGAAGCAATTTTGGTGTAGGATGTAGTGCCAAAATTAATCCATTAGTGGTATGATTAATTTTGTAATGGGTTAATTGAATAGGTAGATTTAATTAATTAATTGGTTAATTATTCCTCAGGGTTAATTCAGTAATTAACAAAGTGGAATTATTTAATTAATTCCTAAGGGTTAATTAAGTAATTAACAAAGTGGAATTATTTAATTAATTAATTAAGTCTTAAGTTTCAATTGGAATTAGAAAATCCTAGAGATTAGGAATCTAGTAGGATTTGATTTATCCTATCAGATTGGTTGCCTAATTGGATTTGGAAACTAATTCATTACCTAAACCCATTAGGAAGACCAATCCTAAACCAACTTGGAGTCTCTCTTGTAACTCTATAAATAGACAAGGGATTAGCAATTCAAGCCACACAATTCAATAGATTCAATATTCAAGAATCTAGAGAGATAAAATTCTAGAGAGAGAAATTTCTTTCTCTCTCAAGAACGAATTTTAAGCTTGGGGCGGCTGGTTTTTACCATTGAAGTGGCCAAAAATTCTTGGCCTTCTGGGCAGCCCCGTGTGTAGCTTTCTCTCTCTCCGGGCAGTGCGTTTGCAGTATGTGCTAGGTGCGGAGGTGCTAAATTTTTTCAGCAGGTGGACTGTGGGGAGTTGTTGATCAATTGACTTCTAGATTATTGCCCACACAATAATAGGTCATAGTCTTGAGGCATACAAGAGAATCACCAGGTGCACGCTTCAAAGTTAACTTTCTAAGGTTCCGCTTTAATTAGAAATTTTTGTTGCGTGGTAAATTGAGCAAGTGCAAACCCAGATCCTATGTGGCAAATATTCTTTCAACTTGGACATTGCCCTAACAACTAAGAGCACTCCTGTGAGAGATTATGTCATTGACATGATTACTAACACCAACGAGATTGAGGTAGTAGGAGGCAAAATCGATAGTGAAACCAAAGTCGATATTGTCCTCCAAAACTTGCCTCAAAGCTATGAGCATTTTCGGTTGAACTACAATATGAGTCAGATGTTGTGTACTTCATCAAAGCTCTTGGCAGAGTTGCTGGCGGATAAAAGTCTTTTTCAAGAGAAGAAGCGAAGTTTAGTCGTGGTTAAAGCTTCAGAATCTCCTTCTAAGCCTGAGGTTGGAAAGAATAAGAGAAAGCTCGAGGAAATAGCTCAAAAAGCCGGAGATTACAAATAAGAAACCGGAAGGCAAGTGCTTCAAATGCAATTAGATGGGACATTTGAAATCAGATTGTCCAAAGCTCAAAAGTATGATAATTTATGCCTTAATTACTGAGACATGTTTAGCAGCGATTCCCTCAGATACTTGGTATGTGGATTCAGGTGCCACTGACCATGTTTGTAATTCTTTGTAAGGGTTGCAAGTAGCCCGGAAGCTTAGAGAAGGCGAGCTGGAAATATACTTGGGCGACACTACAAAAGTGTGATTGGAAGCAGTGGGAGTAGCAACTGTTATTTTCGAAAGTAGTAGTCTAGATTTGTCTGCATGTACCGAGTTTTAGAAAGAACCTTATTTCTGTTTCTAAACTCTTAATGAATGCTTACAAGTTTATTTTTTATAATTCTGTTTTTGTTAGAAAAGATGGCGAACTTGTTTATTCTGGTTTATTTGCAGACAATTTATTTGTGCTTAAATCAAACTCCCCTTACGCAAAACATAGAAGTAAATAGCGCATCATCTAACACTAATAAGACCAAAGAACTTTGTAAAATGAATCAAACCTATCTTTGGCATCTCAGGCTATGTCATATAAACCTTAGTAGGATTCAGAGGTTGGTCAATGATGGACCTTTAAATTCATTAGAGATTGACAGCTATTCAACCTGTGAATCTTGCTTGGAAGGTAAAATGACCAAGAGACCTTTTAAGGCAAAAGGTTATAGAGCCAAAGAAGTATTAGAGTTGATTCACTCTGACTTATGTGGACCAATGTCTGTCCAAGCACTAGGTGGGTTTGAGTATTTTGTGACGTTCACAGATTATTACTCAAGGTACGGATACATTTACCTAATACGCCACAAGTCCAAATGCTTTAGTAAATTCAAAGAGTATCGGGCAAATGTGGAGAAGCATCATGGTAAGAGTATCAAGACACTGCGATCAGATCGTGTGGTGACTACCTGTGCCACGAATTTTGAGAATACCTCAATGAGGTCAAAATTTAGTCTCAGTTGTCTACACCTGGCACACTACAGCTGAATGGTGTAGCATAAAGAAGGAACTGAACTCTAATGGAAATGGTTAGGTCAACGATGAGCAATAGTGATTTTCCGAGTTTGTTCTAGGGGTATGCCTAAGAAACGGCGATGTACATTCTAAATCTTGTACCATCTAAAATTGTGCTTTTAACCCAATTAGAGTTGTGGAACGGCAGTAAGCCAATTCTAAGACATCTCAGAATTTGGGGTTGTCCATCACATGTGCTGAAGACAGATGCGGCTAAGTTAGAAGCAAGAACAGAAGTAATGAGATTTTTAGAGGAAGACTATATTTTAGATCACAAGCCCAAGAGTAAGATAGTACTAGAAGAACTTAGGAAGCAATCCGATAATCCTGATGCACCAGCACAAGTAGATACACCACACACTGCACAAGATATCACAGATGAAGCGCCTACACAGGTGGTGCCTCCTTGTAATGGGAGGGTTGTAATACAGCCCGATCAGTTCATTGGCATGCGAGAAGCCTCTGACTTCATCCCAGGTGTGCCTAAATCGAATCCAATGAACTACAATGAGGCTCTCTGAGATAAAGATGCTGAATCTTGATGAAAAACAATGATATCCGATATGGGGAAAATAGAACAAGCCCGGGCTAAATAAAAAATCTCACTTTCGTGCAATGCATTCCAGAATCGGAAATTTTCAACAAAGCTCAGCTCAAATTCATTTTCTCCTGAATGGATCTAGGCTTATACTTATTTAACTTATTAAAATGACGCTCAAAGATTAAATCTTTAATTAAAGCGAAAAGGCGAAAGATTATACCTTTGAAGTGAAATCCCAAACAAAAAAGAAATCCAAAACTTCTGGCAAGCAAAATCCAATAGAAATCCAAAGAATAACTCTAACACCTCCAAATTAGTGTAGGCTAATGTCTATGGAGTGGTCTGAGGTAACAACAAAGAAATCCAAAGAAACCCACTTCAAGAATCTAACAGATCAAGCCCGGGAACTGATCCTCATATGAAAACCCACTGCATGAATTGGCCTTTGCTCGTAGATCTAGACTTTGGCAAACCCGTAGGAACGAGCCAAAGGATCAACACAACAAAGGCTACAAAACCGACAAAAAAAGGAAGCCCAAAACTCGCCAAAATTAGGCTGCCAGACTTCCTCGGAAATCAAGTCGATCAGCGGCAGTCATGCGAACACAAAAGGCGGACGGTGACTTTGAGATTTGAATCGTAATACCAGCTGGGTTTTATAGGATCAGGGCTTAAAGATTCTCGAAGAAGAAAGCTCCAAAGTCGACTTTGAAAGAAAAACTTCTAAGAAAGTTGAGAGCTTCTCTTTCTATACTGAACTTTCTAAGATTCTCGAAGAAGGTTTCTAATGCCTTCCTAAGTGCATAACAAGGACTATTTATAGGGAGCTTCTAAGGAGACCTAGTGGGCCTTGGAGTTGGGACTTTTTGTTTGACTTTCGTTGAGCCCTTAGTCTTCCCTAGACTAGTCAACTCCAATCGAGCCTTTCGAATTAATTCTTTAAACCACTTTGTTAATTTAATTTAATCAAACTCTTAGGATTAATTAATTCACTTTGTCGAAAAGTCAAATTCATAATTAGTCGTACCACTAACGGATCAATTATTGAACTACTGCTAAAAAACGTCTTCATATCGCACCACTTTATTTTTCTTCTATCTCCCAACATCAAAGATCGAGTGCTCATCGATTCATCAATTCACTAAAAAATTAATTCACCAACTTCTTAGTATCCAATATTAGTACCACTCGACTTTCTTATTATATCAGACCACCGGCCGAGTTTAGTATAATAAACTTTACGAGGTCATCTTGGGAGCACCATCAACCAGGAGAACCGGTACGTGGATTTACCCGAATAGAAACAGAACACAAAAAGCTAAACACCGCATACCCAACTTACTGAGATATAGGTCTCAATTGACCGCACCCTTTGGCAAATCAAAGCATATGATATCTAACTCTCATGCCCGTCCTAATCTCGGGATTAAGAGATTAGAATACTAGGACCGAATTAACTATGCCTATTAGTACAAGTTAATTATATCCAAACTGGTCGTGCTCAATATGACCCGGGCAAATCCGTGTGATTTAATTAGTCTATACAAACTAATTTTTAAATCACACAATAACCTATACCGATAGTATATTCATACTATCTCAGTTATGAGCATACTTTTTATATATCAACACATTAACCAATAACGAGATCTACTGTGTCTTTCCACACCCTTTATCTAGTTCTATGATATAATGGAACAAATTTGATACTGAAAAAAATGATATGTCAACTGTGGATATTAGTTTTTCAAACAAGCAATAGCTTTTCTGTATTCAAAACTAACAATCTCCCACTAATACTCAAAGCTATGCTAAGAAGTAAGAAAACTGTCCAACCCACAATTACAAATGAACATTTTTAAGCTCACTTACATGGCTCTCTTAAGAATTTGACTCTCATGCCCTCCACATGTCTCTCAAAGACCTTTGGGGTCAATGTTTTTGTTAAAGGATCTACAAGGTTATCTCCTGATGCTATATTGGCCACGGTCACATCTCCTCTCTTTATGATCTCTCGTATCAGGTGGTACTTGCACTCTATGTGTTTACTCGCTTTGTGGGCTCCTGGTTCCCTTGAGTTAGCAACTGCACCATTGTTATCACAGTAAACTGTGATAGACCTAGGCAACTCAGGATCTACATCTAAGTCCACCAGTAAGTTTTGGAGCCATACAGCTTCTTTCAGTGCTTTGATGTGCAACGTACTCAGCCTCCATAGTGGAGTCCACCACGCATTTCTGCTTGACCACCTCCTAGAGTAAACACAAACCCAGAGGTAGACTTACTCTTATCCATATCGCCTTGAAAGTCTGAATCTATGTAACCCAATGGTACAAGCTCCTGCACTCTAGAAACTTGGACTGAAGGAAAATAAAACAAGCCCAGGCTAAATCGAAAATCTCACTTTCGTGTAATGCATTCCAGAATCGAAAACTTTCGACAAAACTTAGGCTCAAATTCATTTTCCCTTGAACGAATCTAGGCTTATACTTATTTAATTTATTAAAACGATGCTCCATGATTAAATCTTTAATTAAAGCGGAAAGTCTAAAGATTATACCTTTGTAGCGAAGTCCCAAGAAAAAAGAAATCAAAAACTTCATCAAGTGAAATCCACAATAAATCCAAAAAATAACTCCAAATTGACTTCGAACTAGTGTGGGCTAGTATCTACAGAGTAGCCCAAAGCAAAACGAAGAAATCCCTAGAAACTTTCTTCGAAAAAACTAAAACTGCACAAAACAGATTTAGCCCGGAGGCTTCTGCGCAAATCTGAAGCCACCGCCAGAAACTGAAAGGATCGTCACTGGGAAAAGCTCCGACTGGTCGGAGATCTAGACGCTAGCTCAAAGCTTTCACCAAGCTAGCGGATTACCACACCGGCGACAATCAAACCACGGCGACGCAGCCTGCCGAAAATCACCAATCGTCGGCGGCGACTAATTCTGGGCGGTGGACAACTACTAGCGGCGGCCTCTTTCAATAAAAATCATCGAGGGACAAAAACTGTAAAAAGGCTCACTGGGAGGTAGTAAAATGCATTCTCAAGTACTTGGGCCGAACAAGAGATCATGTCCTAGTTTATAGAGCGCAAGAGCTTGTACCATTGGGTTACACAGATTCAGACTTTAAAGGTGATATGGACAAGAGTAAGTTTACCTTTGGGTTTGTATTTACTCTATGAGGTGGAGCCAAAGTATGGCGGAGAATCAAGCAGAAATGCGTGAAGTACTCTACCATGGAGGCTGAGTACGTTGTCGCATCAGAGGTAGCGAAAGAAGCTGTATGGCTCCAGAACTTCCTGGTGAACTTAGATGTGGTTCCTGGGTTGCCTTGGTCTATCACAGTTTACTGTGATAACAATAGTGCAGTTGCTAACTCGAGAGAACCACGAGCCCACAACGTGAGTAAACATATAGAGCGCAAGTACCACCTAATACGAGAGATCGTAAAGAGGAGAGACGTGATTGTGGCCAAGATGCATCAGGAGAAGACCTTGCAGATTATTTCACAAAGCCATTGACCCCAAAATTCTTTGAGAGATATGTGGAGGGCATGGGAGTCAGATTTTTAAGAGAGCCATGTGAGTAAACTTAAAGGTGTTCTATAGATTTCATTATGATTGTAGTGTAATAGCGGGTTGGACAGTTTTTATACTTTTTAGCATACCTTTGAGTATTAGTGTGAGATTGTTAGTTTTGAATACAAAAAAGCTATTGCTTGAATGAAAAACTAACAGAAAAGCTATTGCTTGAATGAAAAACTAATATTCACAGTTGATATATCATTTTGTTTGAGTATTAAATTTGTTCCATTATATCATAGAACTAGATAACGGGTTGTGGAAATACACAGTAGATCTCATTATTGGTTAAATTGTTGATATATAAAAAGTATGCTCGTAACTGAGATAGTCTGAACAGACTATCGGTATAGGTTATCATGTGATTTGGAAATTAGTTCGTCTAGACTAATTAAATCACACGGATATGCCCGGGGGATATTGAGGACGACCATTTTGGATAGAATTAACTTGTACTGATTGACATAGTTGATTCAATCCCAGTATTTTAATCTCTTAATCCTGAGATTTGGGGCATGAGAGTTAGATATCGTATGCTTTGATCTGCCAAAGAGTGCGATCAATTGAGACCTATACCTTGGTAAGTTGGGTATGCGGTGTTTAGCTTCTTGTGTTGCTTTGCTAGTTGAAGGAATTCTCGTACCGGTTCTTCGGGTTGAAGGTGCTCCCGAGATGAGCTCGTAAGGTTTATTATACTAAACTCGGCCGGTGGACTTTCTGTCCGGTATTATAAGAAAGTCGAGTGGTACTAATCGCGGATTCCAAGAATTTGGTGAATTAATCTGTCACTAAATTGATGAACCAATGAGCACTAGATCTTTCATGTGGAGAGATAGAAAAAAATAAAGTGGCCCGATGAAAAGTTGTTGTTTAGCGGTAGTTCCATAATTGGTCCAATAGTGGTACGACTAATTATGTATTTGACAATTAATTAATCCTAAAGGTTTAATTAATATTTAATTGACAAAGTGGATTAAGAAATTAATTCTATATGAATTAATTAATCCTAAGGGTTCGATTAAATTAAATTAACGAAGTGGGTTAAGAAATTAATTCGAATGGGTAGATTGGAGTTGATTAGTCTAGGTAAGACTAAGCAGTCAACGAAAGTCAAATTAAAAGGCCCAACTCAAAAGCCCACTAGGTCTTCATTGGAGCTCCCTATAAATAGAAAGCTTATGCCTTAAGAAACTTTAAGAAAATCTTGCAAGACAACTTTGTCTTCCTCTCGAGTGAGAAAGTTCTATAGAGAGACTCTCCTTCCCTTTTGAGTTTCTTTCAAAAACGAACTTGGAAACTCACTTCTCTATTGATATTAAGTCCAAAGATCAAACTTTTAGAGCCCATTGATTTATTTGAGTTGCCCACTGCTGGATTTTATATTTTTGGCCTCATTTCTTTGATTTTTTCCGCAGCACAGCAACTTTATTTTGGCCGGAATTTTGGTTCATAAGTTGAGCAGTCCGGCAGTCACTTCTATCCACTCCGGGGTGCTTGATCCGGCTGGGTTTGTGTTGATCTCTCCCTTGGTTTGGTGATCCACAATCCCGGCTGTCCAGATCGTGACCGGAGTTGAAGTGAGTTCGATTTTATTGGCGAGAAAAGTAGTGGGCAGAATTTTTTGGGTTAAAGGTTTGATTTTTTGGGCAGATTTAATCTAATTCAGGGATTTTCTTAGCTGGTTTCTCATGGGCTTTGGAAGCAAACATCGATAGACTATTGCCCACGCAATATTCGAGGTTTTTTGGAGTTATCCATTGGATTTCGGTGGTGATCGCGAAATAAAGATTTGGTTTTCTTATTTGCGTTGGACTTCGCTTCAAAAGTATAACCTTTATTTTTTTCACTTTTAATTAAAGGTTGATTCTTTGTGCATTGTTTGTTGATTTATTAAATTAAATAAGTATAAGCCTAGATCCGTTCAGGGGAAAATGAATTTGAGCCTGAGCTTTGTCAAAAGTTTTCGATTCTGGAATGCATTGCACAAAAGTGAGATTTTCGATTTAGCCTGAGCTTGTTCTGTTTTGCTTCAAATTGGAATTAGAGCAAGTGTTTTGGTATTATACTTGTTTAATTTATTAGACGGTTTTATTTTGACATTATTATTTTTGTCGAAATGTTTAAACAGGTGGTTATTAGTTTCCCAGCTATTATGGTAGAATTTATTTTTCATTCATAAACCCCGGGACATGTCCGGGCTCGTATTGTTTTTGAATGGAAATTTCTGTAATAGTAATAACCATGAGCTGGAAGCCGTATAGGATTAGATAAATCTTGTATGAGGATTTGATCTAATGTTGTCGTCTTTAAATTCCTAGAAAAATGCCTTTGCATATAGGAATTTATGTATTATGACGAAGACGTTATTTTGAGTAACTTATATTCGTGGATTTTGGTTTCTCATAATTTTGGGTAATTCCTAATTATGTTGTTTTGAGTAACTTAATTTCGGGTTTTGGGAATCCAAATAACGAGTGGGAGCGACATGACGGGACATGTCACCGAGGCGTCAAGGAATCAATGATAGAGAAGGCCATAATAGTCGAGAAATTTTATTTCTTTAATTTCCTAAATTTATGTCTTTTTGTAGATTGTGTGTTTTCGTTTTATTTGCAAGAACGAAAACCAAACCAAACCGTTTGAAAAAGTAAAGTGCAATTAACTAAGGAAGATTATTCGCATATTAAAACTCCAACGGTTTTATGGGTGCGAATATCCATAGTTAAGATATTGCATGTTAAAACGTAAAATTCCTCAAACTTAAAAATCTAAGTGGGAGCGAGTTGGTAAATATCCCCATGGCCTCCATTATAGATTTATATGTGATGTGGGTTAGACTGACCCGCTGGTCAAGGGCCTTTTTCCCCACGGATAAGTCTTCAATCCGGAGATATCACTAGATTGAATTTCAAAAGGGATGACTATAGCGAGTTAAATTGGAGAAAGTTGCGACACCCTCGCTAACCGAGGTGCATTAGTATCCTATGTAACAAGCTTAGAAGTCACATAATGGCAAACACTTAGTGTACCATCTGTAGTATTCCTCCAAAGAGGTTACGCTGCTTATTGTGTACGGCTAAAATTATCGACTATTAATTTCATTGACCATAAGATCGTTGGTAAGATAATGGAATTAATGAACTTTGGTTCTTCTCGAACAAATGTGGGTTGGCGTAGACGTTCACCCAACGTGACCTGCGTTAATCCCGGTGTGAGAGATGTCGGTAGAAGAATGTATTGTTTTGAGGATATCAATATTTTTGGAAAAGTATAATGAAAATTGATTGTTTGTTTTTCAGTTGTTGATATGTCATTCAACCCACTAGCTGTCATACTGAATCAAAACAAATTATGGGTCCTAATTATATTGACTTGAAAGTAACCTGGACATTGTCCTTACCGCTGAGGGTTACAAATATTGTTGGTGAATGTGCCCTAATGAGGGCTATTTATGTAAATATACTTTGAGGGTATTTATGTAAATAAGATATTTGTCGCTTGATTGATTGTTTATCAAATGAGTTAATTTCATGATAGTAATATCCTTGTGCATATTTAAATTCATGAAATCGATCCGGCAAAAGAAACACTCCATGGACTAATTAGATCATGAGTGATTCTTTTGAGTAGTACTGGTACTAGGATCCTTAGACCAGAAATCACTACATGGTCTTAGGTGAATTGTAGTGTGCTTTGACATACGCCTAACGGGGCCGTAACAGGTTGCCAAGTACGGGTATGATTGGGTACACTATGAGACACGCTAAGGTATGTAGGTGAAGTGATGGGACTACAAATCTCTCTTAAGTGAGAGATGATATCTTGGCCACTTGATAGTGAACTGAAAAGTGCATGGCCATGCCCAAGGAATGATAGGATATCATTTGCTTGAAGGATTCAGTGTCACTAAGAGATCAAGTAAACGTTTAGCTACGTAAGGATGATGGTTCCATGCCTTATGCTAAGCTGGATATCGATGTAGAGGATCGTACGCAGTTTGCTCGAAAAGGTTGTGTTGAATCTCCATTCGACCCTCCATTCTGAATTGGGTAGTCATTATGTCTTGCTAGAGACCACTAATGACTTATGGATTAATCAATGAGATTGAGTTATCCGTTGCCAATTTGGAATGGGCCTACAGGATCGCACATAAGAAAGTCCAATGATGCAGAATAAGTATTCTTGCCTACAATAAGTATAATTGTTATACTTAAATAAATAAGATTTAATTAAATGGTTTAATTGAATATTATTGGAAAGTTCGGTGGTATTAATTAATAGTTAATTAATTACCTGGGAACAATTGGGATGGGCTGATAAATCAAGGGACTTAATTGCAATTGAAGTTCTTGACCCATCAGCCTGATCCATGGGTCATGGGTTGATCCATGGGCTTGGTGTATAACCCAAATCATTAAAGTGTTATTTAAGGCTGATTTGGAATTAGTAAATATTATTTAAATACTGACTTGGAATCAGTTAAATAATATTTGGTAATAATACTGATTTGGAAATTACTAAAATCAGTTAAGTTATAATTGGAAAAATTACAATACTGATTTTGGAAATTAATTCTCTACAAATATCCTAGGGATATAATTGTAGAGAAAAGGATTTTTGAATCATTCTCATCAGAAAAATACACTGATTTTCCCAAAATTCTCCGGGTAGGCAAGATCGGCTAGCACCAACCTGCGAAGGCTTTCGTGCTTGAGAGTAGAGGATCCTTCGAGGAAGGATTTTGGAGACAACAAAACGCCATCTTCTCAGAGGAGCCAGGCGACGTGCGCAACCGATTACGCTTCAAGGGTAAGACCCGATCCTCATAGTTTAGGATTCCGCTGTTTAATTGGATTAAACACCTAGACTATTCCCAACAGTGGTATCAGAGCGAGGTTAAAATTAAAATTGATTTTAATTAAAAGTAATTGGATTTTATTAAAATTGATTTTAATAAAATTTTGAAAAAAAAAAACGGGCTTTTAGAAAGCAAAAGAAAAAAAAATTTCTGGGAAAAATAAATAAAATATTATTTTATTATTTCTGGGAAAATAATAAAATAATGATGAAGATCGGCCGGCCTTGGTGGGTGACATCGGCACGTCGGAAAAAGTTCCGACCAGCCGGATTCTCGCCGGAAAATCGTGAGCTCCCGATATGGCTGAATTTTATGGTTTTTGGTTCAAAATTTTGTGGGTTTTGATCTCCCGTTCCTTGAAATTGTTTTCGTTTTGGTTAAACGAGTCAGGATTAGATGGTTTCAAGACTGGGTTTAATAAAATTTTTCCGCTGGATTTTTTTTCTTTTCAATCGGAAAAACGGGGAGAAACAAAATCGTTTTGGGGTTTGTTTTTCTTTTTCAAAACGGAATCGCAGAATGGTTTGGATGATTTCGTTGATTTCGAAAAGGATTTTGGTTAGTTTTTCGCCGGGTTATTGGTCGTTCGCCGGAAAAACGGGGGCTGTGATAGAAATCCTTCCTAACTGGGTTTCGGTTTTATGGATTTTTTGCCGGAGAATCGGGCCTAGGATGCTTCGGGTATCTTTCGCGAACGTTTCTGGTGAGATCCGCGTCGTTTTCTTTGGCCGGAAAGGATGAATGGTTCATCGAGCATTCTGTCGCAGCTGGTCGTAAACGGGAACTGGTTGAAGAAGACGACCGGAGGCTGGCGGCGGGCGGTTGAAGCCCTAGGGGCTGAAATTACCAAAATGCCCCCGCCGCAGCCTCAAAACCCTAAAATGCCATCAGTTTTAAAATTGTTTTAAAATTGCAAAAGGAACCCTGAAGTTTTCAAGAAATAAAACCCTAAGCCCAGAAATTTTGGTTATTTACGAAATGACCCCAAAAGTTTCAGAAAATTAGATTTTAAATTTTTCTGAATTTTATTTAATAAGATATTAATTAAATAGTCTTATTAGATAAAGATAGGATTAATTTAGAATTTTATCCTATAAGTTTAAATTTATCCTAATTAGATAAATTTTAATATAATTATTTTTATTAGATTAAAATAATTAGAAAAGATAAATAAATAAATAATTAATTAATTAGATTAATTAATTAGTTTAAATTTTGAATTGTTATTTATTTATTTTAATTTTGATGCTTAATTTAAATTGTTTAAATTTTATGTGAAGCATCATAATTATGCTAGCATGTTCATGCATCATTTTGGATAAATGTAAAATGAACAAAAGGATTGATTAAAATTGATCATGACACGATCAATTTTAATTCTGTAATAGTTACACAATCCTTAAAATTAATCGGCTTAAATTAAAAACGGCTTGTATGAGCATATGCATTTTATGTGTTCAAAGCATGAATTGGGCTTTTAATTTTAACGTTTTAAAAGTTGGGGCCTGCGAGCCAATTTTGAATTGGGCCTGCGTGCCTATAAAATCATCATGTAATAGTTAGGCCCAAAAGAAGGTTCCAAGAGGAGTCCATGATGGAGCCCAGGAGAGGAGGCCGAATATGAAGATTTTAAAAGGCCCTGTAATAGACTAAAGCCCAGTTCATGGCTTTAATTTCATTCTTTTATTTATGCAAATGAATGATAAACGAAAATGCATGTTAAGCCGATCAAACTAAAATCCCAAAAACCCAAGATTTTGCTTCCATACTTAAGGGCCCGCTTGAGCGTCGAACGTCTGGTGGACTTGGAGAGCCCAAGGGCCTCAGGTTTTCTTCGTGCGGCGGGTTGTTACATAATAGTGCCCAACTTTATCACTACCATTAATGAGTGGAAAAACTGTTTGGGTATTAGATGCTCAACTTTATCACTACCACTTGTTATGGAAAAACTGTGTGGGTGTCTATTGATGTGATGCCTTGAGGGATGGTTTAACTTGGGAAAATTAATCCTAGCTTGACCCGATAAGTTGACTAGGGATTAATTTTTGCAAAGATAGGATGGTGTCAAACATTTGGAATGTTCATCCTATCACCGAAAAGTTGCATGGTATGCAATTGGAAAGCGTTAAATTACATGGAATGTGATTTGAACGTTGCTTACCAAAAGAGCCCGATCCCTACGATACTTGCCAAAGCAAGACTGCGGTTGACTTTTTGTGGATTTTCGGCCCACAATCTAGCACCAACACAAAATTGTTTGGGATTTCAATTTTGGCTATTGTGGAAAACATTTTTCAAAACTCATTCTAATATTTTGCATTTACTCTTTGTAGAAATGACATCATCTAGCACAAATGTTATCTTAAACTCTGCTCTAAGAAGTATATTGGATAAAGGTAAATTGGTTGGACCAAACTTCTTAGATTGGGAAAGAAACTTGAGAATAGTTCTCAAACAAGAAAGGAAGCTACATGTCTTAGAGACCCCTTTACCTGAACCACCACAAAATGCTTCGGCAAATGTTCAACGAGCCTGGGATAAGCTGAAAAGCGACTCCGATGATGTGACGTGCTTGATGCTCGCGTCTATGATAGGCGAGCTTCAAAAGCAGTTCATGAATTTGGAAGTGTTCCGAATTTATGAGTCACTGACGGAAATGTTTCGTGAACAAGCTTCAGGTATCTTTGTTATAGAAATAAATCTTTCTATGTCCACCTCATGGGTATTAGATACTGGTTGTGGGGCTCACATTTGTACTAATGTGCAAGGACTCAGAAATAGAAGGATAACAAAGAAAGGTGAAGAAGATCTCCGAGTGGGCAACGGGGCAAGAGTTGCTGCTGTTGAAGTTGGAGATTACACTCTGTCTTTACCTTCTGGTTTAAATATCGAACTTGAAAATTGTTATTATGTACCTGCTTTGAGCAGAAATATTATTTCAGTTTCGAGTTTAGATAATAAAGGTTTTCGATTTATTATAGAGAATAATTCGTTATCTTTATATCGAAATGATATTTTATACGGAGTTGCAAATATGTGTAACGGTCTGTATGTCTTGGATTTGACCCAAGAAAAACCAGTCTATAACATAGAAAAGAAAGCTAAATCAACTAAAGATGATTTAAGTCCAACATACCTTTGGCATTGTCGATTAGGCCATGCAAATGAAAAGCGAGTTCAAAAGCTTCACAAGGATGGAGTGCTTGGTTCATTTGATTTTGAATCATATGATACCTGCGAACCCTGCTTGCAAGGCAAAATGACAAAGAGTCCTTTCAACAAGAAAGGTGAAAGAACAAGTGAGCTATTGGCCCTAATACATACGGATGTATGTGGACCAATGAGCACACAAGCCAGAGGTGGATTTGAATACTTCGTAACTTTTACTGATGACTTTAGTAGATATGGGTATGTCTACTTAATGAGGTATAAAAGTGAAACTTTTGAAAAGTTCAAAGAGTTTAAAAACGAAGTAGAGAATCAGTTGGATAGAAGGATTAAGGTTATTCGCTCCGATCGGGGAGGTGAATACCTTAGTGATGAGTTCGATGGCTATCTAAAACAGTGTGGAATTGTTTCACAACTGACTCCACCAGGAACACCTCAATGGAATGGTGTATCCGAGAGGAGAAATCGGACCTTATTAGATATGGTTCGATCAATGATGGGCCTAGCAACTCTCCCTACATCCTTTTAGGGTTATGCTCTCCTTTCTGCTGCCTACTTATTGAATCGTATTCCATCTAAGGCAGTAGATAAGACTCCATATGAGATATGGATGGGTCGGAAGCCCTATATGTCCTATCTACGAGTTTGGGGTTGTCAAGCTCATGTAAAGCGTTTACAAAGTAATAAGCTTGAACCCAAAACTGACAAATGCCTATTTGTGGGATATCCTAAGGAAACCAAAGGATATCAATTCTACAACCCAACTGAGAACAAAGTGTTCGTTGCTCGAGGAGCTACTTTCTTAGAGAAAGAATTTCTGTACAAGAAAGACAGTGGGAGTAGAATAGAACTCGGAGAAGTTCAAGAACCACAAGAGGATGTAGAACGATCTACAGAAACTCAGATGGAAGTTGACATGGAAACTCATGAAGATGAGCAACCTGAGTCAACAGCACAAGAACCTAGAAGGTCTAGTAGATCTCGTCACCAACCCGAGAGATACGGATTTCTCGTGACTGACGATCAAGATTTGATCTTGGTGGACTCTAATGAGCCCGCGAACTACAAACAGGTTTTAGAAAGTCCGGATTCCGATAAATGGCTAGAAGCTATGGAATCTGAAATGCAATCCATGAGGGACAATAAAGTGTGGACTTTGATTGACCCTCCTGTTCGGGCAAAGGTTGTCGATTGCAAGTGGATTTTCAAGTTAAAACCTGGCGGGATCTTCAAGGCACGACTAGTGGCTAAAGGTTTCAGACAGACTCATGGTATTGACTATGATGAAACCTTCTCCCCTGTCGTAATGCTCAAGTCCATTAGGACAATGCTTGCCATAGCAGCATATTTTGACTATGAGGTATGGCAGATGGATGTTAAGACGGCTTTCCTGAATGGAAACCTACTCGAGGATGTTTATATGAAACAACCCGAGGGATACATCGATCAAAAGCATCCTAATCGAGTATGTAAGCTTCAGAGGTCCATCTATGGACTAAAGCAAGCATCTCGAAGTTGGAATCTTTGTTTTGATGAGGAAGTAAAAGGTTACGGATTCATCAAGAACGAAGATGAGCCTTGTGTTTACAAGAAAGTTAGTGGGAACAAGATTGTTTTCCTTGTCCTATATGTGGACGACATCCTGCTCATAGGAAATGACATTCCCTTGATGAAGGACACCAAACAATGGTTGGGGAGTGTATTTTCTATGAAAGACTTAGGAGAAGCTGAGACGATACTAGGTATCAAGATCTATAGAGATAGGTTTAAAAGGCTTCTGGGACTAAGTCAAGAAGGGTACATAGACAAGATATTGAAAATATTCAATATGTCTAACTCCAAAAATGGTAAGGTACCATTTAGACATGGCCTTCTCTTGAAGAAGAACCAAGGTCCTTCAACAAGAGAGGAGAGGGATACAATGAGTAGAGTCCCATATGCTTCGGCAATAGGATCTATCATGTATGCCATGTTGTGTACCCGTCCGGATGTTGCACATGCACTTAGCATGACTAGCAGATACCAACAAGATCCAGGGATGGATCATTGGACTGCAGTCAAAGCAATCCTGAAGTACTTACGAAGAACTAAAGGATTAATGCTAGTGTATGGAGGACAAGAACAGCTCATTGTACAAGGTTACGTGATGCTGCTTTCCAAACAGATCAAGATGACATGAAGTCACAATCAGGCTACGTGTTTAGTCTGAATGGCGGTGCAATAAGTTGGAAAAGCTCAAAGCAAGATACAACAGCCGATTCTACAACAGAGTCTGAGTACATTGCTGCATCAGATGCTGCAAAGGAAGCTGTTTGGCTGAGAAAGTTCGTGTCAGACATCGGAGTGATACCGAGTATCCAAGATCCGATAGAACTTTTCTGTGACAATAACGGGGCCATCGCACAAGCTAAGGAGCCTCGGTCACACCAGAAAACCAAACACATACTCAGAAGGTTTCACCTCATTCGAGAGATCATTGATCGAGGAGATGTGAAAGTGTGCAAAATAGGGTCAGACGACAATATAGCAGATCCTCTCACAAAAGCTCTACCATAGTCAAAGTTTGATAGACATGTAATAGAGCTTGGTCTTAAACAGTTTAGGACATAGCCCTTCATCGGGCAAGTGGGAGATTGTTGGTGAATGTGCCCTAATGAGGGCTATTTATGTAAATATACTTTGAGGGTATTTATGTAAATAAGATATTTGTCGCTTGATTGATTGTTTATCAAATGAGTTAATTTCATGATAGTAATATCCTTGTGCATATTTAAATTCATGAAATCGATCCGGCAAAAGAAACACTCCATGGACTAATTAGATCATGAGTGATTCTTTTGAGTAGTACTGGTACTAGGATCCTTAGACCAGAAATCACTACATGGTCTTAGGTGAATTGTAGTGTGCTTTGACATACGCCTAACGGGGCCGTAACAGGTTGCCAAGTACGGGTATGATTGGGTACACTATGAGACACGCTAAGGTATGTAGGTGAAGTGATGGGACTACAAATCTCTCTTAAGTGAGAGATGATATCTTGGCCACTTGATAGTGAACTGAAAAGTGCATGGCCATGCCCAAGGAATGATAGGATATCATTTGCTTGAAGGATTCAGTGTCACTAAGAGATCAAGTAAACGTTTAGCTACATAAGGATGATGGTTCCATGCCTTATGCTAAGCTGGATATCGATGTAGAGGATCGTACGCAGTTTGCTCAGAAAGGTTGTGTTGAATCTCCATTCGACCCTCCATTCTGAATTGGGTAGTCATTATGTCTTGCTAGAGACCACTAATGACTTATGGATTAATCAATGAGATTGAGTTATCCGTTGCCAATTTGGAATGGGCCTACAGGATCGCACATAAGAAAGTCCAATGATGCAGAATAAGTATTCTTGCCTACAATAAGTATAATTGTTATACTTAAATAAATAAGATTTAATTAAATGGTTTAATTGAATATTATTGGAAAGTTCGGTGGTATTAATTAATAGTTAATTAATTACCTGGGAACAATTGGGATGGGCTGATAAATCAAGGGACTTAATTGCAATTGAAGTTCTTGACCCATCAGCCTGATCCATGGGTCATGGGTTGATCCATGGGCTTGGTGTATAACCCAAATCATTAAAGTGTTATTTAAGGCTGATTTGGAATTAGTAAATATTATTTAAATACTGACTTGGAATCAGTTAAATAATATTTGGTAATAATACTGATTTGGAAATTACTAAAATCAGTTAAGTTATAATTGGAAAAATTACAATACTGATAAATTAATTCTCTACAAATATCCTAGGGATATAATTGTAGAGAGAAGGATTTTTGAATCATTCTCATCAGAAAAATACACTGATTTTCCCAAAATTCTCCGGGTAGGCAAGATCGGCTAGCACCAACCTGCGAAGGCTTTCGTGCTTGAGAGTAGAGGATCCTTCGAGGAAGGATTTTGGAGACAACAAAACGCCATCTTCTCAGAGGAGCCAGGCGACGTGCGCAACCGATTACGCTTCAAGGGTAAGACCCGATCCTCATAGTTTAGGATTCCGCTGTTTAATTGGATTAAACACCTAGACTATTCCCAACAAATATGTTCTCACTGAGGAGTGCCCCCCTAAGCCCAGTGATGATACCTCCCCTGAGCAGCGAAAGACATATATGAGGTGGCAGAAGGCTGATGTTATGACCCGGTGCTACATCTTGGCTTCTATGTCCAGTGTACTGCATCACCATCATCAGTTGTTTACCTCAGCCTACGATATGATGCTTAACCTCATGGAGATGTTTGGACATCAGGGCAGGGCAGCTAAGCAGTCAGCCATGAGGAAACTCATGAGTGCTAAGATGGCTGAAGGCACCTCAGTGAGGGATCACGTATTGGACATGATCAGTTGCATCAATGAGATAGAGGTATTGGGAGGTGATAGTGATGGGGAGACCCAGGTCGATATCATTCTCCAGAGCTTGCCCCCCAGTTTTGAGCAGTTTTGGTTGAACTATAATATTGGCAAGCTCTCATATTCACTTCCCAAGCTCATGAATGCATTGGTGTCTGCTGAGGGCCTCTTCGCAGAGAAGAAGCAATCCATGGCTACTGTTGGTCCTTCAGGTTCCTCTGCTTGGCCCAATGTGTTGGGATCGGAGGTATGATTTTCAAAAATTTATGCCACAGATTCATGCCAATTCCAATTTTTAGTGTTTTAATAATCCTACATTCAAAGCTTCTAAAGCTTACCCTTGTAGCGTAATCGGTTGCCGTGTCTGAATTCTTTTTTGATGTTGGTCCAAACCTTCTGCTCCGGTTACGTTTGTCACCACCAAAATCCTTCCTTGAATGACTCTCTACTTTCAAGCACTGAAGTTCTTTGTAGATCCGGTGCTAGCCATTTTTGCCTATAGAGAGAGAGTTTAGGATTTTCTGTATATTTTGCTTGTTCTGTTTTTCTGATTGAAATCCTCCTCTCTCTACAATAATATCCCGAGGATATTTGTAGAATCAAAGTTTCCAAAATTAGTATTGTACTCAATCAATTATTACTTAACTGATTTAATCAAATTCTAAATCAGTATTATTATCAAATATTATTTTACTGATTCCAAATCAGTATTAAATAATACTTTAATGATTTGGGTTATACACCAAGCCCACGGATTAACCCATGACCCATGGATCAGGCTGATGGATCAAGAACATCAATTGCAATTAAGTCCCTTGATTTATCAGCCCATCCTATTTGTTCCTAGGTAATTAATTAACTCTTAATTAATACCACAGAACTTTTCAATAATATTTAATTAAACCATTTAATTAAATCTTATTTATTTAAGTATAACAATTATACTTCTTATAGGAAAGAACACCGATTCTGCATCATCGAACTTTCTTATGTGCGATCCTGTAGGCTTATTCTAAATTTAAAATGGATAATTCAATCTCATTGATTAATCCATAAGTCATTAGTGGTCTCTAGCAAGACATAATGACTACCCAATTCGGAATTGAAGGGTCGAATGGTGATTCAACACAACCTTTCCGAGCAAACTACGTACGATCCTCTACATTGATATCCCATTTAGCATAAGGCATGGAACCATCATCCTTATATAGCTAAACGTTTACTTGATCTCCTAGCGACACTGAACATAATCAAGAAAATGATAACACTTATCATTCTTTTGGCATGGCCATGCACTTCTCAGTTCACTATCAAGTGGTCAAGATATCATCTCTCACTTAAGAGAGACTTGTAGTCCTATCACTTTACCTACATACCTTAGCGTGTCTCAGAGTGTACCCAATCATACCCGTACTTGGCAACCTGTTACAGCCCTGTTATTCATATGTCAAAGCACACTACAATTCACCTAAGACCATGTAGTGATTTTTGGTCTAAGGATCCTCGTACGAGTACTACTCAAAAGAATCACTCAAGATCAAATCAGTCCATGGAGTGTTTTTTTTGGCGGATGGATTTCATGAAATTAAATATGCACATGAATATTACTATCATGAAATTAACTCATCTGATTATAATATCAATCAAAATGACAAATATCTATATATAGCCCTTAAAATGGCACATACACCAACAATCTCCCAATTGCCCGTTGAATGGCTATGTTGTAAATATATTAAGACCAAGCTCTATTACATGTCTCTCAAATTTTGACTATGGTAGAGCTTTTGTGAGAGAATATGCTATATTGTCGTCTGACCTTATTATGCATACTTTAACGTCTTCTTAATCTACAATCTATCAAATGAGGTGATAATGTCTGAGTATGTGCTTTGTCTTCTGGTGTGACCGGGGCACCTTAGCTTGTGCGATGGCCCCGTTGTTGTCATAAAAGAGGTCTATCGGAACTTGGATACTTGGTATCACTCCAATATCTGACACAAACTTCCTAAACCAAACACTCCCATTGTAGCATCTTCTGCAACAAAGTACTCAGATTCTATTGTAGAGTCGGCCATTCTATCTTGCTTTGAGTTTTTCCAACTCACCGCACCACCATTCAGGCTAAAAACATAACCTGATTGTGACTTCATGTTGTCTCGATCAGTCTGGAAAGTAGCATAGGCATAACCTTACACGATAAGCTGTTCTTATCCTCTGTACACTAGCATTTAATCCTTTAGTCCTTCGCAAATTTAGGATTGCCTTAACTGCAGTCCAATGATCCATACCTGGATCTTGTTGGTATCTGTTTTTCATGCTTAGTGCATGTGCGACATCTGGGCGGGTACATATCATGCATTCATGATAGATCCTATTGCCGAAGCATATGAGACTCTACTCATTGCATCCCTCTCCTCTTTAGTAGAAGAACATTAGTTTTTCTTTAAGACGAGGCCATGTCTGAATGGTACCATACCATTCTTAGAGTAAGACATATTGAATCTATCCAATATGTTGTCTATGTACTCTTATTGACTTAGTCCCAGAAGCTTTTTAGAAAATACACTCCCCAACCATTGTTTGATATCTTTCAACATGGGAATGTCATTTCCTATGAGTAGGATATCGTCCACATATAGGACAAGAAAAATATTCTTGCTCTCACTAACCTTCTTGTAAACACAAAGCTCATCTTCGTTCTTTATGAAGTCATAACCTTTTACTGCCTCGTCAAAACGAAGATTCCAACTTCGAAATGCTTGCTTTAGTCTATAAATGGACCTCTGAGGCTTGCATACTCGATTTGGATGCTCTTGATCGATGTATCCCTCAGGTTGTTTCATGTAAACATCCTCGAGTAGGTTTCCATTCAGGAAAGCCATCTTAACATCCAACTACCATATCTCATAGTCATAATATGCAGCTATGGCAAGCATAGTCCGGATGGACTTGAGCATCACGACAAGGGAGAAGGTTTCATCATAGTCAGTACCATGAGTCTATCTAAAACCTTTAGCCATTAGTCGTACCTTGAAGATCCTGTCAGGTTTTAACTTTAAAATCCACTTGCAATCGACAACTTTTGCATGAACTGGAGGGTTGATCAAAGTCCACACTTTATTGTCCCTCATGGATTGTATTTGAGACTCTATGGCTTGTAGCCATTTATCTGAATCTGGACTTTCTAAAACCTGTTTGTAGGTCGTGGGCTCATCAGAGTCCACAAGATCAAATCATGATCGTCAGTCATGTGAAATCCGTATCTCTCAGGTTGGTGACGATATCTACCAGATCTTCTAGGTTCTTGTGTTGTTGCCTCAGGTTGCTCATCTTCATGAGTTTCCATGCTAACTTCCATCTGAGTTTCTGTGGATGGTTCTACACTCACTTGTGGGTCTTGAACCTCTTCGAGTTATATTCTACTCCCACTGTCTTTCTTGTACAGAAAGTCTTTCTTTAAGAAAGTAGTTCCTCGAGCAACAAACACTTTGTTCTCAGTCCGGAGGTAGAATTGATATCCTTTGGTTTCTTTAGGATACCCCACAAACAGGCATTTGTCAATTTTGGGTTCAAGCTTATTACTTTGTAAATTCTTTACATGAGCTTAACAACCCCAAACTCGAAGATAGGACATATAGGGCTTTTGGCCCATCCATATCTCATATGGAGTCTTATATAGTGCCTTAGATGGAATACGATTCAATAAGTAGGCAGCAGAAAGGAGGGCATCACCCCAAAAGGATGTAGGGAGAGTCATTTGGCCCATCATTGATCGAACCATATGTAACAGGGTCCGATTCCTCTTTTCAGATACACCATTCCATTGAGGTGTTCCCGATAGAGTTAGCTATCAAAAAATTCCACACTATTTTAGATAGCCATCGAACTCATCACTAAGGAATTCACCTCCCTGATCAGAGCGAATAGCCTTAATCCTTCTATCCAACTGATTCTATACTTCATTTTAAACTCTTTGAAATTTTCAAAAGTTTCACTTTTATGCCTCATTAAGTAGACATAGCCATATCTACTATAGTTAACGAACTATACGAATCCACCTCTGGCTTGTGTACTCATTGGTCTACATACATCCGTGTCTATTAGGGCTAATAGCTCACTAGTTCTTTCGCCTTTCTTATTGAGAGAACTATTTGTCATTTTTCCTTATAAACAGGGTTCAGACGTGTTATATGATTCTAAATCAAATGACCCTAGCACTCCATCCTTGTGAAGTCTTTGAACTCGTTTCTCGTTTGCATGGCCTAAACGACAGTGCCAAAGATAAGTTGAACTCATATCAAACTTAATTGATTTAGCCTTCTTTTCAATGTTATAGACTGGTCTTTCTTGGCTCAAATCCAATACATACAGGTCGTTGCACAAATTTGCTTCCCCGTATAAAATATCATTCCGATATAATGATAATGAATTATTTTCAATAATAAAACGAAAACCTTTAATATCCAAACAATAAATTGAAATAATTTTCCTACTCAAAGCAGGTACATAATAAAAATTCTCAAGTTCAATGTTTAAATCGGAAGGTGAAGATAAAGTGTATCTCCAACGTCAATAGCAGCAACCCATGCCCCGTTTCCCACTCGGAGATCAACTTCACCTTTCCTTGTCATCCTTCTATTTATGAGTCCTTGCACATTAGTACAAATGTGAGCCCCACATCCGGTATCTAATACCCATGAGGTGGACATAGAAAGATTTATTTCAATAACAAAGATACGGGCTTGTTCACGAAACATTTCTATCAGTGACTCAAAAATCCAAAACGCTTCCAAATTCATGAACTGCTTTTGAAACTTGCCTATCATAGACACGAGCATCAAGCACGTCACATTATCAGAATTGCTTTTCAGCTTATCCCATGCTAGATGAACAGTGGTCGTGGCATTCTGTGGTGGTCCAGGTAAAAAGTCTCTAAGCCATGTAGCTTTCTTTCTTGTTTGAGAACAATTCTCAAGTTTCTTTCCCAGTCTAAGAAGTTTAGTTCAACCAATTTGTCTTTATCCAATATACTTCTTAGAGTGAAGTTTGAGACAACATTAGTGCTAGATGATGGCATTTCTACAAACAATAAATGCAAAATATTAGGATGAATTTTTAAAACATTTTCCACAATAGCCAAAATTGAAATCCCAAACAATTTTGTGTTGGCACTAAATTGTCGGCCGAAAATCCACAAAGAACCAAACCCCAATCTTGCTTTGGCAAGTATCGTAGGGATCAGGCCCTTTTGGTAGGCAACGTTCAAATCACATCTCATCCAACTTAACGCTTTCCAATTGCATCCCATGCAACTTTTCAGTGATAGGATGAACATTCCAAATGTTTGACACCATCATATCATTGCAAAACCAATGCTAGTCAATTTATCGGTTTAAACTAGACTAATTTCCCTAAGTCAAACCATACCTCGAAGCATCACATCAATAAATACCCAAACAGTTTTTCCAAATAGTGGTAATGAGTAAAGCTGGGCACCCATTATGTGACAACCCACCTCACGAAGAAAACCTGAGGCCCTTGGGCTCTCCAAGTCCACAGAAGTTCGACGCTCTGGCGAGCCCCCAAGTATGGAAGCAATTTATAACTTAGGTTTTTAGGGATTTAGTTTGAGCGGCTTAACATGAATTTCGTTTTTCATTATTCACAAAATATAAAATATAAAGCGAAAAATGTAATGAATTGGGCTCTAGTCTATTACAAGGATTTTAAAACTTTGTCTTCATTTGGGCCTCCATTATTGGGCTCCAACTCCATGACTCCGTCTTGGCTTGTTGGAATTTCTTGGGCCTAATTTCTAATCTATTCTATTACAATAAATTTTAATAGGCTCACAGGCCCAATTTAAATGACTCGCATGCCCCAAATTAAAACAAAATAAATAAAGCCCAATTCATGCATGAAAAACACATAAAATGCAAGTTCTTCATACAAGACCATTTTAATTAAGCCAAACAATTTAAAAGATTGTGTAATTGAATATTTCCAAAATATTCTATACAATTAAAATTGATTGTGTCATAATCAATTTTAACCAATCTTTCCTTTTTCTTGTTCAATCATTTGTGATAAATAATGCACGAACATACCAAATATGTATGCAAATATTTAAACCATTTAAATAAATCATACCATATTTGAAAGCATAAACAAAGAATTAAAAAAATTAATTATTCTATTTATTAGCTAATTGTCCTAATCTCATTAAGATAATGGATTTAATATATGTTAAAATCTTAAAATCCAATTTTAACATTTTAAAACTAGGATCTAATAAGATTTGATTTTATTCCAAAATAAAAATTTAAAATCTTGCCAAAATAATATCAGAAAACAAATTTCCTTAAATTATGGGGCAGTTTGGTAATTTAAAACCAATTTTTGAAGAACTGATGGTACTTTTGGTAATTAGAGATAGAGGGGCATAACGGTAATTTCAAAACAGTTTTAAAATTAGGGTTTGGAGTTAAGGGAGTGCGGCGGGGCATTTTAATAACATCAACCCTTTAGGGCTTCAGCCAAAACAGCCGCTGCCCCCTTTCTTCCCCAGCGAGAAATCCAGTGACCCACCCAATGCCGGTCTGTTTCTCCTGGCGAAGAAAAATGCAGTGCCATCCCTCACTTGGCTTTCGTTGATCGTAATTTCTCGATCCCGACTTCCTAAATGACGGAGACAATCATTCGACGAACTCACGCATCAGAAGTCACAATCTCCAGCAGTGTCTCCGATCGAGGAGATATCCGGTCATGTCTCCAAACACAAACCACGACTCCGGGATCCACAATCAAAGAATAAGCACCGGCAACCTTCACCGCTGGCCGTTCTTCACCAGTTACATCTCGACGTGAAAATCGCGAGGAGCCTGAGATCGATCCACTCGATCTCTGATCCCGCTGGCCAATCCGATGAAAAAATGCCATGCCTAGACTCCAAGTCGAGCTTGTGCGTTTTCCCGACAAAAGCTTCCCCCTTCATAAACAAAACTAACTAGCCAAAAAAAGAACAATTTTTTCGGCGAGATTCCTCGCAATCCAGTTTGAAAAAACGATTCCAAACCGTTTAAAGAATCCGGCCAAATAATTTTGTAGCCCAGAATATGAAAACAACTTTGCTCATCAAAAATTCAAAACAGCCCACATGCAATTTGTGAAACCGAAATCTAAATTGCTACAAGTCGTTTTTCCAAAGAGTAAATTCCAAAATTGGTCACTATACTATAGTCACTTTCTGGTTTTGGTCATTATACTTTGAAAACTATTTTTAAGGTCATCATACTTTACTTTTCTTTTCAAAAATGGTCACTCCATCAAGTCAACTTTTTTTAGGGTTATTTTTGTCTTTTCATTAATTCATTAAATTTAAAAAGAGTAAACTTTGAATTTGGTCATCATACTTTTTTAAAATCTCATTTTTGGTCATCTTACTTTAAAAATTATATTTGAGGTCATCATACTTTCATTTTTTATTTAATTTTGGTAATTCCGTCTAAATGTTCCGTTAAGTCTCAATCAGCCATAATTTTTTAGGGTAAATACCAAAAAAATACCCCATCATGCACGTGGAATTTTTTTATTTATTAATTATTTTTTCACATCTCCGTTGCCAACTCCCACACCCTCACCCCCATCATGCATGTGACTTTAAAAAGTTTTATTCTTCTTAAGGGTGTGAGTTAGGGCTGTTAATTCATGTCAGTATGTCGGTTTCGTGTCGGTTGGAAGAGAAAATTATATTTTTGCTCCCGGCCCTAACCTAAACCCGAACGGGTTGGAAAACCTCAACCCGAACCTGACCTGATTTTTACCAGGTTAACCCAAAACTGACATATTCAACCCGTTAATTGACCGACCAACCAGAGCCAAACGGGTTGATCCGGTCGGGTCAGTGTTGACCAACCCTAACTCGACCCGTAAATCTGATTTTTTTCACATTTAAAATATTTTGGGTCATCATGTCGACCCGTTGACCTAGTGTGTTGACCTAATTTTGACCTGAAAATTTTGGACTGACACAAACCCGGGCTGAAAATTTTTCGAGTCCAAAATTCCAAGTCGAACCCTACCCGTTTTGTGTCGATTTCGTGTTCAATTTTCGTGTCATGTCAGAAATTACCAGCCTTACTGTGGGTGTTCGTGGTGAAGATGCGAAAAAATAATTAATAAAAAAAGAAATTCCACGTGTATGATGGGTTGCATTTTTTTGTATTTACCTTCAAAAAATTATGGTCGTTATAGACTTAACGGAACATTTAGACAAAATGACCAAAATTGAATAAAAAATAAAAGTATGATGACCTCAAATATAATTTTTAAAGTAAGATGACCAAAAATGGAATTTTAGAAAAGTATGATGACCAAATTCAGAGTTTACTCTTTTTTTAATTTAATGAGTTAATGAAAAGACAAAAATAACCCGAAAAAAAGTTGACCGTTAGTGGGTTAACGGTCAAACTTGACGGAGTGACCATTTTTGAAAAGAAAAATAAATTATGATGACCTTAAAAATAGTTTTCAAAGTATAATGACCAAAATCAGAAAGTGACTATTGTATAGTGACCAATTGTGAAATTTACTCTTTTCGAAAAGAATGTGAACCTAATCCCTTGTAGATGTTTTCGGTGAATAGTTTTAAAACAGTAGCCCAAATTTCGAAAGCCAAAAGAGAAAATCATTTTCTTGGCGAGAATTTCCCAAAAATTTTACAACCAAGAAATCAATTCGGTTAGAAAACCCAGTTTCCCGTAGCTATTAAAATTCCAAAATTCGGTTTTCCCGAAACCAATTTTCACAATTGTTATTAAAAATTAATTTTTATTAAAATCAATCTTTTCTCATTTAATCAAAAACAATTCTAATTTTAAACACTAAAATTCAGAGCCTAGCTCTGATACCATTGTTGGGATCGGAGGCATGATTTTCAAGAAATTTACGCAGCGAATGTTGGTGTATGTGCCCTAATGAGGGCTATTTATGTAAATAAACTTTCAGGGTTATTTAGTTAAATAAGACATATGTCGTTTGATTGATTATTTATCTGATGAGTTAATTTCATGAATGTAATATTCTTATGCATATTTAATTTCATGAAAACAATCCGCCAAAAGAAACACTCCATGGACTGATAGATCATGAGTGATTCATTTCGAGTATACTTGTATGAGGATCCTTAGATTAGAAATCACTGCATGGTCTTAGGTGGATTGTGTTGTTCTTTGACATACACCTAACGGGACTGTAACAGGTTGCCAAGTACGGGTATGATTGGGTACACTATGAGTCACGTTAAGATATGTAGGTGAAGTGATGGGACTACAAATCTCTCTTAAGTGAGAGATGATATCCATGCCACTTGATAGTGAACTGAGAAATGCATGGCCATGCCCGAGAATTGATAATTGTTATCATTTGCTCAAATAGAATCAGTGTCACTGAGAGATCAAGTAAACGTTTTGCTTTATAAGGATGATGATTCTATGCCTTATGCTAAACGGGATATCGATGTAGAGGACCATACATAGTATGCTTAGAAAGGTTGCGTTGAATCATCATTCGACCATCCATTCTAAATTGAGTAGTCATCATGTCTTGCTATAGGCCACTGATGATTTATGGATTAATCTATGAGATTAAATTTATCCATTGTCAATTTGGAATGGACCTATAGGATTGCACGTAAGTGAGTTCGAAGATTCTTGACTGTATTAGGTATAATTGTTATACTTAGAAGAATAATATTAAATTAAATAGTTTAATTAAATATTATTAAGAAGTTTTGGGGTATTAGTTAATAGTTAATTAATTACTCAGGAAGAATTGAGATAGACTGGCACATCAAGAGACCTAGTTGCAATTGAGGTTCTAGACCCATCAGTCTGATTCATGGGTAAATGGTTTGATTCATGGGTCAAGTAAAACCCGAATAAATAAAAATAAAATATTATTGTGAGATTGGGTAAAATCAGATTTCTTTTATAAAGAGAATCTGTGAGAGAAAATAAGAGACAGATTTTAAAAAGGAGAAAATAGTTTTCTAAAAATTTTTCTTCTCTTTTTCTCTCTCGTAAAATTCCCTCTCTTCCAAAAACAAAATTTCTTTAAAGGAATTTTATACTAGCACCGAAGAGCTCCAGTGCCTGATTGTGGAGGACACTTTTGGGAAGTGCCAGAGAAAGACGAAACGCCATCTTCCCAAAAGGATCCAGGTGCGAGTGCAACCGATTGCGCGTCGAGGGTAAGACCCCGGTTCTTATAGTTTAGGATAATCCGCTACGTTAGTTTTGAATTAAATGCCTAAACACGATCCAACAGTGGTATCAGAGCCAGGTTGTTCAGTTTTAATTAAAATTGGGTTTTAATTAAAAGGAATAATCAAGAATCGGGATTAATTGAGGCGTTAAGGTTTTTTTTTCTTCTCGGTGCTTTCAAAAGTTTTGTTATGGTTTTGGAAACCATTCTCGAATAGGAAATTAAAGCTTTGATGGGAACTCTTGGTTTTAACAGAAGTTTGTTTATGGTTTTTGCTGGATTGGAAAACCAATTCTTGTTTTTGCATTTGGCCGGAAAAGGTTTGCTTTTTCTGAAGGGTTTTTGTTTTCGAAAAAATGAATTGACCAAAGTTTTTTTTTTTTTTTTTTTGCCGGATTTCAAAAATGGGTTTTGCTTGTTGTCTTCGCCGAGAGACCGGGATCGTCGGAAAGGATTTCCAGGGATTCATTTTCTCTTATTAAAATTTGAGCTGCTAGTTGTTTTTGCTGGTTATTCTTTGTTTCCCCACAGGTTTTGAGCCGTCCGAATACCGGTAAAGATGAAATCCATGTTGGCGGGTTACTTCAGTTTCATCGGAGTGAACGCTGGGTTCGCGTCTGGGCTCGATTGGCACTGGAAATAAGCATGTCGAAGGTCGCCGCTATGTTTCCTCGTCGATCGGAGTTGATAATCACAACTGTTGTTGCTGATTCTTCGTCGGAAGTCTTGCGGATCTACTAACGGCGATTATCGTAGCTCAAAAAGGCCACTATCGGGGCCAGAAAAGTTCTGACCACCAAGATGAAAGACACCTGAAATTGCCAGTTTCACCGAGGAAGACAACCGGATGGCTGGCGGGGGGGCTTGAAGCCCTAGGGGCTGAAATTACCAAAATGCCCCCGCCACAGCCTCAAACCCTAAAAATGCCACAGCTTTTAAAATTATTTTAATTGCAAAATAGCCCAGAAGTTTTATTTCCTTAAAATCCTAAGCCCGAGAATTTTTGATCGATTAGAGAACTGCCCCAAAAGTTTCAGAAAATTAATTTTCTAAGTTTTCTGAATTTTATTATTATTTTATTTAATAAGATATTATTTAAATAATGTTATTAGATAAAGATAAGATTAGATTCAATTTAGAATTTTATCCTATATGTTTAGAATTTAAATTTGAATAATTATCTTAATTAGATTAGGATAATTAAAATTATTTAAGTTTAAAATTTGAAATAATTATCTTAATTAGATTAGAATAATTAAAATAATTTAAAATTTAAATTGAATAATTATCTTAATTAGATTAGGATAATTAATATTATTTAAATTTTAAATTTGAAAGATTATCTTAATTAGATAATTAGATAAATTTTAAAATAATTATTTTAATAAGATTAAGATAATTATAAAAGATAAATAAATAAATAATTAATTAGATTAATTAATTTGTTTAATTCTGAATTATTTATTTATTTATTTTATGATGTTTTTTATATTTAAATTGTTTAAATTTTATATGTGAAACATCATAATTATGACAAGCATGTTCATGCATCATTTTGGCTAAATGAAAAATGAACAAAAGGGATTGATAAAAATTGATCATGACACGATCAATATTAATTTTGTAATAGTTACACAATCCTTATATTTAATCGGTTTAAATTAAAACGGGCTTGTATGAGCATATGCATTTATGTGTTTTAAAGCATGAAATGGGCTTATTAAAGTTTTAAAAGTTAGGGCCTGCGAGCCATTTGAATTTGGGCCTGCGTGCCTATTAAAATGATTATGTAATAGTTAGACCCAAGAGGAGTATATAGTGGAGCCCAGGAACGGGAGCCCAACAATGAAGGCCCGAACATGAAGTTTTATTATTTTAAAAGGCCCTGTAATAGACTAGAGCCCAATTCATTGCTTTTATTCATTTTATTTATTTGATATGCAAATGAATGTTAAAACAAAAATGCATGTTAAGCCGATCAAACTAAAATCCCAAAAACCCGAGTTGATTTTGCTTTCATACTTGGGGGCCCGCCAGAGCGTTGAACGTCTGTGGACTTTGAGAGCCCAAGGGCCTCAGGTTTTCTTCGTGCGGCGAGTTGTCACATAATAGGTGCCCAACTTTATCACTACCATTAATGAGTGAAAAAACTGTTTGGGTATTAGATGCTCAACTTTATCACTACCACTTGTTATGGAAAAACTGTTTGAGTATCAATTGATGTGATGCCTTGAGGGATGGTTTGACTTGGGAAAATTAATCCTAGCTTGACCCGATAAGTTGACTAGGGATTAATTTTGCAAAGATATGTTGGTGTCAAACATTTGGAATGTTCATCCTATCACCGAAAAGTTGCATGGTATGCAATTGAAAAGCGTTAGATTACATGGAATGTGATTTGAACGTTGCCTACCAAAAGAGCCTATGCCTACGAAACTTGCCAAAGCAAGACTGGGGTTAACTCTTTGTGGATTTTCGGCCCACAATCTAGTACCATCACAAAATTGTTAGTGATTTAAATTTTGGCTATTGTGGAAAATATTTTAAAACTCATTCTAATATTTTGCATTTATTCCTTGTAGAAATGGCATCATCTAGCACAAATATTATCTCAAACTTTACTCTAAGAAGTATATTGGATAAAGATAAATTGGTTGGACCAAACTTCTTAGATTGGGAAAGAAACTTGAGAATAGTTCTCAAGCAAGAAAGAAAGCTACATGTTTTAGAGACCGCTTTACCTGAACCACCACAAAATGTTTCCGCAACTGTTCAATTAGCCTGGGATAAGCAGAAAAGTGACTCCGATGATGTGACTTGCTTGATGCTCGCGTCTATGACGGGAGAGCTTTAAAAGCAGGTCATGAATTCGAAAGCCTTCTGGATTTATGAGTCAATGATGGAGATGTTTTGTGAATAAGCCCGTAACGAAAGGTTCGTCAGTTAGCACGTATTTGATCAAGATGAAAGGGTACATTGATACCCTAGAGTGATTGAATACACCTCTTCATAGGAAATTGGCCATTGATTTCATCTTGGCATCATTGTCTGATGAATATAATGATTTTATGGTGAACTACAATATGCACAACATGGATAAGAGCATTCCTGAGCTCCATGGCATGTCGAAGAACACTGAGCAGACCCTTCAGAAGACAACACCAGTGTTGGTAGTAGAGAAAGGTAAAGGGAAAAGGAAATTTAAAGGCAAGGTCAAAGTTGGGCAGAACAAGAAAGCTCGCAGTAAGACTTCTTCCCAACCACAAACTCCTCCAGCTAAGACAAGATCCGAAAAGGATGATACAAGTCTCTTCTGCAAACAGAAGGGTCATTGGAAGAGAGACTGCAAAAAGTTTCTCGAAAGCAATCCTTCAGCTTCAGGTATCTTTGTTATAGAAATTAATCATTCTATGTCCACCTCATGGTACTCGTTGTACTAATGTGCAGGGACTCAGAAATAGAAGGATAACAACAAAGGTGAAGTAGATCTCCGAGTGGGCAACGGGGCAAGAGTTGCTGCTATTGAAGTTGGAGATTACACCTTGTCTTTACCTTCTGGTTTAAATATCGAACTTGAAAATTGTTATTATGTACCTTATTTGAGCATAAATATTATTTCAGTTTCTGGTTTAGATAATAAAGGTTTTCGATTTATTATTGAGAATAATTCATTATCTTTATATCGAAATGATATTTTATACGGAATATGTGTAACGGTATGTATGTCTAGGATTTGACCCAATAAAAACCAGTCTATAACATAGAAAAGAAAGTTAAATCAAGTCCAACATACCTTTGGCATTGTCGATTAGGCCATGCAATGAAAAGCGAGTTCAAAAGCTTAACAAGGATAGAGTGCTTGGGTCGTTTGATTTTGAATCATACAATACCTGTGAACCCTGCTTGCAAGGCAAAATGACAAAGAGTCATTTTAACAAGGAAGGGGAAAGGACAAGTGAGCTATTGGCTCTAACACATATGGATGTATGTGGACCATGAAAGATTTTGGTAGGATCTGGGTTTGCACTTGCTCGATTTACTACGCAACAAAAATTTTATTAAAGCAGAATCTTAGAAAAGTACCTTTGAAACGTGCACCTGGTGATTCTCTTGCATGCCTCAAGACTATGACTTCACGTTGTGTGGGCAACGAACTAGAAGTCAATTGATCAGCTACTCACCACAATCCACCTGCTAGAAAACTCTAGCCCCGCAGCACCTGGCACGTACTATAAACGCACAGCCCGCAGAGAGAGAAAGCTACGTGCAACTGGTATAAACTGAAGGAAAACTGAACAAGCCCGGGCTAAATCGAAAACCTCACTTTCGTGCTATGCATTCCAGAATTGGAAGCTTTCGACTAAGCTCAGGCTCAAATTAGTTTACCCATGAACGGATCTAGGCTTATACTTATTTAATTTATTAATCGGCACACCAAAAATTAAATCTTTAATTAAAGCGGAACTTAAAGATTATACCTTTTGTAGCGAAGTCCCTCGATTAAAGAATACCAAATAAAATTTGCGATTTCCACAAGAAATCCAATCGATTCTCCGAAGAAATCCCGAATATTGGGTGGACAATAATCTATCGGGATTTGCTAACTAAGCCCATGAAATTTCCTGAAAATGGACTGCCCGAATTTCTCATTATACAACCAAAACAAGGTCCAATTAAAAACTTGGGCTACTGAAAATTCGGTCCACCTAATTTGATTGCAGACCAGCCCACGTAAAATTAATTACAAACCAGCCCATTTAAAAATTAATAGCAGGCTCGCCGCTGCAAATACTTGCCGTGAACTTCCGGCGACTGCCACAACCGACCGCCTGCTGTACATGAAACTGGACAACGCCGACCGACCTGGAGCCTCAGTCCCGATCTGTACACGAACAAGGTTCGCGGCTCAGGGCACCGAACTCAACAAGTCAGCCGGAAATAAAACCGTGACAGCAAAGAAAACCCACAGCAATTTCCGGAAGTTCACAAAATTGGCGAAAAATGAAAACCCGCAGCAGCTTAAAACCGGACCTTTAGGTTGGAGAAGGATTCGGGAGAAAGAAAAATCTGGATGACTCCGAGAGAGATTCAAAGATTGAATTTTTTCTTGATTCTCTCTCTAATCCTTTTCTTTCCTAGCAAGACAATTTCTTGTCTTTCAAGCCACACTTCTAATTTCTTAGGGCTAAAGCTTTCTATTTATAGAAGCTCGATTGGAGACCTAATGGGCTCTCGAGTTGGGCCTTTAAAATTTGACTTTCGTTGACCGCTAAGTCTTCCCGACTAATCAACTCCAATCGACCCATTTAAATTAATTTATTTAATCCACTTTGTTAATTTAATTTAATCGAACCCTTAGAATTAATTAATTCAAAAATAGAATTAATTTCTAAATTCACTTCGTCGATCAAATTTAATTAAACCCTTCGGATTAATTAATTTACCTTGTCGATTAGTCAAACGCATAATCGGTCGTACCACTAACGGACCAATTATGGAACTACCGCTCGAAAACGACTTTACATCGCGCCATTATTATTTCTTCTATCTCCCCACATTAAAGATCTAGTGCTCGTCGATTTATCAATTTACTGACAAATTAATTCACCGACTTCTTGGTTTCCGAGATTAGTACCACTCGACCTTTTATTATACCGAACATAAAGTTCACTGGCCAGGTTTAGTATAATAACCTTACGAGCTCATCTCGGGAGCACCATCAACCCGGCAAACCGGTACGTGGATTCCTCCGACTAGCAATGGCACGCAAGAAACTAAACACCGCATACCCAACTTACCGAGGTATTGGCCTCAATTGACCTCACTCTTTGGCAAATCAAAGCATACGACACCCAACCCTCACGCCCGTCCCAATCTCGGGATTGAGAGACGGAATACTAGGACCAAATTGACTACGCCGATCAGTACAAGTCAATTCTATCCAAACTGGTCATGCTCAATATGCCCCGGGCATATCTGTGTGATTTAAACTAGTCTAGATAAACCAATTTCCAAACCACACAATAACCTATACCGATAGTATGTTCAAACTATCTCGGTTATGAGCATACTTTTAATATATCAATACTTTAACCAATAACGGTATCTACTGTGTTTGTCAACACCCCGTTATCTAGTTCTATGATATAAAGGAACAGATTTATACTGAAACAAAATGATATGTCATCTGTGGATATTAGTTTTTGATACAAGCCATAGCTTTTCTGTATTCAAAACTAACAATCTCCCACTAATACTCAAAGCTATGCTAAGAAGTACAAAAACTGTCCAACCCGCTATTACACTGCTGTCATAATGAAATCTCCAAAACACCTTTAAGCTCACTGACTTGGCTCTCTCAATAATCTGACTCCCATGCCCTCCACATGCCTCTCAAAGACCTTTGGGGTCAATGACTTGGTGAAAGGATCTACAAGGTTGTCCCCTGAAGCTATCTTGGCCACGATCACGTCTCCCCTCTTTACGATCTCTCGTATCAGGTGGTACTTGCGCTCTATGTGTTTACTCGCCTTATGGGCTCGTGGTTCCCTTGAGTTAGCAACTGCACCATTGTTATCACAATAAACTGTGATAGACCTAGGCAACTCTGGAACCACATCCAAGTCCATCAGGAAGCTCCTGAGCCATACAGCCTCTTTCGCTGCCTCTGAAGCGGCAACGTACTCGGCCTCCAGGGTAGAGTCCGCCACGCATTTCTGCTTGACACTCTTCCATACTATGGCTCCACCTCCCAGAGTAAACACAAACCCAGAGGTAGACTTACTCTTGTCCATATCTCCTTGAAAGTCCGAATCTGTGTAACCCAATGGTACAAGCTCCTGCGCTCTATAAACTAGGACATAATCTCTCGTCCTGCGCAAGTACTTGAGAATGCATTTTACTGCCTCCCAGTGAGCCTTCCCAGGGTTACTCTGATATCTGCTAACCATGCCAACGGCAAAGCAAATATCAGGCCTCGTGCACAACATAGCATACATGAGGCTACCCACTGCTGAAGCATAGGGTACCGCCTTCATGGCATCTATCTCCTCAGCAGTCTTAGGACACTGCTCCTTAGACAAATGCACTCCATGCCTGAAGGGTAGTGAACCCTTCTTGGAGTTCTGCATGTTAAAACGGGCCAGAATCGTGTCTATGTAGGATGCCTGTGAGAGAATCAGAGAACGTCTCCTACGATCTCGAATAATCTTGATCCCAAGGATATGTCCAGCCTCTCCCAAATCCTTCATATCGAATTGCCTGGACAGCCATGCCTTTACGTCTGACAACACCTTCTTACTGTTGCCAATAAGAAGAATGTCATCTACATAAAGTACGAGGAACACCACTATCTCACCATCACGCCTGCAATAAACACACTGCTCATCCGGAGACTGAGTGAATCCATAGGACTGGATAACCTCATCAAAACGAATGTTCCAAGATCTGGATGCTTGCTTAAGTCCATAAATGGACCTCCTAAGCCTGCATACCTTGTGCTCTTGGCCCTTAACAATGAAGCCCTCTGGTTGCTGCATAAAGATGGTCTCCTCAAGACTTCCATTAAGGAAAGCTGTCTTGACGTCCATCTGCCATATCTCATAATCCATATGAGCGGCTATGGCCAAGAGAATCCGGATCGACTTAAGCATAGCTACCGGGAAAAGGTCTCCTCATAATCGATCCCTTCTTTCTGAGTATACCCTTTCGCCACAAGCCTAGCCTTGAAGGTCTCAACCCTCCCGTCAGATCCTCTCTTTCGCTTGTAGACCCATTTACACCCAATAGGCCTAAACCCATCAGGAAGGTCTACCAGCTCCCAGACTTGATTTGAGTCCATAGAACCCATCTCAGCAATCATCGCTCTCTGCCAAGAATCTGCATCTTTATCCTGGAGAGCCTCATTGTAGTTAACTGGGTCTGGTTCATGAGCACCAGGGATAAAGTCCGAAGACTCACCCAAACCCATGTACCTCTCGGGCTGTCTCATAGCCCTCCCACTACGATGAGGCGCAGCCTGTGTAAGAGCATCATCTGTGATAGTGCGTGCAGTTTCCTGTGGTGTGTCTTCCTGTACGTGTGCATCTGGAATAGTGGACTGACTTCTAAGCTCTTCCAATACTACCTTGCTGCTTGACTTGTGATCTAAAATATAGTCCTCCTCAAGAAATCTTGCAACCTTTTGATCCTGAGGACTATAAAATAAACCACCTCTCGTTCCTTTGGGGTAGCCTACAAACAGCATAACCTTAGATCTCGCCTCTAACTTGCCTGCATCTGCCTCGAGCACATGTGCTGGACAACCCCAAATCCTGAGATGTCTTAGGCTAGGCTTGCGCCCATCCCACAACTCTAATGGGGTCGTTGGCACAGACTTAGATGGCACAAGGTTGAGGCTATAACATGCTGTGTCTAAGGCATAACCCCAAAACGAGGTAGGCAACTCACTGTAACTCATCATCGATCTAACCATCCCCATAAGAGTCCTGTTCCTCCTCTCTGCTACACCATTCTGCTGGGGTGTGCCAGGTGCAGACAACCGGGTCTGAATACCCTCCTCTGACAAATAGGTCCTAAATTCACTAGAGAGGTATTCGCCACCGCGATCAGACCGCAGTGACTTGATACTCTTACCCAGATGGTTATCCACCTCTGCCTTGAATTCTCTGAACTTGCCAAAGCATTCAGACTTGTGGCGCATCAGGTATATGTATCCATATCTAGAGTAATCATCCGTGAAAGTCACGAAATACTCATAACCACCTCTAGCCTGAACTGACATAGGCCCACACACGTCAGAATGAATCAGCTCTAAAACCTCTTTGGCCCTATACCCCTTCGCCTTAAAAGGCCTCTTGGTCATTTTACCCTCCAAGCAGGACTCACAGGTTGAATAGCTGTCAATATCTAGTAAGTTCAAAGACCCACTCTTGACCAACCTTTGAATCCTACTAAGGTTGATATGACCTAGTCTCAGGTGCCAAAGATAAGTCTGATTCAAAGGGGAAGATTCCTTTCTCTTATTATGATTCGGTGATGAATTACTAGTTTCTGTGTTTTGCATAACTGGGTAGTAAGTCTTGATTAAAAACAGATTGTCAACCAATGTACCGGAACATATAAGTTTCTGGCATTTTCTTAAAAAACCGAACCATCAGAAAATACACACTTATAACCATCCAAAACAAGTTTCGAAACTGAAAGCAAGTTCTTTCGAAAACTAGGTACATAAAGACAATCCTTCAAATATAAAATAGAGTCTGAAAAGTAAAGACTAATAACTCCCACTGCAGCCACAGAAACTCTGGTAGTATCCCCAAGGTAGACCTGCAACTCTCCCTCTCTAAGCAGCCGGGTCACTTGGAACCCCTGCAAAGAATTACAAACGTGATCAGTGGCTCCCGAATCCACACACCAAGTATCCGTGGGAATCACCGCTAAACACGTCTCAGTGACTAGGGAAAATTTACACGTACCTCGAGGCTTTGGGCAGTCCTTCTTCCAATGTCCCGCTTTGCCACATCTGAAGCATTTGCCTCTCGGCTTCTGCTTCTTGGCAATGCCCGCCTTGGGTCCATGACTGGCTCCTGCTTTCTGGCCTCTCTTCCTCTTTTGCTTCCTGGCTTTGGGCCCAGCAGAGGAACCTGAGGGACCAACAGTAGCCAAGGCTTGCTTCTTCTCAGCGAAGAGGCTCTCAGCAGACACCAATGCAGTCATGAGCTCAGAAAGTGAATATGAGAGATTCCCCATATTATAGTTCAATCGAAACTGCTCAAAACTGGGAGGCAAGCTCTGAAGGATGATATCGACCTGGGTTTCCCCATCAATCTCACCTCCCAATACCTCGATCTCATTGATGCAACCAATCATGTCCAGTACGTGATCTCTCACTGAAGTGCCCTCAGCCATCTTAGCATTCATGAGTTTCCTCATAGCTAACTGCTTGGCTGCCCTGCCCTGATGTCCAAACATCTCCCTGAGGTTGAGCATCATATCGTAGGCTGAGGTCATCAACTGATGCTGGTGCTGCAGCACACTTGACATGGAAGCCAAGATGTAGCACCTGGTCATCTCATCAGCTTTCTGCCACCTCGTATATGGCTCTCGCTGCTCAGGTGTGGCATCCTCACTGGGCTTAGGGGGGCACTCCTCAGTGAGCACATACTTATAACCCTCGGCGGTTAGAACAATGTCCAGGTTCCGTTTCCAATCAATGTAATTAGGACCGGTGAGTTTGTTTTGGTTCAGAATGACAGCTAGCGGGTTGAACGACATATCAACTAAAAATAATGGAAAAAAAAAACATGTCTCAGTATACTTTTCGAAAATATTGAAAAATTCTCAGAAAAGAAATATAATCTTCTACCGACATCTCTCCCACCGGGATTAACGCAGGTCACGTAGGTGAACGTCTACTCCAATCCACATTCGTTCGAGAAGGACCAAAGTCCATTAATCTCATTATCTGACCAACGATCTCATGATCAATGAAATTAATAGTCGATAATTTTAGCCATACACGTAAATAGCATTACCTCGTAGGAGGGATACTATAAACAGTACACTAAGTGTATGCCATTACGTGACTTCTAAGTTTGTTACTTAGGGTACTAATGCGCCTCGGTAGCGAGGGTGTCGCAACTTTTCCCAATTAAACGCACTATAGTCATCCCTTTAGAAATTCATTCCAGCGATATCTGTGATTGAAAACTCATCCGTAGGGAAGCCGTTTAACCACATCGCCAATGAACCCGTAATGGAGGCCATGGGGCTATTAACCAACCCGCTCCCACTTAGATTTTTAAAATAATTTAAATTTGCCTTAGTTTTCTCGGTTTTCCATTTCGGTTTTCTACGTAATTAGGAATCACCCAAAAATTACGAAAAACCAAAATCCAGGTTTTCTCGATTTTCTACGTAATTAGGAATCACCCAAAATTACGATAAACCAAAACCCCACGTAATTAGGAATCACCCAAAATTACGATTAAACCAAAACTTGCGAATGTAATTAAGTTTGAGGATTTTTACGTTTTAACATGCAATATCTTAACTATGGATATTCGCACCCATAAAACCGTTGGAGTTTTAATATGCGAATAATCTACCTTAGTTAATTGCACATTACCTTTTTGGAAAACTTTTGGTTTGAATTTCGTTCATGCAAAATAAAACGAAAATCACACAATCAACGAAAAAATCATAAATACGGGAAATTAAATAAAATAAAATTTCCCGACTATTATGGCCTTCTCTATCGTTGATTCTTTGACGCCTCGGTGACACTTCCCGTCGTGTCGCTCCCACTCGTTATTTAGATTCCTCTCGATTCGCCCGGGTTTTCTCGGTTTATTCCGTAATTAGGAATCACCCAAAATTACAATAAACCAAAACCCGCGAATATAAGTTACCCCAAAATAACGTCTTCGTCATGGTACAAAAATTCCTATATACAAAGGCGTTTTCTAGGAATTTAAAGACGACATGATTAGATCAAATCCTACTACAAGATTTTTCTAATCCTACACGGCTTCCAGCTCGTGGTTATTACTATTACAGAAATTTCCATTCAAAAAATAAAACGAGCCCGGACATGTCCCGAGGTTTATGAATGAAAATTAAATTTCTACCATAATAGCCGGGAAACCAATAACCACCTGTTTATACATTTCGACAAAAATAATAATGCCAAAATAAAGCCGTGTAATAAATCAAACAAGTATAAGACCGAAACCATCGCTCCGATACCAATTTGAAGGAAAACTGAACAAGCCCGAGCTAAATCGAAAACCTCACTTTCGTGCTATGCATTCCAGAATTGGAAGCTTTCGACCAAGCTCAGGCTCAAATTAGTTTACCCATGAACGGATCTAGGCTTATACTTATTTAATTTATTAATCGGGACACCAAAAATTAAATCTTTAATTAAAGCGGAACTTAAAGATTATACCTTTTGTAGCGAAGTCCCTCGATTAAAGAATACCAAATAAAATTTGCGATTTCCACAAGAAATCCAATCGATTCTCCGTAGAAATCCCGAATATTGGGTGGGCAATAATCTATCGGGATTTGCTAACTAAGCCCATGAAATTTCCTGAAAATGGACTGCCCGAATTTCTCATTATACAACCAAAACAAGGTCCAATTAAAAACTTGGGCTACTGAAAATTCGGTCCACCTAATTTGATTGCAGACCAGCCCACTTAAAATTAATTACAAACCAGCCCATTTAAAAATTAATAGCAGGCTCGCCGCTGCAAATACTTGCCGTGAACTTCCGGCGACTGCCACAACCGACCGCCTGCTGTACACGAAACTGGACAACGCCGACCGACCTGGAGCCTCAGTCCCGATCTGTACACGAACAAGGTTCGCGGCTCAGGGCACCGAACTCAACAAGTCAGCCGGAAATAAAACCGTGACAGCAAAGAAAACCCACAGCAATTTCCGAAAGTTCACAAAATTGGCGAAAAATGAAAACCCGCAGCAGCTTAAAACAGGACCTTTAGGTTGGAGAAGGATTCGGGAGAAAGAAAAATCTGGATGACTCCGAGAGAGATTCAAAGATTGAATTTTTTCTTGATTCTCTCTCTAATCCTTTTCTTTCCTAGCAAGACAATTTATTGTCTTTCAAGCCACACTTCTAATTTCTTAGGGCTAAAGCTTTCTATTTATAGAAGCTCGATTGGAGACCTAATGGGCTCTCGAGTTGGGCCTTTAAAATTTGACTTTCGTTGACCGCTAAGTCTTCCCGACTAATCAACTCCAATCGACCCTTTTAAATTAATTTATTTAATCCACTTTGTTAATTTAATTTAATCGAACCCTTAGAATTAATTAATTCAAAAATAGAATTAATTTCTAAATTCACTTCGTCGATCAAATTTAATTAAACCCTTCGGATTAATTAATTTACCTTGTCGATTAGTCAAACGCATAATCGGTCGTACCACTAACGGACCAATTATGGAACTACCGCTCGAAAACGACTTTACATCGCGCCATTATTATTTCTTCTATCTCCCCACATTAAAGATCTAGTGCTCGTCGATTTATCAATTTACTGACAAATTAATTCACCGACTTCTTGGTTTCCGAGATTAGTACCACTCGACCTTTTATTATACCGAACATAAAGTTCACTGGCCAGGTTTAGTATAATAACCTTACGAGCTCATCTCGGGAGCACCATCAACCCGGCGAACCGGTACGTGGATTCCTCCGACTAGCAACGGCACGCAAGAAACTAAACACCGCATACCCAACTTACCGAGGTATTGGCCTCAATTGACCTCACTCTTTGGCAAATCAAATTATACGACACCCAACCCTCACGCCCGTCCCAATCTCGGGATTGAGAGACAGAATACTAGGACCGAATTGACTACGCCGATCAGTACAAGTCAATTCTATCCAAACTGGTCATGCTCAATATGCCCCGGGCATATCTGTGTGATTTAAACTAGTCTAGATAAACCAATTTCCAAACCACACAATAACCTATACCGATAGTATGTTCAGACTATCTCGGTTATGAGCATACTTTTAATATATCAATACTTTAACCAATAACGGTATCTACTGTGTTTGTCAACACCCCGTTATCTAGTTCTATGATATAAAGGAACAGATTTATACTGAAACAAAATGATATGTCATCTGTGGATATTAGTTTTTGATACAAGCCATAGCTTTTCTGTATTCAAAACTAACATAAACTAAGGCCAAAATTTTAGCCACTAGAAACCCAAAAACCAGCTGCACACTTTCTTGAAAATTCGACTTGGAGAGAGAAACATTTTCTCTCTCTAGAAATCATGTAGATTAATTGGGTTATTGTGTAATCTGAATGACTGATCCCTTGTCTATTTATAGAGTTAAAAGTGAGACTCCAAGTTGGTTTAGGATTGGTCTTCCTACTGGGTTTCTGTTTTCCTTCAATCCTGTTTCTGGACTGATACAGATTTTGTTTCCTTCAATCCTGTTCCTGGACTGATACACTCCCAACTGTCACAGGGATTCACTTGTCCCAATCCAGTTCCTGGGATGAATAACTCCCAACTGACACAGGGATTCACTTATCCCAAACCAGTTTCTGGGATGATTCACAACCAACTGACACAAGGATTAATTAATTTCTAAATTAATTAAATATACCTTTGTCAACAAACCAGTACATAATTAATCGTACCACTAACGGATTAATTATGGCACTACCAACCTACACCAGAATTGCTTCCGGAACAACTTAATTAAATTATATTCATAATCTCCCCACATCAAAGATATAGTGCTCGTTAATTCATTAATTTACTGATAAATTAATTCATCAACTTCTTTAATTCCGAGACTAGTACCACTCGACCTTTTTACTATACCGGACATAAGTCCACCGGCCGGGTTTAGTATAATAAACATTTCGAGTTCATCTCGGGAGCACCATCACCCTGGACGCACCGGTACATGATTTCCTTTCGACAAGCAGCAGCACACCAAGTAACTAAACACGCGCACCCAACCCACCGAGACTATTGGCCACATTTGACCTCACCCATTGGCAGATCAAAGTGCACTATGTCTAATCCTCATGCCCACTCGAGTCTAGGAATTTAGAGATAGAATACAAGGATCGATTTGTCTATTAAATCAGTACAAGACAAATCATTCATAAGAGTCAAGTTTAATATGCCGAGGGCATATCTATATGATTCAATTAGTTTAGACAAACTAATTATCTGAATCACATAATAACCTAAACCGACAGTTTGTCCAAAGCTGTCTCGGTTACGAACCTCATTTATATATTATGTCTTTCAACCAATGATGAGATCTACTGTGTCGCACCAGACACCTCATCATCTACTTACATAATATAAATAGACGATTAATGCACAACAAGATATGACTGAAACACAAATCGATATATTAAACTGGGAAACTATACAATACAAACATAGCTTATGTATTCTACTCCAACAATCTCCCACTAATACTTAAGCTGTGCTTTAAGTATACAACTACATACAATCCTACCCAATCTGCTGCTATCTGTCTAGAAAAACTGTCAAGGCTCTCCTAAGCATCTGATCCCCATGCCCTTCACGTGAGCCTCAAAGACTTTAGAAGTCAATGTTTTTGTGAAACGGATCTGCAAGGTTATGCTCTGATGCTATCTTAGCCATGACCACGTCTACCCTCTTTACGATGTCTCGTATCAGGTGGTACTTACGCTGTATATGTTTACTCTCCTTGTGGCCTCGTGGTTCGTACGAGTTTGCTATTACACCGTTGTTATCACAATAAACCGTGATAGAAATCGCAAACCGGGAATCACATCTAAGTCCACTAGAAAGTTGTTGAGCCATACTGCTTCTTTCGTTGCCTCTGATGCGGCAACATACTTAGCCTCCATGGTAGAGTCCGCCACCCATTTCTGCTTGACACTCTACCAAACTATGGCTCCACCTCCTAGAGTAAACACATACCTTGAGGTAGACTTGCTCTTGTCCCTGTCGACTTGGAAATCTGAATCTGTGTAACCTTGGGGTACCAGCTCAGAAGCCTGATAGACCAGAACTTGGTCCCTCGTTCTGCGCAAATACTTGAGAATGCATTTTACTGCCTCCCAATGAGCTTTCTCGGGGTTACTCTGATATCTGCTCACCATGCCAACGGCATAACAGATATCAGGCCTCTTACACAACATGGCATACATGAGACTTCCTACTACCGAAGTATATGGAACTGTCTTCATGGTCTCTATTTCCTCAACAGTCTTAGGAGACTGTTCATTAGATAGAAACACTCCATGCCGGAAAGGAAGAAAACCTTTCTTGGAGTTCTGCATGTTAAAACGGGCCAGAATCGTGTCAATGTACGAAGCTTGCGAGAGCGTTAACGACCATTTCCTACGATCTCGAATAATCTTGATCCCAGGGATCCCGCTTCCCCTAAGTCCTTCATATCAAATTGCTTGGACAGCCATGCCTTTACGTCTGATAACACTTTCCTGTTGTTGCCAATCAATAAAATGTCATCTATGTAAAGCTCAAGAAACACCACTGAGTTTCCATCACGTCTGCGATATACACATTGCTCATCCGGACACTGAGTAAATCCAAAAGACTGGATTACCTCATCAAACCGGATGTTCCAATATCTGGATGCCTGCTTAAGTCCATAAATAGACTTCTTAAGCCTGCAAACCTTATGCTCTTGGCCTTTTTCAATGAATCCCTCTGGTTGCTGCATAAAGATGGTTTCCTCAAGACTTCCGTTTAGGAAAGCTATCTTGACATCCATCTGCCAACTCTCATAATCCATATGAGCAGCTATGGCCAAGAGAATCCGGATCGACTTAAGCATGGCTACCGGGGAGAAGGTTTCCTCATAATCGATTCCCTCTTTCTGAGTATACCCCTTCGCCACCAGCCTAGCTTTAAAGGTTTTCACCTTCCCGTCAGGTCCTCTCTTATGTTTGTAGACCCACTTGCATCCAATGGGCTTAAACCCATCAGGCAGGTCCACAAGCTCCCAGACTTGATTGTGGTCCATTGACCCCATCTCGGATATCATAGCCTTACGCCAAGATTCTGCATCTTTATCTCGAAGCGCCTCATTGTAGTTAACTGGGTCAGGTTCAGGCACACCTGGGACTAGGTCTGAAGACTCTCCCATGCCAATGAACCTGTCTGGCTGTCTCACAACCCTCCCACTATGACGAGTCACCGCCTGTGTAGGCGCATCATCTTTGATCTCATGTGCAGTGGGTGGTGTATCTACTTATGCTGGTGCATCAGGATTAGTAGTTTGTTGTCTAAGCTTTTCTAGTACTATCTTACTCTTGGGCTTGTGATATAAGACATAGTCATCTTCTAAAAATCTAGCGTTGATACTTACCACTGAAGGAAAACTGAACAAGCCCGGGCTAAATCAAAAACCTCACTTTCGTGCTATGCATTCCAGAATCGGAAGCTTTCGACCAAGCTCAGGCTCAAATTAGTTTACCCATGAACGGATCTAGGCTTACACTTATTTAATTTATTTATCGGGACACAAAAAATTAAATCTTTAATTAAAGCGGAACTTAAAGATTATACCTTTTGTAGCGAAGTCCCTCGTTTAAAGAAATTCAAATATATTGCTGCGATTTCCACAAGAAATCCAATCGATTCTCCGTAGAAATCCCGAATATTGGGTGGGCAATAATCTAACGGGATTTGCTAACTAATCCCATGAAAATTCCCAAAATGGGCTGCCCGAATTTCTCATTATACAACTAAAACTCGGTCCAATTGAAAACTTGGTCTACTCAAAATTCGGCCCACTTAAAATAATTGTAGACCAGCCACTGCTTATAATGAACCCACCGTGAATTTCCGGTGACTGCCGCGACCGAGCTGCTGCTGTACAAAGAACCGGACAATGCCGACCAAGACTGGAGCCTTCAGTCGCGATCTGTACACGAACTGTGTTCGCGGCTCAGCACACCAAAAGCTCAACAGTCTAGTCGGGAAGAACTGCAGCAGCAAAACTAAAACCCAGCAACAGTTTTTCTGGAAATTCACGTGAAAACCCACGGAAAAAGAAGACCAGCAGCGGCAAAAAAAAAACGGACCTTTTAGTTGGAGAATGATTCGGGAGAAAGAGAGGTCTGGGTGACTTCGAGAAAGATTCAAAAGATTCAATCTTTTTCTTGAATCTCTCTCTAACCCCTTTCTTTCTTAGCAAGACAAATTTCTTGTCTTTCAAGCCACACTACTAATTTCTTAGGGCTAAAGCTTTCTATTTATAGAAGCTCGATTGGAGACCTAATGGGCTCTTGAGTTAGGCCTTTAAAATTTGACTTTCGTTGAGTGCTAAGTCTTCCCGACTAATCAACTCCAATCGACCCTTTTAAATTAATTTATTTAATCCACTTTGTTAATTTAATTTAATCGAACCCTTAGAATTAATTAATTCAAAATAGAATTAATTTCTAAATTCACTTCGTCGATCAAATATTAATTAAACCCTTCGGATTAATTAATTTACCTTGTCGATTAGTCAAACGCATAATCGGTCGTACCACTAACGGACCAATTATGGAACTACCGCTCGAAAACGACTTTACATCGTGCCATTATTATTTCTTCTATCTCCCCACATTAAAGATCTAGTGCTCGTCGATTTATCAATTTACTGACAAATTAATTCACCGACTTCTTGGTTTCTAAGATTAGTACCACTCGACCTTTTATTATACCGAACATAAAGTTCACTGGCTAGGTTTAGTATAATAACCTTACGAGCTCATCTCGGGAGCACCACCAACCCGGCGAACCGGTACGTGGATTCCTCCGACCAGTAAAGGCACGCAAGAAGCTAAACACCGCATACCCAACTTACCGAGGTATTGGCCTCAATTGACCTCACTCTTTGGCAAATCAAAGCATACGACACCCAACCCTCACGTCCGTCCCAATCTCGGGATTGAGAGACGGAATACTAGGACCGAATTGACTACGCCGATCAGTACAAGTCAATTCTATCCAAACTGGTCATGCTCAATATGCCCCGGGCATATCTGTGCGATTTAAACTAGTCTAGATAAACCAATTTCCAAACCGCACAATAACCTATACCGATAGTATGTTCAGACTATCTCGGTTACGAGCATATTTTTTATATATCATTACTTTAACCAATAACGGTATCTACTGTGTTTGTCGACACCCCGTTATCTAGTTCTATGATATAAAGGAACAGATTTATACTGAAACAAAATGATATGTCATCTGTGGATATTAGTTTTTGATACAAGCCATAGCTTTTCTGTATTCAAAACTAACAATCTCCCACTAATACTCAAAGCTATGCTAAGAAGTACAAAAACTGTCCAACCCGCTATTACACTGCTGTTATAATGAAATCTCCAGAACACCTTTAAGCTCACTCACATGGCTCTCTCAAGAATCTGACTCCCATGCCCTCCACATGCCTCTCAAAGGCCATTGGGGTCAATGGCTTGGTGAAAGGATCTGCAAGGTTGTCCTCTGAAGCTATCTTGGCCACGATCACGTCTCACCTCTTTACGATCTCTCGTATCAGGTGGTACTTGTGCTCTATGTGTTTACTTGCCTTATGGGCTCGTGGTTCCCTCGAGTTAGCAACTGCACCATTGTTATCACAATAAAGTGTGATAGACCTAGGCAACTCTGGAACCACATCTAAGTCCATCAGGAAGCTCCTGAGCCATACAGCCTTTTTCGCTGCCTCTGAAGCGGCAACGTACTCAGCCTCCATGGTAGAGTCCGCCACGCATTTCTGCTTGACACTCTTCCATACTATGGCTCCACCTCCCAGAGTAAACACAAACCCAGAGGTAGACTTACTCTTGTCCATATCTCCTTGAAAGTCCGAATCTGTGTAACCCAATGGTACAAGCTCCTGCGCTCTATAAACTAGGACATAATCTCTCATCCAGCGCAAGTACTAGAGAATGCATTTTACTGCCTCCCAGTGAGCCTTCCCAGGGTTACTCTGATATCTGCTAACCATGCCAACGGCAAAGCAAATATCAGGCCTCGTGCACAACATAGCATACATGAGGCTACCCACTGCAGAAGCATAGGGTACCGCCTTCATGGCATCTATCTCCTCAGCAGTCTTAGGACACTGCTCCTTAGACAAATGCACTCCATGCCTGAAAGGTAGTGAACCCTTCTTGGAGTTCTGCATGTTAAAACGGGCTAGAATCGTGTCTACGTAGGATGCCTGTGAGAGAGTCAGAGAACGTCTCCTACGATCTTGAATAATCTTGATCCCAAGGATATGTCCAGCCTCTCCCAAATCCTTCATATCGAATTGCCTGGACAGCCATGCCTTTACGTCTGACAACACCTTCTTACTGTTGCCAATAAGAAGAATGTCATCTACATAAAGTACGAGGAACACCACCATATCACCATCACACCTGCGATAAACACACTGCTCATCCGGAGACTGAGTGAATTCATAGGACTGGATAACCTCATCAAAATGAATGTTCCAAGATCTGGATGCTTGCTTAAGTCCATAAATGGACCTCCTAAGCTTGCTAACCTTGTGCTCTTGGCCCTTAGCAATGAAGCTCTCTAGTTGCTGCATAAAGATGGTCTCCTCAAGACTTCCATTAAGGAAAGCTGTCTTGACGTCCATCTGCCAAATCTCATAGTCCATATGAGCAGCTATGGCCAAGAGAATCCGGATCGACTTAAGCATAGCTACCGGGGAAAAGGTCTCCTCATAATCGATCCCTTCTTTCTGAGTCTACCCCTTCGCCACAAGACTAGCCTTGAAGGTCTCAACCCTCCCGTCAGATCCTCTCTTTCGCTTGTAAACCCATTTGCACCCAATAGGCCTAAGCCCATCAGGAAGGTCTACAAGCTCCCAGACTTGATTTGAGTCCATAGAACCCATCTCAGCAATCATCGCTCTCTGCCAAGAATCTGCATCTTTATCCTGGAGAGCCTCATTGTAGTTAACTGGGTTTGGTTCATGAGCGCCAGGGATAAAGTCCGAAGACTCACCCAAACCCATGTACCTCTCGGGTTGTCTCACAACCCTCCCACTACGACGAGGCGTAGCCTGTGCAAGAGCATCATCTGTGATAGTGTGTGCAGTCTCTTGTGGTGTGTCTTCCTGTACGTGTGCATCTGGAATAGTGGACTGACTTCTAAGCTCTTCCAATACTACCTTGCTGCTTGACTTGTGATCTAAAATATAGTCCTCCTCAAGAAATCTGGCATTGGTGCTGACCACCACCTTCTGATCCTGATGACTATAAAATAAACCACCTCTCGTTCCTTTGGGGTAGCCTATAAACAGCATAACCTTGGATCTCGCCTCTAACTTGCCTGCATCTGCCTCGAGCACATGGGCTGGACAACCCCAAATCCTGAGATGTCTCAGACTAGGCTTTCGCCCACTCCACAACTCTACTGGGGTCGTAGGCAGACTTAGATGGCACAAGGTTGAGGATAAAACATGTTGTATCCAAGGCATAACCCCAAAACGAGGTAGGCAACTCACTGTAACTCATCATCGATCTAACCATCTCCATAAGAGTCATGTTCCTTCTCTCTGCTACACCATTCTACTGGGGTGTGCCAGGTGCAGACGTCTGAATACCCTCCTCTGACAAATAGGTCCTAAATTCACTAGAGAGGTATTCTCCACCACGATCAGACCACAGTGACTTGATACTCTTACCCAGATGGTTCTCCACCTCTGCCTTGAATTCTCTGAAATTGCCAAAGCATTCAGACTTGTGGCGCATCAGGTATATGTATCTTTATCTAGAGTAATCATCCGTGAAAGTCACGAAATACTCATAACCACCTCTAGTCTGAACTGACATAGGCCCACACACGTCAGAATGAATCAGCTCTAAAACCTCCTTGGCCCTATACCCCTTCGCCTTAAAAGGCCTCTTGGTCATTTTACCCTCCAAGCAGGACTCACAGGTCGAATAGCTGTCAATATCTAGCAAGTCCAAAGACCCACTCTTGACCAACCTTTGAATCCTACTAGGGTTGATGTGACCGAGTCTCAGGTGCCAAAGATAAGTCTGATTCAAAGGGGAAGACTCTTTTCTCTTATTATGATTCGGTGATGAGTTACTAGTTTCTGTGTTTTGCATAACTGGGGAGTAAGTCTTAATTAAAAACAAATTGTCAACCAATGTACCGGAACATATAAGTTTCTGGCATTTTCTAATAAAAACTGAACCATCAGAAAATACACACCTATAACCATCCATAACAAGTCTCGAAACCGAAAGCAAGTTCTTTCAAAAACTAGGTACATAAAGACAATCCTTTAAGTGTAAAATAGAGTCTGAAAAATAAAGACTAATAACTCCCACTGCAGCCACATAAACTCTGGTAGTATCCCCAAGGTAGACCTGCAACTCTCCCTCTCTAAGCAGCCGGGTCACTTGGAACCCCTGCAAAGAATTACAAACATGATCAGTGGCTCCTGAATCCACACACTGTTGGTGAATGTGCCCTAATGAGGGCTATTTATGTAAATATACTTTGAGGGTATTTATGTAAATAAGATATTTGTCGCTTGATTGATTGTTTATCAAATGAGTTAATTTCATGATAGTAATATCCTTGTGCATATTTAAATTCATGAAATCGATCCGCCAAAAGAAACACTCCATGGACTAATTAGATCATGAGTGATTCTTTTGAGTAGTACTGGTACTAGGATCCTTAGACCAGAAATCACTACATGGTCTTAGGTGAATTGTAGTGTGCTTTGACATACGCCTAACGGGGCCGTAACAGGTTGCCAAGTACGGGTATGATTGGGTACACTATGAGACACGCTAAGGTATGTAGGTGAAGTGATGGGACTACAAATCTCTCTTAAGTGATAGATGATATCTTGGCCACTTGATAGTGAACTGAAAAGTGCATGGCCATGCCCAAGGAATGATAGGATATCATTTGCTTGAAAGATTCAGTGTCACTAAGACATCAAGTAAACGTTTAGCTACATAAGGATGATGGTTCCATGCCTTATGCTAAACTGGATATCGATGTAGAGGATGGTACGCAGTTTGCTCGGAAAGGTTGTGTTGAATCTCCATTCGACCCTCCATTCCAAATTGGGTAGTCATTATGTCTTGCTAGAGACCACTAATGACTTATGGATTAATCAATGGGTTTGAGTTATCCATTGCCAATTTGGAATGGGCCTACAGGATCGCACATAAGAAAGTTCGATGATGCAGAATAAGAATTCTTGCCTACAATAAGTATAATTGTTATACTTAAATAAATAAGATTTAATTAAATGGTTTAATTAAATATTATTGGAAAGTTCTATGGTATTAATTAATAGTTAATTAATTACCTGGGAACAATTGGGATGGGCTGATAAATCAAGGGACTTAATTGCAATTGAAGTTCTTGACCCATCAGCCTGATCCATGGGTCATGGGTTGATCCATGGGCTTGGTGTATAACCCAAATCATTAAAGTGTTATTTAAGGCTGATTTGGAATTAGTAAATATTATTTAAATACTGACTTGGAATCAGTTAAATAATATTTGGTAACAATACTGATTTGGAAATTACTAAAATCAGTTAAGTTATAATTGGATAAATTACAATACTGATTTTGGAAATTAATTCCCTACAAATATCCTAGGGATATAATTGTAGGGAGAGGATTTTTGAATGATTCTCATCAGAAAAATACACAGATTTTCCCAAAATCTCCGGGTAGGCAAGATCGGCTAGCACCAACCTGCGAAGGCTTTCGTGCTTGAGAGTAGAGAATCCTTCAAGGAAGGATTTTGGAGACAACAAAACGCCATCTTCTCAGAGGAGCCAGGCGACGTGCGCAACCGATTACGCTTCAAGGGTAAGACCTGATCCTCATAGTTTAGGATTCCGCTGTTTAATTGGATTAAACACCTAGACTATTCCCAACACACACCAAGTATCTGTGGGAATCGTCGCTAAACACGTCTCAGTGACTAGGGAAAATTTACACGTACCTTGAGGCTTTGGGCAGTCCTTCTTCCAATTTCACGCTTTGCCACATCTGAAGCATTTGCCTATCGGCTTCTGCTTCTTGGCAATGCCCGCCTTGGGTCCATGACTGGCTCCTGCTTTCTGGCCTCTCTTCCTCTTTTGCTTCCTGGCTTTGGGCCAAGCAGAGGAACCTGAGGGACCAACAGTAGCAAAGGCTTGCTTCTTCTCTGCGAATAGGCTCTCAGCAGACACCAATGCAGTCATGAGCTCAGAAAGTGAATATGAGAGATTCCCCATATTATAGTTCAATCGAAACTGCTCAAAACTGGGAGGCAAGCTCTGGAGAATTATATCGACCTGGGTATCCCCATCAATCTCACCTCCCAATACCTCAATCTCATTGATGCAACCAATCATGTCCAGTACGTGATCCCTTACTGAAGTGCCCTCAGCCATCTTAGCATTCATGAGTTTCCTCATAGCTGACTGCTTGGCTGCCCTGCCCTGATGCCCAAACATCTCCCTGAGGTTGAGCAACATATCGTAGGCTGAGGTCATCTGCTGATGCTGGTGCTGCAGTACACTTGACATGGAAGCCAAGATGTAGCACATGGTCATCTCATCAGCCTTCTGCCACCTCGTATATGGCTCTCGCTGCTCAGGGGTGGCATCATCGCTGGGCTTAGGGGGACACTCCTCAGTAAGCACATACTTATAACCCTCAGCGGTAAGGACAATGTCCAGGTTACATTTCCAATCAACGTAATTTGGACCGGTGAGTTTGTTTTGGTTCAGAATGGCAGCTAGCGGGTTGAACGACATATCAACTGAAAATAAACAAACAAGTTTCAGTATACTTTTTCAAAAATATTGAAAAATCCTCAGAAAACAAATATAATCTTCTACCGACATCTCTCACACCGGGATTAACGCAGGTCACGATGGGTGAACGTCTACGCCAACCCACATTCGTTCGAGAAGAACCGAAGTTCATTAATTCCATTATCTGACCAATGATCTTATGATCAATGAAATTAATAGTCGATAATTTTAGCCGTACACGTAGATAGCGTAACCTCGATGGGAGGGATACTATAAACAGTACACTAAGTGTATGCCTTTACTTGACTTCTAAGTTTGTTACTTAGAATACTAATGCGCCTCGGATGGCGAGGGTGTCGAAACTTTCTCCAATTAAACTCACTATAGTCATCCCTTTAGAAATTCATTCCGGTGATATCTGTGATTGAAAACTCATCCGATAGGGATGAAGGTCTAAGTCAGCACGCAAGTTTAACCACATCACCAATGAACCCGTAATGGAGGCCATGGGGCTATTAACCAACCCGCTCCCAATTAGATTTTTAATTAATTTTGATTCGCCCGGGTTTTCTCAGTTTTCTACGTAATTAGGAATCACCCAAAAATTACAATTAAACCAAAACCCGCGAATTTAATTAATTTGAGGATTTTTACGTTTTAACATGCAATATCTTAACTATGGATATTCGCACCCATAAAACCGTTGGAGTTTTAATATGCGAATAATTTACCTTAGTTAATTGCACATTACTTTTTTTAAAACTTTGGTTTTTGTTTTCGTTCATGCAAAATAAAACGAAAATCACACAATCAACGAAAAGACATAAATACGGGAAATTAAACAAATAAAATTTTCCGACTATTATGGCCTTCTCTATCGTTGATTCTTGACGCCTCGGTGACACTTCCCGTCGTGTCGCTCCCACTCGTTGTTTGGATTTCTCTCGATTTACCCAGTTTTTCTCGGTTTACTACGTAATTAGAAATCACCCAAAATTACGATAAACCAAAACCCGGGAATATAAGTTACCCAAAATAACGTCTTCGTCATAGTACATAAATTCCTATATACAAAGGCGTTTTTCTAGGAATTTAAAGACGACATGATTAGATCAAATCCTACTACAAGATTTTTCTAATCCTAAACGGCTTCCAGCTCGTGGTTATTACTATTACAGAAATTTCCATTCAAAAATAAAACAAGCCCGGACATGTCCCGGGGTTTATGAATGAAAATTAAATTTCTACCATAATAGCCGGGAAATCAATAACCACCTGTTTAAGCATTTTGACAAAAAATAATAATGCCAAAATAAAGTCGTGTAATAAATCAAACAAGTATAAGACCGAAACCAACGCTTTGATACCAATTTGAAGGAAAACTGAACAAGCCCGGGCTAAATCGAAAACCTCACTTTCGTGCAATGCATTCCAGAATCGGAAGCTTTCGACCAATCTCAGGCTCAAATTAGTTTACCCATGAACGGATCTAGGCTTATACTTATTAAATTTATTAATCGGGACATAAAAGATTCGATCTTTAATTAAAGCGGAATTTAAAGATTATACCTTTTGTAGCGAAGTCCCTTGCCTAAAGAAAAACCAATTCTTTTATGCGAATTCCAATAGAAATCCAATCGATTCTCCAAGAACACTTCGAATATTGCGTGGGCAATAATCTATCGAAGCTTACTTGCTTAGCCCACGAAAACCCACCAGGAAATTCCTCTAATTGAACTCACAATAACCCAAAATATGATCACAATATTTCGCTGCCCAGAATTTTTTCTTGCGCAGCATGCTACTTACCGTCGGACAGAAATAACGCCGCCTGATCACCTAGACTCAGCGCCCGCCCAGCCGTGATCTAGACAACCATCACCACGGATCACCAATAGAGATCGACGTGATGATGGTCCAATCAACGCGCGGACAGAGCACCAAGTTTTCAGTGCCGGGAATAAGAAAACCCCGGAGCAGTCCGGCGGATTTTTCCCACCAGCAGCCCGGCAAAATTCTGAGCAGCATACCGACTATGTTAATCCAATTTCAATACAAAGATGTGATCTTTGGGCTGAGTTCAATCTTAGGAGTGAGAAATCTGGTTTGTTTTTGAGGAAGAATTCTTGAAGAAGAATTCTCTCTCTTAAACCTTCTCACTCAAATAAGCAAGACAAATTGTCTTGCTAGAATTTCCTTAGCTTTCTTTGGTCTCAAGTTATTCTATTTATAGTAGCTCGATTGGAGACCTAATGGGCTCTCGAGTTAGGCCTTAAAATTTGACTTTCGTTGACCGCTAAGTCATCCAGACTAATCAACTCCAATCGACCCATTTAAATTAATTTATTTAATCCACTTTGTTAATTTAATTTAATCGAACCCTTAGAATTAATTAATTCAAAATCGAATTAATTTCTAAATTCACTTTGTCGATTAAATATTAATTAAACCTTTTGGATTAATTAATTTACCTTGTCGATTAGTCAAACGCATAATCGGTCGTACCACTATCGGACCAATTATGGAACTACCGCTCGAAAACGACTTTACATCACGCCATTATATTTTATTCTATCTCCCCACATTAAAGATCTAGTGCTCGTCGATTTATCAATTTACTGACAAATTAATTCATCGACTTCTTGGTTTCTGAGATTAGTACCACTCGTCCTTTTATTATACCTAACATAAAGTTCACCGGTCGGGTTTAGTACAATAACCTTATGAGCTCATCTCGGGAGCACCATCAACCTGGCGAACCGGTATGTGGATTCCTCCGACTAGCAACGGCACGTAAAACGCTAAACACCGCATACCCAACTTACCGAGGTATTGGCCTCAATTGACCTCACTCTTTGGCAAATCAAAGCACACGATATCCAACCTTCACGCCCGTCCCAATCTCGAGATTGAGAGACAGAATACTAGGACCGAATTGACTACGCCGATCAGTATAAGTCAATTCTATCCAAACTGGTCGTGCTCAATATGCCCCGGGCATATCTGTGTGATTTAAACTAGTTTAGATACACCAATTTCCAAACCACACAATAACCTATACCGATAGTATGTTCAGACTATCTCGGTTACGAGCATACTTTTTATATATCAATACTTTAACCAATAACGGTATCTACTGTGTCTGTTCACACCCCGTTATCTAGTTCTATGATATAAAGGAACAAATTTATACTGAAACAAAATGATATTCCATCTGTGGATATTAGTTTTTGATACAAGCCATAGCTTTTCTGTATTAAAAACTAACATATACCTCGGGAGGTTGGGTATACGGTGTTTAGTTTCTTACGTACCGTTGCTGGTCATAGGAATCCACGTACCGGTTCGCCGGGTTGAGGATGCTCTCGAGATGAGCTCGTAAGGTTTATTGTACTAAAACTGGCCAGTGGACTTTATGTTCGGTATAAAAAAAAGGTCTAGTGATACTAATCTCGGATACAAAGAAGTCGGTGAATTAGTTTGTCAATAAATTGAAAAACTGACGAGCACTAGATCTTTAATGTGGGGAGATAGAAGAAAATATAGTGCCGCGATGTAGAGTCATTTTTTAGCTGTAGTTCTATAGTTAGTCCGATAGTGGTACGACTAATTATGTATTTGACTAATCAAAAAAGTGAATTAATTAATCCTAAAGGTTTAATTATTATTTAATTGACAAATTGGATTAAGGAATTAATTCTATTTGAATTAATTAATCCTAAGGGTTCGATTAAATTAAATTAACGAAGTGGGTTAAGAAATTAATTCAAATAGGTCGATTGGAGTTGATTAGTCTAGAAAAGACTAAGCGGTTAACAAAATTCAAATTAAAAAGCCCAACTCAAAAGCCCACTAGGTCTCCATTAGAGCTCCTTATAAACAGAAAACTTAAGGCCAAAGAAATATCAAGGAAATCTTGCATGACAAGTATTACCTCTTAGAGTAAGAAAGTTCTAGAGAGAGAACTTCTTCCCTTTTGAAGTTTTATTTCAAAAATGAACTAGATTTCTTGCTTTTTAGATTGGATTCATCCCAAAGATCACACTTTTTAGTTGGATTTTAATTCTTCCTTGGCCGAACTGCTTGCTACTCAGATTCCCGCCGTTGCGTTCATTTTTTCGGTGCAGAATTCATCAAGGTTCAGAGCATTTGATTCGGCCCTTTGCAGCGTTGATCACTCATTGGTGATCTGCTACTGTGGCTGTTTAGATCATGGCTGGATTAAGGTGTTTTTCGGTGACAGGCCTGGATTTTCTTGAACCGCAAAGTGGGTTTTCTAGCGGCTGGATTAAGGTGTTGCTCAGTTTTTGGGTTAATTTGAATCTGATTTGAGAGATTTCCTTGAGGGTTTTTCGTGGGCTTTGTGAGTACACTTCGACGGATTATTGCCCAAGCAATATTCGAAGTTTCTTGGAGTCATCTTTTAGATTTCGGTGGTAATCGCAAGCAAAGATTTGGTTTTTCTTATTGCGTTGGACTTCGCTTCAAAGGTATAACCTCTAATACTTCCGCTTTTAATTAAAGGTTCAATCTTTGTGCGTTAGTTGTACAAGCCTAGATCCATTCATGGGAAAATGAATTTGAGCCTGAGCTTTGTCGAAAGTTTTCGATTCTGGAATGCATTGCACAAAAGTGAGATTTTCAATTTAGCCTGGGCTTGTTCTGTTTTCCTTCAAATTGGTATCAGAGCGAGTTTTTTGGCTTTATACATGTTTAATTTATTACACGGCTTTCTTTTGGCATTATTATTTTTGTCAAAATGTTTAAACTGGTGGTTATTAGATTCTTGGCTATTATGGTAGAATTTATTTTTCATTCATAAACCCCGGGGCATGTCCGGGCTCGTATTGTTTTTGAATGAAAATGTATGTAATAGTAATAACCACGAGCTGGATGATGTGTAGGATTAGATAAATCTTGTAGTAGGATTTAATCTAATTATGTCGTCTTTAAATTCATAGAAAAATGCCCTTGTATATAGGAATTTATGTATTATGACGAAGACGTTATTTTGGGTAACTTATATTTGCGGGTTTTGGTTTTTTGTAATTTTGGGTGATTCCTAATTACGTAGTAAACCGAGAAAACTCGGGCGAATCAAGAGTAATCCAAATAATGAGTGGGAGCGACATGATGGGACGTGTCACCGAGGCGTTAAGGAATCAACGATAGAGAAGGCCATAATAGTCAGGAAATTTTATTTCTTTAATTTCCTGTATTTATGTCTTTTCGTTGATTGTGTGTTTTCGATTTATTTGCATGAATGAAACCAAACCATTTTAAAAAGTAAAGTGCAGTTAACTAAGGTAGATTATTCGCATATTTAAACTCCAACGGTTTTATAGGTGCGAATATACATAGTTAAATATTGCATGCTAAAATGTAAAAAGTCCTCAAACTTAAAAATCTAAGTGGGAAGGGGTTGGTAAATATCCCCATGGCCTCCATTATGGTTTCATATGTGATGTGGGTTAGACTGACGCGTTGGCCAAGGTCATTCTTCCCTACGGATAAGTCTTCAACCCCGAGATATCACTAGATTGAATTTCTAAATGGATGACTATAGCAAGTTTAATTGGAGAAAGTTGTGACACTCTTGCTAACCGAGGTACATTAGTATCATAAGTCACAAGTTTAGAAGTCACATTATGGCAAACACTTAGTGTACCGTCTGTAGTATTCCACATAAAAGGTTACGCTGCTTATTGTGTACGGCTGAAATTATTGACTATTAATTTCATTGATCATATTGTTGGTCAGATAATGGAATTAATGAACTTCGGTTATTCTCAAACGAATGCGGGTTGGCATAGACGTTCACCCAACGTGACCTGCGTTAATCCCGGTGTGAGAGATGTCGGTAGGAGAATGTATTGTTTTGAGGATATCAATATTTTTGAAAAAGTATACTAAAACTTGACTGTTTATTTTTCAGTTGTTGATATATCGTTTAACCCGCTAGCTGTTATACTTAATCAGAACAAACTTACGGTCCAAATTACATTGACTGGAAACGTAACCTGGACATTGTCCTTACCGCTGAGGGTTACAAGTACGTGCTCACTGAGGAGCGCCCCCTAAGCTAAACGATGATGCCACCCCTGAGCAGCGAGAGCCATATATGAGGTGGAAGAAGTCTGATGAGATAACCTCGTGCTAGATCTTGGCTTCTCTGTCGAGTGTACTGCAGCACCAGTATCAGTTTTTTACATCATCTTACGATATGATGCTCAACCTCAAGGAGATGTTTGGACATCAGGGCAGGGCAGCCAAGCAGTCAGCTATGAGGAACTCATGAATGCTAGGATGGCTGAGAGCACTTCAGTGAGGGATCACGTGCTAGACATGATGAGCTGCATCAATGAGATCGAGGTATTAGGAGGTGATATTGATAGGGAGACCTAGGTTGATATTATCCTCCCGAGCTTGCCCCCCAGTTTTGAGCAGTTTCAGTTAAACTACAATATGGGCAAGCTCTCATATTCACTTCCCGAGCTCATGACTGCATTGGTGTCTGCTGAGGGCCTCTTCGTAGAGAAAAAGTAAGCCTTGGCTACTGTTGGCCTCTCAGGATCCTCTGCAGGGCCCAAAGCTAGAAAGCAAAAGAGGAAGAGAGACCAGAAAGCAGGAGCTGCTGATTATGGCCCCAAGGCAGGCATTGCCAAGAAGCATAAGCCGAAAGGTAAGTGCTTCAAATATGGCAAAGTAGGATATTGGAAGAATGACTGCCCAAAGCCTCGAGGTATGTGTAAATTTTCCCTAGTTATTGAGATGTGTTTAGCGGCGATTCCTACATATACTTGGTGTGTGGATTCAGGACCCACTGATCATGTTCGTAATTATTTGCAGGGGTTCCAAGTGAACCGGCTGCTTAGAGAGGGAGAGTTGCAGGTCTACCTTGGGGATACTACTAGAGTTTCTGTTATTGCAGTGGGAGTTTTAGACTCTATTTTACATTTGAGAGATTGTCTATATGTTCCCAGTTTTCGGAAGAATTTGCTTTCAGTTTTTAAACTTTTATTGGATGGTTATAATTGTGTTTTTTCTAATAATTCTATTTTTATTAGAAAGAACCAGAGGCTTATATATTCCGGTATATTAGTTGACAATCTATTTTTAATTAAGACAAACTCCCCAGTTGTGCAAAATACAGAAACTAGTAACTCATCGCTGAATCATAGTAAGAGAAAGGAGTCATCATGTTTTAATCAAACTTATCTTTGGCACCTGAGACTAGGTCACATTAACCTTAGTATGATTCAAAGGTTGGTCAATGAAGGGTCTTTAGACTCATTAGATATTGACAGTTTTCCTACCTGTGAGTCCTGCTTGGAGGGTAAAATGACCAAGAGGTCTTTCAAGGCAAAGGGGTATAGGGCTAAGGAGGTTTTAGAGTTGATTCATTATGATTTGTGTGGGCCTATGTCAGTTCAAGCTAGAGGTGGTTATGAGTATTTCATGACATTCACGGATGATTACTCTAGATATGGATATATATACCTGATGAGTCACAAGTCTGAATGTTTTGGCAAGTTCAAAGAGTTTAAGGCTGAGGTGGAGAATCATCTGGGTAAGAGTATCAAGGGCTTGCAATCTGATCGAGGTGGCAAATACCTCTCTAGTGAATTTAGGCCCTATTTGTCAGAGGTGGGTATGAAAGATTATCTACCCGGGCCTAGCTAGAAACTCACTTTCGTGGTATGTATTCCAAAAAAGAATCTCTAGCCAGACCTAGACGCTAGCACAATGCTATTCCAACCGTTTTGAAATAACATTGCACAGGATATGGGTTTGCACTTATTCGATTTACCACGCAACAAAATTTCTAATTAAAAGTGGAACTTTATAAAGTACCTTTGAAGTGTTCACTCAGGTGATTCTCTTGTATGCCTCAAGACTTTGATTGCACGTTGTATGGGTAATGATCTAGAAACTAATTTGATAAGCTAATCACCACAATCCACTTGCCAGAAAATTCCAGCACTGCTACACTTGGCACGTACTGTAAACGCACCGCCCGGAGAGAGAGAGAACTACACGCGCAGTTGGTTTGAACAGGCCAAAAAATTCGGCCAACATAGATATAACCCAGCCGCAGTTTTCCTCTAAAATCCAACATTGAGGGAGAAATTTTATTTCTCGCTCTAGGATTTTATCTCTTTAGTTTTCTTGTCTTGAAAACTTATGAATTGTATATTGTGGAATAGCTAATCTATTGTCTACATATAGAGTTACAATAGAGACCCCAAGTTGGTTTAGGATTGACCTTCCTACTGGGTTTCTATTTCCTTCAATCCTGTTCCTGGACTGATACACATCTAACTGATACTAGGATTCACTTATCCCAAACCAGTTTTTGGTATGATTCACAACCAACTAACACAGAGATTCAGTTATCCCAAACCAATTCCTAGTATGATTCATAACCAACTGACACAAGGATTAATTAATTACTTAATTAATTAAATCTACCTTTGTCAACAACCCAATACATAATTAATCACACCACTAACGGATTAGTTATGGCACTACCATCCTACACCAGAATTGCTTTCGGAACAACTTAATTAATTATATTCATAATCTTCCCACATCAAAGATGTAGTGCTCGTTAATTTATTAATTTACAGATAAATTAATTAATCAACTTATTTAATTCCGAGACTAGTACCACTCGACCTTTTTACTATACCAGACATAAGTCCACCAGCTGGGTTTAGTATAATAAACATAACTAACTCATCTCAGGAGCACCATCACCCCAGACGCACCGGTATGTGGTTTCCTTTCAACAAGCAGCAGCACACCAAGCAACTAAACACGTGCACACAACCTACCGAGATTATTGGCCTCAATAGACCTCACCCATTGGCAGATCAAAGTACACTATGTGTAATCCTCATGCCCGCTCGAGTCTAGGGATTAAGAGACATAATACCAAGAACGATTTGTCTATTAAATCAGTACAAGACAAATCATTCCTAATGGCCAAGTTCAATTCACCCCGGGCATATCTATATGATTCAATTAGTTTAGACAAACCAATTATCCAAATCACATAATAACCTAAACCGACAGTTTGTCCAAAGCTATCTCAGTTACGAACCTCATTTATATATTATGTATTTCAACCAATGATGAGATCTACTGTGTCACACAAGACACCTCATCATCTACTTATATAATATAAATGGACATATCATGGACAACAAAATATAACCGAAACATAAATCAATATATTGTTGGGAAAATGTACAATACAAGCATAGCTTATGTATTCAAATCCAACAGGGTATTCAGTCCCAGTTGTCTGCACCTGGCACACCCCAGCAGAATGGTGTAGCAGAGAGGAGGAACAGGACTCTTATGGATATGGTTAGATCGATGATGAGTTATAGTGAGTTGCCTACTTCGTTTTGGGGTTATGTCTTAGAGACAGCATGTTATCTCCTTAATTTCTTGCTATTTAAATCTGTGCCTACGACAACCCTAGAGTTGTAGACTGGGCGAAAGCTGAGTCTAAGACATCTAAGGATCTAGGGTTGTCCAGCACATGTGCTCAAGACAGATGCAGGTAAGTTAGATTCGAGATCAAAGGCTATGCTGTTTGTAGGCTATCCCAAAGGAACGAGAGGTGGTATATTTTATATTCCTTGGGATCAGAAGGTGAAGGTGAGCACCAATGCCAGATTTCATGAGGAGGACTATATTTTAGATCACAAATCAAGCAGTAAGGTAGTATTGGAAGAGCTTAGAAATCTGTCCATCTCAGCAATCATCACTCTCTGCCAAGAATCTGCATCTTTATCCTATAGAGCCTCATCATAGCTAACTGGGTATGGTTCATAAGTGCCAGGGATAAAGTCTGAAGACTCACACAAACCCATGTACCTCTGGGCTATCTAGCGACCCTCCCACTACGATGAGGCACAACCTTTATAAGAGCATCATCTGTGATAGTGTGTGCAGTCTCTTGTGGTGTGTCTTCCTGTACTTGTGCATCTGGAATAATGCATTGACCTCCTAGCTCTTCCAATACTACCTTGCTCTTTGCCTTGTAATCTAAAACATAGTCCTCCCCAAGAAACTTGGCATTGGTGCTCACCAACACAATCTGATCCTGAGGACTATAAAACAGACCACCTTTCGTTCCTTTGGGGTAGCCTACAAAAAGCATAATCTCAGATCTCGCATCTAGCTTGGTTGTATCTGCCTGAAGCACATATGCTGGACAACCCCAAATCCTGAGATATCTCAGACTAGGCTTTCGCCCAGTCCACAGCTCTAATGGGGTCGAAGGCACAGACTTAGATGGTACGAGATTAAGGAGATAACACGCTGACTTCAAGGCTAAACCCCAAAATGATATAGGCAATTTGCTATAACTCATCATCGATCTAACCATATCCATAAGTGTCCTGTTCCTCCTCTTTGCTACACCATTCTGCTAGGGTGTGCTAGGTACAGACAACTGGGTTTGAATTCCCTCATTCGATAAATAGAACCTAAATTCACCGTGATTAGATCGCAAAGCTTTGATACTCTTACCCAGATGGTTATCCAGCTCAGCCTTAAACTCTTTGAACTTGCCAAAGCAGTCAGACTTATGGCGCATTAGGTATATGTATCCATATCTAGAGTAATCATCTATGAAAGTCATGAAATACTCATAACCATCTCTAGCCTGAACTGACATAAGCCCACACAAGTCAGAATGAATCAACTCTAAAACCTCCTTGGCCCTGAAAGGCCTCTTGGTCATCTTACCCTCCAAGCAGGACTCGCCGGTCGAATAGTTGTCAATCTCCAATGAGCCCAAAGGCCCATTATTAACCAACCTTTGAATCCTACTAATGTTTATGTAACGTAGTCTCAGGTGCCAAAGATAAGTTTGATTCAAAGGGGAAGATTCTGTTCTCTTATTATCATTCGGTGCTGAGTTACTAGTTTCTGTATTTTGCAATGCTGGGTGGTATGTCTTGATTAAAAACAGATTGTCCACTAATGTACCAGAACATATAAGTTTCTGGTTCTTTCTAATAAAAATAGAATCATCAGAAAAAACACACTCATTACCATCCAAAATAAGTCTCGAAACTGAAATTGAATTCTTCCGAAAACTAAGTACATATAGACAATCCTTTAAATTTAAAACTGAGTCTGAAAAATAAAGACATAAAACTCCCACTGCGATAACCAAAACTCTGGTAGTATCCCCAAGGTAGACCTGTAACTCTCCCTCTCTAAGTAGCTGGGTCACTTGGAACCCCTACAAAGAACTACAAACGTGATCAGTGGCTCCTGAATCCACACACCAAGTATCCGTGAGAATCGCTGCTAAACATGTCTCAGTAACAAGGGAAAATTTGCATATACCTCGAGGCTTCTGGAAATCCTTCTTCCAATGTCCCACCTTACCACATCTAAAGCACTTGTCTTTGGGCTTGTGCTTCTTGGCAATGCCCGCCTTGGGTTCATGATCAGCAGCTCCTGCTTTCTGGCTTCTCTTCCTCTTGTGCTTCATGGTTTTGAGCCCAGCAGAGGAACCTGAGAGAGCAATAGTAGCCAAGGCTTACTTCTTCTCTGCGAAGAGGCCCTCAGCAAACACCAATGCAGTCATGAGCTCGGGAAGTGAATATGAGAGCTAGCCCATATTGTAATTCAACCGAAACTGCTCAAAACTAGGGGGCAAGCTCTGGAGGATGATATCGACCTGGGTCTCCCCATCAATATCACCTCTCAATACCTCGATCTTATTTATGTAACTGATCATGTCCAATACGTGATCCCTCACTGAGGTGCCTTCAGCCATCCTACCAATCAGGAGTTTCCTCATAGCTGACTGCTTAGTTGCCATGCCCTGATGTCCAAACATCTTCCTGAGGTTGAGCATCATATTGTAGGCTGAGGTAAACATCTGCCACCTTGTATATGACTCTCGCTGCTCAAGAGTGGCATTATCGCTAGGCTTAGGGTGGCACACCTTGGTGAGCACGTATTTGTAACCCTCAGCGGTAAGAAAAATGTCCAGGTTACGTTTCCAGTCAATGTAATTAGGACCCATAAGTTTGTTCTGATTCAGTATGACAGCTAGTGGGTTAAATGACATATCAACAACTGAAAAATAAACAGTCATGTTTCAGTATTACTTTTTTGAAAATATTGAAATCCTCAAAAGCAATATAATCTCCATCGACATCTCTCACACCGGGATTAACGTAGGTTACGCGGGTGAACGTCTATGCCAACCCACATTCGTTCGAGAAGAACCAAAGTTCATTAATTTCACTATCTGACCAATGATCTTGTGATCAATGAAATTAATAGTCAATGCTTTTAGCCGTACACATAAATAGCTTAACCTCACGGGAGGAATACTATAAATAGTACACTAAGTGTATGCCATTACGTGACTTCTAATTTTGTTACTTAGGATACTAATGCGCCCTCAGCAGAGAGGGTGTCGCAACTTTCTCCAATTAAACTCACCATAGTTATCCCTTCGAAAATTCATTCTAGTGATATCTGTGATTGAAGACTTGTCCGCATAGAGGAAGGCCATAATACCAACTCGCAAGAATAACCATATCACCAATGAACCCGTAATGGAGGCCATGGGGATATTTACTAACCCATTCCCACTTAGATTTTTAAGTTTGAGGATTTTTCCGTATTAACATGCAATATCTTAACAAAGGATATTCACAACCATAAAACCGTTGCAGTTTTAATATGCGAATAATCTATCTTAGTTAATTACATTTTACTTTTTTAAAATGTTTTGGTTTTTTTCATTCAAATAAATCAAAAACACACAATCAATGAAAAGACATAAATACGGGAAATTAAAGAAATAAAATTTTCTGACTATTATGGTCTTCTGTATCGTTGATTGCTTGACGCCTCGGTGACACGTCCCGTCATGTCGTTCCCACTTGTTATTTGGATTCCTCTCGATTCACCAGGGTTTTCTCGGTTTACTACATAATTAGGAATCACCCAAAATTATGAGAAACCAAAACCTGCAAATATAAGTTACCCAAAATAACGTCTTCGTCATAATAGATAAATTCCTATATACAAGGTGTTTTTTTAGGAATTTAAAGACGACGTGATTAGATCAAATCCTACTACAAGATTTTCTAATTCTACATGGCTTCCAGCTTGTGGTTATTACTACTACAGACATTCTCATTCAAAAAACAATACGAGCCCGAACATGTCTCGGGGTTTATGAATGAAAAATAAATTCTACCACAATAGTCGGGAAACTAATAACCACCTACTAAAACATTTGGACAAAAATAATAATGCCAAAATAAAGCCGTGTACTAAATTAAATAAGTATAAAGCCGAAAAACTTGCTCTAATACCATTTTGAAGGAAAAAAGAACAAGCCCGGGCTAAATCAAAAATCTCACTTTCGTGCAATGCATTCCAGAATCGGAAACTTTCGACAAAGCTCAGGCTCAAATTCATTTTCGCCTGAATGGATCTACATTTATACTTATTTAATTTATTAACCAGGACACAAAAAATACAATCTTTAATTAAAGCGGAAAGTGCAAAGATTATACCTTTGTAGCGAAGTCCCTAGCAAAAAGAAATCCAAAACTTTGGGCAAGCGAAATCCACAAGTAACCCAAAGAATAACTCCAAATCAACTCCGAACTAGTGTGGGCTAGTGTCTACAGAGTAGCCTAAGGTAAAATGAAAAAATCCCAAGGAAACCCACGTCGAAAAAACTTAATCTGCCCAAAACAGATTTAGCCCGGAGAAGGCTAACCGCCGGTCGCAAATCCAATGCCAAGTCCGATTAACCAATATCAACAATCCGGCCATGATCTGCAGAACTAGAACTATGGATCACCAAGATAATCAAGAGATCTACACAGCCCTAATCGGATCAGCACCCCAGAGTGAAAATCCGGTCGCTGGAAAACTGAAACCCACCGCGGCACAAATGGATTCACGGCGGTAATCTACCAAAAAACCGGTAGCTATATATTTGGACTAAATATATTTATCTTGGGCTAAGTTAATTCAAAGGAGAAAGATCAAAATCGACTTTGAGAAAAATCAGGAAATAAGATCTCTCTCTAGATTTCTCTTTCTTACTCAATAGTTGCCTCTATAAGTTTGCTTATGTCTTCAAATGCCTAACAAGGGATATTTATAGGGAGTTTCTAATGAGACCTAATGGGCCTTTGAGTTGGGCCTTTTAATTTGACTGTCGTTGACTTCTTAGTCTTCCCTTGACTAGTGAACTCCAATCGATATTTCGAATTAATTTCTTGAACCCACTTTGTTAATTTAATTTAATCGAACCCTTAGGATTAATTAATTCATATAGAATTAATTTCTTAATCCACTTTATCAATTAATCATTAATTAAACCTTTAGGATTAATTAATTCACTTTATCAATTAGTCAAATACATAATTAGTCGTACCACTAACGGACCAATTATGGAACTACCGCTCAAAAATGACTTTACATTGCGACACTTTATTTTTATTCTATCTCCTCACATCAAAGATCTAGTGCTCGTCGGTTTATTAATTTACTGACAAACTAATTCATCGACTTCTTGGTATCCGAGATTAGTATCACTCGACCTTTTTATTATACCAGACATAAAGTCCACCGCCGGGTTTAGTATAATAAACCTTACGAGCTCATCTCGGGAGCACCATCAACCCGGCGAACTGATACGTGGATTCCTGCAACTAGCAATGACACGTAAGAAGCTAAACACCGCATACCCAACCTACTGAGGTATAGGCCTCAATTGACCGCACTCTTTGGCACATCAAAGCATACGATATCTAACTGTCACGCCTGTCCCAATCTCGAGATTAAGAGACTGAATACTAGGACCGAATCTACAATGTCGATCAGTACAAGTCAATTCTATCCAAACTGGTCTTGCTCAATATGTCCCGGGTATATCCTTGTGATTTAATTAGTCTAGATAAACTAATTTCAAAACCACACGATAACCTATACCGATAGTATGTTCAGACTATCTCAGTTAATAGCATACTTTTTATATATCAATACTTTAACCAATAATGGTATCTAATGTGTCTTTCCACACCCCGTTATCTAGTTATATGATATAATGGAACAATTTAATACTGAAACAAAATGATATGTCATCTGTGGATATTAGTTTTTGATACAAGCCATTGCTTTTCTGTATTCAAAATTAACAAACATAATCTTCTTAATTTCACTATCAGACCAACGATCTATGATCAATGAAATTAATAATCGATAATTTTAGCCGTACACATAAGCAGCGTAACCTCGATGGGAGGAATAGTATAAATGGTACACTAAGTGTATGTCATTACGTGACTTCTAAGTTTGTTACTTAGGATACTAATACGCCTTCGATGGAGAGGGTATCATAACTTTCTTCAATTAAACTCACGATAGTCATCCCTTTAGAAATTCAATCTAGTGATCTCGTAATTGAAGACTCATCCGATAGGGAGGAAGGCTCTAATGCCAACGTGCAAGTCTAACCACATCACATATGAATTCATAATGGAGGCCATGGGGATATATACCAACCCGCTCCCACTTAGATTTTTAATTTCGAGGATTTTTATGTTTTAACATGCAATATCTTAACTATGGATATTCACACCCATAAAATCATTGCAGTTTTAATATGTGAATAATCTACATTACTTTTAAAACGGTTTGTTTTTGTTCATGCATAAAAATGAAAAAAATCCATAAAAAAAAGAACATAAAACGGGAAATACATAATTAAATATTTTTTGACTATTATGGCTTTCTGTATCATTGATTCCTTTGATGCCTTGTTGACACGTCCCCTCATGTCGTTCTCACTCGTTAATTGGATTCCTCTCAATTTGTCCAGGTTTTCTACGTAATTAGGAATCACCCAAAATTATGATAAACCAAAACCCACAAATACGAGTTACCCAAAACAACATATTCATCATAATAAATAAATTTCTATATACAAAGGCGTTTACAGGACCAAATTGACTACGCTGATCAGTACAAGGCAATTTGGATATTAGTTTTTGATACAAGCCATAGCTTTTATGTATTCAAAACTAACAAGTGTAATAGCGGGTTTGACAGTTTTTGTACTTCTTAACATAGCTTTGAGTATTAGTGGGAGATTGTTAGTTTTTAATACAGAAAAGCTATGGCTTGTATCAAAAACTAATATCCACAGATGACATATCATTTTGTTTCAGTATTAAATTGTTCCATTATATTATAGAACTAGATAACGGGGTGTGGAAAGACACAGTAGATACCGTTATTGGTAAAAGTATTGATATATAAAAAGTATGCTCGTAACTGAGATAGTCTGAATATACTATTGGTATAGGTTATCGTGTGGTTTGGAAACTAGTTTATCTAGACTAATTAAATCACACAGATATGCCAGGGGCATATTGAACACGACCAGTTTGGATAGAATTGACTTGTACTGATCGACAGAGTTAATTTGGTTCTAGTATTCTGTCTCTCAATTCTGAGATTGGGACGGGCGTGAGAGTTGGATATCGTATACTTTGATTTACCAAAGAGTGCAGTCAATTGAGGCCTATACCTCGGTAGGTTGGGTATACGGTGTTTAGCTTCTTACGTGCCGTTGCTATTCGGAGGAATCCACGTACCGGTTTGCCGGATTGATGGTGATCCCGAGATGAGCTCGTAAGGTTTATTGTACTAAAACTGGCTAGTGAACTTCATGTCTGGTATAATAAAAATATCGAGTGGTACTAATCTCGGATACAAAAAAGTCGACGAATTAGTTTGTTAGTAAATTGATAAACCGACGAGCACTAGATCTTTAATGTGGGGAGATAGAAGAAAATATAGTGGTGCGATGTAAAGTCATTTTTTAGCGGTAGTTTCATAGTTAGTCCGATAGCAGTACGACTAATTATGTATTTAACTAATCGACAAAGTGAATTAATTAATCCTAAAGGTTTAATTATTATTTAATTGACAAAGTGGATTCAGGAATTAATTCTATTTGAATTAATTAATCCTGAGGGTTCGATTAAATTAAATTAATGAAGTGGGTTAAGAAATTAATTCAAATGGGTAGATTGGAGTTGATTAGTCTAGGAAATACTAAGCGATCAACGAAAGTCAAATTAAAAGGCCAAACTCAAAAGCCCACTAGGTCTCCATTAGAGCTCCCTATAAATAGAAAACATAAGGCCAAAGAAATATCAAGGAAATCTTGCAAGACAAGTCTTGCCTCTTAGAGTAAGAAAGTTCTAGAGAGAGAACTTCTTCCCTTTTGAAGTTTTCTTTCAAAAATGAACTAGATTTCTTGCTTCTTAGATTGGATTCATCCCAAAGATCACACTTTTTAGTTGGATTTTAATTCTTTCTTGGCCGAACTGCTTGTTGCTCAGATTCCCGCCGCTTGGTTCATTTTTCCGGTGCCGAATTCATCAAGGTCCAGCGTGTTTGATTCGGACCTTTGCAGCGTTGATCTCTCCTTGGTGATCCGCTGTTAGGGCTGTCTAGATCACAGCTAGATTGAGGTGTTTTCCGGTGTCTGACCTGGGTTTTCTTGATTGGCAAAGTGGGTTTTCTAGCGACGGGTTTTGGGCAGCAGTTTTATGAAAGTGTTGATCAGTTTTTAGGTTAATTTGAATCCAATTTGAGAGATTTCCTTGTGGGTTTTTCGTGGGCTTTGTGATTACACTTCGATAGATTATTGCCTACGCAATATTCAAAGTTTCTTGGAGTCATCTTTTGGATTTCAGTGGTAATCGCAAGCAAAGATTTGGTTTTTCTTATTGCATTGAACATCGCTTCAAAGGTATAACCTTTAATACTTCCACTTTTAATTAAAAGTTCAATCTTTGTGTGTTAGTTGTCAATTGAATAAATCAAATAAGTATAAGCCTAGATCCGTTCATGGGAAAATGAATTTGAGCCTGAGATTAGTCGAAAGTTTTCGATTCTGGAATACATTGTACGAAAGTGAGATTTTTTATTTAGCCCAGCTTGTTCTGTTTTCCTTCACAATCCAGTGTTACAGCTGAAGTGGTAGTTCAAGAACCAATTGATACTGTGTTTGAAGTAGCAGGAGTAGCTGTGAGTTTTTGTGGAATTTGTCAAGGGTAACACAGGAATATTGACTTTTCACGCGGTCTAGCTAACCTAAGCTATGCTAATGGTCAACCTGGTATGGGAATAGCATTAGGGTACAGACCGAATGCAGGATGAGGTACCTAAAACAGAGGAACTTATGGTGAGAACTCGCATTAAGGTAATTACAGGCAAACTCAACAATAGTAGGAAGGCAGAAAAGGAGAAAATGCCTTAGCAGGATCTGAATTCAATATTGAAAGCAAGAAGAAAGATTTTAAGGGAACTAAGAGAGATGTTGAATAAATGAAAAATGTGATAAAGAACTTACAAGTGCAACTGGGAGCATTTCTTAATGGTCAGTCGAACATGGAAAAAGGTAATCTACCTAGCAATACTGAAGCGAACACTGCAAATACAGAGTACTGTATAGCAGTAACTTGATGCAGTGGCAAGGTGCTGACTAGAGATGAAAAGGGAAGAGTATCTAGAAAGAGATGGAGATGCCCAAGGATCTAACAGAGGGTAGAGTAGTATCCCTTGAAGAATTGGGAAAGTTGCGATACCCTCTCCATCCGAGGCGCATTAGTATCCTAAGTAACAAACTTAGAAGTCACGTAATGGCATACACTTAGTGTACCATTTGTACTATTCTTCCTATCGAGGTTACGCTGCTTATGTGTACGACTAAAATCATTGACTATTAATTTCATTTATCATAAGATTGTTGGTCTGATAGTGAAATTAATGAGCTTATCTTTGTTAGTTTTGAATACAAAAAAGCAATGGCTTGTATCAAAAACTAATATTCACATATGACATTGAAAGTTTTTGGTAGGATCTGGGTTTGCACTTGCTCGATTTACCACGCAACAAAAATTTCTATTAAAGCGGAATATTAGAAAAGTACCTTTGAAGCGTGCACCTGGTAATTCTCTTGTATATCTCAAAGACTATGACTTCACGTTGTGTGGGCAACGAACTAGAAGTCAATTGATCAGCTACTCACCACAATCCACCTGCTAGAAAACTCTAGCCCCGCAGCACCAGGCACGTACTATAAACGCACCGCCCACAGAGAGAGAAAGCTATGCGCAGCTGGTATAAACGAAGGCCAAAATTTCAGCCACTAGAAACTGAAAAACCAGCCGCACACTTTCTTGAAAATTTGACTTGGAGAGAGAAATGTTTTCTCTCTCTAGAATTTTCTCTCTCTAGAAATCCTATGTATTAATTGTGTTAATTGTGTTTCTTGAATAACTGATCCCTTGTCTACTTATAGAGTTACACCAGAGACTCCAAGTTGGTTTAGGATTGGTCTTCCTAATGGGTTTAGGTAATGAATTAGTTTCCAAATCCAATTAGGCAACCAATCTGATAGGATAACCAAATCCTACAGGATTCCTAATCTCTAGGATTTCCTAATTCCAATTGAAACTTAAGCCTTAATTAATTAATTAAATAATTCCACTTTGTTTATTACTTCATTAACCCTTAGAAATAATTAACCAATTAATTAATTAAATCTACATATTCAATTAACCCATTACAAAATTAATCGTACCACTAAAGGATTAATTTTGGCACTACCATCCTACACCAGAATTGCTTCCGGAACAACTTAATTAAATTATATTCAATTTTAATTTCCCCACATCAAAGATATAGTGCACGTTAATTAAAATTAATTTACTGATAAATTAATTAATTAACTTCTTTAATTCCGAGACTAGTACCACTCGACCTTTTTACTATACCAGACATAAGTCCACTGGCCGGGTTTAGTATAATAAACATTTCGAGCTCATCTCGGGAGCACCATCACTCTGGACGCACCGGTACATGGTTTCTTTTCGAGAAGCAGTAGCACACCAAGTAACTAAACACGCGCACCCAACCCACCGAGGTTATTGGCAACATTCGACCTCACCCATTGGCAGATCAAAGTACACTATGTCTAATCCTCATGCCCACTCGAGTCTAGGAATTTAGAGATAGAATACAAGGATCGATTTGTCTATTAAATCAGTACAAGACAAATCATTCCTAAGAGTCAAGTTTAATATGCCCCGGGCATATCTATATGATTCAATTAGTCTAGATAAACTAATTATCTGAATCACATAATAACCTAGACCGATAGTTTGTCCAAAACTGTCTCGGTTACGAACCTCATTTATATATTATGTCTTTCAACCAATGATGAGATCTACTGTGTCGCACCAGACACCTCATCATCTACTTACATAATATAAATGGATGATTAATGCACAACAAGATATGACTGAAACACAAATTGATATATTAAACTGGGAAACTGTACAATACAAGCATAGCTTATGTATTCTACTCCAACAATCTCCCACTAATACTTAAGTTGTGCTTTAAGTATACAACTACATACAATCCTATACAATCTGCTATTATCTATCTAGAAAGACTATCATGGCTCTCCTAGATATCTGATCCCCATGGCCTCCACGTGAGCCTGAAAGACTTTAGAGGTCAATGTTTTCGTGAACGGATCTGCAAGGTTATCCTCTGATGCTATCTTAGCCATGACCACGTCTTCCCTCTTCACGATGTCTGGTATCAGGTGGTACTTACGCTGTATATGTTTACTCGCCTTGTGGGCTCGTGGTTCCTTAGAGTTTGCTACTGCACCATTGTTATCACAATAAACCGTGATAGACTTCGGCAAACCAGGAATCACATCTAAGTCCACTAGGAAGTTCTTGAGCCATACTGCTTCTTTCGCTGCCTCTGATGCGCCAACATACTCAGGCTCCATGGTAGAGTCCGTCACGCATTTCTGCTTGACACTCTGCCAAACTATGGTTCCACCTCTTAGAGTAAACACATACCCTGAGGTAGACTTACTCTTGTCCCTGTCGCCTTGGAAATCTGAATCTGTGTAACCTCAGGGTACTAGCTCAGACGCCTGATAGACCAGAACTTGGTCCCTCGTTCTGCGCAAATACTTGAGAATGCATTTTACTGCCTCCCAATAAGCTTTCCCGGGGTTACTCGGATATCTGCTCACCATGCCCACGACATAACAGATATCAGGCCTCGTACACAACATGGCATACATGAGACTTCCTACTGCCGAAGCATATGGAACTGTCTTCATGGTCTCTATCTCCTCAACAGTCTTAGGAGACTGTTCCTTAGATAGAAACACTCCATGCCTGAAAGGTAGAAAACCTTTCTTGGAGTTCCGCATGTTAAAATGGGCCAGAATCGTGTCTATGTATGAAGTTTGGGAGAGTGTTAGCGAACATTTCCTACGATCTCGAATAATCTTGATCCCAAGGATATATCTTGCTTCCCCTAAGTCCTTCATATTAAATTGCTTAGACAGCCATGCCTTTACGTCTGATAACACTTTCTTGTTGTTGCCAATCAATAGAATGTTATCTATGTAAAGCACAAGAAACACCACTGAGTTTCCATCACGTCTGCGATATACACATTGCTCATCCGGACACTGAGTAAATCCAAAAGACTGGATTACTTCATCAAACCAGATATTCTAAGATCTGGATGCCTGCTTAAGTCCATAAATAGACCTCTTAAGCCTGCAAACCTTATGCTCTTGGCCTTTTTCAATGAATCCATCTGGTTGCTGCATAAAGATGGTTTCCTCAAAACTTCCATTTAGGAAAGCTGTCTTGACATCCATCTGCCAAATCTCATAATCCATATGAGCAGCTATGGCCAAAAGAATCCGGATCGACTTCAACATTGCTACCGGGGAGAAGGTTTCCTCATAATCGATTCCCTCTTTCTGAGTATACCCTTTCGTCACCAGCCTAGCTTTAAAGGTTTCCAATTTCTCATCAGGTCCTCTCTTACGTTTGTAGACCCACTTGCATCCAATGGGCTTAAACCCATCAGGCAGGTCCACAAGCTCCCAGATTTGATTGTGGTCCATTGACCCCATCTCGGATATCATTGCCTTACGCCAAGATTCTGTATCTTTATGTCGAAGTGCCTCAATGTAGTTAACTGGGTCAGGTTCAGGCACACCTAGGACTAGGTCTGAAGCCTCTCCCACGCCAACGAACCTATTGGGCTGTCTCACAACCCTCTCACTACGACGAGGCACCGCCTGTGTAGGCGCATCATCTGTGATCTCATGTGCAGTGTGTGGTGTATCTACTTGTGCTGGTGTATCAAGATTAGTAGTTTGTCATCTGAGCTCTTCTAGTACTATCTTACTCTTGGGCTTGTGGTCTAAGACATAGTCCTCTTCTAAAAATCTAGCGTTGGTACTTACCACCACCTTCTGATCTTTAGGACTATAGAATAGACCACCTTTCGTTCCCCTAGGATATCCTACAAACAGCATTAATTCTGTTCTTGCATCTAACTTAGCCGTATCTGCCTTAAGCACATGTGCTGGGTAGCCCCAAATTCTGAGATGTCTTAGACTGGGCTTCCGCCTGTTCCACAACTCTACTGGGGTTGAAGGCACGGTTTTAGATGGTAGAAGATTAAGAATATACATTGACATTTCCAAGGCATATCCCCAGAACGAACTTGACAAATCACTATAGCTCATCATGGACCTAACCATTTCCATAAGAGTTCGGTTCCTCCTTTCTGCTACACCATTCTGCTGTGGCGTGCCAGGTGCAGACAACTGAGACTGAATTCCTACCTCAGTGAGGTAATCTCAAAATTCATGGGACTGGTACTCCCTACCATGATCTGAACGCAGTGTCTTGATACTCTTGCCATGATGCTTCTCCGAAACTCTTTGAATTGCCAAAACATTCAGACTTGTGGCGCATTAGGTAAATGTATCCGTACCTAGAGTAGTCATCCGTGAACGTCACAAAATACTCATATCCCCCTCGTGCCTGGACCATCATAGGTCCACACAAGTCAGAATGAATCAACTCTAATACTTCTTTAGCTCTATAGCCTTTTGCTTTAAAAGGTCTCTTGGTCATCTTACCGTCCAAGCAAGATTCGCAGGTTGCATAATTGTCAATATCTAATGAACCCAAAGGTCCATCATTGACCAACCTCTGAATCCTACTAAGGTTTATATGACCTAGCCTTAGATGCCAAAGATAGGTTTGATTCATTTCAGAAGGCCTCTTCCTCTTATTAATGTTAGATACTGAGCTATCTATTTCTATGTTTTGTGCAACAGGGGAGTTAGAATTAACCACAAATAAATTTTCCACCAATGAACCAGAACAAACAAGTTTGCCATTTCTTCTAATAAAAACAGACTCATCAGAAAAAATAAACTTGTAACCGTTCTTTAAGAGTTTAGAACTCGGTACCTAAAGACAGTTTACTAACTCTAGGTTACAATTCTCGAAATTTAACCTAACTACTCCCACTGCTTCAACTGACACTCTTGTAGTGTCACCCATGTAGATGTCCAGTTCGCCCTCTCTAAGCTTCCGAGTTACTTGGAACCCTTGCAAAGAATTACAAACATGGTCAGTGGCGCTTGAATCCACACACCAAGTATCTGTGGGAATCACCGATAAGCATGTCTCAGTAATTAGGGCAGAAACAATCGTACCTTTGAGCTTTGGACAATCCACTTTCCAATGTCCTGCCTTGCCGCATTTAAAGCACTTGCCATTTGGCTTGCTTTTCTTTGCAACATCTGGCTTTGTTACAAGTTTCTTAGCATTCTTCTTCTTGTTCTTCTTTCCTTTCGGCCCAGAAGAAGAACTCAAACCCTTTACCACCACCAAAGCTTGCTTCTTCTCATGGAAGATGCCTTCAGCCGCCACCAAATCAGTCATGAGCTCGGGCAACGTATAAACCCTTTGGTTTATATTGTAGTTGACCCGAAACTGCTCAAAACAAGAGGGTAGACTCTAGAGGATAATATCTATCTGATTTTTTTGGTCGATATTTTCTCCTAACACCTCTCTTTTATTGATGTTACTGATCATGTGTAAAACATGATCTCTCACCGATCCGCCTTCAGCCATTTTGGTGTTCATTAACTTTCTCATGGCTGACTACCTGGCAGTCCTACCTTGATGCGCAAACATCTCCCTTAGGTGGGCCAACATGTCAAAGGAGGAGAGCATGGGATAAAGCTGATGTTGCAGCACATTTGACACATTGGCCAAAATGTAGCACCGTGCCATCTCATCCGCTTTCCTTCTCCTGGCATAGGCGTCCCTTTCCTCTTGGGTAGCGTCATCATCAGGCACTACTGGACATGCTTCGATGAGCACAAACTTGTACTGCTCAGCCGTCAGGACTATGTCCAAATTCTGACTCCAGTCGACATAATTTGCTCTAGTTAATTTGTTGTCTTTCAAGATAGCCGCTAAAGGATTGAATGCTATATCGATTTAAACTGGAAAGTAAACAAAACAGTGTTTCAGTTATATATGCTAGAATTTTCGAAAACATAAAAATCCAATTAATTATTGATTTCCCTCAAAACAATAATATTAATCCACCAACATCTCATCCACCGGGATTCTCGCAAGCCACACAGTGTGGACGTTTACGCTAACCCATATTCGTTTGAGAAGAACCAAGTTCATTAACTACACTATCTGACTAACGATCTTTTGATCAATGTAGCTAATAGTCGGTGCTTTCAGCCGTACAAGTAAGCAGCGTAACCTCACGGTGTTGGTGAATGTGCCCTAATGAGGGCTATTTATGTAAATATACTTTGAGGGTATTTATGTAAATAAGACATTTGTCGTTTGATTGATTGTTTATCAAATGAGTTAATTTCATGATAGTAATATCCTTGTGCATATTTAAATTCATGAAATCGATCCGCCAAAAGAAACACTCCATGGACTAATTAGATCATGAGTGATTCTTTTGTGTAGTACTGGTACTAGGATCCTTAGACCAGAAATCACTACATGGTCTTAGATGAATTGTAGTGTGCTTTGACATACGCCTAACGGGGCCGTAACAGACTGCCAAGTACGAGTATGATTGGGTACACTATGATTCATGCTGAAATATGTAGGTGAAGTGATGGGACTACAAATCTCTCTTAAGTGAGAAATGATATCTTGGCCACTTGATAGTGAACTGAAAGTGCATGGCCATGCCCAAGGAATGATAGGATATCATTTGCTTGAAGGATTCAGTGTCACTAAGAGATCAAGTAAACGCTTAGCTACATAAGGATGATGGTTCCATGCCTTATGCTAAGCTGGATATCGATGTAGAGGATCGTACGCAGTTTGCTCGGAAAGGTTGTGTTGAATCTCCATTCGACCCTCTATTCTTAATTGGGTAGTCATTATGTCTTGCTAGAGACCACTAATGACTTATGGATTAATCAATGAGATTGAGTTATCCGTTGCCAATTTGGAATGGGCCTACAGGATCGCACATAAGAAAGTTCAATGATGCAGAATAAGGATTCTTGCCTACAATAAGTATAATTGTTATACTTAAATAAATAAGATTTAATTAAATGGTTTAATTAAATATTATTTGAAAGGTCTATGGTATTAATTAATAGTTAATTAATTACCTGAGAACAATTGGGATGGGCTGATAAATCAAGGGACTTAATTGCAATTGAAGTTCTTGACCCATCAGCCTGATCCATGGGTCATGGGTTGATCCATGGGCTTGGCGTAGAACCCAAATCATTAAAGTATTATTTAAGGCTGATTTGGAATTAGTAAATATTATTTAAATACTGACTTGGAATCAGTTAAATAATATTTAGTAATAATACTAATTTGGAAAATTATTAAAATCAGTTAAGTTATAATTGGATAATTACAATACTGATTTTGGAAATTAATACTCTACAAATATCCTAGGGATATAATGGCAGAGGAGAGGATTTTTGTAATGATTCTCATCAAACCAAAATACACAGAATTTCCCAATTCTCTGGGGTAGGCAAGATTGGCTAGCACCAACCTGCGAAGGCTTTCGTGCGTAAGAGTAGAGAATCCTTCAAGGAAGGATTTTGGAGACAGAAAAACGCCATCTTCTCAGAGGAGCCTGGCGACGTGCACAACCGATTACACTTCAAGGGGAAGACCCGATCCTCATAGTTTAGGATTCCGCTGTTTAATTGGATTAAACACCTAAACAATTACCAACACACGAGAGGTATACTACAGATCGTACACTAAGTGTATGCCATTACGTGACTTATGAGTTTGACCTCAGGATAGTGCGCCTCAGATGGAGAGGGTGTCGCATTCCTCCTAGTTAAACTCGCTCTAGTCATCTTACTCAGAAGCTCATAGTTTAGCAATCTCGGGGCTGGACTCATGCGAATAGATGAAGGCCCTAATGCCAACGCGCAAGCCCACCCGCATCGCATATGAACCCGTAATGGTGGCCATGGGGATACAACACAACCTGCTCCCACTTAGATTTCCAAATTGAGGGTTTTTCTGGTTTTAACATGCAATTAACTAACATAAGTTATATGTAACCATAAAACCAGACATGCTTTAATTCATGCATCTAAAATACAGCATAAAAATAAAGCATAAAAATTAAAACAATAAATACGGGAAATAAATACGTAAAATAAATTTCCAGACTATTATGGTTTTAATTGCTTCCATCCTTCGCCTTGATCTCGTGTCCCGTCATGTCACTCGATGGAGAGAGTCTTGAACTTTAAAAAATGAAAACTGGAGGAAAAACTGGCCAAAAATAGCTCGAACGCACAACCCGCACGGCCTGCGCGCCCGGGCGGCCCTGCGCGCCCAGCAGCAGTGCAACAGCTGCTGCTGCTGCCTGCTGCAGCCTTCCCCGGCCGGCACGACTGCTGCCGGCGGTCGTTGCCGGCGTCGCCTCCTACCGCCAATTCCTCCTTCGCTTTTTCCCACGCTATTTGGTCTTCTTGCAATTCATTCTGGGTTATTCTTGGTTTCTTCAAAATTCATGATAACCCAAAACTCACGAATCCAAGTTGCCCACCATAACGCCTTTGATTACATAAAAAACAATTTTCCTACTACAAGGCATTCTAGGAAAATTAAATAATCAAAATTACATAGAAAAAATCCTACTAAAGATTTGATCTAATCCTACACGGCTTCCAGCACGTGGTTATACTATTACAAATATTCATAACAAAATTAAATCCGGACATGTCCCGGAGTTTAATTAAAACCCATACAAAAGTAACCATAATAGTCGGGATCCTAAACCACCTGCAAATAAAGCCATGTAATAAATCGAACAAGCACAGAACCCGCTAAACCAGGCTCTGATATCAATTTAAAGTTTTTGGTAGGATCTGGGTTTGCACTTGCTCGATTTGCCATGCAACAAAAATTTCTATTAAAGCGGAATCTTAGAAAAGTACCTTTGAAGCGTGCACCTGGTGATTCTCTTGTATGCCTCAAAAACTATGACTTCACGTTGTGTGGGCAACGAACTAGAAGTCAATTGATCAGCTGCTCACCACAATCCACCTGCTAGAAAACTCTAGCCCCGCAGCACCTGGCACGTACTATAAATGCACCGCCCGCAGAGAGAGAAAACTACGCGCAGCTGGTATAAACCAAGGCCAAAATTTAAGCCACTAGAAACCCAAAAACCAGCCGCACACTTTCTTGAAAATTCGACTTGGAGAGAGAAACGTTTTCTCTCTCTAGAATTTTCTCTCTCTAGAAATCCTGTGGAATAATTGTGTTAATTGTGTTTCTTGAATAACTGATCCCTTGTCTATTTATAGAGTTACAAGAGAGACTCAAAGTTGGTTTAGGATTGGTCTTCCTAATGGGTTTTGGTAATGAATCAGTTTCCAAATCCAATTAGGCAACCAATCTGATAGGATAACCAAATCCTACTGGATTCCTAATCTCTATCATTTCCTAATTCCAATTGAAACTTAAGACTTAATTAATTAATTAAATAATTCCACTTTGTTAATTACTTAATTAACCCTTAGGAATTAATTAAATAATTCCACTTTGTTAATTACTGAATTAACCCTTAGGAATAATTAACCAATTAATTAATTAAATCTACCTATTCAATTAACCCATTACAAAATTAATCGTACCACTAACGGATTAATTTTGGCACTACCATCCTACACTAGAATTGCTTCCGAAACAACTTAATTAAATTATATTCAATTTTAATCTCCACACATCAAATATATAGTGCTCATTAATTAAAATTAATTTACTGATAAATTAATTAATTAACTTCTTTAATTCCGAGACTAGTACCACTCGACCTTTTTACTATACCAGACATAAGTCCACCGGCTGGGTTTAGTATAATAAACATTTCGAGCTCATCTCGGGAGCACCATCACCCCGGACGCACCGGTACATGGTTTTCTTTCGACAAGCAGTAGCACACCAAGTAAGTAAACACGCGCACCCAACCCACCGAGACTATTGGCCACATTCGACCTCACCCATTGGCAGATCAAAGTATACTATGTCTAATCCTCATGCCCACTCGAGTCTAGGGATTTAGAGATAGAATACAAGGATCGATTTGTCTATTAAATTAGTATAAAACAAATCATTCCTAAGAGTCAAGTTCAATATGCCCCGGGTATATCTATATGATTCAATTAGTCTAGACAAACTAATTATCTGAATCACATAATAACCTAGACCGACAGTTTGTCCAAAACTGTCTCGGTTACGAACCTCATTTATATATTATGTCTTTCAACCAATGATGAGATCTACTGTGTCGCACCAGACACCTCATCATCTACTTACATAATATAAATGGACGATTAATGCACAACAAGATATGACAGAAACACAAATCGATATATTAAACTGGGAAACTGTACAGTACAAGCATAGCTTATGTATTCTACTCCAACAGACATATCATTTTGTTTCAGTATTAAATTGTTCTATTATATCATAGAACTAGATAACGGGGTGTGGAAAGACATAGTAGATACCGTTATTGGTTAAAGTATTGATATATAAAAAGTATACTCGTAACTGAGATAGTCTGAACAGACTATTGATATAGGTTATTGTGTGGTTTGGAAATTAGTTTATCTAGACTAATTAAATCACAAGGATATACCCGGGGCATATTGAGCACGACCAGTTTGGATAGAATTGACTTGTATTGATCGGCATCGTTAATTCGGTCCTAGTATTCAGTCTCTCAATCCTGAGATTGGGACGGGCGTGAGAGTTAGATATCGTATACTTTGATGTGCAAAGAGTGCAGTCAATTGAGGCATATACCTCGGTAGGTTAGGTATGCGGTGTTTAGCTTCTTACGTGCCGTTGCTAGTGGGAGGAATCCACTTACCGGTTCATTGGGTTGATGGTGCTCCCAAGATGAGCTCGTAAGGTTTATTGTACTAAAACTGGCCAGTGGACTTTATGTCCAGTATAATAAGAAGGTCGAGTGGTACTAATCTCGGATACCAAGAAATCAGTGAATTAGTTTGTCAGTAAATTGATTAACCGACGAGCACTAGATCTTTGATGTGGGGAGATAGAATAAAATAAAGTAGTGCGATGTAAAGTCATTTTTGAGCGGTAGTTCTATAATTGGTCCGTTAGTGGTACAACTAATTATGTATTTGACTAATCGATAAAGTGAATTAATTAATCATAAAGGTTTAATTAATATTTAATTGACAAAGTGGATAAAGAACTTATTTCTATATAAATTAATTAATCCTAAGGGTTCGATTAAATTAAATTAACAAAGTGGGTTAAAGAAATTTATTCGAAAGATCGATTGGAGTTGACTAGTCAAGGGAAGACTAACGAGTCAACGAAAGTCAAATTAAAAGGCCCAACTCAAAGGCCCATTAGGTCTCCTTAGAAGCTCCCTATAAATATCTCTTGTTAGGCTTTTGAAGACACAAGGAAACTTAGAGAGGCAACTCTAGAGTGAGAAAGAGAAATCTAGAGAGAGATCTTCCTTCTTGATTTTTTTCTTTCTCTTTCGAATTAACTTAGCCCAAGATAAGTAGATTTAGTCCAAATATATAGCTACCAGTTTGTGGGTAGATCGCCGTCGTGAATCCATTTGCGCCGTCGTGGGTTTCCATTTTCCGGCGACTGGATTTTCACTTCGGGGTGCTGATCCGATTGGGGCTGTGTAGATCTCTTGATTATCTTGGTGATCCACAGTTCTAGTTGTGCAGATCATGGCTGGATTGTTGATTTTGGTAGATCGGACTTGGCATTGGATTTGCGGCCTGCGGTTAGCCTTCTCCAGGCTAAATCTGTAGACACTAGCCCACACTAGTTCGGAGTCAATTTGGAGTTATTCTTCGGATTTTGCTTGCCCGAAGTTTTGGATTTCTTTTTGCTAGGGACTTCGCTATGAAGGTATAATCTTTGAACTTTCCGCTTTAATTAAAGATTGTATGTTTTGTGTCCCGATTAATAAATTAAATAAGTATACGCCTAGATTCGTTCAGGTGAAAATGAATTTGAGCCTGAGCTTTGTCGAAAGTTTCCGATTCTGGAATGCTTTACACGATAGTGAGATTTTTGATTTAGCCTGGGCTTGTTCTTTTTTCCTTCAAAATGGTATCAGAGCGAGTGTTTTGGCTTTATACTTGTTTAATTTATTACACGACTTTATTTTGGCATTATTATTTTTGTCAAAATGTTTTAACAGGTGGTTATTAATTTCTCAACTATTATGGTAGAATTTATTTTTCATTCATGAACCCCGGGACATGTCTAGGCTCGGATTGTTTTTTGAATGAGAATGTTTGTAATAGTAATAATCACGAGCTGGAAGCCGTGTAGGATTATAAAATATTGTAGTAGGATTTGATCTAATCATGTCGTCTTTAAATTCCTAGAAAAACGCCTTGTATATAGGAATTTATGTATTATGACGAAGATGTTATTTTGGGTAACTTATATTCGTGGGTTTTGGTTTCTCGTAATTTTGGGTGATTCCTAATTACGTAGTAAACTGAGAAAACCCAGGTGAATCGAGAGGAATCCAAATAACGAGTGGGAGCGACGTGACAGGACGTGTCACCGAGACGTCAAGGAATCAACGATAGAGAAGACCATAATAGTCGGGAAATTTTATTTATTTAATTTCCAGTATTTATGTTTTTTCGTTTATTGTGTGTTTTTGATTTATTTGCATAAACGAAAACAAAAATGTTTTAAAAAAGTAAAATGTAATTAACTAAGGTAGATTATTCACATATTAAAACTCCAACGGTTTTATGGGTGTGAATATCCTTTGTTAAGATATTGCATGTTAAAATGGAAAAATCCTCAAACTTAAAAATCTAAGTGGGAGCGGGTTGGTAAATATCCCCATGGCCTACATTACGGGTTCATTGGTGATGTGGTTATTCTTGCGAGTTGGTATTATGGCCTTCCTCCATGCGGACAAGTCTTCAACCTTAGATATCTCTAGAATGAATTTCTGAAAGGATGACTGTAGTGAGTTTAATTGGAGAAAGTTGTGACACACTCTCTGCTGAGGGCGAATTAGTATCCTCAGTAACAAACTTAGAAGTCACGTAATGGCATACACTTAGTGTAATATTTATAGTATTCCTCCCATGAGGTTACGTTATTTATGTGTACGGCTAAAAACATTGACTAGTAATTTCATTGATCATAAGATCGTTGGTCAGATAGTGAAATTAATGAACTTTGGTTCTTCTCGAACAAATGTGGGTTGGCGGAGACGTTCACCCGCGTGACCTACGTTAATCCCGGTGTGAGAGATATCGATGAAGATTATATTATTTCTTGAGGATTTTAATATTTTTGAAAAAGTAATACTGAAACTTGATTGTTTATTTTTAAGTTGTTGATATGTCGTTCAATCCGCTATTTGTCATACTAAATCAGAACAAACTTACGGGTCCAAATTACATTGACTGGAAACGTAACCTGGACAATGTCCTTACCGCTCAGGGTTACAAGTACGTGCTCACTAAGGAGTGCCCCCCTAAGCCCAGCGATGATGTCACCCCTAATCGGCGAGAGCCATATATACGAGGTGGCAGAAGGCTGATGAGTTGATTCGATGCTACATCTTGGCTTCTATGTCGAGTGTACTGCAGCACCAGCATCAGTTGTTTACCTCAGCCTACAATATGATGCTCAACCTCAGGGAGATGTTTGGACATCAGGGCAGAGCAGCCAAGCAGTCAGCTATGAGGAAACTAATGAATGCTATGATGGCTGAGGGTACTTCAGTGAGGGATCACGTACTGTACATGATGAGCTGCATCAATGAGATCAAGGTATTGGGAGGCGATATTGATGGGGAGACCCAGGTCGATATCATTCTCCAGAGCTTGCCCCCTGGGTTTGAGTAGTTTCGGTTGAATTACAATTTGGGCAAGCTCTCATATTCACTTCTCAATCTTATGACTGCATTGGTGTCTGCTGGGGGCCTTTTCGTAGAGAAGAAGTAAGCCTTGGCTACTGTTAGTCCCTCAGGTTCCTCTCCTGAGCCCAAAGCCAGGAAGTATAAGAAGAAGAGAGGCCAGAAACACAAGTCGAAAGGCAAGTGCTTCAGATGTGGCAAAGCGGGTCATTGGAATAATGATTGCCCAAAGCCTAGATGTATGTATAAATTTTCCCTAGTTACTGAGACATGTTTAGGTACGATTCCCACTAATACTTGGTGTGTGGATTCAGGAGCCACTGATCATGTTTGTAATTCTTTACAGGGGCTCCATGTGACCCGGCTGCTTAGACAGGGAGAGTTGCAGGCCTACCTTGGGGATACAACTAGAGTTTCTGTTGTTGCAATGGGAGTTTTATGTTTTCACTTTTCAAAATCAATTTTACATTTGAGAGATTGTTTATATGTACCCAGTTTTCGAAAAAATTTGCTTTCAGTTTCTAAACTTTTATTATATGGTTATAAGTGTGTTTTTTCTTATATATCTATTTTTATTAGAAAGAACCAGAAGCTTATATGTTTTGGTACTTTAGTTGACAATCTATTTTTAATCAAGACATACGCCCTAGTAATGCAAAACATAGAAAATAATAACTCATCACCGAATCATAGTAAGAGAAAGGAGTCTTCCCCATAGAATCAAACTAATCTTTGGCACCTAAGACTCAATTACATCAACCTTAGTAGGCTTCAAAGGTTGGTCAATAATAGGTCTTTGGACTCATTGGATATTGACAGCTATCCGACCTGTGAGTCCTGCTTGGAGGGTAAGATCACCGAGCAGCCTTTCAATGCAAAGGGGTATAGGGCTAAGAAGGCTTTAGAGTTCATTCATTCTGACTTGTGTGGACCTCTGTCAGTTCAGGATAGAGGTAGTTATAAGTATTTCATGACTTTCATGGATGATTACTCTAGATATGGATATATACACCTGATGCGCCACAAGTCTAAATGCTTTGGCAAGTTCAAAGAGTTTAAGGCTGAGGTGGAGAACCATATGGGTAAGAGTATCAAGACCTTGCTATCTGATGGTGGTGGCGAATACCTCTTTAGTGAATTTAGGTCCTATTTGTTAGAGGAGGGTATTCAGATCCAGTTGTCTGCACCTGGCACACCTCAGCAGAATGGTGTAGCAGAGAGGAGGAACGGGACTCTTATGGATATGGTTAGATCGATGATAAGTTATAGCGAATTGCCTATTTTGTTTTGGGGTTTAGCCTTAGAGTCAGCATGTTATCTCCTTAATCTTGTACTATCTAAGTCTGTGCCTTCGACCCCAGTAGAGCTGCGGACTGGGCGAAAAGGCTAGTCTGAGACATCTTAGTATTTGGGGTTGTCATGCATATGTGTTTAAGGCATACACAGCAAAGCTAGATGCGAGATCTAATATTATGTTTTTTGTAGGCTACCCCAAAAAAACAAAAAGGTGGTCTGTTTTATAGTCCTCAGGATCAGAAGGTGGTGGTGAGCACCAATGCCAAGTTTCTTGAGGAAGATTATGTTTTAGATCAAAAGGCAAAAAGCAAGGTAGTATTGGAAGAGCTTAGGGGTCAGTCCACTATTCCAGATGCACAAGTACAGGAAGACACACCACAAGAGACTACACACACTATCACATATGATGTTCTTACACAGGCTGTGCCTCGTCATAGTGGGAGGGTTGCCAGACAACCCGAGAGGTACATGGGTTTGGGTGAGTCTTCGGACTTTATCCTTGGCGCTCATGAACCAGACCCAGTTAGCTATAATGAGGCTCTCTAGGATAAAGATACAGATTCTTGGCAGAGAGCGATGATTGCTGAGTTGGGCTCTATGGACTCAAATCAGGTCTGGGAGCTGGTAGACCTTCCTGATGGGTTTCGGCCTATTGGGTGCAAATGGGTCAACAAGCGAAAAAGAGGATCTGATGGGAGGGTTGAGACCTTCAAGACTAGGCTTGTAGCGAAGGGGTATACTCAGAAAAAGGGTATCGATTATGAGAAGACCTTTTCACCGATAGCTATGCTTAAGTCAATCCGGATTCTCTTGGCCATAGCATCTCATATGGACTATGAGATTTGGCAGATGGACGTCAAGACAGCTTTCCTTAATGGATGTCTTCAGGAGACCATTTTTATTCAGCAACCAGAGGGTTTCATTGTTCAGGGCCAAGAGCACAATGTATGCAGGCTTAGGAGGTCTATTCGTGGACTTAAGCAAGCATCCAAATCTTGGAACATCCATTTTGACGAGGTTATCTAGTCCTATGGATTCACTCAGTGTTCAGATGAGCAATGTGTATATCGCAGGCGTGATGATGGTACGGTGGTGTTCTTCGTACTGTACGTAGATGACATCCTTCTGATTGGCAATAGTAAGAAGATGTTGTCAGATGTAAAGGCATGGTTGTCCAGGCAATTTGATATGAAGGATTTGGAATAGGCTGGACATATCCTTGGGATCAAGATTATCCGAGATCGTAGAAAACTTTCTTTGACATTCTCCCAGGCATCCTACGTAGACACGATTCTGGCCCGTTTTAACATGCAGAACTCTAAGAAAGGTTCACTGCCTTTCAAGCATGGGGAGCATTTGTCTAAGGAGCTGTGTCCCTAGCTTGCTGAGGAGATAGATGCCAAACAGGCGGTACCCTATACTTCAGCAGTGGGTAGCCTCATGTATGCTATGTTATGTACGGGACCTTATATTTGCTTTGCCATTGGCATGGTTAGCAGATAATAGAGTAAGCCAGGGAAGGCTCACTGGGAGGCAGCAAAATGCATACTCAAGTACTTGCACAGGACGAGAGATTATGTCATAGTTTATAGAGCGCAAGAGCTTGTACCGTTAGGTTACACAGATTTGGACTTTCAATGTGATATGGATAAGAGTAAGTCTACCACTGGGTTCGTGTTTACTCTAGGAGGTGGAGCCATAAAATGGCAGAGTATCATGCAGAAATGCGTGGCGGACTCCACCATAGAGGCTGAGTACGTTGTCGCATCGGAGGCAGCGAAAGAAGCTGTATGGCTTCGGAACTTCCTGGTTGACTTAGATGTGGTTCCTGAGTTGCCTAAGTCTATCACAGTTTATTGTGATTACAATGGTGCAGTTGCTAACTCGAGGGAACCATGAGCCCACAAAGTGAGTAAACATATAGAGCACAAGTACCACCTGATATGAGAGATCGTAAAGAAGGGAGATGTGACCGTGGCCAAGATAGTATTAGATGAAAACCTTGCAGATCCTTTTACAAAGCCATTGACCCCAAAGGTCTTTGAGAGACATGTGGAGGGCATGGGAGTCAGATTCTTGAGGGCCATGTGAGTGAGCTTAAAGGTGTTTTGTAGATTTCATTATGACAGCTGTGTAATAGCGAGTTGGACAGTTTTTGCACTTCTTAGCATAGCGTTGAGTATATATGGGAGATTGTTAGTTTTGAATACAGAAAAGCTATGGCTTGTATAAAAAACTAATATCCACATATGACGTATCATTTTGTTTCCGTATTAAATTGTTCTATTATATCACAGAACTAGATAACGGGGTGTGAAAAGACACAGTAGATACCATTATTGGTTAAAGTATTGAAATATAAAAAGTATGCTCGTAACTGTGACAGTCTGAACATACTATCGGTACAGGTTATCGTGCAATTTGAAAATTAGTTTATCTAGACAAACTAAATCACACGGATGTGCCCGGGGCATATTGAGCACGACCAGTTTGGATAGAATTGACTTGTACTGATCGACGTAGTCAATTCGGTCATATTATTCAATCTCTCAATCCCAAGATTGGGACGGGCATGAGAGTTAGATATCTTATGCTTTGATGTGACAAAGAGTGCGGTCAATTGAGGCCTATACCTCGGTAGGTTGGGTATGCAGCGTTTAGCTTCTTACGTGTCGTTGCTAGCCGGAGGAATCCACGTACCGGTTCGTCGGGTTAATGGTGCTCCCTAGATGAGCTCGTAAGGTTTATTGTACTAAAACTGGCCAGTGGACTTTATGTCCAGTATAATAAGAAGGTCATACTAATCTCGGATACCAAGAACTCGGTGAATTAGTTTGTTAATAAATTGATAAACCAACGAGCACTAGATCTTTGATGTGTGGAGATAGAAGAAAAATAATGTGGCACAAAGTAAAGACATTTTTGAGCGGTAGCTCCACAATTGGTCCGTTAGTGGTACGACTAATTACGTATTTAACTAATCGATAAAGTGAATTAATTAATCCTAAAGGTTTAATTAATATTTAATTGAAAAAGTGGATTAAGAAATTAATTCTATATGAATTAATTAATCCTAAGGGTTCGATTAAATTAAATTAACAAAGTGGGTTAAAAAAATTAATTTGAAAGATCGATTGGAGTTGACTAGTCTAGGGATGACTAAGGAGTCTGTTGGTGAATGTGCCCAAATGAGGGCTATTTATGTAAATAGACTTTGAGGGTATTTATGTAAATAAGACATTTGTCGCTTGATTGATTGTTTATCAAATGAGTTAATTTCATGATAGTAATATTCTTGTGCATATTTAAATTCATGAAATTGATCCGCTAAAAAAAACATTCCATGGACTAATTAGATCATGAGTGATTCTTTTGAGTAGGACTGGTACGACGATCCTTAGACCAGAAATCACTACATTGTCTTAGGTGAATTGTAGTGTGCTTTGACATACGCCTAACGGGGCCGTAAAAGGTTGCCAAGTATGGGTATGATTGGGTACACTATGAGACACGTTAAGGTATGTAGGTGAAGTGATGGGACTACAAATCTCTCTTAAGTGAGAGATGATATCTTGGCCACTTGATAGTGAACTGAAAAGTGCATAGCCATGCCCAAGCAATGATAAGGATATCATTTGCTTGATGGATTCAGTGTCACTAAGAGATCAAGTAAACGTTTAGCTATATAAGGATGATGATTCCATGCCTTATGCTAAACGGGATATCAATGTAGAGGATTGTACGCAGTTTGCTCAGAAAGGTTGTGTTGAATCATCATTCGACCCTCCATTCTGAATTGGGTAGTCATTATGTCTTGCTAGAGACCACTAATGACTTATGGATTAATCAATGAGATTGAGTTATCCATTGCCAATTTGGAAGGGGCCTACAGGATCGCACATAAGAAAGTTTGATGATGCAGAATAAGTATTCTTGCCTACAATAAGTATAATTGTTATACTTAAATAAAGAAGATTTGATTAAATAGTTTAATTAAATATTATTGAGAAGTTCTGGGGTATTAATTAATAGTTAATTAATTACCTGGGAACAATTGGGGTGAGCTGATAAATCAAGGAACTTAATCGCAATTGAAGTTCTTGACCCATCAGCCTGATCCATGGGTCATGGGTTGATCAATGGGCTTGGTGTATAACCCAAATCATTAATGTATTATTTATTACTGATTTGGAATCAGTAAATATTATTTAAATACTGTTTTGGAATCAGTAAAATAATATTTGGTAATAATACTGATTTAGAATATGACCAAAATCAGTTAAGTTATAATTGGATAATTATAATACTGATTTTGGAAAATTTGATCACTACAAATATCCTAGGGGTATTATTGTAGGAAGATGATGATTTTGAATTAGAAAATTCTGATCAAACAAAATACACAAGATTTACCAAATTCTTTGGGTAGGGAAGATCGGCTAGCACCAACCTGCGAAGACTTTCGTGCTTGAGAGTAGAGAATCCTTCGAGGAAGTATTTTGGAGACTACAAAACGCCATCTTCTTAGAGGAGCCAAGCGACGTGCGCAACCGATTACGCTTCAAGGGTAAGACCCGATCCTTAATGTTTAAGAATTCTGCTATTTAATTAGATTAAACACCTGAACATAACCCAACAATGGTATCAGAGCCAGGTTGTTTTAGTGTTAAAATATAGTTAATTGTTTAAAACAAATTGTTTGTTTTGAGAATTAATTTATGTGGCAGGAAAAAAAAAATCCTCCCATCAAGTTGTTTCAGGAATTGAGAAAAAATATTTTTGACAGAAAACTCCGACTGACCAGATTTTCAAATCGGGAAATGGAAATAGTTTTCTTTGATTTTTCCGCTGAAGTGCTTTTCGGGAAGAAAAAAAAAAGTGGCTGCGCTTTGAAAATTGGTTTATGAAATTCTTCAAAAAAGGAAAGCTTTTGTTTTTTTTTTTTTTGGTTGACTTCAGAACTGGGTTTTGGTTAAACTCAAATCGGGAAAACAAATTTTACCAAAGCTGCTGTGTTTTTTGTTTTGGTTAATTGGATCCGCCGGAAACTGGGTTTCCTTTTTTGTTTATATTTCATCGCCTGAAAAACGGGCCTGCCTGAAAAACAGTTTTCCGGGCTGTGTTGTTTTTCTCACCGAGAGGTCACATTACACCAGAAAAATTCCGAGGGTAATCGATCGAATGCGCGAGACTGAGCCTCGATCCTTCTTCTCGGTCGGCGAATGGTTTTTCTCTTCATTTGACATCGGTGACTTCGCGGCTTCATGGGTTTGAAAATCACGATCCACCGTATGGAATTATGGCACCGGGAGAGGCCGAATGCTTCGGGGAGACGACCGGCGATTGTCGTCGGAAGTCAAGGATCCGACGGGAGGTTTGTCGGGGAAGAAAGGCTTGGCGGCGGGGTGAAGAAAACCCTAATGGGCTGAAAAGATGAATATGCCCCGCCGCACTCCAAAACCCTAATCAGCAAAATTTTTAAATTGTTTTAAAATTGTAAAAGGACCCCTGAAGTTTTAAGAAAATAAAACCCTAAGCCCAAAAATTAAGATAAATTAGAGTATTGCCCCAAAAGTTTCAGAAAGAAATTTCTGAATTTTATTTAATAAGATTTTAATTAAATAGTCTTATTAGATAAAGATAGGATTAATTTAGAATTTTATCCTATAAGTTTAAATTTATCTTAATTAGATAATTAGATATATTTTAAAATAATTATTTTAATTAGATTAAAATAATTAGAAAAGATAAATAACTAAATAAATAATTAATTAATTAGATTAATTAATTTATTTAAATTTTGAATTGTTATTTATTTTATTTTATTTTATTTTATTTTAATATTGATGCTTATTTTAAATTGTTTAAATTTTACAAGAAGCATCATTATTATGGATAAATGTAAAATGAACAAAAGGATTGATTAAAATTGATCATGACACGATCAATTTTAATTCTGTAATAGTTACACAATTCTTAAAATTAATTGGCTTAAATTAAAACCGGATTGTATGAGCATATGCATTTTGTTTGTTTCAAAACATGAATTGGGCTTTTAATTTTAACATTCTAAAAGTTGGGGCCTGCGAGCCAATTTTGAATTTGGACCTGCGTGCCTATAAAAATCATCATGTAATAGTTAGGCCCAAAAGGAGGTTCCAAGAGGAGTCCATAGTGGAGCCCACGAATGGAGGCCCAAACATGAAGATTTTAAAAGGCCCTGTAATAGACTAGAGCCCAGTTCATTGCTTTAAGTCATTCTTTTATTTATGCAAATGAATGATAAACGAAAATGCATGTTAAACCGATCAAACTTAAATCCCAAAAACCCAAGATTTTGGTTCCATACTTGAGGGCCTGCTTGAGCGTCGAACGTCTGATGGACTTGGAGAGCCCAAGGGCCTCAGGTTTTCTTCGTGCAGCGGGTTGTTACATAATAGTGCCCAACTTTATCACTACCATTAATGAGTGGAAAAACTGTTTGGGTATTAGATGCTCAACTTTATCATTACCACTTGGTATGGAAAAACTGTGTGGGTGTCTATTGATGTGATACCTTGAGGGATGGTTTAACTTGGGAAATTAATCCTAGCTTGACCCGATAAGTTGACCAGGGATTAATTTTGCAAAGATATGATGGTGTCAAACATTTGGAATGTTCATCCTATCACCAAAAAGTTGCATGGTATGCAATTGGAAAACGTTAGATTACATGAAATGTGACTTGAACGTTGCCTACCAAAAGAGCTCGATCCCTATGATACTTGCCAAAGCAATACTGGGGTTGACTCTTTTGAGGATTTTCGGCCCACAATCTTGCACCAACACAAAATTGTTAGGGATTTCAATTTTGGCTATTGTGGAAAATAATCTTAAAACTCATTGTAATATTTTGCATTACTCTTTGTAGAAATGACATCATCTAGCACTAATGTTATCTCAAACTTTACTCTAAGAAGTATATTGGATAAGAATAAATTGGTTGGACCAAACTTCTTAGACTGGGAAAGAAACTTGAGAATTGTTCTCAAGCAAGAAAGGAAGCTACATGTCTTAGAGACTGTTTTACCTGAACCACCATAGAATGCCACGGCCTCTATTCAGCGAGCATGGGATAAGCTGAAAAGTGATTCTGATGATGTGACGTGCTCGATGCTCACTTCTATGACAGGCGGGCTTCAAAAGCAGTTCATGAATTTGGAACCGTTCTGGATTTAGGAGTCACTGACGGAAATGTTTCGTTAACAAGCTCGTATCTTTGTTATTGAAATAAATCTTT